>CM057379.1:44148750-45465000 GCA_030015415.1 Cynopterus sphinx | reverse complement strand
AATATAGTACAGGAACACTTCAGTGAGGATGGGCTTTATTAAAGTATCGATTATTTTACATGCTATCAGAATGTAAAGAGTGGTGGGGGGTTAGGTTGTAAAAGGAGCATGAGGCAACCATATCTCAATGAGAGGATTGTCACCAGACTCTGAATGAGGGAGCAGGGCAGGCAGGCAGAGGACTAAGGAACAGACATTTCACCACCAATTTTGCTTAGGGTCGTGCCCGTGGTGTTTAACTGAATACAGTATTATTACTTTTTTAATCTGAATATGTTGGAGATAGTTTCCTGGGAAATTCATCAGTTGAGGTATGTTAGACCCTTGGCCATGAGCCATAAAATGCACTTGGCCTATGATATAAATACCTCTACTTCACTGATGTATCGATTTGTTTTCACTTAGTGGTCTCTATGTAATCTACACACCCATATGCCAACCTAAGTTCCCAGAGCACAAGGGCTGGCTAGAAAAATTCTGTAATATCAAAGCCCAAAGAAGGAAAGACTTCATATTTATCCAGTACCAAAAATGCAGTGGGCGTTTAGATATTAATCTTATCTGATCTTCAGCACATTTGACAAATAAAAAAACCAAATCTCAGATCTTTAGCACATTTAACAAATAAAGAAACTGAGTCTCAGATAAGTTATATACGTAGTGTGTACTGTTATTTTAAAAAAGCATTTCCTACTGCCTTTCTCTTTCGTGGTCAGCTAAGAGTTTGTCTCCTCAAAGTTTTAATACCATTAGGATCCAGCCCTGAAACTGAGGCTGACTAGTCTAACGAAGGGAGGAGAAACATGAGAAAGAGCAAGAAGTAAAAGGGGAGGGGGAGAATGGACATAAAAACTACCAGAATAGACGATTAGAAACTGAAATATGCTGAGTAGTGTTGAATGTAGTATTTGAAACTTCTTTCCTACTAAGTGGGAACGGGAGCTAGAAACTAAGTTATTAGTATTTTTCAAACTTCTTTGGTAACTACCTACCTACGATAAACAATGCATTTGACATTAAAACCAGTAAACACTCGTGTGTATGTGTGTATGTGTGTGCACATATCTGCAACAAGTTTCATGGAACAATATTTAACTCTTAAGATATGCAAAGGACTCTATTATTTTCTATTCTTTTTTTTAAAATAGTCAAGCCTATAAATTGATTTCATGACCATTAATGATTGCCAACCTTAGAAAAACAGAGTTATAAAAAGTTATTTTTGACTCACCTAAATAACTTGTGCAAGGTCGTGTTGTTTAAATGGTGGATCTGAGATTTTCCCCACATTTCTTGTGCTGAGTGTGAATGAGCCCCAGGGAGAAGTCCCACCCAATATACAGCCAGTCCATCTCACAGGCCGTTCCAGTTCTCAGGGGATACACACTTCTTCCTGCTACTACAAGGGTCCCATCCACTTCAGCTACAAAGTGTTTCTTCCTAGACAAGTTATGGAACTACGAAGCTGCAGGAAAAATCTGAAGAACTTTAATCAGGAATTATCAAAGAGAATAAAAGAAGAGAACATTCTCCCCAGTGTAAAGGAAACTTCCTATGTACATGTACCTTCATTTAGGAGAAAAATATAACATATATTATGTTCAAGGAGGATAAGAGGTCAAAAAAGCTCTCTTCCCTCTGGACCATCTAATGCCATACGCAGTCAGTGCCATCTCCATTAAGATGAGGATGATGGGGAGTATTGAGCTGGGGGCAAAAAAAAAGGACAATTTCCCCTCGACTGATTCACTTCTCCGCCTCCCCATCCTCTGTGTCTTCTTGGCAACATTTCCCCCTTCTTGTTTATCTTCCACATTTTTCCCTTTGTCAGTTTCATTTTGGGGGTGGCCTACAATGTTGAAGAAAAATGAAAAACTCTTTTTCCATGGGTCAGGTGAGTGATATTTTTCCTAGGTTGAAGGGCTGGTTGCTCAGGGACCTGACTTCCCAGGCCTCAACTCTAACCAAGCTAAAGTCTTCATCTTCAATACCCACACTCCTTTCCTTTTTGGAGTATTTCTAGGCTGTGGTGATCCATTTGGTGAAGACCTAAAATAAACCTGGTCTGAAATTCTCATACTTCCTATTGCTTGTCTCTTCTGCTATCTCTCTTATGTTACTTTCATTCTTCCTGCTGGAACAAGGAAAAAGGTTGGCTGAATGAAGCCATTGATTCCTGATCTCCCAGCCCTGAGGATCTGACCCCGCATCTGCTATTTTCTCGCTCAGGTTTTGAGTTCAAGTCTCTCTGGTCTTCTAGTTTGGAGAACAAAATGAGCTCTTGCCTGCCTCAGAGCCTTTGCATAAGTTATTCCTCTTCAGGTAAAACTCTTCTTTTGGTTCTTCACATAATTCCTTCTCCCCCTTTGGGGCTCAGCTTAAATATCACATTCTCAGGGAGCTTTTCCTCAATCATATTCTCCAAAATCGGCCTCTTTTATAATTCACGATCTTGGCTCTTAATTTCTTTCATGATACCAATCACAGTTTGTTAATAGTTTGCTTAATTGTCTTTGTTTCTTCCTCCTCCACTATAATGAAAACATCCAAAAGGCATAATCCTACAAAACAGACAGTGTTACCTACCCTCCCTTAAGCGTTTAGAAACCCTATTTTTTCTTATGATGAAGATACTGTTGGCAACATTTAACAAAGTGAGCTCTTGCCAGGCTCTTCTTTCTCCCCAACCAAAACTATCCATTGATTACTTGTTCATTCACTCATCCATTCAATAAGTATTTACTGAGCACCTACTTAATTTTTTTGCTCCAGACACTGCGCTACCGTGGTGAACAAGGCAGTTCTTACTCACTTCACTCCGTGTTGCAGACAGCCAGAATGATCGTTCTCAAGTGCATTTCCCTGTTAAAAACCTCCATCGGCTTCCAAAAGCCTTCTGGATAAAATCTGAGCTCCTCAGTGTAGAGAGCAGTGCAGGTGCTCTGTGGCCAGGACCCTCCCTCTGCCCTAATTGCATCTTTTGGACTCCTCTCCTGCCCTGGGCTCTGTTGGGTAGCTAACTACAGGAGCTCCTCTGGAAAGAAGGCAGGGGCAACAACAAAGGTCTCTTGGGCTTGCTTCTTTTGTTCTTTCTCTTGCTCTCTCTGTTTCTCTTCCTCCCCACACCACCCCCACCCCAACCCCATGTACATACACTCTCTGCCTGGGACAGTCACTTACAACAATGGCTTTTGAGTTGCTCAGGAAAAATCTCAGCAGGTCTATTTCTCTGCTGGTTGGTAAGATAGCCTTTTGCTCCTACCCGCTGGGCTGTGGGCTTTTTCTAATTGAGATCTCAGTCCCAATGCAGCAGGTCAAGGGTTGAGCTGGCCCTATAACTCAAGGGCAGGCCTCCGTAAAGGAACCCCACTTTGCCAGGTCACATTGTGGCGGGTGCTGTCAACAAAGGCATGAACTTTTCTCTCTCCAAGGTTGCTAAATGTCTACCAAGTGCTAAAGAAGAGGATGTCAGGAGATACAAACCTAAGAGCTTTATGTCATGAAGCTTTTCCTCTGTATGAGGCAGCACGTTGAGTCCATGCCTTATTAGAAGGGCCAGAGAGAAAGAAATTTAAGTCTTTGACATTTTTAAGTATTTATGTCTTATGTTCAATTTTACATCTCTTCTGGATTGCTGTTCTATACACTTATAAAACACCCCCCTTTTCATTTTTTGCTACTTGGGTCTTGCTTTTAACTTTTTTCCCCTTAAGGGAATAACATGAACAAAGGACTGAGAAGGAAGGAATTCTTTCAGCTTTTCTGGAAACTTGTAGTGACTTGTTTTCTAAAAGCTTTATGCTTCAGCTTCTTCATCCGTAAAATGGTGAATTAGCAAAATTAACGAACCTTTGTCTTTCATAAAATGTCTTATAGGATAGGTGCTGTGCAAGTAATATGCTATGGGATGATAACATTTTGTTAATGTTTATAAACATAATTTGAAATTTTCATTAATTGGAATTAATCCTATTTATAAGGAAAGACCTTTCCAATTAAATTACTGATGTGCAACTTGGGTGGCTGAAGCCTTCATTTTGCTTTATTTCTAATAAAATGGGTCCCTAACCTATTTTCGGTAAATTCTTAATTTGTATCTTCCTTTGGCCAGTTTCAATAAAGCAGTCTCATCTTTTATGTAGTATTTATAAACATTTTTATTTGCATGAGAATTTTCTTTGATATTATGCCTGTTCTCAGTATTGAAAATCACTTTACAGCTGAAGGTTAATAATAATGTTTATTCAAGGTAATGCTACAACATGCTTTAAGATTTTAAAATAAAAACAAGTAACCTTTCATTAAACCACTGTTTTAGTAAATCATATTTTATTTTATCTTAGAGTCATGATATCCCTTCTCCTTAAGACTTAAAATGATTTTGAACACTATTAGCCCCAAATGGCAATGATTTACAAAGCTATTTCTATTTTTAGTTTTCTCTTAACATCTACCTGGTTCTAACACTGACCTATGTTTTATTGTTGTCTCCCAATTTA
Organism: Cynopterus sphinx; assembly: GCA_030015415.1. Lineage (NCBI taxonomy): Eukaryota > Metazoa > Chordata > Mammalia > Chiroptera > Pteropodidae > Cynopterus > Cynopterus sphinx. The sequence goes on along the minus strand of CM057379.1, from coordinate 45,460,501 downwards.
CAAGCCTTTTAAACTTTCTATAATCTTTTCTTGAAAAGTAAAAGATTGTTCAACATTTCTAGATATGCTTTGAACCTAAGTCTCACTTTCAATTAGTTACTGCAAGGCATATATGTGATATCACATAAGTTTGAATATCATTTTGTCCCTTTCTAAGTGATGCCAATAAAATAAGCAGCCACAGAGGGCCAGAGTATGACCTCCTATGACCTATTTACCAACTGGATGACTTTGGTATCCTTTGAATTTGAACCCATTTGGCTTTGGATCCTGACAATTCATTGCAGTCAGAAATCAACCAAGCTGATTTTTTCTGACTAAAAAAGATACTTAAACAAAAAAGGGGAGTTCGAGATTATCCTTTCCCATCCTAAAACAAGATGTTCCAAATAACTCAGGGACAGGTACTAGCTCTCTTTTCTAAGCCTCTTCCTGTTCTCCAGGTACCATACGACATTGATTAAAGTCCTGGGGACAGATTTCAAGATGATATTTAAGGTATATAATCTATAACTGTCAATTAAGAAGTTTTTAATAAATAATAGTTCACCTCCCTTGAATCTCTGGGACTTGTAACATTTGAATTAGGTCCTCCAGTACGTCTCTAAATCAAGATAGTAGTTTAAATTCACTCTCAACAAAATCAGTCTTCATACCTCAAATAACCTGCCTACATTTATTTATGGCTGGGATGCTGTAGACTTAGGCAATGGTTCAAATGGCTAATAATCAGGTAAGATTCCTTAGCCCACTGTCTTCTTGGTAGACACCTATGGAGAATATGTGGGCCTGAAGTGATCTCATAGTAAGTGATTAGCATGATACCCAGCTCATAAATGCTTAACACATATCAGTGTTTACTTCCTTCTGGAGAGGATTTGGAGAATGAGAAAGCTAGGGAAAATATGGCAGGAACATGGCCAATAGACTCCAGGTCAGGCAAAAGATATTTAGCTTCGCTTTCCCCTCAGAGAGCAGAAGAGTCCCAGCATATACATCTCTCAGGCCTCAAGGGACTCCATTATCACAGCTGGGCTAGCTGCCACCCACCTTCTCTGTACCAGATGTGGGACAACAACCAATATCGATTCTGGAATTACCTCAGTGCAAAGTCTTGAGTGATGATGATCAGAGCTTTTGAAAAAAAAAAATCTTAAGGAAAAGTTAAAAAGGGAAATTTTGAGCAGTAATTTTCTGTGATCTGAGAAACAAAAGGAATTGTGAAAAAAAAAATACTGTTAATATTGCCCCTTCACAAAGCTTTCTGTGTTGTCCTTATGGTCACCCTAAAGTCACTTATAAACACTGATTATGTGAGACATAATCCAGTCCAACCAAAAACATTAGTCAAGTCATGTAAAATTTATTAAGTTTTTGACAGGGAGATCAAGGAAGGTTTGACACTGCACCCTGCTTGTAATACACTTCCGCATACCCTCTCTCTGTTCAACTGGGCCTCTCTGCCCAAGTCTCTCTGGCATGCTGCTAGGCCCACACTAGAGCAGGCTTCCTTTTCCTTTGCACCCCACTATCTTATTGTAATGTACTGTTCAGCCTTCTAAACCTACCTTTCTTCCCACAATCTCCTACTACTACTGCTTTATGCACAAGCCATTTCACCAAACTTTTCCAGTTTCTCCAAACTTGCCTAGCCATATGCGGTGCTCAGCACAAAGTAACTCTTTAAAGTAACCCTGAGTTATGAATGGTTGTATGACAAGCTGGAATGGGTTCATATCCTCAAGATATAACCAAGTGAACCAATTGATCCTGGCTGAATCTTGTCTCCCAAGGAAGGAAGATAGGTCCACATGATCTAAAGATGACTTCAGAGTACTTGTATCTTCACCTCATAGATCTGAGGAGCCTAAATTATTTGGAAGTCCATAGAGAGACTCAACATCTGGTTATTACACATTATTGAAATATACATCTTTGAACATCCTTGTCTTCTTTGAACTTCCTAAATCACAAAACTTTTTAGACAAAAGCATTATTAAAGTAAACCTGAAGATTTAATAGGATGGATGGAGGAAAGCGTTCCCATCACATGCCACATAGAAAATAACTTAATAAAGCCCCCATTATCCATTTTTCCCCCAAATCCCTTCACAGGCGGGCTCTTAGCTAGAAGCTTCTGTTCTTTGACCCTTCCTCCAGGAAACACTTGGTCTTGTACCTGCCTCTCTCCTCTATTAGGCAGAATCTTCTTCATCTGTACGAAGCCTGGACCCCCGCTGAAGGTTTATCAGAGTGTTTATAGCAAGCAAGCCTCTTCCTACAAAGGAATAGCAAGAAGATAGTGTTTTCTCCATGTGTTAAATATCCTTTATTATTTGAAAGGTAATATTATGTTTATTGAATTTAAGTATGTAGAATAAGATTCACCTTTTCAACAGGTAATTACTAAGGGTCTTTTATTTGCCAGGCAATGGGCTAGAAGCTGGGAAGATAGCAGTGAGCACGACCAAATATCTGCCCTCAACGAGATGAGAACACTTTCAAAAGTCACACCACCCCTCGAGGGCAGAAGGTCTAGGAAGGGACAATAGCAGCAGCCATCCCCATGAACTGGGAAGAGAAGGGTGGGGCAGCATTCCAGTGAGGAAATAACAGGTCTCAGACCCAGCGGGGAGAGTGAACATAGACTGCCCCAGGCTGTGACAGTTCTTGGTTGCAGCATACAAAGGCCAAGGACTGGAAGAGTGGAAAAAGATAAAGCATCAAAATGGCCTGTAATGCCACCTTTGAAGAGTTAGGGTTGTTTTGTTTGTTTCAAATACGTTTTGTATTTGTCTGAAGTCAGCGGGAGAGATCTTGAGCAGACAGGCAGCATATTTCTATTTAAATTATTTTTTTTCCTTTTATTATGGTTACATTGGTTAACGAAATCCAGTAAGTTTCAGGTGTACAATGCAACAGCTAGGCATATATGCATTGCATTGTGTGTTCACTGCCCATAATTAGATTTCTTCTGTCACCACATATCTGACCCCTTTTTCTATTTCAGTTCTTTAGGAAAAAACTCATTGGATAAAATATAAACCAAATCCAACCAAAACAAAACAGGGTATATGTGTGGTAACTGCTATGTCTTAAATGTGTGCAAAGTGCTGTAAGCGGCTGGGTGACTCAAGTGGCTGATGCAGGCGGGTGATCCGGGTAGTCAGAGGGGCGCTTCAGCAGTGCAAACACCCCACCTCCTAAATATATTGGTTTTATTCTGATGTGCATCCTTTAATTCTTGAGAACTTTGAGAACAGTATTACTCAAGGATCTTCTAGAGCCAGGGTCCCATTTGTTATTTATCCAAAGTTCCTGAGAGCTTTCTTTCTTAGCAGCATAGGAATCTGAAAGAATTCTGCAGCTCAGAAGGTAATTTCCTTGAATAAATTATTATAAAAATTTTAACTTTGAGGAAAACCATCAACTACAATACCATTAGAAGCCTTAATCTAATTTTGGTGTTATTTCCTGAATGATCTACAAAAAACAAAAATCCTACAAAAAGGTCAAAGAGTAAACTTTGCACGATCATTACTTTATCTCTTTTTCAGGAAAAATAGTTTCTCTCTTCCAATGACAGTAATATAATTTAAAAATTGCAACCAGTAAGAGAGATTTGGGCATGTAGAAAAGGAGAATAATTTTAATAGAAATAGATGTCAAATTTTAATTTGTCAACAGAGAACTATTAAAAAGAATAATTAAATAACATTAAATACTTACTACATGCCAAGTGTGACTTTTGTAGTTTGTCATTTAATATTTGAAATAGTTCAATGAACTATATACTAGTAGTACCATCATCTCCATTTACCAACAAGGAAGCAGAGGTTGGGAAAGGCTCTGTAACTTGCCTGAAGCTGTGCAGTTACTAAGTAGGAGAGCCGGGATTTGAACTGTCTCCAGAGATAGTTTTATTTCTTGCTGCTGCACTCTCTCTTCTCAGAGACTTTGAGACCTTTAGCCCCTCTTTTTGGGCTAGATATCAGATATCAGCTTGGCAAAAGGCTAAAGTACAGACATAAAAATAGAAGACTAATACAGAAAGAACTTGTATTTAAAAATCTTATTATTCCATCAGTGATTCAGTCACTTAATTTTAATGTTAACCTCTGTATCCTTCTTTGCTATCAGACCACCATCAACTTTATTGAAGGTTATGAGTATGGCCCTAAATTATTTATTTTTTCCTAGATTTTTACAATTCTATTTTCTCGTATTATTTTCCATTCTCATGGATCTGTGGGGCCATGATTGATTGAGAGGACTAGATCCTTCTCCCAACATGATTTTTGGTTGTTGGGAAGGTAGTTTTCTAGGGTGCAATGAGGATAGTGTAATAGTGAAGAGCAACTCTGGCTTCAGATTCTAGTCAATCATTTCCTAGCTGTATGTGCTTAAAGAAATTAAATTTCCCACAGCACGTTTCTTCATCTATAGATTTGACATCTGCAGGTACCTGTCAAGCATTTGAAAAAGAATAGCTTTAGAGTGAAATCTGCTTTCTCTAGTGCTACTACAGATTAAACTGTTGAAATAGCTTTCTTAGTTCTGGCATGATTTGTTCACAAATACTCTCTTTTCCTTACATGATGCTGTATGTATAACCTTTCTGAATAAATATTTCATTAAAAGTTGGTAAATAATTCTGGTGGTCATGATTAGAGGTTAGGGTTCACTGGCTCAAATTGTCATCTATAAAATATGGCTCTGTTTCATGGTAAGAATGAGGTTATTTTTTAGGAATACACCATTTGCCAGAATCTTAGAGTTCTTGGTCAGCTCACCCTCCTCTTCACAGTGCTGACTGTTGCTTTGAACCTGTGCCACAGACTCAAAGGTTGTACTTTCCTTCACAAATCAGGAAACAAGTTGGTTTTTAGGCATTATGCCAAGGGTCTGAGTATAAGATACACTTAAACTCAAATGACAAGTGTATCCTCTTGTTTGTTGGTTTATTGATTGACTGATTTTCAGAACATGAGATTTCTCTCAGGATCAGCTAGAGCTCTTTTCCTAGCAACCTATGGAACTGGTGACTATTTCTGTCCATGCAATGTGGGACCCAGATGTAAAAGGCTTGGTTACACCCTCCCCCTTTTGAGATCCAATTCACCTGTCACAAAATTAATCATTCTAAAGTATACAATTCGATGTCTATTATTATATTCTCAAGGTTGTGCAACCATCACTACTAGACCTAGTGATTCTCACTTATCCAAACACATATGCCCAACAGAAAAACAAAATTTGTGCTTAGTATCTATTTACTATTATGTGAATTGCTGTGCAAAAAATCCAGAATTCTGATTGCAATGCTTTGCTTTTCAGGTCACTTTAGTTCACATTGCTATCCACTAGGGAAACTAGCTCCCATTTCACACTCAATTCTGTTATAAATCATTCACTCATTCCAGTGTTTGTTAGGCATCTACTATGTATAAAACTTTGTGTCAGGAACTATTTCATTAAGGATCTTATGATCCAGTGGAAGAGCCCAGGTGCTTTCATATAACCAATTTGTAGTTATGAGTTCAAATTCCATTACAACAGAATTAAAGGAATATACAAATTACTTTATTTTCCTAAAATTTTGTTGTATTAAATATGCTGGAAATAAGTTATGTGCTGGGGCTGGGAAACCTTTTTTATAATAGTGATGGTATTTATTGTAAAGGGATCTAAACTGTAATATAATACAATTACGATCATAAATATAATTATGACTGTAAGTGCTGAGGGAATACAGTAGAGGAGATTAATTAGAGACAGGTGGTTCTAGGACTCCTCCAAGGGTTTTTGATTGATTCAGGGGGAGATCTTGGTTCTCTCTAGACTTCTCTATGCTCCTGAGGGACTCTCTTCCACCAAGAGCTTATGTTGGAGAAGGTAAGAGTCCTTGCATCTGCACCCAAGTCAGAGGATCTTTTGGTTCCAGGTTTTAAGTCTTACCTCCTTTCCTTAAAGTAACTAATATTACTAGAAAATACTCTACTTCCGTTAAAAAACTTATCTTTGAGATCTCTGATGATGGAAGTTTTCCCCAATTTTGAAAAATATCCTTTTAAAATGAGTGACGTGCAAAGAACTGGAGTCCACCCTTCAAACTCTGTTGTGGAGAGGTATGCTTGATGATGGACCTCATAAGTTATGAAACATTTATGGATCCTGACGTGGCCCTTACTGGGGTACTGTGGTCATTCTCATCTTCCTGGTCATGCATAAGGTCTTATAGAGCAGGGATATAACCATTCCACATCCTTTTTGTTTTTCCATACTCCTACTCATTTCACAGCTTTGCATATTTGATAAATGACTCTCTTAACGCTGAGCAATAGCTGAACCACTGTGTGTAAGTTTTGTTTTGCTGTGAGTTATTTGATTGAATAGAAACATTTTGACCATTACAGACACTAAAGCTAATTTAACAACCAACTCCTGGCAATAAAGATTGCTCCAGTTTTGGCTGGGTACCCTCAGCATTCTAAGCTTCAGGGCGCTTATGCAGAGAAAGCAGCAACTAGAAGTTCCTGCATTACCTTACTTGAACTGTCCTTAGTCTTGGAGTTATTTTAATGTATAAATACATGTTTAATAACCATCAATAAGAAGCTGAAACAAAGCTAGTCAAAGCCCATATTAAACCAGGAAGGAGAATTTTGTGAAGCTCACCTCTAAAGGCAATATCATAAGGTGTACTGTGCTACCCATCAACTGTCAGAAACGTTGGTCCCTACTTCGACTTGGTGATGACACTCTACAGTCCCAGGTAAGTCACTTAAACCTTCTGCTCCTCCGTTTCCCCCACTTATCTCATTTTAATACATATGTGAAGACCTCACAGCAGACTTTTTAAAAATGGCCTGTTTTTAAGCATCTCAGTGGAAAATCATTTTACAGGAATAAAGAAAAAAAAAACTTTTAAAAAAGCAAACTTCTAGCCTGGTTGATTTTACTTCAGTACCAAATTACAGTCTGTTGCCTTATAGGGTTAGAAATCAGCAGTCAAGCAAAAGTGAAGTTCCAAGAATCTGCATTGTTAAAGTGCCAGCAAGCAAAAGGTAGCTCGTCATGTTTCTAAACCACTGGCAGGATGGGAACAGGCTGAGGCAAGCAGCTAGGAAAACTGTAGGCAGGATGTAACAGAGCCCCGGGGCTCAGAAAGAGAAGGCAGGGATGAAGTGGAATCTATGGCTTAACAAAGTGGTTAATTGTCATCACATGATTCAAATATGTTTATTTCTTAAACATTCACCCCAGACTGAGGTAGACAAGGGGCCTCTTTTTAGCTACAGATGACCAGTAACCACAAATGGGGGAAAGGAAGAAAAAGAATGAATGAAAGGAAAGGACTGTGATTTTTTGCGTTACTCAAGTGATCAACAACCAATTCTTTAAAGGCTGAGAGAACACATTTCACTATTTATTTTCCAGCCACAGATATCGGCAGAAACTCTCTGTCAAAAAGCGGCTAATAGCTAGACAGAAAATAGAGAAGGAAGCTGCTTGCTGTAGCCAGCATCTTAGGGACGACAGACAGCTGACAGGGCATTTCACCCTGAAGGTATACGTGTGATTATACAAAACCTTTGCTTGGTCATTTTTTAGGTGTTTTAATAATGCTGATGCAAAATAGGAGTAAAATTACAGGTGCCAGTTCCCAGTGTAGAATGCTGATAAACAACTTACCATTTTGCTGTGGCTGGTCACATCTGGAGCCTTTTGGGATGCAAAAGTACTGGAAGGATTATTGCAAAACTTAAAGACACTTTTGCTGCCATTACTTTGTTTTTAACCTAAATTAGTGAGGGTTTTTTGGGGGGGAGTGGGGGATGGAGAGGGATGGTTTTTTTAGAGAGTCATAATGCTTATATCATAAACTTATTTAGTTAAATGCTAATCAAACAACAAAATGGAAAAAAGGGTTAGGTTTAGAGTAGTTGCTTGAAAACTTTTCTAAATTGACCTTAAATAGACAGAGGCTGGTATAAAACTATGGATCAGTGGATTTGGTTTATTAATTGTGGTATGCTATCAAATTTCCCCATTTAAATGTCCTGCTTAAGCTTCATTTGTCATTGTTGATACCTCTCTTTACAATGTTCGATTAGCATGTAATATGCACATAGAATAATAATATAAATAGAAGTGCATTGTTCTGATTCTGTAAGGAGTTATGGTTTTCCATAACCACAAAAGAATATAAGGGTAAAATGTATTAGAGTATAGTTGATATTTTTCTCATTTTTAATAAAGCTCTTCCTTCAGAATATAAATATTTCTTTATATTCTATATCCACTTTAAGGTTATTTAGGCTTGGCACCCGGACTAGACATGGATTGAGAGAGTCAGGGTCTTAGCCTTTCTTGATTCTTACACATTTTCCATCAGGTTGCTTGAGGAATAATTATTCATGCATGTAACTAGTAGTACGTGATCCTCCTGTTCTCTTTTTCTTTTTGTACTCCCGCACTGAAAACATGCAATCCAAATCTTTTTGGCTGAGAACTGGTCATAGCCCCTGAAGTCTGATTTCCAGGATATTATTTGCTATATCCATCACATTGGGAATCAGACATTTTAATGAATGCACACGCGTTTCTATAGCGTTACATGGGCTGACGGGGCTGGAGATGTCTGAAATGATTTGGTTAGACTCATCATAGTCCTCCAGAAATCATTTCCTGTGATATCAAGTAGTACATTTCTCATAGGGCTTCGTTGTCAAGAATAGTCCTCTTTTAAGCTAAATAACAACTTATGAAGCTTAATAGATTTTATTACTGAACGCTGAAGCAGTGTACCCAGTCTGTGAAACATTCTAGCTTTCTTCATGCAAATGAGCAGATACACAGGTCAGTTTTGAATTTATGTGATAAAAAAAAGCCATTCTGTCGGCCCTGCCCTGCTTCTACATGTAGACACAAGCACATGCTGGTTTGGACATGTATTAGCATTACATGTTACTGCAATAAGAAAGTAATTTGTTGACTGAAATGTGTGTATCTGAATTAAAGGGGGCCTCTGTGGAGTCCTCCATTCTGGTCTTTTCTGCCTAAATTCTGATTTTGAGCCCTATGTATTTCCTACTTTTGACAATAATGTCAGCTTTCAAGCTGACTAGATCAAGCAGTCAAGAAGAGTTTTTTTTTTCTTATTCTTCTAGTTTCTACACACTGCATATTAATTCAGAATAATATGTGGTTTGTTGTTTAAAAAAAAATAGGACTCACCTGGTGAGTGAGGAGAAGAACATTTGCTGGGTACCTGATATATTCTAAGCTCTGAGCTCTGTCCATTAATTTATCTCATTTAGTTCTTACAACAAGCTGAAAGGGAAAAACTATTATTTTCATTGTAGAAATGAGGAAACTGAGGCTAATAAAGATTAAATAACCAAATCCACAGAGCTTACCTTTAGAGGAGCTAGAACTTCCTGCTAGGCCTAACTAAAATTTATGTTATTTCCATTATACTGTGCTGCCTTCTATGGACTCTGAAACTTTGTATAGGGAGGACCAGAGAGAGAGAATTTATTTGCAGGGTAACATCTCATACTGTTTGAAGTGTATTTTCAAACCTAGTTAGTAACTCTATGTGCAGCAAATTGGGCCTGTTCTTGAATCTTCTATGCTCCAGTTTGCATATTACAATTGGAAAAGCATATCTGGAAAGAGTTTTATCTTGGTAGCTATAAAAAACAGTTGGAAACTTCTGCTTTGGTACAATAAAATCTAGTGTTCTTGGTAATGACCTTTTCAATTGTGGTATTAACATTTTAGCCAAAGCTCTATTCATTGCCAGGAAGAGAAAGCCACAAGGGAAGTTTGTTGTGAGGTTAAAAAAGATCATCTTTTGGTCATCCTAGGGAAAAAATCATCGGTGTACACAATGAACTGGATTAAGAGCTAGACCTAGAACCAGGCTACTTCCTCTGTCTCTCCTGTCACTTCATGATTTATTGTTTTAGCTTCTCTTGGTGCATCTACTCCATTCTCCTGCATTCTCTGTTCATTCATCTGCATGCTCATAATTGAAAATGGCAATCATACATTTCAGGTTCTCATGATCACAGGATTGCCACCTGAAGACACTCTTGGTTCTCTTTAATTTCAAGAAAAGATCTGATTCTACACTGCCCCTGGGTATCTTTGGTCAGATGTCCACCAGTGTCACCAGGGAAGGAAGCACAACATGATTGCTATCCCTACCTCTTGATAAGGGTTATAGGTATGGGCAGTTCCTAGAGAAAGGGGCTCTGAGGGAAGCAGGCACTCCAAAATACATCTCTATCCATAAAAAAGTATATAAATATGACTTCATATTTTTGGAAAGTTTTCATATAGTCTTCTTTGATCTGGAATTATTTATCCTCATTTTACACTTAATGACACTTATGACCAACTGGTTAAATGATTTCCTGAAGATCATTTGGCAAAAAACCTGGAGGACCCACAACTAGAGACCAAAGTTTGGGTCTTTCCACCCTATTAGGCTGCCTCTTTGTCTATGGAAATCGAAACAGTTTCTGGAAGAAAGTTGCGGTAGTGGTCTTAAGTCTAGTTTAATTTACAATTAGCATTCATGAATGGATTTGCTAATTTGAATCCACAGTGGGTTTTAGATTCCCTTCTTGGTACCACATTTTTGTGCTGTGCCTAAAGGTTAGTACTGCACTCCACTAGAAGCTTGTGGATGAATTTTCTTATATTGGTAGGGTATGAATTTGTAGAAATTTTGAATACCATGAAAAAAAATTACAGTGAAAAGATTGTTTGACGCTGTAGAGTAATTATAGTTCAATTTTGTACAGGTAATAGAATATGCCTTTAAAATGTCATGTGACAGTTTTGTGGCACTGGAATGTTTTACAGAAGCACAGGCTCCATGAAGGTAGGCATATCTTAAAGGAATGTTTTTAAAATGCATGGAGAAATGAATCCTTAGTCAGGTCCACAACCAGGCACACTTGTTCCAATGATTCCTTAACCTCAAACCAAAAATCAAGAAAATATTTGAATGAAAATGCTTCGACTTATCCTCTTTGCCCAGAGATTATGCAATTTCCCTGTGCTGAATTCTGTTAACTTTTCCAAAATGTAAAGAAGTGATAACATTTTAAAATTGAAAGGAATCTATTTCTGTCCTTAAGAAAAGAACATTATAATATAATAGACAAATTGAAATGCATCAAAATATAAAACATTTCTTTGTTTCATCCTTAATGGATGTATCTACTGGCAATGACCACCATAGCAAGAAATGGATTGCAGTTTTTCATACAAGAGCATTACAAATAAATTCCTATAGTGCTTTCAATGTCTGTAAAAGTCTCTAGTAAAGAATTTTAAATGGTTACACAGTTAACATTCAGATATCAAAGAATTCAGCAAAATAGAATTTGTTTAAATTAAACATCAGATTTTCCTTCTTTCAAGGGACTAATAACTTAGCAGCTGAACAGAGGAGTGAATTAGTGGCCAGCCCCAAACTCACCTTGACCAGACAACAGTCCGCCTCCTTTGCAGCACACGCTCTTCCTCTGTGGAGCTGCCTGCAAAGCAAAAGCACCAAGGATCGATGCTGTCAGGGAAATGCATCTGCACAGTGGCAAGGCACTAATCAAGTTCTCTGCAGCTGCTGACCTAGCCCTCAACACTAAAAGAAGAAACATGTAGCCAAGAAAGAGAAACAGATGGTAGACACAAAATTAGAGGGAAGAAAACAATAAAGGAAGTATCCCTGGGCTTGAAAACAATGGAGAACCCCCAGAATAAAAATCTCTTTGTCCATAGTGATGAGGAAATATTTCATTAAGATGTTCTCAAATAGACTCAACAATGTGGAGAGAAAGGCAAAGGATAAGATGACTCAATAAAGCTGTTCCTGGGGATGAGCTAGACTCTGAGTATCAGTTCCCAAGTGGCAAAAAGAGGGGAAGTAGGGCCCAGTCAAAAGTAGCTGGAGGAGGAGTGGAGAGTTAGGGAACATCAACATATTTTTTTTGTACTGAGTCCTCCTGAAAAATATGGATTCTGTTGGTTCTCAAGAACATTCATAAAGAAAGAATTAAAACATCATTGAATCTTGAAGCTTACAATAACCTCAGACTTTCTAGTCGAACCATGTATACAGACAAGGAAAAGGGGATTCAGGAATATCCAAGGGCTTCCTTAAAGTCACACACACATCAGGGACAGAAAGCCAGAAAAAAACCAGAGTCCTTTTCTCCTCCATCTCAGGACAGTGATTTTGGAGTTGCAGTACATTTTCTACACTTCTGAAGTCCTCTTTGCTAGGGGCTCATAGTGGAACACTTCATTTCAATGAGTAGGTTAAAAATGAAACACTACGGGATAGTTGATAATAAAACTGGTTTTTATAAATGATGACTTCTATGGGAGATATGGCTCCTACCAACTTTGTTTTTGCCAGTGATGAGACCATTGTATCCCTGTTGGATGGTCAGGGATCCTTTTCCAGATATTGTCACCAAGGGGGTTATGTGTTATACAGCATAGATTGACATTCGAACTAGTAAATTTCTACAGTGGAAACAAGAAATCTAGAGAATCTGAGTAGCGTTGTGAGTAATACTGTTGCTTCCAAAGCACTCACTTTATTTGCTTCCTTTATTTGATTGATACATACAAAAACTGTAAGAGCTGTAAGGAATCAGGAGAGGGGTGATTTGGCTGGAGGAGTTTGCACATTGAAAACCTCTGCTCTTTAGGCAAGTGTCTCATGTTTTCATGCTCATTCTAAAAGAATGAGCAGATGACTGTAGAAGCAATCACCTCTTTTTTTTGACATGTGGGAGATCTCATTTAATATATTAATTAATAAGGAAACCACTAAGATGTTACAACAGGTTTAAAGAATTCACAATACCACACATATGTGGTCAAATAAGGTATGTTGAAATAATTTTAAAATAGATGCAAAAACAAAAAAAAATGTGCTAATGTCCACAGACAAATAATTTATTGCATTCCACCAGACACAATTTAGGCTTTTTTTTTTCATCAAGAATTACATTTTTATCAATTTTCTACAAGTAACAGAATTGTAAAGCGGTTCAAAGACAACGGAAGGTGAAAGATGCCCTAGAATCAGAAAACCTAAAAGGATATGCTAGACATACATATATGTCATGCTTTCAACTGAAGATACCCAGTAGTCTTTCGGTCCATTAAAATTCTTTCACAATTTTTCTACAATTCACATTTTACAGATTAAAGAAACTCAATATAGAGAGAGGGACAATAGCCTAACGTGGATCCCTCAGTGACAGGACACGGATGGGAACCAGGATCTGTCTGATTCCTGGGACCCTGCTCTTAACCTAAAGGGCAGTAGTTCTTACCTGGGTGTGATCATGTGTCTCAGGAATGTGTTGGAAATGTCTGGAGTCACAGTTTGTGGTGCTTCTAGCTTCTAGTGAGTAGAAGCCAGGGATGCTGCTGAACAGCATACAATGCACAGGACGGCCTTCCATGACAACAACAACAAAAAAAAAAACGCTTTTTTTTTTTTAAAGTATGTGCTTTAAAAGGTGATATTGCTTTTGCATCTGTGTAGTTTATAAATGACTCAGAACCTACATGCCGAGGCCACTCTCAAAAGCAAAAAGCACATTTTTTAGAGGATCATCTACGTAAGCATCTTCCATTAGTGTGTAAATCATTAAACAATGAAAAGACTAAGAGCAACTGGTAAAATTCAATGAGAACTTCTGGTAATTGGCACAGTACAAACATTGGTTAAAAACATCAGAATAGCATTTTTTCAACTTTACAACAGGCACAGCTTAAGGGGTTATGCCACATCGTTATAAAAATTACCTGCATTTGGAAATAAAGATAAATGAGAAGTATACATTTTAGTATTATATGCAGAGTAAGTTAGATTCTGGCAAACATTTAAATTTTATTTTAATATCTACTGTATGCTAGATGTAATGTTAGGTACCAGGGATATATGAAGACAGAAGATTATGAGTTAGTGAGGAAGATGAATATATATATATAAAAGATTGTAATGCAGCATGCAGGATTCTAAGGCAAAGCAAGCTTAAGATTGCAAAGAGAAGTGAGAGAAGACAATTGAAAGAACTCAGGCTGATCCTGGGAGGATGGACTAGGAGAACAGGAATAGAGGGATGGAGAATTCTGGGCAGATGGAATTGCACGGTTGGGAGGCATGAAATGAGAAAGACTGGTGTGTTCTGAGAGTATAAGTGAAAGAGTGGGATTGTCGAGGGGATTCATGTAAGATGACAAAGGACAGGTAGCTAGAAGCCTGACCAGAAAGAGCCTCCTACCTGGTTGTTTCCAGTTTCTTTCTTTTTCTTTTTTTCTTTCTTTCTTCCTTTCTTTTTCTTTTTTCTTTTTTTTTTCTTTTTGCTATAATAAATAAAGCGGCTATGAATATAGCACAAGTCTTATGTGAACATATTTTTAAAAAATTTCTCTTGGGTAAATGCTTAGGAGCAAATTTGCTGGATCATAAAGTAGATATATATTTAGCTTTATAAGAAATACCAAAGCATTTTTCAGAGTGGCTGTACTATACTATACTTTCACCAGCAATTATGAGGATTCCTGTTATTTCATATCCATGCCAATACTGAGTGTTGTCAATCTTTTAAATTTTAAGTCATTTCAATGGATTCATAGTGGTATATCAATGATTTTAATTGGCATTTCCCTGATGATTAATGCTGACAAACATATTTTAATATACTTATTGGCTATTTATAAGTCTTCCTTCATGACATGTCCAATTCCTTTGCTCATTTTAAAAGTGTTTTCTGTCTTTTTATTAAGTTGAATACAAATCTTTTGCCAAATATATGTATTGTGAACATTTTCCCCCACTCTATAGACTATGTCTTTTCTTAACAGTATCTTTTGATAAGCAGAGATTTGTTGACTTTGATAAAGTCCAATTTATCAATATTTCCCTTTCATGATCAGTGCTTTCTCTGTGTGATCTAAGATATCTTTGCCTATGCCTCGTCATGAATAGTTTATCCTATATGTTCTTCTAAATACTTTGTACTTTTAGCTTTTATATTTAAGTCTATGGTGCATCCCAAATTAATTTTTTAATACGATGTGAGATAAGAGTTCATTTTCACTTTTTTGCACATGCAGTTGTTCCAGAACCATTTACTAACCAAAACTATCATTTCAACCCCATTGAATTTTTTCAGCACCTTTGTTAAAAATCCTTTGCCATGTAAATGTGGGTGTGTTTCTGAACTTTTCTACTGTATTTCATTAATTTATCTTTCTATACTTTTATCAATTCTATTCCATTTTGATTATCATAGCTTTATATAATAAGTCTTGAAATCAGGTAGATTAAGTCTTTCAACTTGGTTCTTTTTTTTTTTCTTCCAAAATTGTTTTGCTATGCTAGGTCCTTTGCTTTTCCATATATATTTTAGAATCAGCTTGTTCATGTCTACAAAAATTCCTCTTGGGATTTTGATTGGGTTTGCATCAAGTTTATAGATTACTTTGGGGAGAACTGACATGTTGACAATATTGAGTATATCAATCTATGAATATATTTATCTCTATTTAGGTCTTTTATTCAAGTTTCTCAGCAATACTGTATTTTTTTCCCCAAATACTGTAAAACATTTTTCCTAGCCATATCCCATGCCCCTTTTTTCCTTCTCTCAATTCTGCATCCCCTTAGCCCAAAGAAACATCCTGGTAAAGGTAGAACTTCCTCTAAACAGACTGGGGTTGGGCTATCAGGGGCAAGGGAAATGCTAGGAAGGCCTCCACATAACAATTTTCATCCCATATCCCTGAGTGTAAGTTTCCCAAGTTAGGAAGAGCCTACATAACTGGGAAGACTTCTTGTTAGTCCTAGAGGTAAGACATTCATAAGAATGGATTTATATTCTAATGTATAAAGAGAAGAGATACATAAGAAGATACGCTAGAGGTGAGTCATTTTTAGGAACTTTTCATCCTATTACCTTTAAGCCTCCATTATTAAACTACCCAGCAATCTAGCTCAGCCTTGTGCCCCAGAGTGGGAGGGCCTAGATTTGGGGGGTTGAAGATCCGGAGGAAGCTGCTTTGGCAGTACAAAACAGGGGAGCTGGCACAGTGGTTGTCCACGCTGTTTTGATCTTTTGGTCTGATACTTGTTTTTAGTTTCACTTTCTTTTTAATATCGTCTCTCCATATCTGACCTGACTAGCACCATTCTTCTAGTTTGTTAGTTAATTTTAATGATAACGGCATATTAACATTAAAGTGGCTTCATAGGTCACAGTATATTGCAGAGAGCAGACTGTTAATTAAATGGTAATGTTTTCTGAATTTGAAAGTAATTCCCAAAGTTAATAGTTATTAGTTACCTTGAAATTGTAAAAAAAAAAAAAATCATCAGTATATAAAATCAGTACATAATTAGCAAGCTGCCCTGCAAGAAGCAGATCACATCACACTCTGTCCAAAAGAAACAGCTTTGCTGACGAGGCACTGACATAGTTAAGAGAAACCATGAATCATGAGGGGCCAGGAAAATGGTGCTGCCCAGCTCACATTCAGAGGCAGCATAATTTATGAAGCACTGAGGACAGTGGGAGGTAGGCTGTCAGAAATGTTAAGTTCTCTGTGGAATTATTACATTCCCTTTGAAAGATTCGATGTCATTGAAACGGGGTAATCTGGGGAAGCTTGAAGGTTCTGTGCAATTGGGAAAAGTGCAAAGATACTTGGAAATGAAGCCAAATTTCTTCAGCCTTTTTCCCACTGGAAATCAGGTCTAAAGTCTTATAAAAACAGACTCTCTTTTCAAGCATCGGGAGGAAATACTGCAAGAAGGACACCCATGGCACATGGAAACTTCCGGATCGACCAATACCAGACCGGTCAGAGCTATGAAAAAATTGCATCAACTCTGCCTTTAAGATCTATGTTTTCTTTATCCCTTAGCACACTCTTTTCAATTATTTAAGACCATATATTGCTTATGAGTTCCAGGGAAAGAGAATGTAAAAATTAACAATATATATTGATGACTTGACCAAACTGGTTATTAGTTATTACACATACTACTTCTTTTGATGTGTAATAATTTCTAATATTTATCATTGGGTGCTAAATGCTGGAGAAGGTGTTCAGTGCTTTGCATGGGTTATTTTACTGAGTCCTGCCATAAATATAAGTACCACCTTCAATTTAGAGATGGGCAAACTGAGATTTAGAGAGGCCAAGCAACTTGCTTAAGATCACACAATTTATCAAAGGTGGAGCCTGTATTCTAGTCCTTTATCTTTTACAAACATACCAAGTTTTTATCTAATAAATAGATTAAAATGACTAAATCTGCTTGCCATTATAGAATGGAATATGATTTATCTTGAAATAAAAAGCACTCTGGATTTTGGCATAGCAGACTATTTCTTTTTGTCAAGTCATTTTTATACACCTCCCGCCTGGTCCATAATGACTCTGAGGCATATACTCTCTGAATATGGATGAAATCATTTCACTGGTAACACCTCAATGGGATGTCCCCTCCAAGAGAGAAAGTTAACTCAACTTTGGAATGTGGTATCTTCTAACTATTCCAAAACCACCTCATACTACTTTCAGACCTTTTTTCTCCCTACCTGTTCATGTACTCAACTTGTCCGTTAAGACTTGAATCATAAAGAGATTTCTTCTAATAGATTATATTATTTTTTTTGTCAAGCAGCCATTTATTTCCTTGGAGGTCCATTGTACCCACTATCCATTTCCATGGGGGTAGGTAGTCCTGTTTCTGAGGTATTCATAAGAAATTTTTATAACGGTTTCTATGGCAACAGAGGATGAGAATGCTACTTCAAGCTATTTAAAATGATAATTCACAAAAACAAGTACATACAATTTTGTTTACTACCTGGCCATTTAAAAAGTCTAGGGTAACTTGGTTGAAAGTTTGAAGGAAGCTTTTACTCCTTACTTCTTTGCATCAGGTGGCTACCTCATCAGAAATTGATTTCCAAAAATGTGAATGGCCACAAAGTAATTTTAACAACAGATTTAGCTGAACCTTTGTGGTAAACAATGCCATTTCCTGGGTGCAGAGTGATTGGACTTCAAAATTAACCATCGAGCCCATGGGCAAGCTTAGTATAGCAAGCAAGCCTGCTTTCCAGGTTAGGAGTTAAGCTTTTCTTTTCTGAATCCAATAGCAGAAATAAGCCTTCCCATTTAGGTATGATACCAGAATAAATAGAGGTCCCTCACAAAGGGAATCTTTTGATTCAGTTCAATTCAACAGACGTTTATAGGGATGTAGTATGGCAGTGTGGAAAGAGAGGAGGTTTGGGTCCATCAGAGCTGTGTTCAAATCCTAGCCTTAGTTGTGCATCCTCGAGAGAATGATCTGCTTCAAGGTTCTTTCTTCACTTGGAAATTAAGGACAATAATATTTCTGTTGGCAGAGTGCTTTAAGGATTAGAAATAATATACATGTAATCAGCTACCCACCCTCCCCCATCCCCAATTTTCCTCTCTTGGGGAAAAAATAGAAGCCAGGAGCAGTTAGAAGCAAATTATATCCTTTATTTGGGTTCTCAAAGCACAACAAAGGAGGTCCTGTTTGTAATCTATGGCAGCACTCCCCAGAATAGCACCTCTTAATTCACCTCCCCAAAGTCCTGCTTTCATAATGCTATCCTTTCTTTCTCTCCCCCTTCTCCTACCTCATTAGTTCTGTTTCTCTGGCATCCAGTCTCTCGGTTCTGTATCACAAATGTTCTAGGATTTGGCAAAAGTCTGATTCCCCTCAGAGGGCAGAGTATAGATGCTATAGAGCAAGCCAGAATTCTTTTTAGAAGGCAGCAGGGCTGTGTGGCAAGGTGCTATGACCACACCCTTGGGAAAGGTTTGCTCTGTCTGATACATGTAACACTCACCTCAGTGATTAGAACCTAGCAGGTGCTCAATAAAATGGTTCTAGATTAAGGGGCATCTACAATGTGTCAGATACTTATCTTATTAGTGTGAAGGTTACAGCACACTAATGATTAAGATAAGATCCCTGCTTTAAGGAGTTCACAGTGTAGCAGTTATTCTTGAATTCGGGTGTCTGTTTGAAGCATCTATATCTTCAGTAAAAACAATGAACATGAACTCAGTCACTTTCATCAAATATCCTAGACATAGTAAAGCATTTACATGGCATAAATGACAGATTAATATATTGGTTATATTAAAGAGAACTAATTTTGAAACAAAACAATGCACCAAAAGCAAGTAATTTAAGATAGGCATTTACTAGTTTTATGTTTAACAACAAATGTTCTTTGTGGGTTGTACAATAATTGCTGTTATCATTGTACATAAATTATGTCATTGCTTTTTATCAATTATATAATTCATTTTTGAATTAGAATTATTAGCACAGATATTTTGTTCACTAATTTCTTGTTTCTTTTCTCTTGCATAACTGCCACACTTTTCTAGCCCAAAATAGATGTGGAGTCTAAAATCAGCTACTTATTAACTACATTTTACAACATATTACTTAACCTACCTATGCTTTAGTTTTAACATCTGTTAAATGGGGTTAAATTTAACCTCACAAAATTGTTTTAAGAATTAAATGAAGTAATTTATTTTCGGCATCTAATACAGAGTCTAGTACATTGTGTCAACATTTCACAAATTACTATTATTTTTGTTATTATCATTATTGTTTACTATTGGTGTCATACCAATCTATTATAGGAGGTGGGCACTATAGATACAAGCAGGAAATAGTTTTATTTTTAGATTTCATTGCTTTCAGAGATGTTCTGTCTTACCTCCCTTTTCTGCCTTGGACAAATTCTGTGTCCTTTCCTGTTACTTTAGAATACTAGACAACAGTCTCGTTTTCAGAATTTAAAAAGTCCAGTGCAATCTAAATCAAAACTTCCACTTCATATCCACTTTAAAGCTTCTCCCCTCTCTCAGCTCAGGCCTGGCTAGTGAGTCCACAGATTGGTGTAGGGAGCAACAGTGTAGGGAATCTCATCTTTGTCCCTCCATGCTCTACTTTCTCTGTTACCAGCTTCTGATTCTTTGGGGTGGGAGGTGGAATGTGAAAGGGGTGAGGGGACTAAGGGAGCTGGTACTCCTTTTACTGCTTTTTTGGTTCTCTCTTGACATAGTCTCTCAGCTGGCCTCAATCCTAGCAACTGTTCAACCCTAACCATCTCTTTCAAGGACCACTTAAGAGCTCTCTTCTGAGACTCTCACTCCTCCGCCTACCTTCTGCTGTCAAGAATGTCAAATCCTGCTCTATTCTCCTAAGAAAGTGATACTCTGACCCAGCATGCAGTCCTGGAACCCACCTACCTGACATGCTATCTATTTGGCTTATGGGAAATACATCACCTTTTCCTGTCAAATTCTGGAAGGCGAGCCCTCCCACCAGTGCTCTCTCTGTTTCTGTCCATGTCCAGGTGAGAGACAGGCTTCAGCCTCTCTATTCCGCAAAGCAGGGAATATGCGATGCAAGAGGAAAGACCAAGTAGAAAGTAGCACTTTCCACTTTTACAAATCCCTTTCACCCCAGACTGTTCTCTTTAATAATTCACTAACATGATAGAATGGACAAAGAACTGGTTAGCACGTCCTGCATGCCCGCGTTTAGCAACTGTCTTTAGAATGTGTGAACTCTTTTTGCCCATTGTCCTCAGCCACAGCGCTTTGGCGGAAGTCCTGAGACAACAGGAAAAGTCCCATCCAACATCCTGTTACATTTTTATTATGCCTGAACATTTACAACAGTCTCTTAATTGGTTTTCCTGCTGCCTATCACCCACTATTCCATTCCATCCCATACCTAACTGCTAGATGAATCCTTCTCAAAAAACACTGAGTCTTGTCATATTTTTCTTTTTGGTCCATTGCTGTGGTTTCCACGGCTTGACTACCGTTTCAACCTTTCAAAAATAAAAGAAAAAGCTTAAGGTCCTGGAATCTAATGTAATCCTAGACACATAAGTTATCACAGAAGTAGAGTTTCTGGGAGTCCCCCAAGCTCCTGTGACACTGGTTGGCTTCCAACTGCTAGTTTATCAAATAAACTCCCCAGGCGACAAACATAAATTCCACTAATTCAACGAGGTATTTGCAGTAAGATCAGAGATCCCTGCAGCACTAGAAAGTATGTTTTAATATATAACTCCAGCTTCATTGTTTCATCAAAATCCTCTAAAATTTTAGGAATGTCCCACTGACTAAACATGATCCATTTCAGCAAGAGCTGGTTTCTCCAAGAGCCACACTCTATGTAAAGAAAGTGCTAAGTATGAATTCCAGTGAATTAGAATTCTGGAACTCAGAGAAACTCTAATTCAAGTTTCTTGTTTTATACATGACAAGATGGTGACCCAGAGAGGTTGTGACTTGCCCAAAGTCGCTAGGTTATTTGAGGAGAAATAGAATCAGTGCCCCGGTCTCCAGATTCCTAGAGTCAAGCTGATTGCACCACCACAGGTTGGTGTCATATCTTAGTAAATCACTGTCCAGTTAGTCCTTCTACTGCAGAAGTTTGCCCACCTGTAGTGGAAAGGGGATATTCTTTCTAAAATTGGTATTAAAGTCTTCTCTAATAGCATGTAGGGGGAAGAAAATTATTACTATTAAAAAGAATTAAAATGGACTGCAGACAGAAAAATGCTGATGGATCTTTTTAGTAATGAAAGGGAAGGCCCAGGACATATGCTAGATGGGAAAGGCTGAGACAAAACAAGACAAACTGCTTTAAATAATAAAATAACAGGAATTTTCCATTTCCAGTGAGGATCAGGAGGAAGGTATTTTGGCAGGCCAATGGCTTGGAGAACAGAATAATGGGGTGAAAAAAAAATGGTCCCTGGAGATGGGAAGAGTAGGCAGACCAGAGGGGAAAAATAGCTAAAAAGAAACTCCCTGTGGCTAACAACTTTTGAAGCCAAAAGTTGTCTATTCACATTGAAGTGCTTTTCTATACCCTTGTGATCCACAAATCTTCAGTGAAAGTCTATTATACAAAACAAGGAGTATTAGAGGTGCTCTGAGGAATAAAGGATGAGGCAGTTTGCCTGTGCCTGGGGAGTGAAGAGAGTGAAAAAATCATGCAAGGTCCTGACTTTGGTATGGTGATCAGAATAATAGCTTCCAGAGATGTCCATGATTTAATATCAGGAATCTGTGAATGTGTTACATGGCAAAAGTAAAAAGGGAATAATCAATACATGGGCAGATTCTCCTGGATTATTAAAGTGGGCCCGCTATAATCACAAAGGTCCTTACAAGTGGAAGGAAAAAACAGTAGAGGAAGATAGGGTGATGCAATGTGAGAAGGGCTCCCTCTACCATTCTGCTTTTGAAGATGGGGGGGCCATGAGCCAAGGAATCTGAGTGGCCTCTAGAAGCTGAAAACCATGAGGAACAGATCCTACCTTGAGAAGAAGTAACCCTGTTATGCTGAGGTTTATGTTGAACTTCTACAGAACTCTCAGATAATAAACTTTTATTGTTTTAAGCCACTAAATTGGTGGTAATGTTTATGCCAGCAATAGAAAACTAATATAGTTGTCTAATTTAAGTTTGATAAGAAATCTAATAGTTGTATTTAACTCAAATGTTTCTAAGTTCTTCAGCTTTCTAAATTCAACCCTGTGAAAGTGCAGAGTTGGCCCCAATATTTCCAAAGATGTCCAAAGGAGCTGACATTCTTCTCAGTGGTCATCTGAGACAGCTACTATAGAATCAAAGACTTTGACCATTTCCTCAATTAAATTTTTCCCTTAATTTATGTTGATATTCAAGTTCCTGTATAGGCTTGCCCCAGCCTGCTTCCTCCACCTCATCGCTCACTATTTCTTTTCACAAATCCTACACTCCTGCCAAACTGAACCATTGCTACCCCCCAAAATGCTCCTCTCTATTTTTGCTGGTGCTGTCTTGTCACCTGGAATGCTCTATCTCCCCTTCCCTGCCCGGAAAGCGTGTTAACAATCTGCTTGTCCTTTACAGCCTACTTCTAGCATCGCCAAATATCCAAAGCCTCCCTAGCTCTGCCCTCCTCAGAACTTCTCCAGTGTTTTGTTCTTAGCTCTCTTATGACCATCTGTGATTCTTGCAGCTTGGCCATTTAAGTACGTCTCCTAGTTTATTCCACTGATTGGCAGCTGCTTGAGAACATTAATCAGTACTGCTTATCTTTACAACCTCTACAGCAAAAAGCATACTGCTTTCACAACTCAGATGCTCAATACATGTTTGCTGAAGGGGTCATGAAAACATTTTTGTCTAAACAACTTATTTAAAGTGGAACCAATTATAATTTACATTGTCAATATATACATCTCAATCTACCCTTTCCCCCTCTCTGAATGTCATGGTTCATAGTTCCAGAAGGAACAAGAACCATTTCCAAATAACTCTTCCTTCCACATTTTTGGATATCATTTAATATTGGGTGAACTCATATCTTGGTGTGCCTCAGATAGTCCTAGTTTATGTCTCTTGTCCTTGCATAGTTATTAAGAGTACCACTTTCATTCCAAAAATGTCCCAGTATGGATAACACATTGGATGGTCATCTGACTACTGGAAGACATAGGCTATAAAAACATAGCCTCTAGCTTTCATCTTTTCCTGAGCATGACAACTGAAAACTAGTTGCTCTTACTAGGTATTTTGGCATGCCTTTCCTCTCTATCTTTTCCTTCCATGACAGCTGTTAATGCTTGGGTTTACCCCTCCTTCTCCCAGCCTCAGTCCTGCTTCCTACCCTTGGTTTGGTCTAGGGTAATGTCTGCAGTCGCAGAATTTGAAAAAGAAGAATGTTGAAGACAGGATAAATCTCCAAGTTAGCTACTCTTTTGTGACTCTCACCATTCATGTGTCCCCAGACCCTTCATCCTGCTCTCATCTCAGTGTTCCCAGGAATCATCTGATCCTCTAATGTTTTTTTTTATCCTTCAGTGTCCATCACCAATTTTAGTCCTAGACTGATATAACGGGAATGATCACCAGTATCTGTCTTACATTCAGGTAACCCCCAACCTTGGAGCAGCAGAAATGCTCCTAATATCTCAAATTGTAACTCAACATATTTTCCTATAGGAGCAATTTCCAAAATGTGTTTTGGGGAGCTCTAGTTTGGGGTGTTAATGTCTGTTGCTCAATAAAAGGGTTTCAAAGTCAAAGAAGGTTGATGAATTTGCAACAGGACAATTTTAAGCAGATTCCTTTCCTGCAGGACTTCTTAGAGCCTTTAATATGCAAATGTACATTATGAATCTCTGAGTGGGAATATATGAAACTTTCTTGAAGGGAATTCTTCTGTGAAACATATTTTGTCTTAAAGTAACATACTTAATTCTTGTAGGTTTGATATAAGGTCTTGTGAATTGACATAGTGATATAGGCATTATTATTCTAGTGGGACAATGCATTCTAAGTTCTACAACAGCATTTTTGGAACACAGCAGGTTGTGAAGTGGATAACTGCGTGTAAGACCTTTCCAGCTAAGAATTGTGTGCCTGTCCAGAAAGCAGAGGCAGATAACTAAATAGAAAGCATCTGAAATCATAGGTCAGAAGAACTGGCATTCAGTTTCAAGTTTTACCACTTTTGACTGGGGATTACCACATGAATCAACATTCTGTCCTCAGTTTCTTCATCTGTAAAATGGAATGGTTAATGATGATGTGAACATAAAAATAAATAATACCCGTTTAACATATTTCACAGGGATTTTAGGAGAATCTAGTGAGATGATCACATGAAAACACTTTGAAAACAGTAAGACTTTTCTTAATGAGTATGTATAAAAATACATGTTATTTCTTAAGTAACTTGGTTTTACAATAGGGACAAGTATATAAACCCATAGATAACCTTCGTGCCTTATTTATTTATTTCCCAAACACTTCAATCCAAATTATTTTTCCCAACACTGGTAGTAAAGAATAAATCATAAATTTTAATTTTACTTTTTATTCTTTATAACACTCATCTGTGATGGAGGAACAGCACAGTGGCCCACACAAAGAAGACATCAAGGGAGGGAAGTATAAGCCCGATGTTTAATAAACTAGATAAATAAATCAGAATAAGATAGGTCATTGTCACATTTGAGCTTCAAGTGGAGTCTGATTGATATGGAAACAATGCAATTGGGGCAAATTCCGTCCTCAAATTTTCAAGCAACTTTGGATCCAAAGTTTTTATCTGTCACTTAACATTTCCAGTGGCAAAAACTGAGAGCATGCCCCTGCTGACAAAGCCTAAAACATCATCTGTGACAACAGGAGTGTCTCATTCCGCAAAAGGGCAGGAAATATTAATTGCCACACTTCTCCACTGTCTTTGTCAGGTGACAGGGCAGAACATGTATCTGGTCATGGACAATAGCAACATGGGTCTGCTTCTGGGCCCTCTCAGCTCCATGTCTGGAGTAATTTGTTAAATTTTTTCACGGCATTCTGTGTCTTCTTGAGCAGTGTTCAATCCCTTTGGTTCAGGAACTGACTTAGAGAATGGGGCCTCTAAGTAACTTGTTAAAATATCATTTATCTGGAAGATTCTGGCACGTTAAGCCCGGATTAGCTATTAAGTTTAATTCCTTGCCCCATTTGCTTGAAAATAGAACCTCTAGTAAAACTGCTGCACTGACAAGTACATTTTAAAAGTAATCTCCATTGTTTATTACTTTAATGGTAGAAGTCATGAATTATTCTAAGAAGGTGAATTATACAAGCAAATATGCATAAGGAAAGGCTCTGTTTTATCACAGTCATATATGCCTTGAGTTTTAGTGGCTACCTGGGGAAGGGGAGTTTTCTGTAGGCAACACCAACTAGTATCTAATTTAGAGTGTTTCTTTAAATCGTTTCTTTAAATAGTTGCTTTTTCCTACCAGAAACTCTACTTTAGATAACTTTTTTTTTTTTACTTTTATCATTTGATGTGAAGAGAATAAGATTTTATAAGTGAACATGGCTCTTTCTAAATTGCGTTATCTATCTTTTACTATCTTTATTTGTTACTTTTCTTCTGAGACAAGGGATCTCAAAGCATATTATACACATTTGTTATTGTAAATACATGGTGAACCACTTGTTTGTCATTTCAGAGCTACAATTACTCTTGGTTTTTCCCACAGTGATTCAGAGTTAAAAAATAAAAATAGAATTTGAACCCTTTATTTCTCTGCTTTAGGTTCTACTTTGACCCCTTAGCAAGTGTCACCAATTTCTAGGCAATTGATTGAGTTTTTCAAGAATAAACTAATTAGCACAAATTCTTTGTTGTGGTTGAGGATGGGGAGTAAATAAAACAGAGAATTAAGACCTAGAAGAGTTGAGGGAAACAGGTTATTTCATCTTTCAAAGGTAAAGTTCTGTGGAAGGAAGCTTCTTGGTGCTCATTAGAAACACAAGCTTCCCTACATGCATGGAAGAATGGGTAGCAAAAGGAATTTCAATTACTTTCTCATGAAATCTGACCCAGAGTTGAACAAAGAGAATTTTGAAGCTTTTGCATATGCCATTTTTGGGGGGCTGGGGGACATCAGTTTTTCTCCCCAGTTTTCTGGTGTTGCTTGAACACCAAAAATATTTTTTTAATTGAACTTGTTCAAGTTTTTATAAATCAAGATGTCAACAAATACAAGCACTAGTCTAGTTACAACAAGAGACTGTAGTTTACAGAATAAAACTAACCTTGTTTTTTTTTTTTTGTAAAGCTCTACAAAGAATGCATTGTTTGTTCTTGTGTAAAAATGTCATGTAAAGAAGCTCTCTGTCAGGTACTCTATTTTTATTTAGTTGTTTCATAACTCAATTATAATGTTCCCCTCTGTCTAATAATTAGCATATACATAGTAACGAAGCTTGAAAACCTGTTGTTTTCCCCACTGTGTGTCAGCTAAATTTCTAAATCGTTATGGAGAACGGGTTGTGCCTGTGTAGGTGAGTTGTCTTTCCCTGCTGCTCTGGCAGCTTGCCCCTGTGCAGCAGTAGAGGGTCAGCTCTTGGAGAAAGGCCCAGCCAGAGGCCTGAACAGGGACTTCCTGCCATCTGGAACAGTCTGGAGCACAAGGAAAGATGTCATCAAGAAGCACTCAAATGACTCCTCTTCAGCTCCTTCAGGATGACCAATATTTCCCTCAGTTCCGTGACTGGGCAATTTAACAGTCACTACCAGTAACTTGATGCACAAGTTTTGAGCTTTGTATTTGATTTCATTTCATGCCTAGGTTTTTGTGGCCACTTACCATCTTTTAAACACTTTTTCTATGTTTGAGGAATTCCCCACAGTATGAATCCTGCCTTCTCAATAGATAAGCCCCAAATGTACTTTCCCAGCTTCTCTTATAGCAATGGAGCAAATGTGTGACCCAGGCTCAGACAATCCACCTTGCTCTTAGGAGAAACTGGTTTGGAAGAGAACAATGAGAGGAAGTAGGTGGTTCACAGAATCCATTTTCTAGTAAAAGTGGCAGTGGAAGTTTCTGGCTTTGTGGGAGGACAGTAGTGGGGATTCCAGCATCCAGTGTCCACAGCTAACAGTGTTTAGTGAGATAAAGGTGTTGGGGCCACAGGGGTCTTCCTCTGGCAACTGTGATGGATGCAGTGCCTAGAACCAAAATCTTCTTGTTGGTAAGAAAAATAAAAGGCATCTAATAAAATTGTTCATTAGACACATATTCTGAAACCAAAGCATCTAACTTGATTTGTTAGAATTTTTAAAGTTATTAAGATAACTTTTAAGTGCATTATTTTCCATAGGTAATCAATACAGCTCATTTAAATAAACTCTAAGACCAAAGTGTTTGTGGGCAACTGGTGTGGCATGATCACCTTTCAGATATTTGGACGGGGGGCACATGTGGGTTTATATGTAGTTTAGATACTATCATTTACCCATTTCTGAGATTTCTTTTCCCTCTTTATCCACTCTCTTCTCACGATCTGTCTTATTGAACTAATCTGACTTTTCCTAGGGTTAGATGGACAAAGATTCTCTGGTGTACAGCATGGCTTCTAGGCAGAAATGCAGAACCTCATTAGATGGATTGAGGAGAAGGGTTAAAATGGGACTACAGTAAACATCCTTGTGTGACAGAAGAATAGAAAAGCACATCCAAATCAGGAATAGATTTTTTTTGACATAAGTCCTTTTTTATTATTTTCTAAATAACTTATATAATATAAGAAACATGATATTTGTTAAGATTAGGTCAATTAGTTTTTAAAATACAAGTCATTATTGGCCCATGAGAATGGATCATGACCACGCTTGACATGATAGAAGTAACAGCTGGACCCAGAATTTGAAGATAAGCTTGGAGAACATTAGACCTCTTTTTTTCAGGGAAAAAAAATCATTATAAAATGTTTTCTCAGCCAGAATGACACACTAAAACTGTGTTTAGTGCAACATCACAAATTTATGAGGTCTAAATAAATGAGTTTTAGCCATAGAGATAAATTCTGAGGGATGAGGAATTTATTAACTCACTTCATAGTCCTAAGTTACAGGAATCACAACTGAAGGTCTTCAGTGTTCTCTGCCGCTTGCTCAGCCATGATGTTGAAAAAGACTGATATTCTAAATAGTAATTAGCTGTTCCTAGTTCTATTGTTTTTTAAAATGATCTCCCCTTCCATCCTGTACCATGTGCCTAATTTCTATATGACTGTATTCCTGTTATGAGTACTGTTCAATTAGTGACTCAAACAAAGAGGATTTAAATGTTTTGGTAAAGATCCTTCAGGTGGAGCTGTGGCTGACTGAAGGGAGAAAGGAAACCACAGTTGTCTCCTATAGTTTGGGAATGCTCTCTAACACTTTCGAATGTTCCTTCTAGTTCTAAGAAGTTACATGATTACTTTGTATGCTTTATTAAGTCTGTGATTTTCACTGTACAAATACAGAAAAGTAGGAGAACAATATCTTCACATCATTATTAATTTTTTCTGCTTTTCTTTTTTTTTTTAATGCCCACTGGTATTTTATTAGTAGTAAATGATTTTAAACTCAGTTTTGAATTCTTCTTTTCACTATACCATTTTGGCATTTCTATAATCCTGAAAACAACACTTCTATGGAGAGAAAATATAGCCCTGTGTCTGTAGTGATGTAGTTTTAGTTCTACCAAAGCCAAGAAGATGGCCTGGTTCTGTCTTTAAGCTCCACTAAACACTAGTGTGCAGGAGTGGGAGACACAGAGATCCCCTTTCAAAGAAGAACATGCTACCCAGCCGTGGGGAGCATAGGCATCTACAGGGTCTGCCTCAGCTGCTACAACCCCATTCTCTGGCGATCACGCCGCCCCCCAACCCCCAGAGGCAGCTGGCATCTGATGAGTGAGACTGGCGGTTTTGGCCAGACACTGGACACTCTCTGGTGCATATTTGCTCCAGATACCTCCACCAGGTTGGCTGAGGCATTGTCAGGCCTGAACTGGGCTGACTTCTTCCTCCATCCAATTCTACTTCCTCCATTTTCCTTTCACAGAGTTAATTCCTAATAAACACATTATATTCCAGATTCATCTCAGACTCTGCCTTCAAAGAACCTCACAGGCAACAGCAGACAGATTGTATAGGCTCTGGCAGCTTTTCCAATCAAGGTCAGAATGACCTAAGCCAGAACTTTGAAATGTTCATTGCCCTAAATTACATTTTACGTGCATATGTATGTATGTATCTATTTATCTTTTAAAAAATATTTTTATTTTGTTTGGTTGTGATTTTAATTTTAATTTTTATTTTCATTTGTTCAGAGAGTTTTGTTTGTTGGAAAGTACTATAGGAAGCTCTTTACACATTAGGAACCTGAAGAGTAAAATGCTGATTTCCTTATCAATTTTCACTGTAATTGAAAAAAAAACATTTTCACTGAAGAGCTACCTGCTTCTATCACATGAAGTACTTTACAATTAAAGGACTTTACGTGCAATATCAGGGGTAAACTCTTGTCTATGTAAAATCTATGAATATTTAATTAATATAAATGTTGTAAGCACTTGCTTAAGTAAATAACCTTCACCTAGCCTTCTGAAGTGTACACACAGCCATCTTAGCTTTCCATTGTCCCACATCTCTAGATTGCATACGAACTTCTTTGCTCCATCACTTACTGTACCTTGCTTGAGTCCTTTCTTCATGGGTTTTTTTGGATCCTTTTGATAATCCCTCCACTTACTTACCTTTGCCTCCCCTCTTTCTTTCCTTCACACAACTTTCAGAGTAATTTTTCTAAATTGCAAAT
The DNA here is from genome assembly GCA_030015415.1 of Cynopterus sphinx. Classification (NCBI taxonomy): domain Eukaryota; kingdom Metazoa; phylum Chordata; class Mammalia; order Chiroptera; family Pteropodidae; genus Cynopterus; species Cynopterus sphinx. The sequence continues at coordinate 45,430,203 of CM057379.1, read as the reverse complement.
CTGATCGGGTCATTCCTCTACTTAAAATCTTCCAGTGGCTCCCCAACTATCCAAGGATGTAAAACTCAAAGTCTTTATCATGATACTCACATAAAACTCTTAATGAATAAAGTTTTCCCTTCTTTCCTGCTAATATCTCCACAACTATCTTCTAGTCACCCCTCTACAGGTGAATTCCTGCAGTTTCTAGAATGTTCATGATGTCTCTTTCCCTTTTGCCTTGTACATGTTGTTCTCATATTGAAATGCCTTTCCCTACTTTTTTTAATTAAATAATTTTAATTTAAATTAAGATGAGCCTTCTTCTTTCTTCAAGGGTTCATTTAAGCATCAAGCAAGCTCTAGGTAGAGGTATTTCCCCAGAGTACCTGTTGCCACTAACAAATTCATAGCACTTACAAGACTATTGAACATATAAGATTGTAATACCTCTAGACTATGAGCTCCTCAAAGAAAGAAATGGTAACTGTACATCTCTAATACTTATGCGGTACCCAGATCACACAGTAAGTACTCAGTAAAGTTTTGTAATTTTCTCTAAATTTCTTTATGGTAACGACTGCTGCTAACAGATTTTTGCACCCCCTTCACTGCTGAGCAAAATACTGTATTGCTCAAATCTACATACTGTAGGTGCTCTATCCTGCTCTATAGGACGACCATACTATTGTCTTTTGAAGTCTTACCATTTTGCCTCCAGTAAATGCTTAAAAGATTCCAATTACCAGGAGTAGCTTAGAGAAACATTGACTGACCAGTATAAGTCTCTAAAAATGTTTTTATTTCCTCTAGAGCAGTTGCCTAAACCATGAACTACAAGTTAATAGTATATTCACAGGAGAGCAACTTTGTCTGTTTGCCTAGACTGTTTGTGATATTAGCTATGCAAATAAATATTTTGATTGTTCATTTGGGAGAAGGGGATTAGTTGATGACTGTCTTGAAGTATATGTAGGCTTATTATGAAGAGGAGGATGACTAATTTTTTTCCCATTGCTATTGCTGATTCAATGAGGAAAAGAACTTGTGTTGTATCAATATTTAAAGATAAGAATTTCTTCACTGGAATTAAGAGACATCATAGAAACTCCATCTTTGCAGATGTGACTAGATGATATCAAAATTCTCATTCTCACCCTTGAATCTGTGAATTTTGAAATGATGTCACAGTAACCAACTGCTACCAATAAATAGGCTGTTGAATTTAGCATCATATTCTCTGGTTACTACCTTCGGATAAGAGTTAGAAGGTATATGCTATGAATATAGGATCACAGCATTATCCTCATACTTTATCTCACTGGGGAGACATGACACAGGAAAAGTTAAGTCCTAGTTAAGAGGTGGCCTATTATTATGTATGATGAAAATTATAATAGTAGAGAATGGCTTTCAAAGGAGTTGGGAGTCAGAGAGGAGTAGGAAAGGCCACTCAGGGCTAGGGGAACAACATGTACAAAGTGATATAGTGTTGACAGATGTGCCAGGTACATTTGTGTATGATTACAGACCATATATGGCATAGAGAAGCTCCACCAAGGAAAGTAACATACATAAGCATTCACTAAGCATGTATGATGTGCCAAGCTCCATGCTAAAACCAATACAGGCATTTTTCTCATTCAATTCTCATAATAACCCTAATACATATTTAGTAACATCACCTCAGTTTGCAGCTCATAAAATTGAGGCACAGAGAGGTTAAGTGACTTGCCTAATATCATACAGCTAACAATGCAATAGGAAATGCAAACCTAGGTTATTAGACTTCAGCTATGAGTAGTAAAATTTAATTCCAGAAACATTAGTTGTAACTTCCAAAAGGCAAAACAGAGACTGAGGTAGGAGTTGCAGGGCTTGAAAGCAGAGAAATGTCTTCTTTAACAATATGCTCCCCCATATTAAGCTCAACATATAGGAATACTGTAAATGTCTATGAATAAATAGGCTATTTTTCAAGGAGTATACACTCTGGTAGGAAGACACACATGTATAAATAACTATAATCTACTGAAGTCTGTAGTCCAGATGGATCAGACTGGATAAAAATCTGAGGAGAGTAAAAGTTATCCCATAAGCAGTGAGGAGGCATTGAGGTTTTTGAGCAGGAGAGTGACTTGATGAAAGCTTATTACTGAAAACTTAATCTGCTGACTGTGTGCTACTTGTTTCCTTATTGTCAGCAATATCAAGCCACTTGGAACTCCAAGCAAGTTATATCTGTGATGATAGAAAAGTGGAGGAAATATTTCTCTCTCGTGTCTTGCTCACCCAAATTCTGCTAAATTGGTTTAGATGTTAGAACAATAAATTGGAGTAAGACAGAAGCCTAAAACTAGAAGGTATGTTGATGCTCACTATCCAATCACTATTGTTCCTAAGAATATAAGACGCCCCAGGCTGTAGGGGCGAGGTAGAGGGATGGAAAATTTGTATGTTACAAATATCTAAGAGAGCTAGGATCTAAGGTAATTCACGTATGATCGCTTTAGCCTTATTCATTCAGTCAATCAATCAGTCATTCAATGAATAGTTGTTTATTTAGTACCACTGGATACCTAGTACTATTATAGGTCTTGGGACATAGGGATCTAGTATGAGAAGTATAACAGGACCGTTGTTCCCATGGAGTATGCAATAGCATAATTCAGATCATAAACACTTCAAATATGATATATGACTATTAAGAAAATAAAACAGAGCAAGAAGATGAAAAAGGACTGAAATGGGAGAGTAAGCACTTTAAAAAGGCTCTCAGAGAAAACTTCTCTGTGAAAATGACATTCCAGTAGACTTGAGTAATGAGAAAAAGCCAACCATGCAAAGAGCAGAGAGAAGAGCATTCCAGGCAGAGGAAACTGCCAGGGCAAAGCCCCTAGGTTGGAAGTTAGAGGAAGAGGCAGCAGGAACCGTGGGCTTTTGCTATTAGCCACGTTCAGAACTTTGAAAGGCATATCTCAAATACTCCCTCTTCAAATACTATGCCAGTGAAATATTTTAACAATCAGCAGTTCAATTATTTTCATTAACTTTGCTCTTAATAACCAATTAAAATTTTCCATCTGAAAAATATGGATATTTAACAAATTAAGTATAAACTGAGAATAATAAAAAGAAATAAAGATTATAGATAATAAGGAGTCAAAAATATGTATGAAGAGTTTCAGAAGATCACCTTGTGGAGGGGGCAGCGGTGAGGGTTAAAAGGCTGAATATCATGTACTATTTATTAATTTAATAAATCTGTCTCGATGTCAATGTAATCGAATGTTGCCACAAAATAATGGTCTCCTGCTGCTACATAAATGTTTAGGCCAAGCTCTGATGTTTATTTTCAAGACAGGAGACATTGATCCTTCACTAATAGAATATTACAAGTTTATTTCTGTTATGCTAAGTAACCAAAGTTGATTTCATTGTTTGATTTGATGGATGTTGGTGCTGTCAGAGTTCAAATGGTCTGCACTAGGAGGCCAAGAAAATGAGGCCATTTTTTTTCTTTCTCCCAATTAGGCATTCTTGGATTGCATTCTAATATAAAATCAATACAGAAAAATTTTAGGGATACTTAGTCTCTGGGATCTCTCTTCGGATGCCCTAGGACTGGGACTATTTGGCACAAGATTGTTCTCCCCTGAGACCAAAGAGACTCTGGAGCCAGACAGGGAGTGAGTTGGATGGGACCCCACCCAATTGGAAAGGCAACAGGAAAAGTGATGAGAGGAAAAAGACAGCTACAACAATAGAAGGAGGAAGTGAGGCCAAAAAAAACAAGAGAAGGAGGAAAAGTCACAGTGAATCCACCAAGAAAGGAAAACCTCAAAAGAAAACAACAAAAAAAAAAAGGTATTGCAGTCTGCTGATTTAGATGCAGGGGACAAGTTTTTTACCATTTCTAGATGTAAGGCTCTTAGTTACAGTGATCCAGTAAATGGATGGTGATATGATCCAGTTTTCCAGGTCTCTCCTTTCCTGTGAAGAATGTGAATTAAACAAAGATATTGGTTTTTGGGTTTTATCTACCACAGATCACACAGCCAAATATATCTGGGAATTGTGATGACTGAAAGAGAAATAAACAAGGTGAAGATTGGAAAGAAGACATAAACTGACCAATTTAATAGAAGTAAGAAAGAATACTTACTTCTTTTAAATATCAAAAGATAGAGTCATACCAAATCATTTCTTTTTAATATCCTACAGTGAGCTGAAGTATTCACTTTACAATAGTCAAAATGGAAGGAAATGATGTACTTGATAAAGGACAAGGCTGCAATAAAGCAGGGTGTGGCTTGGTGTTTCTGATTTTGCCTCATGGTGGAAGGGGGAGGGTGGAGGAGGGTGGGGGGCCGTTGCTGTAAGAACAGAATTCTCTGCTGCTCACCATGCTGAAGCAAGATCCCATAAGCCCTGCTTGAATTGTCCCACCTGTTTTTAATCCAACCTGAATTCACAGCAAAGCTTGCCCTTCTAGAATCATGGTACATGAAAGAGTAAATGTTAAGAGACTTGGGTGGTTGGAAGAATCTGTGTATCAGATTCCTGAGAAGACCTGAAGAAATAGCCTACCTGGGTGTGAATTATAATCCTGTTATTCACGAGTTGTATGAACTGGAAAAAATTTCTAATAATTATACCTACCTCAAAAGATTGTGAATAGAATTGAGATACTCTGTGTAAAGCACTTAAGACACTGTCTTAATAAATGTTAGTGTTGATAATACATAAGAAATCTGTGGCATGGCTTGCAAGAATTAAAATTCTTGCATGGTTGAACCATGTAACATTTTCATTAGTTAACCATTTTTGACTCACAAAAATAGTAGTTTCATATATTTCAATTTAATACGTCTCCACTAAACTTTCCTGTTCCTCTCATGTTTTTTCATTTGTCAGGGGTTTAAGGGAAGAGAAAATGAAAAGGAAGGGAGAAGAGAGAGAAATAAATGGTTAAAGAACAGGAAGGTGGGAGGTAACATGGTAAAGCCCATTGAAGGGACCTGTACTGACTAGAAGTTGAGGTGATGGGATGTAGTCCTAGTTCCTCCTATTCCCCAACACCGCCCACCTCCTCACAACCCTTTAGAAAATTCCTGAGACATAGATGTGACATATGTCTCCTTATCCCACAAATGATAAATGCTCCTGTAAAAAAAAAAAAAAACACCCAAATTATAGAACAAAGCTAGCTAGCATTGCCTAAAAGAACACAACAACTGAGGCAAGAAAAGAAACAGTCTAACAAATTTGGGGTATAGGAAGAACTGTTCCAGAGAGGTGGGAGAAAGTGCCCAGAACTGGGTTCTTTCTTGACCACCCTTCTCTGCAAACTACCTATATCCATCACCAGAGTGAGCTCTTTGTCTGCTCTGCTTCTAGAAACTGGACCAGGACGAAAAGCCAGGGCAAATGGATATAGAGCTCCCAAAGCCCCTAATTTCTGGGTAACTCAGCATCAAACATAGTGCCAAAGAAGAATATTCCAGAAGTTGGTATCCTTGGCCAAAATTCTCCTTAACCCAGAAAGTAACAAAAACTTTAGCCGTAAGTACATCCACAGGGCTATAGACTCTGATGAAGGTTCTCCTCAAAGAACTAAAAATCCCATGTGTGTAAGCATAGAATAGCAGTAGCAGGTCATAAGCCAAAAATGTATCCTTCCTTAACTTTCTTAACACTGGCCACCCAATGTTAACCACGGACAATTTGGTTCTTAGAAGCTGGGTGAGGCTAATGGGGATTTGCCTTGTAGTAGTCAGTAACAACACCACGGGCAGGTGGACCCTTCTATCTTCCACCTCAAGAATTTAAGCCCAAGAAAAAATATCTGATGAATTTGGGAAGTTGATGGTGATAATATTACAAAATTATTTACCTGGTGAATAATCTGATTTTTACCCATATAACCTAATAATGATGATGCTAGCAGGTAGCAATTACTACCAAAGAACATTTATAAATTTTCAGGAACTAACTGCAATATAAGGGATGGAGCCCAGTTGGTTTCAGAGACTTTTTTGAGCACCCCAAAATAAAATATTTAAAGTGCCTTCTATGTCTTTGGCAGGTGTTTATGACCCTGATAAGATTGTTTATACCTTTTACCTGACTATTGGAAATGGCTATATTCAGCACTGGTCTTAAACAGATTTTTAATACTGTTAAAGAAGTTAAAACAATATATTTTAACACCTCATTCATAAACTGTTTCAAGGTAAATAAAATACAATCGTGGTAGATTTTGTCACCTTCCCTTTTTGTCCCACTTGGTTAAGAGGACCCAATTATTTTGGAAAATTATGAAAAGCAAATGTAATAGGTACTTTTCCCCCTATATTTCTATTCCTAACAGAAGGAAACGGCTCTGCCTGGAATGTTGCACAGCCTCCTTAAGACTGGGGTTTATGTCAACTCCAAGAGTGCAGAGACACCATGTTGGCACATAACCTTAGTAGGTGAAAAACCATTGTAAAGATTTAGGAAGGCACCCCAAAAAACATAGTAATACTTTTGAATAAAGAACACTCTTTGGTACACTTCCTATTATGTAACTTTCAACATATAATGACAAAAATTGAGCCAGTGAACACTGCAACACTTGAAATTTGTTTTTCAAAATGTACTAATGTGTGTGAAATTGTCATACAAGGTAAACCTTTTTTTTTCATTTTTCTTTATCTTCAGTTTATGTATCAGGATTTTTTTTTTTTTTTTTTGTAATCAGGATTATTTTATTTTATTCCAAGTCACCAAATTTCAATTACTTTTTTTGGTATCAGGATTTTATTTTATTTTATTCCAAGTCACCAAATTTCAAATTCTTGATGGTGTTAAAAAAGACTAGGCATTCAATTTGCTGATGGGACTGTTTAGAACTGGTCGATCTGCACACTGTCTTTCCTAACCCATTGGTGTTTATGAATATCTAAATTGAGATTTTAAAAATCCAGGGCAATAGGTTAAGAAAACAGTCATTGTCTCAGATTAACTGATGATAAACCAATAATGGTGTATCAAATAGTGTTAATTTGAGGCCCCATTTCATTTATTATTCTGGTATAAGAGACCACGTTTCAAAGTATAATTGTGAAAACTCTGTTCATTCAATTATTTTGGTACATGGTATGTCAGCAGTTTGTGAATTTGAGCATGCTGGTCTGTTCTGCTTGGGAATGAGGTTTCATACAGTAGTTTGAGTGACAAACATCTCAGCGCTTGCTCACATTCCTCTGTGGAATAGTCACTTCTGAGAGAAAGAGGTGCGGCTTCGTGGTCTGGGAACAGGACTGGCAGCCAGGAACACAGAGTCCTTATCCTGGAACTAGTTCTATTTTCTTTATGGTTCAGATTATGCTAATGAATCTTTCTAGGACTCAGTTTACCCAGTTTAAAAAGCTAGTTAGGAAAGTCTAGTTAGCTGGGGTATATTGAGTATTAATGAATAGCTATCTGTTAAATGATTTGAAATAAAAAGTGATATGAATATAAGGAGATGTTATTTTCATAAATTAAGTAGGTTAATGAATCGAATAAATAATAGAACAGTTTTGTCCTTTGGAAAAAATACACCCCCCCCAAAAAAATATTAATGTTTAAATAGTTTATTTAAATTTTTCTAAATATTTTTACTCTAAATATTTTTCTTTTTAACACATTAAGTATTCTGTGTGATACAAGTAAATTTATGATTAGATTCTATTTAAACATAAAGAGGTAATCTCTTTGTTCTATATAGCAAATGGAAATCTTTTCTGAAGGTCCATGCACTGTAAGAATATAGACATTATTAACCTTAATGTTTTAGAGAAAATATTAGGATAAAAGAAATGTACAGTCAATCTAGAGCTTGAGCAGGATGGTATAATGACCTGCCAGTTTTAAAATGATAAAGATTTCTAAGAATAACATACAGGTTCTAGAAAGAGAAATTTGTGCCCAAACAAAATGGGGGCGGGAGAAGTGGGGGAGACCTAATGATTGAATAATTGTGGTGTTCTATATTTAAAAGAAGATAGTTAAAAAAAAAAATCAACCTCAAATGCAAATGATCCATTCTGGTGGCTCAGCTGGTCTGCATTCCCCTACCCAAAATCCAGCCTCCTCAAATTAATCAGCCTTATGTGTGAGGTTTAAAAAAACCCCAAAACTTCTAAAAGATAAATTCTAATTCTTTACACTAGGAAGCTTTAAATCTTCTACCTCTTCCCCTTTTAAAGAAACAAAAACAAACAAAACAATGGGTCTTCAATTCTGTGTCTAGGATCTCAAATTTGGCCCTGAATATGTGTTTCAAATCTCATTAATTACAATATTGGCCCCACGAGATACAGTTGCTGATGCAAAGAACATTCTTTGTACTCAAAATAATTTGAACAAGGGAAAAGAAGCATTTTATTTACCTGTGTAGATATTAAGAGGAAAATAAAACAGAGATGGTTCAAATAGCTGCTGAGGTGTTTTAATGATAATTGATTTGATTACTTAAGCTTTAAGGTTACAATGTATAGGAACAGTTATGTTTTCACTTTGTATATTTGTTGGATAACGTTCTTGTAAAGGTAACTGACATTATCTTGGCAAGTTCTGAACTAAGACCTTTTAGCATTTTATTCTTTCCAGATACTAAGATCAAATTGTTTTGAATTCCATACCCCACTGTGCAGATCTATAATTTATTTATTTTTAAAATATCAGATAATATGCCATTACCCAAAGGACTCTTCCATGTAACAAATCTGGGTAAAATACAATCAAGTGAATAAAATTACAGCAGTAGACAGCAAACAGCCTGTCTTGATTTCTTTCATTTTCCTTTCTCTTTAGGAAATAGCAAATTAAACCATAGCTATTTGTGATCTTGTACTATAAGAACAAACGTGGTCATACATTTTCATGTTATTAACAAATTTGTTGGCTCAGAGAGTAGAAAGTAAAGTCCATGGTAAAGTTGGCTTAATGCCTTACATAGGGAGGGTCATCTGTTATATACAGCCACAACCTAGGAGTCCCATTCTGAGATCTGATGGTGCCCACTGGCTGTCTTTGAATGGATACTGAAGAGCTGAGTTAAGCAGCCATGGTTCTGTAGAAGAATCACTTAGAGCTTGTGAAAAATACAAATGCCTGAGTCCATTCCCAACGTTTCTGATATAGTTAGCCTGATTCAGTTAGTCTAGTGGTTTCCCAGATCTTATATTTAAAAAGAAACAAAAGCCAACAAAATATAAACCTTCCTAAGGTGATTCTAATGTGCCATGATTGAGAACCATGGTTAGAGAATCCCAATATCAATGCAAGGATAATAACTACCTTGTTTTTAGATAATAGTACAAAGCCTACTGTCAGTTTTTAATGGAAACTTTACCTTATTTCAGATATGGGCAGGAGCATGATTTAGCAGCTGCCAGAACTTCCTCCTTGACAATATCCTCTAAGCAGCACCTTATTGGGAGAGTTCTATGGGTGATAGAGCCCTGAGATGCTAATAATTTTCTGTGTTAAAGCCAAAAGAAGTAGATAATTGAATAAATTATATAATGCTACCTTGAAGATAGAGTCTGTAAACAGTGGCAGCCTCATGCACATTTGAGCAAAAAAGAGAGGCTTACTGGCTCAGTGTCAAGATAATGTCAGTTACCTTTACCTTCTAGGTCTTCAGAGTTCATAAGTACAATATTACCATCACCAAATCACTGCAGGTCGTTAAAAAGAGAAAAGAAAGGAGAATTTTAAGTTAGAAATGGCAACTAATGGAAATTAATCAATTTAAGCCAATGTGAATTTTTTCTTTTTCTATTGACTGACTTTTTATTCTTTCAACAAAAGCACTTTTATTTTTCTTACATATTTTTATTATGTCAGACCTCTTGCTTTGTCATCTTTTGCTATCACATTCTATGGCTTCTTATTTAACCCTGTTTCTTCTCTCCTACCTTTTTACACTTTACCTTTTCCGAGTTTCTTCATTTTCCTAAACACCATTATAGCAGGGCCTACCTCTTCATTTTCTCTATTTTTGATTTGTTTTGTTGCCAATCCCTTTTCTGATTCTCTCTCTCATTTTTACTAACTGCCCTTCCTTAACCTTCTGTTGATGTTTTATTCCCATCACTTGCTGTCCATGCCCACACAGGGCCATTTCTTTCCATTTCATCTATCTCTTTATCTTCATATGAATTTTTATGACCATATTACTAAAAGCTTAAAGCTATACGTGAGGAATAGAAAGGTATCATTCTCTATTTGAAACCTATTTCCTCTCCCCTGCAATAGTAGTTCCCATGTCTATTCATCCTTCCCTGATGTTTCCCTTGGTCTGACCCCCACCTGCATCCCTCTTTGATGCCCATCTCTTCTAATTCCATTTGCACTCTCTCATTTTACATACAAGGACCACACAAGATAAAGGATGAAGTTCTATCTGGAACCAGGCTGTACGCATTTCACAAACTTCTGCGCACTCACTGAAATCGGTTTAGGAGCCTGGATCCATCCGAATCCAGCAGCCTTTCAGCTCTGGCACAGTATTGCACACATTGGAGTTTGGAGGGCGGCTGGGGCCTATTTAATTAGACAAGCACAGTCTTTAAAGACCTTTTATGACCCTTCCCACTCCAGAGGTCAGGATGAGCAGACATCACCGACCAAGGCTGGAAAACCAGGCCAGGTGTGGATGACTGGGGACTTTTCTAAAGTATATCTGGCTGGTACATGGTGCACCACGGGGCTCTGGGCACAGAGAGGCAGAGACAGGGAAATACCGAGGCCCGAGGAGTCACAGAGCCAACTGTGGGAAGCAGGCTCAATTCTAAAGAGAGGAGGCAGGCCAGAGGCCGGGTGCTCCCCTTGGGCGCAGCCCCGGGGGTCAGGAGATGCCTTCCTAGCGGCGCCTGTCCCCTGGGGCGCAGGGCGCAGCCCCAGGGGTCAGGCAATGCCAGCCTGGCGGCGCCAGAGGCCTGAGGCGCAGTCACTCCCCAGGAGGGGAAGGCAAGTTGCTCTCGGTCGCTTTGCCCTAAGGTCGAGGGAGCAGCGCTGAGTATTGCCCTCGCTAGCCGGCCCTCAAGAGAGCAGGGCGGGGGCGACACCCCAGGGAGGAAGGCTGAGGGCAGCAGAGGTCAATCGTGGGTGCCCACGAGGGGTCACAAAAAGGCGAGAAGCGGGAGAGGAGGCTGGCTGAGGGTCCCCAGGGCGGCCCGTGTACTCGGCGGCGCCCACAAGTCTGGGGCTGCCAAGGCTCCAGCTCCGCCGGCTCCTGCCGGCGACTCCAGGCCGCACTTTCCCCTCCTCCCGGCGCCTTCTCTCCAGTGAGGAGCCGGGCGCGGGCGGCGCGGCGGGAGGGGCAGCAGCGGCGAGAACAGCCAGTTGTTTAAAATCCTTCTAGAGCAGTTTCTAATTCCCCGCTTGCGCCCGGGTTCGGAGGGGGGAGGGGGAAGGAGAGCGGGAGGAGGGAGGAGAGCGGAGAGGGGAGGAAGGAGGGAGCCAGGGAGGGAGGGAAGGAGGGAGGAGACTCCTGCTCGGGCTGTAGCCGCCGCCGCGCGCCTGGGCAGGCCGGCGGGGGGGGCCTGTCAGTCTCGCGCGTTGCCTGGGCGAAAGGGGCGGGGCTTTGGCGTGGGGCGGCCAATGGTGGGGGTGGCTGCGTGGGTCGCCATGGGGACGGGGCTGTTCCCGGGGAGGCTGTGATGGGTTGACAGGTGCGTGACAGTGGGAGCTGCTCTCGGCACAAGCATGTACGGCAAAGGCAAGAGTAACAGCAGCGCCGTCCCGTCCGACAGCCAGGCCCGGGAGAAGTGAGTGTCTCCGCTGCTCACCCACCTCCGCCCGCACACGCGCGCGCACACACACACTCGCACTCGGAGACACACAGACACGCCGACCCTCCGCCCGGGGAGATCCGGGGGTGGGCGGCAGGGGGAGGGGTGCGCGAGCGGGGGGCACGCGGCGCGGGGAGCGGCTGTCTCCCGGGAGGTGCTCGCGCGGGGTGGCGGCTGTGGGGGTCTGTCGGCGGGGGGGAGCCGAGGGGCTGGGGGGCGGCGGCGGCGCCGGCGGCGAGGACGGAAACTTGTGTGGGTGACTGAGGGCAATAACCCGCGGGTTCAGCCTCCTTCCAAAGTAACTTTGGAGAGGGGGTCTGGAGCGGCGGGGACCCGGAGAGCCGCCGGGGGTCGCGGGGAGGCCGGGAGGGGGTAGCTGCGTGGCGGAGGGCGCACAGTGGGAACGAGGGTGTTTGGGGGGGGTGGGCTGGGGTCGCAGCGGACAGCACCAGGGGCACCGCGACCGGGGCTCGGGCGCTGGGGCTCCGGGGCGGGGAGTGCCGGGCAAGGCGAGGGCGGCGGTGCTGGGCGCGCGGCGGGCGGAAGCCGGGCGCGGAGCGGCCGAGCGGGGCCCCGCGGGGCGCGGAGACGCGCGCGGGGCGCGGAGGGCGTGTGCGGGCGCGGGGGCTCGTCCCGAGGAAGGACGCGGCGCCCCAGCCCCCAGCGCCTCGCGGAGCTGGGGCGCGGGGCAGCGGGCACCTTAGGCGCCGCTCAAGTTTGCGAGTCCGAAAAGCACCGAGTTCCCGGGGAGGGAAAGTGTGCTGGCGAGAAGCGGGATCGGCTGGAGCAGGCTGGCGTTACTGCCTCTCGCAGCCGACCCGACTCTGCGGCGGCGGCTGACGAACTTTTTTGGGAGACTTGCTGCTTCCCAGATACCTGGGGGCCGCAGCTACCCCGGCGGCGGGCGGGGTGGTGGTCGTGGAGCGCGCGCAGGGGAGTTGTGTGAGCCGCGGTGGCCTGCGCGAGGACGGCTCTGTGTGGTGGGCAGTGGGCAGCGGTCCGAAAAGGGATTTGCAGGAAGGGGAGAAGTGTCGAGGTGGTAAGAAGTTGTTTACTCGGGGTTATGGGGGAGATACAGGTGTTAACTTCAGTGGGAGCCCAGAAGAGGCTGTCAATAAAAAGAGCCCCTCTGTGCTCGGGATGCCACCCCACCGTCACGGCACACTGCGAAGCGGGGCTGTTTGTTGCTATTCTTATGTGCTTGTAACGGTGACTTGGTTGTTACTAAAAACGAGAGCGAACAGTGCCTGTGACCACTGAGGAAGAACCCTTCTTTTCTCTGCAGCAGATCTGTGATTCCCAGTAACCACCTCCAGTCCAAGGGTGAGGCTTATCCGTGTCATTGAACACGCTCTCCTTTTCCGAGGGGGTTCAGGCTGGAAAAAAGTCTGAGAGCATCTCCCCAAAGCTACTTTGGTTACCTTGCGCACGGAAATAGCTGCGTAAATAGAAACTAATTTCGCGAGTTTCCCTCCTTCCTTTAAGCAGTTAGTAGTCTTCTCCTGAAAGTTTCTTGTGCCCTAGGGATGGGAGCATTTCCTAATCTTTGGGTTGGCAGCAACACACATATCCCCATGGGATTTAGGGGTGGCAGGCCTTGATGTAGCAAAACAAAAACAAAAATTAACGGAGGGATGCTGTTTTTGTTTTTTGTTTTCCTTTTCCCAGAGGTATTTTCTGAGGAGCTACATTTAGGATCTTATTACTGTGACAAGGAATGTCTAAAAGACTTTTTAGCATCATAGCCTGGTTAAGAAACAACAGTTACTGGAATGGAAGTTTTGAAATAATCTAATTTGTGCGCATTAATCATTTGGTTGTAATATATATGATACAAAAGAAACATTTAGAGGAGTCTGTTTTAATGATTACAGAACATTTGGATTTCATGTTACTGGGAGTGAAGGAATTGAAATGTATAGAGGAATAATCCTATTTGGGGGTGGTTGTCTTTGAGAATCAAAGTAATTTTAAAATTTAGGTGGATTCCCAGAAGTGGCTGAATCTAATCTGTATCCTTATAACTTTGTAAAAAATTAAAAAAAAAATATCTGAGACAACTAATGAGGATGTTGGACCTGGTGTGTCTATGGTCTTTTCTAGCTCTAGTTTTGTGATTCTGTCATGAAAACAGACAGTTGCCTGCCACTTTAGCTGTCAGATCAACCAAACTGAACACCAAGTAACATTTACTGTTGTAAGCAAAGTGGTGAGAGCTCTGCTAGATGGTGCTATTTGATTTAAATATATTTCTTCCATTCATTATAATTGGCATCAGGAATCCTGGACTGGCTTGCCTTATGAACTAAATATAGGTGAAGAGGACACTTTTGGAGAATTGACAATGACTGTTCTGGGTTAATTGTTGTATTAATTTCTAAGTAAATGTTGTTTGAATCAAAGACAAACATTATGTAGATTATATTTTATAGAATGAACTTAGTTTCATTTTGGTAGGAACATTGATCTGATCGTTCAGTTTTCCCCTTTATGTTTTTCTAGCGCTTTAATGGCACTATTCTACAACAGTATACTAACTTCTAAAACTAGGAATCTTGACATTGTCTTTAAAATAGATGTCACCAGATTTAAACAAAAAGTTCTTAAGGTGGCAGATTAAAAAGTTACCTGAGTAAAGAATTCTCTTTTAGTGAATAAATTAGAATTGTTCTGAACTTAAAAATCACAAAAATAATTTATTTTTTTTGTAATAAGTTTGTCATTATTTTACCTTAATAAATCATTCTGGAAAACGAGTCATGAATAATGTCATGTACATAAAGTAAAAATACTGTGTTTTATAATCTATCAAGAAATATTTTCTAACGTGAGTTCATAATGGGTAGCTGACAAATTTTTACCAAATTATATCTTTGCTTTCTCAGTAAGAACTCACCATTGGAATACTTGAAATTAATTTGTAAATTTTATGCAGTTTCTATAATTTTAGTACACAGTTCTGAACTTAAAAATAGCCAATAATGTCATAACTATGTGTGGTGACAGATGGTTACTAGATTTACTGAGGGATCACTGTATAAGGTATGTGTTTAATCACTATGTTGTATATCTGAAACTAATATATATCAACTGTAATTTAAAAATAAAATTTTAAAAATTGCCAGTCAGGTGAATTACTTTATAGTTTTAAAAACTAGATGGATCAAGTCAATATAAAGGTTGGGATTAGATTTAATTATACAGGGAATGATTGAAAACCCTTGGAGGGAGGTGGAACGTTTGTATAGATATTTAAATTCTGATCCTATTGGGTCATTTTTCCCTTTAGCAAGTTTTTTTTTTTTTTTTGTAGCAAAGAACATAAATGTAATAAAGTAACTATGTGATTGGTTATTTCATTTCTAGCTCCTCTTAAATGTAAGTTTCTGGAGGGCAAGAGATGATACTTCTAATTTCTTTCCAGAGGTATCCTTGACATTAAGGGTAGTGCCTTTGTAATGTTGAAAGCACCAAATAAATACTTGAATAAGTGAAAATGTTGGACTCAAAGGAATTTTTTTCAATGTGAAAAAAATCTTTTTCAATGACCTCCAAAATAAGGACTTTGGAAGTTTGAGTTCCACATTCTGTGGATTAGTTGTATTTCAAAGATAGCCCAAAAGAGTAATTATTATTTGTTATTCTGTGTGCCAGAGACTGTGTTCAGCACTTTATATATATTTTCTCTAATTTCCTAATAATTCTGTAAGATAGTGATTTTTTTCCCCATGGATACTTGCTCATGGATACACCGCTAGCTGGGTTTCTAACACAAATTTCTCTAACTTTAGAACCTGTGGTTGAAACTGAAAGATACTTTTCAGTATACCAGATTGCCTTCCTGATCTAGGGTAGAATGCTACAGATTTAGAGAACAGCATTGCATAATCAGATATTAGAGACTTTAAAAACTTGGTCAGATATGTAATCTTAACATTGGTTGACCCTGATGCTTATACCCTCCATATTGGTAGACTGCAGATACATGTGTGGTATGGGGAAGGCATAGAAATTTTAGGAGTGCTGGTTAGAAGCCTAAATAATAAAGAGTTTATGTTTACTCAGATTTTTTTCTTCTAGGAATTTTGCTTGATCACTTAAGTTTTAAAAGTAGTTGTGAACAGTTCCTATATGAAATGTTGCTGAACTTTAAGCCATACTGCCACAAGATAACTGCTACCTGGGAATTGATAAGTAGTGCTATTACTTTTTTATTAAACTAATTTGAACTTCTAAAAGTATGTAATAGTACAGAAAAAAAATAAAAAATAAAACATAGTACAGAAAGACAAATCTGCCAAAAAGCAAAGTTGAATATATTGTACACATACCAGACAGTAACTAGTTTACTAACAAAGTAAACTAATAAGAAACTACAGAAATCAAACTGTGCATCTAATCTGAGGCGCTGAAAAGTAACTTTGGTTTTTAAATTATGAATCTTTTCGTTCAAATACCAAGAAACAAATATCACCTTTTTATATGGTCATAGAAATGAACATTAAAATCTTACTCTGTATGAAAGAAAATTTATTGGATTAGTATCTGCCAGCATCACCTTATCTCTCTATTTTTTACTATTTAATCACCCCCCTAAAAGTTTTGAACTTGCCTTTTCTTTTCTTTCTGAAGGAAATGAAGTTAAGACAAGTGAAATCATACAGATCTCT
Organism: Cynopterus sphinx; assembly: GCA_030015415.1. Taxonomy (NCBI): domain Eukaryota; kingdom Metazoa; phylum Chordata; class Mammalia; order Chiroptera; family Pteropodidae; genus Cynopterus; species Cynopterus sphinx. The sequence goes on along the minus strand of CM057379.1, from coordinate 45,413,723 downwards.
TTAGAAACTTGATTGATGAGCAGTTAACACAGTTAACAGAATTCAAGATTTCTAAAACTAATGAAAGAATACCATTCTGGGGGAATGAAAGTTTCAGTAAGATATTAAATTGACTTTTCCCTTCCCAATCCAGAAGATGTTTCTTCCAAAATGCTAAAGAATTTGTACCTAATATGTCATCTTCTTTGTGAATTTTTTTTTATTGTTCTTTCTATTATTTAAGAAGTATTCAAAAAATGAGTTTTTTGAAGGAATAAACTTAAAATATGTAAGATGTTGAGAGTTAAATTTTAGCATTGTTTATCAAATGATTTGTCTTCTTTTTTAAGAGCTGTGAAAGAAAAAAAGAAATGAAAGGTTTATTATTCCCATACTTTAAAGCCAGTTTGCCATAGAAAACCAATTTTGGATGAAAAAAATCATTAAATTTTTATTTCTTTGCATTAGTGGACCAAGGATGTCTCCTATGTTTAATTACTACTAGGAAATCAAATTAATTTGTTTTAAAATTAAAACATACACTATGGGTAGAGGTTGGAATACATAGATTACAGTTTATTAACATTTCACCCCAGCAGTTTAGAGTTGGAAGTAAAATTTTTGGGGAAAAAAAACAATTTGAATTTAGAGTTTCCTTTCATGGAGATCACAACTATTACATTAATGTTGGTACTTAGCATCGAGGATTACTATACTGAATTTAAAAGACATGATGCTGGGAATATATAATTTAAAAATATGTATTAAAGATAACTAATTTTGGAGTATACAAGAATATTTTTGTTATGTGTACATTATTGCTTCGACATTGGCATGGGAATGATATGAAATATTTACATGCTAGAGTCATATTTGTTAGTAATATATGAGCCTTTGTAAACAAACACTAGAATATTACTTTTATTAATAACATTGTTTCCCCAATGAAGGACTTAAAGTATCATTGGAATAGTAGAATAAGATATATATGTTAATATTTGAAGAAAGTTTAGAATAAAAAATAAGTGGTATATTTAGATTTTAAATTTTGCTTATCAGATTTTGTATGTACATATGTAACGTTTTATATATAACAATGTAACTTGTACTATGAGAGTTATTTGACTATTATATCAAAAACCCCATGTATTCTACCAAAAGTGATCTGAAGAGTGATCTGCCAAGAATTATGTCTTACTCTTTTTCAGTAATGTTAGAAAAATAATAGAGGCTATCCTTTCTGTCCCCAAACTGTATACCTTATTCATTGTGTGAAGACATTGAAAAACAGATGGAAAGTTGTCCACCCAGGGAAGAATAGAGTTTTTCCAGGTAACTTTTCATAGTCCTGCAGCTGCCAGATTTAAGGTTGGTCATAATAGATAACTAGTAATTTTTGTTGGAATGGTTTAATAGTTAAATATTTTTGAAAAGGGGAGCTGATAATGTTTTTGTAATAGTGACAGGACCAACATTTAACTGGACTTAGAGGAGCCTGGACAGTTCTGGTGCAATGGAGGATTTAATATTTTTTTTCTTGTTCATCTTTAAAAGAGAAACTTCAATTGGTGTCACTTCTTTAATAATGACAAAACTACCATCATATTTTACTTTTAAGAATTTTGGTTATTTCATGTAGGACTCTAAAACAGCTTTCTGACAGTAATGAACCATCATAACCTTTTAAATCATAATTCAGCTGGATGAGCTTGAACCAGTGACCTGAAGGTCTCCTACTTTGATCTTCTGCATTAACTTTGCTTCAGTGACATATAAAACAAATAGTTTGGTATAGAGAAAATAGTAGAGCCCGAAGTACAACACTTCATTCTTTTTTTCTATTTTTAAATATTTTTTGTAATTATAGGTATTAATATAGTTTACTAAAATAGTTTTGATTTTTCGTTAATATAATCTAAGCCATATTAAAATACTGATGAAATATTTATGAAGGTAAGAATAGTATGGGAAAATCTATATGTGACTGTCCTTGTACGTTAAGAGACGAGCTGATGCAAAAACAGGTTCACCCCTAAAATTAATATGTTTATTTTTTATTAGTGATCTGATATTTACCTTGATTCTCTTTTTATTTACCTACTTGAGAAAGCTACTTGAGGAAACACCAAGAGCAACTGATAGAAGAAAGTTAGGTGAACGAATTCTATTAAAAATTATTTTATTTAAACAGAATTAAAATGAATGTTTTCTGTGAAATAAAATCATAACTACTACAAAAAGAGCTTATGGAGTTTTGTCATAGAAAGTTATTTTTTAATAGTAACAATAATAATGTATCATTTGAGGTTTTGTTTATTTTTGGCCTTTACTTGCATTGTCTCATTTAATTCCCTCAAGGATCCACTAGACTGTAGGTACTATTTTCTGTTAATGTTACAGAAGAAACAGAGGCTTAAGAGTTTATCATGCTTTGGCTGCAGATATCAAAACAAGAGATATAAAATGGCTTAACTGATCAGAATTTCAAAACAAATCTCATATAAAGGATGTCTGGAAGAGGTAGTTTTAGAGTGGAGTCAGTGAATCAAGAACATCAGGGTTCAGGATGAACCCTGCCATCCTCAGCTTTCCCTCTCAGGAATGTAACATCTCTGCGTCAAATTCCCAGTATCACTTCTTCATACAACCAAGTATAAAGGCAGGGAGAAGGGTAAGGTTTTTCCTTCTTCATGTTTCCTAATCAGGATGGAAAACCTTTTCTTGAAGTTGCTTAGCAGATAGCTTCTTATGCCTTATTGAAGAGAACTGTCAAATTCTCTCTCCTAAACCAATTACTGGCAGAGATAATGGGATTACCATAATTGGTTTAAATCCGTCATCCTTCATCTTCTGAGCTGGAAACATTGCTCCCTTGTACCTGAACTACCTAAACAAAACTGGGATATTTGTTAAGGAAGATGTATCTTGATATAGAGAACAAAATGGGTCCCTGCTTTCATGAAACTTACTTTCAAATTTGAAGGAGAAACATATAATAACAATAAAGTTAATAAATGTAGTAGGCAATTTTGGATAGTCCTAAATGCTGTAAAGTAATGAGGTAGGGTGATGTAATTTAGAGTCACTGGGAGGCTACATTAGAGCGGGTAGTCAAGGAAAGGTTCTTGGACAAGGAAACATTTAAGCAGAAATCTGAGTAATATTGAAAAAATTTGTTAGAATATTTGGGGTTAGAGCAGTTCAGGCAGGTTTAAAGTACCATTGAGGAAACCTCTCAGCATCAGCATAATTGCTCAAGGATATGTATAATATGGATCAAATTTGGAATGAGAAGCTACATTTCCTGGGGCCTGATTTTATTTTTTACTAAGGAACTAGGTGATGGGTTTTGTTTATTTGGGTTTTCCTAGGTAATAAGGTTGACTGTCTCTTATCTCCTAAATCCAAGGGGTACAGTTGTCCCTAATGAGGACAGTGGAAGATAACGGCTTTTATATAACATTGATAATAGAAATAGCTAAGATTTATTGAATACTTAAAGCCTATTGGATTGACAAAGAATAGTATAACTAGCACGAAATATCCCAAATTGGTTTAGACCCCTTTACTCTGTGCTCACACAGCAACCTCTACTCTTCCTTTTTTACATCATAAATTAATGAATTATTTGGGTGATCTTTAACTTAATGTCTCATCTCCCAGTTAGATTAGAAACTCCCTGAGGACAAGAACCATGGTGTCATCTCCAATGTATTCCCATGGATTATCACAATGCTTGGAATTCTGATTAGATATTTGTGGGATAAATATAACCTATTATATATTACAACAGGTTATCACTATAGCTAGCTCATTTTCTCCCCAGTTTTTCTAATATTTGGTACCAGCATTAATATGTAATTTCTAAAGAAGTGTTTGTTATAATTTAGTAGTCTTCTTGTGAATTTTAGGACTACAGGAGAGTACCTACTTGTATTACTACGAAAGATATATATTTTTAATATGAATTTTTGATAGGATAAAATGCATTTTAACAAATTTAATAATATAAATGGAATTATACTTTATAGTTTCAAGGTATTTTAATGTGCTTTATTTTATTTAAATCTCAGTAATAATTCTGGGAGGGAGATGATAATTCTAATTGATTGTTCAGAGTATAAATGGAATTTGACTTACCTAGTTAGGGTGTACAGATACTATGGGGCAGAGCTGAGCCATGTTTAGATTTTTTTGGTTTCAAGGTCAGTGTTTTGTGTATTATACTACAGCTGTCTCATTAGTTCATTTACTCAATAATGAAAAGATCTTCAGGATGTATGTATATATTTATTTAATTTTTTAATTAAATGTATTGGGGTGACATTGGTTAATAAAATTACATAGGTTTCAAATATACAATTCTACTATACAATATCTTATAACATTATATTGTGTGTTCACTACTCAGAGTCCATCTCCTTCTGTCACCATATATTTGACCCCTTTACCCTTTTCTACCTCCCCTTCTCTTCTCTTTCCCTCTGGTAGCCACTAAACTTGTCTGTGTCTATGAGGTTTTGTCTTGTTGGTTTGTTGCTTTAATGTGAGTGAAATCATATGGTTCTCAACTTTTTCCATCTGACTTGCTTTGTTTAGCATGATATTCTCAAGATTCATCCATGTTGTCACAAATGGCAGTGTTTCATCTTTTCTTATGACTGAGTAGTAGTATTTTATTGTATATATGTACGATTCAATCTTTATCCAGTCATCTATCAAAAGACACTTTGGTTGTTTCCGTGTCTTGGCGACCATGAAAAATGCTGCAGTTTTGGGGTACACATATCTTTATGGGTAAATGTTTTCAAAAATTTTGGGAGAGTTTCAGAAGAGAGATTATTGGGTCATACTGTCATTCTAGTCTTAATTTTTTGAGGAAACTTCATACTGTTTTCCATAGTGGCTATACCAGTTTAGATCCCCACTACCAGTATATGAGGGTTCCATTTTCCCCAAAGCCTCTCCAACACTTGTTATTACTTATATTGTTGATAATAGCCATTCTAACAGGTATGAGATGGTATCATTGTAATTTTGATTTGCATTTCCCTAATGGCTAGTGAAGTTGAGCATTTTTTCGTTTATCTGTTGGCTATGTCTATGTCTGCTTGAGTAGCCGTCAGTTCCTCTGCCCATTTTTCAATCGGATTGTTTGCTTTCTTTTGTTGAATTGTATGAGTTTTTTTTTTATATATTTTGGACATTAGCCCCTACTGGAGGTGTTTGCAAATCTTTCCCATTTGGTTGGTTGCCTCTTTGTTTTGTTGATGGTGCCTTTTGCTATGCAGGAACTATTTATTTTGATACAGTCCCATTAATTTATTTTTGTTTTTACATCGTTTGCCTTTGAGGTCAAATTCATAAAATCCTAAGGCCAAGGTCCATAAGTTTGGTGCCTCTTTTAAAATGAGAAATTAATGTATATGTTTTAAGAAGGCTTAGTCATGGATTTGATTCAACAGAGAATCACGGATTAGGTGATAGTTAAAAGTTCATGTCAGTACTTTGATTAAATGAAAAATACTGTTATAGTATGAGATAAACACAACCCTATACAATTACTGAATTCTAAAAGTGATATATGATAATAAAACCTGATTTTTGTTTGAAATTTGTTATATAAGTTGATTGGTTTGAGATTTGGGGTAGTTTGGATTTCTAATTTGTGAAACCTCAGACTAATTTTGATCAGTGAACTCTTCTGTATTCCTATGACAATTAGCTTCAATTCAGAGAGTTGGGTTGGTGGTAGGGCAAGGGAAGCTTTTTTTGCTCCTGTGCCTCTTTCCAATATAGAAGAGAAAGTTTCAATATGGATTATTGGTAGAATACTTTTTTCCTTGTTTTTGTTTTTATTGTGGTAAAATATATATAACATAAAATTGATCATTTTAACCATTTTTAGATATATGTTTCAGTGGCATTAAGTGCATTCACGTTACTGTGCAACTATCAACATCTATCTCTAGAACTTTTCATGTTCCTGAATTGAAACTCTGTACCCATTGAATAATAACTCCCCATTTCCCCTTTCTTCCAGCCCTTGACAACCACCATTCTATTTTCAGTCACAGTGAATTTGACTATTCTAGGTACCTCGTATGAATGGAATCATACAACATTGTCTTTTTGTGTTTGGCTTCTTTTCTTGCTTAATTCCTCTCGTAACTTCATAAAATAGAATCCCTATTTTACATATGGAGAAAACGAGTCTCACTGAAATCATATACCTTGTCCAAGGACATGGTAAGTTGAGTAATCTGGATTCAAACTCTAATTTCTGACCATACTGCCCATTTTGACTATTTTTACCTCAGTGTGATTTATGTAAAAACGTGAGTTGCAAGAATGGGGAGTGCAATGGGCATGTTTGGATAGTTCCATTTTTAATTGGGGTGAGAACCAATAGAGAAGAGAGAGGTTAAGCAAGAAGGTTTAGGGAGAGCATTTATAGCTGTTAAAAAGGTAGGTGGAATTATAGCTAAAAAAAAGCGCTCTTCAGATATCTCCAAATTCTTTAGGTAGTATCTAGGATTTAACAACTTGGATATAATGCTTGTCAGAGAGTATAAGAAGCCCCTTAGAAGCTCAGGTTATGATTTCAGGTAAAGCTGTTTCTCCTTTCTGTATCTAGAGACAAAGTAATCTGGCATAAATTACTTAGGAAATTTGAGAGTCAGAAATACATAGAAGAGGAATATGTAATATCTAGGGAAAAAAAAACCTTTCTCCTTTAATTATGAGGCTCCACTACTTATTGTCTCATCCAACCGACATATGGCCTGTTGGTTTTTTGTTTGTTTTTAGACTAGGACATCTGGAAAGTTCCATGTGGTCCACGAGCAATAGTAAAATCAAATTAAGTCTATTACATAGTCATTTCTGTAGTACTATTAGAAAAGATAGAAACAGTTCCTTCGTCTCATTTTTCACAGAATCCTGTGCCATTTGTTTATAATTGGATTAAAATTATGTGATGATTGCACTTTATCAGTGCATTTAAGCAACACTTATTATTAGGATGTTATTAAAGGTGTTTCAATAAGCATTTTTTAAACCCTGAATTAAACTGAGAGACTGATGTTACTGTTCTTTCATTGAGAAATACTGTAATGGGAAAACTTGAATGAAGTTTCTTACCATAAAATAGACATTACATATAAGTACACACATGTGTATGTGTGTATATAGTGGGAATATTTTTTAGGTAGGAGTTTATGTTGGGAAATAACTTGCTAATTCATTTTGAATTGAATTTGGTATTGGGTCAATTATACAAGTGAGCTGAACTTCTAAATTTAGGATGAGAAAGATTAGGGTATAGGTATGTTTTAACTAAAACATTACAGGCTGTTGATGCCTTTCTGTAAGATGGGGATATCATTAACAAGAGAACTCACAATATAGCAAACACTGGCAAAAATGCTGCTAGTTAACAATATGTTTCTGTGTTTATATTGGCCAGATCCCTAGCAGGAGAGCGCTCTTGAAAGGATAATTGAAGAGAGTTTAATGAAAGCATATGCAAGATTAAAACCAACCAGGGATGGAGGATCACCCAGGAATTAGCAACAAGGGAAGCGTCACTGGTCTTAGGTCTTGAAAGGAAAAAGGGAAAGGGCAGTTACCAGAATCTGGTTCAGCACTGTGGTCATTACAGAAAGGTCAGCCCCTCTTGGAACTCTGGTTTTGTGAAGAGGACCACAGCCACTGTGAAATCCCTCTGTAAATAGAGACTGGAGGCCTAGCAGGGAGGGTATCTTCTTTCTTCTCTAGCCCTCTCATCAGCTAATGTCTCCTTTCTGTAAAAGCCAACTGGAACCAGAGGGTGAAAAAGCCCTGGTGATATACTGTATAATATATATCAGCCCCTAAGTCTTACAGGGCTAAAAGGGTAGAGAGTAGATCGGACAGGGCCAATCAAGAAGATCCAGGGCAATATCGAAATTTTATCTTTTTTTAAATTTGAAAAAATTTTTTAGTTCCTTGTTTAGAATGGCTTGAGAAAATAGAGTTTTTTAAGAAGTTGCATTTTGTTAAAGTAGCATTTAAAATAAAAAAAATCCATTTATGTTATGATAGTATAAATTTGTATACATTTAATGAAGTGGGGATAATATTCCTTCTGTTTCCACATTCCTTTTTTCCTTTAAGAAATGTAAACTGTCTCTCATATGTCAGCCTCTGTTGAACCCTCTTGAGCCAGATATAAATAACACAGCAGTCTCTGCCCACCAGGAGCTCACTGTCCTGAAGGGGCCCACTGTCAATGATTATCTCACTGGGTAACAAGCATTATAATGGTATGTAGGAAGCGCTATGGGATTTCTGAAGAAGGACATTGAATACAGCCTACGTCTGTAATAGTCTTAGGAGATATTTCTAAAGGATGTTTATTAAATAATAAAAATTAGCCAAACTGTGTGTGAGTGGGGGCGGGCGGGGAAGAGGGAGAGTGCAAAGTATTCTAGCGAGAGAAATGTGCAGAAACATGGAGGCTTTAAAGAGTATGGTATGTTTGTTGTACTGCAAGAAAGCTGATATGACTGGATGTGCTGTAGGGGATAAATCTGGGAAGTTAAACTATTTCGAGAATGACCTTGAGCAACAGTTTTACCTGGGAGGCAAGTAATTGTAAGCAGAAAGTAACATCATCTGAGACACATTTTAGAAGAATCATTCTGGAAGTAATACAGAAGGTAAGGTGAAGAAGGAGACATATGTTAAGAAGCTATTGTAATATGTAAGCTGCCACAGTGATAAATCATTTTTCTACAGTATGGGCAGTCTAGTGGATGTCTTATAATATCGAATACATAGGACTTGGTGGCCTAAATGTGGAAATTAGGCTGTAATTGTGGGTAGAAGCTTTAGTCATAGACTTAGAGGGACTGCTGGTGGAAGAACAGATAGGTTCAAGGAGGAAGATGACAAGTCCAGGGGGAGCTACTCCTCAGGTACCATTAGAGAGGGAGCTCTTTGGGAGGAAACATGATAAGTGGTTTGGAGCTGGGCTGTGGAGGGAGTGTGGCTAGGCTGGAGATACAGAACTGAGAAAGGAGGTGGGAGGAGAAGTAACATTTGTAAACATAAGATACCTATGTTTCAAGCATTGTCCTAGGCGCTTTGTTCTTTATAGTGCTGTGAAGTAGGTGTTATCTCCTTTTTAATGATGAGAAAACAAAGACTTTAATAGGACAAGTGATTTGGACAAGTAATAAACACGTCAGGCTTGGAATCTGAACTCAGGTTTAGTTCATTCTTTCTTCAAAAAATAACTTTATCCAAGTGTGACATTTATACAGAAAAGTGTACATACTATAAGCATATAGCTTGATGAATTTTTGCTAACTGAGCACACCAGTGTGACCAAGCACCCACATCAAGAATAAGAACATTACCAACACTTCAGATGTTACACATACTATAACTTCTAACAGCATAGGTTAGTTTTTTTCTGTTTTACTCCTTATATATGGCCACTTTTTCTTTCCTTGTCTGTCATTTGAAGCCATGACATGGGAATAAAGTCATCTTTATGGGGATGTCCAGGGAGAAAGGGTGAAGAGATCAAAGATGGAACCTTGGGGGAACCTAAGGGAAGAAGAATTTGAAAGTGAGACCAAAAAAAAAAAAAAAAAAAAAAAAAAAGAAGAAGAAGAAGAAGAAGAACACTAGGGAGATAAGAGGGAAATTCATAAGGGATTGACATCACAGAAGTAAGGAAGGGGGCTTCTTAGAATCATCTGTGACGTTAGGTAGAACAGTATCAGTGGAGTGAACCCAGGCTAAAATGCAGTGTTTTAAGTGCTTGTTATAAGGCATGGAAGTGAAGACATCAGATGTGGACAGACTCCATTTGAGAAAGAAAGTGTGGGGAGAAGACACCAGAAAAGAATACAGATTTTTTACTTGGGTACTTTTGCCTGGGGAGGTATTAGTTGGGAAACACTAATTGGTTTTATTATCTTATAAAGAGGTCTTGTCAGTTGCTTTAAACCAGTGGTCCCTAACTTTTTTGGCACCAGGGAATAGTGCTCTTATGAAAATGTAATGCCTGATGATCTGTGGGGGAGCTGAGGCTGTGATGCTAGCGCTGGGGAGTGGCGGCAAGCATAGATGAAATTTCGCTGGCTTGCCCACCACTTACTGCCTTCTGTGTAGCCCAGTTCCTAACAGGCTACTGTACCAGTCCACAGCCTAGGTGTTGGGGACCCTTGCTTTAAACCACACTTTTTTTTTCTTTTAAAGGATAACAGTACTGGAATGCTCTGGGATATGGAAGGGAAAGAAGGCAGTAGGTAAAATGATTTTTGCTTTAGTAGATGGACTTAGAAAGTGACTGAGTATGTGAATTTTTAAAAATAATTTTTTGTTTGGGGTGAGATGCTTCGGTGGGGTTACATTGCTACCTTTTGTCAACTGATTTTTAAAAAGCTTTTATCAATCTTAGGAGATTGGAACAAAAAGAACATATTCAAGTGATGGCTTTGGAATAGTTTCAAAACTTAGCTGCCTGCCATGGCTACCAATCAGGCTATTAGACTTTAAAGCAAAAGTTTGATGGGAAAATATTTCTAAAACTCTCTCCTAGTTAGCATATGCTCACTCCTTCCTCTCTATAATGTATCTTTAAATTCCATTTTTTACTTTTTAAATTGGTAGAAGGGGAAACATGAGTACTTGAGTAAAACCCCCTTTTATAGTAATACAGTAGTACTCTTTTAAATACTTTTTATTAAAGTAATAAAGTAAAAACTTTTTAAACACATAAGTAAATTGAAAAAAATTAAAATAATCATATAATGTTCCTGATTTTTTTTCTATATCTGTACCTGCATGTAAAACTTTAGATATAATTTACTAAGGAAAACATCAACTCCACTTGATTAAAAAGTACCTTTTTGAAAACGAGGGGGACAGGCAACAAAACATTCATGAGCATTTATTATTTTTCAAGTTCCCAGTAAATCCCTCCTTCAAAAACAAAAGTTTAAAAAAAAAGAACTTTTAAAATCTCTTGTTTAATTCACTCATGAAATACAATTCTGCCCAGTGCCAGGCACTGTATAAGGCAATGGGGTTACAGCAGTGAGCAAGATAAGCCTTACTAGTGACGGAAATAGGGCTTTTGGCTCTGGGAACAGCCTGTGCTTGATAGTTGAAAAGTGAGATTTTCATCCTTTCTAGAAACAGAAAGTTCAGTAGTACTTTAGTTGTATGTGTGTTTGGGGGAGGGGTGATTTTGGAAGGTGGTAGAGACTATAGAGATAAGCAAAGACTAGTTTCTGAAAGCCAGGCTAAGCATTCTGAAATCATTCTGAGGCTACTTAGGATTCACTATAAGGTTTTTAGCAGGAAAGTGACTTGATCATAGTTTATGTTCTATCATCTTGAAAACAGGAAACAAGTCATCTGAAGTGTTAAAAAGTGTCAGTTCTATTTACCCGATGTAATAAAGCACAGATGGACTGATAATTATTTGTAACAGGATAAACTTAATCTCAGAGGAAGGCAAACAAATGATATAGAGTATGGTTTATTATTGATGTTCTATTTTTATATAATATTTTATGATAAAATTTTTTCCATCAATAGGGAAGTTGACATAATGTTTGAATTATCATTTATAAAACACAAATGCCTTATTAAAATGTATATTTTAATTAAAACACTTAAAAGTATGTTAGAATAAGTCTTATGTAACATATCATTAATAACATGTTTACCCTTTACATAAACTCATGATTATTTTTATTAGAACTTTGAAATGTAACTGACAGAATTAGAGTTGTTATTTATTTCTTGTTACATAGTTATAATAGATACAATAGGTTAAGTTTTTTATATATATTTAATATAATTTACAACATTAGCATGAGATGACTTAACTAAAGTTTATAACTATTGCTGTTCTAAGCAAAATTCTTTAAGTACTTTCATTTGGTCATTAATTTAGCATGCTGTATTCATTTAAAATCAACAATGAGGAGCATATGCAGGTCAATTTGATTTTTCTATTAGGAACTTGAATAAAGTGGCATTTATTTGAAAAATTTTCCAATAAGGGCAGTTGTTTTGATATCAATTGTAAAACAACCAGTTATTGATTGGAGAGGCATTGATGGTACTGGCTTAAGAGTGTATTGTACTATCTTTAAGTGTTTTCCTTGTAAATACTTCTTAAATATAGAAAAATATTTCTACTTAACAAATCCATTTTTCTTTGCTGGCTGGTTGTCTCTATGATGTGTACTGAGAATTTATTTATGTTAAGGGTATATTTTTCATTATCTATTTTGCTCGACTTGGCAAGGTTAGGAGCTTTAGAATGTATAAGAATTGTGTACGTTTTATAATATCCTGCTGTCATTTAGAATAAAGTCAAGGGAGGGAGATGTTTGTGTCAAACTGCATACGAAAAGCAAAATGAAAAATATCTTATTTTAAGTTTATCAGGACTTTGAATTATTAAAGATCGCTTACAGATACTTTGTTATGTTGTCTATTTTATCACATTTTTCTTATTTATCAGTATGGAAATAATGCGACAAATTAACAATTACCTTTTTAAGTCTATATATTTAAGAAATTATAAAAGGCAAAGAAATAGGTATGGGTTGGTGTTGCTTTTCCACATTATTTAAGTAGCTTTAACCCAAATAAAATAAAAAGTCTTAACTCTCAATTCTAATTAAAAAAAGTCATCCTTTTGCCCATTTACTTTAAATAGATATTTATAATACAACATGCATAATCCTGATGATCTCTGTAGTTAACATTTAATTTTTTTCAGGTAATTGCAATACTGATTATGTTTTAAAATTTTTCAGATGTCCTTCCCTTTTTCAGGGCAGAGAATAGTTTCATTTCTTTTTCAATGCATGGAAATTTAACAAGTTGTGATAAGTCCTGATTACTGTTCAGGGCCCTATTCAGACAAAAATAGCCACTATGACAGACTTTTGGGAGATCTTTTGGTTTCCTAAGTGATATTGCTACAGGCAAATACTGTCTAGTTGTGACATTTGGTCAGATCAAGGTGAGTTATGTAGAAAACAAAGGAATCAGTGAAATCTAGGTTTAATAATTTCTTAGATTTCCTAACACGTGATCTGTCAGTAAATTGGAGGACTATAAAGGATAGTTGTTGGGCCTGTTTGATATTAAATAGTCCAGGTAGATTTAGGTAGATTATAATAAATTCACATTATGTGAAATATGTAGTTTATCAGTGGGAGAACTTCAGTATTTTTTCTAATGAGTTTCCACTTATGTGGCTGTAATGGTGTTTCTGACCCTTTTCTTCCCACCATTGATGTACTGATGGGAATCTGATGTTTGAAAGTCATGGAAGCCATCTCTATTCCCACTGTTAATTTATTACTATATGACTCGTTCTCTGGCCAACTTCCAAGTTATATTTTCCAGTTAGTGGAATTCTGAGATTGTTGGGACTTTCATATATTTTTTTTCTATTGTTGACTGATAGTATTTTATGTTGGTGATTGACATTAAAATGAGCTTAATAAGACCTATATCTATTATTGGGGGATTCTGGACATATTTATTCTACCTGAAAAAGAAGGCTACAATATTAACAAGCCCATTAGAATATTTTAGAAATTTAAATATTTTTAAATTATCCAATTTGGAGTCTTATAATTTAGAATTTCTTTCTAAGACTTCTTTCCTTCCAGTGATGAAAGAATTATTTGTTTAACTTTTTAAAGGCAAAAATTGAATGTTTCTTGAATGTGCTGTTTTCTCATTCTTTAGAATGACAAGAATTTACTTACCCAGCAATGTACCAAGCTACCAAAATAGCTGAGGAAAGGGGGCATCTTTTTTATATTTACTAGAAAGGGCATAAAATACTCTTAGTGATAGGTGCATTTGCACAAAACTTAATTTTACCTGTAGTTAGGGTTTTTTCTATATGAACCACTCAGAGTAACCAGGGTGTTCAAAAGCTTTATACCCCATATAAAAGCAGCATACTGATTGCTTGTTTTCCTTTTATTTATTTGCATATGTAATTTATTGTACTTGTAAAAAGGGAAGTGCTTGTAAAAAATAGCAAAACAGGAAAAACAAGCAAATTGACATTTCTTCTAAAAAATTATGATTCAGAGATTAGTTAAAAATTAAGTTTGATGGATTCCATTTAATCTTAGAATTTTGACAGGAAATTGAACATGTAAAAGCAAAACTCTTATTTAAAACATTAAAAACATTTACTAGATACTAAGAGTAAATTTACAGAGTGCGTTTGTGTTACTATTTATTGCAGGTGTTGGATTCTAGGTTCTAAATTATTATTACTTTGTTCTACAAAGACCAGTAATTTTAAATATATGTTTATGCTGCAGTATTTATTTATACTGCAGGCCGTGGATTGCCACTTTACTTTGAAAAAAAGGGAATTATAGTTTTCATATTTAGAAATTGAGAAAAAAGAATTAAAAAAATTGAAGAGCCAGATGGTTTAATACCATATGCCATTAATTTTTACATATTTTAGTTTCTGAAATAAATTTATACTATGATTCTGATTATGTTTTTCTACTTTTGATGTAACTTTTTAAGGATTACTGTTAAGATCTTCTAATTCACATAAGTGGATAATAGGAGAGATAACCTTGATTTGATGTAACACATTTTGAAGCCAGTTTCAAGGGCTTGAAATCCAATTCTCCAATGCACTACAGTGTTAAAGACAGCAAAAATGTTTGTTCTCTTGACATGGTAATTGAAATGATGGTATACCTTTTCATTTCTTCATTTAAGTTAATGTTATAAGAAAATTATATTTGGGTTTTATTTTACCACCTTCCCAAGTTATACAGAACCAACGAGGAAGAAACAGAGTTTGGGCTATTATTCCTCCCAAGTAATCTATGAAAAATGGTTCATTTTTCTCAAGGAGAGGAAAGGATCTCTTCTAACTTGCATGATGATCTCTTCTGTAGATATATTGAAACCTGGAAACTGAAAAAAAAATCATATTAATTGAATGCTATTTGGATAAGGTAATTGACTTTCTATTTTTTACGGTTCTTTACTGGAATGGTTACTGGAATACTTGAAATGAATAAGCATTTTAGCCTGAAGCTTATTAAGGCAGCCAAGAAATCTTTCTCCCTTATATGGCATAAGTAAAGATACTTTTCCATAGGATATTGCCAAAGATTCATTGGCTTGGCAATCACAGAGACTATTTTGTGATTACTTCTTGAGGGCACTATTTCTCTATGAAAATATTAGTCATTCTTTAAATCTGTCATCGAAAAAAGATAAAGGGTTAATGTATAATTTTAAAATAAACTATTAACATATTTGAATGACTTAAGGAACATAGGACATTAAATTGGTGACTTCATTCATCATTTTGCAGTTCCAGTGAGGTAGATGTTATACTCTATTTTATAGACAAATACTCTGAGGCAAAAACCAGTTAGAAATTTAAGGTCACACTTTTCAGTATTTATAGAATCCATCTTTGAACCCATTGAATATTTATTTTTTAATGGGTATAGGGTTTCAGTTTTCCCAGGTGAAAAAGCTCTAGAGATGTTTCACAACAATGTGAATATACTTAACACTACTAAACTGTATACTTGAAAATGGTTAAGACGGTAACTTTTATGTGTTTTTTGCCTCAATAAAAATTCTGTAAGAAATGATTTTGTTTACTTATTAAATAAATTTTTAGAGAAGAGTAACAGGAAGTAAAATGTTCATTATTTTGGTTCATTTGCAATCCAAAATGAAACTACTGAAATTTTACCACTTAGGAGAAACCTGAGTTTCTGTTTAGATTTGGACTGAGCTTTCTTTCCTTACAATGAGAAGATTGTATTTCTTTAAAAAATCTTATCAATGATGTAAACTTAAAGGATAAGATATAAATTGGAATTATGGTAACAATAGGTGAATTTCAGTTTGTCATTCTAAACAAGTTCACTTTCAGCAGAGATGAAATTCAAGTAAGCCTGCAGATTTTCAGAGTTACATAAATATTTTTGACTATGTAAAATTTCTTTGAAACATAGTTATTTTGTAGCTTTTTTTTGTAGTAATGAGAATAAAGCATTTGCTTTAAAGATAGAGTAAAATGTATGTATTTGACATGAGTTACATATTTTGGTGATGCCAAGTTATCTGTGATGTCTTTTCATATACCAGGATAGAAGTACAACCTCTCACTTAAAAAACAGCCAACCACTGGAAAAAGCTAGTGTTTTTTCTGTGTCTCTTTCATGTCTGTCAAGACTTATTTATGCATCTATATTTTCTAAAATTTTACCATTTATTTTCTCTTTTAGATTAAAAAAGAGATATCAGCCATTTAGAATTATGTATTTTAAATTATAAAATTTAGTGTATTTAAATAACTATCTACCCATCTATTTATTTCCCTCCTGTAAGTATGGAGGGTGGAATTAGTAATGCTCCTCAGTTCAGGCATGATACAGAATCTTTGGTTCATGTTGGGCAGGCCTTTCTGCTGTTTAATTCACATTTGTTCATATACTCATTTATTCTTATCTACTTCCATTCTCCATTTCTACAACCTCCAGCTCCATAGGAAACGATTTAAGTCTATCCATCTTCTTGTATCTGTATACAGTCTATTTCTAACTACGACATTTGAGATTTACATTGTCTAACTGCTGCAACTTATTTTCCATTTTTTTTTTTTAAAGAGCAAATCCAGCCTATTTGAAGATAGGCTACTTTGGATGAACTATTTAAGGAAAAAATAAACTAACTCCATGATTTATAAAAAGTAAATAAGTTTAACATGTTGAAATTATTGAGAAAACTATTATTTACTTTTACTCATTGACTTTTTTTCACTCAATAAGTAATTAAAAGATAAACTTCATTTTCCATTAAGCACCAAATTTGCTTATTTTTTGCAATTGTCTATAGCATTGCCTCATATAGGACTTCACGCGTATTAGGGTTTCAGTAAGTGTTGATTCCATTAGATGCCATACCTACCAATTTGCAAATTGGCTTGGCCATTTGTAAGTGTTAGTTCATGTTTTGGTGCATTAATATTTCAGTATTATTTGGACATCAATCAAGGAAACAATTTATTACAAAAGCAATAAAAATGTAGTTTCTAGTTTATAACCTAGTTGGTGATTACCCTTTCCCTTGAACATTATCATTTTTGATCCACACTACTATTGTGTATTGTAAGTATGTCGGTATCATCTCCACTTTAATAAAAGAGAGGTTGCCACCTAAAGACATTGAATGGCTCGCACAAGGTCACTGTGCTGTGAAGTCATAGTCAGAACTAGGACTGGAAACTGCTGATTCCTAGGCCAGAGTTCTTAATTCTGTATCCGTGCTTTAAAACTTTTTTTTAGAGGGAACAGGAAGAGGTGACTGTTTGATATAGGACCATATCATACTATGAAGTGAGACCATCTTAGCATAGCTCCATTATTAATATTTTTATATAATGAGGTACAAGAGATGTTTCCTTTTTTTTTTTAAGTACTCCATTTTTAAAAACCAAAAATCATTGCTCTATATTATTGTTGCTGCTTTTGTTTTGGGGTAGATACTCTAAGTCAAATTAGCCAACATTAACTCCGTAAAAAAATGAGGAAGTCTACAGTTCATGAAACACTTGGTGCATTTATGTTATCCATCCTGTCATGTCATCCCCCATTATAATTAGAATAAAACTCAAACTCCTTACTGTGGCTTGCAGAACCCTGAATGATCTGGTCCTTGCCTACTTCTCTATTCTACAACACAAAGGGAAATTACTTAATGACTAGCAGACTCTAAACTTCATAATGCAAAGACCATGTTTGTTTCATTCACTATTGAGTCCTTTGTTCCTTTGAATAGTTGGCTCTTGATAAATATTTATTTATTTATTTTTACATGTTTTGTATTCCCAGTATTAGTAATGTAATACTTCCCCTCCCCCCTTGCTTCTGGTAACCACCAGTCTGTTTTCTGTATGAGATTTTTTTTTCAATTTTTAGATTCCACATATGACATCATACAGTCTTTCTCTTTCTCTCTCTGTCCCTGTCTGACTTATTTCATTTAGCATAATGCCCTCAAGATCAGTCTATGTTGTTGCAAACTGCAGAATGACCTTTCTCGTGGCTGAATAATATTCCATTATGTTGATATCATATCTTCTTTATCCTTTCATCCATTGCTGGACACTTGGGTTGTTTTTATATCTTGGCTATTGCGAATAACACTACAGTGAATTGGGGAGTACATATATCTCAGATCTCATTTTCATTTCCTTTCGATATATACAGTACTTAGAAGTGAGATTTCTGGATTATATGGTAGTTCTAGTTTTTTTTTTTTTTTTTTTTTTACAATTACATATTTATTAAAAAATTCAGAATTTAATTTTTTAAATTTTTTGAGGAACTTTTATACTGTTTTTCATAGTGGCTGCACCAATTTACGTTTCCACCAATAATATACAAGCATTCCCTTTTTTGTATATCCTCACCAACATTTTTTATCCCTTGTCTTTTTGATGATAGCCATTGTAACGTGTGAGGTGACATTTCATTGTGGTTTTGATTTGCATTTTTCTGAGTTTTGGTGATGTTGAGCATTTTTTCATATACTCCTTAACCATTTGTACGCCTTCTTTGGAGAAATCTCTATTCAAGTCCTTAGCCCATTAAAAAAAAATCTGTTTATTTTCTCCATTTGCTATTGAATTGTATGTGTTTCTTATATATTTTGGAAGTTAAACCCCTAATAAATATGACTTGCAAATATTTTCTCCCATTCTGTAGGTTACTTTTCTACTGTTTCCTTTGCTGTGCAGAAGCTTTTTAATTTGATGTCCCACTTGTTTATTTTTGCCTTTGTTGCCATGATTTCAGGTCTTACATTCAAGTCTTTCATCCATTTTGAATTGATTTTTGTATATGGTGTAAGATAGGAACCCAGTTTCATTCTTTTGCATGTGGGCATCCAGAATAATACCATATTGTTCTGAATACTATAGTTTTGTAATATAGTTTAAAATTAGGAAATGTGATGCCTCCAGCTTTGTTATTTCTTAAGATTGTTTTAGCTCTTTGGGGGTCTTTTGTGGTTCTGTTCAAATTTCAGGATTGGTTTTTCTATTTCTGTGAAAAATACCATTAGAATTTTGGTAGGAATTGCACAGAATCTATAGATCACTTTGAGTAATATGGACATTTTAACAATATTAATTCATCCAATCCATGAGCATGAAATATCTTTCCATCTATTTGTGTCAGTTTTTTTTTCATCAGTGTCTGATAGTTTTTAGCAAACAGATCTTTCACCTCCTTGGTTAAATTTATTTCTTTTACTGCTATTATAAATGAGGTTGTTTTTTAAATTTCTCTTTATAATAGTTAATTTTTAATGTATAGAAATGAATTTTTATATTGATTTTGTGTCCTGTAGCTTTACTGAATTGATGAATATTTAGTGAATGTGTGAATGTTGAATGAATTATCAAGAGAGGATTAATTTACATTCACTGTCCTCTGAGAAAAATCTCAAAATATATAGTACATTTGATGAATATTTCCATAAACAATGATTTTGTTTTAGTGCATAATAGTAGTTGGAGTATCATTGTATCTATGATTTAAAGATGTTATATCACATTCTTTGCATGTTATTTCTTTAATATGGACAGCAACTTTGTGAAGTTAGTAATATAGCCTCACTTTATAGATAATGAAACAGGTAACAATTTGCTTAAATCCTCCTAGCTAGTAAGTGGCAGAACTGAGATTTGAGCCTAAGTCTATAACTAAAGTAAAAGTCAGCACTAGTCTACTTTGCTGCTTCCTAAATTAATTTCACTCCACTTTATTACTTCCTAAATTAATGCTTAAGTTGTCTGGAAAATTTGTTCTGATGAACACTTTCCTTTTCCAATGATGCTGGATAAATGAGGTGTTACTGTAATAGGTGCTAATTGAATGGCACAGAGAGTAAGTGCAAAAGAAATTAAAGAAGGAAAAGGTGTGTGCTGAAGTCATTAGGGAAGCTTCTTGGAGTAGCTTTGGGACTTCAGTTCATTCAGTTAATGATGTAAAAGTGTGGAATACTGGACCTTGTAGGATATATGGGATACAAATAAGTATAGAGGAGAGTAGAGGTATTTCAGTTTGGAGAAAGTGTTTAGAGGCTTGGAGGTGTTATGGGAAAGCAGGACTAGAGTTGCTGAAAGAGAGGGTTTATATTTCTCGACAAAGTGGATGAGGATGATTGGATGTGGTATATAATCTATATGAAATGTAATTTTTTTTCTGTGGTTGCCAAGTACAGTGGCACTGTGGGATAAAGTAATATTTTAGGAAGTTCAATATGGAAGCAGCATGCCGATTTTAAATTAGAATGGTGTTGCAGTGGTAGCACAATGAAAGGGTGGCAGTTCTGGCTCTGGACTTGAATTCCACCTCCTCTACTTGCTGACTTATGAACTTGGGATGTTATTTCACTTACTGTCCTTTAGTTTCTTCTCTGTGAAGTGGAACTGAACAGTAGTACCTTTTTCGCAACCCCAGAGATTCTGATTCAGTGGGTCTAAGGTATGGGGCAGCAATACCCCTTCCTCCCAAGTAAGACTTACTTAACTCTCCTCTGTAATCCTATAGCGCTTTGTATTTGCTTAATGTTTTCTTTCTTGACCTAAGGTGAAAAAAATTGAATTAACCGGATTCCTCAGGCAATGGCACATTGTCAGCTTTGGCAAGTACAAGGCTCCTCTCTCGTTTTATTTTATTTAAAATGGTTCTCATTTGTGAACCATGTTCATTTTTATTTTCTCCCTCTATAGATATCCATAGTAATGTTTTTGGATATGTCTGATCCTCAAAAAACATAGTGGTGTTTTATGCACATACTTGTTTTTAATTTATATAAGTGGTACCTGCTATAGATCTGTTTCTTTTTCACTCAGCACTCTAAAAAAGTGCTTTTGATGGTGAGAAACTTCGAACCTATAAATGTGGAGAGAATAGTACAACAAAACCCCATGTTTCCGTTATCCTGCATCAACAGTTATCAACTCATAGGTAAACTTGCTTAGTAAATATTTCTAAGTGCTCTTGGGGCCCTCTCTGCACAACTTCACCTCTATAAACTGTGTTTTTCCAAAGCAAGTCTTAGGTGTTTTTTTTTTCTGTATTTCAAAGCTCAATACTTAAAAAAAAATCTGTTCATTTGAATCTCTGTGTATATATGTCATAACTTGTCGCTGCTGAAGGCATTTCAGAGTATGTATCTACCACATCTTACTTACCTGGTCCTCCAGTGATGGTGACCTATATACAGAGCCTGTAGCTTCCGATTGCCACAGACAACTCTGTGCTTTCCATTTTTGTACATGTCCTCTTAAGGACTTTTGGGAGCACTCTGATTTTTCAGAGCAGCATCTCTGCATTGCAGGGCATACACGTACATCGTTTCACCAAGTGCTGCCAGCTTGCTTTCCAGAATGGCTGTACGAGTTTACACTCTCACTGGCAGTACATGAAAGTTCCCTTTCCCTCCATTTCCACTAATGCTTGGTATTATCTCACATTATATTTTTGCTAATCTGACATATGCAAATTTAAATAATAACAAATTTTTATTTCTCTGATTATTAGTGAGGTTGGTTATCCATTCATTTATGATTATCTGTTATCCTGACAGTCTCCTATTCTTGCTATTCCTTCTGCCTAGAAATCTCTTTCCCCTTACTCCTTGGCTCACTCCCTCCATTCACATCTCTGTGGAAATATCATATCCACGACCACCTTATCTAAAAGAGTGCTTTTCATCACCTCTGTTTTGCTTTATCTTTCTTTACAGTATTTACTATAACAGAACATAGTATATTAATTTTATTCTGTATTTGTCACTCCTGCTCAAGTTTCTTGAAGTCAGGGTCTTATCTGTGTTGTACTTACCTGTAAGCCTAGTACTTACAAAAGTAGGCACTCAGTAAATAGTTGCTCAATGAAAATTTGCTCTTCATATTTTTGCCCATTTTCTCTATTCATCAGGCTTTTCTTGAATATTCTAGACATTCATCCTTCTTGATTTTAGATACTATAATATAATCTGTTTATTTTGTCTATGGTATCTTCATTTGATAAGGAATTTTTAATTTTCAAGTGGTTAAATCATCACATCATAACACATAAATCAATACATTGACTTTGTGTTGTTGTGGTCTGAAGAAATCCTTTTCTACCCTGATATCACAATCCTCCTACATTTTATTTTATCTGCTTTACAGTTTTATATTTTACATTTGGGTCTCTAATCCCTCAAGGGTTTACCTTTGTATAGGATGTGAAGTGTACTGTTTGGTTTTATTTTCCTACCTGTAGAGTACAAGCACTTTGACTTTTCCTGCTGATTTATAGTATACCCTTACCATATATGAGTTCTTTCTTATATTTTTCATTGATTAATCGTCTGTTTCTGTCTAGTATCATGATGTTTTTGTTTTTTTTTTTTTTTTTTTATGACAGCGGCTATTTGCACTATGCCCTCAAGTCTGATCAGGCAAGGCCTCCTTCTTCTTAAAACTTGACTTAAAAACATACACAGTAGCAACAAATACAATATAGTAACTAACTCCCAAAATAATGCACGTAACTATTACGGAGGAATTTTAAAACTTGATTAGAAGATGTAAAAGAAGATATAGTTAGTAAGAGAGAAATACCCTGGGATGACTTAATGTTATAAAGATATCAGTTCTCTCCAAGTTAATCTACAAATTCAAAGCAACTGCAAAACAAAATTTCAGCAAGATTCTTACAGACCTCAACACATTTATTCCAAAATTTATGTGGATTTTTTTGCAAACATATGTCAATTTTTGAAATAAATGTATACTTTCATAGTATTTTGTATAATGTGTTTTTTAGTGACTTGTTTCTGTATTCTTATGGATGGAAAGTTGATTAGAGACACAGAGAAGAGGGAAGACGGCCGCAGAGATAAGAGTTTTGATTTTCAGTGATAGAAATTGTGGTGGAGGCAGCAATTAGCACTCTCAGTGGAGAAACATAGAAAAGATAGAAGACAAAAAAGTGAGAGATTGTTAGGTACATACATACTCCTTCCTCAACTCTGGGAAAATGGTAAGAACAGGGATAAACAGCCACCAATAATGTTTCTGAATATAGTGCCTTTTCTATGCTATGCTAATGACATATACCATGTCTGGTCCAACAGTCTGTACAGAATACTTACCTGTCTAGGGTATAGCATCTATTGCAGGTATCTCTGAGATGTAACTCAGTAATTGATGCTTATAAGTAATGGTGATCCTGAGTAATCAGAAAGCTTTAAATATATTCTTAATGTGCTGTTTAAAGTGTCAGGGAAATGAGTCTTAGAGCATTTCAGCAACAACTAGTTAAAGGAAAAATACCTGCACTTGGCTTAATGCTCT
The DNA here is from genome assembly GCA_030015415.1 of Cynopterus sphinx. Classification (NCBI taxonomy): domain Eukaryota; kingdom Metazoa; phylum Chordata; class Mammalia; order Chiroptera; family Pteropodidae; genus Cynopterus; species Cynopterus sphinx. Next base: position 45,390,280 of record CM057379.1, on the reverse strand, counting down.
TCCATTTGGAAACCAAGGGCATCCAGAGCTATTCATTGTCTTAGTTTTCATGCAGTCAGACTTTTGCTTTGTCTGTATCTTGTGCACATGCAATTGAGTATACTCACAATCTGAACACAGAATGAAACCGCTCCATGTTTTAATGAGAACTGCAGGTTGAAGAAGAATGGTATTGAGGGAAATGAGCCTCCATACTTTCCTACCAATAGTAATCAACCACACTGACATTATATTAACTGGTTACTATGAATCTGTGAATCTTGCCTCTTCCAGAAAACCAAGAACACTCTCAAGGGACAAATTTATTTTCCTTCCTCTGTGTGTGTGTGTGTGTGTGTGTGTGTGTGTGTGTGTGTGTGTTTGTATATGTAAATGTACATGTGTGTATATGTGTTTATGTGTGTGTATATATATGTGTGTGTGTGTGTATATATATACACATATATATATATATATATGTATAAAGCAGTGTATAACAATTTGGGTAGGAGTTATGTAATCTCAAATAAGGTACTACTCATTTGTAACTAGTATAGAAGCTTCTTTCTATTATCCAGGATAGTACCTTTTTTTCCCTAAATCGATAAGCATTAAAACATTTATTTTAATTTATTTTGAAAAACTTTAATTAGCAAACATAAAGAAAAACAGTTTTTGGCTTTAAAGTTTATTTTTCACATAGAAGAGATAAAATATGTATACAAATAATTACAATGTTATCAGAGATATTAGCAAAGTGTTATGAGGTTCCAAAGGCAGAAGAAAGCACTTTTGCAACAGACATCAGGTAATGATTCATCTGAGCTGAACATTTAAAAGAATATAGAATATTGTAATTATGTAAGCACATGAGAAGATAGGTGAGTCACAGTGCCTGTCCATTCTGTGATGTTGGGCTTTTATGCAAACTTAAAAAGAAGAGACTTACTGTGTGCTTCTACTATGTAGCACACATTGGGCCAGGTCCTTTGTTTATGTTTGTATACTTTACACTTATACAATCATATGAGGTATACCTCATTAACTTTATATGAAGAAACAGAAGTTTAGAGAAATAAAATACCAGCTCAGGGTCATGTAGCTAGTGCCTAGTCGTTTTTTTATTAAAATAATCTGAGGCTATCCTTTTTCTAGCTGTTATCTGAATGTTTCCAGAATAGTTATGATGATTACTACTTCAAGAATATACACAGACTGCCTGAATACATCTATTGTTGAGCCTTTTCTCACTTTGAATGTTTAAAAGGGTTTGCCAATGACTGATGGAAGCCCATTGTCTCTGCTCTCTGCTCCTCCTTCCTCCTCTCATTTCTCCACTGCCTCTCTTCTGCAGGGTGTGCTATTCTCGTCGAAGAGCGTTAAAGTTGTCAGATAGGAGAAAGGTAGGTCTTCTAGTCCAGAAATGAGAATTAAGTGGCAGAACTATAATTATTTTCTTGGCTTTGAAGTGGAGAGAGTGAAATCATGCCGAGGAGTGTAAGGAGACTGACTTTCAGCTGGAAAGTAAGGAACCCTCACAAAGTGTCTGTACAGTTCTGTTTCAGCTTCGGAGGGCTGTAGTATAGTTATCTGAGCCATATTTCTGACAAGGCCTGTGTGCCATGGATACCTGCTAACTCTAGTAGATTCCAGAGCTTAGTTGGAATGTAAGCTGGGATATTTAATATCCTTTTAAAATTTCCTTTTTATTTTCTATTAACATTTGGTAAAATATATTTTTAAAAATCCAGCAAATAATATAGGACTTAGTATATAGTAGTTGTATAGTACATGTTTGTTGAATGATTGCTGGAATGTGTGAGCAATACTGAAAACCAAGGGAAGGAAGGTTTTTTTCTGTGTTCAGACCGTAACTTTAAATGAGGATCAGGGTGTCCCAATGGACCAGTGTAGGGGTGGAGCTGCAGCTGCAGGGACTACATAAAAACCCATAAAAGAAAGTGATATCCATGGACATGGAGTCAGATTGTGTTGGACCACCTGTCCATGTTTTCATCAGTGAAACTTAGCAATTTTTTGTTTCAGTTTTACTAAGGTATTTGTTACAATGACATTGATGAAATGATTCAGGAAACCAACATGTCATATCTGTGATCTCACAGTCTATTAGAAAGTTCCATTGTTTGCTTATTGTCTGAGTTGGAAGAGTTCTTCGGAAGTTAAGGAAGACATTTGGGAATATTTTTAGATCCTGTGATTCTCAAGCCCGATCGAGGATTAAATTGCTGATTTATTTGATTGAGATTTGACTTATTTGAAGCATAGGGATTTGAAGCTGTGCCTATCCATTCCATCAAGTAGTAATTTAAATATTTTTATGGTATTCATCTAAACTTGATTTAGTCACTGGCAGATTTCAGGTCTTCTGCTATTGTGACTATTTTGTAAAATCTGTGAAAATGGTATTAAGATAGGTATTTGATGTACTAGAAAATGTGGAACCAAGTCTGTTTATCTTGTTGCTTTTTTCCCCCTTCTTAGTTTTGTTTTTAAACCAGTATTCTACCTAATATTTTACCTAGCAAGCATGCCTTTAATTATCAAAACAATATAGCAAAAAGAAAACCCCAGGTTATTGATGTTATTTGTGTGTGTGTGTGTGTGTTAAACAGAGCTAGTTTTACTTTTATGTGGAATAATCAGGCAGCATATAGAATGGTTCAACGGTGAAATGCATCTTACCAGTTTAAAAAAAATTGGTTTAGAGATTTAAGTTTTTCCTGTAGCTAAACATCATCTACTGTACTGAACAATGGTTAAAGCCAAGTGGTGAATTTTAAGAGTGAATGACTGACGGCATTATAAAGTAGAACAAAAATTTTGTTCAGAAGCTTAGCAGAAGATAGGGTTAGATGCGTTAATGTTTATCTAGTCAGCTTTCTTGCCTTTCTTCTAGAAGATAAACACTAGTGAAGGCTTTGAAATCTCGAGGCATTAATTTTACATTCCTTTTGTTGAAATTTTATGCCAACATTAACCAGTAGATAACAGTCTTGTTTAAAAAGCCTATTAGCACATATGTCTTTTTAGCACCTGAAGATTTTGTGTTCTGAATGATTCTGACAGTGGCAGTGTGACTTCTTCCTTAGTTGTGGCAAAGGCCATGCTGTTATTTTGATGGGTTGTGATATAGATTTCAACTTGTGTATAAACAGTCGGTATGAAACCAGGCGAAGACTGTGTGACTACTCTGGTGTGTTTTCCGTCAGTGCACGGTGGTGGTGATACTGCAGAGATGGGGCTGGTAGTGCTTCAAGGGGAGCTTTTAGTTTAGGGAGACGCTGGACCTCAGAACAGCGATTTATGAAAAAAGTGCCGCCTAGAAGAGTTCTGAGCCCAGAACTACAATGTGGGCTGTATTAATTAGAATTTTTTATTTTCTGTATTTTACAACGCTTGGACATTTTGGGGCCTTGCTGGCTGGGAACAGGTTGCCCTTCTTCTCAGTGCTAGCTAATTCCTACAGGTAGCTAGGATTCCTAGAGATATAACACTTCCCTGGGAGCATGCCTTTCATATGTAAACCAACCAATCCAGAGCCTTTAACACTTTTATTGAGCTCTCGGGGTGAATTTTCCTCCTCCTGACCTAATGGCATACCTGGGCTGGGTAGCAGAAGTTCCTCCACCCCTGCAGAGCCTGCTGAAAATTTTCAAACTAGCCAATCCTGAAGTACTTACCCTGCCCTGCCTTGCCTTTCCTGAGAAAAGCCACAGTAAAGGCTCGTGCCCACGTTTCCCCTTTCTCCTCTGCCTCCTGACCAACCCAGTGCTTTCCCATGTGCTCTGAATGGTGTGGCATGCCCTCTCCTCTTGAGAACTATAAGTAATAAACTCTTCTTTCAAAGACAGCCATCTCCATGCCTGTCATTTTACGACACCTGATGAAAACAAATCCCGAGAACATTTTAAAGCATGGGCTCAGCTCTCTGGAGTTCATTTAGCTACTACCTCTGGCCAAGTGTCAATTCAAGTTCACAATCAAAGTGGGTAGAAAGATCTTGGGCACCAATGGCGTTTCCACTGTTATTGTGAGGAGCCAAGTTGTACGTGTTCTCCCTCTGCCCCACCCCTTGTGGACATTGAGAAGTCCATGGAGGATATCTCTTTTGGAGAGTAAAAGGCTAGGCTGGGTGAGGATTCTGATCTGCCTCCTCCTCCTTTGGGATTGGCTTTAGCTTTTCTGGGAGGATGGGAGGATGTGGTAGGAAGGGGAGGAGCAGTGGTGGCTATAAGTCCTGAAGGAGGGGCGCTGGGTAACCTCAGATGTCCACCAGCAGTACTGACTGCTGCAGAAGGCACAGTGCCAGGTCCCCATACTACTGCTGTTTGTGACCCAAAATAACCTGGGAATTTCTGTAGCAGGAGGTTATTATCATATTTTGTTTTGAAACCTGTGGTGACTTCATCTGGATCCTAATGTATAAACAAGGATGCTTCAGTAGAAACACTGTATGAATAAACATGATAATGTTTACTGAAGAAAAGATGATATATTATTCGGGAAAACTATATTCATGTCTTATAACAAATGGACATGGAAAATGGAGAAAATCACAAATTTTGTGTTTATTAAATATCAATTATATTTTAAGTAAGAGATCTGTTTATAGCAGTGTCTAGATTTGAAATGGCCTTTGAAGTTTACATTACAGTTGCTGTGGTCCAAAGTGCTTTTTTGTGTTCAGGAAGCTACAGACTTTTTTGCTATGATATTGCTTGTAGCTACATATTAGGGAAGACCCTAGTCAGTGTATTTCTTACATAGATTCCCCTGTTGATTTAGTCTCATTGAATATTGACAAGTTGACACAATTCTCTTTTCATATTTGGCACTCCTGGGACAATCTGAAATGCAAAATTTATATTCTTATCATCATTATGTTAATAAATTTAGCTAATGTAGAACATCAGCTCAGAGCCTGCTCAGTGAAGCTAGTGAAACACTTGGCCTTTACTACCTTCCTGGTCTCTTAAGTCTCAGTTGCTTTCCATTCATTGTGGGGAATTTTTTTACTTAGGTTTTCCTCCAGAACCTGAGCTCTGCTTCCAGTAGGAGGTTGATGGGTGGTTGCTGGACACCTCTGGTATGAGCTAGCCTACTTTCAAACCTCATTGATGTCTCTGTTTTCTTTTCTTTTTTTCTTTTCTTTTCTTTTCTTTTCTTTTCTTTCTTTCTTTCTTTCTTTCTTTCTTTCTTTCTTTCTTTCTTTCTTTCTTTCTTTCTTTCTTTCTTTCTTTCTTTTTTTTTATCACTGTTGTCTTGTATTTTTCTCAGCTTGTGTGTGGATTTTTCTTTGCCAGTCAGCCACTATGGATCTACTAATTTCTGTTAGCTCTCTGAACCCATCTGTCTGTTGTATAGTATTTATATTTTAGCCGCATTGAAAAACCCTGATAGTTTCTTCCTCTATCCACCCCTTATTATTCAAAAAAAAAAAAAAAAAAAATTTTTGTTGGTAATATGTTCCTGTGTGCTTCCCTTGTCTCCTTTCCTTGCCTTTTTCAGAAATATAATTTCATAGTTATTTGCTTAATGTCTGGGAGGGTATGAAGGTCTGTTATCTGAAAGAAAACTTAGATAATGAAAAAGCATACCATTTAAAGGGCGGTACAAGAGTTCTTAGGGGCTTATGAGATAAGAACTCACATTGGAAGAAGTGCTTCAGCTGTTCATTGACAGCCTTTTTCTGTAAAAAGACCGTAACTCATGTACTCCATTGATTGGTTCTGGTACCTTTTAGGTAGTAGGCTTTCTGAATTGTTAGGGTGTGGGTTTTATATCTATGGTTAGAAAGACTATACACTGAAAAACTCTTCCATTTATGGAATATATAGAATGAAAGAACAAATTAAAATATAAGTAGAATTATGAAGTTTATTTGGTTGGGGACAAATTGAAGAAGTAAAAATGGTTAAAAGAAAAAAGCAGGTGGAAAAACTGCTAACCTAGGAAGTGGAGGAATAAGAATGTGAATCTGGGTAGTCTGACTCCAGAATCCACACTCTTAACTCATATGCTTTACTCCCTCCATATGCTGTTGGGATTATCTATTTAGCTGAGATTAAGATTTTAATTTTTTTCTTGTCAGGCAGAATGATCAATTTTATTTGCCTACCACAATTTATATATCTCTTGAGGCATTATTTATCACAAATAGTCTACAGATGGAAAAATATAATTTTCCTTTTGGTGATTTATTTGGAGATATTTGTTACATAAGATATTTTTTGGCATGTCCTTCAACTTTTCCCACCCTGTACAATGGATAGATATCTGATGACCCTGTTTTATCGAACTTATGTCAATAATTTTTCAAAGACTACCTCTTGCTTCATTACACTGTTGTTCAAGCATATCGTAAATTTCTGGCAAAAAGGTGAGCAAAAAGGAGAATGTTTCCTTTTCAGATTTCAAATATTAATTATCTTAAAGTGAATTATCCATATTTTGATGTATTTAGAACAGATAGTTTATTGATAACTTATTGAACGGAATCAATTAGTAGACTGAGTTTAGTCCTTTAAAAACACAAATAGGCTTTTTGTTTCATTCATTTTAGTGGGAGTTAGAAGAAGTGTTCACTTAAAGACAAGCATCTAATTATTTAATTCTCTTCCTACATCAAGACATGAATAAACAGCTAACTTTATAGAATTAAACTTGTGGAGCTTTAGGCTTTTGCACCCTCTTAATTATTTCAGTTTATACCTAAACGAAGAATCAGTTTTGTTACTTTTATTGTTATTGAATGAATTTTAAGAGCATTAGATGTAGTTATATTCAAATAAACCACAAAAACATGTATCCTTGACTGGTTCTTTAGGATTTATTTATTGTGAAATGTTAAAGATATTAAAAATAATTAGTTATTTAAACAAATCATAGAATCAGATTTATTTTTTGCTTGATTTATAGATTTTTATTCTTGTTCCCATGACTATAATGTTCTTTCTTACTTGTCAGTTTTTGCCTGCTCTCTATATTAAAACATTGTGCTCTCATTTTTTTTTTTAGAATTTACCTATCACTTATTCTAACTCACTCTTGTAAGAGTAATGCTTGGGATCCCCTCAGAGCTTATATTTTCAACCTGTATTTGAGGTGATGTTTTCTCTGGAAATGTACTCTTTAGTTTCCTGGTATTAGGTTTGCATTCTTCAAATCTAAAAATGAGGGGTTGTTTTCTAATTCAAGTCCTCTAGTTCTTTTTCCATCCATTAACCCCTCATATAATATACTTTGGCTTCTAGAAGGTGATCAGTAACTGTTGATATAGCAATTCCATAGAAAAATTTGACTAAATCTCATATAGGTCTTTATCATATCATTTAAAAACTCATCATCACCTCTCCCTTTCTGATCAAGAGTAACACTAGACAACGCTAGCCTTGATCACACAGTTCCTTGTTTGAGAGATTCATTTAGAAGGCAAAACTGTTGTAAGCTGCAAAGGCATATTCAAATGAGAGTAGAATGTCAGAAAGCACTGCTTTTGTGATGAAGCCACATTTTTCTCCCAAGGTGTCTACTTGGCAGTCCTCATTCACCCACTTCCATTACTTAATTTACTTTTCATATCTCATTATAGTTGGGCCATAGTTACCATTGTATCATAATCTTATAAATTCATGGCAGTTGAGATCAAGGAGATTTTTGTTTATTTTTAATCAACAGAGTGTTCTCAGCCTGAATTCTCTTAATAGAGTTCATACTCCTGATTTTTTTCTCTTATTTAATAAAAAATAAGTTCGCTGAGTTTGAACACAGTGTGTAAAAACCATCTATTTAGTTGAATATTTGAATTGATAGTATAAAATTAAAAGCTCAAATAAAAATTATTGGTAAGAATTTATGTCTGCTTAGTTTCTTCTGATGGATTTAAATTTTCTAAATTAAAATACTGAATTGAGGGAAAACTGCATTTCAAACAGACTCTGAGTGTATTCAAAAGAATAACTGTCAGCGTTACACATCTGGCTATGATGGCTTGTATATATTTCTTTTTATTTGATTACTTTTTATAACTTTTTTACTTTTCAAAAAAGATCTATAAAGAAACTGTAATAACAAAAATGGATATGTTTTAAGTGTTCAGGAGGAGAAGAAAATGTATGTTAAATTCTTAGAAATAACAAGTCATTTAGAAGTCTCTGTTTTTGCCTCTCTACATTCATGATTGAATTCCTTAAAATTGTAAACATCAAAGTAGACATAAATATATAGGGTTTCTAGGGTGTCTCTTATTTCTTCTTTTTCACACTTCAGTATGTCTATTTTCTATGAGATATCATGAGCTAATTAAGCTTTTTGATTTATTATGAGTTGTGATTAAGATATTAAGGAATTACATATAGTGGTGGAGAAAATAAAAGGTATATGAAAGGTATTTGCTTAACACCTTATCAAAAAGAAAGCAGGAAAAGGGAAGGAAGTAAAATATGAAAAGAAAGGTAGAAGAGATCAGGAGGAAAAAATAAGAAGAGAATGACCTGTATAGCTATAGACAATTATGTATTTGCCTATATTTCAATTTATTTATTTTACTTGTTCTTTTCTCATTGAATTTTAAACTTCCAGAAAATGCGGGCAATTACTTCTGCTGCTTTGCAGCTCCTGGATCCTAATAGTATTTTAACCCAGTCATCTGTTGAGAGATACCCTAACCATAACCCTAACCCTAGTCCTGCTTTGTGTTTTACTTTGCAAATATAGCTTTCAAATTCTTATTGACATAAGTAAGCAATGAGGTTGATAAAGACTTTTTGTCATTTCACTATTTCATGTTTATTTTTATACTCCTATGTAGCTTGGCTCTTAGATCAAACTATTCATCATCAACTTTTAACTTAGATTTGAAATGGATGTTATCTCACATACTTTTTAAAAAAAAAATAAAAGCAATTCACAATAAATGTGTTTTTCTAGTGTATTTAATTGTCTATTAGTTGACTTCTGTATTTAAAGTTACAGGACCAAACCTGGATTCCTGGTCTTCAGCTGACTCCTAAGGATTTGGAAAAGCTTTATCCATCAAAGATAGTTTTAATTGGGATACACTGCCCATGTATACAAACTAGAGAAGAAAGGGTATGTTTTAGAAGGATTTTCAATAACAGTTGAAATATTAATTTTCTGGTTTTCTCTTATGAAAATAAACATCCTGTTAGCTAGTGTTAACTATAATTCTCTTCCTGAGCACAAAAAGATGATAATACAAATGCAGCAAATTAAAAAAAAAAACAAAACAGTTTTTAAGCCTGCTTTAAAAAAAATCTGAGATGAAATTTTCTTTAACACGAAGCAATGATCAGAAAAGAAGAAGGACAATTGAACAATTTTACAATTAATTCATTAAAGTATTGTTATATAAAGCATTGTCAATTCCAGAAAATTAAACATTATTCTATTAAAATGTTGGCACGAGTATGAATCGGCTCTATTGTACATACTCTGTCATAGTTTATATTAATCTTTATTTAATTACATATTTTCTTTCCTGTAGAGGGAGCTCCTTGAAGTCAGGGCCCAGGTCTTGAACTCTGTATTTTAAAGGTTTAACCCAGTTTCTAGAATATATTAGATACTAAACAAGTGTTAGATGAATTAATAATTATGTGAGTTAAGAATGTTTCTGGGTATTTTTGTTTCTTTGCTTTTTTTTAGGGGGGATTGCAGTTTTAAAAATTAATATGTACACTTATAGAATTTACAATAAAAATTAACAATAAGTTTAACTTTGGATGATGGACACACATGCAATATACATTTGATGTATTATTAAATTGTATACTTGAAACTGATTTGATTTATTAACCAATATCACTTCAATAATTTTTTTTGGCGAGGCAATCCTTGGTTGGCCTCACAGATTTCAAGGACCTTGTCAGCTTACAATCTTTTATTTTTTAATTTTTTTATGCTACAGCACTTGTTCTTCCTAGATGGTCTCCCATCCAAGTACTAAGCAGGCCTGACCCTGCTTAACTTCCGAGATCAGACAGGATCAGGCTTGTTCGGTGTAGCATGGATGTAGACCATCCCAATAATTTTAATTTAACAATTTACAGATAAGGAAATGTTGACCATGATGTGCTTTAACTTGTATTGTGTATTTGATTTATTTTTTGGTCAAACCTGAAGTCATTAGTCTCTCATTCATGAGAAAAGAAATTTGGTGTCACTCACACCTTTGCTGTTTTTCTTACCTACAAGCCAAATGTATTAAGTAAATTTTAAATGTTGGATGATGACATGTTATTGATTTGCTACTTTGTACTTTTCCAAGAACTTTTACACACAACAATATTAAGTCCTGTCTTCATAACAACCTGAAAAGGTGTAGGTAAGGAAACTATGGCAGAGATTTATGCCAAAAGTAACAAATTTAAAACGTAAGTTCTGGGACTTTTGAATTTCTATTTCAACAAACACTTTAAAAATTATTTCTTGTTGTATATTGTATTAGTCTACTAGGACTGCTGTAACAAAGTGTCACAAATTAGGTGGCTTAGATAGCAGACATCTATCGACTCATCATTCTGGAGACTAGGAGTCCAAGATCATAGTGTTGGCGGCATTGGTTCCTTCTGAGAGCTGAGAGGGAAGAGTCTCTCCAGGTCTCTCTTTGTCTTCTCCTGTGTCTCTTCACATCCTATTTCCTCTGCATGTGCCTTTCTGTCCACATTTCTTCTCATATGGACACCCAGTCCTATTGGATTAGGGGCCCACATTACTCCAGTGTGACCTCATCTTAATGAATTACATCTGCAATGACGCTGTTTCCAAATAAGATTCCATTCTAAAGTATTAAGGACTGGGGTTCCAACATACCTTTTTGGTGGGACTATTTAACCCATAACATTTACTTTTTAGTGAACGAAGCCTGATGGGAGATGTGGAAAAGATGAATTTCTTTCCGGTCACTTAATGCAAACTCCTTGTTTGATCCTCACTGCTCTGTTACCTCTTAGATGAGATTAATTTAATAACAATGGAGGGCATTTTGACAGAACCATCCTTGGTCTAGTTTTAGAGCCATAAAGTTGTCTAATGATTAGTTTGTGGAAATACCCATATTTATAATTTTATTTCCCTGGAGTTTTTTAAGTTAGAATATACAAAGTTAATTGAGAACTAAGCACTTCTCTTGGGGCTAATCTCATGTAGTAAATTTATCTGTCACCTCATGCTCCAGCTGTTCTCCGGTGCATATAAAGGGTCCTACTTCCCTCGAGGCCTTAGGCAGATGATGGAAGAGTCTCTGAAGGAAAGTCTAGGTTAATCACACTATCAAGTAGCTATTTAAAAAAATTTCATAAACAGATGGTGAGAAGACTTCTTGAACAGTAAGATTCAGAGGGAGATAAGGAACTCTTTCCTCTTATTTAGATAAAATCCTGCTTAACTAGAACTTGTATCACTGGCCTATTTACTTTAATTGAACTCCTCCTCCTTCCTCAAACCCCATATCATGGTTTAAAAGGAGGAAGTGACACAAAATAAATGCTGTTCTGGGTCCATAGACATTTGACCAGATCACCTACATATTATATGTATTATAATATGTATAATAATCATCATTATTCCCAAGTTGGGCCAATGATTAATATTGACGAAAATTTTGAGGCAATGCGAAGTTCTTAGTTGTCCACACAGTGTAGCTTTTTGTATTTATTAAAACCAGAAAGTGAGCTAGTGTATTTTAGCAAAATACTTTTCTTTTAACATAGGCTAAAACAAAGAACACTAGATTAGATTTACACCCTTGGGTTCTTGCCCTGATTCAGTTTCCAACTAATTGAATAACCTTGGGTAAGTTATTTTACTTTTTTAGGTTTTCTTTTTTATCGGCAAAATGAGAGATGTGTAGGTTTAGTGGTGAAACTTTATTATTCTACGAAATAATTTGTGTGCTTACTCTATTGAAGGTATAGTGCAGGAGTCAAAGAAAGAAACAAAATGTTTCTTGCCTTCAGAAAGCTTACAGTGTAGATAGAAAGCTATCATATGTGAAAAGTTAAGCAGTGATATAATTCATAAGTAATAATATATGATGAACATAACACATGCTATAAGTGATATGGACTGTAAGTACTCTGCATTCTGAGGTTGGTGACGTAGGTATGTGTAAGGTAGAATCATCTGAAAATAAATGCACAGAATTTGGCATTGAACTAATTCCAGGAAGCTGTGTTGACCAGGCATGATAAAGGGAAAAGGATGGGAGCATCTCCAGCAAAGGTGTAGAGGCTGAGGCTATAATATTTGTTTAAAACAAGAAAGTTTGTTTCTAAATTACAGCACAGACTCATCATAGGTATATTTGGTTCCCAACACATTCACTTTAGAATATTTTACGGCTTTTAAGTTTAACTTGATCTGAGTATTTATGGTCGAATAATTTAAAGATTTTTGCAATAATTTTACTGCAGAAAAGTCATGAATAAAATGAGAGAGCTGAAAGTAGGACTTGACTTACAGAAATTCCAAAGTAAAAGGCAAAGGTTTTAAATAATTGATTTTGTATAGTTCCTGATTAGTTGACTCTAATTAAGATATATTTAATTGTCTTAATGTATTTATGGTTTTTAAAGCCTAAATTATATATTTATTTTAATTACATTAAAAATTTTTAGACTTAAATGGATCATTTGATCATTTTTCATTTCAGTAGCTTCTGGAAAAAAGTTTAGAATAATTGTAGCATTTAATATTAAAGTACTTTTGTGAAATAAATGTTTTCTTGGTTTACCACTTTAAATTTCTTAAGGAAGATCAATCATATTATGTTTTCTGTTAATATATTGAGTCTTTAAGAATTCTAACATATTAAGTGGCTTTCAAAAACTCCAATATTTTATATGGAGATTAATAAGAGAATGATAGAAAGTGTGTTAAATATATTTTCAGATTTATCTTATAGCACCAGGCATAAGACCATTCTCATATATAGGCATTATATATGTATATATGCTATTTGTTGAATGGCTGGTGGGATGGGTGTGTAAATGGATAAGTGAACAAATTAACATTTTCAGATTTGTTTTCTATACATATCATGTACATATTTACACAAATATACATATTTTATAAAATAAAATTATAAGATAAAATACTCTGTTTTAAATAGTTTGGATAGTTTTCAGGGTGTGTGCTGTGGAAATATTTCATTAAAAAGGCCATTATAGCCTAATAGATTTGGAAATGTGACATATTGTGTTTATGTCATGAAATTCTTAATGTAGATTAGCACATTAAAGGTTTCGAGTGGTCCAGCAGTAAAAAAAAACTTGTTTAAATTTAGCCTAGCATTTCCAAAATGAAGCTTGGAAAGCTTTTTAAATTCTAAATTGTGTGTGTGTGTGTGTGTGTGTAGGGAGACATTTGTGCATTTATGTGTGTATGTGTATGTATGTGCAAAATTGGGATAACAGTGGGTTTTTAACATACGTGGTAGGACTGACCAGATGGTGGAATAGAAGGGAAATGGGAGGTGGTGATGATATTTCATAACACTTGTAGGTAACTGGGAAAGCATATGCAAGATTACAGTTTCTGTAAGAGTTACTGAACTAAAGGCAGTGAAAGCCTACCATACTGTCACAAATTGTAATTGTGCTATCATTAATTATATACTATCGTGTAAGGATTAAGAAAGGAGAAGAGCAGCAGATGATTAAGTAGAATCCCTAATCCTCCACTTTATTGTTTATGTAGCACAAATACCAAGGCTTCTCTGTGACAGCAGTGATTGTGTGACCATTCCGCATGGTTCAGATTGCCTGGCTTTTTGCTTGGCGTAGGTATTTAGCTCAATTTTCTGTTCACATGCTGCAGGAACTGGAGTTACAGGAAAGCTCCATAGCCAGATACTCTTGGCATTTACCTATTTTAGGTAGCAAATATTTTTTAACTCTACCTCAGTAGAGTTATACAGGAAAACATAAAAAATAAGGAAACAAAATGTAGAATTTGTCAGTGGGTACAAGGAAAATCTTGGCACCAAATTTTTGATCTGTAGATTAAAAAAAAACTTATTTAAAATTATCTAAAAGATACTATGAAATGAACTGACTTTATTTAGCTCCTTTTGGTTTTTCTCTTTTAAGTGAAAACATTAATAAACATTAACAAATCTAGTGCTTTCTATGACTAGGAAAATTAAGACAAAGACTTAGATTCAATATTTAACAGTTAAGTGAAAGAGGAATTAAATTTAAACAATTGAATTTAATGATAATTATTTTGACTTCTTTTCCTGGAAATACATATTGTATTTCTTTCTGGGCTCCTTGGATAACCTGATGTACTTCTATGTCAGAGAATCTCTATATCAATGCTAAATTTTGTGTGTTCATCTGATGGGCACTGCAGATTATGGTTCAAGGATGCTTGAGCCTTGGGACTCCTCATATGTTCCTGGCATTGCAAGTGTGTTCTGTCATTACTGCTGCACATGTTTTGTCATGGTTTAAGATCTTCAGAATAACTTAGTGTTTTCAGAACTCACTTTTAAATCTAATTTTTAAGTTTCTATTAAATTATTTAATTAATTTAAAAAGCTCTGTAAACAATGAAGGTTTTTATAATTTAATGGGCAAACTGTTTTACCATTTAATCCTTAATTAAATATTGAACCACTTTAATAAAGTAGCCACCATACAAAGAATACCGAATAAGATATTTAGGGAAAAAGGGGGGGCAGAGACAAAACTCCCTCATTAAAATGACCAGCTTGTCTGTTGTAGTAAATAGTGGGGCTTATGTAAATATCTTCAATTATTCCTAGTTACTGAAGCTTGGGTATGTTAAGGTTTAGCCATACATGAGAAATCAACAGCAGTTTGGAGTAGTAGCTCACAGGTCTCTTAGCTGGCTAAAGACTATGAAGATATTATGTACCTGTTTAAGGAGGCATAGTAGAAAGAGGCAAACGATAAACGATCTATCCTTCCATAATAAAACAACAGAAAAATGTCGTGACCCAGTTTGAATTGTCATTTGGGTCATGTGACATAGGATTCTCTCTACTGGGATTAAGCACTGGCAGGGAACTCATACTCAAATGTATGGATGAAAGTGTAAAATGATGACTTTACCTAAAAAATAGAATTCCAGCATTTGTTTCATATACTTTGCATTTTCAGATACCTATTTTGGAACTTCCATTGCTTTGCTTCAGCTGCTTTGCAGGAAAGTCCTGTATATAAGTGGGATTAATTCATAGGAAGAATCTGTCTATCTATAATACTATAAAATTGTTTTTTGCTGTTACAAATAAATGATATTTGTTTTAATGTGTGCCTTATTAGTCTTGCATAACTTTGTTGCAAATCATCTCTATTAATGATACAGTTAAATTTTAATTCTTTGTGAAAACATTAATTACTATGTAAATTGGTTTTCTAGGATAAAAGGATTCAGAGGTCAGAGAGGTTTATGGAACAGGGCATACTATATCTTTTTTTAGAGAATCAGATAGTACATTAGAATGCTGTAGACTGAGAGATACTAAAATAAATAATTAAGTTTAATCCAGAGTCTTTGGAGGCCAATGGTAGAATGAAGTGACAAGAATGTCTGTTGCTTTGGTGCTTTGATATTTGGTAGGCTTGTGTTGATATGACTAAAGTTAAGTCCTCATGAGATTAGTAAAAAATTCTTTTTCATTTGAGACATCTTCAGTAGAATCATTAAGCACAGTGATTGGCACATAGTAGATACTTAATAAATAAAAGAATTTTTGTTCAGGTTGATTAAGGATGGGCAGTGAAATGCAAAGACTTTAGAATTTGATTGTCCTCTTGTAGTGTTTAGCATTACAGTAGAATTTTTCTTCCGCAATTGCTCCAAGAAATATATTCTCTACATTATTTCTGTGGCTTTGTCTGGCTTCACGTTTGAGGTTAAGAGGTGGAGGGTGGGTAGATGTAGGAGCCAGGAGACCCAAGATCCCAGGAACCCCAGAATCCTGAGCCCAGCTGTCCCAGGGACTGGAATAAAACTTTGTGTGTAGGGCTGATTTTTCCTTCCATCCTTATACATAGGACATTTTGTCTGTGTCCTTATAGGGGTACAGCTGAAGACCAATTGAATTTATTTATCACCATACTATTCTATTTTACTTTGGAAATTTTGATTATTCACAATTTAGAGGGTTATATTTCTGGCTCCTTAAGTTCTACTTGAAAGGGAATAAACTATGCTTTCATAATATGGTCAAGTTTATCTCTTTATTAAAATATCCAAAGTATTTACCACAATAATATAAGTTACTATTTTAACCACAGTGTGCCAGGCATTGTGCTGAACATTTTACATAGATGATTTATAATCGCCATAACAATACCAAGAAGTAGTTATTAGATAGTTCAATTTTGCAGGCAAGATACTGTCTATGGGGGATTTATATTGTTTTGTTTCAGTTCTTCCCATATTATTGTCTGTAATTCATTTTTCTAAGCTTGTTTTTAAAGCCTTTAGTAAGGAACAAATAGATTAGAGAGTAAGAGTGCGGAAAAACCACTTATTTCTCTTCTTTTTAAACTTATCCTTACTTTTACATATTTACATATTCTTGTTTTTTACTGACCCATTGGATTAATTGTTTTTGGCTTCCTGTTTTATATGTATCCTGCTTAGAAGTAACCCAGTGGGACAGAAAAATGCTTGCTGAGACCAAGGAATTAGTCTATTTCATTTCCACTTTTCCCCACTGTTTTCATTCCCATGAGTGAGTTAGGCATAGAAGGGGCCATGACACTTGTTGCAGAGACCAGGATTATAGAAGGGATGTAAAGATTGTGATGGAGGGATAATCATTTTAACTCCCTGTCCTCCTGGGCAAAACTAGTGGCACCAGGGAGCTGCCCAGTGTTCTTAGTTATTTATTTTTTTTTCATGATGTAGGAATTGAAGACTGGCTATCTAAAATATTGCACTGGGCATTCAGTCACAAAGACTGACACTCTGTTTTACGTTATGCTTGACCATTATTTATTTGGATTCTTGTATTTTTTTTCTGTTGTGACCTTGAACATTTCTCAGTCTAAAATTTTACAGTGTGTCATGAATAAGGACATTGTAACTAACAAAATGTTAATGGTGGTTTAGTTAGTTAAATCAATGGATGCCCTAAACCTATTAAAGCAGAATTCTTTTGCCAAATCTTAGAAGCTTAAATTATGTGCCAGTACTCCTTTAGCTTTATTATTTCTTAAACTTATTGCCAGCAGATTAAAGGTGTAAAAGTTTGTTATACTGTACTCTTTAACCGTTGAACTATGGAATTTTGCATTTATTATTTTATTAGAACTTGACAAAATGCACGCAGTTTAAGCATGCACATTTTAAGCATGCACAGTCTAAATAAATGCCTTTTCTCTGCCCAGTTCCTTTGCTACCCATCTGCCCTTCCTTATTGCTGAAAGTAAGTTATTTATTAAAAATAGGATAACTTTTGTTATTTACTATCTCAACCTGTTTGTTTTGAACTAGATCGTGCTATTTAAAGAAACTGACATATAAGAAATATGGAAATAGGTGAACATCCAGACAAAAAGTATTTATTAAATACCTACAGTGTACATAGCATTAAATGCTATTTTAGGCCACCTGTTTTATTACTTGCACATAATGTGGAAGAATTAAGCTTAATATGCTAAAATTTTTAAAATTGATTCTTTATGGTTGGTATTTTATATGAATTTTTAAAAACTTTATGTGTATTTTCTTTGCAGTTTGCTCATATTCCATGTTAGTCATAGTCTGATTATCTTAAATGGTCACATAAATTTCCTAATATCATCTTTAAAATTTTGAGGAGATATAACACCTTGAAAAAGAAATTGAATTTAAAAAGTAGTTGGGATGTAAAACACAGTGTGAAGAACTTAGTTTTTAGGAGAATATGTAGGCAAGATTTAGATAAATAATTTTTTCCGAAGGGCAAATAATTATGGTTATATTTTTAAATGTCAATATTTGTTTATTCAATATATTTTTTCTGTGATCAAGTATCATTTGGATATTTCAGTATTTATTACTGGTTTAAAGGATATATACACAGGACTTGGTTCCATAGTGTAGTAGTTAGCATGTCTGCTTCACATGCAGAAGGTCCTGGGTTCACATCTCAGTGGAGCTATAGTCTATAACCTATGGCTGTGCCACCCTGAACAAGCCCAATCCCTCTGATCTTGTAAGCTAAGCAGAGTCGGACCTGGTTAGTACTTGGATGGGAGACCACCTTGGAAGATCAGGTCCTGTAGGCATTAAAAAAAAAAAAGATATGTATTTATAACACTGTATATATAAACTCAGTTGTTTTACTCTGCTTATTTTGAGATCTATTTTTCTGCAAGAATTTTTAGTGGTCTAAAACCTTCTGGTGCTACTTTATTTTCAAAATCTTCTGAGTAGTTCAAGAAACAAGATGAAAAATATTATTTTTACCTTTCTGTGATTTATTTCTTTGGTTTTATTTTGAATGATGTTAATCTAGCTGAAATAGATGATCAGGTGATATTGATGACACATTCTAAGTAATTAAACACTAGGTTGTAAATTCTAATAGAAGCTGTCATAGATTGTTGTAATAAAAACATGCCTATGAGTACAACTGAGTGAATGAAATAAGTGGAACTGAAAACGAATTTGGATAATTTAGTTTGAAAGAGTTTTCTACTATAGCTAGCCTTTCCCCTGCTCCTCAGTTTCATGCAGAAAAATGTTTTCAGCCCTCCATTTTATTTTTCTGGCTGGTTAAAATGGAAAGCCCTTATCACGTTATCTTGTAGTATTACCAGTGAAAGTTTTCGATTGGACAGACCTAATTTTCGATGGCCTGTCCGTCCCAGTTAGATATGATTTTGGCCATGAATATGTTAAGATTATTGAAAAAGGAGTCATTACTTATCTCATGTAACCTGAAGGTAAAGAAAGATCTTTTCTTCTAGATCTCTGAAATTCTCTGTATTCTTCCTTAGCCATTCATTAGCATAGCATAAGTTCATAATGGAAGGGGACTCTTGGGAATATTGAGCCACCCCAATCTTTACCCACCTTCTTTTCTCATATTTTTGAGTGCTTAAAGTGTATCAAATGCTGGGTGCAGAATAAAATACTGAACAAGACATCCAAGGCTCCTGCTCTTCAGCAACTTAATTTTATTTTTCCATAATTTTAATTTCTTAAAATAGGAAAGTATGAATGAATAACTCTACACAGTGCTCCCAGTATTTCAATAGGTTGTCTTTGAAAAGGTGGCTTGTAAATTGGCTTGTTTGGTGTAGAGAACATATCCTTAAATAGAAAATATTATAAATTGTAATTTCATTCCCAGATGGTACTATAATATAGCTGAATGCCAGAACTAATAATATGTTTACCCATTGTCTTTGGGAATATGAGTTCCAACTGTAAGTATAAAACCTATTTGGCTTTATAAGCAGTTAAAAACCAAAAGAATGTTCCTTTTTTTTTCTTCCTGACTTCCATACCTCCTAATTAACAGGGGGTGTTTCCACATCTTCTCCCAGTGGCAGTGAGGGGAAGTTACTTTACCTACTGTAGTTAGTGGCAATGGCAAAAGGGGGATGCGTATCTTCTGCAGCTGCAACAGAAAGGAGATATGGACCTCTGGGGAAATAGGTAAAATATTACCTAGAGGCAGATATATATGAAAGATCATTCTGGAGGTGGAGAATCTTTGGCATCTGGAAAAGGAAGAATGGGAGTTCAGGAGAGATGGAATAATATTGGGATGGAGTCATGCTAGCATGAAGGAGTGGGGTACAGTTGAATTTGGTGCAACTGGAAGGAACTGGAAGGGAATGTTTAACAATAACTGCCTGAAAGGAAATGGGAATCTTGGCGGTCAGCCTAGACAGGGGCTTGAATTTCTTAGATGCAGCAGATTTGTAGGATCAACATTTGCAAGTCAGGTACTGCCTGCGCACGATTTCATTTATTGATACTTCTTTTTTATCTGTAATTTCATTAGAAAATATTTAAATGCCCATAGAGCACATGGATCAGTTTTTAAAATGTTACTTTTATGCATTTGCAATTCTTTATTAAATTTTCCTTTAAGTTACGTAATCTTCTGGAATCTTTTCAAATATAAATATTATACCATTATACCAAAAGTAGTTTATACTATGCAGCATAACTAAAAACAGTGTGAAATAAAATCCATTAAAAGAAGAAAGCATTATTAAATAATACGCCAACTAAATCTCATTTAGTGAAAGTAAAGGGAGAAGTTTCTAGCAATAATCCAATTAGTTTACATCAGCCATCTGTTCTTACATGTTGTCTATGTTTCCCATTTCTAGTCTGATAATTCCAACACTCTTGCCATTTCAGACTCTGGTTCTAATGCTTGTTCGGTCTCTTTAAACTGTGTTTTTCACCTTTGGTATGCCTTGTAACTCTGATGAATGATGGACAATGTGCTGGGTAAAAGGAACTGCAGTAAAAAAGGTCTGTAGTAACATAGTGGAAAGTTGGGGAGGGGGGAACATTCTATAGCCCTAGGATTGGGTCTCAGTCTTTGGCGAGCATG
Source organism: Cynopterus sphinx (assembly GCA_030015415.1). NCBI lineage: Eukaryota > Metazoa > Chordata > Mammalia > Chiroptera > Pteropodidae > Cynopterus > Cynopterus sphinx. Next base: position 45,369,711 of record CM057379.1, on the reverse strand, counting down.
TGCTCTTTAACTGTGAACTTCACCATTGCTTCTCAGTGCTTTTCCCTACCCATAAATAAGACAGGATGCCTAATGGAGGCTGGAGTTGTGTATTCCCTTTCCCCATGTGGAAGGCTAGAGCCAGCTGAAGTTGGGTATATTACTTACTCCAGGTAGGTTAGACTCTGATGAAACCCCAGCAGTTTAGGGTCTAGCAAAATAGTTTCTCCTGAGGACAGAATGCTCTAGTGTATTTCAAAATGGTTGCTTTCCTCCTCCCTCTGCTAGAAACATGGGGGAATTTTTCTCTGGTACTCAACTAGGAGAACTAGGTTGGGCTCCTGTAGGTAAAACTAATGATAGTGTGGGGGTCCCTGTATGTCAGGGTTCCTGCAGAGTTTTATATCTCAGACTTATCTGCACTGAGCTCCTAGCAATTTGCCAATTACAGTTCAGATTTTCCTACCTAGTCACTGATTCCTGGGTAGGTTCCTACTTGGGGATTTCTGTTCTGGTTAATTGTGTTTCCTTCTACATCCCTGTCTATCTCTCTAGTTTTTGGGACAGTAGTTTTCTCTGTGACTTCACTTCTCTTAAGGTCTACAAAAAGTTGTTGATTTTTCAGTTTGTTTAGCTTTTTACTTATTAAGATGAAGTGGAGACTTCTAAGCTCCTTACTTGCCAGACTGGAAACTGGAAGCTTGGGCAACTTTTTATGCTTTGTGGGCACATTAATTTTATAAAAAATTTCTCTGCCACATTTAGAGAAAGTGGAGAGTATTGGAATGTTGGAGAAAATGAGAGTAGACTTGAAAGGAAAAGTGTTATACTGAGACTAAAGGAAACTTGAGAGAAAGGTGGATGATCATACTTTTTACTTTGTAGTAATTAATCCACATATTAATTACTGAATGACCTTAAATACATTTTAAAATTGTCCTGGTTCTTAATTTTTCTCATTGAGTTCTTGTGAGGATTAATCAGATAGACTTTCCTCCTTTCCTTTTTGTTCTTTCCCTTTTTCTTTCTCTTTTCCTTTTTCCTTTCTCCCTCCCTCCCTCCCTCCCTTCTTTCCTTCTTTCTATTAACACCTACCAGATGTCAGAGATGTACTAGGAGTGCAAAGATAATTTATAATTTCTCCCAGTCTCTAATTCTAAAAGAAAAACTAGATAAAATACTCAGTAGTAATTATGTATTTGCAGAATTTTTGTAACAGTGGTACAGTAGTGGTACAAAGAAAGGAGAGGGACATGAGAGAGAAGATGGTGTTCAGGAAAGGTTACATAGTTAACAAACATTGGATTAGACTCTTCCGGAAGGAGGAACTACTTTCCTGGTGTAACAGGAGGGGAGAATTCCACACAGTAGAACTGTGCAAAGGCAGGTAGCTGTGCAACAATACTACTCATTAAGAAAACTGTTCAGTTTGGTTTCCACATGGATGTGCTATATGGTTTGAGATAGACGAACTTGTAGAAAGAGGCCATTGCCTAATCTGGGCAGTCCACATTTGCTGTGTTTGGGTATTTGGCCCTTACCCTGTTGGTGTGACTCACCAGTGACCAGGGAAGCAACTTTAAGGGATTGTTGCTTTGTAATGACCTTTAGAATGACCTGTGAAGAGGAGTGACAATAAGAGAAAGGAAGACCAATTTAAATACTACTGTAGTAATCTTGGGAAGTGACAGGGAGGACATTGCCAAAGGAGACAGAGATGAGTTATAGATTATAGGATCTAGAATACTGAGTGACTGACTGTATATCAGGTGAGAGTAAGGAATTGAGGATGATTATCAGGTTTACAGTTTGGGCTGATTGGATATGTGTCCTTAACTAAGAGGAGAAACAGAGAGAAATGTGGCGTTTCATTTGCATGGTGGTTATTCAGGGGATATCCTCAATTAACAGTTGAATAAATTGATCTGAACTATTTAGCAAATTCTGAGTTGTAGTTAGAGGTTTGGCTGTGTAAACATTGACTGTTTTCTATTGACTGACATAGTAGGTCTGAGGAAAATGTGTTGTACAGAAGAATATGAAGTAATCTTAGAGGATGTCAACAGTTTAGGGTAGGGGGAGGAAGAAAAGCTTGTAGGAAATACAAAGCAGTGGTTTAAGATATGGAGAAGAATGGGTACAGGGTGATTTGATGTTTTAATCTAATACACTGAAGAAGTTAACCAAGAGGAGTAGTGCAGTGACCACTTTAGACACTGCAGCAAGAACAGTTTGGAGAAAGTGATGGGGAAGTCATCCTATGGGAAGACTGGAGAAAAGCCTGACTAAGCCTGATTAGGTTGCTGAAAACCTAATAACTGAAAACCCTAAATAGTAATAAGATTAAACATTTATTTCCTCTTAAATGAACGAAGTCTGAAGGTTGAGAATGGAGAGCTGAAATGGCAGTCCCATGAAGCTGTCAGGGATCGATATCCCTCCTACCTTTTTATTCTGGTGTTTTAGGCAGCATGGGCTGCTATAACAGAGCACCATAGACTGAGTGGTTTGTAAAGAACAGTAATTTATTTCTCACAGTTTTGGAGGCTGTAAGTCTGAGATCAGAGTGCCAGCATGCTCTGGTTCTGGTGAGGACCCTCTTCCAGGTGGTAGACTGCCAGCTTCCCTTGTATTCTCACATAGGGAAAGAAAGCCAGCTAGGTCTGGGCTTTTCTTGTCAGGGCACTAATCTTATTTATGAAGACTTCACTGTCATGGTCATGACCTTCTCACCTCCTGAAGGCTCCACCTACCGATACCGTCACTTTGGAACTAGGGTTTTAACATATGAATTGGTAGAGGGAAGGGAATGTAAACATTTAATCCATTGCATCTGGCATTCCTAAAGTGGTCCAGGATGGAGGCTGAAACTTTAGCCATCACCCCACCTTACAGACTGGTAACAGGATGAGGGGATGTAGAAGAAATGTACTCCCTTGTGTTAGTCTTACAACTTCAATTGTATCTTTGGCCAAAGTTAAGGCAAGTGAACACACCCAACTCGAAGGAACTAGAATATTACCTTTCAGCTGGGGAACAGTATGTCCAGCTTAAAATTTGGTTTCTTACTACTCAGGTGAGGACCTTAGAAGCAACTAACAGTCTCTGTCATAAAAGAGGTTAAAATTGTTTGTGGATTTGTTTAGGTGGGGTTGGGGGGACTAGAATTGAAACTTATTAAAGCTCTGTAAATTTAGCTAATTTGCTGTTTTGGAACATGATATTTCTCCTGGACATTACTGTGGATAATCAGAAGGATCTTTTAAAAGATAGAATAGATTATGCACTTAACAGTGTTGTGGTCTACAAACCATTCTGCTTTCAAACACATTTAATTTTGCAGGTATTTAAGGAAATCAATTAAGGAAGGTAGATCTCTGCTAAAATATTATGCTTAAATTCTATAAATTATATTTTGATATGCCAAGAAAACACTGAAATGGTATAGTAATCTGATTTAGTACCATGAACCTATTGTAACACATTTTGTATTTAGCTGACTCTGTAATTGTCAATATTAGAGTAGTTTATCCCCTTCAACTGTTTTAGAATAAAGATATGGTTTCTAATTATAAGGTAGATTAGGTTAAAAGGATTAAACTAATATTAATAATAATATATTTAAAAGGATTAAACTTCTCTGCTCTTTGAAAACAACATCTGGGGGAATTTGGAAAGAGTAAATGTGTTTAGAAATTGCATATTCTTTCAGATACAGTTTTACAGTAATACACAGTACTTCTTATCATTTATTGACTGGAACTCTGCTTGTCTGATTTTACCCATCAAACCAACTTCTCTGGAGTCAGTTGAATAATCTTTGACTGGTAGCCCCAGATTTTTCCCATCGGTATAGTTAGCGTGCTTTTATCTCACATTTTTGGTTTGGAAATTTTGGAACATTGGTCCACACTGATCTATAGGAACCACATACATATTCTTGAGAGTTTGTTTTCTTAATGTTTGAGTGGAGGAGCAGGATGGTAGGAGAGGTGGTTGTGCTGGAAATTGCCTTAGGTTCAGCTTTGACAGATGCGCTTGCCATTTCTCTGTCCTTTACTTGGTCACAGAGTGGTATTTCCTGAGTGGTATGATTTCTTCCAGGAACATATTGAATCATGATGTTTTGCAGTATTTTTCTAGAAGTAGTGGACTAAGTTTTCAGAGCCATATATCCTAATTGCAACTCTTCTACAAAATAGTTCTGTTGATCAGGAGTCACCCAGTTGTTCTGTCTGGGCTATGTCTTAATAATAATAAGATTATTAAAATCTTATACTTGGGAGGTATTTTAAAGGTCATTTGGTCCCAACTTCTGTTTAATGAATAAACCCCCTGCAGGATCCCCAGCTTCAATCTGTACCTTTACTTTTTCAGAGTTTGGACACTCACATTTCCCAGCCCCCAAATGGTTCCAACCCATAACATTTTTGGATAGCTGTGATGGTTACAAAAAAAAAAAAAAAAGTCTTTGGTATTGAGAGCTCCAGTTTACCTTCTTATCACCTCAACTCATTGGTTTTAGTTCCACCTTCTCTTGCCGTGTAAACTAGGACCAACCCCTGTAATAGCTGACAACTTATTAAGTATTTGAGCCTTTTCTTTTTGCAGACTGTGCATCACTGACACTCTCAACTATTGCTCATGATTTATCTTTTTTCCCTCATCTTTTAAGTCTTATCACTTCTTCTTTTCAAGTTCTACAGTGTATTAAATTATTACAGGGTAGTCAAATACACTATTAATTTATATTAAACCCTCAATCAACCAAAGCCTGTCTTTTCACATGGGCTGTTATTAAGTAATATTTATCCTGTCTAAAGTTTTTGATTTAAGCACAAGGTTTTATATTTATTTTTGTTAAGTTAACCTTATCAGATTTATTACAGTGTTTCTGAGTGCCTATTCTTTGGGGATATTAATACAGGAACCTAGATAATATGTTATTTATCTCCTTAGTTTTATTTTTGGATTCAATGATTATGCTGTGATTGCTTATCTTAAATCAAGGAGTTAGTTTGATTATTTTCATCTGGACTTAAGGAAGTCAAGATCTTTTAGTTCACTATATTTTCATTGACTTAGGAACCCATAGGTTTTAAATACTTCTTAGTGCAATCGATTGGAAATTAGTTATCCAGAAATTAATTTAGAAGAGGTTCATGTTGTGTTTAATCCCTTTTTTCCTCCCCTCTGTTTTTCTCTTTTATCGATTATTTTGGCTTCTTATGTAGAGATATATTTAAAAAAATTATTTTAGATACAAATATAACTGAAGAATCAGGATAACTTTAAATCTGAAAAATATTGATTCCATTTTATGATATTTTTAAAAATTGTGGGGTTTTGCTTATGTTTTTGAATACAAAATAGATTTCTGTATTTTGAAGTTTATCATGTAACCTAAATTATAATTAGGAAGTGCCATAGGAAATGCCATCTAGATGAACATTTTTTTCCAATTACAAATGCACATAGTGAAGCTCATTTAAAATTTTTTAAAAAAATTAAGACAACTGTGAAGAAATTTTTAATAAAATAACTAGAAGCTGCTACTAAATAATTAATGAAATACGGTCATAAGTAAAAACATTTTATAAGCTATAAAACACTATATATAAGTTGTTATTAACACTATATTACATTCTATAATAGAATGAAAGTTTTCTATTGCATATCAATATAGAAAATATTTTTTGAAATTTTATTTTCAAGTGCATAGAGAATTTTATTTTGTCCACCAGTCTTCATATAACATATAGGCATACCTTATTTCATTGTGCTTTGCTTTATTGTGCTTTGCAAATATTGAGTTTTTACAAATTGAAAGCTTGTGGCAACCCTACATTGAGCAAATCCATTGGCACCATTTTTCCAACAGCATTTGTTCACATCACGTCTGTGTCATCTTTTGGTAATTCTCACAATATTTTAAACTTTATTATTATAATTATTTGTTGTTATTATTATTATTAATTTTTTATGGTGATATATAATCAGTGATCTTTGATACGTTGTCATTGTAGCTGTTTTTGGCACAATGTACCGTACTAACCTATGACAGCCAATTTAACAGATAAATGTTGTGTATGTTCTGACTGCTCCATTGACTAGCCATTTTCCCCATCTTTCTTTCCTTGGGCCTCCCTATTCCCTGAGACACAACAATATTGAAATTAAGTCACTTAATAACCCTACAGTGGCCTCTAAGTGTTCACATAAAAGGAAGACTAGCATGTCTCTCACTTTAGATCAAAAGCTAGAAATAATTAAGTTTAGTGAGGAAGGCATGTCAAAAGCCAAGATAAGCTGAAAGCTAGGCCTCCTATGCCAAATAGTCAAGTAGTAAATGCAAAAGAAAAGTTCTTGAAGAAAATTAAAAATGCTACTCCAATGAAAACACAAAAGGTAAAAAATGAATTAGCCTTATTGCTGGTCTGGAGAAAGCCTTAAGGGTCTGGATAGAAGATCAAATCAGGCACAACATTGCCTTAAGACAAAGCCTAATCTAGAGAATGGCCTTACTTATCTTCAATGTTATGAAAGCTGAGGGAGGTGCGGAATTTGCAGAAGAAAATTTTGAAGCTAGCAGAGATTCATGAAGTTTAAGGAAAGAAGGTGAATCCATAACATAAATGAGCAAGATGGAGCAGAAATACTGATGTCGAAGCTATGGCAAGTTATTAGGAAGATCTAGGTAAGTATTAAAGAAGGTGGCTGCACTAAACAAAATTTTCGATGTAGATAAACAGTTTTATGTTAGAAGATGCCATCAAGGATTTTCATAGCTAGAGAGGAGAAATCAGTGCCTGACTTCAAAGCTTCAAAGGCCAGGCTGACTCTTGTTAGAAGCTAACGCAGCTAGCTGGTGCCTTTAAATTGAAGCCAATGCTCACTTCCATTCAGAAAATCTTAGGGCCCTTAAGGATAATCCTAAATCTACTCTACTTGTGCTCTTTAAGTGGAAAAACAAAGGCTGGATAATATCACATATGTTTACAACATGGTTTACTGAAATGTTAAGAACACTGTTGAGACATACTGCTCAGAAAAAAATATTCCTTTCAAAATATTGCTGCTCATTGACAGTGTACTTGGTCACCCAAAAGCTTGAATGGAGATGTACAACAAGATTAATGTTGATTTCATTCCTACTAACACATCTATTCTGCAGCCCTTGGATCAAGGAGTAATTTCAAATTTCACATCTTATTATTTAAAAAATATATTTTGTAAGGCTAGAGTTGCCATAGATAGTGATTTCTCTGATGAATCCGCACAAAGTAAATTGAAAACCTTTTGGAAAGAATTCACCATTCTAGATGCCATTAAGAACGTTTGTGATTCATGAGAAGAGGTCAAAATGTCAACATTAATAGGAGTCTAAAAGAAGTTGATTGCAACTCTCATGGATGACTTTGAGGGATGCAAGATGTCAGTGGAGGAAATAACTTCAGATGTGGTAGAAATAACAAGAGAACTAGAATTAGAATTATAAGTGGAGCCTAAAGATGTGACTGAATTACTACGATTTCAGGATAAAACTTTAACGGACAAGGAGTTGCTTCTTGTGGATGAACAAAGAAAGTGGCTCCTTTAGATGGAATCTACTTCTGGTGAAGACTGTTGAAATGACAACAAAGGATTAGAATATCACATAAACTGATTTGGTAAAGCAATAACAGGGTTTGAGAGGATAGACTCCAATTTTGAAAGAAGTTCTGCTATAGGTTAAACAGTTTTAAACAGCATTGCATACTACAGAAGAATCATTCATGAAAAGACAGGTCACCCACTGTGGCAAACTTCACTGCTGTCTTATTTTAAGAACTTGCTACAGTCACCCCAGCCTTCAGCAGTCACCACCCTGATTAGTCAGCAGCCATCAGCAACAAGGCAAGACCATGAAACAAAATGATGACTCATTTAAAGCTCAGATGATAGTAGTATTTTTTTAGCAATAACAAATTAAGTAACAAATTTAGTAATAAATTAAGATATGTACATTGTGATTTTTTTAGATATACTGTTATTGCACACTTAATAGACTACAGTATAGTATAAACATACTTTTATGTGCACTGAGAAACCAAAATATTCATGTGACTCACTTTATTGCTGTGGTCCAGAATCAAACCCATGATATCTTGAGGTATACCTGTAGATAATCCTTTCATGCTATTATCCTTTCCTTAAAAATCCCCCTTTTTCCTGCTTATCCTATATTTCCCTTAATAGCTGGCTTAAGTGCCATTTCCTCTGTTAAAGTGCTTTTGTCAAGACTCACTTTACAATTGTCTCTTCCTGTTCTGAATTCTTGATGTTTTCATTGTCTGTGCACCCATCATATGCTACTTTTTTGTTACTGATCTTATTTTTAATTACATGTTTCATGCCATTAACAAGTCTGAAAATTACCTGAGGGCAAGATTTGTATCTAAGACTCAGAAAAATACTGGGAACTTATTAACTGCTGATGATGATGAGCATAACTTTATTTGTAATGTTTCTCAGGATGGTAAAAAATAGTTTTTATTTCTAACATTAGATATTTAGAATTACCTTTATGCTACTAATTTGTTAAACTCTTTCTTGGTATCAAGATATATTTTCTGATCATATTGCTGCAAATTTTACTTTAGTTGGTCCTTAGTTAATGTTGTTTCATTCAGTACTTTACACAAAATACTTAAGAGTTGTCTAATAGAGAGATGAATAAATGGCCTGAAAGAGCAAATACTGTAAATGTTTAAATATTTCAAATTAACACTAGGAAATACCTTAAGCCCAGTGAAGGAAAACTCCCCTGTCGTTCTGATTATTTTATATGGAACTTAAAAATAATAGCTTCAAATAATGATTTAAAAAATAATGACTGTGTATTTATACCCTCTGAAAATCAAAGGCAAACAATTATTCTGTGTCTTTTCTGAGTTGGGGTCTTCCTTATAATACCTGCCTACGTTCCTTCAGTGGTATTAAGAGTTCTGGGTCCTTGCGTTTATAGGTGTGTTCTTCTGAAGTATTTCTTTTCGGTTCTGCATGTGCCCTAAGGAGTATAGATTAGAGACATTGCTAGAATTTGTTATGAGGAAAAACTTTTCCAGAATTGCTCTAGGGAAAGTGGAAAATGGATTATAAGCACTAGCCTCACTAAATGGTGCATATTAATGTGGATACTTTAAATATGACAATAATGAGGTAGGCCCAACTAAAGACATCACCAAAAGTTATTATGCTAGATGAGCATAGGAATTTGGCTGTGGTTAAGGAAATGCAACAGGGGAAATGTTAAAAAAGAAGTTTCAAGTAGTAGTGTTTAAAGATCAGTTTTAGGTTCATAGCAAAATTGAGTGGAAGGTACAGAGTGTCCAGATACCCACTACCTCCATAAATGCATAAGCCCCTCCATTTTCCACATTCCCCACCAGAGTGGTACCGTTAATACAATTGATGAACTTACATTGACACATTATCACCCAAAGTCCATTGTTTACATTAGGGTTTACTGTTGTACATTCTATGAGTTTAGGTAAACGTATGATATGTATTCACCATTGTAATATCAGAGTAATTTTATTGCTTTAAAAATCCTCTGTGCTCCACCTATTCATCCCTCCCAACTCCCACTACCATCCTACACCTGGCAACCACTGATCCTTTACTGTATGTTTTGCCTTTTCCCGTATGTCATATAGTAGAATCATGCAGTCTTGTCAGATTAGCTTCTCTTACTTAATAGTATGCACTTAAGGATGCTCCATGTCTTTTCATGGGTTGATAGCTCTTTGGTTTTAATGCTGAATAATATTCCATTATCTGAATATACCAGTTTATCCATTTACCTGCTGAAGGACATCTTAGTTGCTTCTAAGTTTTGGCCATTATGGCTAAAACTGTTATAAACATCCATGTGCAGAATTTTGTGTGGACATAGTTTTCAGTTCCTTTGGGTAAATACCAATAAACATGACTTCTGGATTTTACGGTAAGAGTATGTGTAGCTTTGTAAAACACTGCCAAACTGTCTTCCAAAGCGGCTGTACCCTTTTGTCACCAGCAATGAGAGTTCCTATTGCTCCACATCCTCACTAGCATTTGGTGTTGTCAGTGTTCGCTATAATTATTTCTTAACATTGTGTTCTATGTACTTCCATTATTTTATGTTTTTTGTGTGTGTGTGTACATTCATATGCAAATAGTGATGAATTCCATAGACTTGGACATATAGGTTATTTCCATTTTTTTTTTTTTGCTATTAGTAAAACTGTGTCATGAAAGTCCGTATATAAATCTCTTTGTATATTTTATCTTCAGAATAAATTCCAGAGGTGAGGTTGTGCTATCAATGGTATATGTATGTATTTTTAAAGTTTCAAAATTCTTATTTAAGATTACTTTTTACTTAGCTGATATTACTCTTGTTACTCCTTTGGGAAATAATTTGCAGTTAAAATTTTCTCTTCTACCTTTACATTTTCTGTACAAATGTTGAGAACCTTGAATAAATATAAAGGTTAACAAGATTTTCATTAAAGACACTACTTTCAAATGGACATAGCAGGATTCTTCTGTGAAAAGATTTAATGTCATTTGACTTATTAGTTTATTAAACCCTTTTGCTTTATTTGTCTGTTTTCTGGTGGAAGTGCTTTTATGCAATTAAGTAGAGGAAAGGATATTTAAGTAATGAACTGTTTAAAAATAACTGATATTGAATAATAAGATATGTGATATTAATTGTTCATGAACTAGAACATAAATTTAATATGGTTAATTCCAAAAGTAAAAATGACTCTTTACCATTATGCTTAGTTTTCCTCCATATTTTTTTTTAAAGAAAAATTAGTTGAAGATAATTAGGCTGGATAAAATCTCATATCCTAATCATTTTTAAGTGATTTAAGAATATTTAGTCAGAGTTATTGTACTTTTACTATTCATATGAGAATGCAAAAAGAAGTATTAATTCTGTTATAAAACTGATCAAAAATTTGTTGGGAAAAAGTTTTTAACTTTTGTGTAATTTCTGTCTTTAGTCTGAATCTGTAGGGTAGTGGGGAATTGATACATTGTATTTTTTTATTTGCATTTAACTCTTAGGAAATTGCTATCAATGGTAATCATATCCTAGTTAAATCTTGATACCACTGTGTCTTCCCAGCCCTATGTGAGCCCTTTGCCTGACCTGGTGGAGTTTCACCCTATACATGTACTAAGGGACTCCTATGCAGATAGTTGGAGCTTTTTTTCTGTGTAGCTTCCTCCACCCACAAATTTCAGCTGCCTTAACCTTCCCCGGATTTGGTCTCTTGATCTCTTTAACTCCAGTGACCATCTTCCTGTATTTATGTTTCTCCCTCACCACACAGTGTTCCAGAATGTGCCTTGAGGCAGAAAGCTAGGATGATGATAGGACTCAATATAGTTTGTTTCCCCTTTCTGAGGTAGTACAGGCCTGTACTGTCTGTTGTCCAGTGTCTAAAACAGTTGTTTCCTATATTATATCCAGTTTTTTGTTGTTTATAGCCAGAGGGCAAGTTCAGCCCACTTACTCCTCCACCTCTGGCATAGCATAAGTGGAAGTCTCTAGCTTGTTGTTAATGTTGATGTTGAAACATTGAAATAAAGTATGAGAAGACTTCCAGGGTTAATCAGTTAAGTATTAAGAAGCTACTACTGTTCTGGGTGGATGGATATAAAGGAAAATCTACTCTCTGTAAGGTTAATATGAACAGATAGAAAGTAAAGTCTATGACTTTAATTGTGTGTATATCATGATTCCATAGGCAAATGGGAGTCTGAGATGAAGTATAGTCTTTGAGGTGGATTGAAGTGGAGTTAAGTGCTATTGTCCAGTGTACACAGTACTATATTTCCAGTATATACAGCTTAGCTAGAAGATTGGATGGAAAATTTTACTAAATTGTCTGAATAACTGTATTTCTACAAACTGTTGATTAGTTTTTTTATTAATTCTCATTTTTTTTAATATCTTAGTCTTTTTTATCTCCCCAAAATTAATAGTAGTCATTTTAATTGTGAACTTGCCTGTCAGAATAAGGCAAACTTCTATTTCTAAGCATATCAAATCATGTAATTCAATTTCATACTGATAACATTATTCATCTATAATATTGAGGACACCAGTGAAACATCAGCAAAGGAGTATTATTTTGTGACCATTCATCTAACTGTTAAAAAAATTTTCATTCCTATTCCTTTCTATCTTAACTGATGCAAGTATCCCTGCCGTGGAATATTTACTGTCCAGTTTAGTATCTTCAATATTGTGTATCTATTTCTCTAGGTATCTATCTCTCTAAAACTAATATTGAGAATATGCTAAAATTAAATGTTTTCAGTGTGTTTAGAATACAGGCTGGGTATTAGTATTATTGTGCTGTTGCAGAGACAGATTTTTGACACTGTATCTGGCTTTTAGCTTTACTTTTCATGAAGAACTTTAAAGACAGTGTCAGAAACAGATTTTCTAAGTTTTTACACCTCCTTAGCACCAGGTTGTAAGCTCTGTTGAAAATTTGATCAGGCTGATCTAGTTTCACTGCTGATAACTACTTACAGTCTTATAAGCAGCCTCTCAGTGGCTGCCAAAAGCTCCTTGCTCCTGTTAGCTAGCTGTGATCCAGCTAACTATTGGCATTTTATCACCAAGGAGTTACATTTGGACACTGAGGAGTCAACACTGAAATTACACAGTGGCTCAGGAATGAGAGATCTCTTTCCTAGATCCAACATGACTCTTATAGACCATTAGGAGAACTTAATCTGTTCTAAATTCTCTATATCTGAGGTTTTTCTGGTCACTGACATTAGAATTTAAGGACAAAAAGTGGGGAGTGGACTTTGGATGCAGGTACGTCCTACTCACCAGTACTGAACAGAAACGGCTAGACAGACTATTCTTTCTAAAAAGTCTCCTAGCCCTCTACCATCTTTTTATTGTTCATTCCGTAATCTTGAGTTAAAGAGAGAAAGAGAGGTTACTGTCTTTTGAGGTTTTGTGTTATTTAAGATAACAGCTAAAAAACCAAAAATCTACCACCCACAACTAAATGGACTTGTTTATTTTTTTTTAAATTGCCCTCTTTATGTTGGGATTAGGAGTCATTGTGAAGGAACTGTTTGGGTAATGTCTGTGTTAAACAGTATAATTTTAGATTATAAGGCTAAATCTTAAGAATAGTGAGGATATTAGTGGTTATCTAAAATAAGGGATATCTTGCACTTGTCCTTTGAATGCCTAGATTAGAAGAAACAAAAGGATTCTTTAAGTGCTTTCTGCCTGATCTAAGAAAGTCATTCATTCATTAAAAAATATCTATTGGGTACTTAGTATTTCAGGTGCTGGAGATATAAACAAGAGCAATAAAGTAAGTACATTATAATAGTTTAATTTGAAGAGAAATTAGGAACAGTTGTTTTTTATTATCTTATCCTGTCTTCCCTCCACCTTTACATATATAGTGAATTAACAAAAAAGAATTTTAAAATTGCAAATGGGAGTCTTTTAACTGGAAGGCTTTATGTTTATTTGAATTTTTTTTCCTTGATAAATATAAGATGACAAAATGCTAACAAAATCAGTTTTCATCACCGAAGTTTAGGATGGATGTATATTTTCTCATATTGAATACTTTCTCTTGCTTTTCAATTTCAATACTACGTCTTTTTGTAATATTAAAAAGATAGCTTACCTCAAAGATAGAGAGAATAGACTGGTGGTTGCCCGAAGTGGAGGTGGAGGTGTGTGTGTGTGGAGCAGGAAGTGAGATAGGTGAAGGGAACCAAAAGTTAAAAACTTCCAGTTACGAAATAAAGAAGTCACAGGGATGTGATGTATAGCATAGTGACTGGAGTTAACACTGTATTGCATATTTAAAAGTTGCTAAGAAAGTACATCGTAAGCTCTCATTACAAGATTAAAAATATTCTGTAACCATATGTGATGATGGATGTTAACTAGACTTATTGTAGTGATCATTTCACAATATATATGAATCACTGAATCATGTGGCCCACTTGAAACTAATATAATATTGTATGTCAATTATACCATGATTTTAAAAGAGATAGCTTGCAAAAGACAGGTTCTTTAATAGGTAATGGACAGATCTAAGTGTGAAAACTAAATCTAGGATATTACGGTCAGGCTGACAAACATGGCCATTTATTGGTAGTTGGACTTTTATTATATAGATACATACCTAAGGATATTTATGCATAGTTTGTAACTCTGTCTACCTCACAGGGATATTGTGAGGCATAATTACATCTTATTCACAAGTGGAGCACATTATAGTACATATTCCTGGAAGTTTTAGAAACATTAAATCATATGTTATTATAACTAGCATGTGTAATGTAAAGGAAACTCGATGAACCCTGTTCACAAGATTAAAAAATCTGTCATATGATATTAACAGTCTGTCTACTGTAAATATTCTTTAGATTCAAATTTTAAAAAATTAGGCCATTTTATTAGCTGATTCTTGTGAAATAAGATTTGTTTTATATAAATGTATTGTACACACACATAGATACTGACATGTACATGTGTGTACATGTACATGTGTGTAGAAATAGGGTTAGGAATTAGCTGTGAACTATAGGTAGTATTCACCCTTTATGTGTTATTTTGGAAAACTTGTATGCAAATTAACAATACTGTCTTAGAAAACTTCTATTTTAATATCTTGCCCATAGTTCCTTATTTGCTACCATTTCTTTCAGAGGAAGGATAACTAGATTATAGAAAAAAATTGAGTGAAGTAAGGTCATTACTCTTTTCCCAGAATGTAAAGTCCCTTAATTTACAAGGATAGTTGAGAATTTACGGTTATTAGCCTCTTAAGTGAGAGTATCTGTGGTAGATGCCTTATTAAATACTTAATCTATCCTACTACTGTTTGATGACACCTATTCACAAGCTTGTAAATGTGAATGATAATATTTATGTTTTTGTAATTTTGTCACTTTCACCAGATAGTTGGTGGTGTGGTTAATGACATTTCTTCACGTTTTAAAGTTCAAGAATTAGGCAGAAAGAAATCACTTAAGTGCTTATCGAATGAGTATAGGATATCTAAATTCTGAATTATATTTTTTAAACATGAAATTAACATATAAAATATTTTACTAAAAGAGCCAGTTTCCTTTTGATTATTTTGTAATTATTCATATTCTCTGGTTAAAAATCTTTGTGCATTAAGTGTTTCTATATTTAGGATAATTTTTTTAGATTAGATTCCCAGTAATGGAATTATTTGATCAAGATGGGTGAAAATTTTTTTTTAAAGTTCTTGATGTATACTAATTGCCAAATTAGTTTTGAAAAGACTTATACCATTTATTGCCATTAGCAGTGTTTGCTTATCCATTTCCTTATACATTATGTATTTTGAGGTGAGAATTAAAATCCCATACTTTTTAAAATGTGTTTCTTTAATGTTTTAATTTCTAGTGATGTTTAACATTTTCCTTGTTTTTAAAATTAATTGTGATATTTGTTTTTATCTATGCCCATTTATCTATAAGGGTTTAGTATTTTTCTTTTCATATTAGTTATTTCTATATTTAAATATCAAAAGGGTCAAATGTCTCTCCCTTACCCCCCTACCCCCAGCAAAGCAAAGCAAAGCAAAGCAAAACAAAACAAAACAAAACCTGACCAAAATCAAATCAGATAATAAATTGGGAAAAAGTGTTTGCAGAAAATATATCAGAGGTTTAATATTGCCAAATATCTTAGATTTTTGCGTAGTATGCATGACAAAGTTTCATCTTCTGCTGGAGACACAAAGTACCATTATGATGGTTAATCAGAGGACAGTGTTATAACAAGAGCTGCCCTTAGGCTCCTGCAGGAGGCACAGGATGTTTGCTCCAACTCTAACTAGGCCATACTGGTTCTATCGCTTTATTTAGTTTGTCTGCCCCATCATTACTTGTTGGACTTCATCTGTTACCGATCATCATTATTAATGTTTCTACCAGTTGAATAGATACAATGTACTTCATCAAAAATAGTTATACAGTTCTTTAAGGATCCTAAAAAGAAAAAGAAAATGTTAATATGAAAATATATACAGGTTAAATATTTGTGTATTTCATATTTATCTTTAAATTTTTAAACATTTTTATAGATAAATTTATTTTTAAATTTTCACTGTTCAGTAGAAAGCAGACCCAAATAAAATGTTGTCATCATGTGTTTAATGATCTCATGTCACTGGGTAAGGGATCATGCTACGATTTATTTACCTGCATGGATAGACAAATTTCATCCCCCAATCCTGTAGAAACCATTTATGTTAAAACAGTATCTTATTGCAGTGTTCCCCCTGCCACCACCACCACCACCACCCCAGAACCTTCTGGAGATCTTATTCTGGCTCTAATGCCTCTATCATGGGGAGCTAATGGGAAATATACAATGTCTGTAACAGAAGGTAGAGCAAATACTTTTGTTATTGCTGTGGCTCCCCTTGGTTTCTCAGGAGCAGGAAAGAGGATACGAAAGGAATGGTAAATGCAGAAGAGATTGTGGCATTAGAATCTAGTACATGACTTAGTAACATATTACTGGCTGTGAGAGAATTACCTGAAATTATAAGAGTTGTTACTATTTAGTGTACTCTTAGCACTTTTAGTATCACTCAAGGAAAGTAGCATTTTTCCCATGAGGAAACTGAGACTCAGTGTTTCATTCAAGGTGAGCACAGGTACTGTAAACAGATGGAGGAGGTGTACTTAACTTTGGATGTGGTTGATTTAAGAGAGACACATCTTGTTAGAAACTTCAAACAGTAATTTGGAGAAGCGAGTTTGAAGCTTGGTAGAGAAGATAGGGCTAAAGAGAGAGGTTAAGAGAATCTTCCGTACACAGGTCCTTGTTAAAATACTGGAGGTTTGCTGGTGATGTGTTACGGAGTCATCATAGCAGTAAAGTTAATTAACTGTTCACTCATGCAGTGCTACCATTCTTCCTAGAGCACATACCCTGACTGCCTGGGAAGCATTAATTTTGTTTATGGAAAGTTACAGAATGTGGATATATAAGGTGGCATTATAGCTAGATTTTTCTTATCCCTATCCAACTTCATCACCTTGAGGGTAATGATGTGCTATTACAGATTCTAAGGGTAGGAGGACAGGCACATTCTTTGGAAGATGCTTCAGAATCTCTGGTTATGTAGTTTGAAATCCTTTCCTCCAAATGATTCTGTGTCCCTTCCAATGTAATTTTTTAGAATCATTGTTTTAGACCCACAGAAACAATGGAGATTGTTCCTTTTAATTGTACTATTAAAGAGATACCCCCTTTTTTTTTTTTTTACCTAATTAATTGGGGAAAACATAGAAGAAATATATGAGCCCTTTTAATAGTTGTAAAGAAGAGATTACAAGGAAATGATTTGCTTAACTTTAAGGAATGATGTTTATTGCAAGAACATAGCAACAGTTGTGTTCTGGCCTTCGCTGTACTGGAGTCTGTTTTCTTCCTGGGAGGCCCTCCACAGTGCCTCCGTTATACTCTGCCTCTCACTTCCAACTTCCCCACGCTTGGTGGGACATCCTTATTGTTCAGCCTTTTAATTAGGACTGAAATTCTTATCTAGCCTACGCCATTGATTTGGCACTAGGCCCAAGATTTTACAAGCTACAAGGAAGTACCTGAGGCTGTTTCTTCTGAGGTAGGCAGTAGGGCGACACTGCCACTGGCAGGCAGTTTTGAAGCTTCACAGTCTCTCCAGGAAAAATATACAAATATTCTGCTTTTTCAACATGAAATTTGCCATCATGGTCAGTGAATCATGTGAAAGGATTGGGAGTGGTTAGTGGAGAGACAGGGTGTGTGGGGTATGTGTGTTTGAAGAATGTGTGATTAGAATCACCAGTAGGATTTATTTTTTTGTTTGAAACTACAGGAGTATTCTAATTCCTGTTTCTCATATGTTGTAGTATGGGGAAGAGCCACACTTCCACAGGGACATCCTGCTACCAAAAGAAGCATTTCATATTCCTCACATGCATTAGGGTAGGAAAAGAGTTGAGAGGCACAAATCTAGGAAGTGCCATTCAATTTGAGGTTAAGAGATATTTCTAAATTACATACATAGACTCACCGTCAATAGCATGCTTTTCATCTATGAGAAACTTCAACAAATGTCTTTTCTCCCATGCTGTTTAATATAATTCTCAGAATAATTCTCATTTTAAGTGTTTGGCACTTTAGGAATGGGGGAAGAATCAAATGGACAGAGTAACTAGGTTTGTGCAGACTTTCTCTTTTCATGATAAATGCATATGTTTTCATGAAAATGAAGAAAATATTCATTTTTGCAAATACTATCAATCATTAACAATCAAAAATTCACTTGGCAAGAGAAGCAGTGTAGCTATACAGAATTGTGGTTATTGTTACATTGTTTTGTTTACTATAAACCTGGCTCAATATTGGTAAATATAGTGTAACAGAAACTGAACTGTTGTGAGCTATCTGGGCATGGGTCCAAGATATCATTAAAAATACTGCCTCAGACTAATTTGGGTTTATGAATACTATTTGTTAACAGCTCAACTGAAATTGAGCCACATGGTGTAGCTTAAAAATTCTGAATCCATAAGATAATGAGAGTAGTATAAGTATATACTGGGTACTTAATGTTCTGTATATGACTGATAAATTAGTTATTTTGTGTAAGCCTTTAAACTGTAAGCACTCAAATGCTTGGTATGATCTGATGTCTTTCTAGTTTACTTCATATTGTGATTTGCTGTTAATTTGAATGCTTTATACAGTAAAATATTGTTGTTTTAACAATCAAACCTAAAGAATAAGGAGAGATATTAAAATGTACATTCAGCACCTGTTTTAACATATGGATATGCAAACAGCTAAAGTTTACATTAACATTCACCAGAGAGATTGAAGGACGTAGAGTTGTTGGAAAGATCCAATAACTTACTTTACTAATAGTAAAATGTAATAATTATACCTTAAAATAGGTTAAAAGGATTATTGTTTGGTTATAAATTATTACATTATGTATAACAAAGAAAATGAGGTTATGGTGAGATGATCCAAGAGAAAATCTGTATTTAGAAGTTTCTTACCAAGAAAATATGTATTTGTCGTTTTCTTTGTGTGCTATTTTAATTAGTTTAAATTCTTTATATATACATATATATATTCCATAATATATATAATATTATATAGATATAGATATAGGTAGTAGTATGGGGATGAGCCATATATATGCACTATGCACACGCGCACACACACTCACATCTGAAAAGATAAGGGAAGAGTTGATATTCTGTCACTGTTAAGTGAATAAAATATTTTTATGATGTAAAGGTATGTATATTATTTAAAGAATTAACTTTAAATATTCCTCTTCTCAATAAATATTTTATTCATTTTCCAGGTTAGCACTCTACGTATATGAATATCTGCTCCATGTAGGAGCTCAGAAATCGGCTCAAACATTTTTATCAGAGGTATGTTTTATGTATTTTCTGCTTTGTATTTTGATATATAAGCAAATGAAAAATATAACAATTATTTAAAAGAAATTTAATTTTTGTATATTATATAGCAAATGCTGTTATCAGTATCCATAATATAGTCTTTTTGTAAATTATTTGTAAGCATTTTTAGTATTCCAGAATGCCACTTCTGTGCCAATAATCTCTTATTGAACTTTCCAGCTGTTTTCCCTCCTTAGAAATGGAAACTAATATTAACCTTGACAACACTAATCAAGAAAGCAAATTTGCTTTAAAAAAAAGACAAACACTACCATGTCTCTAGTTTCAGCAGTATCTTATTTTGGCATTATTCACAATTTTGGAAAATATGTTTTTGTTTATTTTTATTTTGTATGGGTAATAGTGGATTGATGACGTGATTTCATTTAGAAAACATTTTGATAATCTTACTTTAAGTTCTTGTTTGTCTTCCTGTTTTTCTCCTTCACGTATATTTAAACTTTAAATTTGAACTTTCTCACAATGGTACTTTTTCTTCTCCAATTTAAATAATGATGTTGAGGAAGATTTTATTTAGTTCTGTTATATGCCAGGCATTTAATGTGCCAAGGTGTTTTACATGAATTATCTCTGATTCTTATAAGTAATTAGCAAGGTAGTTGGTATTATTCTTGTTATACTGATGAGAACAACAGGACTCATAGAGATTATATAACTGGCTCATGGTCGCAGAGCTTAGTGAATTATGGAATTAGAATTCAAATTTAGGTCTATGTTAATTTCAAAGCCCCTGCTATTCTGTCTATATTTCTGCTGTCTGTGACAGTAGCCACTAGCCATATGACTATTTGACTATTTCAGCCTTGAAATATGACTAATCCAAATCAGAAGTGCTATAAGTTTGAAGTACACACTGGATTTTGAAGATGTAGTGTGAACAAAATAATATAAAATATCAATAATTAAATTTTGATCATCCATTGAAATGGTAATATTTTGGATATATTGTGTAAAATAAAAATTTATTGCTAAAATTGATTTTACCCCTTTTTCTTTTTTAAGCCGGCTACTAGAAAATTTTAAATTATATATGCATTTGTGGCTTATGTTTATGTTTCTATGGGACAGTGCTGCTCAAAATCATGTTGTCTGGAGTGATTTCACTAGTTTGGCCTGTCCCTGATCTGGGACACAACAGGCAACTTCTTGACCAAAGTGCTCCGCCTCAGGTATAACCTTCTTGAGATTCATTTGCTCTCCAAACAAACACACATAAACAGATACACATTAGCCCCCCAATCTTGTATCAATTAATTAGTGTATGTGAACTATTTGGCCCTATTTGCAATTAAGGGTTGAGAGATTTGCTCAAAACACGTCAGTTGTTTTACCATAGGTGTATTCAGTATAATAAAAATTTTAAAGTTAATTCAAATCAAAACAAGTTTAGTGTATTTATATCTCATTAAGTCATTAATTAGAAGACAGTTTGTGACCCCTCTAAGTCACATTCATTGTGATATTACAGAAGAAGTTGTTGAGATCACAAGGATGCTCTCAATATTTGTATTATTAAAAACTGCCAACATATAGTGTATTTTAAAGAAACTAAAGCCAGCTTTGGAGACTTTCTAATTGTATTTTAATGCAACTGAAAACTTGATAAAACGATGAAAGGATTTACTGATCTTTCCTTAGATTTAGGACCATTTTGAATTGGCTTAATTTGCTGAATCCTTAGAGGTTCCCAAGACTGTATTTTCTTGCCAACATTATGAGATATCAGATACAGTGATTATTAACTTTATTGAAAAAGAAAACTGTTGCTAGCGTATATAAGGAAGTTCAGATAGTTGGACTCAAGTGGGTTATGTGGATTTAGCAGATAACTATGTACTGTACTGATGTGACTTGAGCTCAATGGAAATGGATATACAAAATTTCTAGGGCTATTTGGTAGAACTGAAATTAATTTCAGAAGAGATTTACAAATACTTGCCATGATTTATATTCTACATCTGCATTTGGTATACAAAACAGGATTTCTCTGAATTATCAGTCTGGTCCAATTTCTTGAAAGGAATTTGTTAAGCTGAGAACGGCTATTGTTACCAAGAAGAAACAGCTTTTATGGGCTCTGGAGATGAGTGTATGTGATTCCCAGAACTGTTCTTCACTTTGTAACTTTTCAAACTCTAGTGGCGCTGTGAAAATACATTCTCGTTACCTAACAAATGTAGGGTTAACTATAGGGAATGACTCGGTGTCCTTGACAAATAAAATTAAGAATTAGAGTATTGCAGAGACCTGGATTTTTTTCCCCATCTTAAAATTTTTACATTGTTTATATAATATTACTAGCCCCTATTTGCTATAAATTAGTCAACAGATTAGGCAGAAATAGAAGCTTACAAACATCTAACAGATTGCTTCTTCGGATTTTATTAGGAATGCTAAATTATTGAGCACAATAGATGCCAAAATTCTGTTCTCTCTGTTTCTAATTCACCTATATGAAGAGAGAAAATAATTATTTTCTCACCAGGTTTTTGAACTTTAATTTGGAGGCGATGTAGTGTAGTGGAAAAGAGTATAGGTTTTGGGGCCAGACTTCTAGATTTGGGTTGTGTTCTAAATCTTATTTACTTACTCAGTTTTCTTAATTATATATATATATATAAAAAGATAATCGTAACACTTTAAAGTTGTTCTAAGGTTTAAATGAGTTCATAGAGACAAAGTGCTTGTATTAAGTGTTCAAAGTTAATTTTAACATTCTTAGTCAATTCTTTTCTATCTTATGCAGTTTTTTTTCTTTAGAGTTACAAGTATAAATACATATCCTAATTGTATGTGTGTGCTCTAAGGGCCTGTCACTTGGATGGCCACATTCTTCCTACCCTCTGGGGTTAGTTTTTCTATCAGAATGGCTCTAGCTCCAATCCTTAAGGTTATAGGTTATCTCAAGTCCTCTGTGATATTTCCAGGCCTTTCTAGGGGAGAGAGGCTTGGGGTTCTTTTGCTGTAATTTCTTGCTCTTACTAAATATTACAGCCTCACTGCTTCTCCTGATTCCTTTTCTTTGCCTGACGTTTTCTGTTTTGTTTATAGCCCTACAGCTCCACTAACTCATGTCTCTTGTGTATAAAGGTTCTTACTGAAGGTTGGGAGAAAACTAAAGAATATAAGTGTTGCACAGTACAGACAACAACATTAACTCCAATATTAGACACAACTATCCTTAAGCTCTTTGGTCTCCCTGCCACAGGGAATTTCTCAATAGGTGTTTGCCTAGGGCCTCTGTTTGTCTTCCATCTTGTTGGTTCCTCACAAGTTCTCCCATTATCTCCCTTCCTGAAACCTCCCAGATACCAATGCCCCAAGAAAGTACTTCTTCCTGAGAGACAGTCAGCAACCTCCTAAATTCTTATCATTTTATTATGTAGAATATTAAGTATTTGTTCTCTAGTTTCTAACCATTCCTAGGGGGCCTCTACCTTTCTGGGCCAAAAAATAAAAACAAAAATAGAAAGGATTCATCAATGAGCTTTTCTAATGAAAGATATACCTCTTTAAGAGGACGTCTATCTTCCTTCTAAAGTAAAGCAGCACTATTCAATAATAAAACTTTTTGTGACTATGGAAATGATCTCTAATCTGTTCTGTCTAATAAGTTCTCCACTAGTCACATGTGACTCTTGAGCGCTTGAAAAGTGGCTATTGCAGTTCAGGAACATTCCATTAAATTTAAAAAGCCGCATGTGTTTAGTGGGTTATTCTCTTCAAAGTGCAGTCAGATTTTTCTTCCAGTTATACATCTATTTGCTTGAATTTTTTGAATTAAAGTGTAAAATGTTTTTATTATTATTATTTTTTACATTTAGTTTAGTGTGTAGATGCACCCATACTTCTCTACACATGGAAGATTTTTAAAAATTTTGGGAATAGTAGGTTATGTGTAAACTAGAAGTCTCAGGAATTTTGCCTAAGAACAAACATACACATAGGTTTACAAGTTCTTTTTTTAACAAGAGGGAATAGCTTTATGCTATTGTAATATTATTATTATTGTTAATTCTCAAAAAGTACAAAAAGATTTAGGAATACTCTGAAAAGTTTGGAGCTTATGAGCTTCAAACCTGCTGCTGTGCTGTTGGAGATGTTGTTAAAGGGGGTCTGGATCATCCAAAGAGGTCCCACATTGACAAGGCTAGCACCTCCAAAAAGGTGCTGCTGACATCCAGAATTGTCCCACCCTTGCTGTTACTGCTGTGGCTGCCGAGGCTAGCAACTGCTTCACTTTCGGAGCTAGGGTCAGGAAGCTTCTCTTCTTCCTCTTGCCTTTTGATCTCCTGCTAGTGTCTCCTGATGGCAGGACTTGACAGGAAACCAGCTGGCAAGAAGCCCAGGAAATGTAATTTTCAGAATCCCAGCACCAAGTGTAATGGAGTATAGAAGGATGGGTGTGGGGCTGAGAGATAATGACCGGTATACCTTGCGGAAGCAAATAATGATGAAAAGTTAACCAGATGTGGGTATATATGTTCACGTGTACACGTGCATATGTTTATCACTTTTTTCTTGTTTACACTAATGTTAGTTTATTATACACATTGTTCTGTGCTTTGATTTTTTTGTTTCTCTTGTTTGATTTCAATCCTTTTATATCAGTTTATGAAACTTTATAATTGCCTGTTTAAGGTTATAGGGTATTTTATTCTATGAAATGTGCCATAATATATTTCACCAAGCCTCCTACTAATGAACATTTCCAGTCTTTTGCAATTACAAACAACGCTTCAATGTAAATTGTTTTACACACACACACACACACACACACACACACACACACACACACACACATTTTAGGCACATGACTGATTCCTAGAGAAATTACTATATCAGATAGTATATGTATTTGTAATTTGTAATTATCATTTATAAAGCATATGGCATGTTTTACGCCTTATGGTATACCTCTTGTTCATGATTCAGTGTTTGTTTCTGCATTTATATAGAAATGCTGAAAACACTAGAACATATGATAGAGACACAGCATAATTATGAATAAGACCTCAAATGTAAAAAAGGCAGTGGGAATGGGCCTTGAGACTTACATGAAAGTTACAGGAGAATACAGCTTTCAGTGGACACACGGTGGAAGGAAGGTGGATGATTAAAGAGCAAAAAGCCCCAGGACACATTGGGGCTGGAATGTGAAATAAATTGTTTTCATAGATGCCACTAAAACACCTTAACAAGGCCAAAGCCCATGAAACTCAGTACAAGAGCAAGTGCTTCTTCGTAAGTAGCAGAATTGTTTCTAAAATGACTGTTGACATTTAGAGACATTTTCTGGCCATTCATTCCTCAGTCCCATCCATCGTTAATGTATGTTAGCTAAAAAAAATTAAACTAGATGAATATGATTTTAAAATGAAATTTCTCCGTTACCCTTTTCTAGAAATCATAGTTATAAGTTCAGTGTGATTTCATCAACATGAATATGCCTTACTGCATGCATGTAGACGCACACTTTTTTAAAAAATAGAAAAGTTTTTATATTCATGGATACAGTTCTCCAGCCTTCCAAATCTCCAACTTGAAAAAACAATACAGCATGGCCCTTTTTCTGTGTAGCTATATCTTATTCTTTTTAATGATTGCACACTATTCTATAGTATATATCACATTTATTTTACATTCACCATCGGTGAATACTCTTCAGATTGTTTCTAACAGTACTCAATGAATATGCCTTAGTTTTCTGTAGATCAGGGTTCTGTTTTCCTGACCATTTCATACTTTCTCTAAACAAGTAATGTCTAGAGTAGTAATTAGTTTGGAGACAAAAAATGCCCTTCACTCTGGAAGCATATTGCTGTGTCGAATCTCCTTTGTCTTTGGAAACATTTAAAGGATTTAATTGTTTCTTTGTTAACTATAAAAGGATGACTTTTATGTTAACTTAAGTACAATGGACCAAAGTTTCAGCTACTGCTGCTACAGACTTGCAATTTAAAATGAAAAAGATGAGCTTCACTCGCTGAACAGTAAAGAATATTATGATGATGAAAAAGATGATATGTGAAGTGTTTTGAGTTTCTCTGAGGAGTAATAAATAATACTACTGTCTAAAACACAAACGTGTTACCTTCAGACTTTCTCTGATTAAAGACCATATCAAATATAAGTCATGTAGGTGTTTACCTAGTGTACTTTTTATCTCCTCAAGGCACCGGTGACTGGTTGTGGACATTGTGTAAGTGCAGGAAGGAGGTGTGGTGTAGGTGGGACTCATATTAGACTGTGAGTCTAATCCTGCCTCCAGCATATCTGGCATTGAGACCTAGTCATGCTACTTTAACTCTTCCATAAGTCATCTCACATTCCCGTTATAATTGGAATAGTACTATCTGCTTTGACAGTCATAGTATATAAAAATAAGATTAACTAAGATGAAATGTAAAAAGACTTTACTTAGAAAAATTCACTGTTAATGTGATTAAGATGAATACAGGGATTAGGAATATTAGTGTGTCTGGGGCACATCAGTAAGGTCCTCTACTATGCCTTTTCAAGAAGACATCGATTTGTGAAAAAAATGATGAGTGAAGAAATTAAAAAATGAGACAGGTGTTTGATTAAATTATAAGTTTAGTAGGACATGAGAGTTTTTATTCATCCTAATGCTCATTAAGTAGTATTTCTTATTTTTTCATGAACTAAGAAAATACATCAGTCAACTGAAATTATCAGATAAAAGTTAGCACAGATATAAAAATCATCTGTGTTGCTGCATAGGAGAATGAAAGTTAGGATCTGGCTTATATATATGGAACATGTTCTGGTTTGTTGTTCGTATTTAATTTATAAATTCAAGGTCATGAATTCCTAGAACTTCTCCTTTTAGCTCTTTTTAAAAATGGCTATCACATATATGATTTTCTAATCTTTAAAGAATTTCTCTTTGTTTTGTTTTTTTTACTTACTTGTCTGCTTCTAGGTTCCCACCCGTTTACATTTTGTGTTCTTAAGAATTCTAAAAAAATGCAGCTAGTTTCAGTGATTTTAATTGAGTTTTTCTATCTCTTCCTTAAAGAGTTATTTTTCCCTTTAAATTTAGAGCCGTTTTCTGTCTTTTTATTATAAAATGTAAAAAAAAAACCCTTTGGGATAAAAAGTTCTAACTTCTACCATAGTAGTGAAAGGAGTCCTTCAATTATTTTGAAATCTATAATTCTAGTTACTTACTTCCTAGTAATGTTAAGGGCCTAAGGGCATATTTTGTTGATTGGGTATTAAATCATTTTTAATTATTTAAACTAAAAAACTAAGGCATATACTTATGCATAAAGATTATTTGTTTTTGAATCTGGATCACCATAGTTAAAATTATAACTCACTTATTGTTTTCCTGCTTTCTTTATCCTACCCCACTTCTTTCTTTTCCTGAATAGTATTTGTCACCTCCTACTTTTAATACAAATACAATCTTCTTGTTTTTTGTTTGTTTATGGTCCATCTTCCCCACTAAAGTGTAATCTCCGAAGGCAAAGATTTTTGTCTTTTGTGTTTACTGCTACCCAGTGCTTTAAAAAGCCCCACTGTATAAATACCCATCCAGCTTTCCAATCTCTAAATGTAATTTGTAAATAGTATTTAGTCAGGACTTGTACTTTGGCGGAGATATTGACCTCATGTTAGGTTTTTAGTACAGTGAACTCCAACTCATCTGAAATGTAAACAATTGGAAAGTTAATATTATCATCTTTTTTTAAATTCTTATTTTGTGGAAGACATATACTTTCTTACTCTTACCCCCTCAGGTCAGGAACTTTTTCAAAAAGTCAATCTCTAAGACATAGTGTAGAGTCTGTACTTCTTAAGCCCAATCTCTTGCAAATTTCTGGGTTAGTGATGATAATTAATTTTAATATTGTTAATAACGTTGATTTCGATGTATCTTAAGATCCTGAAATATCTAAAGATTCTGAAATATCATTTGAAATTCTGGCATAGTGGGAAGCAAATTCAGTAAAATAATGGTGGCATCTTCTCTCATAGACTATCCAGTCAACAAATCACGATGTAAAATAAGTACTTGTAAAACTTGTAAAGAATAATATGAAAATGATTAAAATCAAATATATTAACTTAATATTTTAAATGGAAAAATACTGCTTTGTAATATGTATAGGAAAAGTGTTATTAGGCAAGTATTTAACATCTCTTTTATTCATTTTAGATAAGATGGGAAAAAAACATCACATTGGGGGAACCACCAGGATTCTTACATTCTTGGTGGTGGTAAGTATCTTTTATTTTATTTTTACTAGATTTCAATAGGCCTGTACTTATCTGTTTATGATTTCATACTTCTCTTTTATTCTTTTTCATTTTCTACAATTATTTTTTTAAAGGCAGCACTTAACAAAAAAACTCAAAACCAGCATTAGTGTCCTTTAACCTAAAGATATTGCTAATGAATCAAGTAGGAATTAGGACCAGTACATTGACTCTCCAACTGTAAGTATGATCCTGTATTAGTCAACTTGGGCTGCCATAATAAAATACCATAGACTGGATGGCTTAAACACCAATAATGTATTTTCTCACAGTTCTAGAGGCTAAAATCCAAGGTCAGCTGCCAATGTGGTCTGTTTCTGATGAGAACTCTCTTCCAGGCTTTTAGATGGCTGCTTTTTTACTGTGTCCTCATATAGCAGAGAGAGGGGTGGGGTGCAGGTGTGCAGTAACTGACTAGCTCTTTGGTATCTCTTTTTAAAAGGGCATTAATTCCATCATGAGGCCACTATTCTCATGACCTCTCATCTAAACATAAGAATTCTGAAGGTGATAGTGGTGGTGAACTTTTAGTGAAGAATAGTCCAAACAAATTTGAAATAATTTTATGTAGATTAAGAGATAGAACTGACTAGGAACACACAAAAAGATTGTCAGTAGTGTTGAAGGCCTAGTTGATATCATAAAATACAAATTTCATTGTGGCATCTGTATGCCTAGGTATGTTACTTTCCTGCAGCAGCAATTGGTAGTCCAGGTATTTGCATGACAGGCTAAGCCCCACTTTTCATTTCTTTAATTAGAAGCATTTCCTGTTCAGTCTCATTTACTCATCTCTCAGCATCTTATATATGAGAAGCAAAAGCTCCCTTCTGGTGCTATGCATGTGGTTTCCTTGGTACGTTATTTAATGCCATCTTCTTTTTAAATCTCTCTCCTGAAAACATGCCTTTCTAGAAGCTCCATGGTGAATGGAACCGCACTTGGTCAGTTGTGGTTGTGGGTTTCCCTTGTTTGTCTCACATATGTCTGACAGGAGCAGGTGCAGTCCTTTGGTTCAGAGTTGTTCCTGTATTTGGAACAACGGTTTATTGCAGTTAAGCACTATCATTGTGTTGTTTTCCTGGGGTTTGAGATCAATCTCTTGTAATGTATAATATTATAAAAGTCAGTTTTTCATTTTCTATAATATAATCCTATGATATCTAGATTTAGACTGCAAATACTTAACTGTTTGTTGAATGTAATTGAGTCTCCTTGCCTGTTGGCACCCTTTTGTTTTCTATGTTTCCAATTAGGTCTACAAAGTGGCATAAGAAACCATTTTAGAAGTCTGTTTCTATTGGATTAATGAGCTAATAAAGTGAGGATTTTAAGTTTTCCATTTTGGAATTCTATTTTTTTTTTTTTTGCCTATTTTCCTTCTACTCCATTTCCTGTGAATTTAACTTGTTTTTATGCTATAGATGGTTGGTAATAACACAGTGAATACTTCAGATTTTTTCTTCTGTCAGACTTCAGATTTTTTGGTCCCAGCTATCAGAATGTGCTGCTCTTAAATACAATTAATAGTATTATAACCGAGCTATGTACTGGTTATAATAGCAATGCAGGAGGAATACTCACATCGGCTTGGGAAAATTACGAAAGCCTGCATAGAGAAAGGGAATCTGAGTTGAGCTGAAAGCTGAGTGAGGGAAGGGTATTTGGGGAAGGAAGAATAGTTAGTATGAAGTCTTGAAAGGGATGATCATGCGTTTAAGGAATGTCAGCTATCTTGGACCAGTTGAATTGTAGGTGCAGTACTGTGAAGAGATAGACTATAAGGCTAGAGACAAAGGCAGAGGCCAGATTATGAAGTCTAGAAGTACATTAAGGATTTTGGACTAAAGCTCAAAGATTTTAAACAGGGTATGTAATATGATTAGATTTGTGCTTTTAGATACTCACTTGGTATCAACATAGAGATGGATTGAAGAAAGTTGAGAATAGAAGCATGTTTACATGGCAGTTGTAATTTTTCCATTTGAAAGGTGATTAGGTGTTGAACCCCAGATAATGAACACTGGGTAGAATAGTTTGGAGGTGAAGGAGTTTTAGAAGTAAAATGTTCTCAGGTTTTATATTTGGATGGTGGGATAAACAATGATGCCATTGACTGAGTGAGGGAATATAAAGAGAGCAACAGGCTTTGGAGAAAAGACCATGATTTAGCTTGGATAGGCTGAATTTTGGGATTTCTATGTGACATTCAGGTAGAGATGCCCTATACAAAGTCAGAGATTTAGGTCTGTATCTCTGAGACAGGTCCATATGGCTTGGGAGTTATCAGCATTGACCATACTGTTGGTGAAGAGTGTTTATAAACAAAATTGCCCTGTGTACAAAACATAAGAGCAGGCCCTGGGGTTGGAACTCTGGGGAAAGACAACATTTAAATGTGGGTGGATGAAGAGGAGCCTCAAGGGAAATAATTGGAGGGGAACAATCAAGAGAGAATAAGGTATGCGAACCAGGAAAGGCATTTAAAGGAGAGATTAAATTCTGCAGCAAGTGTAAATAAAAATACCCCCAACTTTTTCTGAATTGGGAAGGTGAACTTTGGGGGTCTTGAGAACAATTTCAGTGGAATTGTGAAAGTGAAATTTAGAAAGCTGTTGTAATTCATTTGTACAGCCAGAAGGTTACTGAGAGTAGTTGAAACATGTGGTGAAGTGTGTAGTAGTTTTAGGATTAACGATAGAACAGGACCTAACATTCGTGTTTTTAAAATAAAATAGATTTGATCATGTATATAGATTTAGGTGGAAAGAGTGGGAGAGGGTGAAGGTGTATGAAGAGAAATACACATGCACAAAAATGCAGTAAAGCACAAGAGAGGTGAGAGGCAAAGGCCCTGAAAAGGAGGAGGGGAACTTTTGCCTTAAGTAAGGGATAGGGTTTGTGATTTCACTTCTGGAACTGTTTTTTCTTGTTTCTGATGTGACTTCCATTATCATAATTTTACTTTTCCTTTTTGTTTGCATGATGCCTGTTTCTGTAGGCTTTCCCAAGCCTCCTATGTTCGTTGCCTTGACCTTGATCAAATCTCCTTTGAAAACTCATTTCTTGTTTGTGCGCTTAAATAAAAGGTCTCAACTCTTCCATGAATTTCAGAAGTAGAAATGCCAAGAAACTTCTTTCCTCTGAAATTAATATTCTCTTCAATTTATGTAATTTAAAAATATACACTTAAAAATTTTATATTTAAAGTTTTAATGGCAGAAACTATATCTTATTTTTATTTAATATTTTATATATAAAATATCTTTTGGAAAAACTGTGGGCCAATGTATCTATATCCTAAAATTAAATATATATATAAAACATTACAGGGAAAATAAATCAGTAACTAAGATTATTAGGAGAAATCAGTTTCTTTCACCTGGGAGTAGAATGTCAAATATTGCATGTGAAAATAACAGCATTGAAATTCGTCAACTGGCTCACTAGAATGGTATAATATCTATATTTGGCAGGATGTTTCTTACTCATCTTGTATATGTTGACTATAATGGGCATTTTATAGCTAATTATTTATTTGAATTAAGTTAAACTAAACAGCAGTATAAGACAGCATAGGCAACAACTAAGATAGGAGTTTAACCATGGTGAGAAGAAAATAAAAAATGTTAGCAAGAGAGAAAGCAAAGAGCAGAGATGGTCACATTGTAGAGAAGTAGTAAAATGTGTCTGGGAGAACAGGAAAGGAATGTGGGGTACAGGGGAAATTTATTGGGGGAGAAGACATTGTAAAAAACAGATGGAATCTTTCACTAAATGCAAATAATATTGAAAAGGAAATTGAAGCAAATTTTACTCAGTTAATAAGAGAACTTTTTTTTTTCTGGACAAACTACCTATATGAGACTTTCCTAGAATATTTTTTAGTACTTTTACACTTCTTCTAAAAATACTTTTGCATATACTTGTACAAAAGCTTGCAAAATACATAGCAGATATTTCTCTTATTACATAAAGAAACTAAGAAACAAAACTATTTGCTTAGAGTCAAATTTAGAATTACAGCTGCAGTTTCCTGAATTGTGACCAGTGCTTGTTTCTGCGACAGATATTATTTCTTAAACACAGAGCAGAATTTAGTGGCCCACTATTAATAAGACCATTAATTACAGTTCCTTTTTGAGCATCATGAGTGGCTAATTCCAGGCTAAGTAGATATAAATTGGACTCAGAAGAGACAACTCTCAGATTTGTGCTTTTAGATACTCACTTGAGTCCAGTCTATATTGAGTCCAGTCTATATTGAGGAATACATGGATCACTGGCAGCTGCTGGTAGCATAAAGGGGTAGTTGCCATAGGATACTCAGGAAATGAGATGGAGTACAAAGGTCAAAGGCAGGATAACAAAGTGTTTGCTGTCTTATTCTTATAATAGCTGATGCTGCTCAGACTAACAGTGCTGTATAAACCTGTCATAACCAGTATAAAGCATCTTGAAATAAGAACTCAATATCATACTCAGTTTAGAGGTATAATAATGGAAGAATTAAAAAGTTGAAGTCCAGCTCTGCCGCTAACTTAACTGTGTGACCTGTAGGTAAATTATTTAACCTTCCTAAGCCTCAATTCCTTCACCCATAAAATGGGAACAATAATAGGATTAAATGCTAAATATGTAATGTTTAGTATATGATGCTTGTATTTAGCACATATTTATTAAATGTAAGCTATTTTGATACTTAAAATATGAATTTATCACTTATCTAGGAGTATCGTGAAAGTTTTATAGTAGACGAAAGTTAATGCTTGCATTTTAAAAAGTATAAGTAATGCTAAGGAATAAGCCAGGAATGTTTATATGGAAGTTCAAAGGTGAAGAGCAGGTACATGTACATTTCATGTAAAACCCTCCTTAGTCTGCTGAATTGATAATAATCTTCAATATGTTTTGTGAATAACTAATGTTCATTGATAATGCAATTTGGAGCCAAGATAAATAACTTCTTTAGTTATTCAGACTTGTTCTTATAATAACAGGGCTTGCTCCAAATGTAAAGATGTTTTCCTCAAAGGTTGTTTTTCTCCTTTTAATTTTTATTTTCAGATAGCCCTAGACCGGGCCAGTGTTGTAAAGGTCATATAGTTATGTTCGCATCCCATCTTCTTGGACACATCTGGCCTGTTTGTTCACCCTTGTAGACTACTGTGACAACCATTTTGCTTTCTAGGTTCCCTAAAGGTATTGACAGCTAGCTTAATCATTTCAACTCACATCCTCAGGATAAAAGGAAAACAGTATTTGGATGAGAATCCTCAATTTGGGAATCCTGTGTTTTCCTTTGATTTATGTGGGGAAAATTTTAATAAATAATACAAGAACAAAGATTGTAATCCTTTGCTAGTTTTGTTTCTCTGTTGTTTTCATTTGTAAAATACCAAATTTTCACTTGTTTTTGCTTAAGAATACAAAGACTGTATAAATCTAAAGCATTATTCATGATGATGAATTCACCACATATCAAGGATAATATTTTGGTTTCCAGCTTAGTAGATGTAGGGATTAAAGGAATTGAAAAGGTTCTTAACCACCAGCATTTCAGGTTGTAGAGGAAAAAAGTTTCTGTCATGATCACTGTAGACTTTGTAATACAGTTCGAAATCAGGACTTGTGATGCCTCTAGCTTTGTTCTTTTTGTTCAAGATTGCTTTGGCTATTCAGGGTCTTTTGTGGTT
The DNA here is from genome assembly GCA_030015415.1 of Cynopterus sphinx. Classification (NCBI taxonomy): domain Eukaryota; kingdom Metazoa; phylum Chordata; class Mammalia; order Chiroptera; family Pteropodidae; genus Cynopterus; species Cynopterus sphinx. Next base: position 45,336,169 of record CM057379.1, on the reverse strand, counting down.
TTATGCAAATTTTAGGGTTGTTTTTCCTGTAAAAAAATACCATTGGAATTTTGATAGAGATTGCATTGAATCTGTATATTGCTTTGAATATTATGGACATTTTGACAACATTAATTCTTCTAACCCATGGCGTGAGATATCTTTCCATCTGTGTTTTCTTTAGTTTCTTCCATCAGTGTCTTATAGTTTTCAGTGTGTAGATCTTTCACCTCCATGGTTAAAATTTATTCCTAGATATTTTATTCTTTTTGATGTAATTGTAAATGGAATTGTTTCTTAATTTCTCTGGTAGTTTGTTAGTGTGTAGAAACTAAACAGATTTTTGTATAAACAGTCTGTATTCTGCAACTTTACTGAATTCATTTATTCTAATAATTTTTTTGGTGGAATCTTTAATAATTTGAGTCTTTTTTCTTTTTTGTTTTTAGTCCATCTAGCTAAAGGTTTGAAGTTTGTGATCCTTTCAAAGAACCAAATTTATTTTTATTAATATTTTTCTGTTGTTTATTTTTATTCTCTATTTCATTTATCTCTACTCATCTTTATTCTTTCTGCTAGTTTGGGGTTTAATTTGTTTTTCTTGTCCAATTTCTTAAATTTTAAAGTTAGGTTGTTAATTTAAGATTTTTCTTGTTTTTTAATGTAAGTGTTTTATAGCTTTAAATTCCCCTCAGCACTTTCTTTGTTGTTACCCATATGTTTTGGTATGTTGTATTTTTATTTTATCTCTAAGTATTTTCTAATTTCCTCTGTAATTTTTTCCTTAGATCCATTGAGAGTATGTTGTTTAATTTCTGCAAATTTGTGAATTTTTCAGTTTTCCTTCTGTTATTGATTTCTAACTTCATCCCATGTAGTTGGAGAAGATATTTTGTATAATATCTATATTTGAAAATCTATTGAGACTTAATTTGTGCCCTAACATATAGTCTGTCCCGGAAAATGTTCCATGTGCACTTGAGAAGGTGTATATTATTGTTGTTGGGTGAAGTGTTCTATATGTATCCATTAGATGCAGTTGATTTAATGTGCTGTTTAAGCCCTCTATTTCCTTGCTTATCTTCTGCTTGGTTGTTCTATCCATTATGAAAATGGAGTATTATGTCTGTAACTATCATTTTAGAACTGCGTATTTCTCCCTTGGGTAAATGTCTTTAAAAGGATATAGTCCTTTACTTTTTATTCAAGGAAATAATGTATAGGTAATGTAGGATTGTTAGAGATGCTACTTATAAAGTTATCATATTTTACTAACTTGTTTTATTATCTCTTATCTCCATCTTGTAAACCTTTGACCTCTCATTAAATCCATAAAGGGGAAACTTAAAAATAGAAGTGGACCAATGTTGCTATTCTAAGATAAATATTAATTATTATATGTAAATAATTATTTAAAATATTTATTTAATAACTTTTAGAGCATACTCCAATAATAAATTATTATTCTTTCAGTAAAATTTATAAGACAAACTTTTTAAAGTAATATTGCAATAATTTTTTAAGAGAAATGTTATGGTATTTGCTAGGAAATTAGGAAACAAGAAGAGATATTAAGGTGTTTGTTACAATATTGCATATAATATTGTATGTTTCAGTGTAGTTGAAGACTATTATAAAATTTTGGTTTTAAGATCTTTGACATTCTTTAAGAACATGAATATAGGAATAGTTGCAACATAGTGTGTAGTTCATAACACACCTGATCCAAATGTAAAACTTTTAGCTGTATTCTTTTATGTCTATAATTCTTATACCTTTTATTCCGAAAATGACATGAGGCCAAATATAACTTTTTTCTGCTATCACTCTTCTAAAAAATTGACATTTACTTAAATTATTTTGACCTTTAATTGTTTTCTTTGCATTTCTTGCTTATTATAAAAATTTAAAAGGAAATAAATGTTACCACTCGACCTTTTATGTTTTCACCTTAGATGGTTATCTTATTTTACTGAGTTAATTGTGCCATATGGACTACAAAATGGTTTCACCTAGCTAAGGAGAGAGAGATCCAGGCTAACTGAGATTTGAAGGGTCGAAACAAAGAGACCAGGTTTAATGTACCAACTTTTACTGTTAATATTGCCCTCATCACAATGACCTGTCTTAACAATATATATGAATTTTGAGTTTTTATGCAAACTATAATAATATTATTAATAATATGCTTACTATATGTTGGACACTTTTTGTTGTATAACTTAATTTTCTCAAAACCTCATTTCATAGAAAAGGAAATTGTGTTTTTAATCTGTTTAAGCAACTTGAGCTAATAATTAGTAGGGCTGGCTTATCACCAGTATTTTTAGATGTTTACTTTCCTGATTTTTGAATTACTTGCTCATGCTCATAGTTAATTTTATAGATGGAAGAATGACTAGAGCCACATGTCTTGTAAGCAGTATAATTATTACTTCTCAACCAGTTTCATCTTACTTTTTCCTGTTGTTCTTGAATAGGAGGGGAAAAAAGCTAGCATGGATTTTTTATTTTTCAAAATCACTAACCTGTTTTGGTAAATTCAAGGGAAAAGAAAAGGAAATTTTAAGAAAATATATTTGTTTGGCTAATTTGATTTAATGGTCAGAGTATTGGCTTTGGACAACAAAGTTGTCTTGAAAAAATTAATGAACTATTTTGTTCTTTAATGACTAAATTATGATTTGTTTTACTGTTTTTATCCTGGGAAAGTTGTGAAAAGTATAATTATTTAAATCATGTGCTTAAGTCATGTAATAGGTAATTAAGAATGATAGTTTTAAATATTTTTATAAATTATTTTATTCTCTTTGAAAAATCTTATTAACATATCTGAATGATGGCTAGATTATCCCCTAGTATTACATGAAGAGCTTTACCTGAATTTAAGACTTTCAAGAAAATATTTGTCCTGAAGGAAATATATTTTGTATAAAGAATAATTTATGTTTTCTATTTTTAGAATTGTGACCTCTCATTTGACATTATATGATTTTCCTAATGTTACCATGATTACTTTTTAGTGTATTTTGGGATCTATACTGTGCAGCTCCAGAAAGACGGGAAACATGTGAACATTCAAGTGAAGCGAAAGCCTTCCATGATTATGTAAGTTAATGTATAATTTTGCTGTTATATTGTCAATTTTCTATTTAACCACTGCTCTTGCAAAATGCATTAGAGCATCTAATTTATTTTGGTACTTAAGAAATTATTCTTTTTATCTTGAAAAATAGGCTCATAACTTTACAAATGAGTGTTTGAGTCTTGTCAAAGAAACGTAGGATAAGAGGATAGTGCTACTTCAAAGCTATGAAGCATGTCTGATTTGTGAAATTTTAGGTTTATAAAAATTAATTGGTAATTATTCACTTCACAAAAAGGGTCATCGTAAGAATTCTGTAAATGATAAGCTTCTCTTTTGCACATGAGATTTTGAATACATACAGAAATACTATATTCTTTATTTTTTTGCAACTTTTGGTTATATATCTTAAGAGCTTTGAAGTTCCTTAACATAAAAATAAGAATTGCAATCATCAGGCTAAATATCCCCTTCACTGAATTCAGTTTTAAAGTAAAATTTGTTGTGAATTAAAGGAAATACAAGATGGGAGAGAAAGTGATTTGGTACAAAAATAAAAATGTGATTTTTTTTTTTTAATTCTTAAAGAGGGATAGTGGACTGTTCTTAGCTAGGTGATGTATATGGAATTTCTTTTTTTAGAAGAACCACAAATGTGGTTTTAGGGAGTTGATGGTATCAGGGAGTAGAATTATAGAAAAAAGAAAAAAGTGGGTTCGGAAACAAAAAAAATTGGGGAAGGGGAATTGCCTTTAAGAATGAGGATATGGTATTGTGAAGGGGCTTGGAAAATGCTGTGTTTGCAGAACTGACCATAAAAGAAGGACAGATTGAGGTTTGGATTGAGGAAATCCAGTTTCATTGGTTTGGAGGAAAAATCTGTAGCTAAAACTTAACCAGAGGGATACTGGTTAACTTGATAGAAAAGATGCATCATTCTCTGTAAATAGCCTTAAAAACCAGAACCAGGGCTCAAAAGGGAAAAAGACCTTGTTCTTCCAATGAAAATACTTCAGTCTTAGACTGAAGAATAAAAATAGATGGAAGAAATATAACGCCAAAAGTAGCACAAGGAAGAGTATGTTTTAAGAGAAGTGAAAATCTTGAGCATCTGGCAGGGACTGTGAAACATTTGAAATGTGTACTAAACTGTTTAAAGTAAGATTGCTCATGATTACCTTATCAGATATTGATTGTACTCATAAAGCGTGTTATGTACCAAACAATAGCTCTTGGGGACAAAGTGAGTGAAATGGGTGCTACTGAATATAAAGAAAAAGTAGAGAAAAGGCAGATAAGGCAGGATTCAGGGCATAGTATTTATCTGAACAATCTTATTTTCCTTTTGTACCCTTGGGTAATGGCAGAAAGTAAAGCTGAGAGCCAACCATGAGGAGTATAAGAAATCTGACTAGAGAACACTATTCCATCTTATTTCTCTCTTATACCAAGAAAGACATGCCTAGGTTTGGCCTGCCAGTCATAAGAAAAGTTTTTGAAATATGTACTAATTTTGACAACTAGATGGCATTAGTTACACCAGTGTTCTACTCTAAGGGACATATAATATTGGTAGATCTACATTTAAAAAAATTATATAAGTACTTTTCCAAATTCCATTGTATAGAAAGATGCATGCTACTGTTCACCATGGAAATCTTATAAGTAACACTTAATTAATTTAGCATCTCTATCTTAAAATATTAGATAAATCATCATTTGTTGTCATAACCATTATCGTCGTCATCATCATCATCATCATCATCATCATCAAATCATCATCACTTTGCATTCATAAAGCACTTCCAATATTTCAGATTATTCAATCTTATTAGCTTTAGAAACCCACTTGAATATTTCAAAGTTTTTGAAAATAAGCATTGACCAGAGGTGGGGGTGAAATTACAGTAGATTTTTTTTTTCATGGTTTAAAGCAATATTTATTATTGCTCATGAGTACAGTAGATGTTAAAGGAAGAACAACGCCTTACAATGTAATCTGGTCCTAAGAAACTATAGTTTTAAAAAAGATCAATATTTGTTTTTTTAATTCATTATGAATATTAGCACATTTTATCAATTGTTTCAATTTTTGAAATATTAATTTTAAGAGATTTAATATATTCTTAGATAGCAACTTTATTATTCCCTCGAGCCAATTTATTTTCAATGGTAATACATCTCCAAATTTTTTAAATGGAGGTTGGTGAAAAGATAGAATTTGGCTCACATAATTTTTTATTAATTTTTTAGAAATATATTTGTCTTCCTTAGCATACCTTTATGGTAATTTTCATGTTGCATTTTCTGAATTTTAATAGTATACAATTTCTGGAAATGATCAAAATAACTCATGTTTAAGTGTGTAAAAACAAGAGTTTGGAAGACTCAGGGAAGAAAATGGGACACAAAAGAAACACAATAAGATTTTGGTAAAATTCTAGAATGCTATATTCCTGTACTAAGATTGACCTGGAACCATTTCTGTTATGGTAATGAATATGTAAGCCCACTGAATTTCAAGGTCCTTCTCAAAGAAGCATACTGAAAAATGTTTCATCATTACTTGCATCTTTAAAGTAAAAAAAAAAAATACTCATATAAATTCTGATATGTTTAAAGAGCAGTTTTGTTATTTTATAGTCTCTGCTTATCTGTAAGATAGAATAGGTAATACAAGATAAACTACTTTTTTTGAAGAAATAGTGGCATAATGAGGTAAATAATGGATAATCCTTTGATTTAAAAATAGGCTAAAATGTTAAAAGCGATTATTTTTGGATATTGGGATTTTGCCTGATTTTTATTTTTGTCTATATTTCTGTATTTTCCAAATATCTGTAGTTAATATTAATTTCATATTCAAGAAAGTTACTTAAAAAGCAGATTAAATTTTACCTTTCAGGGAGCTCCAACCTCTTTTCTGAAATTAAAAAATAAAAACTCAGTAAAATAAAAGTTAAATTTGAGATGGTCATATTTTTTCATACCATCATGTTATATGCTAAGGTATTTAGCATTTTTTATAAAAGACTGTGTACATATTAAAAGAGATACCTATAAACTGAATAGATGTAATTTTGAGCTACTCTATAATTTTTAATAAACTTTTTTTATTTGGTAATTATCCCAGAAATCTTTTTGCCTTTTTGTTTTTAAAATATTGGGTTTTATTTTCTGACCATTGCCTCTTTAGAGTATGGATTTTTGTCACTTTATTATCTTATTTGCCAGATGATTATAGATGTAGCATTAATATCTTTCTCCTTGAAAAATCACCCCATGCATACTTATGAGAAAAAGAGAAAAAACAATCTATGGCCATGCCACCCTGAATGTGTCTGATCTCATCTGATCTGGGAAGCTAAACAAGGTCTGGCCTGGTTAGTACTTGGATGGGAGACCACCTAAGAATACTGGGGACTGTAGGCTTTGAAAAAAAGAAAAAGAAAAAGAAAAAATCATTTCAGATATGTAAAGTTTTGATCGTCTTGCATTTATATTTAAAATACATCAACTCAAATATTTAGCCATTGTTTGCAATGCTAAATGTAAAATAATAATACAGTAGTTAATAGTGTGTAAGGATGCACTTTTGGATGGCAAAGCTATAAAAAACACAAGGAAATGATTACAGATCAGGATAACGGTTACTTATGGGAGGTGGAAAGAAGTTGTGACTGTGATGCAGCTCATGGAAAAGGCTTCTGGGGTGTTTGGCAAAGTTCTGTTTTTCCTGACCACCGTGGTGGTTACTTTATAATAGCTATGTGTGTGCTTTATAATGTTTCATAGTGCCATAAATTAATTTTGTATGGTTTTCTATATATTTAAAATTCTTTTTAAATAATAAGATTTTTAAACACAGTCAAGATGATTAACTTTAGAAAAAGAATATGCACAGTAGTTTCTGATTATTTCCAGGCATTGTTGTGGTTCACCCTTGAGAACTGATGACAGAAATGTAGGGATGATCTCCAAACAAATCTGTTTCTTCTCTGTATGAAGATGTCTACCTGTTGATTTTCCACAGGGAAGTAAGAAATAAGATCAGAAATATTGGAGAAAAATTTAATAATTAGAAATTTATCTTATAGGAGAATATAGAGGTTTTACCGTAGAACAATTTTGCCACATGGCTAGGAAATATCTAGCTTTGCCTTGTTATATTTATCCTGGGTATAAACCAAATTCATCTGAGCTGTAAAATTATTCTTACATATTGCAATATTATCATTAAAAAGTAAACCATCATCTCAAGTGATTAAAAATAATACCTAAAAATAACTTATAACGTTTATTGTACTAGCTTTTATTTTCTCCCCATTAGCATATTTTTATTTTACTCTGAAATCACTTTTATGTGGAGTTAATTAATGTTAACTAGATTTTTTTTCTTCTATAGCTTAACATAGAGTTGTTTTATTTAAAAACTTATTTCGGATTTCATCCATTTCAAAAAGATTTAGGAAAAGTATCAATATATACTACTAAATTTTTAATGAAAAACATATACAGTGATTATAATTTTAGTTCCCTGGCATGAATGGAATATTTCTTAATTGTCCTAAAGCAAAGATAGAGTCAAAATATAATATCACTTTAGTGTGATGGTAATGAAATCACGTAATTACAATGACCTCTTTGAGAGCAGAGAATTAGATTCATTCTTCTCTGGAGTCTGTCAAATAATAGATGTTCAATAAATATTAACATAATGTAGTAGTCTTGGAAATGAGAAATATTTCAAATAATTCAAATGCTCAGGTAAAGTGATATTCTTGAGTCAAAATTGTTAATAACATGTTGCTGCTTCTTACTTTCTTGCCTATGAGAGTGTTTATAACATCTAGAAAGAATTATGCTACAGGTTCATAATGATGGGATAGTTTAAAGATGATATAAAACATGTGCTATTATGTATATAAAGTAATAGAAGAAAGTTTTATTTAGACCTCATGATGATTTTTTACAAATAATCATTTTTTCAAAAAGTACTTTCATAGAAACGACTGCAGAGAATGAGGTACGTTCTTTGCTATGATCCATAACATTCTCTGTGTCCCTCCTCCCTGTGTAATGGGATATTTTCTCTAATAATCTGTGAACTTCCTCAGGGAATAAGCTTTCTTTCATTTGTCTTTTTCATTTCTGATTCCTGGCATGGTGCCTGACATGAGATTTTCAAGTCACATTTGGTGTTTACATAAATTTGTGATTAAATAAAATATTATCTAATAAGTATTTGTCATTTCTTATCTTAATATAACTGAATATGTGGTTGCAGGAGGCCATTTAATGCTATTTTTATTCACTTTGTATTTCAAAACAAATTAAGATAAGGCAGTAACTTGTAAAGACATAACAAGTGAATTAAAGCAGGTAGTAGAGGCTTTATCTCTTGGGAGACATGGCACTAGGGAATGTGGCAGTGAACGAATTGTAGACCCAGACCTCATCGGCTTACCATCTAGCAAAAGAGACCTTTCTCAAAATATTTAAATATGAAATAGTAAAATACATGTAGAGAGATAACAGTATAGTATTATATTGCTGTATCAGTCAAAGTTTATAGGTATATAAGAATATGGAGAGAGTAAGTACACATAAGTTTTGATGTGTATTTAGATTGTGGCATGTAGCAGGCATAATTAGTAAATGCTTGAGTGAATGAATAGTGTCAAATTGGGCCATAATTCTCCTAATCAATCCATGTAAACTAAAGTTTTTATAGGCTAGGAACAATAAAGTTACATGTAAAATTCATTAAGATGATCAGAACTGTTGTAGGTACATAATAAGGTTTATCAGTCAATATACAGGCTGTTGTTCACCTCAATGGGTAGAGATATGAGAGAGATATATTTTTTTTCTTTATTCTTATGTGCCACATTATTACTGCCCTTGTTTTCATTTCTGTAGGATCCAACTTAATTTCTTTTACCATATATAAATCTCATAAACCTCCTTATATTCTTTCTAGCATAAGGTAAGTTGTTTACTTCCTTTGTTTCATTTTTGTGGGAGCTGTGCTGGTTTGAAGAAATACATTCACTTTCCCTGTGGGGTATGAGTATCTCTACTTCCAGCTTGTCATTGGTTTGCTAGGATTGCTTCTAGGTGGCATGTAAGTACTGCTAATAACTCTATCAGCTATTATTTCTATTTCTATTGATCCTGAGGTTTCCAAAGGGCAATATGTTATTTCAGCCATTTGATGGGCAACATGAATAAAGGGAGACAATCAAGGAAAATGTAAAGCGTTGTTGAAGAATTCTTCAGTTAAAAATCTTTTACGGTAAAATTTACAGAATTATATAGACACTGTGAAATTCATAAAACATAAGTAAAGAAACTATATGGAACTATATGAAACTATTGAGGTTCATATCTCTTTTTTTTAAAAAAAACAGGTGCTTCACTATTTTAAGTAATATGATTTGACAAGATATAGGCTAGGAGTTTAATAGTTACTTATCCACGATAATGAATGGGGCTATAATGATGTGACACTTTTGTATTAATAAGAATGGGTTATTTGTTTTCATAGTTCATGAAATGTTTATAAATTTGATTTTATTTATTTTGAGCATCGTTGTTTTAACATATATTGGTCACATATATTCCTCTGCCTCCTAGGTTTACAACTACAAACCACTACTATTATAATACAAGGAATTATTTTACAGCCAGCCACAGTAGCTAGATATTATCAGTTCTCAAAGATCAGGTGCTAACTTCTTAATTTTGGAATTCTCTAGAAGGAAAGCTTCAGAATCTCTTGAAAATAAAGGTACCAATATTTTTCAGGTAGATTTAAGCTTTTTCTTATCAAAATCAAACTTAAATTGAAAATGTTTATGGTATATTACATTAAAATATCTAGATTTATAAAGAGTAGAGTACAATTACTAACAATCTATGCAGGACTATCACGGAGGGATGTGATTTTTTTGGAAGTGATTTTGATAGAAATATCATTTTTTATTAACTCTTGAGAACCCATTTATGTACAAGTTACTTTCACTGAGACTATGGGAAGGGCAAAGATTTATAAATATTTGTTTCTTTAAGGGTTCATAATATGTTTGGAGAAGTAAATGAGCTATATATCATATGTTAATTGCTATGAGTATAATATAGATAATAACTGCTAAATTGTGTGAGTTTAGACACTATGAACATGCAGTAGCCTTTGTATGATTTGAACAAGAAAAGATATGCGGGGGAAGGTATATCAGAGAAACTGGTTGGTGTTGGAACAATGTAAGGTATATTTAAAGAATAGTAAGCAGAGCTTTTTGACCAGTTCAGAAAAATCAAAGACAGGATCAATACTTAGCTAACATGGTAGAATTTGCAAACTGTAAGGAAACTATGAAATTTTCTTTTTCAGTGGTTTCATGCTGAGTCCTCTGACTTTTGGGGTACATTGGAAGGGCCATAGATGGTGCCCAGTAGTGAGAAGAGAGAGAACATCCTATAAGAGAGGCTCTTGGCTTCCTTCTGACTTAAACAAAGCAGATCAGTTCTCACCCTTTCTCAATTCTTTTTATTTCCTCCTCCTAATTATATGGCATCTCTATTTAGCCATACCACAAATGAAACTTCTTTTTATCCCCTTTATTGCTCTTCTACTTTATCTCCCAGTGGTCATCAAAACCAGTTATTTCTACTGCCTAAACATTTCTTACACACGTCTTCTCTCTAATCCACTGCAGATGTGTTAGTTTAAGTCTTCTTCAGTGTTTCAACAGCATTACAACAGCTGTTTCTGTGTCTGGCTCCCTTCTACTTCCTCAGGATTCAAGAGCCCTCTTTCAAGGTTTCTTGGTAAAACTCTTAAATAAGCAACTTTAAAAAAATCTGTGTGTGTGTGTGTGTGTGTGTGTGTGTGTGTGTGTGTGTGTGTGTATTTACAGCATCAGAATCCAAAACAATGCAAAAACTTTAAATAAAAATGTTTGAAGACTACTTATTTGGTCCAACCTAGTTATTTTACTAGGTAAGGACCTTAGTATCCAGAGAAATAAGGGATATGTCATTGCTTAATAATCAAGTAAGGTTTGGCCAAGAAAACTCAGGTTTTTCCAAATTTTCATTGAGTACTTCTTCAACTATACTAGATGAAACTTTTGTTCTGTCTTCAGTGGAGAGTCAGTTCGTGAGCATATTCAAAAATAATAAATTACATATTAGGATGATTTCTAAGGGCATTATGTCAGAAGAACTGAATAAGGAAAAGAATTAAAGACAAAGAGTATAAGAAGGCTCTTTTAATTGTCTTGTTAAAAAGCAAACAAAATTGAAAATAAAGAATGAAAATGAGACCTGTGATACCATTAGCAGAAATCTGAAATTCGGAAGGAAGGTTGTAGAGAAAGTAGGTTTGGCTATAGAAGAGGGTTCAATTAATTAGGGAACAAGGGTAAAATAAGAATTGAGGCTCTGGGATACAGGTTTAGAAAAAATGCTCATATTTAGGAGCAGTAGGAAAAAGGGGCTATCATTAAGACAGGGGAAATACAACACAATGAGAGGTGAATACTTATCACACTAACTAGACTGACATAGCATGACTGGTGTGTTCTCTCACCCAATAAATTTACTGAATCTGTTCACTCTTTCAGGATGCTTCCAAGTTGAATTCTACATCCCAGGGCAACTAATAAAATCCGTTTGGTATTAATATATTATCTTGAGCTCCTAAGATGTTCAAAAGCTGTTTATAGCTTTTGAAGCAAGACTTGAGAATCAAACTATGTCAATGCCTGAATGATTTTTATAGGCCACATTCATTTTAGAAATCAGTCATGTATTGTATAGGGGGGAAAGTAGATTCAAATTTAGGAGGAAATCTAAATGGACTTAAATGATCCATGGCTTATTCCAGAAGTTTTTGAAACTTAGATTAATAGGTAGGGAAATCTGAATATATTAGCCCCCTGTCTTCATTGCAATTTTGTTTTAGCAAGTATGTATTGAATTGTCTTTTAGGTAAAGAGAAATGTTAAAATTCTCAAACCTTAGGGAGGTAAGCTTATGTAAAGACTGTAAAAATATGTCATGTTCAGTTTGGTAGTCTAGTGGCTTTTACTTAATTGGTACTCAATATTTGATAAAAGAATGGACATGCTTTGAACATGCTGTATCTAAATGAAGTGGCCCCATATTTCTCCTTCTTGCTTTCTTTTGATAATTACCTTATTTTGCTTATCACCTTATCTTATCCCTCTTCTTCCTCATTATCCTTCCTCTGCTGGCCCTAAGACAGATATGAAAGGAGAAAATAAAGGAAAACATTTCAGAGTTGAAGTCATATTATGGTTTTTATTATGGAAAAAAGCTGAAATACATAAAGGAAATGGAAAATCTTTAGATATTACAAAATGACTTCTGTATTGTTTAGAATAGTACACCTTAATTTAATGTGTATTAGAATATATGGGGATGTTTTTCATATGCTCATCTCATCAGCACATAGCCACATACACCAGACTAACTTTCTTTAACTGAGAATATCTTTGCGAAAGAACATTGGGAGCTTGCTGTAAGTTAAATCTGAGGACCTCTTCCATTGTAAGCCACTTAATCGATTTATCTTTTCCAGACAGTGACTATAACCTTTGATCTTTTCTTTCTATCTTCCTTTGTCAGTATTTTTTCCCACATGGCCTACTCTTTTCTTTATGTCTAGAAATTTAATTTCATTCACTACAGAGAGACATAAAAGAGGTAACAAAGTCAACACTGGGAAGTTTGCAGAGAATTAGGAACCTTAACAAAATTTTATGTTTGAAACATAAATGGAATTTACCTTGTTTTTTCTCCATAGCCACAGTCCTGATTATTTATTTATTTTTGTATTCCTTTGTTTGAGGGGTTTAGGAGACAATGGACTGGGTTGGGCATTGCAATTCTCCTATTTGAGAATCATTCTCACCTAACCTCTCTTGAACGGATGAGACTTCAAGTTTCAAGTTCAGACCAAGATGGGATTGAGCTGGCACCACTGCTAAGTCCTTTAGAACTTGTGATGTCCTTGGAAACCTTGCACTTTCTAAACGGTCTTTCTGGGAGGACACAATGAATGAGGGGGACACTTTCCTAGCTAACCCTCAGGTTCTCCCGCTCTTCACCTGCCTTTTACTGTTTAGTTTTCCATCAGCTTGTTTACTTGCTGAGACTTTCAAGCTAATTCTACCTTTGAGAAAAACTAGGTTGTTGTGTTTTTAATGACTAGGCTTTGTTTCCTCAGTGCCAATGAGGCTTAATGGCAGGCGTTACTAAGGGAAGCTTTCTGCCTTTTATTCCTAGCTCCTTTCAGTTGCTCCTAGCCAACTCCTGTACTTTTCTCTGTGAAAGTGTGTATCCATCGGAATCATCTACTGATTTCCTTTATCTTAACCGAGAGATGCTTAGAACAAAAATGATTGGTGCCCTTGCTCAAATCAGTTTTCCAGATACTCTCTGAATCAACTCTCAGCTTTTTTTCCTCAAATTTAAATTCTATTAAGCAGTAATAATTTAAGATTTTTTTCTCAGGTTATGAATCAAGTAATTTACTAAGAAAAAATCCTGTGTTTTGCTGTATAAACACTGTAAAAACAAGTAGGGACATCACAACATTTATACTCTTGACCAGTTGAAGAAATTATGAAGATTTTGCATAATAGTTCCTCCCTGTTAAATCAATGAGTACAATATTTCATAAGTTCTAGGAAGCATTAAAAAAATACATATATACTTACACATTTCTGAAATTGGTATACATCTTGTAATCACTTAATAGAAAATTTCATGCTATGGTGTAATGATTTTGCAGCATTATTCTTTTTTAATGATACATAAAATAATCTTATATTTCAAGAGAAGTGGCATCTTATGGATAAATTATGATTATGGCAGATATGTAGTTTTCTCTGGTCTTAGAAAATAGTAAACTATATTTTTTGAAGTAGTCTGTTCATCTGTTTTACTTTTTGAACTGTCAGGAGTATAGAATGCAATATAACATTTTTCTCATGTACAATCTGGTAAATTATTTTTAATGATGGTATGATATTTTCATTATCAGGTTCAAATTTTATTTGTATAAATTGGTAACATTAAGCTATTCAGGAAGACATTCAAGCTCTTATGTATATGCTCATTATATTTTTTCCCAAATGTAGTAGAGACCATTGGGTTGTATTTATAACATTTAATTAATAAAAGCACAATAAGGGCTCAAATAGTTTTTATCATCATAATGGTGAACCTAATAACAACTAATTGTCATATTTTTTTGGTTTTTAAGCTTTTTGAGAAATGATTTTGGTATTGTTTTCGTTGTATATGTTTCTTTATTATCACTTTAGTACAGTTGTCATCAGTTGAAGCCTCAAATATTTTCCTCTTGAGCCTGGTAAGTTTTTTCGCATATATTGTGGCTTTTTACATTTTCCAAAATGGCAACAACAGTATCTCCCATCTCACATGCTCTTCTGCAGTATGACCTTGCCAGTCTTTCATCAAGACATGGAGTCCAGTTTCCTTTCCCTTGAACCTAGGCTCACCTGAATGACTTGCTTGTAATCAATAAAATGTGGTGAAAGCAACGCTATGTGACTTCTGAAGAAGCCTTACAGCTTCTGCCTTAGTATCTTGCAATGCTTGCTCTCTGGCTGTTTCTTCTCAGGATGCTTTCTCTTAAAACCTAGTCACCATACCATGAGAAGTCCAGTCCCAACATCAACAGTTGTTCATCCTTCCAGTCATTGGAGCCCAAGCACTTAGCCATGTAGTGAAAGAGCCTCAAGCTGTCTGAGTTTTCACAACTGAGGTCCAGATATCATGGAGTCTGAATGGACAGTCATTTCTATTGTTCACTACTGTCCAAAGTTCTGAACTTCAGAACTTAGGAGCATAATAAAAAGGTTGTTACACTTTCTGCTAAGTTTAGAGTGGCTTGTTATACAGCAATAGCAAATGACAACAGAATTTAATGTCTGGAAGTGGTGGGAGTTGCTGTAACAAAACTAAAAGTTCATGAAGCCTGGAAGAGATTCATGGACAGCGTTGGTGAGGGCTTGAAAGAAAGTGGTCACAATATTATTTGAAGCTGAAAATAAGATAATAGAGATAATAAAGGTTATCTAATGGCAGAAAGTTTAGCAAAACACACCCAGGGTAACGTGGAAATAGAAAGTGGTACTTAATGAACTGATGGATCTGGCAAAGGAGATGGGCTAAAAAAGGAATTTTAGTTTTCAAGCAAAATTTGGTGGAGATGTAAAGGGCCCAGGACAGTTTTTCTGCCTGCAAAGGATTCTCAAAGTAAGTCAGGGCCTCAGAAAAAAGGTCAGATCCAGAGCAGTTAGGAAAGTGTGGTCTTGTGGTAAAAATGAAACTACGGTGTGACTATAAAATCGTTTTAAGACCTCAGAAAGAGTCAAGGTGGCCCTCATAGACTCTTTCAGATACTCAGAAAGCCTTCTCAGTACAGAGCACAAGTAACCAGTATGTTGGTCAGGGCCCATCCCTGTTCAGTGGGGATACTTCTCTGTGTGTTCTAGATGCTGTCCTCTAGTCCCTTGGTTCCAACACCTTGATATAATCCATGACTTAATTCAGATTTCCCCAGTTTTACTTATACCTGTGTGTGTGTGGTGTGTATTTAGTTTTGTGCGATTTTCATTATGTGTAGGTTCACACACTCACCACCATAGTCAAAGCACAACCACGCATGTCTCCTCGCCCTGCTCCTCATTTTGCCAGATTGATTTCAGTTGCAGCATTAGCTCACGTTATGTAAGTGTAAGATATACTATGAAAAAAATAAATATATATTATATATAGGATCATTTTATTAAATCGAGTCTATAAAAATGACCAACAAAAGCTTTAATTTAGAGAGAGATACTAGTGGTTGACTTCTCCAAATTTAGAATTTATCTGTTAAAAAAATAAACTACTTTCTATATTAATAAAGAGTAATATAGCTTACTATTTTTTACTGCTGCCCAGAGGTGGCTTAAAACTCTAATATAAGTACCTCATTTGCATGTGATCAGCTGTATAGATAGATTGGTTAATAGTGTAATTCCTTTGCTTTTGTATTTAAAAAATGTATATCTAAATAGTGATGTTTGTATTCTCTATTATTCAGGATATTCAGTCAAGGGTAGCTATGTATGAAAAGCCATAAGGAAGGCAGTCCTAAAGGAAAGAACTGCCTTTCTATGCTACTTTAATATCTATTTTACTGTATTATTTTACTGCTATGGTAAGAAAAAAAAAGGCAAAATAATTTGTATCAAATTTTGTGTTTTTCTTTTCTAAAATATTGATTACCAAATTATTTCTGGTTTCTCCCTTTTTTCCTGTTTATCTCATGTACTCAGCTGTTTTTTATAATCTTTACCTGTGCATCTGAATTATTTATAACAATGCCAGAAGTATTATGGGACATTGACACAAATTTTATTTTCTAAGATACATGCAGAATCTTTAGTTTTGTAGTACTTTAGCATATGACATGCATTATTTGTGATCACCTAGAAATATCTAAAAAGTTATTATGTGTGATTTATCATATTTCTAGCATCTAATCTATATCTTTTATTTTTAAAAAGTCAGTTAGACCATCTCAACCCCTCTCTTTTTAATTTTGTTCTCTCTTCAAAGTTATATTTATTGACCTTGCTAGACACAAGTGTAGGTCCTAAAAAGATAGAAATAAAACAAGAGTCTCAGACCATAAGGAGCTTCTGTCTAATAGAGAAGACAAGTCAACCACTGAGCACAATAAAATATGCTCTGAGAGAAAAATAAACAGCATATTATAGAGACATTTAGGGGGTGGGCTTTTAACTTAGTATGCTCAGGTGAGAGAAGGCTTCCAGGAGGAAGAGGAGATTAGAATTTGTTAAGCTTCATGAATACAGAAAAATTGAGGTCACGTACCCCCTCTGTATCCCCACTACTTACTGTAGTGCCTAGAATTTAGTGGGCCCTCAATGCATGTTTGATGTTTGTTGAAAAGTGGAGATGTCCAGCTGAATTTTGACAGAGGGTTTTCAAATGAGTTAATAATTGTAAGATTGTTCCAGACAGAGGGAGCAACATGTGCCAAGGTTATTGCCCTTGGTAATACCTCTCCTGAGCCAGAGATCCTCAGACTTTACCAAGGTCAAAAGCAATCTTTCTCTCTCCGCTCCCACTTTCACTCCCCCTCCTCCCTTCTTTCTCCTTCCCTCCTCCTCCCTCTCTGTCTCTCTGTGCTCTCTCCCCCACCCCACCACTCCCCATTATTGTATCAACAGACTGTGACTACTGTCTATTGTTTCTAAGCAAATTGCTGTGAGGAGTTCTGTGACTTTCCCCAGAAGTTAGACAATAAAACGTAATATTTTCAAAATCCCCATGTAAAGACCCTTTTGATCTAAAAATTATACTTGATTGTTTTTTGTTAAAGATGTTTTTTATCAAAAAATGGTGTGGGGGATAGAAATTTGTACCTTTGTGTCTTGAAGAAAATAAAAATGTAATGAGATTTGCTATCTAACTTTTAACTAGTCACGTAACGGAACTCGTGATCAGCTGACATGATTAGCCTATGATTTCTGGCCTGGGAAAAAGTAGATTGGTCATTCTTCATTTTTTCCTCCATCCTTAGAGTGGCCCACTGGCAGAGGCTCAACTCCAGGTATCGGGCACACCCTTTGCTATACATTCCCAAATGCCAGTCCCACTATGGGGTTCCGGACTTTTCAGATGATTTTAGATTGTTAACTCTCCTAAGAAGATTAAGAGCAGGGGTGGTAACATCAGGTTCTTGCTTAGCACCATACATGTGTGGGGAATCAAGGCGGAGTCAGATTGCTTTGTGTTTTGGGTGGGGAAGGAGTTACAATTTTTGTGATTAAAAATCAAAGTAGGGTTTGGCCCAGGGGGAAGCTTCTTTAATTTTGGTAAATCATAAACCAATACAGAAATAAGACTAAGTATGATATTTAAGAGATTTACTGTAGCTGGATATGGCTAGAACAAAAGGTCTGACAGGTACATGCTGAGAGGAGAGACTGATCAGTGTGGGAGAGACCAGCTCAGAGAGGATTTTGAGGTTTTGATTTTCCCTGAGAGCACATTGGAGCTGATAGGGATTTTGCCTTTACAGAGGGAATAATATGATCAGATGTGTGATCATATTACGAACAAATTTACCTCAAAAAAAAAAAATGCTATAAAGCAATTATTTATTAAACTCATGGGTAACTTGGTTGAGGGATTGGGACAGAGTGTAGTGGGGATGGCTTGTCTCTGTTCCATGATAGTTGAAGCTTTTGTAAAAATTATCACTCCAGGGACTTTGATATGGCAAATTATGATGAGAAGTTGTAATTTCTATCATTGTTTCTCTGTAGGTAATATGTCTTTCCCTACCCCCCCTCCCCGGGTGCCTTCAAGTTTTTCTTTTTATCTTGGGATTTGAATATGATATGTCTAGGTATGTTTTTTATTCTGTTTGGTATTTTCTGAACAGACTGGATCTGTGTTTTGTTGTATTTTATTATTTTTTTAAAATTCTCAGTTATTATATCTTCAAATATTTTTTGTTTTCTTTTTTCTCTCTTCTTACAGATATGTTAGACTCTTTACTCTTGTTCCATAGCTCTTGAATGATCTGTTTTCTTTTTTAAGTCTTACTTATTTTTTCCTTTGTGTTTCAGTTGGAAAACTTTTTATTGACTATCTTCAGCTTCACTGATGCTTTCCTCACTATGCTGAATTCACTAATGAGTTTGTCAAAGGCAGTCTTCTTCTCTGTTACTATATTTTTATTTTTTACTTCTAGCCTTTCAATTTACTCCTCTTTCAGAGTTTTTATCTCTCTACCGAAATTTCCCATTTATTCTCACTTGTGGTTCACCTTTTCCACTAGAGCCTTTAGCATAGAAATGATAGATATTTTAAATTCTACCTGATAACACCAGTAAACCTCTCATATCAATGTTTATCTTTATGTCTTTGTTGGTTGACAGTGCTTTTTTTCCGCCTACTTTGTGATATATCTTGTACTCTTTGGTTGAAAGCTAAACATCTTGAATAGGTCAATAGAAACTAGGTAAATTTTATTTATGCCTAGAAACAGACGTTCCTCTTCTTTTTTCTAGTCCTTTAATGTTTGGGGAGTGCAGTTAAGTAAATCTAGTCACGGTTGGACTGGGCTTGGCTTTTATTGTTGCTTTGGTATCAGTGCACCACAGGCTTCAAATTTCTCTAGCATTTCTTTGTGTTAAGGAAGGGGGATGGTTTACTCAAGGGTTTTACTCAATATCTTGTCTGCCTTTAGCTCTAAGTCTTCATTTGCTTCTGAGCAGTAGAGAGGGTATCTCTTTATTATCTGTCACCTCCTTAGAAGTCGACTGCTTTATTTGTTGCTCAATGCTTACCAGTCTGGTAGTATAGGACAAGAAATAATATTCTCCGTTGTTTTGTTTCAGCCTCAGTGTTAGGCATGGGTTGGTCAGTTCCCTGGGTCTTAAGAGTGTTGCATTCTGAGTAATCCTGTCCCATCAGCAGTAGGGGGATCACGGGTAGTCTTGGTTCCAGACGTTTTCCTCCTCTGTCCCCTCCAAGGACGGAGGTCATTTTTCCTGTTCCTTTTCCTCAGCTATGATGGGTCATTGCCTATGCCCCAAGGGCTACCAGATGTTTTGTTCTTCCTTCTGTAGTTTCAGGTTTTTCATTTCTTAGGAGACAGGAGACTGGGTAGAGCTTTGTGCTTTTCTGGCTGTAGCTGCTTTTGCTCTCCTCCAGCCCTATACAGGAGGGAGTCTCTCTCCAGGCTCTTGCTTTCTCCCAGTTTTTCTTATGAACATCTTGTAGGTGTGTGGAGATGACTGTGAGGAGATGAGCATTCCTCTGATGTTTCTGACTCCCAGGGATTCACATGCAGCCTTTAGCAATTTGTTAGCAATTTTAGTTGGGTTCTTACCAGCTTGTATTTCATCTGGCATCCGCTTCAGGTAATCGAGTACTCATGTCCTGTTTTTCCTTGTAGATGGCCTTCTTCACTTAAATGAGCTATCTGGTGGGCTCAAGAAAACTTGTGATATTTATAGATGAACTGCCCTTTTTTGTTTTAAGAATGGAAATGATGCTGTTTTCAGCTTCTTTTATTTTAAGTGGAAAGCATACAAGTAGGTCCCTCAATATATAATCACGCTATTCAACTGCATTGCTTCTGATACTTACTGAGTTACACATTTGACCTGAAAGGCCCACAGTTCACACTGTGATTTTCTTTCTGATAAATTCTCTTTTAATCTCTGGCCAGAGCTTGATAATTCTTTCCTACACTTTCCTCTCCACCCCAAACATACTGTTAAGGCAACTTATGAGAGACATTTAAAATACAGTGGTGGGGAAAGGAAATCCCATTTTTAAGAATTAGAAAAATATGGGTCTTGGTGACATTTCATATTAGTTGATTCATCTATAATCAATCGCTTATCTAACTGAACATCTTTTTTTGTCACATTTAAAAGATGATTTTAAGGCTTAATTGCTCTTATAGAGTTGTTGCCAAACTCAAATAAGGTATTGTGTATAAATAATCTCTGAAAAATGTAAAACTCTTTACAAATTGTTATTTTATTATTACCTCTCCCTATATACTTTTCATCCATGAATACATTTATTTTACCAAAATTAAGTGGATCAGTTATAATCTATACTATTTTTGATTTCTTTAAAAACCTTTTTATTAGTTTAAAGAATCTTAGTAAGGGCTTCAATTGTTTATTGATCTATCTAACTTTTAATTTGAATCTCTCATGCTCTATTTCATAGACTTCCTGTGTTTTCTTTTGTGAGTAGAAATTTTCTTATCTCAAAATGTGTCTTTTTACCTTTAAAGATCATTTTTTACTTTATTAATTGCCCATGTAAGAGTTTATCTGCTACCATTTGATATTTCTTGAAGTTCTGATTTGTTGTGGAATCTTTGTTTTTTTTTTCCCTAATAAGTTTGTTGTAAAGTTCTAAAGCTTCTTGTCATTACGTGTTTTTAAGAAAGTTTTCTTTAAGAAGAATATTTCATTTATTAGTATTTAAAAATTATTTGGAGACTCTGCATGATTTTATAAGAAAATTGGATCAACAAGTATTTACTAAGTTCTTATTCGCTTATACTTTGGATGTTGATAATTGTCCTTCATCAGGCCTTAGCAACCAAGACGGTGGCAAGCAGAGGATGCTCAGATTCAGAGTCTCCACCTACCACCTTCTCCACAGAAAGGTTGTGCTCCAGTTTTCCTTTCTTTTTCTCCTTTACTCTGAACCTTTTCCCCAACTCACATATCAGTTAATTTTATTTCAAACAGTGTTTTCCCCCTCACATGTACATACTGACATCCTTTTTCACTTTTCTCCTTTTCTAAATGTGGCTTAGTTATTATGGTAAAATCTTTCTCTTTTGTTCATCCTTTGTATACAAAGAACTTTAAACAGTCCTCATCATAAATGAGAAGAATCAGAATACTGTTATTAGTTTTCTTGTATTAAAGATGAAATATTCATACATTTAACATAAACAAGACAAAATAGAGTAACAGCCTGTGTCTGGGGTCCCTAAGACCACCTGAAACTTCAGTGATTTGACAGAACTCATGAAAGTCAGCTTATAGACATACTCACTGCTATCATTTATTATAGCAAAAGCTTATAAAGAAAGAAAAAGGTGGGGGAAATCTGGAGGAAAAAAGGAGAAGGTTATGGGATGGGGGAGTGGCTGGAGGAAACCAGATGCAAGCTTCCAAGAGTCTTTTCCCAGCAGAGCCCTACAAGATGGATTAAATTCCTCCAGCAAGGACTTGTGATAACAAATGTGAAACATCCATCAGGGAAGCTCGTGTGAGACGCAGCACCAAAGGTTTTTATTGGTCATGTAGAAACACACTGCCTAGCACACATCCAAATTTCAGACTCCTAGGAGGAAAGCAGGTGTTCACTATAAACCATATTGTTTGTAAAAACAGTTTATGCATCGTTTTGTGTATGATGAGGACCCTCCAGAAATCAAAGTTCCCAGGTGACAGCCAGAGACCAACCTTGCCCCTAGACCTTTCTAAGGATAGTAACCTCAAGCCTGCCTTTTAAATCTTTTTTACACACTATAGTTAAACTTTGAAGGTCCTTCCAGAAAGCATTGAAAACTCTATTTAGAATCAACAGAACTTTGTTATGTTTCTTCATTCATGTTCTGCTAATTGACAAACACTAGTGTTTGTTATAAGCTATTACAACATTATGAAATAATTTTTTAGTTTTCACCTCAAAGAGTGTTTCTATTATGAGTATCAAATGCTTTTGGGAGAAACCTAAAAATTTTATAACACATTTTTACATAAAATTTTATTCCAAGTTTTAAACAACTGATTTGCAAATGAAATTTTAGAGTAAACTCTAGATTTAGCATTATCTTACAAACAGGGTGTGGAGAAGGAAGAAATTAAAGTAGATCAGGTTCATTGGGGAAACCTTTAAGGAGGAAGGAAACTGGAGTTGAACTAAAAATGGGCATTATAAGAAGAGGAGGGGAAAAAAGACAAAGGATAATATCAGGGACACAGAGTAGCACAACTAAGGGAAGATACCAGTTGGGGTAGGTTTGAGGAGAGAGAGAATTATATATTAATCGTTTGAAGCAAATGCAAACTCAGTCACTTTTTTCATCAGTGCTACTGAGACGCAGATGCCTGATCTTTTTATTTTCTGTTATTGTGGATTCTAGAACTATTTCTAGGAAGATCTACTTTTCTTATTTAATGGTTTATGTGAGGTATAATACAAGTACTATATATTTCTCTTTTGTTACATTTGCTGATCTTAACATACTTAACTCACAGGGTTGTTTTGAGGATTAAATAAGATAACGTGAAAAAGCTTTGCAAAAGTATTCATGGCCATCATTTAAAATAGTATAACTGTTTAATCTTAATGAGTTAGATCAGGCATATACTTAACGTATAATATTTATGTATGGAATTTCCACACAGCAATATTAGCTGTTTTCCTCAGTTTGCTGTTACCTGTTCTACCACTTCACTGAATACCAGAGGGTCCTCTGGGTTCTAAACATTATAGCTCTCCCATTATATAGGGTAGGCTTGTAACAATTGTATATGTGTTTGTTTTGGTTTTCTTGCTTCTTTATATCATATGAGCTCCTTATTTGGCCTCAGTTTCCCGTCTTTTCCTCTGTCACACACTCAACTATTTGGAGAACAACTTTTATAAGAAATACTCTTCTGTACTTTGTTCCTTTGCTGTATTTCTAAGGTTAAAATAGAATTGTAAAGGGTTATCAAGTCCAGGATAACAAAGCTATATAACAAAAAAAGTTCTTTCTTTGTACTAATAAGAGGTAGGAAATATTTCACGAGTGCCTTATATTTAGCCTAAAGCTGCCTAGCACATTATAATTATGTTTAAATATGTCTTAATGTAAAAATTGAGTATATTCTCATTCTTTCAAATATTGCAAGAAGTATTAGAAATTCAGCTAAATAATCACTGTCTAATAATATGACAAAATTCTTGGTCAACATTTAGATGAAATATTTAAATTTTTAGACCAAATATTTGAATATATCACTGATCTAATACCACCTAACTAAAAATTGACTTGTTTATGTCTTCTCTCCAGATTTATAATGCATGTAGAAACACCCCTAAAGTATATTAAATAACACACATCAGTGCTATACTGACGAACTATAATTCACCTGTTTCAAATAAGTTTTTGAGCACAGAGAGTGCTATAATTTAGTGTATTTATAATTCAAAAAATAGCAAATATTATGTTTAACATCTGGTGTATTAATACTAACTGGTTAAATGGAAACCTGCATTTGATGAACCAGGATTTGAAATAAGAAAAATAACGGTGGGTGGAAATTTCTCAATGACATGGGCATTTGGTAGGAAATATGAACAGAAATGTCACATTCTGTTTAAAAGCCAAGAAGCTCTTTCTCAAGTAATAGTTTTTATGTCTATAACCAATAATCTAATATATTCTAAAACTAGTAGGGCAGTGATGTGAAGCTACATTTTAGATGGGAAATACAACAAAAAATCTGTTTTTTGAAATAAAGGAGAAATATTTATGTAGGTAGCACGTATTTGTGTGTTTGATATAGTTGTAAGAATAGTTCACTTGTTATTTATATTTCAAAATATCTGTTAAAAGAGTATTTGATCATATGTATTTGATTTCAAATTTTAAATTTGAAATTTTCAATATTAGATTTCAATAATCTTTATAAATTTTTTCTTCACCCTTATCTGTGTCATTTATATATCTTCTATATATGAGAAATGCATGTCAGAAAAGGAATTATACTGTATAATAGAAGTCTAAAACAGAAATTGAGTGTATATACATTAGATTTAATATAAACTTTTTAGAAGAATGATTTTTGGTGAGATTTTGAGACTACCTTTTGAAATAGTTAAATTTTTTAAAATGATTAAAATGAAAAAAGTTTCATACTTTGTACCAGAAAGTTTTAAAGTATGATTTCATCAAAATAAATAAAATATGTTTTTTAAATATTTTATTTTATTTTTAGTATTCTTTTAAAGTTTATAAAGGGAAAAATAATAGCAGCTCATAGGCCTCAACCCCAAACAAAGAGGAATACTTTTGTGAAGATGGTTTTTCTTAGACAAAACAACCAGAGCTTTAACCTAATCCTTAAACAAACTCAGTTTATATCCCAAGGGAAAAGCTATTTACCTTGAGACTCAGTTTGGTAAGACGGCTTCAAAAAAACTGGGTGAAAGCAAAAGTCCTCAGCTGAGATAATATTTGATTATTACTGATAAGGATGTTTCTATATTTTTTGTTATTTAGTAAGCTTTAAATCTAAATTTCTGAATTAAAAAGAAATAGTATTTATAGCTAGAATACAGTTTAAATTAATCACATTATTGTTTTTTTGAAGCAATCATTTGACCTCATGTTTTTCATTACATTTTCTTAAAAGGAGCCAATCAAATGGGAAATATTGAGGAGACGAGACACAGAGACTCCATTATGAGAACAAAACTACTCTTCTTAGCTTTTTCTACACAATATAAAATATACTTTATCTCTTATACTCATATACTTTTTAAAAATCATTGTATTGTGCTCAGTTTTAGACAAGTAGCTTTAAGTGATAGATTCTCCCAGCAGAAACATTTTCCTCTATCTTCTTTGGGGAAAGTTTTTTTCCTCTGTAGTATTTTTAAAAGGCTAAAATTGAATTTTTTCAGCTTAGGAGAGTTACTCTTGTTCTTACTGGATCTTTTCTCTAGGCTCTGAAGGTTCCTGATAACATGCCTACAGGCTCCACAAAATTGTAAGGTATAAAGAAACAGATTTTTAGAGCTAAAAAGTGACTCTTTGGATCATCTAGTCAAACGCCTTCATTTTACATTGAACTCAGAAGTCAGCTCAAGCCTTCTATCCAACCTGTGGCCTCCTTCGTATTGCTGTATATCCTCAGGGATCATATGCTCGTGGTTACTTCCAGCTTCCAATTTCTGACCCTTGGGAACTCTTTTTTCACCTGTAGTTACCTTACCCACTAATCCTTTTCTCTCTGTTTCTTAGAGACCTAGGCAATAATTGCTGTGATTGACTTGCATTTGATTGGTGCCCATCAGGTTTTAAACCATTAATATACTTACTGGAAACAGAGTAGGGAACTGTATGTTTGACCTGTAAAATCTCTGCTTTCACTTAACTTTCTCCTAGATTACATGGTGTTCTAGCTAGAATAGCAGAATATTTTGTATTTGGTCTATAATTTTTCCTCATTTTTAGATCTGAGATACTAAGTGGTCTAAAGCCCTTTGCTATAAATATAATTACATTGAAGATTATCTTTAATCATTTAAGCATTAAAAAATAGTGTACTGGATAATGGTATAGAAGCTGAACACTATAAAATCAATGACACAGTGTCATTGATGTCCTTGCCTTCTATTCACAAAACATGTTTTTCCTTACCTACATGTGAGATTCTTTTAGGAAATGACTTCCAGTTAAAATGTCTTCTGCCTCATAAATACCTTGACATTGGGCAGATGTACTTGACATAGTTTACTAGGCCTGAGACTGTACTAAGACACCTGTAGTATTATTATCTGTAATTAGATATCAATCTCTTCTATTCAAAACCCATATTCCAGGGTTATATAATAGTTCTAATACAAGGCAGAAAAAAAAACAATAAAAATGGAGATATGAACATATAGGATTGGAGACTAGACACATTGATACTTTTTTCTCAACTAAAAAGATTTATAGTCTTGGAACTAATGTAGAAAACCAGTATATATTTTGATTTTGCATTTCACATCTTCTGGTTGAGTTGTCCACTTATTTATCTGTAGGCCTGGCTCAGTAGGTACTCAGTAACCATGTTTATGAGCTTGAGTTGAATTTGGAGGTAATTTGTTTCTTGTCTTTTACTCCTCACCAGAGCAATACCAACAGTGTGACTTACTCTAGGTTCTCCATTGTGATTCTGTTTCTCTCACCTACTAGTACAATTTCTTTTTTTCTTCAAACAGGTAAATCATGTTGAATTGCTCTACAGTTAGATAGATTTCTCTGAAAAATTTTTTGACGGTACTAAATGATTTCTATAATTCTGCTTTAATATCTTTCAGTATAGAGACTGTAATTTAATAGCAGTACAGTTTTTATTCTGTAGAGAAGGCTCCTTACCCAATTTCATGCTACCCCTTCCCCCACATTTTAAATTTTCATAGTGGAAACCAAGAGGTAGTAATTTTTGTTTGTTTTACAAGAGCTTTCTGCAAGGCCTGTTGATATAGTAAGCTTTTCTTAATACACTAAATATTACTTATAGAACATTAACCCTGTAACTGGGGGGCTAGAGGGCAGATAAACTGAAAACTGTATTAAGAGTCTCTGCCACATTAAATCAGAAATTAAGATAAAGCATCTCTTAAATTAAAAAATATATATTTACTGGCATCTTCTTATGAATACATCTGTAGTGCAGAAAAAGTCTATTTGTAATGAATTCTTGTTCTAAATTTAAGGACCATGTGTTTTAATTAATTAGAAAACTGCTGCTGCCAGTTGATCAGGATAGGAACTGGTGAACCGTTCACCAGGTAGTGTCTAGGGGCTGTTTGACAGCTTCTTTTCCTTATTGTGAAATCTTTACCTGATTCCAGGATTTGTGTATGTTTGCTGAGGGGCCAGGTGCTGCTTTTACTGTCAGCTACTTGAAACTATATAGTAGAAACCATAACTTTTATGACCAGAATATTTTCATTCCTGTTTCTACAGGGGCTGCCAATGGAACAAGCAGATTGAATTTAAATTCAATCACATAGCAATTCTTTATAAGTAAAATATATTTTATATTTACATAATAGGTCAGTGTTGTCTTTGTCGCCACTCTGATCCTTTCTCAAGCACTGAAAATTCTTTGGGAATTTGGACTGGCAAGAGAGAACAGCCAAAAGAGAGTACCTCACAGAATAACTCAGTTTGGGACTCTTGTAGGTCTGTAACTCAGGCATCTCTCGATTCTTATTTGGAAGTAGTCACTAATAGGGTGTCTTTGACCTGTTATTTAATCTATACATGTGTAATTGATTAATAAAGGAAAATTTAACCTAAATGAGTAACTAGAGAATTATGACATGCTCTTATTACATTTTTGAAAAGTTCATAAGTGGGCTCTTGGTCTTTCTACCTGGATTTGAGTCCTGTTTGCACCATTTACAAGCTGTTTCATCTTGGACAAGTTACTTAAATTCTCAAAATCATTTTTCCCTCTGTCAAATTGACCTAATAATAATATGTATCCGATAGAAATATTAGGATTAAATATGGTAATTTATATGATGTTTTTAGCACAATCTGGCATACTGTAAGCACTTAATAATGTTTGCTACTATTTCTGCTATTATAATACTCATTATTTCTGTTAAGTTCTTGTACTGCATTTAAAAGTTAATCTGAACATATGAGACAAAAGAGAAAAAGGATATAATAATTTATGTGAGGCTATTATTAAATTTTTCTAGCTTGATAAATTATGTGGAAATCATAATTTTTATGTGGGAAAATATCAATGTGTTTCATTGGTTTTTCAAGACAAATGACTTTGCCCTTCTTCTAAGTTTGTTCTTATGCTTGTTTTTCTTTTTTCAAGCCACAACATAGGGGACTTTAAGTTTATTCTTCTCAATTCTTATTTTATCTGTAACTAGTCATAGATAGTCACTGTTAGGTGATTTCAAAGCCAATTAAAAATAAATAATGTTTTTGCTATGAAAGATTATTTTTCTTCTGAACAAATTATATTTTATTTTCTCTATAAATAATTTACAACTTTCAAGTAATCTTTAAATGTTGGGAAATTTTTCACTTGAAGGCATATGAACATATCATAACTGATTTGATAAATATTTATAAAAATAAAAGATTTATGGCAAAAAAGAAAAATAGCCTCCTTAGGGCCATTGAGTCAATGAAAATATACGACCTTAAGCAATCCAAGAAAAGAGCTCTGATTAGTTTCGGATGATAGTGCAATACTGGGAACCTGAACACTGAACTGATTAATGTAGCTCCAGTAGAAGAGTGATGTTTTTCCTTTCTCAGCAGAGACAAATGTTTCTCCTGCACAAATGAGTCAGAGATAGACAAAAGATGTGAGAACCTCCAGACTTAGAGCAAAAGCAAAAAAAAAAAAAAAATTTAATATTGCAAAGTGGACTTCCATATATGGGAAAGTTTGAGGTACGAAGTTCCTGCAGTCATTGTGCATCTAGGCATCTACTGGGATGGAACTCACTGTGCACGGATCAAGAAGGGATTCATGCCATGCCACGTCTAGGACTTCGCCTCTGTGCCTTAAAAATTTTGTTTTTCCAGTCTAGAGTATAAAGTTCTTTGGTTGGTGGTGAAGCCACAACTTTAAGAAAGATGGCAAATAATCTGTACACATACCACTCACTGAGTCCTTTTAGTCACTCTCAGTTAATTCTAAAAAGAGTTTTTCAAAACCTTTTTCATGTGTTCATTAGAAACACATGAATCCAGGTGGGCCCAGCTACTTAGATTTAAGGCAGTTTTATTTAGAATTCTGTTTAGTATCTTGCATTAATCACCCATAGCATATCGTTTGTCATCACGATATTGTCAAACTAAAGAGTAATAAAGAATTTCAGGGTGCTTTTACAAAGTACAGCTGTCTAGTCAATAAAATGATTGTATTTGGGAAACTATTTGAGAGATGTTTTATTGTTCAACCTTCTCTGGAATACTTTTTTAGGAAAACAAGGGAGTTGGCATCATTACAAGAACAGAATACAAGCAAAACCTCCTTTAATGAAGTCCAAGAGGGCAAGCAAACTTATTAATTAAATGTTTAATCAGATTATAGCTGGTATGTTAATTTTAGGTCACATTTAATATATCCCATATATAATCATGATACATATATTTTTATGTTTACTGCATAGATTATATAAGTTTTGTATAATCAATGTGGAGAGTATATTTATGTATCTTCTTTAGTAACATGATTTTATACTGTATGGGAGTTAATGATATTTTTATTTTGTCTTTTTAGTTGTATTTATTATATTTATTTTGAAGTTAAGACTAGGGATAGGAAAATATTCCCTAATAATAGTTCTTGTGTGAAAACATAATCTACTTTATGATGACTTACTTTCTAGTTCTAAATTTGTTAGGATTCAATGTCAGTGGCTAAAATTAAGAGACTCCTCCCCATCTCCCCAAACAAAATAGAAGTTCATTTTTTACTTCTGTACATGTCTGGGCTGCTATAATGGTCCCACAAATATCAGAGAATCAGTCTTCTCTTTTTTGTTGCTGTGCCAGCTTCAACACATAGTTTCTACCTAGTGGTTCAGTTTCACTCACATCCCAGTCAGCTAGAAAGAAGAAATAAGGGAAAAGAGAAGGCACCCCTTCCTTTGAACAGAATGACCTGGAAGTTTACAAATCACTTATGCTCAGGTCTCACTGGCTGTAGCTTAGTCATATGCCATATCTAACTACAATAGAGGTTGTGAAATGTGGTCTTTCGTTACATGAGCATGTGTTCAATTGAAAATTTCTGTAACTTTGTAAGAAAAGGTGGGATTTGGGGAGAAAACTATATATTAACTGTATATAAATCACTTTTGGAAATATATTGATGCTGAACCCAAGAACTGCCTTTTTAAAGGAAAATACAAATGCTTTTATAATGGTTGTCCAGAAAAATTTTGAAGAAAAATATGCCTGTGTTTGAGTTATATTATCCAGCAGTCAGAAACATATCATAATTCAACTGTCTAGAGAGGCCTGGTGTTCTTTTAATTTTCTAGGGTTAAAGATAAAGCTTTACTATTGAGAATCAAGTTTCCAAAAATTAAAATACACTAGATAATCTTTGGTAAAATTTTTCATTTCTGTGTATTAGGGAGGAGATGTAGAAATGTGAAGTGTCAGAGATCATGTAACAGCATTGGGGAGTCTGTATGCTAATATGAACTAAACTCTTTTTTAGTTAGCTATTTAACCTGAAACTGGGCATAGTATAATCTCTTGGGAGAGATTATAAAAAGAAATTTCAGGTTCATCTTTTTTTACACATGGAAAATTGAGCTAAAGAATCTCTAGTGTGTTAGGTCTGATGTACCTTTTATTCTGTCCTTTTAAGATTTCCTACATTTTAATTTTTATGGCTTGTTTTCTGCTATTGACATATAATTGGATTTTTCAAAACTCTAGTCTGACAATCTTTTGTTTTTAATGAGTATTTATTCTGTTTATATTCCATATAATTACTGAGATTTGATTTTAAGTCTATTATTTTACTATTTTCTATTCTACCAATTTTGTTACTCATTTCTTTTTTGTTGTTTTATTTTGGTTTGATTATTTTTTCTTATGGCATCCTTGTCCTACTTCCCATCACTTTGTTATGTTTAAGTCTTTATTGTTCTTTTCATGGTTACCCAAGAGGCTGCATTATTTATTTTTGTCATATTATAATGTAATAAAAAGTAGTAGTATTACCACTTTCAGGATTGTGAAAGAACCTTCCACTTTTGTACTTAAATGTTATCATTATGTATTTTAATTTTATATTTATTTTAAACTCCAAAAATGTTGTTATTATCACTGTTTTTTTTTTTTTTTTTTTACAGAAAATATTCCTTGTTACATCTTTGAGCTTTCTTCTTACAGCATTCTCTTTTTACCCAAAGAATACACTTGAGTTAGTATGTCATACTTTGTGTAGATCTGCTGGTAATAAATTCTCTCAGGTTTTGATTGTTTGAAAAATGTCTTTATGTTATTTTTTTTGAAGGATATTTTTTTTTCAATGTGTTAAAGTTGCCGTGGTGTGCCTCTCCTTCCCCTTCTTTCCTCTTTTTGGCTGACAGAGATGTGGGTGAAACTGGACCTCTACATGGCTTCTATTGTTTCACTTGAGATTTCAGCTGTCAGAATATTTGACCTTTTCATGTTTTGTTTCTGGCTACTCATAAGATATTTTTTGCCTTTGGTTTTCATCAGTTTTTACTATTATGTGACTAGGTATTATTGTTTTAGTACTTATCCTGATTAGAGTTTGTAGTGCTTTTTAAATCTGGAGTTTAATATCTTTTCAATCAGTTTTGGAAAGTTTTCAGCCATTGTATCTTCAAATACTTTTTCTGCCTCTATTTTTTAAAATAAATCTTTTCATTCTGAAAATATGTATGCTAGATATTTTACCATAGCATATGTATCATTTATGCTCTTTTCTGTATTTTCCATCTTTTCTTTTTTTTTGTATTATAGTTTGGATATTTTCTTCTCACCTATCTTCTACTTCACTATTTTTTTCCATCAGTGAATAATTTGCTATTAAATCCATCAACTAAATTTTTAATTTCAATAATTATATTTTTTAGTCCTAGAATTTCCATTTATTATTCCACATTTTTGCTGATGTCAATCTTGTGGCTTAATTTAGTGGTCATAATAAGCGTAATGATTTTTAAGCCCATCTCTGATATCCCCACTATCGACAGTGGGTCTGATTTCTATTTTGTTTTTGTTTCTTTTGGTCTCCAGATGTTTGCTGTTATTGGCTTAGCATACTTTTTATTGTGTCCTAGATGTCGTATATGAAAATTAGTACCGATAACTTGAGAATCTCAGTGATATTCCAAAGAGGATTATCTTTGCCTCTGGCAGACAGCAAGTATGGAGGCACTAGCACTTCCTGATCATTGTGAACCAAACAAGGGAGTGAGATGATTTACAATAGGCTTGGTTTCCTATGAGTGATGGTCTGTTTCTGTATTTATACTTACTCCAAGAGTATAACCCTTTGAGGTCCCAAACCATACAGACTTTATATTCTCCTTGGTGGGCTCTGAATGCTAATTTTTATGTCCCAGCACTATAAGTTTATTAACACCTCTGCTTTTCTTCTTAGCCTCTCAGTCATGCTTTTGACATTAGCCTTGAGCACAGAATTGTCATTAAATATCAGGATTACCTGTCTGAGCTGACTTCCTTTCCTAATAATAACTCCAGAGTTCTTTACTACCTTGGTGCCTCTGGTGCCCTATTTTTTAAAAATTTCTACTCAACATTTTAAGATATACCTAGAGTAGGATTGGTCTAAAATACCTACTTTGTTATTCTGGAAGTGGTACCCTTCAAAGAGTGTATTCTAACAATGATGATGAATGTGATAATGGTAACTAGTACTTTACAAAATATGTTCCAGGTATAGTTTTCATGCATTATTTTATTTAATCATTACAGTACTTACTATAATGTAAGTATTTTTGTTATTCCCATTACCACAGATTAGGAAACAGATTTAAAGAGGCCAAGGTACATAGTTAATATATTGCAGAATTAAGTTTTGAAACTAAGACTTAAACTCTAGAAACCACAGTCTTAACCAGTTATACTCTATTTATATAAAGTACCTATGGCGACTAACTAAATCTATGTTAATAGTGATTTATAATTTCAGACATATCTGTGTTTATGATTAGGGATGCTAGTCTTTTAATTTTATTATTGAGTTTTTATATAACCTTTAAGTTATTCAGTGTATATGTACCTGACTTTTAAATTAGCACAGAGCCCTTAGTATCTTAGTTATTTTTTTGTGGGGCCCCTTGGCAAAAACAAACAAAACCCCAACAATTCTGTTAAGTAAGTATCCATAATTTAAAAGTTTAATAGCCATTTAAAAATACACATAAATTGGAAGAAAAGATATTTTAATTTCTTTGAAAAATAATCACAATGATATCATCTGAGCACCTGTTATGTACTTCACAACTTCTCAAATCTTGGAATCAGATTGGGCACACCACCTTTGTTTTCTGTTTCATATTGAATTTCATGTGATATAATGTCAAAACTATGAACTAGTATGAACTAGTCATTTATAAAATATTCAAAATATGTTGAGTATTCTTATATTTCCCTTGAAAATTTAAGATATATCATGGTGTAAGTTTATGGAATGTGGCATTAGTACACTATCTCTAGATGCTATAAGTTTGAAAAAGCCCCTTAGCTTCCTGATTCCAGGGTCTCTCAGGCAATATTCCTTCACCTCCCAGATGAGAATCTAAGCATTAGAGATATTGATAAAACATTCAGTCTAAATAGGTTCTATTTTTTTTTTTGGTAAAAGTAATTAAACGTTAAAACATTAAAATGAATACTTTTGAAATGACTCTTGGTTTTTTTAAGAGTCTCCAAAACAGTTGTTTACATGCATCTAGGAGTGAAGAGCAAGGGTGTTTCTTTTGTTGCTCAGATAGAGTAACCAGTTGTATGTATGTCAGGTAGCTGTCCATGAAGTACAAGATGGTACTTTTAAAAAACCATAATAGTTGATTATTGACCTTTTGTGGCACTGCAGATTTGTTGGGGACATAGGTTTGTTGGGGACATAGGGATGACAGGGATGATAAGCAGTGCATATGCTGTGTTCTTATCCTGGAAGTCAGTTATTTGACACAGTCTACGGGGATGGATTATCTGGTTAGGAGAAGGCAAGTTGAAAGAGAAGTGCAGAAGTCAGATTTCCACTTTTGGCTGTGCTCTGGACATGTCGCTTTATCTCTATAAAATAAAGATTTTCCTATGTACTTCTTATATGATCTCTAAAGTTCCATTTCAGCTCCAAAATACATTGGTCCCATGGTTCACCTGAAGCCTTTGCTATATTCTTTACGCCAATAGGCCATTCCTTTACTGCTAGAGTTTATATGTAAATTTGTAAATCTAATATAAATAAGCTGCTTTCTTAATGACCATTTAAATCTCTCTGGACTTATCCATGGGGCCATAATGTTTACTGACATGCTTTCCTGTGATGTTGTCCTTAATTGGGAAGCACATCTTATAAGAATTATAGTCTCCAAGTGGGATAATTCCTGTGGTTTAAAAGTTACCACAAAGGAATTCGCTGGCATTAGAAACCAAGACATGTTTATTTCTCAACACTTTCCCCAAGGCTCTAAAATGTTACTATAAACTCAGAACATTCCTATATTTAACCAGATTTATTTTCAGGTTCATTGGTTATTCAATATTTTCCTGGATACCCATTAATTCATATCCTTTAGAAAGTACATATGTACTGGACCATCAGAATAACATGAGAAATAGAATGCCCTTTTTGTTAAATGTTCTCTGTGATATAATTCATAGAGACTTGTAGCTGACTTTCTCAAATTGATGATTTTTCTATTTCTTGGAACTTTTAAAATTAAAAATTTTACTAAAATGTTTTTATTATGTAACTAATACATTCATTGAGGTAGGATAATTAGAAATATATGTATTTATGTTGAGTTACATAGATTATTTATAAACTTAAAGTTCACAATTTAAGTTATTATTCTAATAACAAAGAAACTGAATTTTTAAGTACCTAATTGAACTGATGTATTTGAATTTTTAAAAATATTTATAATTCAACATTAGCCAGTTACATGAATAAAGACAAATTTATATTTAAGTTGAAAAATAAATACATGTATCTAGAGACCTGATAGCAGCACATTATGGAAAATATAACAGATTTTTTGATAGTTACAAATTAAATATAATGCTTCAGTATTTTAAGAAAGAATGGTTTCACACTAATTTGTTTTTGTTTGTTTTGATTTCCTCCTCCTAGACACAGTCTTTTAATGAGAACCTTGACTAACTTAGATGCTATTATAAGGCTATAAAACATGTTTTTGCTCTTTACATTCCTACCCTTAAAGCCTAGATAAAGCATTACCCCAGAAAAAAGAAAAAAGAAAGCCAACAAAGTTTGTTTAAAACCTGCAAGCAATATGTCAAAGCTTGATTTGCAGCAGAACCAAGTAAATGCTATCATATATCTTTGGCATAATTGGACAACTATTAGAGAGAAAAAAAATAGTGTCATATAACAGCTAAGTAGAAACTGTGTGTTTGCCTTGGGGGGTGGGAAAAAAGCAACTTCAAGACAGGTCCCTTAGCCTGTCCTATACAGAAACTCTGGAATAGTCACTGTCTAGAAATGTCAATTAATAATAAATTAAAGAAACTGAACTTATTTGCAGTAAAGAAGAGGAGAAAAAAACATGTGATATTGTCTTCAAAAATCCTTTAGGGCTACCATGTATAAGAGCAATAAGTTCTATGGGTGGAAGTTTTAGGGAGGCACAATTTGGCTTATAACCTTATAATAAAGGCCTTGTAACATAACGGTCACGTCCGTCCATGGAAGTACTCAGATATGGATTAGAATGGTGTAAGATGGATTTTATTAGGAGGAAGTTTAGAGTCAGTGACCTAAGATTAATTCTGGCTTTAAGATTCTGAGAGCTTCCTTTGATAATACTACATTGAGGTGCTTTAATGATGGGCAGTGTGTTTATTTTAGAGATTTTCTATAATATTTTACTTTAACATTTTCTGTAAATCGCTGTGTATAAATATGGCAAACTAGTGAAGTGAGTTCACTTCCAGGCTCCTCTGCTTCCTCAGCCAGATGCTCCTGTGCAAAGAACTATGTGTGCACTCTGTACAACCAACTATACACAACATTTCTAATTGGTGGTCAGTGTATTTAGAGTATTTTTCTCTGGATTGATTTCAAGTATAATGTGATCTTGTTATACATCTCTGATTGCTCATCTTATTGTTGGAGTAATGAAGTGTTTTAACTCAAGCCTTGTTTCCTCTGAATGAAATAGTTTCTTTTATCAAGAGCTCTATCATCTACCTGATTTCAAATAACTGGAATATTTAATTTTTAAGAGCTCTAGCACTATTCATGTTTCTGATCAACCAGAAAATATTGATTGAGCCATTATGTTTGATTATTATATTTCAGATATCAATTATGGTATTAATGTTAGAGGTAGTTTTAGGGACTTAGTGCCTTTCAATATGTGTGGGGGGTACGTGTGTATGAATATATGTATTTTCTAGTATCTACAGGTTCATTGAGGTAAAACTGATAGACAAAAACTGCACATATTTAATATATAAAATTTGATGAATTTAGGCACATGCATACATCTGTGATACCATCACCACACTCCAGGTAATAAACATATCTATCGCCTCTAAAAGTTTCCTTGTGTCCCTTTGCTGATAAGAACACTTAACATGAGATCTATTTACTCTCTTAAGTGCACAATACTTTATTGATGACTCTAGGCACTATGTTGTAAAGCAAATCTCCAGAATTTACTCATCTCACATGATGGTAACTTGATAGAAAGACAGCTCCCCACTTCACCCTCCTCTCATCACATGGTAATCACCATTCTACTTTCTGCTTCCCTAAGTTTGGGAATTACGCAGTATTTGTCCTTCTGTGACTGACTTAGTTCACTTAGCACAGTGTTCTTAAGCTCTATCCATTTTGTTGCAAATGGTAGGTTTTACTTCTTTTTTTAAGGATGATTAACATCCCAATGTACATATATTCCGTATTTTCTTCATTTCTTCACCTGTCAGTGGACATATGGATTTCCATATGTTGGCTGTTTTGGATAATGTGGCAGTGAACACGAGAGTGCAGATATTTCTGAGATGTCCTAAATTCAGAAGTGGAATTGCTACATCATTTATTAGTTCTTTCTTTACTTGTCTTAAGAACTGCCAAATTGTTTTCCACAGAAGCTGCACCATTTTACATTCCCACCAACAGTGTAAAGTGTTTCCAATTTCTCATGTTGCCAACACTTATCGTTTTATTTTTTTTAATAATAGCCATTCTGAGATGTGAGTTGGTATTTCATTGTAGTTTTGACTTGTATTTCCCTGATGATTAGTGATGTAGAGCATGTTTTCATATACCCGTCAATCATTTGCATGTCTTCTTTGAAGAAATGGCTGCTGAAGTCCTTTGCTCATTTTTAATCAGTTTATTTGCTTTATTTTTTTTTCTTTTGCTGTTGAACTGCAAAAGTTTCTAGTATATTTTGGAATTTAACCCCTTATCAGACAAATGGCTTGCAGATATTTTCTCACATTCATAAGGTGGTAAACGCTTTGTTTCTTTTGCTGTGTAGAAGGTTTTTAGTTTGATGTATTCCTACTTACCTATTTTTGCTTTGATGTCATATCCATGAAATCGTTGTAAAGACCAATATCATGAAGATTTCCTCCTATGTTTTCTTTTAGGAGTTTTACAGTTTCAAGTCTTCTTTGATTTCTTTCATCAGTGTACTGTAATTTCAATGTACAAGTCTCTCACCTCCTTGGTTAAGTTAAATTCTAAATATTTTATTCTTGATGAAGCTATTGTAAATGGAATTGTTATCTTAATTACCTTTTTGGATAGCTCATTGTTAGTGTATAGAAATGTAAGTGATGTTTCTGTGTTGAGTTTGTATCCTCAACTTTACTGAATTCATTGATTATTTCTAAAAGATTTTTGGTGGAGTTCTTAGGGTTTGCTATATATAAGATCATGTTTCTTGAAAACAAGTCATTTGCTCTGGATTGGACTTTCAGTACAATTTTAAATGAAAGTGTCGAGAGTAAATATCTTTATCTTGTTCCTAACCTTAAAGGGAAGGTTTTTAGTTTTTTTACTATTGAGTATGATGTTAGCTGTGGGCTTGTTGTATATGTCCTTTATTATGTTGAAGTAATTCCTTTTCTACCTAGTTTATTGAGTATTTTTATTCTGAATGAGCATTGAATTTTATTAAATGCTTTTCTGCATCTATTGAGATGACCATGTGATTTTTATTCTTCATTATATTAATGTTGTATATCACTTATTGATTTGTACATGTTAAACCATCCTTGTATCCCATGGAATAATCCTACTTGACCATGGTGTATGATTCTTTTAGTATGCTCTTCATTTTGGTTTGCTACTGTTCTGTTGAGAATTTTTGCATCTATGTTTATCAGGGATTTTGGCCTGTAGTTTTCTTTTCTTGTGATGTCTGTGTGTGGCTTTGGTAACAGGGTAATGCTGGCCTTTGTAAAACGAGTTTGGAAATGTTCCCTCCTCTTCTATTTTTGGGAAGAATTTGAGAAGGATTAGTGTTAATTCTTTTTTAAATATTTGGTAGAATTCACCAGCGAAACCATCTGGTTCTGGACTTTTGTGTGTTGAGAGGGTTTTTAATTGCTGTGATTCAATCTCCTTACTCATTATTGGTCTGTTCAAATTTTCTGTTTCTTCATGATTCAGTCTTGGTGGTTTGTATCTTTCTAGGAATTTATTCTAGGATATCCAATTTGTTGGCATGTGATTGTTCATAGTTGTCTCTTTTTATTTCTGTGACACCTCTTGTAAAGTCTCCTCTTTCATTTCTAATTTTATTTATTGAGTCTTTTTGTCAGTCTTTGTAAAGGTTTATCAATTTTGCTTATCTTAAAAAAACAATACTTACTTTCATTGATCTTTTTAATTTTCTTTTTAATGTCTACTTCACTTATTTCTGCCCTATTATAATTTACTTTGTTCTGCTAAATTTTGCTTAGTTCTTTTTTAAAAATTTCCTTGAGGTGTTATGTTAGGTTGAGATCTTTTCTTTTTCTTAATGTAGGCATTTATTGCTATACAATTCTCTATTAGAACTTCTTTTCTTCTAAACCCTAAGTTTTGGTATGTTTCATTTTAATTTTTATTTGTCTCGGGATACTTTTTTATTTTCCTTTTGAAATCTTGTGGTTGTTCATGAGTATGTTTCGTTTTCTATGTATTTGTGAATCTTCCAATTTTTCTCCTGTTATTGATTTCTAGTTTTATACCATTGTGGATGGAAACAATGTTTGATATGATTTCTGTCTTTTTAAATGTGTTAAGGCTTGTTTTGTGGCTCAGCATATAATCTATCCTGGAGAATGTTTCATGTGCACTTGAGAAGAACATATATTCTGATACTTTTACATGGATTGTTCAGTGTATTATGTTAGGTTCATTTGATATATAGTGTATTCATGTCTACTATTTATTGATTTTTTGTCTGAACGCTCTGTCCATTGATGGAAGTGGAGTATTAAAGTCCCTTTGTATTGTTGCCTATTTCTCCCTTCACTTCCATTAATAATATTTGCTTTATATATTTTTTCTTCAATGTTGGTTGAATTTGTTGTGCATTTCTTTGCAGTTGCATTTTATTAATGAATTGACCCATTTGTGACTTTGTTTTTTGTGAGTGATTATGACTAAAAGTCTTATTTTGTCTAATATAAGTATTACCGCTTCTCTATTTTGGTTACCGTTAGCAAAATGTCTTTTACTATCCCCTCACTTTTAATTTTAATAACACACACACCTGTGTGTTATTTTTCATACATAGCATATTATTCCCATTTGTTTTATCTATCCTACCTCTCTGCATCTTTTGATTAAAGAATTTAATCCATTTACATTTAAAGTGATTATTGACAGAAAAACTTATGCCATTTTGTTAATTATTTTCTAGCTGTTTTGTCTTTTATTTCTTTCTTCCTCTTTGTCTTCCTTTGTGATTTAATTTTTTTTGTGTGTGCATTGTCAATTTTTTATCCCTTTAACTTCTAAGTTTGCTAAGATTTCTTCTTTGTAGATTTTCAGCTCAGTAATTTTGTACTTTAGCTCCAGAATTTTTGTTTGTTTCTTTTTATAGTGTCTCTCTTTGTTTATATTTTCATTTTGCTCATCTGTATCTGCCTAATTTCATTTAGTTGTCTGTGTTTTTTTATAGCTCAATGACTTTTTTGAGATGATGATGATGATGATGATGATGATGATGATGATTTTTTGTCATGCAATTCATAGATCTTCATTTCTTTAGGGAATGTTACTGGAGACTTATTTTATTCCTTTGGTAGAGTCATATGTCCGTGATTCTTTGTGTTTCTTATGAGCTTTGAATTGGTGTCTAGACATTTAAAAAAATAGTCATTTCTGTCTTTGTGGATTGGCTTTGGCAGGGAAAGACCTTCAGCAATTAGCCCAGCTGGAAATTAATCTTTCAGACTTTTAAAAGTAGATGTGCATGTTCCACTCTTCTTCCTCCCTCCTAGGGGATAATTCTCATTATTGTACATCTTCTTCCTGTCCCACAGAGACATTCTCCATACCAAGAGCTACCTACCCCTTTTCTCTAGTACAGTGTACCGAGATGCTGGGATCTTAGGTGCAAACTCCACTTCTCTCTCTCTTCTCCTTCCCTTCTGAAGAAGTGTCAGTATTGTGAGCCTTCTTCCAATCCCATAGAACCAGCTTGGCTGCTGATAGCCATGTCTGATGCTCAGAACCTTGTCAGCTGCTGAGATCCTGTCTGGCTGCTAAAATCTCTACTAGCTGGTGTGATCCATGTTGTCTGCTGAGAACCTGACTGGCTACTGAGATCCATGCCAGCACCTGCAGTTCACGCTGGTCACAGCCCCTGACTGTGGAGAGCCACCTACACCGCTTTCTTGTCCCTAGAAACTCTGAGGGGTTTCAATTATGCTTGATGTTTAAATATTTGAGGTGAGGTGCAGGAGCAGGTCTCTTGGGCAGGGCTTTAAGGGCTGGGGACATGTAATTTACTCCCAGCTTTCTCTTTTCCCCATAACAGAAATCACATGCCAATGGGATCTTTTCCACACTGACCTGTGCTAACTTGGGGAGGGTGAGACACAAGTAAAGTGAAACTGTACTTCTTACCTGATTCAGTGCAGTTATTCTTGATTTTGTACTCTTACTGAATACTACATCTTCTTAAGTGGATTCTGGGGTTCTTATAAATGTATTCTGGTTTGTATATAGTTGTTAAATCAGTATTTCTGTGTGAGGAAGAGGGCTGGGACTTCCTATTTCTCCATCTTGCTAATATTACTCTGTATATTATTTTTTAACTGTTGGAAACTTGAGAAAACTATAAAGTTAGGTACCTAGCCTCTGAAAAGACTCTTACTCCATCACATTTCTCTGTTAGACAAGTAGTGTAGCATTTAAATGGAATGGTTTATTGTTAGTGTATTGACTATTTATGGGATGTCTTTTTTTTAATCAACAGTTTTAAAAATTTTTAGAGTAGTTATAGCTTTATCTTAAAGTAAGATTTGAAACTAGTCAGAGTCAACAGTGATATAATTGAAATTGTATCTGAAGACTCAGACTTTAGGTTTTCGTAGACCACTTTACAAGGCTGTGATTATTATCATAATAAGCTTTAATTTGTTATCATATTGAATTTAGGCCATGATGCTAAATTGTACTAAAGGAAATTCTCTAGTGACTAGATCTCTTCATTAACAGCTGTTGCTCTACCTGTGAGAGGATTAAAAAAACTGCCAGCCAAAAGTAGTTCAATATGTCTTTTAAATTATTACTGTATTAGTCACTACCTATGTAAGTAGAGATTGACTTAGTTGTGGAGTTTTTTCAGGGTATTACTGGTTTAATTCTGTGGGAGAAAGTAGGTTTTACATGACTGTACCAGCAGCAAAGTCTCCAAGTATTGCAGAACCATCTGATATTTAGAGAAAATCAGCAGTCTGATTCTGTATTTTATTTTGCTTTGTAAAGTCATGGAGGCATGGAGCATTACTTCTAGAATATAAATGTATCTCCTATATAAAATACTTTTATGAATTTATCTGAAAGTAGGTATCCCTCAACTCACCAGTCTACTTTTGTTAAAATTTCTTCACTAAATAACAGCTATATTTAAAGGTAATGGTTAGATAGGACGAAAGGGGGTCAAATATATGGTGACCGAAGGAAATTGAACTTTGAGTGATGAACACACAATGCAATATACATAACATACTATTTAATTG
This sequence comes from Cynopterus sphinx, assembly GCA_030015415.1. Taxonomy (NCBI): domain Eukaryota; kingdom Metazoa; phylum Chordata; class Mammalia; order Chiroptera; family Pteropodidae; genus Cynopterus; species Cynopterus sphinx. The sequence goes on along the minus strand of CM057379.1, from coordinate 45,293,753 downwards.
TATACTTGAAACCTATATGATTTAATTAACCAATGTCACCCCAAAAATTTAAATAAAAAATAAAGGTAATGGTTAGAATAAAACTCAAGTTATGAAGAGAAAGCAGAAGAAAATTTGGGGGTGATAGAACTGTTGTTCTATATCTTGATTGTGCTGGTGGTTATGTTATGCTTTTGTCAGAACTCAGAAATTTAAACCAAAAAAGTTGAATTTTACTACATATAATTTTAAAATAAAAATTTCTAAAAATATAACCATCCTTCTTTTCTTGGAACATTTATCTGAGGTGTAAAGATACTTGTTGTACCTTCTGCTTTTTTTTTGTTCTAAGACACAGATTAATAACATCTGAATTCTCAGATAGTCCTCTTAGATTCCGAAGAGCTCCAAAGAGAAGTCTGATATTTGGGCAAGATTTTAGAAGATCTTCTCTTCCTCCTTTATTCCCTTTATCCTTATTTTCCTCCCTCTTTTCCTCCCTTCTTACCTTCTTTCCTTCTCCATTTTTCTATATACTTTTGTTTATGGTATTTTTACATATATGTTTATATTTCTAGCATAGATTCTTCTATAAACTAGATCTCTGAAGACCATTTACACAGGAAAAATTCCTAACTTCAAATATTGGTTTGGTATTTATAGAGAAAAGTTTTATTTGTCACATATGTACAAAGGGAAATTTTTAAATGATTGCATTTTTTTAAATATAAATATATATATACCCTAACAATTCACTGTTTATAAAATCTTGCTTTGTATTAATTTAATAATAGAAGTGATGTTTGTACATAGATAGCTACACTATTTCATTTATTTTTTCTTCTGAATAACAGCACACAATTTCAAAGTCAGGTTACCTTGTTCTCATAAGGATTCAGTTTATAATCTGATCCTCCTATGCACACTGCATTAATATTATCAAAACAATGCAGTTATTTATCAGAGTCTAAATAGATTAACAAAACTGAATGAATATATATTACAGCCTGTCTTTAACAAATAAATAATCCCAAATTTTACCCTTATATAATTGTTTTCAGTTGTACACATGTATTCAGTATTCAGGAAATTTTCCTTTATTGTTGGCCTCCGTGAGCCTGATATTTTCTCCTGTGAGTTCTTACTACTTGGTGATTAATGAAATAAAAGTTTTATTCTGAATATTTTTTTAAAGAAAGTTGAGAAATATGAACATATAATCTTTCTTTTAGCTAGATTAAGAAGGAAGTTGAGTATATTGGCTGGAAACATTTTTTTCTAAATGTGTGAAATGCTATAAATTCAAGCCTTAGTAGCTCAAATTTGATTAATCTTTTACTAAGATTTTCAATGAAATAGATATTTATTTTATTTATCAAATCCTTTTAATGTGTCTGCTCTGAGATAAGCACTATTTTAGGTGCCGAAGACTCTGTGATGGTGAAGTATATGGTTCCTCATGATTTGATAAATCTATAACAGAAGGAAGCACACAATGCCATGGTAACACAGTTAAACAAATTTGTGATTTAGTGTATATTCATATTATTATAGAATGGGGAACAATTTTTATAGTACCTAAAAAAGACACCTGTATCATATATTTTGGCACTTTAGAAAATCCTTGTAGGACCTTTGAAAAATTATCTTTTGATCTTAAAAAATTTTAATTATTTCTTTTTTTATGGTGACATTGGTTAACAAAATCCAATAAATTTCAACTGTACTCTTTAACAATTTTATATATATATATATACACACACACACACACACACACACACACACACACACACACACACACACCATGTATTCACCTCCCACAGTTAGATTTCTTTCTGTCACCACATACTTGACCCCCTTTATCCCATCTACCTCACCCCTCTCCCCTTAAAAATTTTAAATTAGTGGGCTTCTGTTATAGTGATGTGAGGAAACGAGTTTATTACAGCTTTTTAAAATTACTTTTGCTGTGCTCTATGTAAAAAATTTTTAAATAGTTGCTATCACAGGATGATAACTGATAGACATTAACTTCTAGTTAAGTGATTTGGTCTAGATTTTTTAAAGAAAGGCCAATATCACATATTTTGCTCCATTATTGGACTGCTTGAAAAAAGTCTCAAATTATTTATTTAGAAACGCTTTCTTAAAAGAAATGAAGAAGTTAATAAGTTGCTCCTACAGTGAAGAATCATTAAGCATTACACATGGAACGGGGTATTGACAGGAACAGACGCCCAAAAAAGTGTACATAGTACTTTATAATATTGCAGTTTACTTTGGAGTAAGGGTGGAAACCATAGGAATCGGTTCTTTTCATGTGCCATGGTACTGATTTTGAAATTTTATAGAGAACGTAAATTTGAAGTATGTTCTTTGGCAGCAACCAGCAAGATGTTTCTAGAACTAATTTGTTTGAAATGAAAGGATCTGGTATAATGACGTATGGCATTAGAAGGAGCAGAAACAGGGAGAGAGCTTTTGATTACCAAAGCTTGTAAATGACTAGCCCATTTTTTATTACTCCTTTCTCTTGATTTCTAATAACTCATAATCTTATTTTGCATGGGACTTTGTCTTTCTAAGATGTTGAGCACATCCCTAACTCTGCATGACTTTTCGCTAGAGAATCAGTATGAGTGTAGATAGCTTGGGTCATAGTCTTGAGAGAATGTGATGCGGGGTAGGCTGCGTTGGATCAGATTCTTCTTTTGGGCCAATCAGCTCTCTATATACCATCTTTAGGGATGATAATCCCAGGAGAAAGTTATCCTGAAAGTGTTTAAAGGTAGGATAGGCAATGAAACATGTTCAATATACCATTTGAAGAAAAAGAAATTTTATTATAAGGACTCACAAACTATTAGGTAGCAGAGCAGCTTTAGGTTCTAGTTTCTTTCTCTATCTCTCATCATCCAGCCATTTCATTTCCTGCAGGCACTCTCAAGACAAATGTCTAACATACACACACACACACACACACACACACACACACACACACACACACACTTTGCATGCCCACAATTATTCACACTCTACTTGTCTCTGTGTATAGGCTCTTCTCTTTTACTGCTGATTAACCAGTTTTCTCTTATTTATTTCAGAATATTCAGTCTGACTGGCTAAACAAATTACCATCACTTTTTCTAATCAGAGCTCTTCAAGCCTGCCTGCCTCACAGATCACTGATTAGCCTAGAGATTGACTGCCCCTGAGATAGTTGCTACTCATTGATAATAATAAATCAATGGTGCATCCCCAATTGAGTGTTGTGGCAGTATAAATGAGAGGGGGAAGCTGGTAGGACTAATTCATGTGGATTTTCTTAATAAGAACACTATTCTTTTGAAAAGCAGTACATTACATTCTGGCATTTTGAGAAAAACTTGGGCTTTCAGGAAAGAGGAGAGAGAGGAAGGAGGGAGGGAGAGAATATTCCTGGACTATTTAGAAGCCAGACAAGGAGCTAGGTGTTTTTCTCTTACTTCTTGTGTAATCAACCAAGGTAATTTAAGTGACATTTCTAATTTAAGTAAGTAGCATCAATGGGATTTGAAGTTAGTCTCTCCCCAAAGTCCATGATTTTTTTTCCTTAAACACGCAATAGTGTCTTATTATTTTGATTATACATTGGTGATATATCTTGCCTTATGTTTTTACTTTACGTAGACGTATATTCAGTTCATGAGATGAGATGGTCTTGAGAATAGAGGACATGCATGCCCTTTTTGCACATTACCTGTGTATACAATAGTTTCCCAGTTTTTAATTTAACTTAATTTTAAATGTTAACTCACCTACTAAATAATAGAATAATGCCTTACAATAGTAAAATCTTGAACAGTATTCAGGACTAGTCGAAATATGAGAAGGTCATGTTTTTCAACCTATATTCATAATCAGACAACTTCGTATTAAATATTATTGCTTGGTTATGATGTTTTTTAACCACTTTTTATATTAAAGACACAGAAAAATTTACTGATTTTGGTGTACAGTTCTGAGTTTTAACACATAAAGTAATCTAACTACCACCACAATGAAAATGTAGAACAATTCCATCACCTAAGAAAATTTCCTCCTAGCTCTTTGTAGTCATTTCCTCCCCTCATCCCCAGGCACTGGTAACCACTGACCTATTTTCTGTCTCTATAGTTTTACCCTTCTGAAATGTCATATTAATGGAATCATATAGAATTATAGCCTTTTGAGTCGGACTTCAATCACTTAGCATAATGTTTTTGAGATTAAACCATGATGTTGCATGCACTAGTAGCTCTTTATATTGCCGAATAGTATTCTGTTATATGAATATACCACAATTTCTTTATCCATTCTTCACTCAAGAGATATTTGAGTTGTTCCAGTTTGGGAAAACTATGAATTAGGCTAATATAAAACATTATTAAAAGCTTTCATGTAAACATAGAAATGTTGTAGTGGGTTATTTTTGTTTGTTTTCATCTGGCTAAATACCTAGGAGTGGGATTGTTGTGTCATATGGTGCTATGTTTAACTTTAGAAGAAACTACTGAACTGCTTTCTAAAGTGTCTGCAGTTTTACATTCCTACCACTGGTGTATGAGTTCCAGTTGCTCTGTATCCTCATCACTTGTTATTGTTAGCTTTTTTTTTTTTTTTAAGCCATTCCTTTAGGTATGTAGTTGTTTCTTGCTGTGGTTTTGTTTGCATTTCCCTATTGACTAATGATGCTGAGTGACTTTTTAAAAAATTTTATTTTTATTATGGTGATATTGGTATACGAAATTTAGTAAGTTTCAGGTGTGCAATTCAACAGTAAGGCATATATATATTGCTTTGTGTGTTCACCACCCATAGTTAGATTTCTTTTTGTCACCATGTATTTGACTCCTTTTACCCCATTTACCTCCCTCCTCCCCACTACTCTCTGGTAACCACTAGTCTATTGTCTATGTCCATGAATCTCTCTTTGTTTGCCCTGTTTGTTTGTTGCTTTTAGGTTTATATCCCACATGTAAGTGATAATCATGTGATTTTCTACTTTTTCTGTCAGGTTTACTTCACTTATCATGATTACCTTGAGGTTCATCCATGTTGTCGCAAATGGCAGTATTTTATCTCTTCTATTGTATATATGTACCAAATATTCTATTGTATATATGTACCAAAGCTTCTTTAGCCAATCATCTATTGTAGAACACTTCAGTTGTTTCCATGTCCTGGTGAATAATACTGCTATGAATATCAGTGTGCAAATATCTTTTTGGATATGTGTTTTTAAGTATCTTTTCATATGTTTATGTGCCATCCCTATATCTTTGGTGAGATATCTGTTAACATCTTTTATTAATTTTTAAAACCAAGTTGTTTGTTTTCATATTTTGAGAGTTCTTTACATATTTGGGTTACAGAAATTTTATATCGGAAATGTGATTTGCCTGTATTTTCTCTGCCATCACTTATCTTTTTATTATCTTAATGGTGTCCTTCAAAAGGCAGAAGTTCTTTTGATGAAGTTCAATTTATTTTTTCTTTCAGTGATGTATCTAAGGAATCTTTGTCTAGACTAAGTTTCCACAAATATTTTTTTCTACATTTTCTCCTAGAAGTTTCATAGCTTCAGGATTTACATTTTGTTCTATGATCCATTTTGAGTTAATTTTTATGTATGGTTCAAGGTTTAAATATTAAGGTTCTTTTAATTTAATTTAATTTTTAAATTTTTACTTCTTGGTATAGCTCTCCAATTATTTCAGCATCATTTGTTGAATTACACTCTTTATTGAATTACATTTGCATCTTGGTCAAAATCACCGTGAATGTGTGGATCCTTTATTCTTTTCCCACAACTGTGCTGTCTTATTCCTGTGATTTATAGTTATATAAATCTTGAAATCCAGTAATGCGAGACCTCCAACTTTGCTCTCCTTTTTCAAAATTGTTTTGGCTATTCCATATCTTTTCCATTTCTCTATAAATTTTAGAATAAGATTTTTATTTCTGTACAGCAATCCTGTTGGGATATTGATTGGAATTGTGTTGAGTCTATAAATTGAGGAGAATGAAAATAGAATATTGAGTATTCCTATTCTTGAACACTACATATCTTTTCCTTTATTTATGTCTTCTTTAATTTCTTTTATTAGTGATTTGTAGTTTTTGGTATACAGATATTAGTTAGGTTTATAATAAAATATTTTTATGATTTTTATGGTATAATAAATGGTACCTTTAAAATTTCTATATCTAGTTGTCCATAGTTCATATTAGAATATGGATTTTCAAACTTGTTAAACTACAGAATTTCAGTTTTAATAGTTTTTTTTTTAATTTGTATAAGCAATGATATCTATTTAGGATTCTAAAAAAGGCTACATTTTGTTTTGTTTTATTCATAAGATCCTTAGGACATAGAGTGGTTGTTCTTACATATGTACCATATGGCTAGATGATTTTTATGGCTTGTTTTGCTTTTTTTGTTTGTTTGGTTGTTTTTAGTGTCAATAATTAAAATGCTATATTCTTGTATAGTTAGAATATATGTTCATTTGAAAAATAACATAGGGAAGTGAATGTTTCTTATAGTCTTCTCTGTTAATGGGATTTGAAAGAATGTGTATCTTACTTGCTGTAGGCAACTAAGATAAATAATAAAAGTAGAAAATACCTTCTTTCTAGAATTGTACTTCTTTTTGCACTGCTTAGCCATCTCTGTTATATAAGTATAAACAGGTCTAAGCATTTTAATCATGTTCAAGACTGCCTTCATATTTCATGTGATTTAAAAAAGGAGTCATGACATTGCTTTAGTGAGTTCTCAAGACCTTAAAAATGGATCTTTAATTCAAGCAGATTATGATGAATGAGAGGCATTTACAGTGTACAATTGCTATCTAGATGCAATTCTACTCTGTAGTGCTTTATTGATTTCTTTCCTTCTGCATTGCCAAAACTCTGGATTTTTTCCCAGTAATATAGGGTCATTGAAAACAAAACTCAGTTGATTCTAGCTAGTATTTTCCCCTTTCCAACACAAAAAAATTTTAATATTTGGCATTAAGTAGAAAGGTTTTAATCTAATAATCTAGCTTGCCTATTTATTTATGAGACAACATTTTTTTGTGGGCATATGTCCTAAGGCTACAGGTTTGGACTAAAAATTATTAAGTAGAATTGTTTTAGGTTTGATAAATGGCAAAGCATGGACTGTGTTTTTCAGACACTGAGTTGCCATCTTTTCTATGTATAAGAAGATAAGATTTTTGAAGATACTTATAAACACGTTTAATACTCAATGTTTTCTAAATTTTAAGAGGCTATTAAAATTTCTGATTCCTTTTTCTATTCTCAGTCTATTCAACTGTTATTTTTCAGTGTCATAGGATGTTCTCATAATAAAGCAGAAAAAACATTCTTAGGGGAATAATATCAGAGGATTATATTATTTATATGATATTTTACTTTAGCATTTTCAACATATATTTATTCAAGTAAATGAGGAAAATAATTAAAATAATTTCTGAAAATACTATTTGTACAAAAAGATTTCTGGGAATAGGAGAAATTCATTTGATAAGAGGACGGTGAAGTCTGAGGAGTGGGGTACTGACAGGTTGTTTTTTGAGTTATGTAGCAATTTATAGCAGTTCTTAAAAATTCTATAACTTTTTAAACACATTCTTCAAATCTAAATATTGTTATCTATTGGAATACTTAATTAAAATAGACCTAATTTATGAAACATAATTTCATAGTCAAGCCTGTTAAAATATATCTATAAAATCTAAGAATTCTTAGGCTTTCTAATGCTGCTTCTCTTTTGGTAGACTGTGAAAAGGATAAGAAGTAGGGGAGTATAAGAGTGGAAAAATATGCACCGTGGTAGCTTTCTATCCACATCTCACAGAATAATACTTCTGCTACCTATATTGCCATAATACCCTTTTTCCCTGTAAATCAATTCTGAAATTCTTCCAAAGATTTTTTTTTCCTATGTTTTGGTCAGATAAGTATCCTTGTAGATACTACTAAACAAAGATATGAGTTTATAGTCACATCTATGTTTCTACCCTAAAAGAGAGCAGGTCAGTGAAATATAATGGTTTTCTACTGTTCATCTGGGTCCTTGGTGCTTTAAACCCCAATAAAATTATTCATCTTTCTTTCTCTTTTGGTGACATTTTTTAAAAAGTTAAATGACCTAAGAATTTAGTAGCAGCATGACTTTTTTCTAATAGGAATTGTTATGCAATTAACTATTGCACATAGTAAAATGTTCATTTGATATACTATTATATCCTGTTATTTAGTATTGTCTATTAAAGTTTTCAGGGAAAACAATTTTTTAGTTGCTTATTCTGTGCATTTTAGTGTATATGTTGAAATAACAAAATAGTTGAAAAAAATTGAATATTTATTCAAGATAATTTTGCTTTCTTTAGTAAGCAAAATAAAAGCTTCTTTAAAATTTTTAGGTTAGTTAAGGACAAACGTAACTAGACTTTTAATATTTTATACAATACTCTTATCAGAATAAATTGCTTATTCTTTGTGATGTCAAATGTTTTTATGGTCTTTTTTGAGGAAATATTAAGATTTCAATAGTTGCTTTATTTAAAGGCATTTTTATTCATGTACAGACTTGGATATATTCTTATTATTATCAATTTTGCTGTTAAAATGAAGGGTCTGTTTTAGAAATATATTGTTAATATACATTTTTATAACACTATAAATGCATTTTCAAATATTTTCCTAAGCATGCTGAGTTTCTTGGATGTTACTCTGATAATTCTAGACATCATTACACTGCTTAAGAGACCAATGTCCAGTTCTGACAAGCCACAGTAAATTTAAATAATACTCTGCTTTGTAGAATAAATCTTTTTGCTTTGACTGTTAGTTTGGTCTGGAGCCTAATGTCAAAGAGACAGAAAAGGAAATACAAGTCATCTTGGAAGAGATGGAAAGTAAAATACTAGCTGAGCCAAGATTTTATATTGAATTATGAAGGTGATTATGATTTCCTAAAGAGTAAAAATATACCACTATGTTTAAAATGTCATGGAAGTTAGAAAAAGTATAGTTCAATTTTAAACCATGGATTTCTAATGCAAATTTGATTTAAACATGTAAAATTTTGTGTTTTGTCAATATACACATATGCACTTATTCAGTTAGTATCTACTTGCCAGCTGTTAGAAATATAAAATATGTATTGTTTACATATGAAATTAATAAAGCAATAGTATAGAGAAAAAATGAGAAGACAACCAGATAAGCAATTTTAATGAAGTATAAGAGGTGCTTTATTTCGGGAAAGTATAGGGTGCTATACAAGTACATGGCAGAAAGAATACAAAACCTCAGAATTCACAGACCACTAAGTAGCCTACTCAGAAGGCCCTTGCTACACTAATAAAGAATGATTATTCCTAGGCTGTATGCTACTTCAGGACTACCTATGGTATCTTAAAACTGAAAACCAAAAGGATCAAACTGTGTCTAAGTAACTTAATTTTTAACCCAGAACAAAACTCAGGAATATTTAAAGTAATATAAAGATATCCAGTATTCAACAAAGTAAAATTTATAATATCTGTTTTCAATCAAATATGACCAGACAAGATAAAGAAGTGGGAAATATCTGACCCAAAATAATGAAGAAAAGCAATAAAAACCAATCCAGAACTGACATGGATGTTAGAATTAAAAGACAAGGACATTCATGCAGTTGTTATATATCTTCAGAAAGTTAGAGGAAAGATTGAACATGTTAGATAGAAATATGGGACATATTTTTAAACATCAAAATTTTAAAGATGAAAAAAGTATACTGGATAGAATTGATGGGAGAGTATACACTGAAGAAGGAAAGATTAATAACTTTGAGACATAGCAATAGAAATTATAGACAATGAAACACAGGAAAAAATACTAAAAAAGAATAGAGAACAGTGAGCTGTGAGACAACCTTAAGCAACCTAATATATTTGCAATTGGAGTCACCAAAGGAGAGAGAAGGAAAGATAGAAAAAAATATCTACAGAACTCATTGCCAAAAGTTTTATAAATTTGATGAAAAGTATAAATTTAAAGAATGAAGAACTTCTGAGAACCTTAATAGTGCACATATGCATATACGTATGCACACACACATACACACACATGAAGGAAAATACACCAATGCATATGTTAATCAATTGCTCAAAACTAGTGACAAAGAAAACAAAACAAGCTGGTGGAAAAGTCACATTTATACAGAGGAAGAAAGTTTCGTCAAAAACAATGCATATGAGAAGGTAATGGAATAATACCTTCAAAGTACTGGAGGTGGGAAACCAATTTAGAATTCTATACTGAGGAAAATATCTCTCAAAAATAAAAGTAAAATAGAGCCTTTTTGAGACATATAAAATCTAAAAGTATTTATTACTAGCAGACTTGTCTAAAAGAAACGTTAAAGGGAGTCCTTGAGTCAGAAGGAAAATGTCAACAAAAGGAAATATGGATCTACACAAAGGAATGAAGAAAATCAAAAATTGTACATCTGTAAATACATATATGTTTTTATTACTAAAATCTCATTAAAAGATAAATAACTTTAAACAGAAATATAGTGTGTGGTTTATGGCATGTACATATGTATAGTGCGTGACAACAATAACAGGCTGTTATTATACTGTTTATAAGCTATATGTTAGATGATAGCATTTTCTTGAAGACAATCTATGACAAGTTAAATATGTATTTTTGTAAATATATAGTATATAAATATGTATATTGTAAACATTAGAGCAACCACTAAAAGAAGAAAACAAAGTTATAATTAATAAGCTATCAAACGAGATACAAAAACATTTAATTAATCCTATGAAAGGCAGAAAAGAAGAAAAAGGGAGCAAAGCATAGATATGACAAATAGAAGACAAATAACAGGATGGTTAATTTAAACTTAGCTATGTCAAAAATCACATTAAATATAAATGATCTAATCACCCATTTTAAAAGCAGAGATTGTCGGATTGGACAAAAAAGCAAGATCAAACTATATGCTGCCCATGATAAATACAAAGAAACAAGTAGATTAAAAGTAAAAAGAATGGAGAATACTAATAAACATGAAGTTGGAGTGGGTTTATTAATGTTAGAAAAAGATTTCAGAGCAAAGAATTATAACCAGGGAATGGAAGGCATTTTATAATAATAAAGGAATCAAAGAAATTTTGGCATCTGTCTGTCTGTCTGTCAACAGACATGTATGCAGTGGAACATTATTCATCCTTATAAAAGGAGATCCACCATTTGCAGCAATGTGGATGTACCTGGAGGACATTATGCTAAGTGAAATAAGCTAGACACAGAATGAAAAAACTTCGTGACCTCATTTTTGTGTGGAAACTAATAAAGTTGAATGCATAGAAGCAAAAAGTAGAGCAGTGGTTACCAGTGGTGAAGAGGTGGGGGAAACAGAGATGTTGATCAGAGGATACAAAGTTGTACCTGTGTAAGATTAATAGATCTAGAGATCTAATGTATAGCTTGATATTAATAATACCATGTTGAGTACTGGAAATTTGTTACAAGTAGATTTCGGGTGCTCTTATCATCAAAAAATATGGTAACTGTGATGATATGTTAATTAGCTTGACTGTAGTAATCATTTCACTGTGTATATATCAAATCATCATGTGTTTTACCTTAACTGTATGTAATTTCTATTTTAAATTAAAAAAAATAGTAAAGGGGTCAATTCCTCAAGAGGATATAGTAAACTTAAACAATTATACATATATCATAACTTCAAAATACAGAAAACAAAAACTAATAGAGCAGTAAAAAGAAATAGAGAAATCCACAATTGTTGTTGGAAATATCTTACTCACAATAATTGATAAGAAACATACATAGACAGAAAGTCCATAAGGATCTAGAACGTGGAAACAACACTGTTAACATAGTTTTAGCCTAATGGATATTTGTAGAACATATCACTCATAATAATATACATTCTTTTTGAGTGCATATTAAATATTTACCAAGATAAGCAGTACTAGTGTCCATAGTGTCCATAAAACAAGTCTCAATAAATTTAAAAGGATTCTAGTTACACAAACTGTGTTCTGTAACCAAATAGAATTAATTTGGAAACCAGTAACAAGAAGATACTTAGAGAATTCCTAAATATTTGGAAGTATTTTGAACTGCATGAAAATATAAAATGACATAAAAAATTGTGGGTTGCCACTAAAGCAATACTTGAAGGGAAATTTATAGGAGTAAAAACCTATATTACAAGGAAAGAGAGGTTTTGAATCAATTACCTCAGCTTCAGCCTCAAGTAAGTAAGAGAAAAATGAGACATAAAGCCAAAGTAAAAAGGAAAAAGGAAATAAAGATCAAAGTGGAAATTGTTAAAATAAAAAATGAAAGCAATAGAGAGTATCAAGGAAACCAAAAGTCGATTTTTTGAGACTATCAGTGAAATTGGTAAATCTCTACCAAGACTGATCAGAAAAAAAAAGGACACAATAACCAATATCATGGTTGAGAGTGATTACATAATCATAGATTATATATACGTTAAAAGGATAAAAATTTCATGCCAATAAATTCTGTAGCTTTGATAAAATGGACAAATTCCTTGAAAGCCACAGATTATCAAAGTCCACTCAAAAAGAATTGATAATCTGAATAGCTCTTTACTTGTCAAAGAAATTAAATTTTTATTTAACAACTTTCCCACAAATCAAAATCCAGACCCAAGTAGCTTACTTTGAAGTCTATCAGATATTTCAGGAAGAAATAACACCAATTTTGCTAGAACTCTTCCAGAAAATTAAAGAGAGGATATGTCCTAACTCATTCTATGAGACCAACATTATCCTGCACCAAAATGAGACAGATATTATTCCAATAAAGAAAACTAAGCACCAGTATACCATATGAATATAGACACAAAAATTCTTAACAAAACTTAAGCAAACAGAATCCAAAAGTATTTAAAGAAGATGTACACTATGAATAAATGAGGTTTGTCCCAGGAATGTGAAATTGGTTTAACATTTGAAAATCAGTCAGTGCAATGTGTCATCTCAGTAAAAACAAGAAAAGCATTTGACAAAATCCGACATTCATTCTTTATAACTCACAGAAGATTGGGAATAGAAGAGAATTGCCTCAATTTGATAAAATCACACTGCTAATATACTATTTCATGGTAAAATACTGAATGTTTTCTTTCCCCTTACAATCAACAATAAAGCAAGGGTGTCAACTTTTAAAACTTCTGTTAAACATCATGCTGGTAGAGTAAGTGCACTGAGGCAAGAAAAAGGGGGAAAGGCGAACGGAAAGGAAAAAGGAAAATTGTCTTTATTTTCAGAAGACATGATCATCTGTGTAGAAAATCTGAGGTGGGGAGAGGGAGTGATATGGCACGAAGCTCCAGATATAAGTAGGGACCAGGCCATGAAGGCTTTGTAAGTCCACCTTAAGGAGAGCCAGAGTTTCATAAAGGTGATGCATAACCATTAAACTTTTTTGTATTAATCAGATTTGCAATTACAGAGTTTGATTGGGTTGTGGTGCATATATTGAAGAGGGCCTAAACACTCACAGCAGAAACTTCGGACAGAAGTCTATAGAAATAATGTAAAGATAATTGTTGCCTAGACTAAAGTATAACAGTAGGGATGGAGAAATGTAAAAAAATTGGTAACTATTAAAAAATAGAATTGACAGAACCTTTACCGCATGTAGGAGTGATATATAATGAGGAATCCAGGGCAACTTACATGTTTCATGCTTGGCAAACTGGACAGATATTGGTACTGTTCACTGAGACAGAAAGAATTGGTTGGAGCAAGAGGTAGGAAGATGAGATGAGTTTTAAATATGTGTAGCTTGAGATGCTTTTTGATAGCCAAGTTATGATGTACTAGAGCCAGTTTATATAGGTGTCTGGATAAAAAAAAAAGTTTTGATGTAAAATAATAGATTGGAAGATAGGAGGTGATCATTGAAGCCATGGAAATTTTGAAAGATTGCCTAGGGAGAGGATGAATACAAAATAAGAGTAATATGAGTAGAGAAGTAGGCTTGGAAGAAAAACAGGCTTAAAAAGGAAGAGGAACATGAAAGCAAGATTAGGAAGGATGAATCAGAGAGTAAGGAAAAATACCTGGAGAATGTATTATAGAAAGAGATACTTTCAGCAAGGGGAAAGTGATATTGTCAAATGCTGCTGACAGGTCAGTCATAACTAGCATATTTATATAGAGGTTACTATGGACCAAGCACAGTTGTAAAGTTTTGCATGTATCAGCTAACTTAATTTTCACAACAATCCTTTGACCTAGGTATTATTATTATATTCTAGTTATGCAGATGAGAAAAGTGAGGTACAGAGATGTTAAGTAACTCGCCCAAGAAAAATGCATGGCTATTCAGTGATGGAATCAAGATTTGAACTCATCCAATTTGACTACATAACTTGTGTTCTTAACCAGAGAGATAAGAGGTGGAAGTGACAAATGGATTTAACAATAAGGGTTTCACTGATAAACTTTAGTCAGTCTTAGTGGATCAATGTGGACAAAAACCTGATTGGAGATTAATGGGGAATACATAGGAAAATAGAAGTGTAAATGAATATGGTGAAATGGGTGTGAAAAGGAAGAGAAGGGCAATAGGAAACCACTGTTTAAGATTTATGAAGGGCGTTCTTAAGATAGGCAAGTCTTAAATTTAAATGAGAGCAAGCAAGTAGGGAGAGAGGTTGAAGAGACATGGTAGGGGTGGGAGAATAAAAAGAGAAAACTTCTGAACCATGAACAAAAGGCAGTAAGAAATAGAATCCATAGCAAATATGAGTAGAGGGGCCTTAATATGAGCAAGACTTCTTTTATTGTCACAGTGGGGAAGAAGGAAAACACAGATATGGGTGCATATTTAAAGGTTTCCCGCTATTCCAACTTCTTCAATCTCAATTTCTCTCTCTTTCATAGATTTGAAACAGAGATGAAAATTCTCTGTGTCAGCAAGTTACTACCCTTTTAACTTGGACTACTCTTGGCTAAAGGGGAGAGGGAAGAGCATCCTTCTACTTTAGCTATTGAAATTCAGGTTTCTAAGACACAGACTGAGCTGGGGAAGTCCTTCTGGTACTGTTGCAGCATGGAGGATTTCCTACCACTTTTAAAGAATCACAATTACCACAGGAAATGAACATACTCCTTGGTATCGTTTGCTAGGGTAAATCTATATTAATAGAAAAAGGTCGAATACAAAGATAATCTAAAAAATATTCAATTAGAAATGGTAATTATGATATACAATATGTTTTATATGCCATTTTCTAGATATGGTGTCAGCAAACTCTATCCCAGTGCCTGCTTTTTTTTTTTTTAATAGTTTTATTTGTAACATGGCCATCTATCTTGAGGTATGTCTGTGATGCTATTGCACTACAATATCAGAGTTAAATGGTTACAGCAGAGAGTAAATTATCTGAAAAGGCTGAAATATTTACTGTTTGGCCCTCTTTAGAAGAGGTTTGCTTATCTCTTGTCTGGCATAATAAAACAGTAAAGACTTAGGAAATATTTCTGAGACAAAGAGAAATTAAGATACTAAAAGTGTAAATGGAATTTAAAAAGTAGAAGATATTTAGAATATATTGCTAAATGAAAACAACACTGTACAAACCTATATAGACTATACCTTAATCTCATTTTTATTTTAAAAATTTATATTAAAAAGGTAATAGTTGTTTCTAAATGGTGAGATTACACTCGATTCTTGTTTTCTTGCTGCTGCTTATGTGTTTTCTGATTTCTTTTTTACAATGAACCATGTGTTACTGTATTATTAATAAAACTCAACTGTTGTAGATGAGCATGAGAACATAAAGTGAAAGCAAATTAGAATGGGAAGCATAAAAATTTGGCAGGGTCAAGCAAAGATATGATACCCTGGAAAATGCATAAAAAAAAAAAAAATGCTTCTTGTTGACTACCCAAAAGATTGGAGAAATTTTTCAGTGATGTGCTAAGAACACTTTCAGGTCATTTAATTCTTTATACTGGCCAGAGGCTGATATAAGAACAAAATTTCCTGCAAAACTACAGGAGAGAAAAGATAGTTGTATAAGTTATTAATTACAGTTAGCCTTTTCTGAATTATAGTTAGCCTCATTTTCAAAGATAGATTTTTAAAGTTTAGTTAATGGAAATTTTCTTAATTTTTGTGACTTGTAGATAATACTTTATATTAGTAATTTATTTTTAATCCAAAAAATTAAATTCAGTTCGCTAGCTATAAATAAAACCTACACTTTGATATATTATAGAAGTGAAGAGGGCTTTCTTTTGTAAGAAGTCACAATTGTGCCTTTAAAAAGAGGTGAACAGCTTTTATTGGGGTAAAAATCAGTCAGAAATTACAAAAAGTAATCTTTTCAATGAAGTACTATTATTAACCAGATGAGACTTGAAGTCGTTTCACTGTGATATTCTATTCCAACATCTGCATGGTGGCACTATCCAGATGCTCACTATAAAGTTAAATGGATCTTGACAAGCATTAAGTTGACTTCAGTGGCTTTACAGTATTAGGAGTCGTTGAAACACAAGAGAAACCAGTTTTTACCAAATTTTATCTCTTAAGTCAACATATTTTTATTTAAATTATCACTCTGAATAGTATTTATTATCTCTATAATGACCAAACGAATTGTAGACTGGAGCTTAGAATATAAACTGTGGACTTCCAGTAAAATTGTCATGAAAAACAAACAGAAAACCACAGCAGAAAACAAGCCAAAAAACCCTCATTTTATTTGCCCTTTAAATATGAATCGAATAAATATGAGACTGATAATTTATTAATGATAAAATATGACTTGTAGGAGGAATTTTTATGTAATGTAAAAAAAAACAAATTAAATCAAGAGAATAAACCCCCAAACAAGAATAAATGTGGGTATACATAGCATTTTTATGAAAAATTTGAGCATGTGTCAATTATATAATATTAAATTCACTTATATATTTATAAGTAAACACACATACACAGACATTTGTATCTGTGTATACATATGAATGTGTATGTGTTATAATTATATCCATGTATTCCACTGATTAGTATGACAATAATGGAATGATTCTGAATGAAAACTATCAGTAATAATTATATTTTAAAAAATTTACTTTTAATGAAGCCCATTATATTATGGAATTATCTTAAAAGGACATGGTAAAAGCTCCAATCCTGTTATTTAACAATGCACTGATAAAATCCACACATCATTGGGAGCAAAATTCATTGGCCATAGATGTGTAAGATATCCTACTAGATCTTACCCATATCTGACACTTATTATTCAGGTTGATTTTAATCATAATGTAGACTGGAATCTGTTTTTGTTGCTTAAGCAAGCACCTTTTTTTTTTTTCCTAATTAATGTGTTTCTCATTTATTCAGGAAGTCTCTAATGGCATTTGGGATTGGGGAAACTTATTAGCTTCCTTCCTGAGTAATGCACTTTTTATTTCTTTTTGAAATTGTGGTCTCAGCGAAAGATCAATGTTGGACAGAAAGGAGTAAGGAAAGAAAGATGGGAGGGAAAATGGAATGAAGAGAGGAAGGAATAGGAAGAAAATAAGAAAAAACAAAAAAGGAAAATAAGAAAGTTAACTATACAAACATTTAGTTCATGTATATAAAAACAAATACAAAACTGTAAACATTCTGCAAAAACAGCAAGATCCTGTCATTGTCTCATTCTACTCCCTGCTTCCCTGGATGATGTCATATTTTTCATATATAAATAAATGAAGTAATATGTATATTTTTGGTGATGATGTTTCTGTTACTGAATTTCTAAGTAATTGAAACATAAAGGAGAGTTGTTCTGGTTATACTTTTCTCTGAATTTTCATATAACTACTGAAAAATAGCTAGCCAACTCATATATTTTTCTAAGTTTATTTCAGTAATAATACTTATTACTGTTATGAGTAAAAAAATATCTTGCCCAAGTCTGGGGTTTGGGGGATGGCTAGTAGGGTAGTGAATGAAAAGATGTTGAAGGAAATGCATCAAAATCTTGTTGGGGGAAGAGTTTAGGGAGTTGAAAATACACATTTGATATAACTGTTTTTATGTTAAAAGCTATATAGGTGAAAAAAAAAAGCTATAAGGTGAAATTTAACAAATTCTTGGCTGATAGGGGTATACAGAGGGGAGAGTGAAAAGGGCCTGTAGAGAGATGGATTTTAAAAGGCTGACAAACAGTACACTGAGGTATTGATGTGACACTTTCTAAATCATTCTTAGAGTTTTAAAAGGTAACTATTTTAGTAGTCTTTGCAAATTATTATAATGCTGCTACAAAAGGGTGCATTCCACTCTTTGTCAAAATCAAGTTGTCTTGTCCATTTTTATGACTTTGCTCTCAAGTTTTGTTCCACGTGAAGTGAGGAAAAAGTAAAACCAATATTTTAAAGGGTTTTTTCCCCCTTTTCCTTCTAAGTAAATCCTTCTCCTAATGAGTGTCATATTCTTAGAATTAATCTCTCAGCCTTTGTGACTTATGTAAATCTGCAAGTTGTCTTAGAGAAAATAAAACATTAAAAGGTAGTTGCAAAGACTAGGTCACGAGCAAAGGAATATGTAGTACATGTACATTTCATCACAGCTGTATTTGACCTTAAAATATATTTGTGAGTGAAGTAAACTCAGTATTGCTGTTAATCAGATCATTGAGAGTTTAAGTGACTCACCTAAGGCCACATAGAAAATATGGCCTTGGATAGGTATTAGGGCTGGAGTAAGAATTCAAGCCTTCCCGTGTGATTCTGATTCTCAGCAGTAATGCATTCTCATTATTATCATCATTTCTTGAACCCTGCTGTGCCCGTAGTCCTCCTCCTGGCAGTTTGTATCTTCTGAAAGAAGCTGTGACCTATTTTTAATGTTGCCTTTTCAAGTGAAGAGATAATATTACATGCTGTGTTTTATACATTGCTGTGAAAAACGGATAAAGAAAAGTCTATAAATTCTGAACCTACTTGGCATTTTCCTGCTCTTTATAATTACTAAAAGTCTGTCACCATTTGAGTCATACGTTAACTAAAAAATTAAACCATCCGAACTACATTTTGTTCTACTACCTCTTCCCCTACATGCACACCTTTACATTATTTTCTGAAAATCTTCTTTTACTTTGATTTTGCCTGTGTAAATCTCTGGTTTCTTCATGTAGTTTCTGCTTATAATTAAATATGTGGTTTATTCTGCTTCTTAAATATGGATATTTATTCTAAATATATACTTGTGAAACCAACTGAGTCATATGAATGTGACTAGTGCTAAACATACTTTATAGACCCTTGTTTACTTATGTGTCTCTCAAGAGTAGAATCAACATAGATATTCAAACATTCAAGGACTTACTCAGCTAATGTTATTAGCTTCATGTTACAACACAGAATAAGTCTGTATCCAATTTTTTCCTAATCTCAAATGATTATAACTGGAACAGGAATGTGAGAGCAATCACAAATATTTATAGTAGGGAGCTGGTTAGTGAAATGTGAGTTGACACACATATCTTTTAATATTCAGTTAATTGTTTTCTTAAAATAGCCTGCTCCAGGTTCTTAGAAATTCCCTGAAATGTGTAACTAGCATAAGAAGTATAATTACTTTAGAAATTCTTAATAGATATCAACATTTTAAAAGAATTGAAGGTATTTTTAAGAACATATGACATCAAAAGAACAATGACAAAAATAAGCATAAATTCTAATTGTTCCTAAATTTGACATACATTTTTAAATTCTGGAAAACCTAATTTATACTCTTTTGAGCACTAAAATATAATTACTAAATCTTTCACGTGACAAGCAACCATCAAAAAATATAAGCAAGGTTGAAGTTGACAGCTTTACCAAAGGAAATTCAGTTAGGTAAAAGAAAAAAAAAATGCTTTTAATAAATAATAGAATATAAGTAGAAAGTTTCCCTTAGTCATTTGTTTTTCAACCTTTCCCATTGAGAAAGACCAATTTTAGACTTCCAGAATTTTATATAACTTTGTATAAAACCAGCATTTGCATTTCTAAAAGTTTTTAAATTACAATAAAAACTTCAGAAATGGTTACCCAAGATGTTTCACTTGAAATTCCAATAATTAGGAAACCTGTGCTCACACATGTGTTAAATATCTTCTAAATATAGAACCATCAAATTTATAGTTATGTAGCCAGATATATGTATATTTAAGAGAAATTAAGTCTTGTTTTTCTAATTCCTGAAATCAAATATTTTATAACGTAATGAGATAATAGAGGAGAAAAATCTTAGAGGCTAGATAGCTGTTTTAATAGTAAAAAGAAATTAATTCCTAGTTAATTAAAATAACAAGTCCTTTTTTCTGTTATACTCTGCTTATAGGAAAATATGATGCCTGTGTTTTAGGAAGCTTGATAAATTCTAATCCATGATTCCATCAAATATAAACAAAAGACCAAATTCTGAAATTACATCTATGTGATCAAGTTGAGCCTTGTTGATCATGTTAGATTTATGTAGAGATTCAAATTGTGCCATGTTAGATTTATGTAGAGATTCAAATTAGTTGTTTTTAGTTAAAAACAACTAAAGATTATTTTGAAGTTTAGACCATTTGGACAAATTCAAAATAAAGGTTAAATAGTAAATAGTGGATCAGTGTGATTTTTTTTCATTTCCTTGTTTTTAAAATCTTTAATTTGTTGTTTTTCATTTTCTCATTAATAAATTTAGTTTGGTAAAAAGAAAAATGGGTAATTTAACATGATGTTTTTATAACACAATTTATTCAACACTAGCTATTAAGTCTAAATTTGCAGTTTAGTCAAAACCTAAATACATGAAAAGTTAAATAATAGTTAGACAATATCAGAGATAAAAACATTATCAGAAGCATAGTTATGCTTTTCAAATGTGAGAAAGTGAATTTAGAGTATAAAATATAGGTAAGTACTAATTAATGTAAGTACAATAACAGGCTAAAATTGATTTATAATGAAGTTTAATCAATCCATTAGAAAGTAGGAGTAAATATATCAGAGATACTCTTATTTCTTTGAGCTGTAAATGTGGACATGTATCTTTAAGATGGGAGATGGGGGGAGGAGAATATGAAGAAGTATAACATAAAAAAAGAGAGAGAAGATATGGTATCCTCTCCAGAGAAGATTGCAATCTAGGTAAAGAGGGTACAAAAGTAGAGGATGGAAACATGAAAACCCATTGACCCCAAGATTATGACTTCTTGTGGTACTTTAAAAAATCATAATGCTATATTAACAGGCAGCCAATAAATAAATCTTTCGTAAAATCACTGTCACAATAATATAAGAACTGTTTAATTAAAATAATTTTCACACAAATTGCTCATTTATTCTTTCAAAAAACACAAACCCCCTCGTGTATGCAAGATAGTGAGGTAGGCACTGTTCTTTTTTCCAAGAGGTTCAAAGCTATAACAAGATGTAGGATACAGTTAGGAAGGTAATAAAAATAAGGCCTGGAAACCCAGTTCAGATTCAGAGCATGGAGGGCCTTATTACAAGATTAAGAAATATAGAGTTAATTTATGTAAATGGGACTCAATTGAAGGTATTTGACTATATCAGTGACATGATTAAAGCAGAGATTTGCCATATGATCTAACATTGTCAGAGCAAAATACAGGATTGATTGATGAAGAAAAAGATAAAGGCAGAAAGACAGATCAAAAGCTATTTTATTTCAATGGTACAGGTAAGGTATGGTAATGAATGAACTAGCACTTCGACATTATAGGTGAAAAAGAGAAGGAAGATTTTGAAAAATTTGTAAATTTAAAATTTTCAAGACTTGAAGTCAGATAGTAGCTCATCAGTTAGTGTACTTTGATAATTTAAAAACTATAATGTGCCTTCCTTATTAAATATTTAGCCTTTTCTTTCTTAAATACAAATAAATTTAAAAATAAATATATTTTAAAACATTTCCTGGCCTGCAATAATAAATCCAAAGGAGGAGGAGACAGGAAGGACCTTATTTTACTCGTTTCCCTTTATTCACGTAAATGTCATGAAGTACTGTTTGGGCAGAAGTACTATACGTTAGATCCATAGTTAAAATATTTTCTTAAGAACTACAAGCCTAATGTAGTGCTGTCTGAATATGTATTTTTTAAGACTTTATTTAATTTTTCTTTTTGGTCTAGATTTGCCCTCTACTCTAAAAGCCCAAAGTATGAATGAAAACTTTATAGTATAGCTGAAAACTCCTACCAGTTATTATTCCAATAAATTCTAATAATTTTTTTTAATAATAAAAACATCCTCTTTAATCAAGGCTTTTAACATGAAACAGATTTCTTGAATAAAATGGAAAGTTTCCAATACATGGAAGCATAGATTGCCATACATAACAACACCTGGCAGGAAAAAACAAAACAGCAAGTTTACACAATCCCTGTAACAGCCATGGTCTTTATACTCAGAGGCTTCCTCATTCTGCCAAGTGTGTTGTGTCGGATACAGAGCTCACTGTGGTTTCTGGGGTCACAACTCAGCAGAGGCTGCAGACCCAAGAGCACTTACTCGTCTGGCTAAGCCGTGGTGCTGCTGGCTCTGCTTAAGAAGCAAAGCGGTCTCCAACCAGTACATTCAAACAGTGTATTTTAAACATCCTTTAAATATCAAAGTGAAGAACAAGAAGGCAACATAATAATGTCATTAGAAAGATGTTAGCAAATGAGGACACTCACGTAAAGCTTGAGGCTGAATGGTAGCTCTCCAGCTTTCATTTCTTTGGCTTCTTGGGCAGCGGTCACTGGAATAGCAAGAAGTTCTGGTTTGTGGCTATATATACGGGACCCATCCCTGACTCTGCTGAGAATTCTTGTGAGAGATTTTTGAGAAAATGTGTATATTCAGATTCTATAAAATATATCATGACCTTTTAACTTTTATATTCATTAAGTGGCATTGTGTTAGCAGGCAAACTTCTTTTGAAAAGTCATTTTTTATAAAAATAAATGATCAATAAATCTGCTGATTTTTCTATATTCCAGTAGTCTGTCCAACAGTTACCATGAATTTATATTATTTTAGTAAAATTAGTGGAGAACAGAAATGAAAATGACACTTGTTCTAAGGAAATTAAGGCCTTTTTAACAAAGATTAGCAGTTTTGTCTTTGGACATAAATGAAGAATTGTGCTAATAAAGAATTTATGTTTTAGACCTCAATGATCTACTATTGTAAATGTAAAACTTAAGCCTAAAATGGTCTAAAACTCTTGAAAGTTAAGGTTCAGACACTGAGAAAGGATTCATACATCTTGTGATAGTAGCAGTCTTTTTCTAGAAAACACCCTTACAAAGAGGAAAAAAAAAGACATTTTCAAATTTCACCTAAATATTGATTTTTATACCAGGAACTAACTCAAACTATGTGACATGAATTAAAGATTGGATTGAGGTATAGACTGATCAGTCTGAGAGGGATCATTCTGTAGTGTAGCTTAGTGATGATGAACACAAGATTTGAAATAAGATCTAAATTTAAAATTGTGCCCCGGATAAGCTAGAAAGCAAATTTGTGCCATAGGTGCTTTTTGTGCGTGTGTGCAGTAGAAAAGATAATGCCATTCATGGCTACCATAATGATTAAATGAGATTGTATCAAGCACTCGGTACAATTTGTAACACCCAGTAGGCGCTAAATAAATGGTGACAATTGTTCTGCTTTTTTAATAAGATCAACTAGGCTTATACTTAAACATTCCCCCTAAAACTATTAAAGACAAAAGGAAGGTAAGGGAATTTGATTTGTCTATCTCATCAAGAATGAAATGGACATTAGATTCGGGAGTATATGTTCATGACTAAGAAATCAAGAATAAAATACTCTCTGCCTTTTTACAAGTCAGTTTTTCTCTTCCTACCACTTCCATAACATCTTTCATGGTGTCAGAATTAAAAATTTTTATTAACGCTTGCTTCTCTTCCTAATCAGTATGTATTACTTTTTGCTTTACAGTTATGTGCTGCTTAATGATGGGGATACATTCTGAGATATGTCGTTAGGCGACTTTGTCATGTGCGAACATCATAGAGTGTACGTACACGAACCTAGATGGTGTAGCTTACTCCTGTAATTGTACGTGCTATACTTTTATATGACTGGCAGCATGGTAAGTTTGTTTACACCAGGGTCACCACAAAAATGTGACTAATGCATTGCACTACAATAGCTATGACATCAATAGGCAACAGGAATTTTTTAGCTCCATTATAATCTCATGGGATCACTGTCATATATATATAGAGAGAGAGTCCACTGTTGACTGAAATGTCATTATGCAGAGCATTACTGTATACAAAGGTTCTTTTAACATTGTATAAGCTGCCCTGCTGTGCCCCTGAAAGCATAAAATGTGTCTTATTCATTGTTATATATCCCATAGTACATCACACCTAATAAATACTTAACAAGTATCATAAATGAATTCTCTGAATCTCAGTTATTTCATATACTATGCCTGAGTTAGAGGTACTTGGTTTTTATCAGCTTAACCACTATAAACTATGTGGTGATATTTTCAGACTTCTTTCAGAAATCTATTTCTGTCACTTATTATTGTTTCTACTATTAATTATTTCTATTACTATTTCTTAAAATATATTAATATTTTATGTTAGTCAAAGTAATCAAGTGTTTGTAAAAACAATCACAAGTCTCGGTGCCTTAATACAATGAAAGTTTCTTTCTTATGATGGTCTAGTGTGGATAGGATTGTCAGATAAAATATAGGATACCAAGGGGAATGATGTTAATATAATGGCAGCATAAGATGACTCTCATTTTTGTCCCCTCCTTCGACAACAAATATTTGGCATTCATCCATGAACAGAAATGCCTTTGCGGGAATTGTGGGAACAAGAACTATACACCAAGGGATCCAGGAGCAGCCAACATGGAGTAATAGGCAGACAGACTTTAGTATAGGCATGCCTCATTTTATTGCAATTTGTTTATAGTGGTTCACAGATATTGTTTTTTAGTTTACAGCAACCCTGTGTTGAACAAGTCCAACATGTGCCATTTTTCCAACAGGCTCACATGGTGGTTAGAATTTTTTAGCAGTAAAGTATTTTTAATTAATATATGTACATTATTTTTTTAGACATAATGCTATTGTACACTTATAGGCTATGGCATAGTATGAACATAACTTTTATATGCACTTGGAAACCAAAATATTTCTGTGATATGCTTTATTGCAATATCACAGAAATATTGTGGTGGTCTGGAACCAAACCTGCAATTTCTCCAAGGTATGTATGTATCAGCAGTGGAACCTACAAGAGACTTTGACCCCTCTCGGCTGCAGTCTGGAAACACCGCAGAACAGGTGAGAGAGCTTTTGTGGAAGTCCAAGTTTCTAGAGGAAAAGTTTCAACACCCTGTTGGAGGGAGGGGAAAAAAAAGGTGGACACATTGAAATGGGTAAGAGGAACAGGTTACTTTTGTCAACATCATCCCTCTCTTAAGGTGGTATAGTTTAGGGCTGACCTAAATAGCCCACGATTTCTTCTGTGGGAGAAAGGGAGAGTCAGCGAGTGAATGTGTGGCTTCCCCAGCTGTGTGGGACACTGCTGAAGAGGCTCAATACTGTCACAGCATCCAGAGCATTGGAGAGGGAGCTTCATAGCTAGTAGGAGAGAGCAAATGAGGAAAGTAGCAAATAAGATTCTGGGAGGGGGACACTGAAAGGACAAGTTTCCTGCTGACTGTGTTCTGGACTCCATTTGGAACCCCCCATGAGCCAAGGGGAAACTTCACCTATGCATCTCCCAGAGAACCCATGGGCACACTCAGTGCACCGAATGCCAAACCCACACCTTCCACCACTCTGCAGCCAGCTCCTTGTGTAGCTCCCAGGGCTGCAGGGAGAGCAAACTTTGGTAAGCAAGGAGCACCTGCAGAAAGCAGACCAGAGGCTATGCGCTATAAAGAAACCACAAACTTGAGCTGTAGTGCCACTGTCAGAAAAATAAAAGGCTATCAGCAGCTAGCCTAGTACATTGTAGGATCAAGAGAAGACAAAAGCTTAAGAATTCTGCCACAAGAAGAAAAAAATGTAGAACAATTATATCCATATAAGGTCAGAGAACACCTCAGAATCGGTAGTAAAACTGACATAAGCTATTTTTACTCTGAAGGCAGTTAATAAAAATTGGAGGAGGTGACTGCTACTTCAAATGCAAAAACAGCAACACAAAACCCCAAGGAACATGAAAAATCAAGCAAACATGACGTCACCAAAAAAACCACAATAATCTTCCAGTAACCAAACTCAGAGACATGGAGATCTACATTTTACCTGATAAAGAATTCAAAATAGCTGTTTTAAGGAAACTTAGCTACAAGAAAACACAATTTAACAAAATCAAGAAAACAATACACAATCAAAATGAGAAATTTAACAGAGATGGAAATCATTAAAAAATAAAAAAGAAAGCAAATTCTTGAGCAGAAGAATGAATGAAATGAAATATGCAATACAAAGCCTCAATATCAGAGCAGACCAAGAAGTAAAAAGAATCAGTGAGCAAGAGGATAGGAACTTTGAAATAACCCATTCTGAAGAGGAAAAAGAATGAAAAAAGTGAAGAAAGTCTACATACTCTATAGGTCAGCATCAAACAAACCAATGTTCAATCACTGGAGTTTAGAAGAAGAGAAGGAGAAGTGGGCAGATAGCTTATTTAAAGAAATAATGGCTGAGAACTTCCTAAACCTGATGATAGCCATAAGAATTAAAAATATATACACACTCTACATTGGTGCACCTAAATATATTAAGCAAATACTAAGCGATCTAAAGAGAGAAACAGACAATAATACCACAATAGTAGGGTATTTCAGTTCCCCACTTTCAGCAATAGATAGATGATCCGGATAGAAAAATTAACATGGAAACACTAGACTTCAAACATACTTTTGGCCAAATGGACCTATCGTACATATTTAGGACAGTCCATCCAACAAAAACAGGCTAAATGTTCTTCTCAAGCATGCACACACATTATTCTCAAGGACAGATCATATGTCAGGTCACAAAACCATCCATTCTGTCATCCGCCAAATAGTTATTGAATGCCTATTTGCAGGATAGAGAATGTTTTATTGAAGTTATATATGACTACCATAATAACTGTGAAGAAAACTATCACATATAACCCTTGCTATTGAAAGGACTTGGTCAATGACTTGCTTTTTGAGTCATATAAGCAGTGATGATGGTTTTGTTTTAATTTATAAGTAGGCTGCCTACTGATTCTCGTAGTGGTCACTGACATTTTAAGATGTCTGTCTAGAGTTAATCATGTCATTTGTGGCCTAGTTACAAAAAAGACTAATTCATATTTGGCTATTAGACCTCACCAGCATTGTCTTCTACCCAAGAGTAAACCCTCAGTGAAAGGAGAAATACACTGATAGTTAATAGTTAGGTAAATTAGCTTTTAGGTGTTAATCATAGAAATATAATATAGTATTGTTACATTTATTAAACAATAAGCCAGAAAAGCCCAATGAGACTGAAATATGTTAAGAATATTAATTAAACCCCATCATTTATTTAAGAAAAGGTGACAAGTGAAATTTTAACATATTTCAAAATTTTTTTCAGAAAATGAATCTATTATTTTTTAGAATAGATACAAGTGCTACAGTGAACCACAATTCTGAAAATAAGGTAGTTTTTTCTGTCCTGTTAGAATTAAACACATAGGTGAAGTTTTAAAAATTAGGATTATATTCTAAAGCATCCAGGGAAACACTTGTGCCTTAATTTTTTATTTCATGTAAATCTGTCATCTTAGGATCTTTTTTCTAGATAATTTCACTAGTTTTCCCATCTACTTTTCACTTAAACGCATAAAGTTATTGAAAAGCTGAGTATTTAATATATGCCAGGCCCAATATTCTAAGTATTTCCATGTATTAACTCATTTCATTTTGATAGCAGTCAGCCTAATTGAGGTAGATAATCTTGGCATTCGCATTTTTTCAAGAAGAAACAGGCAAGGAAAGTTTAACATTAATTATTCAAAATTTGTCAAAGACTGCCCTTTTCCTGTTGAGTTACTTTGGCACGTTTGTCAAAACTCAAATGACCATGCAAGTATGAAGCTATTTCTAGACTCTGTTTTGTTTCATTGATCTAAATATCTGTTCTTAAGCCAATGCCACACCATCTTAATTACTTTTGCTATATAGAAAGACTTGAAATCAGTTAGTATGAGTCTTCCAACATTTTTTTTTTTAAGATTGTGTTAACTATTCTGTGTTCTTTACATTTCATAGGAGTTTTAGAATTAGCCCATCAATTTCTATGTAAAAATCTGCTGGGGTTTTAATTGTGATTGTATGCATCTGTAGCTGAATTGGGGTGAATTGATATCTTGAAAATATTGAATCTTCTCTTCCATGAACATGTTAAATCTCCCCTCTAACTTAAGTCATCTTCAGTTTCTCTGAGCAGTATTTTAAGTTTATCCTAAGTATATAATCTTTTGATGTGATTGTTAATGTTTTTTTAAATTTTATATTGCAATTATTTGTTCATAGCACATTGAAATTTAATCAATTTCTGCATATTGATCTTGTATCCTTTGATCATGCTAAATTTACTTATTATTTCTACACACTTTTTTGAAGCATCCTATATTTGTAATCATGTTGTTTGTGAATAAAGACAGCTTATTTAATATTTTCCAATCTCTATGCCTTTTATATCTTGAATTATTGCACTGAGTAGGCACACCAATCAAATATCAAATAAAAACAGTAACAATGGATACCTTTGTTTTATTCTTGACCTTAAGAGGAAAGCATCCAGTCTTTTATCACTAAATATGACTTTATCAGATCTAGAAAGCTCCTTTCTGTATTTATTTTGCTGATTTTTTTTTTTTTATATCATGGATAAGACTTGGATTTAGTCAAATGAAAATACTTTTTCTATGCTTATCGAATTAATCATGTGGTTTTACACATTTGTTAATATTAATTTTAAATATTTAACTTACCTTTCTAGAAAATAATCTCACATGGTCATGATGTGATATGGTCATGATTATCCTTTTTATATGTTAGTGTGTCCTAAATTTCCTAACATGTTGTTAGAAATAATTTGTGTATGTTAAGAAAGTTTTTGATCTGTGTTTTCTGATATTTTCTTTGTCTGGTTTTGGTGTCAAAGTAATATTGGCTTCAAGATGCATTGCAGATTTTTATTCAGGTTTAGGATTTTGTTGGTGGGAAAATTTTTATTAAGAATTCAATTAATTTATTAAATGTAGAGATATTTTGATTTTTTAAAATTTCTTTTAAAGCCAGCTATTGTCATTGTTTTTTTCTCTCAAGGTATATGTTTATTTCTTCTATGTAATAAAATTTATTGCTGTGCAGTTATTCATAATATTCCCTTTTCATGTCAGTAGGATAACTATTGCTATCTTCCGATAAAGGTAATTTATGTATTCTCTCTTTTCTTGGGTCTGGTTTGCCAATTTTATTGAATTTCCTAAGAACCTACTTTTTCATTACATTAATTTTCTTTTGTTCTATTTTCTACTTTATTGATTTCTGCTTTTATCTTTACAGTTTTCTTTCTTCTGCACACTTTGTCATTAACTGCTCTTTTTATTCTGGCTTTTTAATGTGGAAGCATTGGTCATTGATTTTAAACCTTATGTAAGCTTTAATGCTATACATTTTCTCTATAGCACTGCTTTGGCTACATCCTACAAATTTTGATATATTGTATTTTCATTATTTGGTGTAAAACATTTTTTAACTTCTCATGCAATGTTTTCTTTTATGCATATATTATTAGAATATTGTTTAATTTCAAAATGTATCAAGATTTTTATTTACTAATTTCATTAAGTCAGATAACATGTTATAAGTGAGTATCTTGAAGCTCATTAATTATTACTATCATCATGTTAAGTTGCTTCATATCTTGGAGACATATAATAACTCTTTATTATTCACTGAATCAAATATATATTCATATTTAAGAATTCCCATCAACTGGTCTCATCTCATGTATATAACTCTCGTTTTCTCCTACTGGCCAAAAAGAGAAGTTTCCTATCTAGCTTCTAAATTGTTCCTTTTATTATTAAATAATGGCCCTCTTTGTATCCACTGATGCTTTTTGCCTTAAATTTTATTTTATTGGATAAAACATTTAGCCTTATTTAGTTGACTTATAACCAATAGTGATTTCACAATAAAAGAAATGATTAATTTATGGCTCCATTTTCAAAATGGTGTTTAAAATGAAGTTAGCTTAATGGCTATATGTGATTGGCAATCATATATTAGAACTTGATCTTGAACATGAATTATGTGGTCATCTTATAGTAGTCAAATTACCATGTGGATGCAATGATACTAAAAATAAGTTGACATTTTCTATGTAATAGCAGCATTGATTTATGCCCATCACTTACAGTGGATACTAACATGAAGATTGTATAATTTATTCCACTGTGGTATGCTTTAAAACTATCCAAGACTATTTAGATAATAGCAAAGCAAATATCAGCTACATTGATTTCTGTCAGTTTGTCTTCCAGGAACTTGATATGCTTATTTGACATAAAATAGCACAGTCTACTTTAGATTTAAGATACTTATAAATTCTATAAGAGACCTAACATTTATTTTACCCAGAGACAAAATATGTCATCATAATAGCATGAGTTCATTTCATCTAATTTTATTGACCACACAGCAGACATAACTAAGCACTACATATACAAAGGAGGAAAACAGACCTAGCCATTTAGGGCTGAGTATTTTTAGAATGAATAGAGAAAATGTCAATACACTATGGTTGGTACTGTAATAGAATTTATGCAAGAATTACAGAAACCATAAATTTTTGTTCACTGTTTGCTGATGAAAGTATATATTGCTACAATTGATTATATTTAAGGTAGTGGTCAATTGTTTTCTCTGTAATATAGGAAAAATAGAATAGAAGGACTTAATATACACTCTAAAAACAGAGTTGTTAGTAAATAAATGTTCTTGCTGAATGTTTTACACATTCTAAATTGAAGCCAGACAGAAAAAGTTGAGAACCATATGATTTCACATATATGTGGGATAGAAAACAAAGCAACAAATGAACAAGACAACAAAAACTCATAGACACAGACAACAGTTTGTGATTATCAGGGGGAAAGGTGGGAGGGAGAGGTAGATAAGGGTAAAAGGGAATCAAATATATGGTGACAAAATGAGATTTGACTTTAGGTGGTGAACACACAATGCAGTGTACAGATGATGTATAATCAAATTATACACTTGAAACCTATATGATTTTATTAACCAGTGTCACCCTGATTAAATAGATACATACATACATTCATACATACATACATACATACATACATACATTCATAGAACTATGCTTCTCTCTTGCCTGTCTTGCAGGCTTCCCTCCAAATTTGTACATCCAGTGTTGCCTGTCTCCTTGCATCATAGCAATGCTTATGCCAGAAATTTAGGAATCATTCTTGATATATCTTTTGCTTTACCCTTTTTTGTTCTACCTTCATCAATCGTGGAAGTTTTTAACTTTGAAATATATTTTGAATCCATCTACATTTCTTCTCCACAGTTGGCCAAGTGGCTGAACCTATCACTGTGCTACTTCAGAAGGAATCTTCTCTTACCCCCTCTTTTTTTATTTTCTCAAGGGAGCTATCAGAGTTAATTTATTTAAAATAATAGATTTGATGACCATGTGCTGCTTTCTCAAAACACTTTGATGACTTCACATTGATCCTATGATAAAGTTAAAATCATCTTTCATGCCACAAATTGGAATCACTGTGATTCAGCCACACTGACCTTTTTTAATATTGCTTATTCTTTGCCACAATCCTGCCCATCCTAGGGTCTTTACTTGTTAATTCTTTTGATTTGTACAATTTAATTTTGTTACCTTACTCTTTAATTGTTTGTTGCCCCTTTATCACCAACTCTTTCTTCGGCTTTCAGCTTAAATGTTACTTCTAAGAAACATTCTGTAACCCTCCAAAGTACATCTTCCTTTCTCTAGTTAGATTTATCACAGTGGTAAATAAATATGATGTCATTGTTTGTTTCCCCTTCTATGATTATAACTCTAAGAACAAGAATAAGGTCTGCTTGGTAGTATCAGATATATAGTAGGCACAAGTACTTGTTAGATAAAAAGTATGCTATTGAATGAAAATTGTGAAGTCAAAGATTGATTTAAAAAATATAAACGCCTAACCTATCTCAATCATGAGGTCACTAAACACTTCAACAACATGGATGGACCTAAATGAAATAAGTTGGACAGAGAATGACAAATAACATGATTTCACTTGTATGTGAAGTCTAAAAAACAAAACAAATGAACAAACAAAAAAAAACAGAAATAGACCACAGGTACAGAGAACAAACTGATGGTTGCCTGAGGGGAGAGGTTTGGGGGTTGGGCAAAAAAGGTGAAGGGGATTAAGAGGTACAAAATAAGTCACAGAGATGTAATGTACAGTATAGGGAATATAGTTAATAATATTTTAATAGCTTTATATGGTGGCAGATGATTACTAGGCTTAGCGTGGTGATCACTTCTTAAGACATATACATGTCCAATCATGATGTTGTACACCTGAAACTAATATAATATTGTATGCCAACTACAATTATAAATAAACGATTTCCAATTTTTGCAATTAAGTTCAATGCCATTTTATGTGAAAAAGCTGGTATATTTTTTAAAATTTTGAACTTCAAATCTTTTTATTTTTCCTATTACCACTATCTACAAGACTGTATACAAAAGGAAATTTTCCTGCTTCTGAAAAACACACTAACTGTTTAAGGATTTCTTATCTTGAGAATATCCAAAAGAATGGGGTGTAGCATCTGAAGGTAGATAGTTGCAGAAGAGGAATTCCAGGCGTTTTGAGGAGTGATGGTATGCTCTAGAGCCCTGTACCCCTTTGTAATACAAGATTTGGTGCATTTGTTTTTTTGTTTTTATTTAAAAAAAAAAACAGTCACTATCTTTTTATGTTAAAATTGTAGTTACCTATCATTCTCTGATCACTCAATATCTTGCAGATTTATATCAGTGAATATCAGTGATAACTATAGAGCACTGTACTTGAAGGATATGACTTTTTTAAAGATTAGTATATAATGATTATCTTCTTCCTGGAAAAATCAAAGTCACAAACAAAAATTGCAGTGATTCATGCTATTGATACAGAACTGTACCTTCATAACTGTAACCTGTTCTGTGACAAAGGTTTAAAAAACAACTTACAAATAAGTTCTGTGATTGTGCAATCAAAATATGTGTGCCTTGGATTCTAAGACAAAGCCATTCTCGGATGACAGAGTAAGCAATCAAGAGAAGTCCTTATGCAAACCATTGAGAGGAAGGCAAGACAGGTTAATAGATGTGCCGTGGAGATCTTGGAGACTTGAGCAGGCAACAAGCAGAATGCATGCAAATGGTCGTCACTAGGACAGTATGGAATGAGTAATGGAAACGCTCTGCAGTAGGAAAATGCTGTGTTCCAAGGAGAAATGGCAAGATATAATGGGTGGAGATCTATGCAGGGAAACTATTGGCATCAAGGGAACCCAAATGCAAGTGATGAAGACTCAGCTGCAGAAATAGAAGTTCAGTGGCAGAACGTACTCTCAGAATTAATATGAGGAAGGAACTCGGTAGAATGTTTTTCTCTAGTCTCTGAGACATTGAGATGCTACTTAGATAGAACTGAGGCTGGAAGCTCAGCAAATGGAAGTAAAAAATGGCCTTCTTTTGGCACAAGCATTGAGGCTGCGCCCTAGTTACTTTGAATCAGTGCAGGGTGAGAACATTAGCAAAGCTGACATGATCGTGATCCTTAAACTGTAATTTTAGTTTTCTTTATATTTTACCTACCCTAGGAGCTAGCTTGGCTAGAGTCTGGATGGGATTGGTGAAACCTTCAGCTAACAGTCAAGGAGCCATTCCTTTGTGGGTAGAAGAAAGCAGAGATAGAGGCCTGGAAGGCAGTTATAACTGAAAGAGAGATACCGCATGTGCCATTCTTGTTATGCTTCCCCAGTCTTCACTGTGGAAGGGAAAAAATTGATTCATATGAAGCCTGATTCAAAGCCACTGAAAGAACTGTGAGACCCAGAGACTATAAAATTAAGCTTTGTTAAAACTGATATTTATTTTTAATCAGGACAGTTTGATTTAATCAAAATGATATTATTAGCAAATACATATTAGCAAGTACAATTACCTCTAAGGTTCCATAGAGTTCCTTAGTTTCTAGATACCTCATGAAAAATATTCTTCAAAATGAAATCGTCTCTTTGGGGAAAAGGTGTATTAGTTTTCCACTGCTGACATAACAAATTGCCAGAAATTTAGCAGCTTAAAACAACATAAGATTATTATCTCAGTTTTGTAGGTCAGAGTCTGGTTTGACTGGGCTGATTTCTCTACTCCTGGTCTGACAAGTCTTAAATCAAAGTGTGTAGGAAGGTCAGGTTTTTGTCAAGAGACCCTCAAGGAATCCACTTTCAAGATTATATAGGTTGTTGGTAGAATTCAGTTCCTTATGGTTGTAGGTGTCAGCCAGGGATTAATCTTAGCTTTTAGAGGCCACCACATTTACAGGCCCCCGGTTAGAGCATGGATATCTTTGGGGGTCAATCTGCCTACCACAAAGGGAATTTTTTTTCCCAAAGGATGAATCTAATTATTCTATTTCTCCTACAAAGAGCCAGTAAGAGTAACTAAAATACCTGGTCTTCAAACAAGTAGAAGCCCAGAAATTTAAATTCACTCAATAGTGTAGAAAAGAGACAAAGAGTTTCATCTTTGAGTTCAAAAATAATGAAATAGATGACCAGAACCTGTAACACTTAAAAACTTGTGAACGAGGTTATAGCACCCATATTCCTAACACCTCTTCCTTGTGTTTCTATTTAAATTATGGTATTTTGAAATACTGTTGAAGGTTATTTGACTAAGATGTTAGTTTACGGGTAGGGGGTAGGGGTGTTTAATGGAAAAGCTCTCACAGTTAGGTCTATAGTTTGGTCATGTGGCCATAATCCAGGCTTATTGCTCTAATAACAGTTTGTTTCTTGAGAGATGAACTTATAAATATAATATATGAATGCTAAGAATGGCCTCATAAATATCCCCATTTTGTGTCATTTTAAACAAAATTTTATATGCTATTTATATTACTTTTCTTAATAACTCATAATCATCATTTTGAGTATTCATATTAAGTTCAAAATTTTGTGTGATCAAAATGAATCTGTACAGCTGAGAACAGGCCCAAGCACATAGATGGCACCTGTTATTTGAGATGCATATACAGATATGAAGATATCACTTAAAAGTTTATAGTCTCAAAGCAAATCCCTATGACAGCCCTTTTTCTTATAATCTACCTTTTCTGATTAAAGCTGAATGCAGAATTCAAGGAATCTGAATTCTGAACCAGGAAACATGGTGGCAGTCCTGACAAATAACTAAAGCAAAGGCTGCTTCCTGAAGTATTCTTAGGAATGAAATCATCATTGCATTTATCAGGGTCTTTTTGCATTTCTCTTGCATTTAAAACATTTTTTAGCAACAATAACTGCTTCCCTTCTGTTGCCTATAATATTTCCTATGCTTCTTGGCTTTCATATGAAAAAGTTAGCATTTTGTAGAAATTGTCAGCCAATCAAAGCTTCTTAAAATTTTTATGGCAAACATCAGCTGTAATATTTCAATCGCCAAGTCTTCGCTACTCTATGTTTCTAGGTGATCAGAGGCTTTCTCTTCACTGATGTTTTGTATCTGTGTATTTGATTTTGTTTTTAATCCTGTTTCTGGATCTGTTTCTTTTTTGGAAGCCTAAGGGCTTGAATACTATTCTCTGGATAATTAAGACTTTATGAAACCAACATATAAAATATTTTTGTGACCTAAAAAGAGGCCTAAAAAGTAGCACAACAGTCAATGTTGCTGCTTCTCCAGACTCTAAGAGGATCACTGAGGAGTGGCCTGGGGTAGAGTATGTGATACTAAAAACATGAACCTGTGTAGTCAATGCAAACAAATGACCAGGAATAAGGTAAGTGATTTTTTAGATTATTTCTAGAATTTGATTATTTAGATTATTTTTAGAATTTTTCTGAAACAGAAAAACTGGTTTTTCAGTCTAAAAATTAAAATGTTTCATATCATTTTTCATTGAATTAAGATTTATTTTTAAAGTTAATAATATCTGCATTTTATTTAACCTTAAGTTATAGCATTAGGTTTGTCTTAAGTTAGTATTTGGTCATATTTTGTAGCTGTTAACTGGTGTTCTGTATGTTTAACCTATAATAATTTGTATTTATATGTAGAAATAATATATTTCACAGAGTTTATGAACATTTTCTTTAAAAAATCAATTATATATTCTAACAATAGTTTTATGTATTCACCTTCTTTTATGGATTATTTTTACCCTAAGCATAATTATAATTATGTTACACTAAATTCTGTATTTGGCATGTATCACACAACATGATATCATTAACAAATTGTTTCATAATTTCATTTATAAGCATCATTTTTAATAGTTAAATCATATTCTGTCACTTTACAATTTATTTAGTACAATTTATATGTACTACAATTTATTTAAGCATTACATTATTGCCGAATTTTTGGGTTACTTAGAATATTTCTAACTATAAATATATGACAGTGAACATATTTTATGCATACTGTTTTTCTCATAGTTCATAATTTACATTTGGATGGTATCTCAAAGAAGGATCACTTGTTCAGAATTGATTAATTTTTATAGCACATCACATATACAAGTAAAGTGCTTTCTACAGATGTACCAGTTTCCCTTGCCACCAATAACCTATGAAAATCCTGTCCTGGCAAGATTTCTAAGCATATTTCCCTAGTTATTAATAATATTGTAACTGTTTTCTTAGTTGTTAATAACATTTGCAAAGAATGATAATTTGAGATTTTGCCAGATCTTCATACCTAACTGAAAAGATTTCCTCCCAGCTCTCTAGCATGAAAAAATAATGACTCAACTGTGAAAATTGAAAAGGTTCACATCATTCTAAGCAAGTAATTTAGGGATCAATACCTAGGTATGGAAATGAAACATTTGGGAATGATAAATATCAAAAAAGCATCCTTCAAATCTTTAGAAGAAAAAAGCAAATTACATATGAAGGAACAAAAATCAGGACAAAATCAAGACTTTCCTTCAACATTAAATGCCAAAAACCAGTGGAATCTATAGTTTTGATGAGAGTCAACAGAAACATTTGCATATATAAGGATTTTGAAATGATGTTTACATATCCTCTAGCCAACTAAGAAATGTATTAAAATTAAAATTCACGAGTAGCAAAATTATGTTAGTTTTTAAAAAACTGAGGGAAAGTAAAGCTAGATAAAATTTGGAGTATTTTATTTTTGATACTGAAAGTAGAGGTCAAAAATTATTTCTGAAAGAAGAGATGATAAAAACAAAATGTTTATGCTTAAAACACCAGATGTTTATAGCAAGGATTAGAAAGTGGAAGAGGGAGATGTAGAATAGGAAAAGTAAACTAACTGCTTCATTTTTCATATAGAAAGATAAAAATATTGTTTGTCATAACTTACTACCTTTAAATGTTAGGATAAAGAAAACTTACTTTGCTTTTTTTTAGTTTTAAAGGATATCTTGTTAGATACATATTAGATGACATTTCTGCTAACAAATTAAAAGTCAAATATGGCACACAGTTTAAAAATAAATAGATATGTGGTGATTTAATATATAAACACAAAAGGAAAGCTAAGTTTACAACATTAATTTCAGACAAAATAGATCCCAAGAAGTGATTATTAAACATATAAAAGAAAAGAGAAATGGACAAATAACTGTATAAGGTATTATATATGTTTGAAAGAGCAAGGGAATAAAAATTAGATATATATGAAGATATTAGGCAAATAGATTAAAATGTAGACCAAGAATGTGGATATTTTATTAAATATCCATGGGAAATTATGAAAATTGATCATTGGTTAGACAACAAAAAATAATTACTCAATAAATTCCTAAATAAAAAAACTGTATAGTGCATTTTACCTAAACACAAATGGGAAAACTAGAAATTAAAACCTCCAACCATTTGTAAATTAAAGTATATCTTTGGTTACATCTCTAGGGTTTGATATTGATGTTTCCATTTTTTCTAACTCATCTAATCAGCATAATTTTGGCTTCCAGTTATATTCAATAACATTGAGAAATCAAAATTATACTGAATAGATAAGTTAGGAAAAATATTGTGAACACCAGCATCAAGCCTGGCATACACAAAGAGAAATTTAGAACTAAATTTATAATTTTATATTATTTGTATTTAAGAAAAAGTTACTAATTTAATTAAAAAGTTCAAAAATAAACAATAAAACCTAAAAGCAGGAGAATAGAGATAATTTTTTTTAAAGGAATAAACATTAATAAAGCAGAAAGAAAAAGTAACTAATAGAACAATTCCTGACAAAGATAATGATCAAAATGAAAATTCGATTTAGCGTCGAGGAAACAAATCATCACTTGTGTTAGGGCCAATAGCTCAGTAAGGCAGTCCAGGGCAGGTGGTCAGGTTCTGTTCCACAAAGCCATCCAGAGACTAAGGTGAATGGGTGCTTTGCCATACACAGTACAGGACCTTGTTGTGATGGCCTGACAGAAATAAGTAGGAGGTATTTCATACTTACAAACAAGGCCTGGAAGTGGTGCATACCTCTTTTGCTCATATTTTATTAATAAGAACTTAATTTTTGGTGAGAACAAGCAAGACTGAAGTATAATGTAGCTGGACAGCTGTGTGCCTGGCTATACTTCTGTCGCCAGGAAAGAAAAGGGGAAAAACAGATGTTTGAGATCTACTAGCAAACTCTCTCATAGGAGCTACAGACGACCCTTTTAAAGTATGCCAAAGTAGTATGTATATGATTAAAACTAAAAATGTCAATGAAATGGAGTTCTCAGGGAAAAATGTAAATAATAACCATAATTATTTCTAAAATTTCCTTTGTATTCAGGCAGTTTTACTGCTGTATGCTTTTTAACTTTCAAAAAGTGGATAAATGCCATATCATATAAACTTCTTCAGAGCATTATAAAAGAGTTTGGCATCTAATTCATTTTGAGAAGATAAAATAATCCTGATGCTCAAGCTTGAAAAATATAATGTATAAGGAATTTTCTCATTTAGAATATAGATGTAAAGGTCCTAAATAAAATATTAGGAAATATAATTTATTAGCTTATTAAAAGAATCATCCATGATGATCAAGCATGGCTTATCTCAGAAATAAAATGATGGTTTAAATTTAAGAACACTATCAGTATATGATTACTTATATCATGCTTTCCAAAAGAAAAATCAGATAATACTAATCAAATATGAAAAGGCAAAAACATTCTTTTTTATTCCTGACTTCTTTGAAAATTGTTTTTAGAATACTAGGCAGAGAAAGATTTTTTAGTATGATAAAGAATATGTCTTCAACCAACAGTCAAAATGTTTA
The DNA here is from genome assembly GCA_030015415.1 of Cynopterus sphinx. Lineage (NCBI taxonomy): Eukaryota > Metazoa > Chordata > Mammalia > Chiroptera > Pteropodidae > Cynopterus > Cynopterus sphinx. Next base: position 45,254,048 of record CM057379.1, on the reverse strand, counting down.
ACTGTGCTTTGCACTAAAATTGTGAGGACAAGATACCTACTATCATCATTTTAAATGTTTCTCAAAAAAAAAAAAAAAACAACAGTATATGCCTTTAAAATAGTACAGATAGCTTGGTAATAAAAATCAATAATTCTGTGCTCAGTCTCTCCCTGCTCAACCCTCCCTTCAATCATCCTTTCAATTTCTAATAATTGGACCACTATTTTAGTTCCTCTATTCTTCACAATTTTACATATACTTAAAATATTTTTCCTATTCCACCAATATACACTTTATATCTTGATTCTCTAGTGTATAATAAGGCAATCAGTTCTCTAAAATCCTTAGTAAATAAAACAAGTAGTTATTTAATGTATAAAATCTTGATAAATGCTAACTTTATTTAGTAATTAATTGCATTCTAATTTTATTTTGAGACAAATTTTATTATCCTCCTGTTGCTTTGAAGCCTCAATACAAATGTATATACAACTTTTCTTTTTGCTACCAGAGGCCACTAATGATAATAAATAAGGTTAAAACAAGAACTCTTTTAGCTTTTCAGATTTTAAGAGAAAATATAAAATAACAGTATACTTCTCTGTTCTTAAATTCAAAAGTAGGAAATTAGAAAATAAAAATATATTTAAAATTTAATTATATAATAACAAAAAGAAAGGAGAAAATGGGAAATGATGTTATACATATATGCAAGGGAAAAATAAATAGCGCAGAAAGAGGAAGGGGCACAGTTGACATATGTCTTCTTAGAGGGTAGAAGGATATAATCACAGAAAGTCCAAGAGAGGAAAATGACCACACAGACTTAAACAAATATAAATATACAGCAACATGAAGAAAGATTTCATGGTGACTCTAAAATGTATTTTAATATATTCTTGGAAAAGCAAATGACTATTCCCTGATTTAGTTCATTTGAAAACACCAAATTTAATACATTGAATTTGTAAAAAGTAAGTAAAGTTATATTAGTGATTTTGGAAAATACAAAAGAAGTGAAAAATAAAGTCACTCAAAAAAATCTTGAAATTAGTTCACATGACAAAGTAAATGATTAAAGAGCACTTAGAAAATACATATCTGAAAGTATATGTTAAAAGCACACAAAGTCACTAAAGAGACAAAACAGTTTTAATGATAATTAATGGTTTTACATTTGCCCTGAAATTCTATATATTCAGTTTACTTAGAAGAAATACTTTAAAGCCATATCATTTGTATGTCTTTTTTTTTTTTGTAAGAGAGATTAAGAGTCAACCCTAAATAATCATAGATATATTACATAATACAGGATTTGCTATGGTATTCTAATGGAATTCATCCAAATCAAGTGCAACTAATGCTTTGTAACAGTTCTTCATATAATTAAATTTTATGAGTTTATAACTCATACTTTATGAGTTACAGCCAACAACAATTTCCTGTGGATTCACAAGTCATGACAAACTTTGTCTTATAAGTAGAAAATTGAGACAAGTGTCAGAAATTCCAGTGAGTGATAAAAAAGAAATTTGGTATTTTTTCCTTCTACCCAAAACCCTGATCCCCAAAATTCCATTCTTATTGGCTTACAATTTGAAAGCATGTATTATTTCTTTTGCTATCGTATATAAATGAAAAGTTAGACAGTTTGAGAAATATACTCTTATAATGCTTAAAGTACCATTCAGTGTACTTTTGTAATGTTTATTATCAGACTAGTATTTATTAATGATTGTGGTGTACCAAATGGTACTCTAAGCTGAGTCCACACAGTATAGTAAAGGGGAGAATTATCCTTTGTCAGTAAATCCCAGTGGATGAATGGGAATGCATGGATAATTTAGCTCAAATATGTGGCCCACAAAATGAAGTTTGGGCTGAAATGCTCTAAACTGGTGCTTTGTACTGGGCATACAAACGAGATGATTACTGGTATTCTGTTCACTTTGTGTTCTTAGGCCAAGGCTGGAAATTACTATTGCACCAGAAAACTAAATCATGCTCTACACTATAAATCTTCCAGTTATAAAACTCTTTATTTTCAAGACATCTTTATCATTACACCCAAAGTATGATTATTAAGAAAGAAAAATTTCAATATAATTCTATAAGAATTTTAGTACATCTTGAAATGTAGATAGGCAGTCTCAACAACAGAGTAAAAGACATATTTAGTCACTGCAACCTGATCCATCAGTTTGTTTGATTCATTCATTCATTCATGACTATGCTATTTAAAATTATAATCCTACCCCCTTTACTATGAACTCTTCATTCCCTGTTCTTTTTTAGCTAGATAGCACTTATTTCTGTCTCTCTTCCCTCCCTAGAATGTTAATTTCAAAAGAGCAAGGATTTCTCTTTTTTTATTATATTTACTGCTATATTGCACAGCTTAAAAGAGTACTTGACAATATACATTTTGATTAAATTTATTATATAATTTTGAAGTATAAAATTAAAATTCAAAGGCACTTTAAAGATTTAACTTCCTTAAATCTTCATCTGAATAATTTATTGTTTTACTTTTAAATAATAGCTGAAAAATAGGAAACACATATAAAGAACTTAGAAGAAAAAAACCTAGCACAATATATAACTTTAAACAATGTAGTCCCTCCAAATAAAAAAAGTAATGGAACCAATGATGACCCAACATCATTACTTGTTAAATTTTAGTTTAGATGTAAACTAACATTTTTTTTTCCTTCGAGTAGGCAAAATCTTCTCTTACGTACTTTCTAGGAATAAGAATTGAAGTAGAAATAGCATTTTTGAACTGCACTAAGAAGTTGCTGTAATTCACTGAGTTGTTTTGTTTTAATAAACTTGCTCAACACTATAGTGTAATATACATTTTTATGAAAAGTATGGGTGAGTGTGGTTCACAAACTTGTCTCTTTTTATGTCCTTTCATTATATATAAAAAAAGTTTCTATTCTGTAATTAATTAGAACAATAGTGATATGCTTTGCCTAGCTTTTAGTTCTGAGCGCAACTTCCTCATGACAGTAATTGTCAAAAGATATAGATCAAATCTTTCTTTCTAGATCTGGCTTAATCATATATATTTAAACTAAAAGAGAATAAATTTTTGGTGGTAAATTTTCCTCTTAGAGACTCTAACACTCTATATTCAATTTTTATGCAAGTTAAAATGGAAAAAAAAGCAATTTTTCTTTCATTTTTTAAAAACATGAGTGTTGACATATAAAGTGAAATAGAACAATATCTGGCAAATGGTAGGTATTCAATTAATGTACTCTAAATGAAAATGTATGTTTTACTTAAACTGGAATAAGAGATTAATGTTTCATCTTAATAGGTAAGAAATATTATTTCTTCTTTTATACATTACACTTTATCAGAAGTTTAGAATTTTAGTATTCATGGGTAAGCGACATTTTAGATGGCCTCATTGAAATCTAGATGTCCTCACGAAGTACTAATATTGGCCTCATTCTTAATAACTGCTAGTTCTATAGAATAAACATTACTCTTTTTATCTGTTTATATACTAGGAAATACTTGCTATGACTATGCTGAGATATTTCATCTTCTAATGGAATATTAGTATATGAATGAATACAGATATGTAGGTGAGGACAGTACAACAGATACAACAGATCTGTATTTGATTTGAGTTCTTTTTATAGCAGAACTGTTTTATCTATACTAATCTGTCTTCAGTATATTTCTGGTTCCTTGACTGTTCTTAGTGTTTGTAATGTGTCTACCCAGGTTGAGGAATGACATCCATGGTTGTAGAACAGTTGTATATGTTACTCCCTATGTAAGAATTAGATCTAAAGAGTGTAATCCAAAGTTTTCCACACTCCTTTGTCGTGAAGCCCTAGGTTTCCATGAAATAATTTACGAGGGAAGTAGAGTCTGAATTTTTCAATCTGATTTTTTTCATTATCTGTTTCCATGAGACTCATCTCTCCACATCTAATTCCTTTCTCTTATTCAATCTCCTAATTACTTTTTTACTCTCACCACCCTATGTTTGCTGTCAGTTATATTTTGGCTACAATTACAGTCGATCACACAGTGAATAAATAATGACGTTGCCACATATAGGCAGAAAATAAATCACTTGTTTATGACAAATAGAAAAGCATAATCTAAAAAAAAGTTATGTTTTCTAACTCCCACAACCACCATTTTCAAACTTATGACCTGCATATTTACCTGTTGTTATTGATGTTGCCATTTCAGATGCCATTTAAGGAAACTTTTATCATTTTGTCATATTATTCTTTGCCTTTTATATATCATTCAAATATACCATTTAACTAAAGTTCTGTGCTTTCAACGCGTTTAAAGAGACTTGTGTAAACCAGATAACTTAGTTATAGATTAAACTAACTGTTGTGTCTCAGTTTGCCTCTCTGTAGTGGGGGAAATTACCGGTATTTGTTCTTGAGCATGAAAAGCTTCCCTTCCTACAATCTAACGCCATCCGTCTGTGGTTTTGTGCCTTCTCTGTAATGATATAGGTTTGTTTCTCCTTTATTCTTTTCAGAGTGCTGCAGCAGCTCCCAGTCCAGTGCTAGGAAACATTCCCCCAGGAGATGGCATGCCAGTAGGTCCTGTACCTCCAGGGTTCTTTCAGGTACTCAGAGAAACTCCGACTAGGAATGTGAAGGCGTAGGAACTCCTTTTTTGTTTTTCTTAAAGTCATGCAGGAGAATGAGGCTGTTTTTGTTCCTAAGGTAAATATAAATGCTGTGCAGCCAATTCTTGATTATTCGGAGCCTGGTTGTATAGTACATAGATTAGCCCTTTCTTCCTGCATCATTGTCCAGTTTTTATTCATGTTTTTATTTTGCCGTTTTATTGTTCAAGTGAAAAGAAAGAATTGAAATGTAAATTAGGCCATTAAGTTAATGTGGTAAAGATTTGGTGGGAGAAGAGGCTAAGAGGTTCTGGAATGATATATGGATTTTAAGCATCTAAGCTATCCATATCTCCAGAGACTAAAGATAATCAAGATTTGGCTGAACTTTCAAAATATGGCTCAATCATAACCTATTCACTTATCCAGATTATAGGCAATATCAAAATATTTGAGAATCATCTTTGTGGCTTTTAAGCTGAAATTTTTATTAATATCATTACATATTGTTTTAAAATCAGGTTTAAAAAGTACTTGTTAGTATTTTAAAATTTCAACTAAACCATTTATTTTAGCAATGTTGGTGATGATTTTAGAATTACAATACATCCCTTTTTAACTTTATGGTATCCACATCTTAAATCTGACAGTTTCCTAACCCAAACCTACAATAGATTTTGAAGCTTACTTTTTTTTACTACATGGTTAATTTTGTAACACCCTTTGAGAAAATTAGAAATAATTTAGAAGTTTAAAAACTAGAGTTGGAAGGCATTACAGGAATTAATGTAATGTGCTATAATAATAATAATAATAATAATAATAATAATAATAATAATAGTTAACATTTAATAACTGTTTATTGTATACCATGCTTTGTTCTAAATCACAATTACCTTAGTAGTGAAGTACGTATTATCATTATCATTCCCATTGCACAGATGAAAAAAACCACAGCTTGATAGAGAGCAGTTTTCACAGCCAGAAACTTACAGGGCTGGGATTCAAATCAAGCCTTTCTGGATTTGTGTTATTGAATTCACCTTTTAAAGCTCATACTTGATCATTATTCACAAAATATTTCTAGCTCATTTTATTTTTTCCCTCATGCTTTTATTTCTCTTGCCAAGGATACATTGGGATTAGGGAATAAATCAGAAGAGTTTATCTATTTATGAGTTAGTAGAACCTCTCTAAGTGACACTTTTTAAAAAGGGGTTGGTTTTAGAAGGAAGCCAAATTCTTTCTAGACTTAAGCAAAGGTGTATAAATCTATACATTTTCACTTTTACTTTTTGTAGAATGAACCATTCTCCCCTGTCTTCTGTTTGAATGTTGGTAAAAGTAATTGAAACAGAGTTATATTTATTTTATTTATTTCAATGTGATAAATAGTTGAATACTACTAGATGCCAGGCACTGTGGTAGGCATCTAAAAATAAGTATGCTGTACACTAAAACTACTAAGATATTGAATGTCAAGTGAGGAAGCATCAGAATGCATACAGAGGTATTCTGGGTAACACATACAGAAAGTAGAGAGGAAGTTGACAGGAATTCCTGGACATGAAATTGGGAAGGTATGCTCTAGCATATTGAGAAGGGCCTTATATGCCATGTTAAGAATGTAAGTCTTTATTCAGTAGGCATGCCAGAGCTGTCAGATCTTTGAAATGGGCAGTGACCCAAATTCAAACCACAGAGTGGATCCAGGGTTTGTTAGGTACCTATGACACAATTGTATACAAGACTCATGCCCTCAAAAAACTCAAGCTATCATTAATGAGAGAAAAAGCAATTAGAATACAGAAAGAAATGGCTATATTAAATAAGTAGAATATACTCTTAGAGCAAACCAGAAGGCCACCAAACCCAATCTTGGAAGGGGCATTTCAGGGAAATATTGTTAAAGTAGTAAATGAAATACAAATCGGCTTCTAAAGATGAGTTGGGCGAGGGAGGCAGGGTGAGAGAGGGAAAGAATATTCCAGAAAGAGAGAAAAAGATGTATTAAGACCCAGAGGGAAAGCAAAGAGACCAAATATAAAACCAGAGCTTAATTAGCTAAAGGGACAGCGGTGTTGAGGTTCCAAACGAAACTTAAGGAACCTTGTAGGTTATTTAAGAGTTTGAACTTGATCTTAAGGGCAGTGATAAGCCATTGAGGAATTTTAAGCAGGAGGGAGACATGTTCATGTTTGCATTTTTAGAAAAATTACTCCAGTTACAGTGTGTAGCCAGGATTGTAGACGGACAAGTCTCAACATAGGGAGACTATTTAGAGGTTTGATGATGGCCTGAAATAAGACAGTGGCAGTGGGTATGGAGAGAGAGGACCAGATTTGAGAGACAAATAAATGCTGGGGGCAAGAATGGGGGCAGTTACAAGTAAAAAAATTCAACAGTAATATTCTGGTTTCCAGCTCTCACTGAGGCTAGATGGATTGAGATGGAGATTTCACTTTCTGATATGGGGACCACAAATAGGAGGTAGGTTTGAGGTGGGACAGATGAGGTTTCTGTAGAATCTCCAATTAGAGATATCTGTTAGGCCACTGAACTTAAAGGTTTGATGCCTAAGACAGTAATCTAGACCAGAGATAAAAATTCCAATATCATAATCATATTAAAGGCATTTGAATCCACAGGGGTAGGTTAATTTTCTAGGGAGAAAGTATAGAATGAGAGAGTAAGCGGATATACAGTACAACTCCAAAAACTCTAATAAAAGATGAACATGGGCAATAGAACCCATTAAAGAGACTGGACACATGGGTCTCAGCTTGTTGGCTGTTACAGTAGCCCAAGGAGCAGAGTTTATGAGTGTGTTCAAGAACAGTGGCAGTATAGGATTAGAAAGCAAGAAGCAATTCATAGTTATGTTCAATAGGCCTTAGCTGATTAATCAAATAAGGGATAGAGAGAAAGATTTGGAGGAATCGAGAATGAATCTGAGGTTCTTACTTTGGACCTCTGGGAAATTTTAATGTTGTTATCTGCCTTAGAAAAGATAGGAGATAGAAAAAGTTTTAGATATAAATTTTACTTTTAGACACATCATTCCACTTTATCCAGGGAGACAATTCCAGCTAATCCCAAGTACTCTTTTCGCCTCTTCAAAAGGCTGAAATATGCCCAGTTTCCCTAGAAATGCCTCTCTGAAATATTGAAAAACTCAAAACTATCAAATTTTTAAAAGAGAAATAGGATGTTATTATCTTTTTGTTAATATGGGATCAGGCTACTCAAGTATTTCCTAAAAACCAGCATTGGTTTCCTGTACTGATTCTGACCATAATAACAGTGGTTAATAAAGAGTAGTTGCCTTCTGTGAGTGGAAATAGCAGCAGAAAATCATAATTCAAGTCCTAACACCAGCTTCTAATCCAGTTCCAAAGAGATATTGACCTCCAAGAATTACCTAGAGTATAAGAATAGTTTAGAATCCCCGTTCTTAGGAAATGCAAAGCTTATTTGGAGATAGCCTGAATGGGATTAGATCAGGAAAGGGCTGAGCCTATTAGAATCTAATGAATAAATGAAAGTAAAGAAAAAAATTGTAATTAGCACATAAAACACTGGCTTCAGTAATTCTGCACTCTACTCACTATAAGATCATACAATAAGAAGTATATTAATTTTTCTAAATAGACTTACTCTTTTTATTTCTGTTTACATTGCAGGAAAAGCCCCTTTTTTCCATTATAAGTATAGATTTAAATACATTACCAAATGGCATTATCACAAACTAAATTTGTGAATTCATAACAACTGCATTTACATAATAGCAATTAATTTAAATTCTAAAATAAATAATTATGATTAATAATACCTTATACATTTAACAAGTCCATTCTGGAAGGCAGGTTTTAGATTAGTGTCTTTCCATTTGTGACAGATGCTAGCATTGTTCATATACTTTGACGTTTTCATTGAAATGGGAGAGCTTCTGTCAGTGAGTAAGGAGGCCAATTAGGTAAAATCCGCGGGAACAGTTGGACATGCGAAAGGAGGTATCAGTTTAGTAAACGTCTAAAGTAAGCTACATACGTTTATTTACTTGAAGTCTTTTATCAAAGGAATAATTCATATATGAAGCTCTAAATTCACAAAATGACCTATCATGGAACTGGCAAATGACTTGAGCGCAGCTTTCTTAAACTGGGAGGTCTTGCTACTGTCCTCAGTTTGAGGACTTGCTGCTCAGCTTCAAACCTGTGTGCTGATTGGCCTGCGTTCATTTGGCAGTTTTAGTGGAAGAAAATACAGTGTTGTGTGGTGTGAGAATACATCGTAAATTCAGTACACTCAGCATTGAGTCTATACTTTGACTCTCCTGTCCCTGTGCCGGTCTTATTCAAAAGTTTCACAGTACACTAAAAAATTTGATTAATGTATTAAAAACCTTAAAATCTGGAATTTACTCATTCTCATAGCATTCTTACTAAAAGACAAGCAAAGTTTGATTCCTGTAATTTAATTGAATAGGTAGCAGTGTTCCTTGGACCATTTAGATTTTCTTCTTACTTTTGTATGATAATCAAAATAGTTTAGTAAAATGCATAAAGTAAAACAAAGTTCTCATTGTTTTGTGTTTTAAAAAAATTAGTAAAGACTATTAACTCTCTTACCTTAGCAAGTTCTATAATTTTATAGATTTGAGCAAGTAACAGGAAAGCTTCTCTTGTGAATTTACTATAGGATACCATATTTAAAAAAATGGACATTTTTTATTTCAATCAAAAGCAAATCTGAGGGGGTGTGAAAATACTTTATTTTTCCTCCTTTATCACAAGAAAATCTTTAGGGAGAAAACAAATTTTATTTTTATTACTCTACTAAACATATGCATATCTTTTACATAAAAACAGTATAATCTTAATACATGCTGATATAGATATCTTTGAGTGTGTAATATAGGATATACTTGTAAATATATAACTCTATATTTTGAACTCTATATAGACTTTTGTTTATTTTTATGGTCTTATGTTTTGTTTTTATTTTTATCTTGATACATTTACTATATTCTAATCACTGGATCTTTTCATTTTCTTAACAGAAACTGTTGAAAACTAAAAATATATTGATGTTAGGTTGTAAATTTAAGCTTTGACATGAATAAGATTATAAACACTTGTTGAAGACAAAGTATACCAAATAGTTTAGTTTCAGACTAAGATGGTCATTTATATTTTAAAATCTGAAATTGATCACGACTCTGATGTGGTAGAAAATATGTTGCAGCAGGTTTGCAAGCCACACTGTTTCCAGGCTTAGTGTCTGTAATGCTAAAGCTGCTTTGCCATCTAGTGGTGGTTTGCGGATTTCTCTACTTGTTCAGGGTGTATTTTCCAGAGGTTCTATTTTTAGTAAGACTGCACTGTAGCAAGCTGACCTAATGCTTTGACATAGTAATAACACAATAAGGACGAAAGGAAAGAAGGAAAAAAGAAGGAAGGAAGGAAGGAAGGAAGGAAGGAAGGAAGGAAGGAAGGAAGGAAGGAAGGAAGGAAGGAAGGAAGGAAGGAAAATGTCCACTTTTCTTCATGGTGTTATTATTGACTAGAAAATGCTCAATGTAAATGATTTTCATAAAGCAATGAAGATGAAAACAAAGCTCAGGGTATTAAATATTCTTGATATTTTGAAAGAAAAAGAATAAAAATGGATCAAAAATGAGAAAAATAGTTATTTAATCTAACATTTGAAACTGAAAAGGAAGAACAAGAAGAAATGTTTTGCAAGCCCAGGTTAAATATTTCTGGAAGTAGATATTTATTTAACTTATTTATCTGGAAATAAATCCCAAATTTTGACGTAACTTCCTAACTCATACCATACTCTGCTCTGCTGTTATTCAGGCTTTCAGAGGGCACTTTTTATTTTCAGTATTACCTGTTTTACCCTATTATCTATACATACATATAGTTAGTTTACATGTCTTCTCATTCCTTCTGTTATTAAACTTCATATTATCTTAACTCCCAATGGTTTCTTTTCTTTTTATCCTTTCTGACCATGGCTATTTCAGAAATTAGTTGTAGGAAATACTCTAAACCAGAAGAAACTCCCTTTCCCTCTCTCCAGAAGTTGCAGATACCATCTTTAATCTTTGATTGATGAACTAAAAGTTTCATTAGTATAGTTTTCTTAGTTTGACTAAGTAGGTACTAAAAATCTCAAGTAAAATTGACTTACTGGACTATCGCATCTAACATTATCAATAATGTATAGTTTAAAAACTCGAGCATTTAAATAGTATTTCTCAACTAAATACACCAAAGTTTAGAGAATGGAGGTAGGGAAGGTTGCTTATTTATCAAAGTTCAAGAAATGAAAATTGTTTAAATTTTCTTAAAAATGTAATTTTGAATCTTTAAACACAGATTCTAAATATTAAAAATAGAACAAGCCTTCCTCTAGTATAAGATAAAAGCAGCCTAAAAAAATGAAGGTGCCTGACAGCTGCTGGCTTTGATAATGCTTTCCTGCAGTCATGGTAATAGTTTTTCTGGCCTCAGCTATTAGAACAAATTAAAACTGCTCAGCTTGAGTAAGTGAGCTTTTTTTAAAATTGCAGTTTCAAACACTAAAGACCTTACAGCGGTAACGAGATGGACAGAGCGCAAAGAAGGTAGTGTCAGGGCTTCAGAGTCTTGACGTGGGTTTTCTAGTTAGAATGGAATGAAATAGTTTCCTCTTAGAAACTCTCCTCTCTCTCTCTCTCTCTCTCTCTCTCTCTCTCTCTCTCTCTCTCTCTCTCTCTGTTTGTTAAAATGAATATTTAGAAAAAAGTTAGCTTGGTCATTCTAGACCACTGTTGGTTTTTCTTGCACTTTCATTCTGCTTCTGTAAACTAAAGGTGTCAAGAGATTTAATATGAAACCATAAAATACCATATTTCAAAATTGTATCTGTGATAAGAGCTTATCTATTTTTTTTAAATAGCTTTGAATTACAGTTTTTCATTTGAAAAAATCTTATTGAAAATTCTTTCCAGAGTGCTGCAGTTTTTATTAAAGCCCCTGGGGGGAAAATATGTATAGCAAATTGCAACTATGCAAAGGCTATTTATAACACAGTTTTAATTTTTTATTTAATGTTGATTACAGAAATAAAAATGGTCACCATTCTTTGGAAAATTAAAGATAAGGAATATTACAAATTCCTCATACAGATGGGATAAATCTGTCTTAAGTATATGTTAGGATGCCTTCAGCAAAGGAGAAAAGGAGTCAAATACGTGATGATGGAAGGACATTTGATTTTTGGTGGTGAACACAGTGCAATATATAGATGATGTGTTATAGAACTATATACTTGAAACCTATATAATTTTGTTAGCCAATATCACTCCAATAAATTTAATAAAGAACATTTTTTAAATGGCTTATCACTAGGTGGTATTTGGGAATAATTTATCTTATAGTCTATATCAGAAATTGACAAACTTTTCCTGTGAAAATCCAGATAGTAAATATTTTAGGCTTTGAAGATGTTGGAGTCACAACTCCTCAAATCTGTGGCTGTAGTCTAAAAGCAGCTGTAGCCACTGTGTAAACTAATGGACATGGCTATTCCAGTAAAACTTTATTTATAAAAACAATTAGTCAGTCAGGTTTAGCCCGTGAGCCATAACTTGCCTCCTTCTGTTCTATATGAACAAGGTTACCACTAGGTAGCCTGTAAGAGATCCAAAGGGTAGACCAAGGGCAACGTTTCTCCACGTGTGTTCCGTGCACTACTACATAAGAGTCCTGGGAATCACTCACTCCTAGTGTATCCAAATTCTCAGGAGTTGGTGGTGTGGGGCTAGAAATTATTTGTGTTTTGTTGCATGTTTTCTTTTTAACAGATGAATCGTACGAACTAAAATTTGAGAACTGCTGACTAAGATTGCTTACAGCAGTCAGCAGCAAATATGTATTTAATGGCATCCACACCCCCACATGCTAGAGTTAGTACTGCAGTAAACAAACTAAATAGAAAGTCTTGCTTGTATGGAATTTAGAGTTTATTAAGGGAGACAGTCAACAAACAAAACAAATTATGTTAAAACATATATGTTAGATCATGCTAAGGGCTAGGGAAAAAATGAAACGGAAAAGGAAAGTAGGTAGCATTGCAGAAGTTTGTATAGATTAGCCAGAGAAGGACTCATCAAGATGTTATTTGAGTAAAGACTGAAAGAAATGAGGGAACAACCACATCTGGGACAAGAAAGCATAACGTTCGAAGCATGATTGAGTTTTTCAAGGAATGAGAAGGTCTGGGTAGCTCAAGTGGTATATCAACTGGGGACAATAGATATGAAGTCATAGGTAACAGGAAGCCATATCAAGAAGAACTTTGTACATCATTGTAGGGATTTGGGGTTTTACTCTGAGTAGAGTGTGTGACAGGGTCATTCTGGCTGCTGTGTTTAGATTAGTCTGTAGCGGGGAAGGTGGAAACAGAGAACAGTTTGGATGTCATTGCAAAATTTTGACCAGAGATTATCATGACCTGAATGGACTAAGGTGGTAGTAGAAGTGGTAAAGAATGATTCAGTTCTAGGTATATTATGAAGCTGGAGCCAACAGATTTTGGTGGTAGTTTGGATATGTGTTGTGAGAAAAAGATAAATCAAGGGTGACTGCAAGGCTTTTGGCCTATTCAATTGGAAGAATGGAGTTGACATTTACTGATGTAGGTAAAACTTTAAGAGGGGAAATATCAGAAGCTTAATTTTAAACTTAAGATTAAAATGGTTATTAGATATTCACAAGATGTTGAATAGGGAACAAGTTTTCAGAATCTGGAGTTTTATGCTTATGGCTTAGGGTTCTAAAGCTATAATTTTGGGAGTCATTAGCATGTTGATAATATTTAAAGCTATGAGACTGGATGACATCACCAAGATAGTATAGATAGAGACAAGAACCTCTGTAAGGATTCCAGGGCACCGTAATATTAAGAAGTCAGGGAGAAGTCAGGGAGATGAGGAGAAGAATGAGAAGGAGCAGCCCACGAGATATGAAAAGAAACAGACAATGTGGTATCCTGGAAACCAAATGAAAATATTTTGAGAGAAATGATCAGCTGTTTCAAGTGCTGCTGATGGTTCAAATTGGTTGAGGACTGACAACCGACCATTGGATCTAACGAGAAAGTCATTGACAGCCTTGATAAAGTAGTTTCAGTGGAGCACTGGGGGTGAAAACCTCATAAAACTAGATTCGGGTTAACCCAGGAAGAAAAAAATTGAAGTTAATGAGTATGTCCAACTCTTTCAGAGTTTTGCTCTAACGCAGCAATCCCAACCTTTTTGGCACCGGTGCTCCTATAAGAATATCATGCCTGATGATTGAGGTGGAGCTGAGGTGGTGATGTTAGCCCTGGGGAATGGCTGCAGATATAGGTGAAACTTGTTTAGCTAGCCTGCCACTCACCTCCTGCTGTGCAGGCCTGTTCCTAACAGGCCAGGACTGGTACTGGTCCGTGGCCAGGGGTTTGGGGACCCCTGCTTTAAAGAGAAAGAAAAATGAAGCAGTAGCTGGAGGGAGAAGGGAAGGAGATCAAAGAAATGGTTCTGGAAGTGAAATGTTGGTTATTATAAACTGTCCATCCCTACCAAGGGACAAAGAAATCAGCCCTACCAGCAGCTGTGGGAAGAGAGTATGTATAGGCTAGTGCCAGGTATCCTCCATTCTACCCAGTAATCAGGTATAATCTTGAGTAGAAGTTATAATGCCAGGGCATAGAGTAATCAGATAGCCTTTGTGCACAGTAGGATGTTTATCAAGAGTACGAAATAGAATTAATTCCTTAGAATGCCTGCAAATGTAAATACTGTCTCTTTTCTGTCATTTTTATATTCTATAAATCATCTCTAAGATTACAAATACCTTAGACATCTATGAGTATTTTTCCACTTGAATTTCTTACATATTTTATTTTGTACATGTGTCTATTTAAGACATGTTTTTCTAAAATATGTATTTTAAATTAGAGGTAGAGAAATACCTCAGTTTATGCAATTTGAATTCTCTCATCTTGCTTGTTTTTATACTTTTTAGCATTAGTCAAATTAGTAAGCTCTAGTTTCAAAAGACTATGGTGCATTAATAATTTATGTAAAAATTTGTTCTGTAGAAACACTTTTATATACTTTAGTAATTTTAAGTATAGACAATGGTTACAGGTAAGTGACCAAGCGAATATGTATCATTTTATTTCTAAAGAAAGTAAAAATGTATATAATCTGCCAATAGAAACTTTCCTAGCACAGGAAGATATTTGAAGGGTGAGGAAATACTAGCTGTTTTTTTCTTTTCTTTCTTTCTTTCTTTCTTTCTTTCTTTCTTTCTTTCTTTCTTTCTGTCTGTCTTTCTTTCTTTCTTTCTTTTTTTTTTTTTTCAATGGTACATTTAGGTAAATTAAAGTACCTAGCTCACATGCTCTAATCTGGAACCAGTTTATATGGAAGTATGAATATAAAATAGGAGAAACAAAGAAGGGAATACTTATACATTCTTTAACGAAAATAAAGAGTGGCTTACAACATTATTGTTTGGGCTTCTTTTTTTGGTTGAGTCAGCTGATAATATATCCTAACATAAATTTCAGTATTTATTTTCATACCCATTGTGTTTTAATATCTTAATGTGGGTTAGTTTGTCCTTGTAACTTCAGTAAGAGGTGGGAGGCAGCACAGAGCCAGAATCAGCTTATGTAGGATTCCAGCTACATGTCTTACAGACACCTAAAAAAAAAAAAAAAAATCTGTCTGTATTTGTGAATATAAATTGATCTAAGTAAAATTATTAAAGTTCTTTTATATTACTCAAACTTTTACTTTTTATTAGACTAGCAACCAGCATAGTCCCCATTCACAATCTACAAGTCCATTGCCACTCACCTATTTCTAATATTTGGTAATGAAGACTTGAGAAATAGAATCTTCTTGAAAAGGCCCATAATGTAAGTGAGCAATTTTGATGCTTAGACTAAATTCATGTTAAAAGAATCAACCTGCTTATAGCTGTGTGCTGGATTGGATTAGCCTTGCCAAAATAACATCTAGAAAACTGGGTCTGTTAATACTTTACAGTTTTTTTTTATGAGTTATTTTAATTAAGTGTTGATGATGATGGAATATCTAAGATGTATGAGAGATAAACGCCATATTTATGCTTATTAGCAAAATATGCTAGCACAAGTATGTCATTTTGTGAGCTAAATTAGTTTAATACTAGTTGGAATTAAAATGTGTTAATCAAGAATGTTTTATCCACTGGGGTGTCAGTAATGTCTGATGGAGATTTTCATGAAAAACAGAAAAGAAACTAAACCAATTAAAATATATGAATTGTAAAGTATCTTTGGCGAAATTCATTTGATGTATAATTTATGCTTCATTACTTTTCTACAAAAAAAACTCATGAAGAAAACTCTTGAAGCATTTCATAGAATTATAAATATAAATATATGTGAATGTTATTATATATAATATGGCTAAAATGAAATGCTGAAGTCACAATATTGTGTAATGATTTTTCAAAGTAATATTCTCAGTAGCATGTGACTAAGAAACTCAACACATTTAAGAAAAAAAGATATTTTTTTCTAAGTGAAATTTAGAATAGCAAAATTGAGAATAGAAATCTATATCGGAAAGTGAGGTACAGTAAAGAGAATAAATTAACTAAAAATTGGATGCAGAATAAGTAAAAAGGGAACATTTAGTTTTTAAAAGAATGTTTATGCTTTTGGTTAAATCATACAATGAATATGTCTGTTATCTTTCTAGGACTGTAAATAAATAATCATAACCTGCCATATTTGTCATTTTCTAAAATTATGTTTGGAAGAAGTTGTTAGGCCTTTGAAAGGGTCTAGAACGATTTTTTTTCTTTCTGTCAGAGAGTGTGTCTTCCCTTTGACTGCTTAAAGCAGTACATCCAGAATATCAAAACAAAGATTAAGTCTGTCTAAAGCTATGCCTGTATAGGACCAAGTAAGGTAGATATTTTATCTTTATGTAATTATAATTACTAAAGATATCCCACATTTTTTTCAGGCTGTACATCACTTTTTACTTTGTGGTTTTGCCTAAATGTTGGTGGAAGCAGATTACTTTTTGGCAAATGGTCATTTTGTAACAGATTTTTGGACTGAAGATGGTTATGTGCTAAAGACAATTTGATTAAGAAAGCAGAATGTTTCATGTTCTTAGTCAAATGCTGAACTTTTTATTAATAGAAATAAAATCTATAAGTTTTGTGGGGGAAGGGAAAATGTCCCCTCTTTTTCCAGTTCTGGCTGGTCTAATAATCAAATTTTCATAAAACAGATTAACAGGTAAAAATAACCAAATTTACTACCTATGTACATGTGGGGAATTTCCATAAGAATATGCAACCCAGAGACAAATCAGGTACTTGAGGCTTATATGGCATCTTGAGCTAAGGACAAAGGGTGGGGTATGTAGAGGTTTGAGACTTCAAAGTGGAGGAAGGCAATTTGTATGGAGATACAAAAGCAAATATTTGGTAACAAATGTTTGCTCTGGGCCATCTTTAACACTGGGACACGGAGAGAACTTTGATCTAAGGGTCCTTGCTAAGTTCTTCTCTGTCTGCCACACACCAGTTCATATTAAACTACGATCACCTATGATAGTTCTCTTCCTGGAGCAGATCCTCTAATGTTTTTTAGGTAATTAGGGAGAAGGTCAAAGGTTCTTCCTGAGTCTTTGGTTTCTTATAAATAACCAGCTTCAAATAATCAATATCCCAAAGAAGCATATTTTGGAGTGGCAAAATTTGCTTACCTTCAGCTATAATATGTTGTTTCTGAAACCTAAGAATTATAGGTTTTTTAATATATTTCAATCCAAAGCAACTAGTGTCCCATGTATAAACACAGCACTTTATGAAACAAACAACTGAGAGATGAGACACTGTATGGAATTGTTAGCATTTCTCATGACAGGTCTGTGCTTCAGGAAAAGATCAGCAAGTTACCATAGTTTCTTTGCCAAATCATGCATAAATTAATTTGACATTCTTTTATAACAAAGAGTAGTTGCTAAATACTACTAATCTATAAAACTGCCTAAGAATTATTATTTTTAACTCTGACACCCCAGGAATAGTAAGAGAAACCTGAAAGCAGTAGAAGATAAAAGGCCTTATTATCATCTGAATTATAAGTTCTCTTATATGTTATTGATATGGATATTTTCATTATAATTCGGTATCTTCTTAGGGTCTCCAACACTTTATTCATTGCCTATTTTTATTAGGTCCTCTAGAAGATATCATTTATCCTATTTAACCAGGTAGAATTTCCCCCTCTATACATATTTTATAAGCATTTTCTCATTAGAAAACCAGATATACTATCTCAATACTATGGCTTAGTCTTCACAATATCAATAGAGACTACCTAATTTTACCAAGACAGTATTTCAACAATAAATTGGTCAGGTGAGATTTTATACGAGAGAACCAAGCTTTATTATATCTTTTGCTGTTTCTGAGAGTTTTTCATCACTATTGTTCATTCACTCAGTCACTGAGCCAGCTACAGAATAAATCAAATATTTATCGAATGCTACTCTGTATACTCTCTCTCAGAATATGCTTCTTTCACTTTTTATGAACCCCATTATAAAGTTATCACGTTATAATGAACAGTTTAATTATAATGAAGGTTCTCTTCTAATAATATCACATCTACTTACCACCATTCCCCACACTTCTTCAATTCCCTAGTGGTATTTGACATTAAAAACACAAGTAAATAGACTAATGACTACATATATTATCAAAACACCAAAAATTCAAGAAAAGAGAGATAAAGCTTGTTAAATTTATTTTTATTTCAGTTGTCACATTTCTTTTATTTCAGTGAATCAAGATAACATGCTAATTAGTGCTTTTTAAGCAAATTAACTTTCTTACATGAAATACTACTGCCTTTTCAGCTTTTCATGGTTGAGCGGTAGGAAGGGTAAAGAATTCTTTAAGTGAATGGTTGCACAGCTGCTGGGTGGCATAGGTGGAAGTGCCTAGGCAGGCAATTTATTTATGGTCAGTTGGTCATGAGAATGAAATATGCATACCTGCCTTTATTCTATAAATATATTTCTGTAATAGGACATTACAGCAGTAAGAAAAGTAAAATGGTAATTAAGAAATTTAGTATTTTGTTTTGTTTTACATAAAATAAGGAGATTGAACTAGTAAACTCTAGAAAGGTTAACTTTCTACTCTAAAAATATTTCAAAACCTGTATTAAAATAAAATTTTATAAGTCAGATTTTACAGTAATGGTATAATACAGACCTTATAAAACTTCAAGTGGTTTTGAGAAATAAGTCATTTTTTAAGGGAGTGTTCATTTGCTAAATTGTTTTAGTAAGTTCATGTTTACTTAGACTTGGTAATTGTGTAGTATTTCAGTCACATGAATAATTTTGTCCTCAAAAAAGTTCAAAGTTACTTTGAATTACATAAGTCCTGTATAATTATATATTCTGGAATAGACCTCAGACTTCTCAAGTAGAAGTATAAACTAATTGCTACAATTGTTCACTCTAGAGAAGTTAGTGTTATCCTTCTCTTCGTTATTGATCCATTCTAAATTATGCTCACAAAATTAGTATACAGAAAATGCTTAGATGTTTGGCATTTTAAAGAAAATTTTATTTTAATGATTTAAAATTTTCTTATCAATTTGTTCTTAAAGATTAAATTTAAGGAGTTTTTAAAGCCATGTTGAAATATTTAACATAAGATATAAGCTGATTTATACATTGCTACATCAATTTGAATGATCATAATAAATACCAGTTTTACTTATGGACTTATTACATTTTGAAGCCTCACAGGAAGGAAATTACTTGCTCTGGGACAGTTTTGTGTTCTTTCCTCTGAAGTGGGATTTCTACCTATCAAGGCACACATTATACAACAGTATAGTAAATCTGCTATGATAATGATTTGAGCAAGTGCTTGGAAAGTAAAGGAAAGGAGCCTAGAGGGGTTCTTTAAAGAGGAAATGACATTTAAACTGGCTCTTGGAGGATTGATAGAAACTTACTTGGCTGAGAGAGAATACAGTAGAAAATATTCTGATGTTGATAAGTCATATTTGTAGGTTTTTAATCTCAAGTAGAAAATATTCTGATGTTGATAAGTCATATTTGTAGGTTTTTAAGAAACTATAATTGTTAGAAAATATTAACAAAGTTAATAACATTTGAGCAATGTTTTAAGCAAAAAAAAATGAGCAAAATCATTTATGATGCATACTTTGATCTTGTAGCTATTAGAAGTTAATGCTTAAAATGGTTTTTATCACCTATAATTTTAGTACTGATAAATTATTTCTAAAACAATTTACCAGTACTGAAAATTTACCATTGTGGGGAAGGAGTTGAAATCTTCAGAGAGAAAGAATTGGACTGAGCAATCCACCTTCAACTAGAGTGAGGAAAGAGAGCTGATTGCTTATAATTCTTAGGGAATTGAAATAAAATCGCTAAGGCGTTTATGAAAGACCAAATAAGAAGAGGGCAACTACTGCTTTTCACTAGCAGAAAGGGCAAAGAAAAAAGGAAAATCTCTCTAGAAAAGAGAAATTAGGCAAAGCAGAAGTTTAAAATTCCATGAATAATTCTTGATATAATGGAATATAACAGTCTTTTAAAATTGAAATTTATATTGAAATAAATTGTGATTCTAAATGGTATGATCATTTCTCTAAAAGACTACTTGGAAGAAATGAGCTGGATACTTGATTTGTATTTCTGTGAGTTTTTTTTTTTTTTTTCTTTCATTTAGTGAGCAAATATTTATTGATTTTCTGGCTTTGTATGTATTTTTATTCCTTTCATTTTGGGTTATCCCATTCATTCTGGGCAGACAACTGAAACATATAGAAACAAGAATTGATGTCTGTAAATGTAGTTTCCATATGTAACAGTGCCAACTGTGTTATTCAAATTATAAAGAATCTTCCTCCGTGAGTTTTGTCTAATTTTGAAACTTTTTTAATAGCATAACCTTGATTTTCAGTCATTCATAGCACTACATGCTCTAACAAATAAGGATGATGTAATGTGACTTTTGAGGGAAGGCACCAGATTGAAATATTATTTTCTTCAGGTTTTCATTGATTCTTGCCATTTGGTGAAGAGAACATTACATTTGTTCCAGATTAGTGGACTGATAGTAGAAAACAGGTTTTTTTCCAGAAAATTGTTTCTCCTATTTATTATCAGACTGCAATCCTTGAAAAATCCTAAACAGAGGGCAGTGATCTTTATCAGCCTTATTCTCTGCTATGTCCAACCACTAGTACAATGCCATTGTCGGTGTTTAATAAATATTTGTTGAATGAAGGACTGACTCTCTAGCATACCTTTTAATCAATAAGTGCATTTTTTTTTATTCTCCCAATTGCCCTTTGATCTGAACAGAGCATAATTGTTGGAGTATTTTTTTCTTTAATTAGGTTTTCTTTTTTTCCTCTGGAAAGCATGGAAATAAGTTTCTCCAACTCCTTGATAAAGATGGCATGTGCCTTAGGAGCATGTGCTTATATCCCTAACCCCAACCCCACACATTTCAAATACTTATAGATATTTATAATATACTAATATTTATACTTGAGAGTAATGCTGGGAATAATTAACACAGAATCATGGGTTTTTATTTTATTGATTTTTCTTAGGGGACTTTAGAAACCATCTAGTCTAACTTCCTCACTTTAAGGTTAAGAAAACTAAATTCCTGAAAGGTTATTTGCATAGGGCCCCTTTGCTGATTATTGGTGGTGCAAAAGGCCTATAGAATATAGGCCTCTGACTCCCGGTCAGATGTTTTTTTGCACACACTTATAAATAACTTTTTTCAGGAAAGGATTTTTCCAGTTAATATATTGATTCACCATCATGACACCTTCAGGCAAATATTGTGATGCACAAACTATTAAAAAATATATTTTTTGCCCCAAATATAACATATAAGAACATTTCATAGTCAAGGACTCTTGGAGAACCTGTAATCTGAGGTTATTAATGCAGAATACATGTCTGTCAATAGATGTACTTTATAGTATTAGTAGGTAATCTCTTAGATTTGTAATTTACCATAAAATAATTTAAATTTGTTTTAATATCTTAAATTACATTTAAGAGCAAATTAACTTCTAAATAGTGAAGTAGAAATATTTGCACAGAATATTCTTAGTTGCTAGTATTACAAACTTTTGGGTTCTGTTGCTGTATCTGTACCTCAACAAGTAGGCAGTCGAGGACCTATGTGGTTAACCACATGGCGTAAGGTAGGGATCAACCTGGATATTATGAGCTTATGTTATAACAGTACAAATTTGATATTGAAAATGCTTTACTCATAGCAATCTTTATATTTTAGGTAAAAGTAGTAAATTTTTGTCTGTATTAACCAGATTTTCTCACTTTTTGCTTTAATTATGTAAATACAGATTAGAATTAGTGGTTTTTCTTTTCTTTTTTTCTTTTTCTTTTTTTTTATTCTTCTTTTTTTTTTTTTTTTTTTTGCCAAAAAACCACAAATTTGAATTTCTTGGAGGACATACAAGAGGAGATAGCTAAAGAGAGATTCTGTCTCTCTCCCAATCTTATTCTTTCAGGACCTGCAAGGTCCCAGCTGCTATGCGCACTGCTTCTTCCTCTCAACAGTCCTTTGATGAAGCCTCACAGTCAGATAAAAGAGTATAACGACAATCTGATTAAAACGTATTTACTCACAATGCCATTGATTGCAGAAAAAATTTCTCTTTTCAAATAGTTCATTAAATTAATTCTATAGCATCATTTTACATTCAGATGAACATGCAAAGCTCAAATGCTCTGTTTCAAATAAGGCACATCTCAATGTTTATCTCAGTATTTGGTAGTTAGTAATATTTTTAACATAATTTCTAACTTGTATTTCATTTCAAAATGAATTTATTATGGACCAGAATTATTAGTAACCTCTTTTTTCCCCATGTTTTAAAAACTAAATTGAAATTACACTTTGGATTAGTGAATATGTCATAAAACATTACTTTGTGAAAGAAAAGCAACCATTCTAAAACCAATGACACATATTTAATTATTAAACATTTTTAAATAAGACCAGAATTTAAATAGACAATTGCAGAAATGAAATTAGGTGATTAGGAAAATAGCAGAGGGAGTGTGAATATTGGGATATACTAGTTGATAGTATATGCAACTAATTAATCCAGTTTGGAGTTTCAGAAATAATAAAAGAGAGATGACTTTGATCAGGTTTGTGTAAACTAAGCATTTTTTAAATGTTAAGCTTGGAAAATCCACTTAAGTTATATCAGCTGGAGGTGATAATATTACCTGAATGATTTGCTGTTTCTGTTCATTTAAAATGATCCCCTGGGAATACATTAGCATATAAGACCACAGTGAGCAGAAAACCATATATTGCTTGCTCAATTCTAAAGTTCCTCTTGTTGATTTGTCCAGACCTTCCAAAAGGTATTATGGAAAATGTCTTCACAGCATAAATTGGTTAAGATTTTAGTTTTCAGATGCTGCTTTTAAAATAGCCCTAGAAAATATATGTAGCCAAGAACTACAGGCCTGATTTCTAAAAAATGTTTGTAGAAAATACATTATAAATGTGGAATTTAATTATGTAAAGTATTATAGATTTGGCTTGCCCAAACCTTAGTTAAATTGATTCTTCATTTATATTTATCTTAATATTTTACTTTATAACGTTCACCTCTTTTGAGTTAATAATTCGCTTATGTTCCCTGAAAGGATTAATATTGCATTTAAGTAAATTATGTATCGTGAGGTAATTAAACAAAATTATATTATTTTAATATATTTTATAGAAAAATATAAAAATGGAATTTTGAATGATTTTAGGAATAATTTCAAAAAATTTGATGCCTAAGTCTGAGTGATCAAATATATTCTATTCAAACTTGACTATTACTAAAAAGATATTTTTAGGATATTCTTCAAATAGTTATTTTTTTGAGTCAACATAGCTTCTGATTCTTTTAATAAGATAAATTGAATTGAGTTTTAATATAAGACCATTTTTTCTTTCGTTACAAGTACACACATCATAAACTGTTAGGCTCAAACTATGCAAAGAAATTTCATCTTTAAAATTTATAATCACACCAAATCCTCATTCAAGAAAACCAAACCTCTTTAGCCACAGTGACTCTTGGAAAAGAAATTTCTTTACCATTTTAAACAGAGCTACAAAAGAAAAGGTGAAGAAATTTGTGAACTTTAAAATTATTGAAGGAAATTGATAACCAAAGCTAATAAATTGGCCAAAAGTATATACTCAGGACCCAATTTGTGTAATGATGTAGCCAGTAAGGCTCTTCCTAAAGTCTTAGTACTGAGATTCAACTGCCTGAATTTCTAAATTTCTTTTGCCAATTAGGCATTATTATTATTGCTATAGTTACTTCAGTCATCTTTGATTTTTTTACATTTTCTTTGTAAAATTTTCCAGATAGTCTACAAAAAATAAAATTTAGTGGTGATTTTCTTAAAAGCAGTTAGTTGACTGAAAGCAGACAGTAAATTGATTTATGTTTTGTATAATTCTAAAAAAAATTAAAGCTGTTTATTTTTAGTGTATTTTACATTGTGCCGTTTTGTTTTGTTTTGTTTTGTTTATTTGTTTGTTTTATTTTAATAGCCTTTTATGTCACCTCGGTACCCTGGAGGTCCAAGGCCCCCATTGAGGATACCTAACCAGGTAAGATTTATGTGCTAAAGTTTTTGTTGTTGTTGTGCTTTTTAAAGAATCAATAAAGGTCTTGAAAATGTCACAAATATTTACCTATAAAAATATGAAGTTATCCCTTCTTTATTCCAGTTAATGCTGCTTCTAGTAATATATAATCTACTTCAGGTGTTGGCAAACTGTGTCCCATAGGTTGGCTGACTTTGTAAATAGTTTTATTGGAATACAGCCACACTCAATTCATCTGTGTATTGTCTTTGGCTTTTTATATGCTGCAATAGAAAATTTGAGCAAGTCATGATAAAGACCATAAATGGCCTGCAAACCCTAAAGTATTTACTATCTGGATCTTTATAGAAAAAAGTTTGCTGACCCTTGGAGTCTATCATGTACTTTGAAATGAAGTTTTAAATATGCATAATTTTGGTTAATTATACTCTCATTTAAAAAATGGCAATAAAATTTTCTATGAACATAGTTCTTTAGTTTTATATATTTTCAATATCATAGCTGTAACATTCATATCCATTTTGCCCAATTATATTGGCATATTAGGCATATAATTAGCTGCTTCTAGAAGGTTTAGATCTATTAACAAATAAATTATTAACAAATCATTAAACAATAACAATCATTAACAATAGTTCTTCCGATTTTTTTTACCTACAAAGGCCTTGAGATTTCATAAACTTTTGTCCTCAGATATTTTTTAAGCAAATAAAGAACAATTTTTATTTTCAAGAAGTTTACAGTTTAGTTTTAGTGTATAGATAACAGGCACATATATAACACAAAAAGAATTTAGATGCTTAATTGTATGGAATATTTATATCAAGATCATTGTTTTGTCACTTTCATTCTGCCATTTGTATACCTCAGCATTTTCCTGTTATCAAAATAAATTCTTTTTTTTTCTTTATTTCCACTTTTTCCCTGACCAAAAATGGAAGAAAGTTGGGCTTACTAACACATTTGATAGCAACAGAGTCTGCTTCTCCTTTCTGACTCTTATTGAAATTATGCAGTGTCCTTGAAACGTCCCCATTTGCTAGTGTTCTCTGGTTTGAGTGCACAGCAAGGAGTGCCAGCACCCCCACATTCAGCCCCAGGGGAGGACTTTAAGTTGGAAGCCCTTGTATTAGCAGCTAGAGGAGTTTTCTCCTGCAGACTGAATCTGCATTCAGTACATAGGGCCATGGGAACATTGCATGAAATAGGAAAAGGAAGTACACAGATGCCAAGCGTTTGAACATCTGGGAATTTTATTTTCTCTGTGGGTAAACCTGTATATATTAAGTCAGATCTACTTACATAGGTGTCTGAGTCTTTTGAATTTCTTTTTAAAGAAAGTTATAGCTTTTATTGAAGTCTTCTTGATGTTTCAGATATCCCATTTAGTGTTTTGTATATTATTCAGATCTAAAAGATTCTTGAAAATATAAATTAGGGAAATGTGAATTTCTTGTATAAGTGTGTTTTTAGAATTTTTATGACTTCATATATTCCATATTAGTGTTGACTAACTGGTGGAATTATTGGAGCTACATCCATTTGACATTGTTGACATCCCTGCTACGTATAAGATACTATACTAGATTTTATACCTGTAGAGACTGGCAAAGTGAAAGACACACTTTTAGGAAGAAACATGGATTGGTTGTGGGGAAGTGGAACTGTAAATCTAGATTGTTTGAAAATTTTTTTAAAGAACAAGGTAATAATGGCTTTGGATTTTTTAAAAAAGAAATTAAAAAGCTAATGGTAATTGTTATGATACAGACTCTTTTTTCCTCAAGAATT
The DNA here is from genome assembly GCA_030015415.1 of Cynopterus sphinx. Lineage (NCBI taxonomy): Eukaryota > Metazoa > Chordata > Mammalia > Chiroptera > Pteropodidae > Cynopterus > Cynopterus sphinx. The sequence continues at coordinate 45,227,858 of CM057379.1, read as the reverse complement.
TTAAAGTCTTTACATAAGCATATTTTAAAACAATTGTAGTCTTCTATGAATGGCTCTTTTTAGTCCCCTAACCAACAGATAGTTAGTTAAGCCTTATTAATTCAAACATCTAACTTTCAAATTTATAATAATTTACATTTATACTATTTTAAAAATAATTTTCTGAGCACATTAATTGTGTTAATAGTGTAAAGATATTGTCTTAGGAAATGTTTAACTTATTTAGGAGCATAACCCTGCCAAACAACAAAATGGATCTCCAATTTTATTATGGAGTCATTAAAGTAGAATTGGCAAAACTGTTTTTGGTGATTGATTTGAAAGATATGTATGCAAGTTAATTTTAAATATTTTCTATTTAGTCCTCATTTAGAATGACCACAAATGGATGAAATTATGTTTTACTGATAGATGTATCTAAGAAAATAAAAAATGAAAAATATTAACATCTTCAAGGTGTTAACTAATCATTTTGAATATGTTAATAAGAAGATCCTACAGAAATTACAATTATTAATGTTAGACTATAGATTTTAATTTAAGTTCTCCTGAGCTGGTTTTCATGGTTCTGGGCTAAATTCACCATGGTTTATACTATTTGTATATTCATAGCACTGAATATTTTATAAATGGTATAATATCACTATGCCAAGAAATATGTGAAGTAGTAATAGCTTCTAAAATGATGAAAGAAAAGTCAAATTACAAAACTATACAATATGACAAAGAATAAATATATATGAAAGAACATTTGAAACACAGAAGTGAGGTCCAGAAAATATTTTTGACTACAATTTTACACTGGAATTTGTATAAGTGTCAGAATGGGTTATTGGTGTTGAAGCATCCATAATAACTTGCAGTGTAGCAGATTTTTATCCTTCTCCTAGATGAAATATCTAATCAGAAAAATTCATAATATTCATTCAACACTATGGTAAGGAAACCAACGCAGCCAGAAATACAGACTGTTAACTAACACCAAGAATAAACTATTGATTTGTCAATCCTGTAGAATTTTGAGAATTTATACTCTATTTCTGACCATTTTTAAAACTTTGTCAACAGGTATATGAACTGAGATAATACATAGTACAGTTGACCATTTTGTATTCTAAAGCTGATTTTGGTATTCTAAAAGTACATTACATCTAACTATTTTACTGAAACTCTCAAAGATGTTTGTCCAATAGCAGATGAGTGGTTAAATAAATTATGACATATCTAAATGGTGAGATAGTATGCAGCTATGAAAAGTCATGTTATAGAATTAAATTTATTGATATGATAAAATGTTTACGTTATATTACCAAATGTGAAAAAGAAGACACAAACACATTTAGTACCTCATCTATGCTATGTCACTGTACATACACAGAGGATTTCCCCCACTCATGTGCCCCACCTCCATGCACATACTCTCGTCAGAAAGACTGTCAGGACCATAGCCTTTATTTCTGAGTGGTAGGATTATGAGTGAATTTTTTTATTCTGTATTTTTAAAGATTACATTGAGCAGTTATTTCATTTGTGATGAGAAAAAGGTATTATTAGTTATATAGAGAGATAAATAAAAGTATAGATATTTTATTCTCTGGTTATTTAATATATAAGGTTTTTCTTTATTAATATTGAATGTATAGTTTTTACATGATTGAAGGAAAACAATGGATGCTGAGGTTAGGAAAATTTTAGACTTTTCTTCATCACTTTTCAGATAGGCCTTTGAGCAGGAAAAAAAAAAGTATTGTTGGGACATTTACTTGTATACTGAAATAAACTTACTATGTCCTCAAATAACCAAGGTACTTTAAACAAACTCCATACTTAACTATTTCCCATGTTCTCTTATTCAGGATAAATACTGTCTAGCATGTCTTTTACCAGTATTTTCTGTCATTGTAAAAATTTTCAAATGTAGAAATTGATTTATTTAATGATATCAATATGAAAACAAAAGAAAGACTTTAGCTGCATAAAGAGAAATATGTTTTACATTAAGTAAATAGTAGGAGTCTTCACTAAAATTGTAAGGAGAATGACTATATCCAAATTTCTAACTTTAAAAACTAAATATTTTGTTTGCACTTGGTTAACGTAAATTAGTGGTTAATGCTGAAAGCATAAAGTAGCTTTTTTCGCCAGTTCAAAATATTTCTTTCTATCAACTGGGATCTTCCTAGTTCTTTGTTTCTTATTGATAATTACACTATTAATGTATTTAAATTGCTATTTGATATCTAATGATACACAATTAAAATGTATTAGTTCTTTATGAATTTGAATTACAAGTATATCCTGGAATATATATCTTTTTAAATTATTTTCTATAATTGTAGAAAGGAAATTAATGAATTCAATGTCTGACAAAAAAGAAATCCATTCTCCTCTCAAACTACAGAAAATTTACATAGTGAATTCTGTGCAGTCTTATGCAATTTAAGTTATAGTTACACAGAGCTTTTTGGCACAATGTTTACTACTTTTGCCAAAGCATCTCATTATCATTATAGCCATTTTGTCACAGATATACCCTTTTGGGATATAAGCCAATACAAAAAAATGCATTTGCATCTGCTTGATTGGGAAGTTGATAGAACTATACAAAATCTATTTTTAAAATATTCAAAAAGTAGGTGTTGAGGTTTACTAAGTACCAAACCCAATTCTAGATGTGGAGCTGCATCAATAAACGAACTAAAGAAAACTTTGAAGATCTGGCATTGTAACTTAGCACTGCCCAGTTGAACTTTCTGGGATGGTAGAAATGTCCTGTTACTGCACTGTCATGTGCAGTAGCTTTCTGGTACCTTAAGCACCTTTCAGTACTTGAAACATGGCTAGAGTGACTGAGGAACCAAAATTTTACTTTGTTGATTCAAATTTAAATAGCCACATGTGGCAAAGGGCTACCATATTAAATAAATAATAAGTAAATATATATGACAAATACATGTAATAAATAAGTAAATATATATAACAAATATTTGTGCTTTGGAGACAGGTTTTCCTACACTGAATGTAACATTTCTGTGTTTTAATAAATTTTCTGTTGATATTGCCTTTTCACAGAAAAAAACAATGAAAGTGATATTGTTGAAAGGATCACAATCGTGCAAAGCATCTTAGGTTCAAATGCCAGCAGTGCCATGTAATGGGTGACTTTGAGCAAGTTACTTAACCTTTCTGGGCCTTGATTTTTTATTTTTTTAAACAATTAAAATGAGAATGCACCCAAATATTTCGAAAATGTTTCGTAGTTTTAAATTTTATTAATTATATTATTCTACTTTGCTTCATTTAATTGGATAGATCAAAATGATTATCTGAATTATATCATAAAAACATTGATAAATTCACTATTTTTTCATCATCAGTGAGCATTTAGTCTCTATAAATATATGTTATGCTATTCAAGGAAATACACAGCAGAATCTTAAGTTGCCAGAGGTGTTTAGCATTGGAATCATTGGTTAATCTTTGGTAAACTATGTAATTCTTTTATGAAGCAAGGCGTGTCTCCATTTAATTATTTCTATTTTAATAAAATTATGTATTTCATCTGTTTTAAATTCTAGAATTTAAGGCTTGTCTTTCAGAACTTTTCGAGTATGATTTGAAGCCCTGGCTTTGCTACATGCTGAATGTATAACCATGGATGAATGAACAAATTACTTATGTATTAAATCTCAGTTTCTCATTAGTGAAAAGAATCAATAGTAATCTTATTGTTGTGTAAACATTGAGTGAAATTAATAAAGAGCTTAGCACAAGTCCTAGCACAAATATACTGGTTCACAAGTATATATTATTATGTTTGTTATTATTAAGCACTTTTATCATTACTTATTTACTGTCAGAGTGAAGATTTCTTATAGAACAAAGAATGTGTGTTGAAATTTTGACCAGTTATATAAGTCTGAATAGAACACATATAACATGTTAAAAATGTGAGAATAATATCAACAATAAGATATAAAAATTTCCTCCCCTGACATTGAAGGTTTAAAGAAGGCAGTGGTTATGCCTTTGTTGATGCTCAAAACCATAATCTGGTCATCCCAGAACTGACAAAAATTTTTAAGAGATAGAGAATTGACTTCTAAAAGAAAACAACTGGTAACTAAAAAGTTAAATTTAGATAAAGACACGTATTTTGAAAGGCAACTTGAAATTGATCAAGATTTCTATAGGATTATGCTATATTTTAAAATGATGACTAAAAACAAAAAGATGTCATTATTTTTATATTCCAAGATAAACAAGAAAAAGCAAAATTTTGAGTCTGGTTTTGAAAGTGGTTTTGAAAATTTTGAGAATGATTTCCAGAGATAAAATATTATTTCTCTAGTTAAATATAGAAATTTAGAATCAAAGTCTAGAGTATAAAACCAACAACTTGGAAACTTTAAAAGCAAGAACTGCTTAAGCAAACTTGCAATTGAAGATAATGTTGATTAGTCATATATTTTTAGTCTTCTTTCTAATTCATTTCTTTATAACTTTGACACTTCCTTCTTGAAACTCTTCTTGTGCTTTCTGAACTGTTGGTCTAAGTTCCCCCTATACCTTAATTTCACATTTATTTAGTTTGTTTTCTTTCCTACCTATTATTGGTATTTCTAAATAATTATATATTTGATCTTTTTTCTTTGTACTCTTTGAAGTATATTTCATTTTTATGAGTTTAACACTGATGATTCCTAAAATTGTTCAATATAAACCCTATTTCTTTTATTCCTTCAATAAATATTTATTATTCTGAGACAATAGGCATAGATAAGGTTCATGCTCTCACTTGGAGTTTACAGTCTATCAGAAATACAGAGAAAAAAGCAAGCCATGATCATATTTAAATTTTATGAAAGTGAATTACAAGATCCTTTAGAAGCACATAAAATGCCTTTACCTTCCTTGCATGCTAAGACATTCAGGGAGGCAAGGAGGAGTCACACAGAGATACCAAGAGAAGCAATGGCCTTTGTAGTTGAAAGATTGGCAATATTGAGCAAATAAATACATTGATTGAGCAAATAAGTAAAAGATATTGAAGGTAGTAAAGGTTTCTCTGTGTTGGAGAAAATATAAACATTGAAAGGGAGAAGGATAAAAATAACGCTGAGATTTTGGATTGGAACTGGAGATAATAAGCTGGTGTTGGAAAGTTTAGAGAGTATGAATTTATGGTATGTTTATCTGCATGTGTGTTTGTGGTGCAGGGAGAGAGAGAGGGAGAGAGAGAATATGAATTAGTCATATGTGTGTGTGTGCATAAACACATACATAGTTTTTTCAAGCTCAGAATCTTCTGAGAGGGTGCAGAAGCAATATATTCACCTAATAGTGAACACTGTGAGGACCCAGATCTTGATGCTTAAATACTTTTCTTCACTGGAAGAATCAGCGCTGTTTGGAGAAAAGGGCTAGGCCAGAAAAAGTATGGGATGAACCTGGAACATGTTTTGCTAGTAAGGACACAAGAACCAGCTTGAAGAGCTTCCCACTGGCCAAATCTCAGATGATAGTAGTAGATTACAACCCATTAAATATAATAAGAATCCATAGGTTTATACTTACATAATTAAATAATAAATAAATAAATAAATAAATAAATAAATAAGCAAGTAAGCAAGCAAGCAAGCTCTTTTAGTGGAATGCTAGCTAATAAACATAGAAAGCATGATGGACGTGGGATATGGCGATGACCATAGTGCTTGTGAGTTGTCAGTGGATGCTAACAACATCCAATTGGTGGGTTGATAAAGTTTTGATGAGGAATGGGACAGTGAAAATCTTGGAATAGCTCTACTACTGAAAGTGATCAGTTACAAATGGGAAACATAATGATCTTACGGTGTAGAAACCTGGCATAACCCAACACAATCACATGATAAAAGTTAATATCACCAATAGTGGTATGAATCAACATGATGTGCCCTCCAATGCAATCACTGAGAATAGCACAACATCATTTCTGTGGTATTCCTGCTAAGAAAAGATGACCTGAGTCTGGGTCATAAAAAGACATCAGAATATCATCTGTAGAATTTATTACTCATTCTCTTTAAAACTATTGAGGACATGATAGGGAAAGGCTAAGGAATTATTATTATTGCTTAGAAGAGCATGAAAAAACATGACAACTAACTGAAACATGTGTTCCATGAGGTCCTGATCCCAGAAAGAAAAAGAAACATAATTGAGACAAATGTCATATTTTGAATGATGTCTGTGGCTTGCGTGGTGGTGTTGTATCATTGCTCATTTCCTGACATGAAAGTTGTGATTATGTAGTAGAATATCTTATATTCTCCAGTGCTTAGGGGTGATGGAGGCATAATGTCTGAACCTGCTGTCACATGGTTCTGAAAAAGACAGGATAAAAGTACATAGAGAGAAGGAGAAAGTGATGAGGCAAATGTGGTAAAATGTTAACAGTTGGGCAGTCTGTGTCAGGGTACATGGAAATTCTTTGTACTGTTTGTGCAATTTTTCTATAACTTAAAAAATTATACATATTTTTAATAAATAAAAGGAAAACTTGTTCCAGACCAACGTTGCTGTGAAGAATTTTTTAGGAAGTGATCCCTAAACTGAGATCTAAAATAATGCCAACCATAGGTATTTCAGGGTCTGTGAGCTCCTTAAGAGGAGAGATCATTTAGTTTAGTTTCAGTTTTTATTTTATTTTATTTTTAATGGCTGACATTTAGATATTGTGGATTGATTGCATGAATCAAAAAAACTGAAAGAAGTTTGGTATGGCTGAACATTAGAATGTCACTGTGGCAGTGGCAAGAAATTAGGCTGGGAAGGTAAGCAAGGAGCAGATTATATAGTAGGAACTCAATATTTATGTATTGAGTGTGTTTGTAAACGACAAAGAAACAGGTCTGATCTGGATATATAAATTCTTTAATATTATTTTTTAATATTCAGACTTTCAACTAAACAAGATTCATCCTTAAATTAGTGATCCTTTATAGAAATTTTTGCCTATTGTCAGGATTATGTATATATGTGTGTACCTATAACAGGTTGAAATTGCTTACAGCTTTGTTCAGCTCTAAGTGCTGCTCAGACAACTATAAGTTGCAATTCAGTATGTCTCCAGTATTACATTCTACATACATAAGCTGTTAATCTCCATCTTTTTCAGTTCTAATTTTCTTTTTTTATACAGCCAAATTGTTTGAACTTAATTGGAGTATTATTTTTCCAAATAGTTTCGTAGGGAAAATGTGACTACAAAAAATATTCATTGGTCCCTTGGCATTTTAGCCCTGCTGCTCTTGCAGTCCCAAATGAATAAAATAATTTGTAGAAACAGAAAGCTTACATTTAAGAAGCAAAATTAGTTATTTTAGTACCCTTAGTAAATTAATTTAGAAGACAGGCATTATACTTCTCAGAAAATATAGAACAATTTTTGCCTAGATTTCCCCACCAAAGTACATATTTTGTTTGACACAAAATGGGCAAAATAGAATCTTCTTAGAACTAAGAACTCATACTAGGTATATAGAGCTATAAAATTTATCAATGAATGTCAAATATAAGAAATCTTGTGAAATACTGAAATCCATTCTGTAATTATAAAAATTTTAAAAGAATTGTAAAAGCACCTATTTTATAAATATTTATAATATTGCTTTTAATTTTGTTTTACTAAATATGCTAGGCACTTGGAGGTGTCCCAGGAAGTCAGCCATTACTTCCCAGTGGAATGGACCCAACTCGACAACAAGGTGACTACTTTAAAGTAAAAGTGAAATGGATATGCAGAATCACAAAGAAATTTCTTTATCTTTTAAGGAAGTTTTTATTGAAATAAGTCTTCCATAATTATACCAGTTGCATTTTTGCAGAAAATGATGCCATGCCAAGTGACTTATATTTTCAGTTAACTCTAATTATGCATGATAGTGAGGGCAGGTAATAACAACAACAACAACAAAAATATATAGAATAAACACCAAGCATAGAGGAGACTACTAGCCTCTGGGTTAGCACTCATATTTATTACATTGCTGATATCTTCATGCTTTTTTGTTTTAGGACATCCAAATATGGGTGGACCAATGCAGAGAATGACTCCTCCAAGAGGAATGGTGCCCTTAGGACCACAGGTAAATAAACAATGCAGAAAGTAGAGGCTGAGTTTTTTGCCTTTATTTTATATAAACAAACTATGTTATCTATTAGCTTTTGTTATATATATTAAAGGCTTGATATAAGGATTGTTAGGCTCTTAAGAATATAACATCTATGACATGTCCAAATTGATATAACAGCAAACCATATTTCACCACATGCTATCACACATGCATTCAGTACATTTGGAAAAAATACATTGCATAGAAATACATTTTAGTAATTATTATTAAAAAAAAAACTAGTACCCTTTTAGTTATATTGAGGAAACAAATAAAATTATTCTAAAAGATAACCACTTAAATAAGTTAGATAAACCCAGTTCATTGAAAATATTAAATAGAATAAGCAACATAAAATATATTTCTGTCTTTTAGAAAATGCCATTGACAATTTATTTTATACAACTATTTTTCTTTATAAAATATGAAAACAGTAGAGAGCCATTTAGAAATAAACATTAAACAGATCATATTGGGCAAGCATAAAGCTATCAGTATACCTCTTATGTTAGCCTACTTCTCTATGACTATTTCCCAGAAGTGCATACCGACGTCAGTAACATTTTTTAAGTATTCAACTCCAGGATGTCACTTATTTTAGCTAAAACATCCTTTGGTCTCTCTTGAGAAAACTGTGTGGGGTAAAAATTAATTGTATAATGTCATATTTCAAAGAAACTAATCCAAAATCCAGAATTTAAAATTTCTACCTACTGGGTCAGAGATTAGCATGTCATAACACAGGTTAAAATAATGAATTAATTTATTTTCTTTATTCTTTCCAAGAACAGCATTATAAGTGACCATTTTTTGGAGCCTGTTTTATGTATCTACTAAAAAATAAGTTAATAATTTATTGTGTTCCTAAAGGAATTAGAGAATTAAGAATCTAACACCCAGATAATATAATTTAGAGTTAGGAGTTTCTAACCAATGCACAATAACATATATATATCAACTGTATTGAAACACAGAGTGCCTATAACCAAATTTTTGGAATACCAAATTTTTGGAATATTGCATGGGAAAAAATCTACCATATAAATACATATAAATATATGTGAGATTATCAAAGTCAGAAGAAAATAAATCATAGATGCCACCCAAGAGCAGATTGCATCCACATTTTTGTAGTAGGATTATAGAAACAGTCTCTGGAATATTGTCTTTAGCTTTATGCACAAATAAAATACACATCTCATTCTTATCATAGATATTATTTCCATTATTTTTTTTAGTTTAATATCAGTGTAGTAAAGAGAGACAGTAGTTATCTTTTGGAACAGTTGAATTACTGAAGTTATCTACTGAACAATAGAAAAACAAAAAATACAAATATTATCTAATGATTCATAGATAATGCCAATTTAGGCAAAGTACACCTAGAACATGGTAAACATGTGATTAGTGCTTACTTCATGGATGAAGAAATAAAAGTTTGCTCCCAATCCCAGCCTATTTTTCCCACCCCTAATCTCTTTTAATTCTAAATTCAGTGGTAATACATGATTTATATTTATATCAGTATCCTTTTAATAGAAAAGCAAAATTGTCTATTTAGTCAAGAAAAATATCTTCACTAATATTAGATTTGAATTCATTTTTCTACTTGCTTTTGTGCTGAGATATGCTTAGCTTGTCCGTGTACTTAGGCTTAGCAGGTGTCATATGACTAACAGGAAAATTAACTGGTACCACTCAACTAATTCTAGTTCCTCTAGCAATCTAAAGGATAAATGAGTTATTTACAAGTAAAAACATACCAGTATTTCCAAATCAAATACTTGAGGTAGAGAAATGATGAGATGTGATAGGCTTTCTGGGAAGAGAGGATAAGCTGATTTCTGTATTGTCAAATCTAAGATGGGAAGTAGAATGTAGTTCAAGATAAAGAACTTTCCAGAAATTAAACTGCCCAATCATGGAAAAACTCTTTACAAACTTTCCAAGCAGAGTCTGAACAACCATTTTGTCAGGAACATTGCATTGGGAGAGAGATTAAACCAGATGGAATTGTATAGCTGCCATCAGCTTTAAAATTCAGTGATTCTAAATTAGCTCTTTCTAGTCTGCCTTTGTTGATACCACTTGGAAAGCCAGTTGTTACTCTTTCTTATCTTTCTGTTTTCTTTTTGCTTCAGATTATTCACAAAATGAAAATATTTTGTAAATCTATTAAACTATGTATTGGATAATTTCTTTCTTCCTTTTTTTTTTTTAATTTTTAGGTGAGGCAACCCTTGGTTGACCTCACAGATTACAAGGACCTTGTCAGCTTACCGTCCCTTTTTTTTTTTTTTTTCATGCCTGCAGCACCTGGTCTTCCTAGATGGTCTCCCATCTAAGAACTAACCAGGCCCAACTCTGCTTAGCTTCCGAGATTGGACGGGATCAGTCTTGTTCAGGGTGGCATAGCCATAGACAATTCTTGGATGAAATAAAACACAGATTTTGTAAGACCAACACTGAGGAGCAGCTTCCTTATGAAGTGTTTCTGTTATGCTATACCGTTCAGACTTTCTTCCCAATGACTTTCTTCTCAGATTCCTTGCTAATGCTACTGCTGTCCCCACCATGCTTGATCCAGAGGTTAAGGGTAATGGCGATCACTTTAACTAGTAAGTGTAGCTAGGAACCATTCCACTCTCTTCATAGCAAACCAAATTTGAATGTTAAAATAAAATTCCCTTAAAGTAAAAGAAATAAATAATATATAGTATGTAACTAGGTAATTTATTTATAAACTTTGGCTTATTCTCTGTAGAAGACTTTCTTGCTCTGAATATTTCCCAATCATTTTAGCAACTACTACACAGAAGGCCACAGCAAATGAGTTAACATGAGTGTAAATGTGTATTGCTTGTTTCTGAACCACAAGAGATTCAGTAGGCTGCAGGATGTATTTGGAAGAAAAGGAAAAAGGTAAAAAAATTATAGGAAATAAGGGAAGGAAATGTAAGCTGAGCTAATCTGTGACTAACCCCGTTGAGCCATGCTGGGGAGTCTAGTCTTCATTTGATAGGCAGTGCATGTTGTCATGGCTTTTAAGTGATGTAAAGAGGACTGTTAGTGTAGTTCTAGAGGCAGTTTAGAGAATAGATTGGGACGGGGAGAGGCTGTGTCAGAGATACCAGTTAAGACAGTACACTAGTCTTAGTAAATGACAAAGAGTAGTGATATGAAAGGGAGCACTATTTCAAGAGCTGTTTTATGGATAGAATCAATAGCCTTTATGGTAACTGACTGCATATGGAAACCAAAAGAAAAGGAAGAGATATCAAAGCTCCTAGAGGTTCTTAGCCTGGACTGTTGTGTGAAGCTGATGCTACAGAACTGACTGAGGAAGGCAGTATAAAGAACAGTCGTGAGAAGATAATATTCAGTTTACTTTTAGTTATGTTGAGCACGAAGTGGTATCCAGATAGAAACACCGCATGTGAAGTTCAGCACATAAGTTATCTAGAAGCTTAGGAGATCTATCATGACAAAATATAAAAGATTTGGGAGTCCTAACATATAAATAGTTGTTAAACTAATGGTAGCAGCTAAAATGACCCATAAATGTGCATTTATTGAAATAATAAGAATTATTATTCTTAGACTATTTAAAGAGTGCTATGGCTAGAACATGGGAGAAAGCAACATTACAGAGTTAGCAAAGTAAAAGGAGCCAGCAAAGGGAACTGAAAATGAATAGTCAGAAAAAGTAAAGGAATACTGGTGTAAGAAAGTCAAGCATGAAAGTAGTTCATAACAACACAATATAACAGCATGACAATGTTAAATTTAATCTTTTGGCCCTTATGAAAACTAAAGTAAGCTAATATGATATGTACATTAAAACATTAAAATGTTTTTATCATTTTCATGCACATGATAGATAGTGACAGAAACCTATTAAGTCGTATAATTCACGCATACATATTCTGAGTGTACTTCAGTTTTCATTTATTTTTCTGCATTTCTAGAAGTGCATTTCTTTGGTATATTATTTTATAAACAGAGGTTTGCATTAAACTTTCTTATGTTGGGTTCACCTGGGTTGGGTTTTTTTTTTTCAGACTGTAATTGTTCAAACATGTTTCAAACATATTGACTGTTTTTTCTTTAAAAACAGAGTTTTAAATTTGTGAAATGTTTTATTTTTAAAAGCTGTTGTATAGATTTTAGGAAATTAATAAAAATAAGTTAAATATTATTGCAACGATACCTTAATCTTTTAACATGCTCCAGTGATCTTACATATTCACATAGTTTTTAAAAGACACAAAGGAAAGTAATTGTTAAAATAGAAACAGAAGTACAAGAGTGGACCCTTCAGAGAATGAATTGCACAGGCCTTATCCAATCTGGAGTTTTGTAGGGAAATCATTAACCTGCTCTCCTTTCTTTCCCCCCTCCTCTTTGGTTTTGTTTTTTTGTTTTGTGGTAGTCTGACCCTTGGTTATCATTACAGAACTATGGAGGTGCAATGAGACCCCCACTGAATGCTTTAGGTGGCCCTGGAATGCCTGGAATGAACATGTAAGCAAAATGCTATATTATCCTGTTTAGTAAAGTGTCCTATTTTTGGTCTTCGAAAGTCACACTAATTTGTAAAACAGTTTATGTTCCTTGATGTCTGTATAAATGTTCTAAAAATGGACTAAACATGAGCTGTATTGTTTTCTTCATTTTGGAACACATTCTCTATGTTTTTCTTCCTTCCCTTGCAAACTTTTTTTTTCATTTACAGGTGCCATAAATGCCAACTTTTAGCCTGTTTCTTTTTTATTTTCATGTTTTATTTATCATAAAATTGAGTCATTTATAAATAAGCACCTAGTCTCCATATAGTCTATACGAAAGTATGAAGAGGTGGCTGACATCAGCACCATAATTTAACCCTATAGAAATGAACAATTGAACATTGGTAACTGAATTTTAACAGATACATAGTGATTCCTAAGAGTGGAATTTTTCTAACTTTATAAATATATATATGTTTTTTGTTTTTCCTATTGGAGGCCACTGTCAACACAGGAAGAATTCACATGGTAGTAGCATCTATATTAAAGAATTTTCCATGGTAGAGAATGAATTTCCTTTTGAAAATTCAAGATGTGTTTAGATAAGGTGTAAACTAACCATTTTGTTTTTTTTTTCTGAAAAGGCCTTTCAAGCCCATAGAAAGTAGGTTGCTTCTGTCAGCCAATATAATACAGTTTGTTAAGGAATTTTTATTTGTTTTCATTATTTAATGAAACTTATATATGAAACTCAAAGTTTCATATATACCAGGTGCTTATGGTGATTGATTAATTCACTAGAGAATCAGTTCCATGGCGTGGTTAAAGAAAGCTTACCAAAAATGATGAAAATATTTAATATAGGGTTGTGGGTAGTCTCCTTTAATGTATTTCCCATCAGTCCATGTTTTGGTCACTTACATACCAAGTTAAACAACTCTGCCATCACATAATGGCATTTAATACTGTGAGATAAGCTCATTTGATATACACAGGGATTTTTTTTTTAGCTTCTAAAACCATTTTCATGGAAAGCAATTTTGTCTGAAATAGAAAATAGGTTAATAGGTGGGTATCAGCCAGACTCAAAACTAACAGAACAAGGGGAAAAAGTAGGTCAAATTTTCCTATCACATCTTTGCACTTTTTAAAGTAAAAATGGATAGACATGAAATCTGACTTTTCTTAAATTCCTCAAAGGCTTACCTTTATTAATGGTTGCTACAAAAAAAGTAAGTGACATTTTATGCTTATATCAAAAGCTGAAAATCTTACCAATAGGATTTAGAAATATATAAAATTTGCCTACCGTAGATTCTGACTTTAAAATGCAGTAGCTTTTAAGGAATATAATTTTGAATACTGCATATATGTGTAAGGAGTGTACATTTTGAATACTATGAACATCCCAGAATTATCATTAAATGTTAAGAATGTATCTAATATCGTTTTGTATTATCACTTATAATTAATTACTCTATATAAAATCATGAGACTCAACTGCTTAAAATTATCTACCTCTTTTTTTTACATACACTTAAATGGAATAAAATATACCTATGTGTAATTCCATAATAAATGGAAACTAAAAATATGGCTGAAAATTTTAATATGATTATTTTTATTTGAATTTGGGTTTCTCATTTAAATATATGCAGATACTTTAAAATGTTTTTATTATATAATATTTTTCTACTTATGTACTTTCTGGTTTCTAAGGAAACTAAGCCTTACAGACTCAGATTTTCATTATTTGTTACTATTGACTTTTATTTGGGGTCATAAATCATTTTCAATTTCTATAAATTTGGATTCCTTCAAGGACATTGAAACTGAAAATATTTACTTATTTACATTTATAAATATTTTCCTCTAACAGGGAAAGTTCTTATCCATGGACAATCCAATTAGAAAGAATCATTCCTGTATTGATATTGGCCTCAACAAAGCAAAAGTGACATAATTTAAAGAGACATAAGTATATACATATATATTATTATCTCCATTGTACTCAATAGACTAAGCTTTATTGAAATTTATTTCAAAATTTATTATCTTTAAAATAAAGTAAATATTACTTTACTTTACTTTACTTGTGTTATGGCAATAAAGTACTTCTAACTGGTATTTGTCATTTTTTTCATGTCACTCTTATATGTGTTGGGTAACTTAAAAATGAAAGGAAAAGGCATTATAGTAGTGGTACCTTAGGCTATGTTAGGCTATGTTTTTAGCAGTCTAAGATACTTATGTGTTGGATCAGGAGGGACCTGCCAGGGAATCATTATCTGGATGAGTATTTTTTTAGCTTATCAATTTTTTTTGTTTTCAATGAAAGCATAATGACTAGGAAAAATACCAAACCCTGGTCCCTAAAGTAATTAAACACTGTATTCTAATTAGCAACTATATTTCTTTATTGAAAAATAAACCAATTGGAACAAAATTTTAATAATTTTGTTGTTTACAAAAACATTGGTCACCTCCAAAAAACTGTTTATTCTGATACAATTTTACATTTTCATGCTGTAAACTCAAGATAAATTATACTAGTGTCATCTAAAATTAAATAATAGGGGACTTTTATTGTTTGTATAACTAGTATATCTTTAGAAGTAAAGACTTATACCAAGTTTAGTAATTTAAAGTAGAATTTACAACAACAGTTACAAAATAAATATTTTCAAGTGCATTATAGATTATTTTTCAAAGGAAACTGTATTTCTAAATTAACTACATTTTTACACATTTCCAAAGAATTTAGAATTTAGCATTAAAGCACTTCTAATGCAACATTGTATACACTGGTATTTTATAGAAACGAAGAGGACAAAGGATTTTGAAGGAAAGAGACTTTCTTATTTTAGATTATATCCTATAATTATAAAGTTTGTGTATTTATTATCTTGAAATAAAATGACCATGAATTACAGAAGAAAAGATCATTTTTCTCTATGGTAATCATGGTTGCTTTGATTTTATCACATCCACATACCCTTACCAAGAAATGCAGACTTCTTTTAAATTCCATTTTCCTCTTTATTTTTAAATGAGATTAACCTTATTCTACTTCATACTAATCTAGTATAGAAATTTTCACTCAAGCTAATGCCTATGTTATAGTTTGTAGATAATTTTTTTGATAATACTGATAAACCTCAAATGTAGTAGGAATTACTAAGCTTAAGTAGTTCTACTAGAACTACTCAGTTCTATAACCCCCACTTTACTTAGCATTTATTCTGGGACTTAAAATGTTTTAAAACACAATGGTTATATTGAGGAAAATTTAACTTATCTATATGAATACATAACCTGTTATATGTTATATGTAATTTAATGTGAAATACAGCAATTAGATTATTATTTGTCAAATAATTGAAATGCATAAAAGGGAATTTATGTTACGTATAAATTCAACATTTAATTTAATGTTATTTAATTGTTGTGTACTTATTTAATTCAAGAAGTATTTATTTTAATTTAATTTGGCATGTTAATTTAACATTGAAAAAATTTTACAATGACAAAATATTTTATTATTTTTAATATATCTTATTCATAGTTTTATTTAAACATAATATTTTTAAATTATGCAAATATATAACATTATTGTAAACAAATTTTTGCCATAATTTGAATATAATATATTTTTATGTTGTTTTAACATAAATGTTTCTCAGTTTCTTTACCGTGTTTTATTTGACTTCAAAAAAGTCATGTGGATTAACATTAAATGAGTCAAATGTTTTACCTGAGCAACAAGTATCCTGTTTTACCTCAGTTCTTGTCCATTAGGACGTTGACTCCTATATGTACAATCATCTTTCTAAAATGTTACAGTAATTAATTGTAAAATCATCATCACTATCATCATCTTAGAGAAGGAATACTTTCTAGAGACTATACAAGTGCCCCTTCACCTTTTTC
The DNA here is from genome assembly GCA_030015415.1 of Cynopterus sphinx. Classification (NCBI taxonomy): domain Eukaryota; kingdom Metazoa; phylum Chordata; class Mammalia; order Chiroptera; family Pteropodidae; genus Cynopterus; species Cynopterus sphinx. The sequence continues at coordinate 45,211,264 of CM057379.1, read as the reverse complement.
CTGCACACAATATTTCAGCCAGGTTCCCTATGACATCTTATTTTCCCCTTTCCTTCCTCAAGCATAACTGGGAAAACTTGTACTTGGATATTCTAATAGAAGCCAAGAACAGAATTTTCATGCTTTTCCCTGCTGTTTACATTTCTGGGAAATCCCAAAATAAAATTTAAAACAGTTCTAAATATTTCAAGCAAACATGGGTAATACAGCTAATTTGGACAGCCTCTACCTAACATTTAGAACCTAAGGTTTAAGGTTTCCTAGAATAAAAATCATAGGATATGTTTGGTTGTATTTTTTTTAATTTAAAATGATCAGTTTTTTTCACTGCAATTAGAGGGAAAAGAGAACTTTTTTCATTGTATTTATTTATTTTATTAAATATTATTGGGGTAACATTGATTACTAAAATCAAGTAAGTTTCAAATATACAATTCAACAGTATGCATATATATTTTGCATTGTGTATTTACCACCCAAAGTTAGATTTCCTTCCATCACCAAATATTTGACCCCTTTTATTCCTATCTACTCCTCTCTTCTCATCTTCCCTCTGGTAACCACTAATACACAGTCTGTGTCCATGAGTCTCTGTTTGAATCTGAGTGATTCTAATTACAGAGGACTGGCTGACAGTAGTCTGTTTTATCAGGCAATATTTATTCAGTATTTATTTATTAATACTTAATCGTGAGGACAAAGGACCTTTTTGACTTAATTAATTAGACATTGATTTTGTTTTAAAAGCTTTATGTCCTTTTAAGCTGTGGAACACAAATCACTCCACCCTAAAATGAAGTAACGTATTAGCATACATTGGCATGGGTTACCTGCTATTTTTTTCAAGATTTTACTCAGGCCACTGTATTGAACTACAATTATTAAAACAAAAAATATGACTTCCTCATTTAACAATAATTAAACTGTTAATAGCCCTAAAAGACAGATTGATATATAAATGTATAATGTAATATGTGATCGTCTGTGATTTTTTTGAAAAGGGACAAATTTAGACACATTCTATCTACATTAATTTGTGTCTTAAAAAGAGCAATAACTTTTTATATATTGATATTTTATAATTTTGAGTGAGATACAGGTGGCACTTACATTGATGCTCAAGATTATTGTTTAGAGTACTTATTTTGTACTTTTTTTACTTTTTACTCTAAAACTGTGTTTTCATAATGATTTAGGTGTGTGTGTGTGTGTGTGTGTGTGTGTGTGTGTGTGTGTGTGTATATATACTGCTATAGGTGATTACTACTTTTAGTGGTTATTACAATAATTGAACTTCATATTAAAATAAAACTGGGCTTACTAAAACTAGTTTGACTTGGAAAGAAAGCTACTTCATGAAATGATAAAATGTTTTGGTTTAAGGAATAAAAAGCTGTAAAAAAGTATAAAGAGTATAATTCTATTGTTGAACTAGAACTGCATGGTAACTTAATTATGTAACTATTTTATGATTTGTTATTACTTGTTGTGAAACATTCAAAGCATAAGTTAAAATTTCATTTATTGTATTTTCTTGTAGGGGTCCAGGTGGTGGTAGACCTTGGCCAAACCCAACAAATGCCAATTCAGTGAGTATATGTATTTGTTTTAATTTTCTTTGTACTTTTCAGCATTTAACAACAACAAAAATCTGTTGCTTTTGAAAGCCCTGCAGTTGGTTATATTAACCTTTTTTAAAAAAGTAATCATTCACAAATGTATTTTGTATATACATTTTAAATATACATAATTTTTGAAATTATGTAATTTTTTCATATTAATGTTTAATGTAAACATACATTCTGTGTAGATTAACAGAGTTTGAAAATAAAGAAAGTACAGTTTAAGAATATGATTTAAGAATACAGTAACCTATATTTTTCATAAAATATTTATTTAAAAAAAGATTTGATTTTCTAAAATAGCTATAATAATTGCTAAATTGCCAGATAAGATCGATCTCAGTCAGGGTTATTTTGTTTCCATACTAGTTACACCTAGGTTTCCTCTCTCTTTGTCCCAAGAAGCAAGTATACATTTGCCTTGTGCCTGTGGGCTGAATTGCCAACCTTACACATCTATCTATGAATTTGACATCCTGAGAATTTTTCTTATATCTTTTGTGGCAGTGATTTGACTGCACAAATATTTTTCTTCTTCAGTAATGTCATATAAATATATGCACAGGTTGAAAATTAAGCTTACAATCTTAAAATTAATAGTGTTTTAATTTAATGGTTTTGGAGATGTTTTTCCTTCTTGACTTTGAAATTTTGAGTTCTTCAATATGTGGGAGAGGTCTCCTGTGCACATTTGTATAGTGTGTGCATGCACAAAGGTACCTGAGTCAAGGGAGATAGTAGGAAGCTGAAATACAGCTTATGTTCCACTTGTGAAGTCTATGAATATCTACCCAGAAGGGATGCCTTTTGCTAATATACACAAAAATACTTTCATTGGCTAACAGTGACCTTAATGCTAAATAAACATGAACTTATCCAGTGTTTAGGGTTAATTTAAGCTTCAAGATTTAAAGTGAGTTATGTGTGATATAAGAAGAATTATCCTAAATATATGTATTAGAAAGCAAAATCACTTTCTTCTCAATCAAGCAATAGTCATATTTCTAGGGGGGAAATTAGTTTATATTATCTGCCTCTCTCTTAGTTTCAGTAACTATGACACTGGCTAATTAAATTATATGGGGTGGAGAAACTGAGGATGTTGTTTCTCTTTGGGTCTTTAATGTACTATTTAATCTTGACAAATCTCATTTTGTCAGATTATATTATAATATGGATATATTCATTCCTCTAAAATTTTTTTAGTGTGCTTATTGCTTTTGAAGAGTTTGCATTTCTGTTTGCTTCTTCCTATATGTCTTTCAAATTCATTCAAGATTTCATTTTAAAATGGCATCTAAGTTCAAAATACATTTCTTTCAAATCCCTATTAAAGTATCTGTAAAGATACAGAAAAAAAATGTTTTTATAACACTGAAAATTCTGACAATTTATTACCAGAATCTGGAAAGAATTTCTATTATCTGCATGATTGATGAAACAGAATTTAAAAAGCACAATCGATCACTCACCTTACCTATGTAAGCCTTACCACATAGGAACATGAAGATTCTTTTCTCACTGTCAGCTCAGCCAGCCAACCTCTTCGGCTTATTGCAGGCAACCAGAGTGCAATTCACACCTGCCACTGCCCAGCTCCTGCAGTACCTCCTTTTATACACTCACCTAGAGACTCTCCCCCAGAAGCCACTTAGGGGTATGGGCAGAATTTGATATCGAGGTTGGCGCATTGTGTACCTCGTGGGTGTACTATCCAACTAGGAATGTTAGATAGAGACAGAGATGAGGGGAGAGTTTTGCATTCTGATGACTTTTAGTGCGGGGCACTCCATCCCTTCAGGATTTTATAGAGCCAAACACTGTGGATAGGAGAATGCACTGTATTGGGTCAGCAGCTCTGCATTATTTTGGACCTGGAAAAACATCAGGAAGTACAGTAGGAGCTGTGCACATCAAACTGCTGTCCAATAGTCAATCTGAAAATGGGCATTTGACCAGTACACATGTAGGCAAGTAATGGAGTTGAAAGCAGTCCCTTCTGTTAATATATACTACATATGGGTACATCTCCCCTAGCTTAAAGAATATGAATAAGAAAAGAAGTAGGGGAAGGCCTATAATTTTCTCTTCAGAAAGAAAAAGCAGTCATTATCCTGAGCACAGAAAGGAAAGGCATTCCTCTGAAAAAGATTTATTATGAGAACAAGAAAAAAATAATAGCTGATGACTTTTTATCAAAAACATAGGGTTTATGTGAAACCTAGCAAAAAGTATTAAAGACGATTTTTCCCTAAATACCATTGATTACATTGTAGTGACAAATCATCTGTATTTGTTTGAATTCCAAGTTTCTTAAATTACTTGTACGTATTTAAAATTAGAAACACGTTTCATTTTGTATCAATACTATAAGTCTCTGGTTCCTCAGGGCAGTGTATTAAGTGGTTGTTTTGTTTTTGCTGTTTTCAAATATGTTTTATATACTGGTTTTTTTTTTTTTCATTTAAATGTTTGTATTGATTTGACTTCAGATTTACAGAAAAGTTGCAAGAGTAGTACAAAGAATTCCCATACACCCTTCACCCAGATTCTCATGTTAAACTTTTGCCACATTTTCTTTAGGATTTCCTCTTTCCTCATACACATATATTTTTCCTAAATTATTTAAGTCTTATTTAAATTGTGGGCTTTTATCCCCATACTCTTCCGTGTCTGTTTCCTAAAACCAAAGACATTATCTTTCATAACCATAGTGTAAGGATCAAAATAAAATTAGTTTAGATGTAATGCTGCTTTCTAATCTGCAGACCTTATTCAGATCTCACCAATTGTCCCAGCAGTGTCTTTTGTAACTTATTGTAGTGTTGCATCCATCTGTTATGTCTCTGTCTCCTTTAACCTGGATGAGTTCCTCAAATTTTCTTTGTCTTAACCTTGCAATTTTATTGAATGCAAGCCAATTATTTTATAGAATGTCCCATAATTTGGTTTTGTCTGGTGTTTCCTCATAATTTCAGTCAGGTTATGGATATTTGGCAGGAATAGCACAGAAGCAGTTTTGTGTTTTTCTCAATGTACCATTTCAGGAGGCAGATGATGATGATCTGTACCATTACTTGTAATTTTAATTTTGATTACTTAATTTAGGTGGTGCTTGTCAGGTTTCCCTAAGGTGAAATTACTTTTTTTCCTTTGTAATTATTAAATTGTAGACACATGCTTTTAAACTACAGGTATCCTCTTTCTCCTCATACTTTCATCTGCTACCTTTTGCATCCATTGATGATTCATGCTCAAATTGTTTTTTTACTATATTGATTGCCAAATGGCTGTTTTCTAATTCTGTATTTCCTTCACCATTTATTAGTTCACTTTCTACTACATTAATGAGTTTTTCTTTCTTCTCTATCCACTTATTCATCATTCATTCGTGTATATCAGATGTACTTGTGGATTCATATTTTATTCAATATGTTTTTTGATGCTAAAATCACTCCAGATTTGGCCAGTAGGAAGTCCTTCAGTCTGTATCACTTATCCTCTTGACCTGTCTCCATTATTCTTTGAGCACTTTGAAGCTTATTTATATTTTCCCAGCCTTAGCCTTGGAAACGGCCATTCTTTGTGAAGTCCTGGTTCCTTTTAGTGGAGAGTGATATTTAGAACCTATCAAAGTAATACAGCTTGTAGACCTTCTAAACCAACAGAAATAAGACATAGATATGTATGTGTGTGTGTGTGTATATAAACACACACATGCATGCACACACACGCACACACACACATACATATCTGTATCTTTCTGTATCTATCTATGTATATTAAAACCATGACTACATATGAATGCTTCAATTTCCATCCAACACAACAGAATTTATTCTAGTCTTTCTGCTTTCTGTTTTTTCTGTTTGTAACTCCTTTGAAAGTGAGAAATCTGCCTACAATTATCTGAAATGTATTTATTTATTTGCTTACTCTTTATCCAGAGTTTTGCCATGTAAGAGTGTTTTTGATCAAAAATTATTTAAAAAATGATCCTTTTACATAGCAATAGGTGAAGTATTTTAAGGACAAAGTCATATTTTTAATTTGAAATAAAAGCATGATTTTCACTTTTTAACTGCCTTCAACCTGAGCATTATAGTATTGGCCTCATTTTTATTTGGAAGTTTATTTACAAATCTACCAAGTATTTTGTTTAATATTTTTCATGAGAAACTGTGCACTTGAGTTTACAGCAAGTTTTAATCAAGTAATAAACACTTTTGTTGAAAATATCCTAATTGTCTTTGTCTGGAACCACTTTTAATTAGAAGGTACAGAAAACAACCAAAGTAGGCTCATATTAAAAGAGAATATTACTGGATCATGTATATGAAAAGTCCATATATTAATTTGCTTGTTGGCATATTTGGTTCTAAGAATTCAAATAATATTATCAGAACCCTATTCACTGCTTACCTTTATTCCCCTCGTCAAGGTAAGAAGGCTGCATAAAGCTCCAGATTTATCTCCTCACAGCTCCCAGATGAACAAAAAAGAGCACAACTCTTTATCAGTTAAGCACCAGTAGTGGGAGTAACTAGATGAACTGGATTTGCTTAGCTTGATCATATGCTCATTCATGGAGCAGTTATGACCAGAGGATACATCCTCTTTTGGCCAGACCAAAATCACATGCCCACTCCTTGAACCCTACCCAAGCTACGCTGGGAAATAAGGGAGGTGTGGTTTACAAAAAAAAAAAAAATTCAAAGAATTGTTATCAAAGAAAGAATAAGTAAAAACAACATAGGATAAGCACATATTCAACATAGCATTATATTCATCAGCTCACTAGCTTGACAGGAAAAGAGGAAACTCATTTAAGGAAAAAAAATGAGCATCTATTATAGTGATTGAGCCTAAGTGAATACAAATATCTTACTCCAAATAAGCTCTCCTCTATACTAATAATGCTCATTTTAAAAAAGGCACTGAAATATAATATTTTCAACTTTGCACTGACACAGATAACGTTTTGATATTCCCATCCTGGTTTCTAGAAAACCTGTGCTTGTGAAGTAGTTTTAAGCTCATACTTGAAGAAAGCTACTTAGATAAAATATTAGTAATCATTTCATAAAAACAAGACCAAAAATCTCTAGTGACTCTGCTCTTCCCCCTATCACAGCAACACGGTTTTATAGATTAGAAGTCAGAATATTTCAGAATATTTGGATTCTCATCAAAACTCCTGAATTATCTGTCTGGCTTACCCAGACAATATATATAGCCCTTAATTTTCTCCTAAGTTAAAGGATTCTTCTAGTTCCATGATTCTAATCTCTAGCTCTCTGAGTTTGTTTAGCTTCTACATCTGCATTTTTATCTTTTATTTCATGTTAATAGCTATTTTAAATGGAGTATGGGGGAGGAGTAGAGGGAGGAGATTAATTACATTGGGAAGAATCTGGACACTAGAATTAGAGAAAAGCTTGGACAAAAATAAAGAGAAGGGGAGATGCAAAAAACACTTGAGGAAAAATTATCGGAGTATTAGGGAGGATAGCATATTTGTGAATTATTTGGGATTGTTAAAGTGTTATAAAGCTGAAAAAGATAAAAAGGGACCACGACATGTACAGGGCTTTGAATATTTAGAAATCTGGAATTCATCTTCTATGCAGAAGAGAACTATGGTTTAGGAAGATAGTATATAACATGAATACAGTAGGGGAAAAAATTAGAAGATTATAGTAAGAGGCTTTATAAAATGTTATCAGAGCTTAAGGTGAAGTGGTGGTGAAAGGAATAGTGCAGATACATTTCACAAATAGAATCAAAAACACTTGGTGACCTGTTAGATTTGGGGATAAAGAGAAAGAAAGGTTGAAAGTAATTTCAAATGTTTGAATCCAGATATCAAGGAAACTAGGAATAATGTAAACTGAGTAGGAGCATAGAACAAACACGTTGAGAGGGTAGAAAGTGAGCTTTGCTTATGGAATGTTAAATGTGAAGTATTTGTAGAACATCACCTCCAATTCTTCGACAGTGCCTAAAAGCATATTTCTATAATAGTACTTAACATGTTATGTTATGATTTAGATTGGTAACATTCAACCTCTGCTGAATCCTCACAGATGCTTAGCCAGCAGTTTCTTACTCTTCCTTAGTCAGCTACCTTTTCTGTTCTCACTATCTTTGGCCCCTTCTCTCTCAGCTAAAATTATTTTATACTTTACAGAGAAAAAAGATAAAAAGACCATCAGACTCAGATTTCTCCAAATTCTATCCTTCACTTCCAATATTATCAGGCCTTTAGTCATCTTTTTTTCTCTTATCTCAGAAAAAGAAATGTTCTTTTCTTTTCAATGTTAATCCTTTTATTCTCTTTATTCCACCTCTTGCTTTTTTATATCTTGCTCATTCATTCTTCCAAAGCAGTATTAAGTCTATACCTTTCCATTGACTGGAATGTTCCTTGTATGCTATGCCAATGAACAAAATCCCAAAACAACCTTAAACCTCTAATTTTTCATTCCTCTAGAGTTGAGAGGTGGTAGCTGATTCAAAACAAACAAAAACAAAACAAAACAAACAAACAAAACTACTCTCAAACTTTCCTGAGTCTCAAAAAGCACCATCCCATGTCTCTCACACTTCACTCTCTCACCATCATTCTACTAGACAGTGACTCCCTTGACCTTCTTTTATTTTCATTACTATAGGTAGTGACATAGTGCCTAAAATGTAGCAGGTACTGCCTAAGATTTATTGAACTGACTTCTTCACAGTTTCATTTCCTATGAAAGTTCTGTTCTGAAGGTTACCAACCAAATACAAGGACTTATTTTCTGTCTTCTGGCATATTTAACACCTTAGTTTTGTCTTAGTTTATTTTCTTCATTTAAGAATGTTTTTTATTTTTCCATGTTTGTATTAACTTATTTCTTCTTATTGTTTATTCTTATATGTGTCACCAAAAGATCGAAAGACTTGAGCTCAAAAATAAGTTCAGTTTAGACATTTCTAGCTAAGCTACACCTACTTCCTGTGTCTTAAAAGTCTGATTTGCTTGACTTTTGTAAGATATTCTTTTCTAGTTTTCCTCCAGTCACATTATTCACCCTTCCCAGTGGTAATGTTCTCTAATTCCAGTGCTGGACTTTTTATTTTATTTTTTTTAATGTTTTCATGTGGTTTCAACTGTGCCCAGCACAAAATGGAAATGTATTTAAATGAAGCTGTATCCCTAGTCCTGATCTCCTGATCTCTAATAAGTTTTAGACCTATATTTCTAAATATCTGTTGATCAACTCTGCCTCAATGTCTACTAGTGCCTTTAAGTTCAAAATGTCAGACATTTCTCCAGACTTCTCCCCCTTCCTGAACTCCCTGTATATAATAAGTTAGAAGCACTATTATCCACCCAGTTACCAAGTTGGAAACCTAGGACTTACCTTAACTTCTTCCTTTTCTTGTTCACCTCACCCAGTTGTCTCAAACTTTCCTACTCCTATTTATCTTAATCAGCAGTGCCTAAAGCCTCTCTATCATCTTCTGCCTAACTTTCTACAAAGTCTCCTAACTCATATTTATATTATATGATGCCTCTAGAGCTATATGAATAAAACCTAAATTTAAACATGTTTCTTTAAAACCTGCGACTCCCTTTTCTACAGCATAAATTCATTCACAGTCTGACCATATAGCCTTTTCATTTATTGCAGCCCCATAAGCCTCATACTGCAGCAGCTGTATAAAATTACATAACCATTTTCCTGGTAAACTTTGACATTTCTTTCCTTCCTTCCTCCTCCTCCTCCTCCCCTTCCTCCTCCTCCCCCCTCGTCCTCCTTCTCTCTTTTTCTCTCTCTCTCTCAAATGCTGTTCTTTCTTTTTGTTTTTCTACTGGGTACTCACTGTCTGTAAGTCCCAGCTCAAATATATCTTCTGTATCAACATAACACTTCCACTTACATTGTTATATTTCACGTCTCTCACACTAGGCCATCAGATACTGCTGGTAACTTTCAAGAGTGCATATTTAGTAAAGTGCTGGGTAGGGAGTCCAAATGCCTCTTTTCTTTTAAAAAGGGCATCAAAGAATATGAAGTAGAAACAGTGAATATAAGGCAAAATTAAAGAGCTTGACAGGGCAAATGGAAAGAAAATGAACAACTAGATGAGATAAATTTTTTAATGTTTATTGTATTTAACTGTGAAGGAGCCATGGAGAGGAAGAAATTAAAAATATAAAAGAATAAAAGACAGGAGAAATGGGATCATCAGGAAGGGCTAGCTTTAGAAACAAAGATATTTGTTCTTACCTGAGATGAGTGGGTAAATATTTAAATCTATAAATAATGGAGTATTGAACTAAATATGAAAGCATAGCAACAATTTGATGCCTTTGATGTATGACAGAAGGACAGAATACCAACTCAGGAAGGTATAACCATCATCAAAGCCAGCTCACAAGTGTCAGTTGGTAAATCTTGAGGAATTTTGTGAGCTGATTATTAAATTATTGGTAGCTTGTACCTGCCACATGAGAAAACACCAAGAAAATTGACTACGCATTGGGGCTTCTTCCCCCGACTTTGCCGAATTTACTGGCACACTACAAGAATGCTTCTGGGATTCCATAAAGACTAGCCAAAATGCTGCCAGGTCAAAGTTGGAGAACATGTATTTTGGATTCCGTCAAGCTTGTTTTGTGTCTCTCTTCAGGAAATCTTTACTGTAAAACAGAAAAGGTACCTAGGAAGCGAACAAAGAGGTAGAAATTAACAAAGCAAGCTTTAGGATAATGAATTTAAGATAATAGAGAAATAAAATTCTGACAGTGGCATGGGAAGGGGAAGAGGCAATTTAATAGGAAAATAATAGGTAAATAATGGCCTTAGTAAACATGGAGGAACCGTGATGGAAAAAAATTCTGGGTGAAATATAGAATAATTTATGTGAGCATCATGAAAAATGAGAAAGATCAGGCAAGGGAGCTGTTTAGATCTCTGTATAAAGAGTTCAAGTTGTGGTCATTCTCGTAAATGGAAGAGAGGAGAGTATATTGTAAATTAAAGGAAGATAGTGAAGTGTATATTCCAAAGATCTAAAGGGTGGTTAGAGCGTATCTTGAAGTTGCTTAACAATGATTGTAGACAGTAGAAGCCAGGTGCTAAAGTTATAGGGAGATAAAAATTAGCACCAATAGATAAGTTGGTCATTTGGAGAGCACATTATTAAAATAAGTAAAGGATTGATGAAAACTCAAAGGGGCCCAAGAGAGCAATGTTGTATTCATTCACCAAATTGAGTAAGTGTTTCCTGGCCAGTGCTCATAGTGGAAGTCATCCTCATCACTAGTGATCCTGGGCACTCTAGTAATGGCCATTTGCAATGCTGAGTCACTCACACACAGACCAGTCAAGGGCCTCAGAGACACATGGTCTGTGCTTAAGCAAAGTAAGAACACCAAACAATGAGGAGGGAATTTTCAAATAACTTAATATTAATTATTTTCCCTAAATCCATCAAAGAATGGAAAATCATAATTTTTTTCACTTCTATTTACTTTATGGTTTTATATTATTCTTACGTTTAATTATATGAAAGATATTGGGGAGGAAGGAGAGTTTCAGATACAAGCATTATGCTTTTCACTACTTTCAAGGTCATCTTCTGGGCCCGACAGTCTGACTCCAAGAAGATAGTAATTTATTGGCTTTTTTCAGACTAAGGCAAAAATACAGAATCTTCATGCGGTGAGCTAGTGAGCTTGTGTGAAGAAAGAAATGTTTAGGTTTAATTTTTTCTATTAATATTCACACTCAAGGGCTTAATTTTTTTTATGTTTTATATTTTTTGAATTATCATAGCAATGTTGTATTTCTACTTTCTAATCACTAGAAAAGAGCTTGGTTAAGAGCTTGATTTGAAAGAAAAAAGGAAATTTGATCCCATATCTGATCCCCACAAATTAGTAGTCTTTGGAGATTTACATTAACAAAATCTTTTACATTTATGTATTATTTTTCTTTTTATAGCTAATTAGAAAGAAAAGGGGGAAAGGTGAGGTCTATATATCAAGTATTGACTCGTACTGTACTAGGCTGCAAGCTGTCTTTAAAAAAAATAATAATAATGCATCCCAGAATACACATAAATTAGAATTTGCCTCTATAAAGAATGCTAATTTGAAAAACTCTGGTTTCTGGGTTTTAGCTGCACAGATATATCTTTCTAATTACAGAATAAGTTTCATTAGTATCAAGCAGTGAGTACAACTGGCCTGAAACCAATGTAACTTGAAGCTGTAATTCTAAATTCTTCTTGACTAAAGTCTACTATTTTTTGTAAATTCAAGATGATATTGCATTTATTGTTTTCTAGTGGTCAGACAGTTATAAAGGACTTTATCCTTTACCATCCTTTGTAAAACTTGATAAAAGTTAGAAAATAGAATCATTGTAGGTCATTTTCCATACTGTCACATGAATCAAAATATTTATTTTCATCCTGTTCACATTCCAGATACCATACTCCTCAGCATCTCCTGGGAATTATGTAGTAAGTACTTTTGGGTTTGTTTGCTTATAAGAATTGATGTTACATTTTATTTGGGCAATAAAATAGTTGTCCAGATGTTAAGAAGAGCCCCTGTATATTGGCCAAGAAGTGAACATCTGATTTGTATTGAGTTGTTTTGTCTGCCAACCTCAGTACATATGTTGATGTTCATTAGTGAAACAGTTATCAATCTGGCCAAGATCACCCTGAGTACTTTGTCTTGCTTCAGCATATGTTTCTGTAAACCAGTACAATACACTCTGTCCAATCATGAAGAAAGCCATCCCCACTTACACAATGATATGCTTGAATTTGCAGTTCTCCAGGAGAATAATCTATACACTCATTTCCCCATTCACCACACACATTAAATTCTCCCAGTCACAAAGGGAATCAGAGAGCAGAATAATGACCAGTAATTTGGGGGAATTTTTTAGTTACGTTTTCATTCTTACAAATAGCAAACACTTATTTTTTTGCTTATCATTATTTAGTACATATTAAAATTTTCAAGAATTCATGCACACCTGAAGTCCAATTAGCAGGTTTTCAAGAGCTCTTGAATTTATAAATGACCTTTTAACCATTATGACATTATAATTCTTGCAACACCTCAAGGCCATCTTATAGGATAATTTATTATAATATTCAAGAGGAATGCCTAACAGAGAAGCAAGAATAAATGGTAAAAGGAAAAATCTTTTCTAAAGAAATTTTCAGAAGTGGCAGCTAACTGAAGTAGGAAAAAAAGAGATCGTTAAGCATTTTTACCTCCATAGAAATAGGGTTTTATTAGCATAGTGAAAAGCACACATTGGTTTGGGCCTGTAAGCTTGGTGTTCAATGCATCCTTAAGGTATGCAAGCTGAGAAAGTCACATTCTTTTTATACATTTCCTGTGAAACAAAAAAGTAAGAAAATTTTGTTAAAATCAATTTTTTCTTAAAGTCATTTAAACCCAATATATAATTTTGTGAAATGATAGACATTTATTTGAATGGAAATTTAAGTTGCTTTTAAATAGAAAACATGTGTCATTTGGAGTGACTAATGGGCTATGCGTACACACTCAAAATGAAGTGAAAATTTAGATACTTAATATTTTTTTCAGTGTACATCTGAAAAATTCTAAAACCCATTGTCTGAATTACCCATTTTGGTTGCCTGAAATTACAGAATTGAAGTTAGAAAAACCTAATCTCCATTTCAGGGTTATTGTGTAGCTGCAGCCCTAGTAACCCACAGCATTAGTCAATATTGCCTCTCATTTCTAATTGATGTGATAGATGGTGGTACAATTAATACTGCTAGAAGAAAGAAGTAGAATCAATGTATTTTTAAACATATAAGTATGTTTTGGTATTTAGCTTCCTATAAAAGCCACTGATACAAAACATAAGAAAATACACACATGAATTATTTCTATTTTATAGTTTTGTAATGGCAATATTAAAAGGTTTCTCATTAACCTCTTTATACCTGACGTGCTTAAGTCATGAATAATGAAACAGTGCTCATTGTTTTGAGAAATTTATCAAAACAATTTCAACATATTTAAGCCAAATTACATTTTGCATAAGAATGAAATAATTATACATTTAAAGAAAATAAATTATGGAGAAAATATATTTCCTCTGTTATTTTCAAATTGGATTATTATAGAGATAAGTCTAATTTTTCTTCTGTTTTTTTTTTTTATATTGTTTCCTGAAATGCCTTGTTCTTACTGAAATTTCGTATAATTATTTAGGGTCCTCCAGGAGGTGGAGGGCCACCAGGAACACCCATCATGCCTAGTCCAGCAGGTATTGTAATTGAACTAGACACATTGGCATTTGATTGTTAGAATAAAATCACAAATAGAGAAATTATTCTGAAAGTTAGTAGTATTTATTGTCTCACTAATGCATACAGAAGAAAAGTAGAGATAACAAGTAGGAGGAAAAAGTGTTTTTAAATAACTATTGTCTAATTACCTTAAGCATTTAGAAAATTCCTGTTGTATGGGTAACATATAATTAGGATGTAAATTGTGTTGATCTGTATGAGTTGCCCAAGAATTTATCTCACTAAAAGATTTTTTTAGATTGTAGAGAAGATACAGATCTTATAACTTAGAAAAATTTTGCATAAGTAACTCATGAAAAACAGGTTTAATATAGCAAATCTATTATCTTGCTAAGATAGATATAGATGTACCTACAATATTATTTACTCTACATACCTAAAGGTATGTATTAGTTAGCTAATAAATACACTGTATAGTGTGGAAAGGTTTTTTTATCTTCTAAATTAAAGTACCTCGATATTTTTATAATTACTTAGTATAATTACTTTAAATAGCTATATCCTTTCTTTTTGAGACTTTAATGCAGACTATTAAATTTGTTATGTCTTGAGGACTCTAACTGTGGCAGTTTACACTGGCACAGCCCTTCTAGAAAGTGCCCTGGCAACATGTATCAAGAGCCATGAAAATGTTCATACCACTTGCCTCTATAATTCTATCACTGCAAATGATTAGAGATACAATCCAAGATTTGTATAAAAGGATGCTCATTTGTTATAGTCAATAATGAGATAGTACACACCCTTCATACCACATCTAAGTTAGTGAAATTAATAAACTTTTGTGCAGTATAATGTGGACATTAAAATTATTATCAAAGAATTTTTAATGACATGAAGAATAAATTGTTCATGATTCAATACAATAAGATTAATTTTTTATTTTTAAATACACATGCACAGAAATCCAGAAAGTAGAAGACAAACAATTAGGCTAAGACTTTATCAGTGATAACTTCTGGGTAATGAACTAGATGGGAAATTTTTATAATTAGAAAAAGTTTTTAATTATGTCATTCTGTTAAATTTGTATGTCCTTAACTGGTTGAAATCTAAGATATATGGAAGCTTGAAATTAAATATAATTAATTATGCCAATAAATAATAACTTTTAAGTTTTGAATCTTTAATTTAGAAAGGGCATAAATTTGATAATTAATGCAAAATTTTGCTTTTCTCCACTAACTCTTTGGAATATATCATAAATATTTCATAGATCTCTGTCCTCAGAGCATCTTTATTGAAGTGAAACTAAGTTCTTTGAAAACAGAATTATGTGAATTGAATATATTGCCCACATTTGTCATTTCTATGTGGTGAAGTTTATTTATGAAGGTAGCATGTGATTAATAACACTTCACTACAAGGCTAAAAGAAATTTTTTGGAGAAACACTAAACTTTATAGGTGGTAAGTAATCTGATCACTCTTTTCAAGCTAGAAATTGCCACTAGTGTATCTTCTGTCCTTTTTGCATACTCTTCTATGCACTGTCACAGTCATTCTTCTAATATGAAGCCAACACCCACTCCTGCAAAAAATAGGTGCCAGAAGGTCGACTTAATTGTAAAATTTTTCTGCATATAAAAAGTCAGACATTTCCTAGAAAATACCAACTTTATTCTTAATGTTTTTCTTTTTCAAATGAAATTATATTCTTGATTGGTCCTAAAAACAATAAATTTCTTTTTCTTTCTGCATATTTAAAATTTACAGCCCATTTTTTCTTTCAAACTAATTACTAATATTAGTAAGTAAAATTAGAAAGGCCATTAATGGTGAAAAACCATCTGAAGTTTTTCTATATTTAAAAATAAAATTTTCTGAAAGATAAGTTGTTATGGTATAGTATTTATTCCGTTAGTTAAATTAGCAGATATTTATTGCCTGTAGCACACAACATGAGTTAGACATGGTCCCTTTTCTTCACTCAATGAACTTATGACGTAGTTGGAAGCAGGAGGGAAGAATAAAACAAAATATTAACTGTAATGCAAAGCAGAATTTAAGCACTTGGAAGTATCAGAAAAAAAACTTTATAGCATTTTCAATAGTGTTTGAATAGTGAGTAGAATGTCAATAGGTGGGGATTGGGTAGAAGATGCTTGGAGGAAGAAAGCAAAAATGTGGAGATGGAAAAGTTTGATCATATACAGGAAAGAATAAGTACCCTGTGTGGATAGGAGTATAGCATACATAAAGATGTAAAAATAGTTAACACCATAGGTCAACCTGAGGTGGGCATTTCAATGTGTCCAACAACACGATGTATTAATCTAGAAGTAATCAATAATATTTATTTAGATTTGTTAATTATTATTTACAAACAACTGATAAGTGATATCTAACCTAGAGTATAAGTGGTGCACACTAAAATGATAAACTTATTAATGTCTAATAAGTAATCACAAAATCAGAGGAAATGTCATTGCCCATTTTCCACTCTGTTTACTGCCATGAGAAAACCATTGATTTCTATCTTCTGCCTGGAATCAGTACAATAAATTTGAAATACATCCTTTTCAAAATAGAGAGGCCTATTTAAGAGAGGCCTATTTAAGAGAGGCCTACTATTTAAGACAACTGTGTAATTGTGGAAAAATAGAAAAATTTTTCATAATTAATGTTTCCTAAATGTAAACTATTTAGCTGTTTAGGTTATACATTTTAAAAATCCATATATTTAGAGACTTATTTAGAGTTAACTAATAGACATGAAATGTAAATTTTTTAAAATACTATAAAATGTTACATATATATACATCAATGTACACTACAGTTACTTTTGTTATAATGAATCAAGAATATAATGAGAAAAAAATTATCAAAAGTTGTACTGTAGGAAGCTGAGGAAGCTGAATTCAGTTAAGAGAATTTTTCGTTTCGATTTGTTTTATTCTACTTTCTTTCTGTTGGAATATGCCATGATATCCCACCAGTTTTTACTAATTATTAGCTAAATAAAGTATTTTTTAAATTGGTGTTGTCATGTCTAAAAAAGCAATAAAGACTGAAAACCTACTGAATCTGATTTTTTGAGAGATTTTTTAATATGTATACATATGAATTGCTTAGAGAAGTCAAAAAAATCCATGATTTTTAAAAAATAAAAACTTTAACCTTTTAGATTTCTAAGGTAATTTCTTTTGACCTGAATCATACAAGTGATTGCACCTCACATATTTGGTAAATATTTCTTTTTTACACTCAGAATGATGATTCTGGGTGAGAGGATGACTTACAGGTATTTATTCATTTCTAACCATTGGTAATGACTGTTTCAAATGCAGCAGCTATTCACGTGTCTTTGGGTGTCCAGATCCTCTTTAATTATTGCTTTGTGATGTCTTGGGTATAGATGATAAAAAATATGTTAATTAGTCACTGGGATTTAGAGTAGAGCATTGGATATATAATCAATATTGTAATAGTTGTGTATAGTGCCAGATGGGAGCTAAAGTAATCAGGGGTATCACTTCATAAATTATATAAATGTCTAACCATTGTACTGTATACCTGAAACTAATATAAAATAATAAAAATATGTTAATTAAGTAATATTTTGTTTCAGATTCAACCAACTCTGGAGACAACATGTATACTTTAATGAATGCAGTACCTCCTGGACCTAACAGACCTAATGTAAATATGACTTTTAAAAATTTTTTTGGAATGTATTTGAAGACTCAGACTCTAAGTGCATTTCAGACTGTTGAAGCTTTATATTTTATAATCCAGGAGCTTATTAGATATAAAAAAAAACTGAAATTTTTTCTATGTTCTGGGTTAAAAAAACATAATATATAACAAATATAACAGAAGATTTCATTTCAATATAATTTAAATGTAAAACTGAACCGTATCAATTATAAAATGTTGGTGTGTAGTCTTATTTTCTCCCAAATGCTTAAAACTAATAGTATTTGAAAATGACAGGTAATATATAATCATTTGGGTTCACCTCATTTTACCATTACTAATTCCTTCATTGTGGTTGTTTATTTTTTTTATCCTGATAAACTTAAAAAGAAATTAGGAAGTTGGATATGCTTATTTTTATTTAGATTTTTGAAATCTGGAGTTTAAATATAGAATTGAGACAGTTCTACAGAAATAATTTGGGTGTTCAAATAAAGTATATGGCTATGATTTTTCCACAAAAGCTTACAGAAAAATATTTTATTTGTCTATAACATAAGACCTATGTGTTAACAACAAATATTTGTAACAGTACGGTTAATACATAGCTATATAAATGCAGACTAGTTCAAATCAAAGAAAAATAAGAAAAATCAGAAGACATAAAAGAATTTTCATGAGTACACTGAAAACTGAGAATGAAATAGTTATTATAATTAAGTTTCCAAGCAGTAAAGACAACAAAGGAAAACTAAATCTGTCCAATATGGTATGGTACTTGAAATATATAGCCTGTCCAAACTGAGATGTGCTATACGTATAAAATACACAGTAGATTTTGAGAATTTAGTATGAAAAAGATAATATAAAATATCTCATTAAAATTTTTATACTGACATAGAAATGATAACAATTTAAGTTGGATAAATAAAATATATTATTAAAATTAATTTCATCTTTTTTTTTTTACTTTATAAACATGCCTGCTATTAAATCTAAATTTATATATATAAGTTCACATTTGTGGCTTGCATGTTACTTCTGTTAAGAGCACTGCCTTCAGCTATTACTATTCTCTTTAGATAAGCAAATAAATTGCTTTTCAGGAAAAAGAAACAATTACCCTTCTAAACAGTGTTTTCTCAGAAATCTTAACATTAAATATGATAATGAACCATGTTTATTTTTGAAATTCAGCAAAAAAATAAAAAAGCTCTTTATACTGCAATTTCATATCTTAAAACTTGATATTTGAAAGGGAGGGAGCAAGGGAGGAAACCAAGAGATTATGGAATTCTGTGGACATCATACGAGTATGTTCCACTCTGGTTCTCTAACTCAATGCAAAGATAAGAGATCCAAGTAGGTGAACATGTCACTTTTTCAAAAGTCTCTCATCTCAGCCAGAGGTAATAAAAGCAAATGCCTGCTGAGGGCTAGAACTGGAATTTTATGCACTTCAGGCATATATACCTATAGTCTTAGGGTCTTTTAAAAACACTGTGGGGGGTCAGATAAAAGGACCAAACCAGAAAAGTTCACAGGCTATTGCCTCCACAGGCACCAATTTCTCACCCCAGATCTAAACTGTATTTTTGGCAAAAGCTGAATAACAGCAGTTAAATTCACAGTTTATTTTTCTAACCTATCATTTAAGTCATATATTTTCCAAGTTATTTACTATAAATCAGTCTATGTGCTTTTAGACAATAAAATTTTAGGCAGCAGAATTGGTATTATTCTGGGAAAAGGTATTATAAGCCTGTGGTTTGTATGATCATAGTAGATGGAAAGCCATCTTAATTTTACACTGAGTTGGTTGGTGTACAGGTTGTCTGCTGAGGGTTGTCTGCTGTTTTTCCCCAAAAGCCCTACATGATTAGTAACCACCACCAACCTGTCTATACACATAAATACATGTACACATACGCATACCTCATTCAATATTCTGTGCCATACTACATGGAAATAATACTTTGGGCCTGAGAAATTGTAAGAGCAAGTGTTTTCCTTAGCTGTCTTGACTGTAAACATAAGATAATTATAGATAACGTGTCTTCATACTGGGGTCTGGGTTTCCTTGGAAGTATTCCAGGGAAATGAGCAAAAGACAGAGTAGGAGGCCATGAACTCTTCACCAGCTCTGCCATACCACATCTGTTCACAGCTATTTTGTACCAGGCTTCTAATGTAAGACTTGAAAACAAAATAATAACACTAATTTAAAAAATTTTAAGCATAGCTGCTATAAAATGACTGATTATCATTGAACTGATATAGTTGAGACTGCCAAAAGAGTTAGCTGTATTCAGCTATTCTCAGGAACTAAATGTATGTAAAATGAAATTATTTATATCTATTTGAACAATGATAGATCGTTTGCTAAAAAAATGTTAATGTTAGCATAATAGTGTCTAATCATTCTTATTAACAAGCCAGCACCTTTAGCAGCTTCTTAAGAATCACCTCTTGTTTACAATATGACAACTTGTCAGTAGCATAAAAGAAAATCCTTATCTTCTCATTTGCCCTGGAATTTATGTGCTTTCTAGTTGAGAACATCTGAAGAAGGAAAATTTGGTTATGAATGAAGATTAACCTTAAAATCCAAAACATGTAGAGTATGGGATGAGGGAGGTAGGGCAGTCCATTTAGGGAATCTATTAGGCTGAACAAAATCCAGGAAAATAATCTTCATAACTTGAAAATGAAAATAAGTTGTGGAATGGTCTTATAATTTTAAAGACAGATATTGTACAGTGATATAAACAATTGTTTTCATTGTGATCATAGACTCTTTCTTCATTTTTTAAACAGTTTCCCATGGGCCCTGGGTCAGATGGGCCCATGGGTGGATTAGGAGGAATGGAGTCACATCACATGAACGGCTCTTTAGGTAAGGATATTAAATCTGATGTTTAGAAATAAATTCAAAACAAAACCTTAATTCTACATAGAGGATATTATGGTTTTCGAAGTTCTTCCATATATGGGAACTAATTTTGAAATGCTTTAATTTTTACCTCCCATCGACAGTTTAACCTACAGTGTATTGGTTATGATGACTTGATCATTCAAAAATCAGAAACGTGAGATTTATTCTAAACTAGCTCATATTCACAAGTATTTCCTTAACCTATCAAAATCTGGTGTTTTATGATAAAAGAGACATTGCTGCCTTGTATACGTGCCTTGCTTGGAGGACTACAGTATTCTCCCAAACAGTTTCTTTGTCTCCGAAGGGCTATAGGTAGAGTCTCAGAGGGACTTTAGTTCTCTGCAAGAATTTAATTTTTTTCTGTATTTTAATATTTGCATCTATTTTAAAATAAAATAGGTATTACGTTCTGGCCAATCCGAATGATTCTCTTAAGAGAGAACACTGACCACATTGTCTGTGTTAATGATAACGCTGATTTCAAATAGTGTGACTATTGGTTGAAAACATACTTCATAAATGACACCTTCTTGCCAAATAAAGCCAGGTATCTAGAAGGTGACCCCACCAAAGGTCAGGAAATGCTACCCTCTGATATTCTGAAAAGCTATGTATTATCCATATCAAGACACTATTTGCAATACAATGATAGACTTTGTCCTTTTAAGGGTCTATAATTATTTTGCCTAAATTACAAGGTCTTAATTTGCAATTTAAAGTTCAATTCCTCAGTTGCATTGCTGTATATCAAATGCACAGAACCACAAGTAGCTAATGGCTACCATGATGGACAACACAGAGAACTACTTCTATCATCACAGAAGGTTCTACTGGACAGCATGATCCTAGCATTTATTTTTCAATTATTGCAGAACAATATACTTTCCAATTTTTTACTTTAAAATTATTCATAAAAAGATGGCATTTGGTTATAGAGGATTCTCATTATATTATGCCCTAGAATAGAACTTGCGGAAGAGTTCACATGTGCTTAGCATGTGGCTTATTTTTTCCTATAATGTTCATAATTACACATATACATTCAGTATTTAAGAATTTTATGCCTGCTTGTTTAAAATTAATTATGTTAATAAGCCCAAACTTTATTTTTGATGGTTAATTGAATGTCGTACCATTAAAACATAATAATATTTTCATACTAGGAAAATTAATTGTTAAAATAATTCAAAATAGAACTAATATTAGGGCAAAGATGTAGTTCAGAATATTGTTGCAAATGTCCATTTTATATTTTATCAGATTTAAAAGCATCATTTCAGAAAATATATAGAGATCTCTTTCTTGCTCTCTAGTTACACACATTATGTACACTTTAAAAATTTGAATTGAGTAGGATAAATATCTCTAACATATTACTCTCAGGAATTTTTGATAACAGTGGTTTTTTTCATGTTGCCATTACAAAAAAAATGTGGATGATTGGAAACTAGAGGTACAACTCTTCACTGCATTTGCCATCATATAATACTTATTTACCATAGAGTGTAAAAGAAAGGGAATCTTTTAAGATTAAAGAATTCAGGATGTAATATACAAATGAAGTATATTGAATTGTATACTTGAAACCTACGTAATTTAATTAACCAGTGTAACTCCAATAAATTTAATTTAAAAAAATAAATATAAACAAACAAATTCAGGAGATGTACACTGGAAAATACATACAGTATACTGTATTGATATTAAAGAAATACTAATTTACAAATGAAGTGATTACCTAATATAGGCTTTCTTTTCACGTATTATTTCAGGCTCAGGAGATATGGACAGTATTTCCAAGGTAAGTACTTTATATTTTCAATGTTTTTTTGTCTATATTTTATGACACACAAAACACTCATTAAGATTATTAGAGTGACCTTATGAATTTTGTTTTTGAATAAGAAGTTGAAGGCAGAAGGCCAGATATAATTAACTGGAAATTTTAAATATTAGTGTATATAATTTGTGGGAAAGGGTAAAATGCATCTTTTAAGAATTTTCCTAAACATGCTAACATTCATTTACAGGATATACTGTACACAATTGATTGATACACATGTGATAAACAATTTAATCATGTTATGATGTTACATATTTGTAAAGGAAACGCATAGAATTTAGATAATCTTTAAAGAAGTAAAGAAGTTTAGAGCAATATGAGGAGAGGTAAATTTTAAAAAGTGATTGTTATATGTTATAATGGCATTGCATTTATAGATCTCATGTCTTTCAAACCTTCATTAGGCAATGCTGATATCCTCAATCTTTAGTTCCCCAAAGCACAGCAAGAAAATAATTAGAAGAAAATTATATTAATAGAAGTAAAAAAGTAAGCCTTCTAACAGCATGTGTCTGAGGTTTCAATAGTTTGAGCATCTAAAGTTAATCCTTTGCCAAGATGGCTTTTATTTTTTGAAGAAGTGTACCTAAATACTTTTTAGATCATGATGAATTTAAAATAGTTCTCTGTGGGTCAAAAATATGTTTAGAATGGCTGATAAGAACTAATTATTAACTACCACTAGAATGACTGTCTTAGAAATTTTTATATCAATAAATACAGAAATTAATTAAAGGATTATTTCATTTTTAATTCTACTTCTATTTTATATTTATGTATAGTAATGTAAAATTCCTGATTCAAAAAAAAAGATTGAGTGCAAAACCTTTTAAATTAAAACTTCAAGCTAAAAAATAAAGAGAGAGGGAGTATAATCAACATTCTGAGATTAAATCTACATCACAAGTTTTACATGTACCTTGGATATCTATGTCTAGGTACAGTCAAGAAGGTCTTTTTCTTTTTTAAAATTTGTAATTTTATAAATTATATAAATTAAATAAATTTATAAGACACTAGCTTACCTCTGTGAGAAATAGTATTAGCTACACCTTCAAAAAGCCTGTTTTAAAAATCAGATTCACTGTATAATGCCATTAGAGCCTTTTCTCTAGGAAGCACCTTTGCAAGGCAGATAGCTATGATTGTATCAGCTATCTTAGGTTTCTGGCAATTGATATTAGCTGAATCATGCTTTGTAGTCCCCAGTAAAATTTTGAATGTTGTATTTGAGTAGCACAGTCGAGTACCTTAAGGTGATTTTTCATTACACAAAGGTGGATCAGCCAGATTGATTGAGGCCATCATCCTAAAATTTCCACTAACAGCCAATAACTTGGTACATTAGATAGATGTAAACACAATTCTATATGGGAGAGTACTTGGTAGTTTATAAAGCACTTTAAAATTTTTAAATGGTGTCATGAGGACAAATTAAATACCATCTTCTAATCTACTTTCATATCAGGTCGATTGCTATTCCTTCTATACTTATTTTTCCATTTCTATTCCCAGACAAGTTTATCCACTATACTGTACCTACTGCTGCTAACATTCTCTTGCCTAATGATATGTTGCTTATTCTTTTTAAGCATTAATTGACCACCTATTGTGAACTTTTGTGTACTAGGTATTGCCTCATACACTATGGGAAGATACAAAATAGTTCTTAAAATACAAACAAAATCTTTGCCCTCAAGCAGTTTATACTTAAGCAGGAGTTCCATCATTCGGTAAACATTAATGTACCAAAGCATGGTTCTGGGCTCTGAAAATCCAAAGTTAAACAAGATGTGGCCTCTTCCCTCAAGATATTCCATGTAACTAAGGAGACCAAACAAATACAGTGAGGAAAAACTTTCACAAAGAGAAGTTCAAATACATTTCAAGGAACATAAGAATTATCCTCAAGTAATAAACATGCCACTCAACAATATACTAGCAATAACTAGTTACATCAGCCTTCAAATGAACTAAACAGCTTGTGTCTGCACTGCCCCCACCCCAGGTTCATTGGCTTCAGCCTCTAAGCAGGCTGCCTGGGTGTCTGTTGCATCTCCACTACACTATAGCCATTTTTTCTCTAATCAGCAGTATCATGTGTATTGTCTTTCCCCTCCCTGAATATTTTTCTCCCTCCCTCTTTCTAATCACAGCAAAATTATTTCAGTCTTTTACTTCAAGCTATGCACATTGTCACTAATCCCATTTTCCCACCTTCTTTTTCCAACACATGCCCAGCTATCTAAAGAAATTCTCTCCTCCTTTTTATCTTGTTTCTTGGGTTTATTCCTCTCCATTCTGTTCTTTTTCTAGTTATCCTTGTTTTTGAATCAAAAGATAATCTTGAACACTAATAAGAAATTTTGTTCAAAATCCCTCTTTGGTCTCCAGCTACCTCTCCCTAGTTCACCAATTACACCTGTACTTTGTCAAGCATCAGTATTACATATTTTTACATTTCTTACTCCATTTTTAAATGGTGTGTATTAGTACTACTTCAATTCTTTTTTTCTTTTCCTTCTTTTTTCTTTTTTCTTTACTTTTCTTTTCTTTCTTTTTTTTTTTTTTTTTTTTTTTGTAAATACATGCTTATCTTATTTATTTATATGTAAGATCGAGTACCAAATTAGAAAGCCTGGTACTACTACTTAAAAGCCAAGGCAACATATTAATGGAGCTTGTAGTTCATTCACTACCTAGTTCATAAAATTGTTGAGAATCAAGTGTAAATATGTGCAGAGCTATGAAGTGCTGCACAAATACTAAAGATCTTCCTCTGCATCATACTATATTTTGGGGGCAAGACAAGGAACTCACACTATCAACTGCACTTAGATGGCGCTATTTCAGTGACAAAGTGAGCTCAAAGTTCCAAATCAAGAGTTTTAAAATTATTCCTTGCTCAGTTGAGTATAATCTAGTAAATCTCATATGCAGAATTGACCTTTACTTTAGCAGCCTTTTTGTTTTTAATGAAATGTGAAGTTCTTGTCATCCATTTTACAACTAATGTCACCCATTTAATCAGTGGAACAAAAATGTTTTGCCTCAGAGTTGTTTTAGGAGTGTGGGGTAGAGAGTAGCATATGGTTTGTTTTCTTAGAAGGAGCTCACTTAAATAAATTCTGCAGTTCACATTAAGGTACTTATATTTATATTTTTGAGTTTGAAAAGAACCATATCAGAGAAAGCGAGTTGTGATCATGCCATGCTTAATACATTATCAAAGGAGTTTTTTCAACCTGAAGCTTTCTAACCTCATGACCTTCAGTTCTAGTTAAAGATTCCACATCATTCGTAGGGTAGCAGATCTGACAACTACAGATCTCTGCCATCATCTCAGGTGCGGGCATGAGTTCTAGCTCCTTTACCCCTCTGGGAGAACCAGGGGTGGCAGTTTGTTCTTTTAGGTAATGACAGTGTCAAAACAACACTCTATAAGACTTGTTATTAGCAGCCTGTGAAAAATCAACTCCAAATTTTCTTCCAAAGAGCTTAGAATAATGTCAGTATAATTTTTTTCCAGTTATAGGCAGAGCCAACATTTCTACAAGTGTTCACTTTTTTAATAGTTTGAAAAGGTTTGGAAAAATTTCTGAGGATGAATAGAAGGGACAATAACCTACTAATTAAGAGATGATATGAAAGAATACTTACAAAATTAAATCAGAGAATAGAACACCTAAGAGAATTAAATATGTTAGCTAAACAAAGTTGTGTACGTGTGTGCGTGTGTTTGTGTGCACATGTGGGTGCTTGTTTGTAGGTGATATCCTATCTTACGCAAGGGAAACATTGCAGTTTGAAGAAAGGGTGAATGAGAATGTAATAAAATCCCTGGAAAATGTGATCAGTTTAATCCTACTATACTTTTCCAAGCTAAATTCTTACATTCTTACAGTATAAGTAAGGAATAAAGTACACATTAACTGAAGTAAAAAATGGAACCAAAATGCCTAATGGAGCTAAAAGTAATCTTGTATTCTTTTGAGCTTCCTACTCCCTAATCATGTTCTCAAGCAATTGGAGTGCCTTTTTGACCAACTTAAGCCCTTTTTGTGTATTTTATTCTTGCCTTGATGGTGAAATTCTCTTAGAGAAAAACATACCTACAATTAAATGCAATATACACATGGTTCATGGCCACCCACCCTCATAACTGGCTTTGGGCTGGTGTTTGGAACCACTGTCTTAGTTGTTCCTGAGATGCTGATGTTAGTGTAACTAGCTCACATCTTCATCATGTCACTCAGTGATCATGGGTAGCACAACCTCTGTAAGTCTGCCCATAAAGAAACTTTTATTGTTTTTCACAACGTTTTGCAGAGATTACTCCAGATTTTTAAAAAACTATTCTGTCATTTCAAGGTTTTCAAATGTGCCCCATGAGCTGAATAGGAAAAGGTTACAGAGATCTGATATTAGTTCAATTTTGTTTGTTGAACGTGTCCTTTCAATCTTCCTCTCACTGTTCTTATATACCACCTCCCCACTTCAAAAAAAAAAAAAAAAGGATATGAGACTGAGCCACCATGCTATGAAAAGAATACCTGCAAAACAAAAATGCTAACCTGAAAGTGTTTTGTAAATATTTCTTCTATATATTCTTGTAAATATTTCTTTCTAAATATTTAAATTAGATTTAAAGTTTGTCAGATTTGAAGTTATTCAGACTTTCAGAATTGTAAACCAAGAAATGACACATTCAAAAGTGTGGCAGAGTCCGAGAACACCACAACGTGCCAGTCCTCTCAGGGCACCGTAGGGACTGCTGGAGGGTGAACGTTATGCTAGAATGGAGAGCGCTCATTTCATATGTTTGTTTGAGTACATGGATGTATGAACTTCCAAGTGCCTCTTCAAATTCCCTTATGTATATGTGTTCAATTGCTTTTATTCCAAAATTACCAATTTCTTCATTATATATTAAATGACAGAAATCTGCCTTCACCAAAAAGACATATAGATTTGGGGTAAATCTTATAATATTTGTATGAATTTACTTTTATTTTTTAGCTATGTCAGCATTGTCATTCCTATATTTAAAACATAGTTGATTAATTAATAACTTTAATGATGAATGAGCTATAGCTTAGTTGCATTTAGCTAAGTTTCACTTTTTTTTTCAGGAAATCAAGTTATCCATGTTCCTTTCAAATTACATTTGCTTTTCTATATACTTGAGAAACTAACATTTTCAGAGAAAAAATTATCCAAAAAAAAAAGTCTTTTTTATGCTTTTAAACTATGGTTCCCCAGCCTATGGGGTTCATTGGCAAATTGAACCCCTATGAGCTTCAGAAGATACTTGTTCTCAGATCCTCCCTGTGGGGCACATAGTGGGACAACATACAGCTTATATTTCCTCCAGCTCATCTACCTGTCTTTGCTTTACAATTGAACCATATTCTAAAAAAATACATTCTTATTTGTGAAATTTTAATTTTTGTGATGTAACCTGGTTTTAGTTAAGTCAAAACCTCAGAGCAGTTTTCTTTTAAAAAGCTGAAAACTTATTCAGAAACAGTATTCAGTGACAATGGCTCAGGGAAAAAAAAAATCTAAAATCTTTCTTCCACTTGAAATAACAAACAGAAACTTTTAACCCCAAAGTTTATTTTTACGAGTGAATAAATTGGACCTTAAAAGAGTCCCTCAGTCATAGTTGCAGTACTGTGTGAACATGCTTTATATGTCAATGCCATTGTGTTGATAAATCCTATAGATGTGGAGCATCAGACGACCTCACAGGGCTAAAATTACACAGTAATAATGACACTAGCAAATTTAATAGAATATGAAGCAATATGTCGTTAACTTGTGTTTTCTTAGATTGCTATTATCAGTCCTTTTATCTTAAAGGAAAGTTTCAAAGTAAACCTACTTTTCAACTAATGATGAAAAAAGGTTCTAAAGCAGGTTTACCTTTGAGCCTTCTTTTCCTCTAAAATGCATGTTGAATCCTCAAGCCCTGTGCTTTTTCTCTTGTTCTTAACTATAGTTGTTCACTATCTCCCTTTTTTCCCTATGGTTCATGAAAAAATAATGGTTAAAGTAGTGTTACTATGCAAACTCCATGTAGAAATAAGGAGAAATGTTTATGAAAATGGTGACCTTTTGAAGTTTGATTAGTACAATGACCAGAGGAAGTTGTTGTTCCATCATGCCTGATCAGCGGGTAGGCTCTCTTCATCATGCCCCTGCTGGGAATGTTTTTTAAACTCTCCAGTGTTCTAGGAACTCTACGAGCTGAGGGTGGGAAATTGAATAAATATTGATTCTGAGACCAAGAAAAAGAGTTGTGGCGAGTTATTTGGGGTTTTCTGTTTGTTTTTTCATTTTCATTTGGGAAAGCATTAGTACTTGTCAAGGTTCAAAGAATAAACTAGAATACACGGTGGCTGTCTAAGATTAGACTCATAAGTCTGCTTTGCCCTTAGAGATACTGCTATGGATTCCATTTTTGAAACAGTACAATGCAAGAGGGAAATTAAAATCTTCAACAATGCCTTGTTTTCTAAATTTTGTTTACAGAATTCTCCCAATAATATGAGCCTCAGTAATCAACCGGGCACTCCAAGGGATGATGGCGAAATGGGGGGAAATTTCTTAAATCCTTTTCAGAGTGAGAGTGTAAGTATTCCCTTGACCACATTATTCTATCCAGAGTTCACTTCTGAAGCTTTTCTACTAGAATAAATGCATAAAGACATTATTACAATGTTTAGAGTTCAATTGATTGATCTTTTAAAAGTTAGAAATTAAGTGGAATTTCTTTGAAAAAAATGAAAAATAAACTTTTTCTTTGTAATCCTATATACATAGTTACAAAAACAAAAACTATAACACTAATTTTCTTATAGAGAACATCCACTTTAAAGAACACAATAGAAACATATTGCATATTTGGTAGTTTTTATAAGTCTTCACATTATTAAAACATCTTGGATCACTGCAAAACCAGGTCTTTTTCCAGTGCTATACTTAAGGCTTTGAAAACTATCTAAGGTGTCTTTACTTCCGCTAGATCTCACTGCCTGCTCTGCTAACCTGCTATTTACATTTAACCTGAACTGGATACCCAAGTCATTTTGAGTCTGATTATAGTGTTAAGCAAAGATGGTATTATTCCGTATCTTTAGAGAAATAGACAGGAAGAAAAAAAAAGCAATAAAATTCATCCATTCATTTAACAATTACTGAGCACTTAACTGTGGACTAAAGCAATATGCTAGGCACTGGAGAGACCTGAAAGACAATGTGCTCTCTTTTCTCAAGGAGTTATTATATAGGACAATGATTTTTAGGCTAATATTTCTATAGAACTTTTTTTAAATTGAATTTCCCAGAACCCTTCTAGACCGAGTGAATCTGCATTTCCAGGAGTGGAGCCAGGCAAACTCAAACGTGGAAAAGCTTTGTCAGTGATACACATTCTCTGCTAAGAAGCACTCATTGGAATACAGCATTAGTATGAAATCAAAACCCAAACTGATTTCATACTAATAGGATCCGGACCTCTACACATTCATAGTTATTAAAATTGATTATGGAGGATCTGCCAAACTACAAACAGACTCAGAAGAGAAAACTACCCTTATTTTGCCCTAACTCAACCTCTGTCAGAGGCATGATACCATCAGAATTTGAAGTAGTGGCTACTAACATATCTCCTTTCTCACAAAATAGCTACATTCCGAAATACTGTAATCCAAGACTGAGTGTTCTGTGGATTCTTTTACTTCTCGGTACTGGTCTCACACCCCTGCATGGGATGAGACCTCCCCTGAGTTTAGAGTTTTATTCTGTTAAAACTAGAAATAAAATTATGCTGATCTTTAGTGTGTCTGTTTTGTTTACAGGATATATATGATTAGTGAGGACCAAAAAAAAGGTATACATAAAAGAATCATGCAAAAAAAAATCAAAAGATTAGCCCATCAGTGATATGTAAATAAGAAAAACATGAGAAACTAGATAGTCTGTCAAAATGCTTATGATTATGAAAATTATTTTTTAGATACTGGTTCTTTCACTAGTTTCCTGCAAGACTGGACAAATTAGTTACTTTTAATTAATTTGTAAATGTTCGCTTTATCTTATTAGATACACTTATTCCCTTTTCTGCTAATTCTTTCAGCAATAAAATGGTATAATTTGGTGAGGTATGTGATAATTAATTCAGTTCAAGTCGACATTTATTGAGCCTGCTTTATGCAAAGCACTAGGTTAAGGACAGAGTATAAGGAGATAAATATAATACGTCCCTAACCTCAAAGAGTGCAGTCAAACAGGGAGAACAAGTTTACACAACTAACTAAACCGTACTTCAGATTCGTAAATACTACAATAGGTATAAACCAGGTGCTTTAAAAGCACAGGAAATTATTAATTCTGGCTTGGAGAAGAAACTTTTTTAAAGAGGTTCCACATGACTTTAACTTCAGAGGAGCTCTCCACTCTCCTTCCTGCCCAAATTTGTCATTACCAACTGCTGCCTTGTTTAACAGTCTGTAGTGGAGTGCCATTTCAGAGCTGGCATCAGTAAGCGCTTCATGGGGATCAGAGCATCACATATAACAGGACTTTAAAAACTTCTTTGTGCAGAATAAATACCAGCCTCACCCTTTAACCCCAGCTGGAGTATGCACATGTCGAACAGCAGATCCTTTTGTGAATTTGTGCATAGAAAATTGCCGCTGGAGCAGGGCTTCTCCCTCCCCTGACTCCAGGCCCAGCCCCACTGCTTTTGAGGCCAAGAAGGTAAACTGCCAGACTGCTATGCAGACCTATTTAATGAATTCCAAAAGAAAACATTTTCCAATGAATAAACATGGGAAATTCAAGTATTTCTTAATGCACATATCTCAGAAAAGCACATATTGTTGAGCAGTCTGCCTTTTGAGGATTTGTCAGTCATTATCTTGAAATTAAACCACAAAATGAGGCGGGGGAAGGGAGCAAACATCTATTGAGTACTTATCGTGCAGGCACTATCCTAGTCACTTCACCCCTGCTGCTTCTTCATTTAATTAATATAGAAATAAAAAATGCCCAACCCAAAGTCAGAAACCTTGCAGTTTTACACATAAAAATGTGAATCAAAATATGTTTCACTAATCAGCCTCTTTTGGGAAGGGACCATAAACAAGACCTTTATTTCAATAAACAAAGATGCCCCCTAGTGTAAATTCTATAAAATGTTTGCTTTTGAAAATACAGAATACAAAAAGACTTACATCAAAAAATGGTACTTCACGTTTCTCAAGGAAATCAATCAGTCTTATTTCTTGAATTAATTTAGCAAAATATTTTCTCTATGGCACTGAATTATAACCAACTGAGCAAACATGATATTGAAATCATATTATCAAACAGGAATTATAAACAAAGTGGTAGATCGTCTCCTAATACCCTTACTTCCCTCTGTCATTTCTGCTATTGTAAAGAAATCACATATGTCCAGATTCTTTTTAAATGGTCATACACACTAAATTTATTCATACACACTAAATTTATTTCTCTTTAGCTTAGCTCAAGGTAGCTGCACTATTCTTTACTTATCTCTCTTTAAGAAAATAAAATTTTACATAGATGCTTAGAAGTAGAAATGTTGCGAGATCTGAAGTATTCTTGAAATGTTTAAACAGGAACTTATTATGCACATTGTTCAAAGATTGAATGGATATGTCTGATGGGTTCCATGGTACCTGAACTGGGCATAATAAAGGGAAAATCACAAATTCTCTAGTTCATACCAAGGCATGTTGTTTCAAAATATATTTTACATAAAAAGATAAAGTAAGCTAGTATATGTTTAAAATCATACCTTGAGGGTTTTTTTTTCCTAAACACTAATGCTGTCAACAGCTTTATAAGAACTCTTTTATCATCTGCTTGAGGAGAAGCAGATTCACAGAATAGTTTCGAAACAAGGCAACCTGATATATTGCAGCATCCTGGCACAAGCATTACAATATGTCACCGCATATTGACGCAGCGGTACACTAGAAACATTGCAGTGAGGTCTCAGAAGAGTACAAATGACTATTTTACGTCTCTAAATCTGATAGCCTATTTAACACCTACTCTTCCTTTTGGAAAACTGTAAGCCACTTCTCTTTTACTTAAGAGGAGTGAACCGTAGCAAAATTCCTTTTTTACTTGCCCATTCTGTGAGTTTTTCTAGAAAATTTGTGATTTTACTTAGTCGAAGCAAGTGGTTCTAATGAAGACAGAAGCAGTTTACAGCCTTAACAGTGGAGATAGCACATCACTTATGTGCTATCAATACAATCTATTTTACTGCAACAAATACACTTCAAACATCATTTTACAGTTACTTGTACTATTCAAAAGTTAAATTTTATTAGATGCTTGCTAATATTTCTGAGTTGTATTGCTTGGAGCTGCTGTTCCCATCTTTTTTGACTGAATTTAGCCCTTATTTTCTCTTGTTGTACCTTATTTTTCCACTTAGTTTCCTCCCTAGACAAGCCTAGCTCTCTTAACTTCCCAGTGAATCTGTAACAGGTTTTTCTGTAAGGTTTGTTTAAGATGTTTGAAAGATCACAGATTAAAAATTTTAATAATTGCCAGCAAAAAGAATAGTAGCAAGAAATGTGCTTGATAGCAGAGAGTATACATATATATTTGTTTGCATATACCCATATTTTTAACAGTATATATTAGAATGAAGTCTGTCATGTATTTTTAACTATATTTCCTAATGTTGCATGGCATATATGACATGCAAATGAACTGGAATAATTCTTATGAAAAAAGGATTCAAGAAATTTTAAAATCCTGATTATTCAGGATCTGCATTAAATGAGATGATCTCTAGAATTAATTCTGTCTTACCCATAAAGTTCATTTCAGACATTTCCTTTGACGTTCTTTCTGAAACCCTTTAGTATATTTTACTGTTTTTAGATATTGGCACAACATACTCAATAAAATCTTTGCCTTGAAATAATGATTGATGATCTAGCTGTGCTATTTAAATTTAAATTAATTAAATACAGCTAAAGTTTCAGTTCCTAAATTGTACTAGCTACACTGTAAAAGTTCAGTAGCCATGTGTGGCTAATGTCTATTGCATCGGACAGCACAGAATAGAATGTATCCGTCATCACAGAAAGTCCTATTGGACAGCACTGGCTGGATCACTGATTCTTATTGTAAATAACAGTAGCTATAGAAAGCATAAATGAAATTTTTCTGTGCCCACTTTGCCTTATTCTCTAAATTTTTCCACTTTAAATAAAACCTCAGTATCTATTTTCCTGTTGTTTATTCATAACCCCAAAAGTCAAATACAGCAACATAATTCTGAATCATCAAAAGCTGTAACTAGTTCATTGAAGATTGCTGTCATTGTCTGTAATGGGAGATTTGGATGGTAGCTTCTGATGAAACGGGAGTGTATCTCCCTTCCAGCACAGGGTTGGGGTGGGCTCCATTTCATCTGTCCTTGTCCATGGTTGCTTTGAGCTTTAAATTTGTTTTGCTTTGCTTTTTTGTTGTCACTATCAAGGGTGAAGAAAGAGAGGTTTTTCTGTCGTACTAAATCCCCTTTCTCTTCTCTGGCAGACTACAATTTTTTTTTTTAATCACCCTACTCAGTGTACTCCAATTCAGTAACATATGTAATTTAACCTTTTTATAACTGAAAGGAAATCCAAAGCTGTTAAATGATTAACAAGTAGATTTTTCTTGATTTGACCTGTGTTTCTAGCATTAACAATCCTCTAAGGTCCAGCAACCCTTTTTTAGGCTTAGTCATCCACCGTTACTCAGAATCAATGTGATTTTTTATTTGAGTCCTGGATTTACTCTTAGCGACTTTCCAGACTTTTGCCAGCTAAGCCATTGTTGCCCTGTGATCTTCCATGGAGAATCTTGCTTTCTCTATATTAATAAATCCACATCTTAGTACTCACCTTTTACCTCATTCCTGGATCCTGTAGTGCCTCAGCTTATGTGGAACTTCTTTCTGTCCTGCCTTCTCTGTTTTTAAAAAGTCCCTGCTCCCTCTCTGGAATCGTCACTGATCCAGCCTAAGACCAATCCCCTTTTATCTGCCTTACCGTGAGGCACGATTATTGTTAGCATATTAAAAGACCTTTGCCTTGGTCTTTATAGTTTTCTAATAAAGCATTTATAGTATTTTAAGAGTCCACATTTATATGGTAATCTGGAAACCCTCTTCATCTGGGGACCATTACTATTTGGGAGTAGATGCTCCTCACTACATGTCAGGTGATCTATTTAAATCTAAATATATAAACAGGAACTTGATCTAGATAGATGATCTAGATCTAGATGATCTAGAGCTATGCTGTCCAAAATGGTGGCCACTAGCAACATGGGGATATTTAAACTTAAATAAATCAAATAACGTTAACATTTTATTTCCTCAGTGGCACTAGCCACATATCATGTGCGCAGAAGCCACATGTGACTAGTAGCTTCTGTGTTGGACAGCACAGTCGGTAAAACATGTCCATCACTGAAGAAAGTTCTATTGGACAGTGCTGCCCTGGAACTTTTCTATCACCATCTGTTTCTCAAGATTATGAGAGTAGATTGGCATAATTACCAAAATAATTCCTCTTGGTTCCTCAGTCATTTTTGAGACCACTTTTCCAAATTTCTGAAAACCTCACCTCTTTCCAATTGTCACTCTCGTCAAACTGACAAGTAACATGTAACAGTAATGCCCCTACTCATACCCAGACTGATTGTGGATTGAGACTGGATTAAGGGGAGAGGTTTACATTCTAAAGTATAAATCTCTTAAGTATTCTAAATGCTTTAGTGAGAACTTCTTAGGGCAGCTGGGAGTTGTTTTTGTTTTGTTTTGTTTCTCTTACACAGTTAATCAAATATTCACTGTGCACTTTCTGTTTATTAAGTAAATACATGGCTTTAAGAGTTACATATTTAATCCTCCCCTTTAAGGTAGATGCTATTATTAAACTTGTTTGACAGGTCAGGGAACTGAAGTACAGGGAGATTAGGTAACCTCCTAAATTTACATAGCTAGTAAATAACAAGGCTGTCCCTCTTCCCATGGACTGAATTTACCTAAATTGTTACAAGTCCCCACAAAACAAGAATATGGCCAGGAGAAGGCTAAGAAACTGGGTAATTATCAACCACTTAAGTCCAGGGATACGATTGGTTGCTTTCCAGAGGAAGTATGAAAAATTTCAGGACTAAGTCAATTCTATATAAACTTACTCTTTTTATAGATTTTTATGTTGTATGAGGCTAAAAGCTTGCATATAAAGGATTATAAGACATTAAAATTCAGTTACTATTGTTTACCAAGAAGAACATTAGGAGTCTGTAAAACAATTGTTAAAATATGGATTCTTCTTTCTTTCTAGTATTCCCCTAGCATGACAATGAGTGTGTGATCCATTACCAAGTCTCCTCATGAAAACCACAGTGAGTCAGCCCTTCACAGAACTACTACGGAAGAAAATTATTCATCACAGTGTACAGTTAAACAAAGGAATCTCAGTCATACCAAACCAACCTTTTTATTTCCTGCTCTCTCCCCTATTTTGTGAAGAAAGCGGGTTCAAACACGATTCAGACAACTGTACGGAGTGGCATATTAGAATTGCCCTAAAATGAACTTCAAATAATTATCTGTGTATGTATATGTGTGGGAAAGAGAATGTATAGTATATGTGTATGTTGTATGGACATATACACATACATACATTGACCCACGGGACATTGTAAAATATTATCACATGACATCTTAAGTAGAAATAAGTAGGGACTTTTATTCCATCCTTTTTTTCACGTTTACATTTTAATTATTAAAAGTTGCTCCTGCCCCTCCCTGAACTATTTTGTGCTGTGTATATCACTGCTTTATATAAGTTATTTTTTAAGGTGAACTCAGATGTTATGGTTTTGTAAATGTCTGCAATCATGGATAGGAATAAAATCGCTTATTTGAGAGCTTTCATTAAATTGCGTCCGATGCAAGTTATCCTGTGAATCACAAAGTGTACTGTCTCGAAAAAAGAAAAACGTGTGTCATTATCTTTATGTCATATCAAACAATTTCTCAGTTACCTTCAGTAAAAAGTATTTTTGTATCTTTTTTTTTAGGGAAAGTCATTCAAATCAACAAAAGCTTAACCGGGGCCTAACACAGTATATTTCTGCAATAACTACTTTAGATGGAATTCTTGATTTATTTGTCTTAGATGATACAGAAAATCATTAATTATTCCCAGTTACTTAGACCATAGCAATAACGTGACTGGGGCTGTCATGTTTTTTAACCACATATTTTCTTTTTAACATTATAAAGCCCAGAAATGATAACAGAAACATTTGTTCTAATTCATTACTTCTCACCAAAAATACCAGAGCTAAATTTTTAATAACATTGTAACATGAAATGGTATCTGATTTTCATTCTGCCTCCTTGTAAACATTTCCACATAGACATTTCAAAGAAGATGCATTCAAATGACTGAGACTTTCAACACAAGGGGGAAAGAGTTTTTACTGTACTCCTGGGGCTCGAAAGGGCTGTTTTTCTATCCAGATATCTTGCTTATGAGCAGCAGAATTGACTGCTAATAGTCCCTCCTGTGCATACGTTCTCACCTTTCTGCTCTCTTCCCGGGATATAGGACTTTTATTTAGAGGGAAATCATTTATAGTAACTATATTTCGTCTGGCTATTGATTTCAGCAGGCTACATCTACCTTGTGTAACTAACTGGAAAAAAAATGAGTAAATGTTAGAAAATTTAAAAAGAAAAAAACACTTTTCTCATGAAAGCACCTTGCTCTGTGGCACTTTCCCAATCTTTGAGCTTTCCTGTGTTTAATTATATGTACAAATGCTAAAATCATAGTAGAAAAGAGGGAAGGTTTCAATTGCAGACTCTAAATGATAAGTTGGTGATCATTTCTGTTAAAATTGTGATACAAATAACCATTGATAAACATCAACTATATATCCAAACTCCAGAGACTTTGAAAAGCATTGTTTAATTTCAGGTAAGAGGAATCCTTCTTTCTTTAGGCTTATGGTCTCTAAATGAAAATTTGGCAGTATATTTGCTGGATCCTGATCCCAGATGACTTGTTTTTCTCAAATACTTAATGATTTATTCTTCCAGAAAATAAAGATTTTGCCTGTGCATGACAGGGATGCTGGGCAGAACTGTTGAAGAGAAAAAAAGAAGCTGAATTAAATTTATGTTGTGGATTTAAACTCTAATGAAATGAATTGCCATTAATCACAATGTGTGGGAACCTAGGATTGCATACTGAAGAACAACTTCAAGCTTTCAAGCTGTTTGGATTTTTCATGAAAAATGCAAACTAAAAAGTTTTTAATTCAAGCCAAGGTAACCTGAAGATGACACTTTGTACAGACATATAAATTTACCAAAAAATTTAACTTTTATTATTTGTGATAATTGCGTGAACAGTGACAGTCCTGTGATTAAGCTTACTATAGCATTTTCAAACATTTTGTTGACTCTTTTGTCCATTGTTACTAATTTTGAATTTCTTTTGTTTTCCTTCTAAGAAGGTATTGTTTCTTATTATCACAAAAAATCATGAACCTGACTTTATTCACCCTTATTTTAGGGGTAATATTAGAATGTGAATGACAACATAGGCTTTGTTGTTTCTAGTCTATTTGGTCAAAAAAATAAAAATTGGATTTTTTTCAAGGTATAATAGTCAACTCATCATAAGTATTTATTTCTTTTTCTCTTTTGGAATCCAGATTAAAAATAGTTACTTCAATTTTTTTTAATACCTGAAATAATTGAAAATTTATTTTGAGGCAAAAATTATATTCAAGAAAATCGAAATAAGGACACTTTTATGTCATAATTTTTTCATGTACCAAGTGGAAGATAATATGTCTGTATATTAATTTTTATTGAGGTTTGAGTCATTTAAACCTTGTCCTTTTGTAATAAGACCACTTAACCTTTTTCTGTCATGCTTTCCATCTATATTCATACATTTGTTTTGGTCTTATTATATATACTTCCTGTTCCTGAGTTATTTTTACACATTTCACCTCACAGTAATAATATCAACAATTCTTCCTTACATGAAACATACACATATGAAATGTAAAACTAAGTAGCAGGTGAAAACACTAATTCTCATTACTGTGCTTTGCATTCTGCCTAACTCACTACAATTGAAAATACACATTAAATTCTTTCTAAGGTATGTATAATCTTAACCAGCTGGCTTTCAGCAAAGT
The DNA here is from genome assembly GCA_030015415.1 of Cynopterus sphinx. NCBI lineage: Eukaryota > Metazoa > Chordata > Mammalia > Chiroptera > Pteropodidae > Cynopterus > Cynopterus sphinx. The sequence continues at coordinate 45,172,573 of CM057379.1, read as the reverse complement.
CGCCCATGGGAACAAATGCTATGGAGGGCCGTTGATCTGGAAATTCACCACATAGTCAATAGACAATCTTAGTGCTGCTTTACAAGTGTTCCAGTTTGGACTCAGTTGCTGATGATTAGGGTTACACAGCTAGGTTTTCTCTCGCCAAATATTAACAAATTAAATTCTGCTCCCTGAGCCACACAAAGTGTCCAAAATACCTATTTCCTTCTAGGAATAAAATAAACATCCATTTCTATTTTTATGATTCTCTAAGATATCTGCACTCTTGCATTTCAAAGGATCACACGATCACCATTCTTCCTGTAGTTTAAAAGACAGCCAATGAAATAAATGAGTTCAGGTTGGGACATGAGGGAGCCCTACGTCTGTCCACACCACTTCTTCACATTGTCATTCTGGGAAGATGCAGCAAAGCGTCCAGAACTGCTCCCTTGGTAGAAAGTTTTCCACAGTCCTTAATACTCTGACGTCTTGATTGGCTTCTTCTGTGGCTTTCTCTATCCCTTCCTCTCAACCACTGCATCCTCCAGGAGAAATAAGACACACACTGAACATTTTTACATCCTCAATCCTTACAGTTTTTTTCTTTCAAACAGTGTATAGTTTTCCCAGAGGAAATTTCCATTTCTTGATTGTCATTGTTAATTAGAAACAGTGGCACAAATCATAGTTACTTGACTTAGAAGGCATACTATGTTGACTCTGGTTTCTCCATCATCTTTATATGTCATGTACTATAATTCTCTTTCTTTGAAAACACTAACTGATACAAGTGGTGCATGAGTGTATCATATGGGAGGGAGAAGTTCAATATGGAGGGAAAAAACTTGCCACTTAATTTCTAAAATGTAAATAAGTCCTTTTTTTTTTTTTTAATCCCCTCTATGTGGAATAAGTTTCTTCCTTGCTATGAGGAACAGGAGCCAGTGTTTGCTTAAAACAATGATACCGAGTCCTAAGCACGTGTAAGGGGCTCTCCCGGTCTGTGAACCTTGAGAAATGCTGGAAAAGTAAAAGAAAAAAATGGCAAACTGCTATTAATACACATTACTTTTGCATACGAAACGAGTGTGTGTGTGCGCGCACATATGTGTTGGGGGTGGTAATATGAAGTTTGCTCACAAAACACTCCCACTGTGTTTTATATTATGTGATAGCACAGCCAGTAACTATAAAACAATTCTTTCTCTTCATTGCTTTTTATTTCATTGGCAAAGTAGATGATGAATGTGATTTGGGATGAAAAGAGAGTAGTACAAGACATAAGTTGAATCTCCTATGCTCAGCTTTAACATACCCATGTTAGCTCATCACATTAGTCCTTCTTATGAAAGCACTGCATCTAAAGGTAAGAACATAAATAATCATTGGTCACTTCACTGCCAAGACTTGTGCAATAATTACATGTAGTTTTGTGATGTTGACATTTGTTTATAATAAATAAAATTGACGTTATTGATTTATTCCACCATTACCCATGGAACTGCAATTCAGATTGAAAGAGATAACCTACAAATGAATAACACCTGAGACCTCTTTCATTACTCTTCTAAACTATATTCTAAAGAGAAATTCTCAGTTGAACAAGTCACCTAAGGAGACTTTCTTCTGTTAAGTTTCCCCTGTTAACTGAATACAATTGGTCTTCCTGAATAGAAGAAAAATTTCTGTAGGTAGTTTAATGTGAATATATTTGTTATCTACATCCTTAAAAATGAAATACAGCACTATCTATAGATACTGTAAATATTAAAGTGGAACTGTTTTCATGTATAGAATTATAGTTCGTGTCTTCTTTCTTTGTGGATTTACTATCCTCAAGATAAACTGGACTCATTTTGGTGGTTATTGAAATGTAATGATCTGTTCCTAGGAATATTTAGCATTTTATTTCTAATATGCAATATGCACTTAACATGACAGAGGTGAGTATTTATATTCCTAGAAAAAAAAATGATATAAGGTGTTTATTCCCAGTTAACTTTAAAACTTTATTCTACCCTTTTGCACCAAATGACCTCAATACATTGCCAAGAAAGTGAAATTTGGATTCCTCACAGCGTCTTAGAACAATAAAATATGTTGTCAGCTAAATTTCCAACATGTCCTGGTAAAATTGCTCAGTAAAATATGATTAACCATTCACTTATTAGGAAACAATAATTCAAATAAGCTGTCCAGTTTACATAATTTGAAAACAAATCTACTTTAAGTTTAGCAACAAATTTTCTTGATATAAACTACTGATTAAAATACATATATGGTTTTCTATCAGATTATATTGCAAAATGTTTTACTTTCCTTATATTAAGACTTAAAAACAACAGAAACTACATGAATGAATAAAAGACATGCTACTATTTTGAACGTGAAAAATGGAAAAGTCTTTATTATAGAATCCTTTATCTATAATAGCCATCAGCTTACAGAATTGTTTAATTTTTCTCAGTGTGATTTTAAGAACTTAAAATGTGTTCTTTCTATATCTATTAGATTGTTATCTGTAATGTCTCCCTGGGAAAATAGAATTATTTGTTAGTTTTTTATAAATGCACAATTTATGCACAAATATAATTGGAATCTGGAACGACCATTAGTAATCTACTATTCTTAATCCAACCATGGCCACCAGTGACCTGACACATTTTGTTAATTTAGTATGTGTGTGTGCATGTGCACTTGTACTACATGTCATGATTATGTTTATTCTCAAATGGATTTATAACAATGTTTTTGTACAAATATCTGAGCTATTTATGTGATGGGAAAAGTTGCCTAAAATATGTACATAAATGTCCCTTAATTTGGCACGTTTTCACATTTAATTTTTAAAATACAACTTTTCATTTAGTGTCTACCCTTTCATTTCTAGCCTCTGCCTTATTACTTATTAAAAAAGAAAAAGGAAATTGTTCATATGAAGCTAGCATAAATGTTTTTAGAATGATAAATCAAAATATTACTAATATGGCATCTTTATATATAACTATATTAGACATTTTACCTTATATAAAAAGCAGGAGTCTATAATATCAAAAAAAATTATATGCATTTATGAAAAGGCTATGAGTGATTGCTTCTGTGCGATCAGATAACTAAATGTTGAATACCAAGAAATAACTGATATTATTATCAAATAGATATCTGTTAATGGATAGAAGTCTGGTATTTTATTACAAATAGGATTACACATAATGTGGAAAGCTGAAGCAATTATGCAGGTAATTCATGCAAAACTCTGCTTTTCCTCAAGTACATTCATCTTTCTGATAATTTATACAGATGGTTGCCCAAATAAAGATTCCGAAGTAAGTTATGCACACTACTCTATGGATAAATAAGAATATAAGTAAAATTAGTCAGACAGAGAAAAATAACTACCATATGATCTCTCTTATATGTGGAATCTTTAAAAAAACACATAGATACAGAGAACAGATTGGTGATTTCAAGAAGTAAGGGGTGGGGCTGAGAGAAATGGGTAAACGTTTGTTGTTTAAATAAATTGAAACAAATTAATGAATAAAGAAGGAGAATGCTCTATAATTTAAGAATTCATCCTAGACATTAATATATAAATCATTTTTTCAATGAATTATTGAATGCTGATTCCATAGTATTTAAGAGTATTTAAGTATTATTTCTAGTATTATGGTTTTGATCCAAATGTAAAGCATTCTAGTTCAGTGATTAAAAAGAAAAATGATACAAATCTCAATGACCAGATACTTTACTGAGCCAAAGATTACCTCAAGTAGCTTTTCAGGCAATTTTGGCAAGGTGTCTGGTTTTATGGGAAATGAAGGTGGGTAGCAGGGCAACTGAAGGGCCTCTGAATTTAAAACAAGTAGAAATCGTATAACTAAGAACTTTTCTAGAACTGTTTCTAACTGTGCAAAAATGGTTATTAGTGGTAGTAGCATTATGTAGATTTGGGTAAGAGTAGTATAGTTCAATAAAAACCAGCAGAATTAGTTGAATTCCCCCTAGCTCCTCTTGGTGAATAAGATAACAGGGAAGGAGTTAAAAATGAAGGGAAAGAGATTCATTTGTCTGCATACCTAGCCCCAAACAATAGGAATAATCAAATGTTTGTTCTCATAGCTCAGTATATTTTTAAAAGTAAAGAAATGCTTTCCCCAACCGTTTTGGCACCAGGCACAGGTGCTCCTATGAGAATCTAATGCCTGATGATCTGAGGTGGAGCTGAGGTGGTGATGCTAGCGCTGGGGAGCGGCTGCAAATACAGTTTCACTCACTTGCCCACCGCTCACCTCCTGCTATGCAGCCAGGTTCCTATCAGGCCTTGGACCGGTATTGGTTCACTGCCTGGGGGTCGGTAACCTCTGTTTTACGTCAAAAGATGCATAAAAATTAAAAGAAATTCCAGAAGTTTTATTCCCTACACAAATTGTCTGATGAGAAATATAGTGTCACTTTTTGGAAAGATCCGGTGCCAGTACACACTGTACATATAAATGTTTAGCTTCTTTCTCAGTTCACGAAGCTTCTGTTGAAGTATATATTGGACTCTGCTGGACTATAGCTGAATTTCTCAGTATCTAACCATCTCAAATTTTTCTCACGATATTGTGTCTTTGAATCTTACAGCTCATAATTCTTAATGGTCATAGGAAGGAAATTCTTGATACCTAGTCACATCACAAGAAAAAATTCACTTTTAAATGTGCTATAATATAATCCCAGTTATCATAGATGACAAATTAGTATAAGCTGTATAAAAGAATTCAATATTGCTTATTTATGTAAATATTATTTCAGAGAAAGAAACAGTTCGAGAATTGGAAAGTCAAATGTATTCTCTATGTAGTCTTTTACGGCACTCACCATTTTGTCGTCAAGTAAATGATCATTCACTAATGACTGAAGGGATACTAGTGGTCTCAAACTTGTTTTACTGGAATACATTATTAATCATTGAAAGTAATATTAGTTTTAATTTTGAGAACTCAACATTCTGTTAAAATAATCAGTTACTAGCCAAATTTTTAAAAATTTACTTAATCTTTATTTGAGAAGTACTTATCTATATATACTTTTTGACTGAATAAAAGACACCCATAGAGCTAAATTTATATCCTTTGGGGGAAAAAAACCAATTAACACTTTTTAAAATATAAGCCATATATGAATGTATTAAATGAAGTAGAAACACTAGCAATTATAGGAGATTCATCTCACCATTACAGTTCTCAAACTAATATCCAAATTCAAAACTCAAAATACTCAGCTACAAGTTACTAATAGAAATTTATTAGACCAAATAAATAACCAAATCAAACCAACATAGGAGCCATACCTAATTTGCACCAAAGGTGGATTAGTAAATCCACTGCCAGTATGTCAAAGATAATTATCTCCAGAAAATCAGACCATAACCAAATTCTCAATGTGAGTCCTCTGATTTTAAAATTCAGGCTATTTAGCAAAAATTATCATGTGAAACAGGCAGCACGATAACCTCAGGCATTTCTCAAAAATAGTAATCTTGCTATTGAAAGATTTCTGGGTGAAAAATTTCATGGCTCAGTGAAGCTCTCTTTAGAATGTAAAGCATTCAAGACCAAATCTCTGGCATTTGTATGATGTAACTATCTCTAAAATGAGCCTCTTAAATCACCTCTAGGGGGAAATGGTCCAGGGTGAATAGAAGTCTGGCAAGTCATCTTTGGTTACTTCACTTCCCAGATGATTTAAAACCTTGTTTGGGGAGGTATTGATTACCTTATTTTCAAGTTCTAGAAAGACTGGCATAATGTTTGTGTAAAAGAAAGTTACTGAACTGTGATTTACAAAAAAACGAGTAATTAATATCAACATTTCTTCTTTCAAGTAACTAGAAATATTTTGTTTTGCTCTGGCAGTAGGCACTTTAGAAAACAAAATACGGATGGGAAAAGTATATGTACCAGAAAACTTTGATGTTCATTTGAAATCTTTTAAAAATAAAAATATCTTTCTGGGTTACTTGGCGGTATTGCTTCTCATCCAATTTGTCATGACTTGAGCTCTTGCATTGGGCCTCAAAAAAGATTTTGTTAAGCTCACTTATGCGTGAAAGTGGCACTGGAAATGTATAAGTTTATCCAGCTGAAGAGTTTGGGAGCTGGCAAATGATTAAATCATCTTCCATTTGACCACTAAACTGCCACATAAAATTCAGTTCAGAAATTAAAAACCTATAGTTCATTCCTAACCTATTGTGGGAGAGGTTTCTTCCTGCTGAAGATGAAAATGTGTACGATAGTCTTAATATTATACATCTCTTTGTGGTGATCTTTATTCTGCTTGCCAAAAATAAGCTACGTGATTCCAACTGTTTTCAGATGCAAATACCAACATTTAAAAAACTTCAGATCTATTTTTGGCATAAAAACCTTACACGGAAGATCTATAGAACTGGGAAACTATGGACTTAACCAAAAGAGAGTTGTGAAAAATGCCTAAGTAATTTTGGCCGTGGGGAGAGAGAGTATATATGTGCAAATAGTGATTTATTAATAAATTTTAACTTTCAGATTCTTTAGAGTAAATGCTTTCTTATTTCATTAACTGAATTTATATTTTACCATTTGTTTAAAAGATGAAAATCAACTTAAATATTTAGAACATGCTTAGAGATCAAGACATTCCTTATTTAGTTATTTGCCTACTAATATTTATTTTCAGTGATTATGTTAAAACAGTATATGGAAATTTTTTTCAGACTCTTAATTATAAGACAAATCAATCAAATGTAAAAGAATTAGTTTCTGAGAATGTTTGTATGTAGAACTATTTCAACTGGAAAGCATAGTCTGCATAATTGCGGAATGCAAACAAAGAATTATAAAATTAGTTTCCCATTAGGAAATCTTTATTATCCTGAAATATTTAGCTAGTGAACCGAGATGTAAAGGTGGATGTGGGAAGTTTCCTTTGATGTTTACATTCCAGAAGAGATGTGGCCACAGGAGGAGTCTTCTTGCAAAGAAGTGGGAAATTTATTTGCAGGATTGGTTCCTTTGTCTTCCTTTGAATGAATTCCATTTGCTTACCTGACCTGAGCACAACATTCTTTCCTGTGGCTGAAAGTCTGACAGCTTATGCCGGCATCATAGGCACCCTTATTTCTCAAGCCATGTTTAAGGCAAGTGTGAATTAAAGTGGTGAGATGGGATGGAAACTTCAAAAATGGACTAAAAAAAAAAGCCTATTTTCCTTTTACAATAGGAAAGTACATAGAAAATACTCTTACAAGTCTAGGAAGAAATTCGTTTTCTAATCATGCATTGTCTTGATCAATTAAAAACTAACTTGCTTAATAAGAAATACACAATTTCTGTGAGTTGAATTGCAGTAAATTTCCATGCTCTTCCCACACCCCTCACCTTGATTCTCTAGAGAGAACTCGGGAGTCCTGTTATCTTCAGTACTTACGGTTAGTCTTTTTAGTTAAGGTACTATTTAGAATTATTAAAAAGTTAACGTGCCTTCATAAGTAGCACAAAAAGATTAATATGGCTTTTGAAACATCTACTCTATTTCTCAAGGAGGGGTTTAGGCACTGGGAAAAACAGAGTCCAACCTTCTTTGGAACATTATTAAGATCAAAAAAAAAAAAAAAAACCTCCAGGAAAACATAGTTAACTAAAACCCAACTCAATACAGATCTTAAGCTCCTGTGACAAGTGGTAATGACATATCACAATTTCTGTAATCTTTTCTGTAGTGAATGATTACATTTTGATGAAAGAATTCATTTATCCATTAAGCAGTCTTTCAAGGTGATTTGCTTTGGGGCTAACTGTGCTGGTCATCTCTACCACAAGATCCATTGTTACATTCAATCCTGTTGGCAATAATCTTTCTCAGTCGGTTCCCACTTGTATCCCTCCCCAGCAGTCCCTAGAGTTCTATTATATGAGCAGTGTTAGTAAACACTTATCACTGTATCAGCAGGAGTTGATCTCTCCAGTCAATTCAGTACACTTAGCAGCTCCTTAGAATGAATGACATCATAACGTCCCTTGCACCAGACCCCCAACCCCATCAGTTCCCAAAGAGAACCACAAAACTTTAGCAATTGTAAATTTTACTTCCAACTTCTAATTCTTTATTAAGATATATTTAGGAATATATAGTTTGCATCATATCAGCTTGGTTTTGTTTAGGGGAATTTTTTTTAACTTCACTATCTGTGTTTTAGGAGTTTTTAAGGAGAAAAACAAACAAAATGTTTCATGACTGGCAGACAATGAGAACTCAGCCATGAGCTGATTGTATTTTGTTTTTATTAAAGATGATTACTGGTTTCTACTTATAAATGTTGAGCATGTCACATTAAGTAAGCATATGATGCTTAAAGATCCTGAGTTTGCTCTACTTTTTTATGCTACATAACATAACACTGAAACAAATGACTATTAATATGTTATATATGAGTTTTACTGGAGTGTTTTAAATGTATAATGTTATCAGTGTTAAGAGCACTTAACATGAGGTCTACCCTTTTAGAAAAATTTTAACATATAATACAGTATCATTAGCTATAGGCACCATACTGTATATTAGATCTCCAGAATTTACTTATCTTTGGTCACTAAAACTTTCTACTCTTTAAACATCATCTTCTCATTTTCCCCTCCCCTACCACTGGTAATCACCATTCTACTCTCTGTTTCTATGGGTTTGAATATTTTAGACATATAATTAAAATGATAAATATTTGTCTTATACACATAATTAAAATGATAAATATTTGTCTTTTACCATCTAGCAAATTTCACTGAATATAATGTCCTCCAGGTCCATCTATGTTGTTGCAAATAGTAGGATTTCTTTCTTTTTTCAGGCCAAATTATGGTCCATTATATGTAAATACCACATTTTCCTATCTGTCCTTCTGGTAGATAGACACATAGGTTGTTTCCATAGCTTGGCTGTTGTGAATGATGCTAGAGTGAACAGGAGAATACAAGTATCTCGGAGATCCTGACTTCAATTCCTTTGGATAAAAACCCAGAAGTGAGATAGCTGGACCATGCGGTAGTTCTACTATTAATTTTTTAAGGAACTTAATTACTGCTTTCCATAATGGCTCTTCCAATTTACTTTCCCACCAACAGTGTACAAGGGCTTTCTTCTCTCTACATCCTTTTCAAAACTTACCTTTTATTTTTTCATAGGTGACATCCTAGCAGATCCTACTATCTCATTGTAGTTTTTATTTGTATTTCCCTGATGATCAATAATGTTGAGCACCTTTTCATATACCTATTGGCCACTTGTCTTCTTTGGAAACATGTTTATTCAGGTGTTTTACCCATTTTTAAATCAGGTTATCAGGTTTTTGTTTGTTTGCTATTGAGTTGTAGGAGTTTCTTTTATATTTTAGAAATTAATCCCTATCAGATAAATGGTTTGAAAAATAATGTCTTCCATTCTACAAGATACTTTTTAATTTTGTTGGTTATTTCTTTTGCTGTGCAGAAGCTCTTTAGTTTGATATAAGCTTAGTTATCTTATTTTTGTTACCAGTGTCATAACCAAAAATCATTACCAAGACCAATGTCAAGAAGCTTTTTCTCTTAGGTCCTCTTCCAGGAGTGTTATGGTTTCAAGTTTTACATTTAAGTGAAACAAAACATAAAAATTTGACTCACCCCAAACAGAGAAATGGAGATTATTCTTAATAAGGAATATGTATAACCTCTAGCAAAAACAAAAAAGTACCTCAGATATTGACTTTCAAAGTTTTGTTACTTTTGCTTATTATGGTATTTTTGATTATTAAAAAATTAAGAAACAAAAGACCTCTTATTAGAAGCAGTTTAAATCGTGTCACAGAGGGACAGACCACAATATTGGCAGACAGAAAATGTCGGTTATAATCTTGCTGTCACTATATGACTCTAAACAGTTGATTTATGTTCTCTCTGAACCTGTTTGTTCAGCTCTAAAATAAGAATATTGATTTGAAAAATGTCTAAACACCATAAACTTCTCAAGGAAGTAACAATGATAAAATATCTCTTCTTAATGTTATTACATTTTGATGATAGTAATAATAATGCAATATCTAGCATTGTTAATGTCGAGGTGATATCCTATAAATAGAAAATTGTACTGATGTAAGGTAATATAGAGAAATAATCTGAATAATGATGTAGAGAAACAATCTGAAAAGTAGTTTTTAAATCTTTTTTTTTCCTAATAATAGAGCAAGTTTGGAGACCTGATTTTTTCTAAAAATTTACCACTATTTTTGAGTTTACTTTCCTATGTTAACAGTCAATTCTCATTGAAAATGCCAGAGTGAGCATTTGAGATCTTGCTGCTCTGCACATGTTGTCAGTTTGGCTTAAATAAACTCTTATACAAATTCAGAAAAAGAGAGAGAAGAAAAAGAAGAAACAAAGAATGAGAAGAAAGGAAGAAAGGAAGGAAGGAAGGAAGGAAGGAAGGAAGGAAGGAAGGAAGGAAGGAAGGAAGGAAGGAAGGAAGGAAGGAAGGAAGGAAGGAAGGAAGGAAGGAAGGAAGGAAGGAAGGAAGGAAGGAAGGAAGGAAGGAAAAAGAGAAAGAGAAATGCCAGGAAAAGTCTAATAATTAATATCAATCTTCTTAGATAACTTCAGGTTTCTAAAGAAAGAAGCAAGTAAGAAGTGTCAAGAGTCAGAAGTGAAATGACTAAAAACATGTCCTTTGCCCCAGCGTTAAGCCCATTCACATATTTAACAAGAATTTTAAAAATATGCCTACATCTCTATAGGACTAACTCTGTCCCCTCAACTACGTTCTGAACTTTTATGTCTAAGCTCTAAAACTCTGACCTGGTGATTAAGTAATACTATTTCAAGTACTGAAGTATTAAAGCAGAAATATATTTTTATGAAGTCATCGTGTTCTGGTGGTGATGATGTATTTCATTCATTTGAAGAGAACTCTAAGTATCCACTTGCAGGAAGGAAGTTATCATAATATACACTGATGTAGTAATGAGATTATAGTAACTGAAATATTTGTTTAGAACATGAATTGAGAAGACATTGATGAAAAAAATGTCACAGGAAAGCAAACTTAATGAAAATGTCTTAATTAAAATGCCCAAAGTCTTAATAACCATGCAGTGGTCAACATCAGACTTGACAAAACCTGATATACTTTGGAGGAAGGGAAAGAAGAAAAGGAGACAGTTGCCAGATCATACAGGAGATTTTGGAAATAAATCCTTTGACAGTCATTTTATAAAATCTTCATTCATCACTCTATGATTTGTTGTAAACATTTTTTTTACTTGGTTGTACAATTTGTCCTGGATTAGACTGCAATTAATTTGATGCACTCTACATCTGCACAGATTCAACAAATGTACATATTTGTGTTGTTTTTGTACTTGAATTCAGTTTTGTGTAGTTTTGTATTTTGCTTTGACTATGTTTTAGAATTATGCTAGAGTTCATGTATATAATTTAAACTGTTTTGAAACAAAAAAAAATTTATGTTGGTTTTTATTGATGAAGACTTCTTAAAAAGGCTGAAATTATATTCTTTACATTTCACTGTTCTCTATACATAAACATTTACCTGTTTCAATGATACTATGTCTTGCAATTTGAGATACATTTTAGAATAAAGTTTCATTTAACAAAAAATATTTTGATATGCTGAATTTCTGAAATTAAAATTATTTTAAAACTAAGAATTTAATTAATTTCAGATTAATTATGAAAATAATAATGTAATTATGACATTATAAACATAACAAAACAGTCCAAAATATCTAGAAAAGTATTGTCATAATCTCAAGCATTAAGTTTACGTTGAAATCAGAAACCTCAGATTCAATATCTGGTTCCACCATTTCCCACTGTGTTACTTTGGACAGGTGCTTAACTTGTGCTTATGTTTTTTAATATAAAATAGGTATTTTTAATAATACCCTCTACTAATTCATACAGGGTCTTCTGACAATTATGTGAAATGATGCATATAAATCACTTTTTATATTGTCTGGCACACATAACAATAAATGTTGCTATAATTACTACTAATAATAAAATCTGATAATTATTATAATTAGAAAATAGTGGAAGCAAAAATAATTCTTAGATTTCTTCCATTTATGAATAAAATATTTAGGGCTTATTTAAAAATCCCAAATTAATCGTCATATTTCTCTTAAAGCAAACTGGTAAGTTGCCTTTTTTAAACTGAAAAAAGTTAAACTATTGCTCTGTTTCAGTCAATGAGGTACATTGACTAATAATTTACAACTTCAGGTATTCATTAATTAAAAAGCTCATGACGTGTATAAGACTAAATTTTCCAAGAATCACATTCTTTGTTGATTTAATTTTTAAAAAACTTACCTAGATAAATTAAGTCTTTTCTATTAAAATCTATTAAAATCAGTTATAGAAATCTGAAAGATTTTTAATTTTTATTACTTTACAGCAATTCAAGAAAGAAGCAGAAAAGTAGCTGATATAAAAATTCTATTAAAGTGATATGTTTTGTTGGGTATATTCTGGATTCAGGTTAGATTCGGCCTAATCACAATATGTTCTACATCTATATTATGTGTGCTAATCATAGAGGCAAAGGAAGATCCAGAAATAAAATAGATTTTATTTTCGTTACATTATAGACTGCATCAAGAAAGTGGCCCAAAGTACTTGAGAAAGATGTGCATCAACTACTGAAGTTTAAAAAGTGATTTTTATTGATGAGTAATAGTCTATTGTATATATGTACCACATATTTTTCATCCATTCATCTATCAATGGACACCTAGTTTGCTTCCATATTTTGGCTGTTGTCAATAATGCTGCAATGAACATATGGGTGCATATGTCTTTTTAAATTAGTGTTTTTGTTTTTTTCAGTTAAAGACCCAGAAATGGAATTGCTGAGTTATATGGCAGTTCAATTTTTAGTTTTTTTCAGGAATCTCCATACTGTTTTTCATAATGGCACCATTTACAGTCGGGGTTAGGAGGATGAATGAAAAAGGTGAAGGGAAATATAGTCAATAATCCTGTGATAACTGCACAGTGACAGTTTATTAGACTTAGTGTGGTGATCACAACATAAGGTATACAAAAGTCAAATTACTAGTTTGTATAGCTGAAACTAATACAATATTGGATGCCAACTATACTTTAATAAAAAAAAATTTTAATAGCCATTCTAAAAAGTTGTCCTTCATAATCTTCTGATATCAGGAAATCCAGTTAGCTAATCTGCCTGATGTTTGCATTATTGCCTCCTACTCTCATTCTGGATCTCAGCCCAGATGTCACCCCTAGAGAGTTCTTCCCTGACCCCTTAGCTAAAGTTGCCTGCTCCCACCCCATTTCATGCATTATTTTCTTCATAGAACTTATTTCTATGCTAAATTATCTTACTTATTAGTTTATGTGCTGACCTTTGGCCTTTTCCCATTAGAATGTGAGCTCTATGAGAGTAGGAACTCTGCTTCACTCATTGCTGTACTTAGGACAGCATCTGACACATGAATGAATGTATACAATGGCTGAACGTGAATCATTAAACAAACAGTAGGTTTGCAGCCTCATCATTGTTCTCTGTTGCTGAGGGTGTGGGAGTTGGAGGTGGTAAAACTGCATAGATTCCTACTATTGTTTCCCAGACACCTGTCTCTACATCATGGAAAAATGAAGAGGCAGTGCCTTTACAGCAAAAGGGACCCCCACCGTTGTCCCATACTTTAAAGGTCTCCGAGTGTCATAAGCACAGTCACTCGAGATAAAGAATCTGGCACTCAGCACTGACATGACACCATCCCTAACCCTAAGTATCTACTCTAACAGGTAACACTGTCCAGACCCAAGGGAAATGCCTCCCCATCTTGCTTGCCCTATGTTCTCAATCAAAGGGAAGCGTGTCTGAATTCAGTAAAGGTTTGTGATGTTTCAGTATCCATGGGGAACACTGACTTAGAGTGCTGGAGAATCTAAATGGGAGAATTTCTCAGATGAAAAGAGAAATTAATTCATTTAACAAAACTTTACTACAGGATGCTCTTGTATAAAACAGATTCTATTGCATGCCAAGGCATTCCAGATTGCTATTTTCTTCTTTTTTTCTTTTTTTCATGTTCCAATTCCTGATGCAGGAGATGCATCGAAATTCGGGCAGTGTTTGCAACAGTTACACAACATAGCAGCTGTGTAACTTTCTACAATTTGAAGGTTGCTCATCCAAACATCACCAGCCAGTCAACAGATGTGTGCAACAAAAATTCAGTTGTTTTCTATTTTGCCAACGTTCTAATTTTTCATCATGAATTTATTTTTAGGACAGGAAGATAGAATATATTTCATTGAACAATTTTCTCACTTACTTATAATCGTAAGTATTTAGACATATGGTGTGTGGGCCACTATTTGGATTCTTGCTCTAAGTAAGATCCTCAGTTTTCAGGGACAGGCTTGTGATGAAGAGAATGTGTCCTGTGCTAGATATCTGTACTGGTTACTATTACTACATAACAGATTACCCCCAAACTCAGTGGGGACGGTCACGTTTGGGTTATTGTTCAGTTTTAAGACTCTTGTCCACAAAGTTGATTTGATCCCCCACAGGATCTCTCCTAATCAAATCTGTCAACAAGTGGGGTATTCCTTGGGGAACAGATTTGAGCAAAGATTTGCATGCTGGAAGTTTTTTAGGAAGTGCTTTCCCAAACAATATCTGTAAGAGAAGGTGTATTCGTTTTTTATTGTTGATGTAACAAATCACAAACTTAGTGGTGTAACAGCACAGTTTGTTTTACAGTTCTAGACATCAGAAGTTCAACATGGGTTGACAGGGCTACATTTCTTCTGGAGTTCTTATGGATAATCTGTTTTCTTGACTTTCATCTTCTAGAGGCCTCCTACATTCCTTGAGTCATGGCCTCTTCCTTCATCTTCAAAACCAGCAACATAGCATCTTCTCTCTTCTATGACCTAATTTGCTCTGTAAGGACCCTTGTGATTACATTTGACCCACCAAAGATTATCTCTAGATATATAACTTAATCGCATCTGCAATGTTCCTTTTGCCATGTCAGGTAACATATTTACAGGTATGGGGAGCAGATGTACCCATCTCTGAGAGGCCATTATTCTGCCAACCACAGGAGAGAAGGGAGCAGGACTGGGCAGAGAGAGAAGCTGAACTGTGATGTAGATGGAACAGAGACCTCAGCCAAGCCCATGGAGAGTCTAAACCAGGCATGTTCTTCAGAGATGTACCAGATTGAGGCAAGAGTCCAGGCCTTTGTACTCTCCAAATTAAGCTGTCAATGAATACTGCTTCCCCAGAGAGGGAATAAAAACTAAAGTTCTCTTCCACTTGAGGCAATTCCTGGGGGTGGGGGGCATGCCTAGATATAACCCAAGAGTAAGGACCCTCTTGGCAGTTGAAGCAAATGGATCTTTGGGTCCTAAAGATAGTATCTGTGCAGCATACCACAAAATCCACTAAAGTCCACACTTTGCACTGCTCAGATCCACTTGCTTTGTACAGTAGTAAGTTGTACCATCTTGGAATAGCTGCTCCCGAATTCTGATTGGTCTCTTTCCTTAGAGAAAATTTATAGGAGGAAGCTAAGTGGGACAAACTACAGCTCTCACTTCTGCAGCTGGTTTCAGAACCGTTACTGATAGTAATCATCACCCTCCTCAACTACCTGTTCCAGACTACCCTTGGCTATCATCACTTCTAGTTTAGGTGGTCTATCTGGTGAGTAAACCAGACCCTCATCCCTGAAGGATCTGGTTTATCCCTGATCACCTTGCCATTCCCAGGCCATGGCTGCTGCATTGGTCTTTTATCACTAAAATCGGGGAAGAGAGAATAAAGAGATGGCCTAAGAATCACGGTATGCCCAAGTATTTTTGCCTTTCCTCAGAAGAGCAACCTCCTCCTGGATTTCAGGGTCAGTTACCCTTGCCACGATGGTGACACCTTTCCTTTCTGCTGGTCTCTTGGCCCAAGGAGCCTGAAGTAACTGGGATTCTTGCTGGACCCCCAGCAGGTGTTCCCCCTTTGGGAATCAGGAGCTCTAGATTCACAAAAACTGAAGTTGTGAAAACTGGAATCACACATGTTCAAAGTGGGTCACCAGAAATGAAAATCAGTGGGTTTATTCTTACTTCCATCCCTTGCATCCCAGACCCCTGTGTTCTATTAAGGACACAGTACAGGGACACATATAATGATCTGCAATCGTCTCCCAATTTTGCTTCTTCTACTTTTACCCCCATAAGCTATTCCCCAAGTTGGTTTTATCCTCCCAACAGCCCTCGCAGTAACCATTCCCTGGCTGAGGACCCCATGTATGTGAAAAGGCCTACTGGGGTGCCGCACTGCTCAATGGGTACCACTCTTGCTGCTCACCCACATTAGGTCTGTGCCCTTCGCTCATGTAAGCCACAGGTTTGGCCTCGCTGCAGGGTCACAGCCAAGTCCAGCACTGCCTTGAGTGAGCATACACATCTCCCAGTGCGGTCAGGGTGGTGTGGTGAGCATCAGGGCACTCAGGAAGGGGAGATGAGAAGAGCACACAACCAGGCAGGGCCTTGCTGTTCCTCTCCCCTTTGCCCTTCCTTTCCCTTGTCTTTTTGAGCCATGCAGGCCTAAGACCAATAGTGGAGGTGAAGCAAGGTGTATGTATGTGGGAGTGCCCCAGCGAGAAGCACCACTGAGTGGGGAGGTGGGCCCCAGGACCCAGTCCTGCTGGGTGCCAAAGCTTGAGCCTGTGAGGAGGATGCACCTTAGGTGCAAGGATGCCAAGGAGGCAGAAGATTGGGTACAGACAGGGGAACTGATTAAATAAGGCAATCTATTAAGCACGATGTAAGCCAGGCTTCTGTCAGTAAATGGAATTAGAAATACGGTGAAGGAGAAACAGAACAAACCCTGCATTCATGGATGGGGATCGATGCATCAGTTTGAACCTGTGGTTTTATAGTGTATTAGTTTCCCAGGGCTGATATAACAAATTACTATCAACTGTGTGGCTTAAAACAACAGATATTTATTCTCTCACAGTTCTAGAGGCCCGAAGTTTGAAATCAAGGTGGGGGGAGGGACACATCCCATCCAGAGGCTCTGGGGCAGACCCCTTCCCTGACCTCTTTCACCTTTTAGTGGTTCCATGTGTTCCTTAGCCTGTGACCACATCCCACCAATCTCTTGTGTGTTTTCTACTCTGTGTATCTATAAGGATACATGTGATTATGTTTAGGGTACCTCAATCCAGGATAAGCTATTCTCAGACCTTTAATCACATGTTTTGCCATATAAGGTAATATTCATTCATATGTTCTGGTGATTAGAATATTTGGTTCCAATGATGGAGAAACAAAAAATACAAGGTGAGGCTGAAACATCTGGTTACACTGGAAAATGGGAATTTACAAAAGAATGATAAAGGTATGTCAAAAGAACACACAAGTCAGCTTGTGGGGGCTCTCTCTCACCCAAATGGGGACAAGTTGAGCCTCAAAATGAATAATAATAATAAAAGAGAATAGTCCATTAAATAAAATAGAAATAAAAATAAATTAACAAATAAATCAAAAGTTTAATAAGGAACAAGATATTTAGATAGTTTCAAGAACTGCCATGCAAAATGCTCATTAATTACAGAAAAGAAATTTTGAGGAAAAAAGCCTGGGGACACCATATTATCAAATGACCAAGATGAACATCATCAAAAATGAACAGATTAAACTTGTGCACCACCTCATAAGATGCACGAAGAATACAGCATCACTTCTTGACATCCCTGCTGAAGATGTATGAACTCAATCTAGTTATGAAGAGACAGCAGGCAAACCCAAATTGAGGGTCATTCTACAAAAATAACTGGCCTCTAACCTTCAAAACTGGCAAAGTGATGAAAGTGAAGTCTTGTTCTAGACTTACAAAGACAGAAGAAAGTAAGAAAGAAAGAAGGGAAGGAGGGAGAGAAGTAGGAGGGAAGAAAGAAATAGGAAGAAAGGAAGGAAGGAAGGAAGGAAGGAAGGAAGGAAGGAAGGAAGGAAGGAAGGAAGGGAGGGAGGGAGGGAGGGAGGGAGGGAGGGAGGGAGGGAAGGGAGGGAGGGAGGAAGAATACTATAGACTAGTGTCTCTCAAAAAATGAAGATGTAAAAATCCTTAACAAAATATTAGCAAATAGAAATCGGCAATATATAAAAAAGATTATATACCATGACCAAGAGGGGTTTATTCCAGTGATTCAAGTCTGGTTCAACATTTGAAAACAGTCAATGTACTTCAGCATATTGACAAGTAGTGGTGGTGGCAGCCAGGGGACTCTGTTGAGCAGTGCTTGGCAAGAAGGTGGGGCCAAGCAAAGCGGGGGGACTGAAAAAAATGGACTCTATATACACAGCTTTTGTTCAAACAAAAAAAAGTGCTGCACTCCATACACATTAGATGACTCCCAGGTTGTACACCTAATACTTGTTGTCTGAGTGCTGGGGCCACTGGAAACATGAGGAAAAGAGGAGAAAGACTGGCTCGAGGCTCCAGTGCCCAGTGTCTAATTACCCAAGATCAGAGTGATCTTGAGAGTAGGGTCCAGGAACAAAGAAGAACAAGATGGAAAACAGTATGGAGGTTCCTCAAAAATCTATCATATGGTCCAGCAATCCCACTACTGGGTATTTACCACAAAGACTTGAAAACCCATATCCAAAAAGATATTTACACACCAATGTTCATAGCAGCATTATTCACAGTGGCCAGGACATGGAAGCAACCGAAGTGTCCTATGATAGATGACTGGCTTAAGAAGCTGTGGCACATATATATACAATGGAATATTAGTCATAAGAAGAGATGAAATACTGCCATTTGTGACGACATGGATGGACCTCAAGATAATCATGCTAAGTGAAATATGCCAGAAAACTACATGATATCACTTATATGTGGGATATAAACCTAAAAGAAACAAATGAACAGGAAAAACAGAGACTCAGGGACATAGATAATGGACTAGGGTAGGGAGTAGGGGAGGAGAAAAGAGGTAGATGGGGTAAAGGGGGTTAAATATAAAGGAGTAGGGGGAGGGTGAAGTGGGTAAAGGGGATCAAATATATGGCAGCTGAAGGAAACTGGACTCTGGGTGGTAATCACACAATAGACTATATTTTTTTTCAGGTGTACATTATAATTTGACATATATATTATATATATTATATATAGATGTCACATTATAATGTACACCTGAAAATTATATAATTGTATTAACCAATGCTACCCCAATAAACTTGATTTAAAAAAAAAATAGGAAAAAACAAAACAAAACAAAGAAGAGCAAGAGACCCTGGCAACCAGAGTTGGCAACCAAAATATAAGAAAGCCCATTCTGGAATGTTTGCCTAGTAACTCTGTATTTAAACTTTGAGGCGTAAAATTTGAATTTGAAGATATTGACCTTACATTTTTCATAACCTATACCAAAATTTGAGATAGAGTCTGATAACTAATAAAGTTCTCCTCTGTATGAAATACTTTGAATTGCCAAACACTGTGGCTGGGATTCATCTCCTGAACTGGAAAGGCTCCCAGCCACCTCTGATGTTCAGAATAACATAAGTATCGAGGCTCTCTGCCTTGTGCGCATTCCCTCGGCGCTCACTATTCTGGCTTCCATCTCTAGCTCCCACTAGGGTGAAGTTCTCTACCCGAGAGCCTGCTCTCACTTATGCTGGGAGTTAATGCTCCCGGAAGCAGCCTTTAGTCCATGAAGGATGGGAGTTAGAGAATAAAAACCCCAGCCTCCATGTCACTGGGAGGGACAACTCAGGCCATTTCTTCACAAACTTTAATGTGCTTATGATTCACCTGGGAATCTTGGTGAAACTCAGATTCTCATGCAGCAAGTCTAGCTGGGGCCTGAGAGTCTGCATTTCTAACAAGCTCACAGGTGAAGCCTATTGGACTGGTCTGGGGAGTACACTTTAACTCCCATACAAGCGCTTTCTGCAGTTTCCTCCCAACTAAACGGGTTGTTCTCAAATTCGCGTTGGAGTGTCTGTTTCTAGGGGAAGTACTTTTTCTCTCTTCTTACATTTCATGCTCCTTGTTCTCAGTTTTCTCAGAGTTTGACCACTACCTTGCAATGTGACCCAGGGCAAACACTTCTTTTCCTCATCTCCAGAATAAGAGGGTTAGACTGTCTAGTTTCCTTCCCACTTTAACATTCTAAAGATGTTCTCATTATCATATTTTCCACACTCTTCCCAATCAGCTTTCTTGCTTTTGTGCATGACCTTTTAAAATCAAGCTGGCTTCACATTCTGCTCTTCAAAAGATGTCTCTAAACAGAAATGAAAAATGAAAGCCTTTTCTTCAAACATAATAGCAAAAATCCTTGACAAATAAAGGATATAGCAAATGTTCACATACGCAGATGACATTTTCATTGTGCAAAAGAAAAAGAGACCATTCAGAAAAACATAAGAATAGTAGTTTTAGGCTGAGGCTATTAAAATGAAAATCAGTGTGAAACCAACAAACGAAGGGAAACCATAATCAAAAGATATCTAAGTAGGAGGTAATACATATAAAAAAACACAGTAGTAAGTTTGTGTACTGTGTCTGCTTTTTGATCAAACATCCCTCGATATACGTATACACATATAAGCTATCCCCTTCCAGAAAATCACTTTGGAAATCTAACTTCTCACACCTATGCTTAAAACATTTTCAAAATTCCTCAGGTTTACAAGAAACCATGTATGTGAGCATGTACATAATATTACCACTTTAGTCACCATTTTTACCCAAAACAATACAACCCAACCCAAATGCAAACTCTATTTCCAATAACCTAAATTTCCTAAAATATTACTAAATGAATGCATGCATGTAACCATCAGTTATTGCTGAGTAACAATCAATCCCAAATCACAGTGACATACAACATTAAGTAGTCATATCTTATTTACAAGTCTGTATATCTACTTGGTGGCTCAGCTTCAAGTTACAAGTCTGCAGGTTGCCTAGAATTGCTCTGCAATATGTGAATTCAGTCTGGCTCTCAGATGCTGATGTGGCAGCTATTCAGCCACATAATCTTCCCACGGCAGGAGTCAGATTTGAAGGTCTAGGCTTGAAACTGCTACACTGTTGTCCTCTCACCACACTCCAAAGCAAGTCACATGGCCATGCACAACATCAAGAAGTGCCCCCCATGGAGTTAGAAGATGGAGTGATATCTGATGAACAATAATCTAATCTTCCAGAATGGGACTAAGAACTCTAGAGGCATTTCTCAAAAAGGAAGGCTAAAAGTGATAATAGTAATACCATTGTCACTGAAATAAGTATATAAATACATAAGAAGAGCATCCTGGTGGTATATTAATTTGATTGTTTAAAAGGTTATTTTTGTGCTTTTTATAAAAGTCAAACTTTATATTTGCCTAACTGAATGCATCCAATTTTTATTTACACTTATATGAGATGAAAACCTACCCAGAGAGGATCCTGAAGGTTATCAAGTGCATATTTCCTTAGCTCTTCTCTTTCATAAATAAATAAATAAATAAATAAATAAATAAATAAATCTTTGAAAGGAGAAGCAAAATTACCAGAATCTCCATTCTGATGCATCAAAGCCATCTGCACAGGGATGAAAAAGCCAATTTGTTGTAGTCAGTTAGGTTTTGTGGTCGCTGCTTTGGACAGTCAGGAACCCTGAGGTAAGCCAGGTGATCTACTACCTTAGCTGCTCCATATGAAGTCAGCTGCATGCCTGGCCCAGTGCTTGGGCTCTCCAGGCTTCCATTTCTTCACCCATAAACGCTCTCCCAGGTGCAGCTAGCCCTAACAATACAACATCTGTGAATCTGTTATATGCCGGAGGTTTTTTGGTGTCACCCTTTCCTTCATGAGAACTGCTTTGTAAAGTCACTGATTTCAGCTCTAGAAAGTGTAGCAGCTTTTATATGTTAAAAGCCAAGAATGAAAACTCTCATTCAATGTTCTAGATTTTGTCTCCCATAAAAAAAAAGATTCCCTTGCTGGGCTCATTAGTAATGATGTGACAGTTTCTAATCTTAGATTCTCTAGAACAAAACTAAAAGGTTCCCTTCCTTCGTTAGATGACTGATGTGCCTGCAAACATCAGCACTTTTTTTTTTCTTTTTTTGGTTCCGTTTGCAGTGAGGGTCACTTCATAACAAAATGATCAGCACCAGAGGGTTCTTTGGAGACATTATAATATCTCAAGAATCAGCGGATTTTGAACTAAGGCTTGAGGAGTAGTTGCCCACTCTATCTGGCGGTCAACAACAACAACAAAAAAAAAATAGTCGAATACTCTAAAATCATTTTCTAAAGCAAAAGTTCACCACTCTCTGGACAGCATTTAACTCATCAATTCTTGACTCCCCATCACCAGTCAAGCCTTCACTGTTCACTTACTAAACACCGATGTCATCTTAGGCAGGGACAGGCATGAGTGTCCCACATTCTCTCATCCAACATCTGCCCAGCCCTCTCGGATGAGCACGGCCAGCCTCCCGTTCCGGTCGCCCCAGATCTGACCTCGCACACAGAGGGGAGTGCGCCTCCGCTCTCCTCGCGATATCCCGGGCACCTGAATCCCACCCCCAGGTGCACCCGGCTGGCTGCCGGGCCGGGCCCGCGGCGCCGCCGGCACCCTTAGGAGCCGGGCGGCCTCCTCCCGGCCCAGCCGCCGGGCCAGGCGCAGGTGAGCGGGGCGGCTGCCGCGGGGATGGACGCCACCGCCTGCCCCGCGGGTCGGGGTGGCCGGGGAGGAGCACTGCGGGGGGCCCGAAGAGCGCACAGAAGAGGGTAGGTCGGGCACTTGGGGGTCCGGAGGTGTGGGGTCCCGACTGGAGGGCGAGGGTGTCCGGGATGGCTGGGGAGTCTGGGAACCAGGAGGCGGGCTGGGATGCGGGGGTTCGG
This sequence comes from Cynopterus sphinx, assembly GCA_030015415.1. NCBI lineage: Eukaryota > Metazoa > Chordata > Mammalia > Chiroptera > Pteropodidae > Cynopterus > Cynopterus sphinx. The sequence continues at coordinate 45,149,605 of CM057379.1, read as the reverse complement.
GATGACGGGACTGGGGGGCGTCCGGGAGGACCCACCCCAGTGCGGAAGCCGACGCCTGGCTCCCCACGCCGCGCCACCCCAGGCCCGGACCTGGAGTGAGTGGGGAGAGGAGACTATTTAGAGCTGTGAGCCCTGTGTCGCAGGGACCGTAATGATCGAGCTAGTCCATCCGACTCTGGGGATGACCTAGACCAGTGGTTCTCAAACGTTTTGATCTTGGAGGTTCCTTTACTCCAGTAAATAGATGAGAATCCCCGGGAGCTTCTGTTTATGGGGGTTATTTTTATCCATATTTACCATATTCAAAAAAAATTTTTTCAATTCATTTAAAAAGAACAAGAATGAACCCACTACATCACAAAAACGTACTTAGAAAAGTGGCGTTGGTTTACATTTCTGCAAATCTCTTTAATATCTGGTTTAACAGAAGCTTGCTCACTGCTCGGATCTGCTTCTGCATTCAGTTCGTTGTCTACCACACACACACTTAGTCTCCGCTCAGGGTACTTGCACATGCTGTTAGCCGTGAATCTCCTCTTGGCCTTTCGATGCATCACAACTCAGCTTAAATACTGTTTCCTCAAAGAAATGTTTTCTAACCACCTGTTTACATGTGCAGCCTTTCGTCATCACCTTCATGAAAATACCCTTTTCAACTTCCTTCCTACTACTTAGCACCATCGCTAATTACTCTGTATATTAATTTGTTCACATTTTTATTTCTTGCCTGGCCAATTCGCATGTAAACTAAAGTTTAGTAAGCACTAAATAAAAACCTCCTGATAATATGGATGGGTAGATGGATGGGTCCAAAACTTGAAATCTCATTTCTAAGAAGCTCGATTTTGCATAAGACACTTAATAGATTCTGCAAATGTAAATTTAAAGTAAAATATGTTAAGATAAAAATATTAGAGCTGGAAGGAGCTTTAAAGATCATGTATCCCAGGACTCTTTACAGAGGACAAAAGTTAAGCTCAGATGATTACAGAACCCTGCTTTTCTTAGTGAGTATTGATAGAGTTTCTAATCCTCCATGTGTTAACTACCTGCAAAATTCAGTCATGTCTCTGACGCCAGTCTGTTTGTTTTCTGTTTGTTGTCAGGTCTGTTTGGTTTCTGTCTTAATAGTTTTTATGAGGATTTGAGGTAGGTTATTATACCATGATAATGGTAACATAAATATAAAATTGATCCACATGTAGGAGAACAAGTATAGAAATCACTGAGGTCATTAATAATAATGATGCCCGTTGCCAAGGCAGTTGAACACATTACATGAATATTGAAATGACTTTTACAGTTACCTCACTTAGTGCCTCTTTCCGGTAATGAAGAAATAATTGCCCTCCTCCAATTGCCATAAAAATTTCTATGGTTTTACATCTTGAAAACTCAATCTATACAATGATTCAATTGATAACCAATTACCGTGGACCCGAATACTTATATTACTAGTAATACAATATTAAACCTTTATGATGAAGTTGGCTTAAAATAATGGATAATGCCTGTAATAAACACTCCATGGTAAGAAAAGGCACCACATAAGCAAAGAGACATTATTTAGCCAAGTTGTAACTACATCTGCTGCAGAGAAATGCTCCAACATAGTGCTTCAGTTTATATAATGAGAATAATACAAAAACTGGTTTTTCTGGCATCTTGCCAACCAAAATTTCTTATTGACCCACACTTCTTTACAGCCACATTCCTATGATAAATAGTGATCACAGTCATGGCTCCAAGGCAATTTCATGACCCCCAGGCACTGCTAAATTTCAAAATGTCTCGTCAATATATAAAGAAAAATTAAATACATTCACTATCGTTTTGGCATTAGACCTCATTCTTTCAGTAGTCCCACTGTACTTTTAGCCCCTTAAGCTTAAGGGCTTGAAGCCATTCCTGAGTCATTCTCCATCCTCTGTGTCTATTTTTTATTTTAAAATATTCCAGATTCACATTTCCCTCTATTTGTGAATCTTTTCCAGGGTGTACTCTTTCAGAAATGGTGCCCAGTTCATCCTGTTATACAAGTCAGAAATCTAGGAATCCTCCATCTTTGATACTGCTCTCTACCTCGCTTCCCTCTCCACTGATTCAATCTATGGACCAAGGCTTATCAATGTTACCCTAAAGAAATCTCTCAAAACCAGCCACTTTGTTGTGCTTCCACTGCCATCATCTAGTCCAAGCCACCTAGGTCTGGTTCCTTACTTACCCTCATAAAATCCATGTTTTCTTTAGAACATTTAATTCATTTTGTTATTTATTTATTTAAGCCTGGCTTCTCTACTAGACTCCATGAGGATGGGGATCGTAGCTGTTTTATATTTTCAGCACCTTACATAGAACCTAGTACAGCACAATTGTTCAATCAAGGTTATTTAAAAGAATGAATGAATGGAAGATCACAATCACTTAGCTAATTTGCTACTATTCCTCAGCCTCTCTCAGTTTTCCCAGGGAATCAGAAATAGCTTTAGGGTTTATCCACTTTTATCAGCATACAGTTTGAACAACAATCAAAATCAAGAGCCAGGACTAGTTGGTGCTATTGAATTCATATCAGACACACTTGTAAAAATAAAAGCATAGTCACATGTAAAAATTGTGGCCCTGTGTTGATTTCCCATATTTTTATTTTTATTTTCAGTTTAAAGGCCCTTGAAAAATCTATAATGTAAACTAGCTGTCTCTGAAGCCCATATGTAGTCAAGGACTTCTTTAGAGAGCATTCCTTGGGTGGTCTTCTCTGAGAGTTCCTATTGCTTCTGTAATCAAAATCACTATTTAGAACAATGTATTTAATCTTTCTAAGACTAAATTTCCTCATTTGAAAAATGGAACTAATAAGAGTACCAACCTCATGTAATGGACATACATAAATACTTAGCTCAGCGCCTAGCCAATAATAAATGCTTAATAAATGGTAACTGTTATTATGATTATGTTTCTCCTTGATCCCAAATGCAATTTACTATAGTGATATATTACATAATAGATACCACATTTATACAAAAAAACTTAGTCTTTTATTGGTTATAGGAATTTAGTTATCATTTAAATCTTAAAATTGGTAACTCATGTTGGTGTATATGGTTTAACACTTTATTAACAAGAGTAATTTGATAAGCTCAACAGCCCATTCCCTCGAGTCAGGTAACTGGAATGAATATCCGTTTAGGTACCCTTTAGTCAGTGTTTAACAGAATATATCTGCAAGGTCCAGTAGTTCTCTGGCAATCTTAAGCTCCAAAAGGGCACTTACTATGTCTGGATCTCTACCATTGAGTAAACTTGTTAAAAGACGTTAACATTAAAAGATAGGACTGATTCAGCTCAATCTCTGGAAATCAGTGAGAACTTAACATATGTCTGATATACTAAATTAAATTGAGCCCACTTTGAGTATTTCTAGAATCTGATACCTTTACATACCCATCCTCTCGCTGAACTTTATCGCTGAGAAGGGTATCTTCCCCACTCCGTTCACACAGGATTCTGCTATGGTTAGCTTTCTGGTAACTCAGTTTATAAAATATACATGTTTGGAAGAATAGTTAGCTACTTCCAACTGATAAAACCAGAATGTCCAATTTTCTACAGAATTAGATCATAGGAGTGTTTTAAATGTTCTCTCTCTTTACCTGAGACTATCAATACCTATTGCAGTTAAAGTAATCCACTACACACAAAGAATACAGATTCAGTATAATTCACTGTTTCTCTCTTTTTTATAATGTGGAACTAGGAGTGAAGTCTCAAAAATTAAAATGAAGTTAAAAGTTTTTTAAAAATCAATGAAATCTATTGGGGATTCCCCAAAATCAGTTGGCCATTTCCCAAAATCAATTTCTGGCAGAAGCACATATAAAAATGTTTCCCAAAAAGAGTAAATTCTGATATTTTTATATAAAGTAAAACTAACAATCAAAATAAATGTCTCAACAAATTAAATGTAGACATAGAACATGGAAATAGCTGGAACTCCTCCCTAATCTCTTTCTGCTATACTCAATCAATACTCTCCCTCTCCAACATAATTAGTGCATAGTTAATTTGGTAATAATAAATATTAGGCATTGATTAAATACCTACTGTGTGCTCATATATGTTTCTCTGATGTCCAGAGAAGTTCTTCTCTGGTTTGGTGTGTGATCTCAGGATGTCCCCCACTGTTCAGTGCTTACATTGGATAATTGGTTTAAAAACATTCAGCTACTGGTTATGTGAGATATTGGATAGATCTTTGATGCATTGCTTTTAAAGCAAAAGGAAGGTGATACCTGACAAAAATTTAAAGTTTTTATTAACTTACTAAAATTGCTATTTAAATAATGAAATATGTTGGGTATTGGTATTGAATTTCAAATCAAGGATAATGTAAATTAAAACTTAGAAGAAAGTACAGTAATTCCCATGCAGCAGAACTATGACTTATAGAGCCAAGGAACTGTTATGATTCAAATTATCCAGAAGTGTGAGTACAGTGGTCTTAACATTGAATGAGAGGATGAGTTATTAGAATAAATCCACTTAAGTTTCATTCCTTCTTCCCTATATCAAAATATTTAAACATTACTAATCCAGCACATTTTTATCTATTTTTTGAAACTGAAAACATGCTGGGGTTTCCTGTATCACAGCCTCAGTGGATGACATACAGTTTGAGGAGACAGCTACGTAAGTGGCATTGCTCTATCATGCCTTTCTCCTAGGTGTATAGATTTATTTGCAACATGTAAGCTTATTCATTTAAAGTCAGTAACCAAATCATTAATAAAATAAATAACATTTCACCCAATATAAATCAGTAATAATAATAATTGCCAAGACTTACTTTTAGTAAATATTGTTAACTGTAAATTCAGTCCTGATTTTGTTGAGAAATAGCTCTGAGCATTAGATACATTCTTAGATGTATAAGGCATAGCAGGATTTCTTAAAGCTGATTCTTAGTGGTTTCTTCCTCTATTAGAAGAATAATTAATAATAATAAGTATCTCTGTGATGGTGAATTTTATCATTAGGTTGTTGGGTAAACATTAATTCATCTGAGGAGGGATGTTAAATTATTAAAAACTTTTCATGTATGGGAGTGTGCATGTTCTTTACCATCTCTTATTGTAGAAAATTTCAAGATACACAAATATTTCAAACATACACAGAAGATGAGAGAATGGTAGTGTGTATCCCCAAAGACCTATCACCTATGACAACAATTAACTCATGGACACTTTTGTTTTAGCAATATCCCTCTAGACTCCCACAGACACCTGGAGTATTTTGATGCCAATCCCAGCATTGTCTGTGACTATTTCAGCATGTATTTCTAAAGATAAGGGCTCTTTCAGAAAACATATAATTTAATCACAGCACCATTAAGAAAAATTATCATTTCCAATGTCTCAAAAAATATTTTTTCATTTAAACAATTGTTTTATTAAATCTGGATCCAGTATGATTGAAATGTCTTTTAACATATAATTTTCCCTTCCTTTTCTCTTACAATTTATTTTTTAAACAAACCTTGTCATTTGCCCTATAGAATTTACCATATATGTATTTGTTCATTGTATCCCTATTTAGCATGTTCACTTGTCCTTTGTATTTCTTGTAAATTGATATTACATTTAAAAATTGATCTAAGGAAGTTTTGATATTTTGGTAAAATTACTTCCTTTCAAGAGCACATAATATCAAATGATCATTATCTAGAATCATTATTTCATTAGATATTGGTAAGATGGTAATATGCTAATTCTGTATTTCTTCTTCATTTATTTTCTAAAATTCTGTGTAGACCTTTTAGCCAATTACTCGGTTACCCTGAGGTAAACTTTCTCCAGGAAATAGGCTTAATTTTGTTTCCTTTATTTATATATCATTATGAGCCCATGGATTTTTATGTATTTGGTACATTTTAATTCTGATGTGATTATTCTTATGGATGCTTAAAACTGCCCCATCTTTCTGGACAATGGGAACTTCTTTAGTGTAGTTGTTAAGTCCTTTGGGCATAACCCCAAAGTTAGACATCTTCAATAACTCCTTTGCTTTCTGGTATGACAAGGTGAGCTCATTTTTTACATTTCCTCATACAAACTTAGAAATTTCTTCAAAAGAAATAGTAAGTAAAGATCTCAGTCTGGGCAGGAAAGGTGCTCATTGATCCAGAGTTGGTCATTATATCTAGGCCTTTTCAATGGACAGAATTAGGAATTATGTGTTTTTTAAAGAGTTTATGCTAACCTTTAATAAATTAAGATTATATGGTTTTATTTAATGTCTTTGATTTTAATATTTAGTATCTCTGGTTTTATTCCCCTATATATCTTGATTCTCAAAGACATGAACATAACTTACAAGAAAAAGGAAGGCTTAAAAGTCATTTGTTTCTGTTCTGGACTGGTACTTGAGGACCATGAGGTAGTTGCCACCAGTGATCAAACCCTAATTAGTCTTGCCCACTGAAATGCCCAATTAATTTCTCCAATCTTAACTGCTTACATTTATTTATTTGGCATTTATCTATTTATATACAAACAAAATTAAGTTAAATACAACCACATGCATAAAGAAATTACTTCTTCAAACCTGACCAAAGAAATTTTTGGCAGGACTTAGAATCATAGACATGGAGAAACCTTTAGAGTTCAGCCCAGTCTTCTCTTTTTACCAAAGAGAAACTGAGGCATAATGCCCAGAGCCAGCCAGGGTCAAAGGATGCTAACAAACTGGGCCTTTTTATGCTTAATCCAGTGCTCTCTGTAACCCACCACTCTGTCTTTGTAATCAGCTACTGTTATTGAACATCTCCTGATGCTTGTTCTCACAGGTAATTGCAGTGTCTCTGTAAAAGTCCTTAACATTCTAGTATCTTATAGATGCAAGCAAAAGTCTGTTAACTCCATTCACACACTAGCTATGTAAATTTTTTCCCTGAAGTAAAAAAAAAAAAAAATGACATGTATTTGTATCTCAGTAAAATCACAAATAACTGTAAATTCAAACTTATTTGAGAATAGATTAAAGCACAATTATTAAATTTAGAAATGCCAACAGTACATTGTAATAAAATATCTATTATGGACTTTCCAGTTCTAAATTCTATATATTAAACTTGTACCCTCCTCACAGAAATTTGGTTTTACCATTTTGTACCATTTTGTTTGTATTATCAGAAAGGATTTGTGGGCACTAAAATCAAGAGTACTTCTTGTATTTTTTTGCATGCAACCTGTACCATGAAAAAAAATAAAAGTTACATATAGAAAGCCATATAATTTGATTATAAATCATATTAGATATTTTTAAATTTATAAATATTTATTGCTTACACAAAAGGCACTTTTCTAGATTTAATAGGATATGTGAATGATTATGGCACACTTCCAGAGTTTGGCAGTCGCTCAGTCTGATGAGAAGTCAAACAAATACATAATCATCAGAATAGAAAGTATGATAACATGTATGGTTAGGATGAGATATTAAACTCAGTTCTGTGAGGTAGTTAAAATACACATCTTGACTGAAGAATCAATGATAGTTTTATGATAGAGGTAGCATTTAATGTGGGCCTTAAATGAGATATAGATTTTCATCTGTTGAATAGAAAAAGGACTTCACAAAACAAGGTACAGGTAAGAGCCTCAGCACCAAGGTGGGAAGGAGCAGAGAGTGCTCAGGAAAAACCTGGTTTACAGAGAGATGATGCCCCAGCTGGAGAATGAGGTTGAGTAACAGTAGGCCTTTAATGTCATGCTGTGAAATTGGTTTTATTTAATTGGGATTGGTCATTTCATTCATTTGACAATTCAGTGTCAGGAATTTGGTTTGGTGGAGAATTTCCCTACTTCTAAAGGCATGGCAGAGTTCACAAAGAGACAAAGAAAAGTGGCAGATGCTTCCCCATCTCTGACAGGCAGAGAAGCATAAACTTTTGGTAGTATCTGAGTACAAAGTACTGTTTCTGGCTAGTGTTGTTACTGTAAATCTCAACCAGAAACCTTACTAAACAGACTTAAGAAGTCTAGGAGGAACAAATATAAGGGAAAAGAAAATTGTTTGGGTCTTGCATGTGCTAAACTTAGGGATTGAGTTAAATTAAGTAATATATGTAGAAGCAGCTAACAGAGGCTAGTAGAGCCTCCATAACTGTTAGTTGAATCTGCTGAGAGAAGTTTGAATGTGTGCCTCTGAGTTTCAAGAATGAGATCCAGGCTAAAGATGTAGATTTGAGTCATCTCTCTAAAGATGATAGAATCGTGGAAGAAAACTAGATTTTCCGTAAATAGGTTAAATAAGAAAAGAATAGGACAAAGGGCAGAAATTTAGGAGATGTCTATATTTAAGAGGTAGATTAAAGAAGAGAAATCAGTGAAGGAAACTGAGAATGAAGAGAGAACAGTAGTTTGGAAACCAAAGGGAGAGAAAGTTTCCTGAAGAAAGAGGTCGATGCTGTTAAATGAATGAGATGTTGGATTTGGTTGTGAGGAAGTGACTAGAGAGATCAGAGTAAAATGTGGAGGCAACAGATAGATGGGAGTGGCTGCAAAGCAAGCGAGGGATGAAACCCCCAAACTTCTATGCCTGGCAAAATTCTAATTCTTGAAGACCCATGTCAAATATCACTTCTTCTGTGCCCCTTTCTTGACTTTTCAAATTAGTCATTTCTTCTGGGTTCCTTTATGATATTTGATCCTTCTTTTCAGAAAATTTTATAATGTTGCATTTCACCTGTTGACAACCTGGTGTCCCAAGTGAAAACTCCTAGATATCATCAACCATGTCTTATTCATCATTGTAACCTCAGGTCTTAGCTTAATGCCAGACTGGTCATGACTCAGTAATGGATCATCAAGCAGCAATGAGAGCCCATGTAAATCTGGTGAAGCTGATCAATTTTAGGGCTTGATTGTATGTTTTATTCATTTATTTTTTAACTACCATTTAAAAATAAATAGCAATTGTATAGGTTTGCTTATGTGTTTGTCTTAACATTCCTTAAGGAAGCAGCTGTGACATAGTCAAATTATCTGTTGCAGATTTGGAAGTCATTTTGCACACAATCTTTGCCAAGGCTCTTTTCTGTTTAAATAGAGGTAGTCAGTTAACATATGTGTGGTTCACAATGACTGACATCTGTTTTTAGTGCTTTTTCTCTTATCAACCTGGATTTTTCACACACAAATGTTATCAACATGATAAGGTGAAACTACACTATTACACACATGTTTAACTAAATCTTCAAGTATAAAATGAGATGTTCTAGGATTACTAACTTGTTTTTTGTTTTTGTTTTTTTTACTAGAGTTGGACAAGTTATAACCATCAAAATGAAAGTTACTAGAGCATCCAGCAAAGGATGGAGGTAAGAGGCCCCTTTCCTTACTTCTGCCTCTTGGTACTAATAATGAAATTAGAAAATGCTTATCACATAATGTCAAATTTTTAAAAAATTATAAGATTGTAAATACAGTACAATTTTATGTGCATGTTCACACATACATGTTTCATATTTTATATATGAATAAATAATATAGATTTTATATTTATGTATATGGTATCATACACATAACTGGAAAAAATTCACTGAATGTTGGTAATTATTAATCTGGATGGTGGGATTACTGATAACTGATAATATATACTCTGCATAGTTAGATTCCATTTTTATCATTTATTTTTATATTTACCAACTTTTCCATCCTACGTATATATTTTTTATAATCAGAAAAAGTTATTTTTCCAATTTTATAGAACATTATTAAAAGAACAGTATTAATTGTATAACTTTAAAATAGATTTAACATGCTAGTTTCATTCAAAACAAAGAAAAGAATGGTGCAATGCATAACTGAATTTTGAATACTTCAATCTTATGTTATCTGAGGCTGAAAGCTTATTCTCTTTTCATTTCAGATCAGCATCAAAGTCATAGTACATGACATATTCACTGGCATTGAGAAACTTGTTAGTGTGGCCTTCTCTACATTTGTAGCCAAACCTGCTGGAGAAAAAGAAGTAAATATTCTGTGTGACAAGGTATCTAGCATGTAATTCAAGGACATATTAATAATTGCATCTGAATTATCATTGAAAAAAGGACATTCATTTTACCTTAAGTAATGCTTTCCCAAGATTTGTTTTTCACCAATATTTGTCATAAAAGTTATAACTCTGATAATATCATAGCATTAAGTATTTTAGAGAAAAGAAGATGTATCCAGTTTATGAAAGAGGAAAAAATAGTGTTTTAAATTATCTGAAGGTCATATCACTTTTGAAAAATACATTGCTTACTGAGTTAGTTCTTTTGTGGTTATATAACTCCAAATTGAGTTAATTTTTTTTAAAAGAAAGAGCAATTAAACAGTTTCATGTTATGGTTCAATTATCATTTTATACCTGAAGAAGAATGTCAAAGTTGCTGAGTTATTGAAGTTTGACAATGAGCTTCAGGGCATATAAGGTAAAAACACCCTTAAAAGAAATATGTTGGCTTGATGTGCATGCCCTGTGGGCTTGCCTGGCCATTGGCCCAGGGCAGCTCCTTTGTAGTCTTCTGGAGATTTATTTATTATGATTTCTTGGCTTTCCTTTTTAGGGTCAGGTTGCCTGAGGGAGGGTTTCCATTTAGTCTAAGTATTTTTTAGTGTAATAATTCAATTTAGAATTTAAATCTTTCACTGGAAAGATTGCTCCAGAGATGGGCACCATGACTTCTCTTAGCTCCACTTTGAAGCAACAAGAAGTGCTTCTCACTCTGCCAAAATGTTCTTCCTTAGACAACCTCAAACTCTGGAGGCAGGACAAAGCAATGTGTTCACTGTATCCAACAGAGGTGACAACAGTGCCACACTCACCAGCTATGCCTCACTTGGGCGAGATGACACAGAGAAGGGCTAAGTTCACTGGCCACGGTGTCTGGTGGCAGGTGTCCCTGCAGAGTTTTATATACTGGGACACTTCTCCCACTTTCTGCCCAAGATTAAACAGGTCACAGGCAAATTACATTGCCTAAAGGCACTGTTTTTCAAACTGAAATTCACATGAACTATTTTATTATTTAAAATGCTGGTTTCTGGGCTGTATCCCAGACTTACTATATTAGAATTGCTAGTATAAGAACTTGGAATCTGTACTCTGACAAAGCATCCCAGGTATCCTATGTTCACTGAAATTTAAGATGTTAAGAGGTTTGTCAACTATTCTATTTTTCCTGGAGTCTTCAGAAATCTCTAAACTCTTGGTAATGAGAAAATGTGGGGGTGGATGCAGAGTTTCTATATCTGAGAGCAAGTGACAGAAAGAGGTCCACCTCACCATCCTGTTCCTTCACTTAAAGAGAAAAATGAAGTCCATCATTTTCTCCCTCTAGCGTTAGACTTCTCACTCCTGTAAGAATATCATAGTCACACTTTGGTCTCTGCTGAGACTGAAGAATGTTTTCCTGAAAGCACTACTAGGAAGCAAGGGGCCTTACGGTGCTGCAATAATTGCTTGGCTTAGGTAACCTTTATTGTAAATCATGTTTCCCAGACTAATTTATTTTCCAGTTGGCAAAACTTTTGTTCAGTTAAACAAGCTCATTCAGCTGAACATGCTTGTTCAACACATCTTGAAGAGAGCCATAAAATATCTGTGGTTTGGTTTCAAGCAACAGGCCTACCTGAATCTCGGTCCAAAGTGAATTTGTTCCAGGACAAAACAAACAGTGATTAACTAGGCTTAGTTCAGTAGTTGTGTAGGCCTGATAATTGAAGGACTCATGCGACTCCATAGAGTATGCTTCTGCAAAGCCTTATCAAGCTAACGGGAAGGGTACAGCTGGGAAAACATCTTGCAGGACATTTGGTCCTTTCCAAAATGTCCACTGAAACATTTGGTCCATGTCAAAAAGGTCCTAGATATTTGGTCATTCACATGTGCCATGACCAGCCACCATATTATAAAGCATTCACTATTTCATCCTTATCTTTGCCAAGGGTTAGCACCAGTCTTTAGGTGTCCTGGAAGAAAGCGTGGAACTACTCCACTCCAGCTGCAAGGGGTCTCTTCCTTATCCACACAGGTTAGCAGATAGGCATTTCTGGAGGAGCTTCAGACCTTGGTTCTATTGCATCATATTTCCAGGTTTCTGAGGTCAGTTAAAGCTTGATTCTGATTCGTTTGATCTTTTTGTTCCTTAGATTCCACATATAAGTAAAATCATATTGTATTTATCTTTCTCTGTCTGACTTATTTCACTCAGCATAATAACTTCTTGGTCCATTCATGTCATTGAAAATGGTAGGATTTCATTTTTTTAATGCTGAGTAATATTCCATTGTATATATGTATCATAACTTCTTTATCTAACTGTTTGCTGATGGACATTTCGGTTGCTTCCATATCTTGGCTATTGTGAATTGTGCTGCCATGAACATAGGGGTGCATAGATCTTTACAAATTATTGTTTTAGTTTTCTTTGGATAAATACCCAGAAGTGCAACAAAAAGAACAAACTAATTAAAAGCAGACTTACAAATATAGAGGACAATCTGGTGGTGGCCAGAGGGGAGGGGTGCTGGAGGGCTGGGAGAATAGGGTGACAGGTTAAAGAAGTAGTTGATAGATGGTCACAGAATAGGAAATTAATGTAATGGCGAGGTGGAGAGCCAGAGGAGAGAAAGAGCAATTAGGGGGATCATTTTATAAACTATATAAATGTCTAAGCAATGTACTGTATACTGAAACTAATAAAATAATATTTGAAAAAATAATAATAAAATTTAAAAAATAAACAAGCAAAAACCATAACTAGGTTAATAAAAGAAAGTGGCAGACTCACTTTCTGTTCACTTATTAGATGTTTTCACCATGTGATGAAAGTTTCAAATTGGGACTATCTCTTAGTACTTGCTGGCTTTCTCCAGAACAACTTTATTCCCTTTCTTTGGTGTCTTAATTTTGCAAAAGGTACAAAACATTTCTTGATAAGAATTCCGTGGCATCAAAATCTATCTCAGCATTCATTAATTTGAAGAAAATCTTATAGTTCTTTTGAAAATTCTAAAAATCAGAGAAAATTAACAGTTGGGAAATTTTCTAGAGGACACATTTTATTCTATGCAGAAATAATTGTCTGTATTGATTTTTTTAGTTTAAAAATGTTTTAAGAAAAAACTTACTCAAAAAATTTACCATAAATATTTTATTTGTTTGAGTTAGAAAACAATGTAGCATATCATTTGTTTTGCAAAACTCATGTGTGCTTTTATAATTTATGAAGACAATGAAAGATAGGTTCTCTAGGTTCATTTAAAACCAGTCACACTTCTAACTGAACAAGATCATGTGGAACTTAATCTGTCTTCTAAGAGAAGACAAGTTCGATTACAACACAAAGATACCATTAAAAACCTGATGAAGGAAAGTAGCAAATCTGATGGTCAGTAAAACTACTTATAGGAACTTTAATTATATGATTGTGATAAGTGAAGGAATGCACCTTATTTTCACCTGGTGACACTAGATATCTTTTCCAATAAACCCACTGGCCAGAGAAGGAAGGGGCCAACCATTGAGAATATAATTGCTGACACCTGAGACCTCTTTAAATCAGAGGATCTCCAGGGGAGGAGATATGAAAGAAGGGTGACAGGGACCAGGCAGTCCTAGTAAGTAGTAAGTGTGTCCTCAGTGATAACAGACGAACGAACGAATGACAATGCCGTACATAGATCTGGTGCTTCGAAGTTTACTAAGCGCTTTCTTGTCTGTTATTTCATATGAGTTGCATATAATCTCTACAGCAGAGGAAACTGAAACTGAATAGTGAAGAACCTTGCTAAAGATCACAGAGGATGTGAATGGAAGCAGTAAGTTTCTATTCCTGTTTCCAAGCTTTTTCATAGTAACACTGTGTTAGATGAGCCAAAGTTTCTTAATTCTCTGGCAGATAATTCCAGAGGGCTCTTTATGGCCTCATGAGGCCATAATGGCAGGCAAAGGAGGTCCACCTTGCCCCTCACTTAATGAATGAGACCAGGGCTGGGGAGATTAACTTTGAGAGACAACAGTTTACAGATGGTACCTGCAGTCACCCAGGGATGCTTTTGGGGACACAAAGGTGGTGGGTCAAGGATAAAAACTGCAGAACTTGGCTGTCTAAGAGATAATCAGGGGAGGAGGATGAATCTACAAAGGAGACCTGGAGGGACTGGTCAGAGGAGTAAGGGAGAACCGGAAAGAGTGGTGTCATAAGTTAAGGAGTAGTTACATGAAGAAATGAGTGGTCAGCTATGTTCCAGGACACGAGGAATAAAAACTGTCCACTGAATTGGGAAAGGGAAGTCACTTGTGACTCTGGCAAGAGTGTGGTTAGTAGAAGCATGAGTGCAATTAATAGGGTATAGAAAGAGAGATTCTGATGACCCCGTAATAGAGGAATAATGGGATAGGCAAGAACTTACTATCATCTCTGTGTTATATTCACCTGCTAAATTAAACACTCTTGACACTAGGCTTTGTTAAAGCATGTTTATGAGGATGCAGTGGATGACGAGTGAAGCAGAGCCATCAGCCTCCTAGTTCCTGACAGTTAGAATGTCATCCTTTGTAGTAGATGCAGATCGTGATGGACATCAAAGCTCTCAGAACAACTTGGCTATTTTAAAACCTCTTTTTTGGGGGGGAAACTAAGGCATCGGATTGTATCTGTAAGTGTCATTCAAACCAATGGGAAGTGTCCCACATAGCACTGGACAGGAACTCAATTTTTTCAGAGTGTTTTCCTGCACATGAGCCATCACAGTGGGGCCTGCCTCTTTTCATGGGAAGCAGGGGCCTTTCTGTCTTTCCACTCACCCCTAAGCTGCCCATAGCCAAGATAGCTGCTTTCTCCTGTGGCTTACTTACACCTAAGGCTGGATCGCTAGACGTTGGCCTACTCATTGGCTCATCTACTTTCTCTTCACCAGTGGTCCCTGGCCAACAGGAAGTTGCTCCTTTTATTTATTTTTTTTTTACCTTATTTCTTTTTTCCTATACTCAAACCACTGACCTTGCTCTGTTTTTCTCAGCTCCCTAAGGCAAGATTAAAAACAAACAAAATAAACTATTAAATGGGAATAATAAAGGTACTTATTTGATAGGTTTATGTGAAGATTAAATGAGTTAACATAGATCACTGAGGACTGTCAGGCATGTGGAAAGTGTTGTTATTGTTATGTAGAAGGTGCTATTGTTATTTGAAAGGTTCCCATTCATAAGAAGGATTGGAGCAACAGCTGAAGACAGTCCTTTTAAGGAATTTGGCTATGAAAGGGAGAAGAAAGTATGGAACTAGAAGGGACCCTCAAGATCCAAGAGGCATATTTTTCAGGATAGAAAATATTGGTCATGGTTACAGGCTGATTAAGTTTAATCAATAAAAATCATTAGAGGGAGAGATTGATTAAAAGAGAAAAAGATAATTAGTATCAAACTTGTACTTAAAAAAACCCACATTGTTATTTCTTTGTCTAGGAGGAAATTTACAGTGTTCTCTGTTAACTCTAGCCTTTCTCATGTCAGTCTACTGGGAAGTGTTGCTGGGCCTGGTTATCTAAGCCTCCTTCATTCCTCATGTGAGCCAGGTAAACTTGGTTGCATTGGCTTTTTTTTGGTGTTGTCCAAGTAGTAAATAATTAACTGTACTCATCTTCACACACCAAAAGTACTAGAGATATTCTGAATTAATTAGTAACAGGCACATGCTACAGTCATTCGAATACAGAGGTAGAATGATTGCTGTTGACTTTAATTTCAGTTTGTTAGGAAGTTGGGCAGATCAGATATATATGTCTGGTTCATTTTAGAATTATAGATTTTTTTGAAGTCAGTTTTTATCATCTGTTTCATCTAGTCTACTCTAAAATAAATTATTCTACATTCCTTTGCACAAAACAACTTTTCAACCTAACTTTATTGATTTGATCTTCTTTTTAGAAATTTTAGTAGCTTTCATGCTACTAAAGGTACTACAGAACATAAAAACAGTTTTTCTTAAGCATGTAAGAGCAAGGTGCTGAAACATGAACTTGCTGTAGACTAGGTGGTTTGTCCACCCGTGGATCTGATGTGATTTGTTTTGGAAGGGATAGTATGGTCTGAAGGAGGACAGCTAGATCATCTTTTGTTATTGAACTGTGTTTTTAGAAAAAACAGGGTTCTATATTGGTTGTAGTATCAGACATAAAAGATTGGAATCTTTTTCAAGATGGTATATGATTGAAAGCCATATCATTAGAACAGTGAGAAAGTTGAATCCAAATGATACTCTTTTAGAAGAAAAGAGAAGATGAGATTCGATTATGTAAAAGCAAGACTTTTTTGGAATGTGCTCTTATACCATTGTTATGTGAAAGCTTGGCATGTAGGGAAAAACTTCTTTCTTAAGATATGGAGCATTGTAATTATAATTTTTTATTTAGAAATCAAATATTTATAAGCATTGTTGATCCTGTGTTGATCCTTTTTGGTTATGAGAAAAAAAAAACTGAACTAGGGCAAGAAGGACCTGAAAATATGGAATGAATGTAAAATTGTCTGAGCAGAATGACACAATACTTAATGAACATCCAAAGTACAAGGATTGAAATTGACCACTAGATGGGTAAGGCCTCATTTAGAAGCCTGAAGAAAGGATGAGGCCTGTTACCTGTACCTAACTTGTGTTCATAGCCAAAATGGTGAGCCTGAATTGGTCTCTGAATGTGGGAGAGACCTCTTTCTCTACTGATTGACAATTACCTGCAAATGGGCATGCTTCTGCACCAAACTCCCTTATAATCAGTATACTTCTGCATACATGTCATGGCTAATGCTTACATACACACGACTTGTCCTAGCACCCATCTCTATGTGTCCTGGTGTATGCCATGTATGTTTCCACAGGAATTGAGTAGATTTTTCTTTAAAGGTATCCTTCACAAACAAGGTGTATGTGTTTACAATGTCTCTAACATTACAAGGCCCTCTCTTAATTTCTTATTTTATAATTTTTAAAAAATGATTTAAAAATAAATCGTGGGAAAAATTCAGGGTGAAAAATTCAAATGATATAAGAGAGCACTGTTAGACGGTTAGTCTTTCCATTTGTGTCTTCCAGTTACCCAATTCCCATTCTCAGAGACAACCATTGTTGCATACACACGCACATACACATAGCACATACTGGTAGCACAACATTCAAACAATTACTCAGCTTTTTTTTTTTTTTCATTTAACAATATATTTTAAAGGTAGTTTATACTAATTTCTTTTGAACAAAAATGTACCATTTGAATAAAAAATTTAACCTAAAAATACCTCAATCAATACTAGTTTTGGATGTTTATAGAACATCAGCTAACAAAATCTGTAATTAAAAAGAGAGAAGTTGGAAGGAATTTACAATTTCATATGCTTTTTAAAGATCACTTTAAGAAGCAATCCAGTTTCTGATTACAGCTATATGGTGAACTCAGTGTCTGGATAAAACTAAATTTCTAGATAAAATATTGACAAACATCTTTGCAAACACATCTCAGCAGGCAGAAAAATAAGAGAAAATCTTGAAATCTAGAAATAATTAGAAAACACAAGTGTAGCAGTACAAGGAAACACAAGAGCTGACATTTGCTTGGGAGACCCCTGTTAGTGCTAAAAGACTGTCAGCTTATGTTTTAATGTGCCTGTAAAGACTCAGGAGGCCCAGCCAGGGGCCCATGTTAGGTAGAAAGTTGGGCCAGAGAACCTTACCTGGAGGTGCAATTTCCCAAAGATGATAAACAAAGTGAGTCAACTGGAAAAATGTCAACCCTTGAAAAGCATTGGAAGGAATGCTTTCCTGTCTTAGCTTTCACAGTAGGTGAAATGAAAAAAAAAACTAGTTCCCTTTGAGAATTCAGTCAGAAGCACGTTCTCATGCAGATTTGGTGTCAGAAGTCACATTACTTGTTTGGCCTGGAATAGACCAAGTGTGAAATGGTGTTCTGTTGTAGTACCCCCAGATGATCTACAGCCACAAACGCACATCCTCTGTACACAGATGACTTTAAACCCAGCCTCAAGAATTCCCACAAAGAACCAAGGAATATGAACTCCTAGTCAAAACTTATAAAAGATAAAAATTAATAAGTCACCAAAATCTAGAAGAAGCACCAAGCAATAGGATGAGGTCCACAAAGACTACAGATATTGAATTTATTATATAAAGAATATGAAGTAAGAGTGTTAATACATTTTAAAAAATAAAATATACTAATAGTATCAGAAGTATTTTGCAGGAACAAGAAAATGACCTCAAAGATCTGATCAAGAAATTTGACAAAGAATTTCCAAACAAAAGCAATATATAATAATTAATTTAAAATTTAAAACTCAATGAATATATTAAACAGCAGATGAGACAGTGAAATGGAATATAGATCTGGAGGAGTTACCAAGAATGCATATGGATAAGCAAAGGAATGGCAACTGTATAAGAGAGGTTAGGAGACAGAGAATGGAGTAAGAAGCCTAATAAGCATAGTTAAAGTACCAGAAGGAAAGAATAAAAATAATGGGAGAGAAGTAACATTTGAAGCAAATACCATAAACATTTTGTTAAGAAGTAACAAGAAAGTTTAACATACATATGAAAAATGTTGGACTTCATTATTAATCAGGGAAATGCAAATTATAACCAACATGAAATACTATTTCATACCCACAAAATAGTCTACAATACTGTTTAAATGAAAATGGGAAGCAGTGAAATGCTAATAAATAGCAGACAAAAGTATAAACAGGACAATCATTTTGTTACCTAAAAATATTCTGTTGATAATAATGACTGTGAATGTGGAATAAATCAGCCAAGTTCAGTTTATTCACCTCTTCATTCAGTCGATTAATATTTACTGAGCACCCATATTTAGGAATTAGACTAAAAAAATCAGTCTTTGCTCAAAGGTGCTTAGGATGTAGTGGATCAGATAATCAAAGATCACACAAATAAAGATAAAACTCCAACTGTGGAAAAAAAAAACATGATGTGTAAGAGCTCATAAGAGTGGGGATTAGACATAAAGGTCAGCGAAGGCTTCTTGAAGAGAATGATGAGTGAGATGAGCCAAGAGAGAATAGAAGGTAAGTGGAAGAAGGTGGTGGTGGTAGCTAGGGGAATTGCTGCTGAAAGAGAAAACAACATGTGCAAATGCCCTGATGTTGAAGACAAAATTTAGTTGCATGAACTGAAAAAAAGACCATTGTGGCTAATACAAAGAGAGGGAGAGATAGAGGGAGAATAGGATGGAAAAGGGAGGAGTGCTAGTGGCAGTCAGACCAGCTGGGGCTGCAGAAGTAGGCATAAACTGGAGAAGGAAGGAAGGGCTTGGGGCCATGGGAAGGATTTGGGCCTTTATACTAGCACAATGAGAAGTTACTGACCTGTTTTTAAGCAGGGGGCTGAAATGATCAGTGGAACGAAGGGGGTAAAAGTAAAATAAAAAGACCATCAATTAATTATAAATCTAAAAACTCCTTTAGGAAATAGAGTTAAAAGTCTTTGTAACCTCACTTCTCTGCTCACTTGTATGTGATTGTGCCAAGAATGGCCCCATTCCCAGTTACCAATCGCAGCGGGGCACTTCTGTGCTTTCACACTACAAACTCAGCTCTGCCTGTGACAGTACAATGGAGATGGTAACCCTGATAGGTAAGTCTTCCCCCACCTCCTCAACAATAGCATGCGAAATTCAAGCCTAGCTGGAGATTCACTTAATCATGCAAGAAGCATAACTGAACACATTTACTGCTATGCAGCCAAAGTGAATGATTTCTCTATTGTTGAGAGTAAAAATCAATTCGTCAGTAAATGAAGCAGATATGATTCAAAAGCAGCAGAAGGACCCTGAGAAGTAACATGTATTGTGTCGTTTCTGTTCATGATTCTGTTCATTACAAAACAGCCACCATTGGAGGCCACATTCCCATTCCGAAGTTTACAGTACAGCAAACTATTCCAGATTCTCAGTGCCTGTGGCCCTTGACAGCTCCAACTCCTTTCGTTTTAACAATTTTATTGACATACCATAAATGGTCCATATTTAAAGTGTACAACTTGATAAGTATTTTTGTTATTCTTTTAAATTTATTTTTCAGTTACAGTTGACATATATTAGTTTTAGGTGTATAACATAGCGATTACACATTTATATGCCTTACAAAGTGATTGCCCCAGTACAATTTGATAAGTTTTGAGACATGTATACACCTATGAAATCATCACCATAATCAAGATAATGACATATCCGTTAATTCCCAAATTTCTTTTTGCCCCTTCCTACCCTATCCTGTCCCTCCTCCATCCCAAGGAACTCAAGTTTAAATTTAATCATTCTTTTAATCAAAATTGCAGTAAATTCGTAAGATTGGTTGGAATGCAATCTCTAAAAGGTTCTTTCTGATCTGTTATCCAGTTCACTGTAAATATCCACCATGCAGATTAAAGTCACTCTGTAGAATAAAATTTATTTATTTCCTCAGGAGTTTTAAGTCTTTAGGAATAATTAAATTTTTCTAAAAATCCTGAGTTGATGGTGCTGCTGGGAAGGAAGGGCTGTAGTCGCAAGTCCTGTGGTTAACTCCACCATCATTAATGTTTACATCCACTTTTCAGGTCTCATTTGTAATGAGGAGGAAGGAATAGTTTCCACAAGGGGCACCTCTCTTCAGAGCATTGAACTTCTCCCACCCCATGCAAACCATCGTGGAAATACATTTGATGGCCAGATTATGGCTTGGATAGATACGGTGGTTACTGTTTCTGCAAGGTTCTTAGTTTTGACCTTCAGTGTGTGATGTTGGGACCAGTGGGGAGAGAATAGAAAGGGTCTGAGACCCAGTTATTAGGCAAGTCAAGGAGACAAGAAGAGGACAATGTTGCATTTATCAAAATGAGAAAACAATAAGTCATTTACTGTTTACCTTAAGGTTAATCTGTCCTTTTGCTTGAAGGTGAATGTTTAAATTCTTAGTTCAAAAATAAAAATGAAATAACCGTTCTAATTCTTTATTCTGAATTATAAATGTTGATCTTGTGACACCACAACTCCTTTTAATGCTAGTATGACAAAGTAGATGCAGAATAGAAATAGAAGAGAGTCTTTATACTTAAAAATAGTTGTTATAAACTTGTTTAAAGCCAATTTACAATTATGTGTGACCTTTGAAGGTGCTGGTTAGAATCATTATGGCCAAAGAATTAACTGAAAAGTAAGAGGAGGGAAGAGCTTGCAAGTAAACCTTTTAAAATGTTTCTCAGTTTTAAAAGGGTTATTTTATTCTTAGTAAAACTATGTAGGTAATTGGGACTATAAAGGATATGTGTACTCTGAAAATGCATTTGAACAAGATCTGCCCTCCTGACAACTTTTGTAACCACTAAAAATTAAGGTTTTATTTTCTGAAAATGAAATTTATTATTAATATGTCTGCAGTTATGACTATACTTAGAAACCTGTAGTATTCCTTCCTATAAATTATGCATAAATATAAGACAGCTTGTTTTTCAAATGAGATTGTCATTCTTAATGACGATAAAGCATTTGAACCTATTTTATTGTAAAGCTTACAATATAATTAACTATGGCAGAGTCTGTTCACTTAATGTTTGTACAGTTCTTCAGAGTTATTGAATGACTACAGTAGGAATCTAAAATGTAGAAAAGTATAGAAGTAACTTTCTGAGATTAAATATTCTTTATAGATATTTCAAAATCTTGTACACACAAATATGTGTAATTTATAGCCTTTCAGGACTTGTGCAGCAATCCAGGTATTTTTTCTGTGGGTAAGAAAAGTTAGTTTGCTGATTTGTGGGTGAATCAGCTAACTCTAAAGCTAAGGAACTGGTGTGAATGGCACCAGCTGGCAGTTCAAGCCAGCTTCTAGTGATTGTAATCATAATCTGATTACAATCATGAACAAAAGGCATAGGTTTATTTTTTGTAAGGACTTCCATGGGGGAAGAAACAAGATTAGGACTGTCAACCACAGAAGCCAGCATCTTGGTAAAGATCCCGCAGCTTAGGAACATTTCCAAAATTTGGTATTTACAAAAATATTTGCAGGTAGTATACAGAACCACTCTCAACACACACAATCCAGTTACTTTACTTGAGTTAAAAGAGATGTTTATTTAAAAGGCACACTGAACACTGGTCTGTTGAACCCATTAAGCTAATCAGCAGTTTCTGAAAATATTTTGGAAAATGATGGATTTCTTCTCTCTCTTCTGCCCTTTATTTCATCAGCTGCCTGTGTCAAGTTCACCCATTTCTTAAGCCCATGGACATGTTTAAGTTCTGGGGACCATCTACAGCTGGAGATTATCTTGTCTTCAACGTCATTGTCAATAATACATTTCAGATCTGGTAAAGTATGTCTAGTCCTCCTAGGCTGCTATAAATGAATTCAAACTTACACATAAATATATTTTTTTTAATTTTAATTTCAATTTGGAGGTAAGTATATGGACTACTTTAAAGTAACTAAGCTCTTTCTATTTTTTTTTTTTTTGAAACTTTATTCAATCTTTAAAATTTGTAGACACACATTATAACCCTGTGTTCTGCTTGTGGCCCCCTTACACTGAGTGAATTGTGATAGGTTGGTTTTTATCTCTCGTAATAAGGTGACTGTATGTCTCTGTTGATCCAGGACACTCCTGGTTTATACCTGTCATAATTATGAACTCTTCCTTTCACTCTCAAAAGAGTCCCAGTGATTGTATAGTCAATGAATTCATAATGAACCTGTCATTTATCCAAACCACTTCCCAGTTATTTTTATTACTCTTAATATACAATGAAAAGACTTAATTTCATATTTTCTCTTTTTAAATGTAAAAAGAAATCTATATTTTCTGTCCAACTTTAGTGTTTGATGCTTTTAAATTACTGAGCTATTGTTTTTTAGGGAAGAAAAATTGACAGGCAAAATTTACCCCTTCCCCACTCCATCACCAAAACACATTTACAAACATATATAGAGTTCCAGCTGGCCTTTTTCCTACTTAAAAGTGGGAAAGTAAAGTGTAAATGCTCTCAGGAATTTGTATATTAGATCCATCAACCTGGTAAAATGGATTTTAACAGTTGCATAAATTTGCAGAGAACAAAGAAAAAAAACCAGGATCCTCTTTCTCTTCCTTGCTTGGAGGAGGAGGTGGTGGTGGCAGTAGGCAGAGGAGGCCTTGCACACTCTGGTTCTCTGCCCACTGCCCTCTGCCGCCCTTCTGCAGTGTCAAATTGGGAGTGTGTGTGTTGAGGCCTCTGACTGCCAGGAGTGGTGGTAGGGCTGGGGTGTCATATCAACAGTGCTTTTCTCATTTGTAATACTGTTGATGATAAGGAAGAACTGATCACATTTCCAAGAAATGAACCCATATCAGAGATCAGTTATTAGCACATGAGGTTCAGTAATTAGACTACTTTTCTGGGGGATGCTGTGGGTACAGAGCTCTGCCGAGAATCTCTCCTCTCACCAGCAGCAACCTCTGTTGGCTGTTCCCCTTTGGTTTTCTTTACTGAATCACAAAGTAAAATGGACTTTTTTCCAAGTCACTCTAATCATTCATGGAAGTGATGGGGCCCTAAAGACCTCACCGCTACTTGGTCACGTGCTACTGCTGGGAGCGTATGGTCTTATGAGTCCCATTTTTGACTCTTCTCTCACCTTGCATCCAGTCTCGGTGCCACTTCACATTCATCAGAACTATGTCTTTCCTCCAACCTACAGTTGCCTTATTGCCAGCTCTCACCCAGGGAGAGTTCACACAGAGACACTGTGTCCCAGTAAGCCTCTTCAACTGACTTAGGAGAGCGAGACTTAAGGATTCTGGCAATAAAATATTAGAAATATATTGATTGTATTTGTTTTTTATTAAAAGATGATTTTAGACAATATCATGGAAGTATTGCACACAAGAGAATTCACCTAGGCAGGTAAGGGACATAGGTGTAAAGATTATAAGGAATAGTTTTCATATGTAACTAAGCGCCCTTCCCTGGGTCTCTGTTCCCACTAATATAAAAGGAGAAGGTCTGATGCTTTCTGACTGCAAAGGCTACTGTGATGGAAATTGTTCTTCCTGATTGTTCTACCAGTAAAAGGAGCTTTTTAAAACTGCTGATTTCAGTTCAAGAAAATGTCATAGTTACGGTTGTATGCTCAATGCAAGAAGAAAACTATTATTTAACATTTCAGTTTTTTTCCAGAAAATGTTATTTCTCACAAAGAAGAGATTCTACTTTGCATACACTGGGATATTAGCAACCAGGTGACAGTTATGATTTGGAGCTCTTCATGTAAAAATCACATCATCACAAAAAGGGAAACACCCTTATTTAAGTGATTCGGGTTGTACCTACACAGTTACATGAGAAGGTGAATTATAGCAACCAGTCATGTCAGAATGAAATAAAACCAAGCTATCAGTAACTGGTTACGAACCAGTTGCTTCATTGCCTGGTTCGAATTATACATACGGTTCCAAAATTACAGACTCAAGATGCTCTGCCATCAAATGCATTCAGGTAGCATGGGACGTTGAGGTCTGGTGTCTTAACATGATTTCTGCTGAATGACACTGCCACAAGCTTGCATCGTTATAACACCACAGTAAAGTATTAGTTGTTTTAATGTTTTTGATCATCAAATGTAAAGGGAAATCCAAATTTATAAGTCATACTACAGAGTAATCTTGTCTTTTTTTGCAACACCAATTAAAATGATACTACTTTGCTTAGCTTACAGGCCTAATGTTACCTTATCTGAATTCTGAATTACGATTTGAGACAAATTATGGTACATGTAACATGGTTCTAAACTCAACGTAATTACTTTGACTCTAACAGTGCCCATTTTCTAAGTAGAAAATATTTGGTCACACATCTGTGCTTTCAAAATATTGGCATTTTAGGTATCCTTGAGTGATGACAATATAGAGGCTCTCAAAAAACTGGTGGTTGGGAGGTCACCAGTGCTGTGGAAAAGGTAGGAGGCATCCAGGTAGATGCACAACTCATTGTCCATCACAAATGAAAGTTGTCATGGTGGTGGTGGTTATTCTGCTTGTACCACTGCTTTTAAGAGGGTAAAAATCTTCTAGAAAACTATTTTTAAAAGTCACACACCTTTCCAGCCCTGTCTGCTACTCCGTGCTGGCTGATTTATGGTCCTTCAAGTATGCCCTCCCCATTCCAACCTCTGAAATTAGTTCTCATATTCCACCTCTCTCTTTCACTCTGCCTGCCCAAATCCTACCTGATCTTCAAGACCCAGGACAAATGCTACTCCATCAAAGCTACTCCTGTCACCAGTGAGTGAAGGAACTCTAGGAATTCCTTTAGCAATTACTTCTCTAAAATTAATTTGTCACTTAATTATGCACCATCTTGTGACATTTCTTCTACAGCTACATTGAATTAATAAAAGCCTTACATAATAATTTAACTTTCTATACATGGTCGCAGTTATATACTAGATTATAAAGATCTTAAGGAAGAAGCTTTGTCTTGACTTCTTTGTATCTCTTTTAGCCCAATGTTTTGTGTGTCATCAAATTTGAATAAACATATATCATTTGGATTTTAAATTTATCTAATTTCAGAGGCAAATTAGGAGACCCTTCAAAGCTGTTGCCCACACCAACTAGAGTGTAAGCTCTATGAGGACTGCTTTGCTTACCACTTATAGTCCCAGGACACAGCAGTGGCTGGCACTCAGGAGATGCTGGCTTTTTGTGCTCCCGTTTCAGTGTGCACTATTTTACATCGTCAATGAAGTAGTAACCTCTAAAATAGGGTAACCATATTTTCTGATGTTCCTAGGACAGTTCCTGGTTGTCCTATCATAATTAACAGTGCTTCAGTGTTTCATTTTGGGTCATAAATTATATGGTCACTTACCCTGAAATTGAAGCAAACTCAGATGCTACTTCATTGATTCTTTTCAACTCTGACTCTGACCTCCTCACTTGTGTTTTGTTCTGGGTTGTTGGCTCTTATGTCTTTGTCCTCACTTCTGAATCCTTTCAGGGTCTTCTCTACCCTCTTTGGATCCTGATAGGTTTCTGGCAATGTTTGGTTCAGTGATGCAAAAACACAGGTTTAACATGACAATTCTTTCTTTCTCTTTATCCATCATGAAAAATGCTACAAGGCTGTTTCTTTTAGTAATATGAAATATGCTTCTTGTGTCAATGCTGGCATCTGGGCACACATGAGCAGCATGGGAAAGGACAAACTAACTCATCTAGAATGGAGGAAGGGAGCATATTTAGTGAAGTCATAAAAGATATTAAAACTTCAGTTCTTTGGGAGTTGGGGCCAGAAACAAACCTAAACAAATAAATGGTATATTTACTAGTGTCTAAGGAGAGCCATCAATAATTAATTTTTAATTTTTGTAGAGATACTTACTAAAGGATATTGTATAATTAAAGGAACATTCTTATGTTATCTCTTTTTAACTTGAAGATTATATTATAAAAATATGATTTTTTCTGAGTTATCTTTTCTCTACTTTTTAATGCTTTTATATTCTTTTAATTTGAAAATACAGTTCTCTTATTTCTTTCTGTTACCTTTAAGTTGAGTAATTCTTATAGTATAACTGCCAAGAATCATTTATTTCAGGGTTTAAAATCTACACTTAATTTTTTTTTAATTTATACTTATTTTTGGTATAAATTATATGGCAAAGTTTAAGGTTTCTGGTATTTGTAATGAAATTGGGCAGTACTTGCTATTTTAATCTTTATTTCATTTTCAATGTATAATGATGGAATTAATAATAGTTGTAATACAAGGAGCTTATAGTTTATTTTGGAAAAATCACACATATACATGAAACAGCTGAAGAATAATTTTAAGGTAGTTTATAAACAAGTGAGAAATTGTAGTGTTTAAACCATAAAGGTCAGCTCTTAGGCAATTTAAAGTAAGGGAGGACAGTTACTTAGAACTATGGAGAGGGGTGATTCTTTTCACTTTGAAGGTAGTATAAGAAGTAGATTGCTGGAGGGGTAAAGGGAGCTTTCTAGGCAAGGAGTAGCTTGAGCCAAATCCTCATGGTGGATATTAACATGGGTAGGAGACTGGCCTAACAAGAGTAGCTTTTGAGGGTATAGTGTAAAAGTTATGGTGAAAGTCTGAATGGGAGGGACCACTTGAAAACTTTTATATTGAACAAAACCCAGTATAAGAAAGACACTAAAGGGAGTTATTCTCATTAAACTCGGGAGGAGCTGGTCCCAGAGCTCCCTCTTACCAAATCTCTTCCCCTTATCCCCTAGGATAACCCCCAGGCACCTCCAAGGAAAGTTAGCTACCTGCCCCAGACCCCTGTAAAATCCAGTTTTGTGTTCCTCACAATTTAGTCTCAATAATTATTTGTCAACAGATAGTATACAATTCTATAATTTTGAGAAATTTCTTCTTGTAATCTTATATGACATCTAAACCCATTAAACAGAATCATATTAGTATGAAAAAATATATACATATCGTTCATAAAATGTTAGCAAACTCTGGCAGATTTTGACTCTACTTATTTTAAGCTTCATTTCATAGAATAAAATTCTCCACGTACCCACTGGTACAATGTTTGAATTGGTTATAAATGGAATTTAACCTGTGTTTTTCTGAGCATGAAAGGGAATTCATTTTCTTGAAGAATTGGTCTTGGAGAATTTTTTTCACTAAGCAAAAGTAGAGTTTTCTAAGATAGTAGGGTTTAAAGAGAGCTGCCTTTCTTTGTCTATTTTGTCTGCATCAGTTTCACTGATTCTGATAGCAGAACCATGAGAAGGACTTTCTGCTACCTTCACCTTCTGGGGGAAGGATTAAAATATCATTTACACATCCAGGACTGTACTTTGCACTAGCTAAGTCTAGGGATATCTATAAGGGCAAAATTCAGTGGTGGCTATTTAGCCTGATGTTTGCTCTGGATCCAGGATAGGAAGCAGCAGCCTGTGTCTGCAACCTGGGGAGCAGTTTCTTTCCTGGAAAAGTGGTTAGACATTTTCCTAGAACTGCCATAAAGGTACCACAAACTGAGTGGCTTATTCAACAGAAATGTATTTTATCACAGTTATGGAAGCTGCATGTCTATGATCAAGGCATTGGCAGGATTGATTCCTTCTGAAGAAGTGAGGTAAATCTTTTCCAGGCCTCTCCCCTAGATTCTGGTGGTTTACTGGCAATCTTTGGCATTCCTTGGCTTATAGATATAACACCTGACCCCCCTTCATCTTCATGTGGCATTCTCTCACTGTGCATGTCTGTATCCAAGTTTCTCCTTTTTATAAAGATGCTGGTTATGTTGAGTTAGGGTCCCATCCTACTGCAGTGCGACCTCATGTTAACTAATTACGTCTACAGTGACCCTATTTCCAAATAAGGTGACATTCGGGGGGAATGAGGGTGAGGACTTTAACATATGAATTGGAGGGGATGGGGATGCAGTTCAACCCTTAACCAGTGCTCAGCTTAGTATTACATCCCATTCCACCCTGAGTCCACCAGGGTGGATCATATGCGCCCCAAGGCCAGAATCTAACCGAGGTGGTGTAATGCAGCCTGGCCACCTGCTATCACCTCAACTAAGATTGTAGAGCCCCAAACATCATGGCTTACAGCCACATGGCCACCAAGCTTTGACAAGGTGACTTTTCTCTGAATTTACACCAGTGAGCCTCCTTCTACTCCTACTATACAGGAGGCAAATTTTGGCATGTCTGTGGTGGGTGAGTTCCAGCCACCAACTGGAGCCCCATCCATAATCTTTCTGTTTGATAAGTGCCCAAAGCTGATGTCATGTCCTCCTTTGTGGGCTCTATTTAAAGGCAGGCTTGGCACTGAGGTCAATTGGAAAGGTAAAATGACATAAGCAAATAGTCACTTCTTTCCTTTCTAAGCTGCTTTCAGTTAGTTTCTCATTTTTTATTCTCTTTTTGAAGATATTTATATTTAAATAAAGGTTTTTTTTTTCCCTCACGGCCTGATTTTTCCATCTGCTTGATTCCTGCAGTGAAGTCTTAACCCTATGTTTGTCTGCCTTCTCACAGCTTGTTGCCATGGGAATTGTTATAAGATGGCAAACTTCAACACTAACTTTAAAGCATCCTGAAAGAGACAAAAAATGGGCAGGATAGAAATGTGTTCTTAGCTGAACACATATATCTGATTATTGGCAAAAATGCAATGGAAGGAAAGTTCAGAATAACAAGGAATACATTAATGTTTAAATATATGTCAGATGGCTCTCCAAGACAGGCCTCTTCTTACCTAAGGAATACTAAGCATAGACAGAAACCCAGGAATTGGCCCACCAGCAGGATGTGCCCTTGTGATTCACAAGAGGAAGAATGCTTTGTGCTGAAGAAACATGGTGCTTCAAGTCGGTTCCAGAGGTGGTTGGCTTACCTCCTTGGGTTGCCTTGGCCTACTTGGAGGCACACCTGACATCCTGGCAAAGTGGTTGAGCCTGTAGCATTGGCTCCAGAGTCTTAGTGGGGAGATGAGGCACTGATTGGCCAGCAGTCTGATGATATTTTCTTTTGTTCCTGAGCAGAGGCAGGGAAACATCACAAAAAGATAAACAGAGAAAGGTGTACATGAGAAAAACTGTTGCACAAAATTAAATAATCCACCCTCAATTCATATATTGTTTGGAGGACACAGAATGTAGTATCCTGGTCAGGGCTCTAGACATCGAAGTATTTGAAGTGACAGTACCATCATTTGACTTCATTGTTATCTGGGTCCAAGGTGCCTAAGGTAGTACCATCAACTTCTGACTACATACATTTGTGGCTTTTAAAATAAAAACATCCATGTTTCCTTTTATCTTTTAGATAAAAATATATACTCTGGAAGAGCATGATATTTTTATCGGTTGGGGTTGAAAAGCATGTGGAAATACCGGCACACTTGGCTTCTCATCTCTTGTCTGACTTTACTAAGCTCTTTGTGGGAACCCCCATTCTATGTAAGAATAAATTTAAAATATTTTCTTAATCAACCCTGACATCATGGAAAAGATGATCTCCATATTGTAGTACATCTCCATTGCCTGACATGTGACCTATTGTTGTATTAAAGCTTGCTGTGCAGAGAAAACTGCATCAAGTGCTGTTGAGAGAGACAAAACCAAAATTATTATAATCGCTTATTTATCATCTGTATCAAGTTGACATACTTTACCCACATCTATTGTAATCCTACCAATAACTCTTCAAGTCTGATATTATTTCCACTTAACAAGCAATGAAGTGACAGAATCCAAATTGGAATCCAGCTCTGTCAGGCTCTGAAATTTACACTCTTGTACTTGAATACACAACCTCATTGCTTTTGAGGAAATGATTATCAACTTGTTCTTCTCACTTACCACTCTTCATATTTAATTGGTGCTTCCTTTTTTTTCTTTCTATGAAGCAGCACTTCTTGGTGAGAAACTGAAAGTAAGTTGTGTGAGAACTGAGGTGAAAGGCGTTCCTTCCTGCTCTCCCTGTCTGATCAGGGCCCACTCCTGCCAATCTGCATCTCTTCTGTTACTTTCCTGTCTCCTGCATCCCTAATTCAGTCTCCTCTACTCTCCTTCCTTTTCTGGAACATGGAGCTGTGCACCTTGTCCACTGCACTGACAGGGACTGGTTGCACTGAGGCCACACCCCTTCTCCAAGGAGTTCCAGCTCTTGGGCTACAGCATCCAGAGTCTCACAGACACCTGGCTGAAAGGAAAGAATTGGTGAGATGGGCTTCCTATTATACTTAGTGTTACTCTTTACATCTTAATCTTGATGAGGTAGAAGTTCATCTTTAAAATGGTTCAACCTCACTATGATTAATACCATGTAACGGACAATTTAATACCACTAAAGTGCAATACCTCTGGGGTCATAAGTTACATTTGCATAAATGCCAAAATGATACATCATGGTTAACACTCTCATAATGAAATACTCTAAGAAGAAACCCTTCACAATTTTCTTGCATGAAAATTTGTAGATATTCTTCTGTAAGTACAGAGATTTAGCAAGAACAATGCCTAACCTTTGGTGTTCTTTTCTGTTGTTTCTCCCATTATTTTCTATGCCACGTGAAATTTTAGCCAAAATGAACTTGAATGAATGAAGTAATGAATGAAGGAATTCTAATGCAACTTACTTTTTTTATGCACTTACTAAGATTTAGTATAGTGCCAGGTGTTTTCATTTAATTTTCACAATAACCCCATAGGTATTTTACAGATGAGAAAAGAAAGTGATTTGTCTGATATAACATAGCTACTAAGTGGCAATCTGGGATCCAAAGGCAAGTTATTTGATTACAAACTTAGTGCTCTTTCCACTATATCATATTCCTTTACCTAAGAGTCCTTAGTCTTTACCTAGTCTTTAACGTATTGCTTGACCCCAGAGAAAAAAAAAATAGCTAAGTGCCTTTTTTAAGTACCAAAGGCAGTGACCTTAGAATCAGATGGCCACCAGTCTCTCTACCACATGTGGAATTATTCCTGCTGACTAAACAGCTTTCTAATGACAGACTTTGAGAAATGGTCCTGGTTTTGGAAGGATGATTATGTGAGTAGAAGAGTGAATATAGACACCGATAATGAAGTTATTCAAACAAACAATAGAATTCAATGCCTTATTTTATCAGATAGCAAAGTATAACCTTTCTTTTATTCTATTTATAAAGGTCTTGTGAAGTCACAGACTGGGTGGGTAAAGATGGTCAGATATATCACTTGTCCTGTAGTGAATAGCGACAAACCCAAAGACTTGGTAGTACTTTTATCATGAAGACGGTCTCACAAAGATGGGTGACTATATGAAATTCAAGTGTTATAGCAATGTTTTATAGTATGGAGTAGAAAGAAACAGTTGATATGAAAATAAAGAAGTCAGTATAAGCATTTCGGGTCTCAAATAATGTTCATCTGAATTTTTTCTAGATGTACCTTTAGTTATCACTAAAACAAACGACAACAACGAAAAACAGATCTATTAAGTGCTAGATGTGTGCAAAGCACCATGAAAGATTTCTAAAGCAGTTCTCTTTTGGTCTTTGCAAAAAAACTGATATTTAGCAAAACTTTGGTACATTCCACTATCAGTAAAAATCAAATAAAATACCTGGAATGGTTTAGGATTTACAAAGGCTTGATTGTGCTATACATCCAAAATGGCAGCTGCCAGTTAGGGCTGTCAGTCAGTGTCTCTCCATGGATATTGGTCTTCTCAGAGCACACTATATAGGTTCTACGAGGAAGGGTCCCAAGAGCGAGTGTTCAGAGACAGGAAGTGGAAGCTGCCGGGACAGTTAAGGTCTACCCCTGGACTGGCTGGCATCTTTTCTAATGTCAAAATTGGCCTATAGAACTAATCCCACACATGTATAAGTATTAAGGCACATGGATGTTCAGTGTAGTGTCATTTGTTATGGCAAAAGATGTTGGAAATTAACTGAAGCTCCATCTTATAAGTTACGGTAGAGCCATACTATGGAGTACTATGCCAGCATTAAAAAGAATGAAGTAATTATAGTGGTACTGATACAGAAAAAAACCTCCAAAGACTTATTGTTAAATGAAAGCTCAAATTATAAATGAATTTTTTTAGAAATTATATTTATGTAAAAATATATATATATGCATTTGCTTATAAATGTTATATATTTATAAAAAGGTCTAGAGAGATATGCAAAATGTTAAAAGAGATCTTTTCTAGGATGGAAGTGCATTGTGACTAGGGTAGACTGAAGTAAAACAACTATATACTAGCCTATAGGGTTCCCTATTGTTTGAGGGCTCTTTAAAACAATAGGTATTACTTTTTCGTTAATAAGGAAGAGACTGAAATTACAACCCATTTGGGCACAGTAAAATAAGTTTGGAGGTTGATTCCAGCTTTGCAGAGTTATACAAAAAATATATAATTCATAGGCAGAAAACACCTGTGGCCCTTATACTATTTCCTGTGCTTGAAGGTAGCCATTAGAGAATGTTTTCTTGAAGATCTGAGTCTCTTCATAATTTCACTTCTATCTATGTAAATAAATTACATTAACTATACAAATTTATTTTCTAACAGCTATTCTTTGTTTTTCACAAGTGATCTTTCTATAACACTTACAAAGTGGCAGTGAAGTCAGTTATGCTGCCATCAGTCCCACCTTCTCCACAGTACGTCAGAAGTAAAATCGTATGTGCTGGATTTTCTCATCCATGCTATTGACGGCAGTTCGTGCATCATAAGTTCGATGAAACATCTGTGGATTATTTTACTCCTACAGATAGGAGAAATTGTTTACTCAGATTTCCTAATTGACTCTAATTCTGCATTGTGTGTCCACACCTGGAGAATAAGGTCATCCTTTCAGATCTGTTCCAGAAGGTCCCCAGGAGAGTAGGGATATAGCTTTGTCTATGTCAACAAGATTCAGTTCTCTGCTTGAAAAAGCTCCAGTCAATAAGAAATTAAAATATATATATATTTTTTGAAACAGGTATCTTATTTTAACCAGTTTTCCACTAGCATCTTGCCATACTTCGCTGGAAATTCTGATGGCTGTCAAAATCCACTGAAGGAGACAGCAGTATTCTGTATGTAATTCATAGAGAATGCTACTTAGGATGGGCTGGTAAGCATGTTAAACGGCAAACTTTCAATTATCCATAATTTGATTTCCCACTTTTAATTCCAAGCATCCTGAGCCCTGACACTTGACCAGCTTTTGGGCCACAAAACAATTTAATATCAGCCTAAGCAAAATGCAGTGAGGAAGAGGTTAAACCCAAAATATATCTCAGGTCGAATACCATTGATTTGGATTAGCATTAAAAGAGCTTTAGAAGTGTTTTAGATCATCTGTGGCTTAGCTCCCTTCCAGGGGCACAAGCAATAGAAAACTGCCCATATGCAATATTGTGTGTTCTGTAAAATGGTACATATTTGGTTTAAATGATCATAATTTTAGACTACAGTGGTGAAACATATTCTGTTTGCTATTTTATGAAATTTTATATAGTCAAAAATGATAAGTTGGCGAGTTGATTAATAGTGTGGAATTGTTCCATTACAGTAGGTATCTGTATGTCAGGAGCATCTGACAAGATGTATTACATGTTTTAGAGCTTTAAATTAGGAAGACATTAAAACATAATAGAATCCAATCAATTTTAGTAATAGGAACTACTTTACTAGTGTCATTTAACATATATTCAAGGTGGCTAACCAATTTTGTATCTATTGCTATATATACACAGAGAAAGTACCTGCAAAATGGGATATTGCAGAGAACGGGAATATTAACTGAGCTCTTCTTTCATAACTATTACATTAGCACTTTATTCCCTAGACTTCAACATACATTCTTCTACTCTGTGATTTGTCTTAACTCATAAGACAAACCAGCATATGTCAAGGTAGCTCCTCTACAGGATAAGCTTTAAAAGTTGAAGGACTTCTCCATTAGAGTTTAGAGCACTTAGGAGGGTAGATACATCCTACTGTTTGTCAAATCTCTACTTGTGCACAGCAAATCTTACAGCTCTATATGAAAAATGTAACTAGTACCTGAGCCCTTCTAACCTAATCTACACCTTTCTTTTTCTGTTATTGCTTCTCCCATCACTCTGCCCTCAACTCAGCAATCAGATTTCTTCTCAAGACCCATGAACAATTCTGCATATCAGAGAGTAAAAGCCAATACCCAATAATGGTCTATAAGGCCCTTTATGATATATTAGATTATTTTTCAGAAATGTTCATTCCATCACCACCATCCCCACCTCCATGAAGGGAGTGCACTATTCTACCTATTGCCTCTGAGCTTGGCATGTGACTTGTCAATGGACCATTAACAGACATAATATAACCAAAGGCTTGACAAGCATTTTTGCACATGGGCTTGCCCTTTCCCATCTCTGTTGCTGTCATGAGAAAAACAGCAGGGCTGGCCTGCTGGTTCCAGGAAAAGGAAGAGAGACATGTGGAATAGAACCGCTTCATCTGACCCTGGCTTAGATCAGCTACCCAAAAGCAAACTTCATATAGATGTGAGCAAGCCCAGCTGATATTAGCAGAGCTGCCCTGGTAAGCCCAGCCTAGATCTGACTCACAGGCATGAGCTAAGTAAATGATTATTTTGTATTCTTCTGGGATTTTGTGGTTATGCAACAGAAACTGGTAGAACCTACAAACTGTGACCCTATTAACTATCTGATCTTCTTCCACTAGTTTATCCCTCACTCTTTTCGAGTCACATTGGCCCTTGGCCCTTTGCTGTTTTTCAACTACCCAGGCAGACTCCTTCCTCAGTATAATTGCATTTATCTATTATCTCATATCAGGATATCCAAGGATTACTCCCTGTATACCTCCCTGTATACCTATACAATGGAATATTATGGATGAACCTTGAAAACACTATGCTAAGTAAAGGAAGCCAGTTGCAAAAACCACATTTTTTTGCCCTTCAATTACGGCAAGCCTATTCCCTCTCCCTAAATGCTTTTTCCCATTACCTTTACAACTGGTTCCTTCTTGTCATTTAGATTTCAGCTGAAAAATCTGCCCCTCACAGGCCTTCCCTTGATTATCCAGTCTAAAAGTAGTCATTTGCATCATTTCTGGTAATTCCCTTTATATCACTTATTTAGTTTACTCATTTACTCAACAAAAGAGAATGCTTCTTATGTGCTGAGTATTTCTTGGGAAAGAGTAATGAACAAGAGTTAAAATTCCTGCCCTCACATAATCTATAATCTGGTGGCAAGGGGACAAATAGTAAGTAGGGGTATATATTATGGAGAAAATTTAGAGTAAGAGAATGAAAAGTTATTGGAACCAGGGAGTTATCTCCTATAAGGCTGGTTATAGAAAGACTACTGAGCCAACTGTAAAGCTGAAGCCTGACGGAAGGGGAGGTTGGCCATGGGATTGGGAAGAGGGACCAAGAAAAGAGCAACTTGAGATTCAAGCCTAGTGGCTTGGAATATAATTGTAGTGAAAACAAACAAAACAAAACAAAACAAAACAAAACAAAAAACACGAAGAAGGGAAATTAGTCTTTGGGTGTTTTTTTCCAGGGGGATGAGATTGTTTAAAGCCACATTGAATTTGTAAGTGTGACATCCAAATAGGAATGTCTAGCAGGCAGGTGAGAAGGTAGGACTGACTGAACTAGGATATTAGGGCTGGATTTTATTAGCCATAAAAGAGTAAAAGATAAGCTTTTAACAAAGCATGACATTTTCAAAGGACTGTAGAAAAGAATACTAACAACTAAGTTTTAGGGAATTCAAAAAATTTTTTAAATGTAATAAAATATCCCTTTCTTATATTCCGATATTTCTGACATGTATCTTTTTCCTGTCACTTCTTCATTCTTCAGTTCTATTAGAATGCATGTGGCTGTCTGCCTTATTCACTGCCACAATCCCATGTGCCTGAGTATGAGGAACATAGCAGGTGCTCAGGAAACAACGAATACATAAAAGTTTGCCTTGCTCTTTAGGCATTTTTAGCTAAGAAAATGAACAAGAAACACAATCTCTCAGGATGTCAGAATTTCTATTTCTTGTGAATTTGAGAAAGTATCCATACACTTTCTTAATGTTATATTTGGTACCTGCGATTTGTTTCTAATGATCTAATTCATAGATCATTACAATGTAAACAGTAAACCAAGGAAGACAAAATGGACATTAATATCTCTGCACTGGAAACTATAAAAAAGACTTAACTTGCAGCTGACAGGTTTTCTTTGGCTCCCAAACGAGCAAGTGAAAAAAATCTGGTACATTTGGACTAAATAACTAAGGCAGCATTGCTGTCCTTGTCCATCTGCATGACTTATGCAATTTCTGTTAAAGGGCACCCATTTTCTGAGACATAACATGTCATGTTTTCCTCTTACCGAAAACAAAAGACAGTTCCTATTAAGACTAGAAGTGTTGAGTTGTGCAGACATTAAAACAGAGAAAAGTGTTTCTTTTCTTATTTGGTAAATATTTTGCTTTTGAAGCATCCGTAACTAATCACAGCTGTTTCCTTTAGTTACAAATGGATCCAATCAGGTAACATTCCAAATGAAATACAATCCACCAGAGTCATTCCATTATACAGTACAATGGGAGCCTTAAGCCTCATGAAATATATGTATTAAGTATGCATGTATTCATCAAATCAAACAAAGAAGCTAATGGGTCTCTGATTAGTGTTCTAACTCTATTATGGTGATACTTGCATCTCACCCTCACTCCTCTAAAACATGTGAACAAAATGTTATTAAATTTGACATACAATCTGTTATGTGCCATCATTCTGGTTAAATGATCCAAACTGAATTTTGGCTAGAATTTCTTTCTTGAGACTCAAGGACAAAGAAAGAGCTCAAATCAACATGAGTTACTTTTCAGTTTTAACCTCACCAATATGTAGTTCTTAATGTCAAAACTAAAACAAATTAACCAAAATTAACCTCATTTAGGACTCATAAAAGATCATGATTTCAATGGGATTGTTATATTAATGGACAATGGCTAACTCAATACAAGATTAAATATTCAGAAAAATAATAGCAAATGAGTTTTTATTAAATATTTTAAAAATACAGCAGGTTTTGTGGCAACTTATACATTCTACTACAATAATAAATTGATATTTTGAACTTAGAAAAAAATACAACCAAAAATTTATTTCCAAATGCAAAGCAGTTTACTCTTTAAGAGTGATTCAGATTAATACATATTTTTGTTTTTAAGAAAAAGATGAGTGTTACAATTAGGTATATAACCACTCACCTGTTCTGTTAAAAATGTGTTCTTTTAAAGAATCCAGTTTAAATATCTTATGCTTTTCTTTAGTGATTTTCTCTTGGAAGAAGTGCTCCTTGATGGACAGTACTCAGGAAACTGACCACACCCAGATCACAGATATCTACAATCTAGGCTTCTCCAAGGGAGACCAGCTCCAACTTGTGAAGAATGCCCACTTCAGAATTTAACAATGAGGTGGTAACTTCGATCATACTAATCATTATCAAAAATTAACAACTTTAGGTATCTTTGTTTTGGGTTGCTGTGGTTTAGCCACATCCAAAATTTCTTCATAGTCTGCACTCATTCCCTTTGCCCAGCGACCAACTGTAACCATTCGATCTGTAAACAAACAGAAAAGTCAGAATATAAGGAAAATAGTAATCAAATACATCCACCGAGATAGGTACTGGTTTATTTAGCAAAGGAACTATTTTTGACATGAATAATCATAAGGAGGAAATACTCTCCATCACTAAAGGAAAGTGAGCAATTCTGTAATTGATTATAACCCTTGATTTTGGAATACCGCAGGCAATTTCTCATCCCAATTAGGGAAACGCAGCAACTGCTTTGCAATGCACAAATTGATGAGAAAGCGCTTTCATTCTTTCCCAGAGTTCATCATTATAGAGTCAATGAATTCCAAGAGTCTGTAAACAGCAAGACTTATGAAGCATTAGTTTTAAATGCATAAGATTCCACCTGTGAAATTATACAACATCTGCTTGTCAGTCTTGTCATTTGGGAAGTGGCAATCCTCCCAGGAGGGAGAATTCAAATTCTACTTCATCATTTCAATATCACTGACTACAATGTAATAAAGACAAGAACTCTTGGTTTTCAAATTTAAATCTTAGGGTTAAAAAGTAAGAATGGACAGACTTATTTGTATAGTATTGTGACTATTTGAAAAAAAAAAGAAATGTGCTTTTTCCCTAAGAAGCACTACTGGGCTATCCTACTGTCTTTCTTTCACACATGATTATTACTCTAAAGTAGGTAAACTAATATACTAATCATCTTCACATCCCACAAAAACTGCCATAAATATAGTGAAGATTTATGAAACTTTTGATGACCAAATGTAGTACTTCATTAGGCAGAATATACAACTAGCCAGATGCTGTGTGGATAACATAATTTTAATATTTTGAGCAGTTTTTGCAACCAATTCTTTATCAAATATACACAAAGCAAAGCATGTATGAAGATACTCATGAAATTTATTTTCATATTTCTTATTTTCATTTAGTGAAGCCATACTTTAAGTAAAAGAATTGGCTCTATTATTAGTTAGCAAATATAAATGTTTACCAGTAAGATACTTGATAAAATTAGGGTCGTTTAGAGGTGACTGGTCACTTTTTCGTTTTCACCTGAGAACAGCAGCTAATGCTCAGTTATTACTGTGTCTATTGCTGACAGAGGCATGATTATCACGGCAGCAGGAAACCAGGTTGCCTTAAAATTAGTACCTCAATGAATTACCCATAACAAAATGTAGCAAAAACAGAGGAATACTAATCTCACCCCTTCCAAATGGAAGCCCAGAGATCTCACCTGAACTCTGACTTTGAGGACAATCTTTCTTAAAATGTTCCACAGAACCACAAAGTCTACAGGAACCACCTGTTAAAAGAACAAAGTCAACGAAAACCTCTTATACTTACATAAGGCTTTTATTGTCTCAAAGCACTTTCATATTTTATTTGGTCCTTATAGCCTTCTCAGTTGTCAAGGTAGCTAGAGCCAAGAACATAGGTAGGTGCCACTATTCCTATTCCTCTTCACCTCACAGAGCTCTAAACTGTACTATCTACCATTGCCTTTGAGGGTGAAGGGGGAGGAGAGAGTGAGAGAGAGAAGAAAGATATAATGGAAGGCACTTGTCCTCTGGAGTATGTAAGAGCCACTGCACAGATGACTGGATCGTAACCGTGGTTAAAAATGAAATGTTTCTGAACTCTTGAACCTGTGAGCCAAATTTGTGTGTTGATACATTTGTTGAGAAGGATGTTCACAATTGTTATCAGATTCTCTAATGATGAATGACCCCCCCCCAAAAGGTTAGAAATTACTGCTATATAGGTCAGAGGGGGGTGAAGAGTTATGAAAAAAATGAAAATTAATGTTTGTTTCACTGCCTTCTGCCAGGCACCCTAACCTAATGAAAATGCCCATCTGCCTAGTTTAAGCAGCATTCCAGGATTGTGAATAAAACACATGTGGTTTCTAAAATGAGTCTTTTGTGTAATGGTCAAGCATTATCATACTCATGCTCATAATGTTAAGTGACTTGCTCAGGAAATGACCCTACAGGCTATAAATCTGATCAAGTCTCACTTCTAATGACCTATTCCCCTTGCTGCATACTTTTTTTATATCTAGTCATGTTGGTTGCGCATCCAAAGCCATCTTTGCTCATAAGTCATGTTATATGACCTGTTTCAT
Source organism: Cynopterus sphinx (assembly GCA_030015415.1). Taxonomy (NCBI): domain Eukaryota; kingdom Metazoa; phylum Chordata; class Mammalia; order Chiroptera; family Pteropodidae; genus Cynopterus; species Cynopterus sphinx. Next base: position 45,109,255 of record CM057379.1, on the reverse strand, counting down.
GAGTTCAAAATTGGAAGCCACTTCTGAGCATTTTCTAGGCCCAGGACTCTTTAGTATTTGAAGAACATCGTGAAATAATATATTTTAATCCTCATAACTCTTCAAGATAAATACCATAATTAATCAAATCTAAGATCCCATGATATAATGTGTCATTCTTTAACATACCTCTCAGAAAAAGGAAAGCCTGACAATTATGTGAGATCCACCAATGGTTCAGATACATGTTGAGTTCAGAGATATTAAAATGTAAAAAATTGTATATCTTAGAATCAATGAAATATGTTCAGTTTTTTTTGTCTTCATCTTATATATAGTGCTGAAGCTATAATGGATCTGATTAACTCCAAAAGTTATGCTTTTTCACTGAAGTTCTCCAATAAAACCCAGGACATGTCATAAGAGGTGTCTAGACCCTGATGGTACCAGCTATCACATTAACAAATGATAATCTCTTTAATGCTTTAGACACCACAGATTTTATTATAGGGACCTTTAGACATTAGCTGAACTAAAGACAAGAAAGTTCCATGATCCCATGCCAGAGAATTAAGGAAAACATTCAAAAATAAAAATTACTACAAATTTGAATAGTGTGTACCTGCCCTTCACAATATAATATGCCAGGCTGAGATTAAATTCACAACTATTTTAAAATTTTTATATTTAAAATCTTACATTAGTTTGAGATATAATCCCTTTGCTTCTGTTATGTTTAAAAGTAGATAGTTATAACGTATTCTCGTAAATTATGTTGAAGCAAGCACAAAGAATTTGAAATATACACCCTAGTTATTTCTGATTTGGTTTATTAATATATCAAGTCATATTATACAAAAAGTCCAGTATATAAAATAGCAAATAATGAAATTCTCAAAGTTTTGCTACTATACAAGAACTGAGTGAGAGTTTAAATCACAACTCTGCATGATGACTCACCATTTTTGATATATAAGGGTAATAGTACTTACCATCAGCATAGAGTCCTTTGGGATTATCAGGACAAGCTCTGGACAGGTGCCCCATTTCCCCACAAACAAAACATTTTGCAAAAGGAAATTCACCTGTAAAAATCAAACAGTTTCTTTTAAGTTGGTTATGTGTTAGTTAAGTCATTCATATTATTTTAAAGTGCTCTGAAAAAACATCTGTTTTTACATAATTTAAAATTTTATTTTGCATGATTTCAAAAAGTAGCATACTCATAACAAACCTGTCACCAAAAAAACCCAGTTGGCAACTTACTGGCCACTCTCCCCAAATCAAAAATTGATAGAAAACATAAACACACACACACACACACACACCAAGAGCTGGGTCTACTTTAGCTCTGCACTTGGTTATTTCGTGCTCTGTGGATCCACACCGGTAACATATTCCAGTGCCCATATCTTGATTCTCAAGGGCAGCTGGGCAATCTGCAACCCCATGTCCAGGTTGTCTACAATGGAAACAGACCTAGGAAAACAAAATGTGAGTTTACTTTAAGGTTATCAAGCTTTTTTTGATATCTCAACATTTTTCTGTAGAAAAAAAGGGGTTCACACAATCCTAAACGATAAGAAATGTCATATCCATTGGCATCTCAGTGTTTTTGAAAACTAATCCATCAATCTCAGACACTTTTAAAGTTTACATACTTGAATGAAGAGGGGTCAAATGATTCCATTTAAATGATAATTCAAGTCATAAAATATATTTCATACCTATAATTATACCTTGCAGTTTTTGCACACTCAATACATATTCTTTAATATTAAAAAAAAAAAGATGTATGCACAATTCATTTTAAAGGAATAATTCTAAGATAAATTATTTGGCTCCAACATAACATCGAACAATGCTTTGGTTGCTTTACATACTACTTTGCAATTTGGAGGATATTTTTTGCTGTAGTGAATGAGAATATCAGTCATCGTCAAATAATTAAATTATTTTATTAAAATTTAAAAAAGGTATATATAGTATTTGGATAACAAATCATTCATCATTTAATAATTCTTTTTCTCAAACAAGCATAGATTATTTTAAAAAGCAAATTCAACAAATTCAAAATAAAACATAACATTTTGCAATTGTCTTTACTCTTTTTTTTTCCTTTCTTATAACAGTGGAAAAGAATGAGTTCCTTTCTTCAGTGACTTTTACATTTAGAATGTGCTGGTTTCAAACAAAGAAAATGCATTTATTGGGGGAAAAGCTAATGCTAAAAAAATGGATCACCAACATAAATAAGTCTTGGATTTTGGTGAAGTCAAGGTGGTCACTAACATAACCTCACAGGTTTTTACCTAAACTTCACCAAACACAAGTTTTTTGAATGATCCTTAAATTTAATGGGATAAGGGAGAGTGAACTAACAAATTTCTATATTTAATTTATTAGCAATTAAGATGCTTAGTATGAGATATTAAAGTTCTATGAAAATGAGTTGCAAGTAGGTGAAAATAAGCAATACTATATAAAGTATATACTTTAAAGCACTCCTTTTATTTTTGAAAAACAGTCTTTCCCCATAATTAAATAAAACTTCTCTTAAAAGGTCACAGTAGTAAATTGTTTCAAATAGTAGGCAATTCACCATAATGTTTATGTCAATGAAATTATCTTTAAGTTAAATTAACTCAACTTAAAAATATTTTTAAATAACTACAATTTAAACAAAACTATCCGCATCTAAATATAAATGATTATCTTTCTATCCCAATTCATCCATAAGGAATGTTTCATCATTCTCTAAATAATTATCTTTAAATATGACACAACACAGAACCAATCCTGCAAATAGAAGCTACATTTATGGCACCTATGACATTTCAAACCCGCATTAATACAGTGTTCTACACTTAGTAATTCTAATAAAAAATGAAGTGTAAAATTGGTAACAAATCCTGATTCTTATGTAGTATCCTGCTAGAAGACAGGAAATCCACTTAGAGATGGGAAAAAGTTATACTAAATATTTCATTTTAAATGTCTGACATCATTTAAAAAAATCTAGGGCTAAGCACCATAGAAACAAATGTTTAGCTACCAGCATTCTGGGGAACGTAAGTAATATGGGGAGGTGGGGAGCAATGACTAGGGAGAGTCTCAAAGAGTGTTAACTCTATCACTCTATTCTGTTATTAACTAGTGCGATTCTTATTAGACAAAAGAACATCTTTTTTAAGTAATAGGAACCACACATATTTAACTTGTTACACTTAACGTTCCTCCTTATTTTGATCTCTTTTTAAAATGGCAGGCAGAAGTGAAAACATAGGTTTTGAAGTCAAACTGTGGGGTTGAAAAAAATTATTTTGGGCTCCACTGCATAGTTAGCAGCCCATTTAGGTTCACATTTAATAACACATATACTCACATACTGCCAGGCACTATTCTAAGTAATCAAATATTAACCTCTTTTTCCTGTGTTTGTATTTTGCCTCTTCTACTAGCTAAGTGGTTTTCAGCAAAATAATTTGTCTGCATGTCAGTATTTTCTACCTATAATATGGGAACAATGCCACCATCTTTGTAGTGTTACTGTAAAAATTACAACAGTACCTTAAGAGCCTAGCATATAGGAAGTGCTTAAAAAAAAAAGTCCTAATGACTAGCCCTCAAAAGATACTTTATTAATTTAGTACATAACAGCAGATTGCTAAAATATGTGTGTATAATAGTTTCTAGCCATATAAAGTAATATTGTGGTCGAATCTACCACATTATTAATCTTACCATTGCATTTTTCTTTGCTGCTTGTCTTTTTAATCGTCTTCCTTCCCTACGACTATCTTTCTTCAAAGCAACTGCAATTTCTTCCCTTGCTTCCTGACTGTCTGTTGCTATGATGTCCCCATTGTGAATCATCTGTGAGTTTTGCCTTAGGTACTCCATGAATCCATTCACATCTTCATTTAAGTACTCCTTTTTCTTTTTGTTCTTTTTGTGTTTTGTTTGGGGTGCATCATTTTTAAGGGACAGCCTATTGGCTTCAAGTTGTTTCCTCTTTGGTCGGTTTTGTCTTTTTTCCTCAAAGGACCCCTTTTTCATATCCTCCCATGATGTTGCTGGCAAGGGTCTTTTGTTATGTGTGGTAGTAACTCGTGCCCACCTGGTCATGGTTTCATCAGAGATGCTCTGTCAATCTTTAAGATAAGCATGGCAGTTAGTCATCATTTAAAAGGGGGAAAAAAAACTAAAGATACATGCTTTATCACTATGTCACATATGCCCATATATTATGTTTTGTTAAAACATTTTTTTAATCTTTATATCTATATAATTTTATAATCTGCATAGGTATGGTGGTGAGTAAATCTAGCTTTTACCAGAGAAGCTACCATACAAGTAAAAAAACAGACCACACACACGTATTTGCTTAAAACTGGAAAATAAGAAACCAAGTTATTTCACAAAATCTAAATCACATAGTAAAACAGTGAAGTTATCCTTCCCAAATTCTACAGTTTTCCTAGAGGTTGATTTTTTTGCCAGGGCTATTTCCCCCCAATCTTCCTGCTTAGTCTGCCCTTTCAACGCCATTTACATAGCAAATTGTATACAGGAATCCTGTCCTTTGGCGTGAAGTTCGCCATTACAACTCTTTCCCGCAGAATGACGTGTAAAATATGTACAAACGTTTACAGCCATGTAATGATCCTGGGGGTTTCCTCTCGTGCTAATGAGAGGATAAGGCAATTCCAGCCCCAGTGGTTTCAAAGAAGTATTAAATCGCAGCCCTCGCACGGCAGGACCCCGCGCACCGACCAGCGCTCAAACCCCAGCTTCCGACGTCGGAAACATCCCTCCAACACAAGCTGAGACGAGGAGCCCGTAAATAAGTGTGAGGCCTCGCACACCACGTTACACGCGCCCACGCGCCACTGCAGACCCTGTGGCTGTCCCTGTGGGGACTGGAGCTGTTCGAGAGGAGCTGGATTGTCCCTCCCCCGAGCACGAGGGAAGTGGAAGGTGGGGAGCTCTGGGTGTCAGGCCCGGGCCGGCCAGGGCCAGTCGCACGTGGGACCGGACGCGCCCGCCCGAGTGACCAGTGCTGTACACCCGAGGCCGGCTCGGGAGCCGGCGTCCTCGGCAGGCCGGCAGCTCGGCGCTGCACCCCCACCTGGCGCTGGAGGCTCTCGGGGTCCCTCTGAGGTCCCAGGAAACGAAGGAAGGCATCCTACAGCACCTGGGGGTCCCGGGGCAACACCTGGCTCCGCCGCGCGTAGCCCCTTACCACGCATGGATCCTCCAGAGCAGTGGAGTTGGCGGGCCAGCGCAGCCGTCCCCCCGGCGGCGGCGGCGGCTCTCGGGACCGGAAGCGCGTCGGCTTTCAGCGCGCGTCACTTCCGGCGCGGCGGCCCAAACCCCGCGGGCGCTGCTTGCGTCCTGCTCGCGCGAGGGACTCAACCCGGGAGGACCGAGGTAGCTGAGTAAATGTGTGGGGCGCACCCCGTGTTTGAAGCGTGCTGCGCTGGACCCCAGGGACACAGAGCTGAAGAGTGCTGCTTCTGCGCCGTGTGGAACTCACTGTTTCGTGGCCGAGGGGGTCGGGTCGGTGGGCTGGGAGGCGCCGGAAGGGCTGCCTTGAGAAGGTGACCTTTGAACTGGACATCGAATCTGGCCAAATCGGCTGCGGGAGGGAATTAAGGACTTCCCTGGCAGATGTATGGTCAAAGTATTAGCGTTGTGGGAGTAGGTCACCGTGATAGGGATCTATTTTTAAAAATATTGGGGGCTCTAGTGGGTGGAAGGCGGTGCCCCATTGACCTGCCCAGTGCTAGTACAGCATTCAGTTGAAATATTACACTTGGTAGCCAAAGGAGTCCTCTTTTTAAGGAGGAAAACCTGGTTCCGAAACAACTCATCCCACCAAGCACGCCCAAGCCGTCACCACCACCAGTTGTACCTACCTGGAAAAGTGGCATCATCAACATACAGTTTCCCAGGACCGCAGCTCACAAACCCATTCCTAAGCTCCATTCATTTTACCACTTAAATATCCGTCCACTCTGTCTCTATTGCAACCCCCCCTTGACCCAGGTTTCACTATGTCTCAGCTGGATTTCTGGCATTCATTCTCGCTGTAATTCGTTTCGTAAGCTTTAATAAAGTCAACTTTTGAAAACATTGCTCCTGCTTTAATACCACCCATGGTTTCTCGTTCTTAGGATGAAGTTCAAACTCCTTAACATAGTGTTAAGTCCCTGCTTACTTCACGAGCTTCTCCTTGTACAATCTCCCCCCTCTCCTTTGAGCTCCTTGCATAAGAACCTTCCCTCAGTTTCTCATATGGCACATGTACCTTATCTCCAGGCCTTTATATACACTCTTTGTATGGGACTTCTGTTTCTACTTACCCTTCAAGGCTTTTAACATTTTATTCCTAGTAAGCCTTCAGTGCCCCTCCCAATCCCCAAACTAGGTCAATCCCCTATGATGGCTCATGGTAGTCCACTTTCTTACAGCATTTTGAATTCGTAATGGCAAAAGGAATTATATAATAAGTTGTTACTGTATCCCCATTAGCTGGTATATAGTTGGTGCTCAGTTCATTTTTGTTAACTAAGTGAAGAATAGGTACTTTGCACGTTTGTTAAAGCAAAGTAGAAAGTGACCTGATTTTCTTTTAGAGGAAAGATTAAAGTCAATACCCTAGAAATATTGGGGTTTGCCACAAATATCTTAGGTCTTAAGATGAGGAAATTTTGTAAAAGATAAATCTGCCAGTTCTTAAAGAGGGGGAGCTTTCTGGAAGATGTAGGATACTGCTATTCATACCATAATGTTCTCAAACAGCTGGCTTCAAGTTCTAAGCACTAACCTACTGATATTTCCATAAAGGAATTTTCTTCATAGAAGCCAAGTACTTGCACATAATGTACACCACTAGAGGGTGCATTTAACTAAAATTTGTCTGTGTTATGCTAAACTGTAGAAGGTGATGCATTCCTGGAAGTGAAGGAACATGATCTCAATGTGTTTTTGTGGAATTACAAGTAAAGATTAGTAGTTGACTAAATAAGTCATAGAAATTCTTTGCGAATCAGAAGAAAATACTACTGTTACAACTAATAGCAAATTTTGAACATTTTGTGGGTACCTAGCACTGTGTGCTAAATGCTTTGCTTTCATTAACTAATTAATCTATCCAATATCTTGAGAGGTAGGTACTGTTATTTTCTCATTTTACAATGAGGAAACAAGCTTAAAGAGTTGAATAAACTTATCCAAGGTTACACATCTAATAGGCAGCAGAGTCAGGATTTGAACCAAGATCTCAGAAAAGGTGTGGGCTCCACTACCTTGAAATAGTACAGGGGATTGTTTGCCTTCTTGAACCCACTTTAAAAAGGACTTTACTAAGTTATACTTGAACTTTATTTTTTTAGAATGTATTCACTTTTTCAGTTAAAAACATATTAAATTTTTCAATTCAGTTATCATTGAAATATAAATTTATTTCATAACTGTAAAAAACAATTTCATAATATCTGCAGGGTAAATGTTTAGTGAGGAACTAAATTTTTGGTTATGAAGAGCTGAGGTACCTCATTTTTCGAAAATTATGAAGTGTATTACGCATACAGAAAAGGATATAAAACATGAAGTAATAATAAAACAAATGTTAACATAAACACTACCCAGTTTGAGAAGCTGACCAATGCCAGATATTGTTTTGAATTATTAATGTACTTTTTTTTGCATGAGCCATACATTTTTATGTTTTAAACAAAAATTGTTATGATATTTCTACAAACCATCTCTTATTCTGATAACTGTAAATTCTAGACAAAATAATAACTGCTAATAATAATAATAATAATAATAATAATAACTGAGGAGTCTGAAGAGTAATAAAAGCACACTTGAGGAAAGGAGTCAAAATTTGAAGAAGCAACTAGCACATGGGTGAGTGTCCCTGTGTGTGTGTGTGTGCATGTGCATGCCTTTGCTCTGAGAGTGGGCCACAGTCACAAAGTACATAAGGCACTAAAACTGCAGTAGAAAACCCACCACCATTTTTCTGGCTGAAGGAACCAGAGGGAAAAAGCATGTTGACAGCCATCCCTGAATAGTGAGGAAAGGAAGAGAGCCACAAAGAGAATTCCTCTATTTATGTATATGAATCCCTCACTAGTCTAGAGCTGGCCCCTGAATTTATATGTATAAGACAAACATAGTCTTAAAGAACACATGAGATTTGAATTGCCACAAAAAGACAAAACCTGTAACACAAGTCTAAAGAAGTTAATTGCTTGCCTAATTTTTTTTTCAGGAACAAAACTCAGAGTATATTCAAAATAATGTTCATAATGTCCAGGATAAAATTCAGAATGTAAACTTACCAATGGTTCAATGATATTTTGAATTCTGGTCTTCAGGAATTATTCTTGCATTCCTTCCTAATTTGCCTGCTGCTACTTTTCAGAGTCCTTAAATAGCTGATCTATGCATTGTGTGTTATAGCTGCATTCAGTGGGACACACAGGAGTGTGCTCATTCCATCTTATCTGGAACTAAAACCACTACTGTTAGAATTTAAATCATTCTTGCCTAGATTCTCAGAGTAAGATGTGTTTGACCTGACTGAAGAGACCAGTAGTGGGTGCTGCAGAACTAGAAGTGTCCAAGGCCCAGCCTGGGTGAGCCAGCCCTCTAGTTGAGTTTCACACTAGAATAAGCTGCTTCAAAACAACCTATTTAGCTGTAGAGTCATTTGGGAGGGAGGACAGTGAATCTAGAAAGGAAGGTTGGGACCAGATTTTGCCAAATTAAAGTGTTATTTTTAATGCCAGATGAAAGTGCATTTTATCCTTTAGAGCTTGAGCAATGAAGAACTATACATAAATTTTTAGATAATACAGTAGGTCTCATGAAACAGATCTAGAGAAGAGGTCATGTATAGAAAAATGTACCTAATGCAGTACTCAGAAACATCTGGACACTTACTGAACTTCATTTATATATGCAGAAAAATAAAGCAGGAGAGAGAGAGGAAAAGAATTAATGACTCTACTGTTGGAAATAAAAATGAGATCCAGACCAGTTACATTTTAACAGCTTCTTTCTTAAAAATCTGACAGTGATTTTTGTTTTTGTTTTGTTTCATTTTTTTAGCTGCTTTATATGAACCCTTATAATAAGACCATGGGTAATAGAATTCTGAGTTCCTTTTTTCTCCTTTAAATATCATTTTTAAAATCTTTAATGAGTATGTGTTACATTTAGAATCATTATTAAATAATTTTTTAATCCATGGGAGTTTTGAGACAGCACATGAGAATTTCCAATTACATGTAGAGTCACAGAAATACATACCTTTAAAATCCTATGTTATTGTTTTACAGGTCAGTAAACAAAGTGTCAGAGAAGCGATTACCATAGGACACACTGCTAGTGACAGTTTTATTACCTGTCATACACATAGAGATGGTCTTTTTATTTTTTCATTTGTATTGTTGGTTTTCTCAGTAACAAAATTTTAAGCAGTGCAGGCATACTTCATTTTATTGTGCTTCACAGGTTTTGTGTCTTTTACAAACTGAAGGCAAGACCCTCCTCCAGCAAAAAGATTATGACTTGCTTTATTGCAATATTTGCTTTATTATGGTGGTCTGAAATTGTACCCACAATATCTTCAAGGCATGCCTGTATTACTTTATTTCAGGAGTGAAAGGAAATGGTATCCAAAGTGTCTAACAGGAGAATCCTACTAGTGGAAGTTGCTTGAGTTTTTTAAGCAGTAAGAAATAGCAATAGTATGAAGTTTTGTGTTCCCTTCTGGAAAAGTGTGAATCTTTTTCATGTTCTTCTCTTAAGCATGAGAAACAATAGCATTGGAAATATTAATCTAAAAAATCAGTGGCCCCTGACTTTTTTGGCACTATGGACCCATGCTCTAATGAGAATCTAATGCCTGATGATCTGAGGTGGAGCTGAGGCGATAATGCTATTGCTGCGGAGCAGCTGCAAATACAGGTGAAGTTTCTTTTGCTCTCCTGCCACTCATTTTCTGCTCTGCAGCCCTGTTCCTAACAGACAATGGAGCAGTACCGGTTTGTGGCCCCAGGGGTTGCAAACTCCTGACAAAAATGATGTGGCCTTCTTACTCTCATCTCACCCACTTATGGTTTGTCTCATAAGTTCAAGTTTCTAATTATGCTTTTTAGTGGTTAGGGTGTCAAGTGTTTCAAATGAGTACCTACACCTAAATTACATGTAAGTGGTAAGATTTGCAAACTTTCTTCTGTGAAATGAGTACTTCCTTCCCTCATGTCTGAGGAAATGCTATCTGATATGAGCCTTAGACTGTCTCTTCAAAGGTAATAATGGGAAGTCTGTAGTTACAAATAGAATTCTGTAAAATAAAATAGGTGAGGAAAAAGCATTTTTTGATATCTACTATTTGTCAGTATTTTGTTAAATGCTAACTATATAAAAATGACAGTTCTCGCCTTTTAGCAACTGGCCAAAAACGTGAGGATGAGATATGCAGACTGGTAAATGACTAGTAAGGTACTAAGTAAAGGAATTACACTGATAGTACAAATTACAGATAAACTCATTTCTTCTGGGAGATTTTGGAAAACCTCGCAATAGACTGTTGTAGACAACTGGAAATAGAGATAAGGGAAGTGATGGGAAGGAGTCAATAAAAGAAATAATCTAACCATGAAAGCATCCAATAAGATAAAATACTCTGTAAATGAGGTGCATGGGTGCATACACACACACACACACACACACACACACACACATACACACACTGAATGTAAGGTGATATTAATAGCTGAAAATACACATAATCAAGGGCTAAAATTTTTAGTACAGATTTAGTAACTGTAAGAAATAATCTACCTATAAGTCTGGGCAAAAAATATATATATAATTAATGATTTAAGATGAACTAATTTAAGAGCACCACATAGTAGGGAAAAAATAACCCTCCAAAAAACAAGTTATAGAAATTAAATGATCTTGGGAAAGAGGTCCCACAGATATTTTCAGAAACACTAATGGGCCAGGAAAATGTACAAAGCCATATTGTATATATCCTGGAATATATGAGTATATGATGGTGAGCCCCATGAAGATAAATTGCACGCAGTCTACAACCCAGAATAATCAGTAATCTAGAGGCAGAGATAGACAGTTGTACCAATAATACCCCAAAATAAATGAAGGAGGGCAAATTTGGAATTGTGACTGGTTGTGCACAAGGCAGCTCAATATAGAAATCACTAGCAAGTTTTCATATAGTATATTAGCTACATCGGGTGTATGATGCTTTAGATATTTAAACTGTATTTTGAAGCAGGGACCAAACCAGCTAGAGGGACTTCTTTTCAGAGCTGATCTGAATATAATCTTCAATCTATATGCATTGTTGCTTTTCCTGTACTGGGTATTTGTTTAAAAACATTTAGAATGGTGGTGATGGTTACACAATAATGAAGTATGGTTAGTGCCACTGAACTGTACACTTAAAAATTATTAAAATGGTAAATTTTATTTGTTTACCATAATTTTAAAAGTAGACAAACTGATATTTAACTTTTTTACTAGTATTTTCATCTTGATTCTCTTGAAGCTCACTTTTTACCTCTTTATTTACTATTTAAGAAGCTGCCCTGAAATATAAGAAACAAGTTATCTATTTGTCTTTTCACGATATCAGTTATCAATTTAAGTTTAGAAAGTGCTATTTGTGGAATATAGAGCATTTAAAATAATAATAACCACTATTTATTACCTGTGAACAGTAATACTCATTTACAAATTAGGGAAAACTAAGATATAGAGAACTTAACTGACATTAAAATTAATCAGAACTGGAGAACTTAAAATGTCTGATTCCTTTGCTGTGCTCAGATTATTGATCATGATATCTTTCTGTGGTTATATAATACTGTAGTTCCCCTTTATCTGTCGTTTTTGCTCTCTGAAGTTTCAATCACCTGCAGTCAACCTCTATCTGAAAGTATTAAATAAAGAATTCCAGAAATAAATTTAGTAAAGAATTTATAAGTTTTAAATTGCATGCCATTCTGAGCATCATGATGAAATCTCTCACCATGCCACCCGGGATACGAATCATCCCTTCATGCAGTGTATCCACCCTATAGATATTTCTAACAGCTAGTCACTTAGGAACCATCTCGGTTATCAGATTGATGTAAGAGTAGTGCTGCCAGCAATTCATGCCAAAGAAAAGCCATAAAGTGCTTCCTTTAAGTGAAAAGGTGAAACTTCTCAATTTAATAAGCAAAGAAAAAAATTGTATGCTGAAGTTGCTAAGATCTATATTAAAAATGAATCTTCTGTCTTTGAAATTGTGAAGAAAGAAAAAGAAATTCAAGCTAGTTTTGCTGTTGGCCACAGAGCATGGTAAGTTAAGATGGAAAGTCATTAAATTTGTGGGTGGAAGACATGAACAAAAAGCCTGTATGAAGACTTCAGCAAGAGACCCCCAAAACGAGTGACCACATTCACATAACTTTCATTCAAGTATATTATAATTGTTCAATTTTATTATTAGTTATTGTTGTTATTCTCTTACTGTGCCTAATTTATAAGTTAAACTTTATCATAAATATTTATGTATAGGAAAAAACAGTATATATAGGTTTCAGGCATCCACGGCGGGTCTTAGAATGTATTCCCCATGGATAAGGGGAGACTACTGTATTTCATTCTATTATTTGCTAGGCTAACATTAAAATACAGATTGATACCTGGCAAATATTTATTTTTCCTTCCCAATTTCATATTCTCCTGAATCTCATAAAAAAAAAAAAGCCCTATTTAGAGGTGGTTGGACTCCTCCCCACACATATTCATGATGAATATATACCTAGAAAAGATGAAAAACAGGGTCCTATTTGGCTTTGAAAGTGCTAGCAGCTTAAAGGAGGAAAAGATCTCAACTATATAATGAGAAAACTTTGGATCTGAGAGAGAACAGTTGTTTTTAAACAGTTGTTTAAAAAACAGGATGGCAAAAGACAGATAAATAGATATTTGTTTGGATTAAGCTAAACCATTAGGCCATTTAAGTGTTCAAGGGATGTGCCATGGAGTGTGTTGAATATAATATGTCACTTAAAACCTTTAATAACCAAAACTTTTTACCTCCTGCTAGAGAAAGATGTAATTGCACTGTCAACCAGATTGTTGTCAAATGAATAAAATGCATAAGAGACTTTTAAACCAACCCTCTTTTACTCATTAAAATCTTCTAGTGCTTCATTAATCTTAATGGTATAATCTAGTTCTGATTGAAGTGCACCTGAATGCAGTTAGTGCTTCATCAGTACTGATGAGTTCCAAGTAATTCAGGGCATAACTGCAGAGTGATCACCAATTACACGTCTCTATTTACATCTACTCTGTGCACGTTTGCCCATGTCTTCAGCAGCACAACTTTTACATTCCAGGAGCCCAGTGTCTTTTTTGAAGCCTCACCTACATTATTTAAAAGACATTTCTATTTTCAGAAATGCTTTTATATGAACAACTGAGTTTTGTGCAAACAAAAGAGTTTGTAGAGATGCAAAAATATGATTTTTTCCCTGAACCTTAAGATTGATTATAGATATAGCCTATATGAATCAAATGAATTTTTGAAAAGTAGAGTCTGACATATATGTTAAAAAGTGACAATGTCAGTTTATTGCATTTCCACCATAACTCTGTTTCATAAAACTTAATTTTTTAAAATACACTCTTCTTAAATCCTGCTTTTATAAGTCCATGATTACATCTCTCAAACTAGGTTTACTCATTATTGAGTATAGGTAATGCTTACAGAATGAATGAATGATTAATTATTGTACACTGCTTTAACTCTTGATCTGGCGTGGGTAATTTCACAGCACTAGGTTAAGTGACTCATTGAACATATGAGCCCAAAGCAAGGAGGTCAGACTATCTAACCCCATCATAGGAACAAATGAGGAATTGGATGCTGGTAGCAACCGGACAAAGCTCTCTCCAATGACGCCGAAGGCCCATCCATCACATGTGATCTCTCCATCCTCTTTTTCTAGGTTCCATAATAACCGTTCACCTTCTCTTCATGTAGGTTTTTTTACAAAAAGGGTTAAATGTCGTTTATTTGGCTTCCTTTCTTAAATCATTTTGTTCCAGTCTTGTCTGAGTTTAGTCTGAGACTCCAGGCATCTCTTTGATTTAGTTTTTTTTGGCTAATCTCCATATGTGCAGATTTTTCTAGTTTAAATCTCAGACAACAGTTTTATCTACCTTTTTTTTTTTTTTTTGAGGATTTTGAGTCTCCGTTATATATGTTCTGTTTCCCAATAAAATTTTAAGCCACTGTGTAGTTCCATACATATATAAGAATAAGTATTTCTAACTTAGAAAGGTAGCGATAATTTCTACCTTGATTATAGGATTAAATACAGTATATATGCCATGATTTCTGCCAGAGTCTTCCTCCATTAAAATTAATAGCAGCTATGTTTCCCTTCACATTGAAAAATTAGGCTCAATTTCATTTTAAATTATAAAAAGTTGTTATGAAATATTTTTGACATTCAAAAAGGAATAATAGACTTCTGATGTCTGGGGAATAGCAGGTGAGAAAAGGAGTCATCATTGTGAAAAGGGTGATCAATCCTGACAATGGAGGAGAGAAAGCTACTTTTACACAGTGGGACTGGGAGGAGTAGATGTGAAAACCAAGTGATACACTTGGACATCTCCTAGTACTTGCTTGTACTATTATAACCATATGTGAAACAACCCAGGCCCAACAAGGTCAGGACTAAAGGTTTGGCTCATACAACAAAGTAAGCCACCCAAGTCTGTCAAAGTAACAGATGAAGATAAGGGAAATATAGAATGGAGAAGGTTGAGGAGGAGTACCAGTTGTAGCATGGAACTTTAGTTCATCTCACTAACCTCCCTTTTCTAAGATCTTCCTTACGAAGTGAGATCCATGAGAGCCACAAAGAAGCTTCTCCCAGAAGTGAGTCTGCAGTGCAAAGAGTGGACTCTAGTGGCCATGAAAATGAATCACTGAGATTTCCTCGTGCATAACTGAGCTGACAACTCCAGTTACTGCCCCAATGGATTAACCTTCATGTTCATACTAAGGCCAGGCTTCCTGTAGTCTGCTTTCAGCTTGTAAGTGAGCAAGGCCCATTTTGCTTAGGAGTTACAAGACTCTTCCTACAGGCACAAAGGCTCCCCACTAGCCTAGATAAAACTCTCTTGGAACTGTTTTGTAGTCACGGACATTTCCTCCCCAATCTTCCTTCTCTTTCAGTCTGGCACCATGGTTTGAATGCATCAGCCTTCTCCTGTTCCCTTTCCACAAAAATCACTTTCATGTTGAATCCTGTCGTGTTATCTGCTTCTCGGTACATCCAAACACAGTTGATATTCTTAAGTCCTTTGAATTCTTACTGATACGTTATCTACTTGTTTTATGGAATACTGAAGGAGGAATTTGGGTATGTGTCTCTTTCCTTGTTCAATTCCGTCAGTTTGGGCTTCATGTATTTTGAAACTTGTTATTAGATGAACTCACATTTAGAATTTTTAAGTCAGTCTTAATGAATTTGAATGTACCTACATATGAGATGTCCTTCTCTGTTCTTTTTTCACCTGAAATCTACTTTAATAATTGAATAAAAGACTGTGAAATAACGGGGAAAACATGTATCTATCTTTATCTCTACCCCTAGTTCCTGGCACAGGGCTCCTAAAACCTTTGTAATTTTCTAAGTGACAAGAGTACTAGGAGCATCTTTTGTTCTAATATTTGGTCTTTGACTTTGGTTCCTGACAAAGCTCCTAAATCCCTTAGAATATCCTAGGTGATAAGCGTGTCTTTTGTTCTAATGAAACTTTTAGTGGGCTTCTAGGTTGCTTCAGGATGGGAGCTGGTCATCAGAAGACCAAGCCATGATTAGAAGGTTGGAAATTACCATCTACACTCCATCCTCTAGGAAGGGGAAAGAGGCTATCAATTGAGTTAATGATCAATCATGCCTACATGATGATGCCTCTGAATTGAATAAAATAAATAAATTGAAGAAAACTGCTTAGGCAGATCATAGACAAACTGGTGAAAAATCTTCTAATTCAGAGAAAAATGATGCATTATATATAGAACAAACATTTGCATGACTATGGACTTTTCATCAAAAACTACAGAAATCAGATGATAGTAAAAATATTTGAAGAGTTGAAAAGAGGGAAAAAAGAAGAAAGTATTTGATGTTTATTGAGCCAGGTAAATAAATTTGTGCCTCCCAAAATGTGAATTTCATCCTATTAATGTGTTGTGAAATCAATTTACTGGGTCACAATCAGCATTTTTTAAAACTGAAAGAGAGTAGGATAGTAAATAATAGAAAAATATCAGAGCGAATCTCAATAAGGAATCTCAATATCATTATGTGAAATTGGAGTTTCACGTGTATCACATGCACACTTGCACAATCCTATGTGTGTATTGGGTTCTGTTATAAAATATATTTCTTCCCCTAGGTTACAGTAAAAGAAAAAAATTTGATTCACTGCCTTATATTATTTAATCACCATAAAACTTTGTAAAGCAGGAATTATTTCCCTTTTTCCAATGAAACCAAGATGCCACTAAATAACTTTCCCTTGGTCATCTAGGTGTTTAGTGGCTGAGCCTGAATTTTAGGCACATCTTTTGACCTCAAAACAACTTCTTTGGCTACTCTCAAACCATGCTTTTTGTGAATTTTGGCCAGTTCTCTATAGGTGCAGAAGTCAGTGCAGAAGTCAAAGAGAAGGACCATGTTTCTGTTCCCCCATGGAAGAGAGCCAGGATGATTTTCCAGCTGTCAAAACCTACTCTAGCTACAGTCTGCCTCAGATGCAAGGAATATAGCAAGTTAAAAAGGTCTCGGGACTCAGAACTATGCTCTGTTCATATTATTGCTTCTTGAATATTGATTGAACTAGACCTTAGTAAATAAGAACTATTTGCATGCTATGACTACTATGGCTGAAAGATATGGCATTTGATTAGAATTTCAATTAATAGTTAAAAGTCTCGACCTAATTGACTCATTCTTTCATGGAAAAAAAATCTTTTATTTTCTCTGTAACACTGCCAATGTGCTTGTTTCTTGTGGCAAAGTATAACTTATCACAACTTCTGCAAACAGGATCATATTCAAATGCTTGGCAATGCTTGAGGAGAAAAGATATTTTAGTATCCAATTTAAGTGCTATTATATGATCTGAAAATTGTCTGACGAGCTGTCAGGGAGGATATTTGATGAATATGGAAGATTTCAACAAAAAGTAAGGTGCCAGATTGAGTGTTTAGGAATCCATTTTAGACTTGGTTTAAATGACTGTCCTTAGTTATGAATATATTGTCTGAAAGAGTAAAGTCACACACAAGTACATTTCTGGTGATAAAATAAAGGTCAAACAGCCCCAAAAGTCAAGAGTTTCAAATGTAGGTAAGATAATTTAAAGATTAAGTACTAACAGTCTGTATGCAAGCCCAAATTGAATGCAAATGCTAGTATAGTTATTGATGAGCGGATTTAATGATTAAAGATGAGAAAGAATTAGATAAAAATGCAATGAAAAAGGAAAGAGACATAGCTGTACTCTGTACCTTAGATAGTCAGTTAATTCTTGTTAATGATGTTGATAATGTTGCCTGGGATGTTATGATATAGAGCAGCAGTCCCCTACCTTTTTGGCACCAGGTACCAGTGTTCTATGAGAATCTAATGCCTGATGATCTGAGGTGGAGCTGAGGTGGTGATGCTAGCACTGGGGAGCAGCTGCAAATACAGATGGAGCCTCGCTCGCTTGCCTGCCGCGCACCTCCTGCTGTGTGGTTCAAGGGGTTTGGGGCCACTGATATAGAGGACAAGGCTTGCTTTCTTTCTTTTTATGTCAGTAGCCATATATTTTTAAGCCAGTGCTTGTTTTTAAGCTTCTAAAAAAATAAAATGTTGGTATATGCCTTTATCTAGTCTCTTCAACTCATATATGCTTGTTATTTTAGCTGTATGAATTTGCCTTCCTTTACCGCTTAAATGAGTAAGATCTTTCAGAATAGGGACCACAGGCCTGTCCATTTGTCCTAAAAAATGGTTTTAGTGGATATTCAGAGATGATTATAATATACCTTTGTTTTTATTATTTATTCAGCAAACCCTTACATAGTACTTATAATGTGTTGAACACTTCTAAGTGAACTTTATGAATATTAATTACTTTCACCCTCCCAACAACCCTATGGGACAGGCATTATTATTCTCATTTTATACAGAGGCAACTGAAGAACCTAGAGACTAAGTAAATCATTTAATGTCATATAGTGGGAGACTGTAGAGTCAACCTGGCTGGCCACGACATCAGTCTTCTCTACCCTCTATGCTCTGTCCTCAGAATAGCAGTCATTACCTGAGGTTAGGATCCCTCTTTTGTCTACAGGCATTGTTTGTAGAACAACCCTCCACCCCACCCCATCCAGGGCATTTCACATGTCCTGAATTACAGTGGGTGTGGTTTCCACTTCTAAATTTCTACCACACATCAATTTGTCATTCAAAAGTTAGTGTGCTGCCTATTAGCACCAGCACAAGTGCATTCTTTTTATACTTTATTTTTCTCAATATGGCAGGAGGGAAGACAAATGCCTACATTATAGCAGAGATTTATGTTAACTGGAACACCTACAGAATTCAGAACTTGATCTCATTCCTGTTATTCAAGATGACAAGGTTTTTCTTTTGTATGTGAAGCAATTTCATAGCTTGTTACAGAATTAGTTGCTCCCACCTCTTCTATCATGTCCCTTCAGGTTACGGACATCATAGGATGAATAGGAAAGAATATAAAGATTTGAGATAAAAGTCTGCATACTGAAGGAAGAATTTGCCTTCTAAATCATACTAAAATACATTTTTCAGTTCTAAGGCATCAAAATTTGGATTGCTTTTGGAGACTGAATATACAAATGGACAATGGTCAGATCATATATGACACTAGAACTCTGACCCTCAAGCTCTGCAGCAGCCAGTTCAGGAAGCCAAACCACAATATCTGCAGAGACTGGGCTTGGTCAGTGACTTCCAGCTTTCTCTAATTTTCGCTCCTGTTTTCAACTCAGGACCAACCAGAGAACACCAAATATACTCCCCAAAGCAATTAAATGGGATACCCATGCTTACAATCCCACTCAGCGTACCTGAAGCCTTTCCTTTTTTTTTTTTTCGCAGTAAAGCTTTCCTATTGCCTGCCTGTGAGTTTCTGCCAAATTCCCTTGCTTTACCAAGCCCTTAATAAATAGCTTCTGTTATTTCTACACTTTAAAGAGTAGTGAATCTCCTTTTGCTCTATTTGCCAGAAAATTATAATACTAGTTCACTGTTTTCCAATGGTGTGTGTCCAAAGGAATTTGTTAAAGGGCTGACTACAGTAGCATCTAGATAGTTGGAGGATTTCTAGATGTGCATGTAAGTAGTATTACAAATATTTAATCATTGCCTTAAAATATTTTTGCTTCCTGCTATGTATAATTGGATGTGTTTGCCCTTGTTAGTAGCATTTTTAAAAATCAGGGAAACCAAAGAAGTTAAGGAGAGTTTTATTGTAAAGATAGGTCATACTATTTTACATTTTCCAAGTCTACAAAAACTCTCAGAGTAGAAATTTCTTTAGGTCTGTCATACCAGCAGACAGATTATCTATAAATTGGTAAAGAGAAAGTTCACTTCTTGCTAAACTGAGGCAAAGGTGGTGGCACTTTAATATCTTGACCTCTCTCCAACTTCTTTTCACAATCCACCAGGTAATTGACTCCGTCGATGACTATCTGAACAAGCTCAACCTTTGATAGTGAAAAAGATAAATAATTAATTTGCACAGAAGACACATGTAAGACATTGGTCAACAGGAACAACACTGGAACAATGAGAATTTGCCACATTAGATGGACTTTATAGACATTTCTTCCTTCTTATTATTTCTCTATAGGGTTGTTGGGGGAGAGGTGTCTGATGGTCACTGACAGAGATAAGAAGCATCCTAAATAATCAGAGTTTTATTAGGGTTATACATAGAGATGGTGAAACAAAACACTAAATCATTGAGATATTAGATAATGGACTATTTTACTGTGCTGTCATTAAACATGTTTTTTAAGATTACTTAATATCATAGGAAAATATTCCTGATATACATTGGGAAAAGCTGTATTATCAACTATATGTTATAATACTAAATTTTATTTAAAAAATCTTTTGAATAATTGTAAAAATGGAAGGCAATTTAGAATAATGTTCACAATAGTTTTCTCAGGGTTGTGAGGTTAAATAAGTAAGTGGCTTTGTTTTCTAATACTTTTTGGCATTTTTCTAGCTTTTATAATAGTCACCTATTAACTTAGATGTAAAATTTTTTTTAAAAGTGATGCTACCTTGCTCTCCAATGATAGAAATCTAGTTATTATTAGAAGCACACAAGGCTGGGCCCCAGATTTTCTTTAGTCAGTACAACACACATTATTCAGCAAGTTTCAGAACTAGTAGTATTTACATTTCTGCTTTCTTAAGTACTTTACCAGAGCTGGTAGCACATAAGCTGATTTAAGTGTTTGAGCATTTTCTCCTTTTCCCCCCTCAGTTTACTAGTAGAGATACCAATAGGCAATGAAATAGTCAAAAGTTGGCAAAAAAGAAGAAAGAGCATCAATAATCCACAGATTTAATAACCAGCCACTGAGTTATTAAGAGTTTCATGTAATAATAAAAAGAGACTTTTAAATTAATGATGGGCATAATATGTTCAATGGGACCACATCCAGATAAGTTGATACAACTTACTGAGATCAGTATTTGCTTAGGATTCAGCTGTATGTTCCTTAAGTGCATTCTTTATGCTTCGCCTCACACATTGCTCCAGGCCTACATGTAGTTTATGAATCCTTTTCATCCAGTGTATTCACAGAATTGTAAGGATTGTTTTATGAGCACAATCATGTATACCTAGTGCATACATTATTTGCCTTCTTTAGCCCTCAAAATATAATTTTAGAAAGTATCGAGTATCTAAAAAGACCAAAGTGAAATGATAGTATGTGGCCTTCACCAAAGGAAATTTAGAGTCAAGAGAAAATTCCACTATTTTACCACCCTCAGAGAGATAGCATACATGTTCTCTGACTCCGCAGTGATAAAATACTGATGTACTTTCGCACACTAGAGCTCCTGCCGCTGAAGATTGCTGGAATTGCTCCCTAGGGCAAGCTGGTGACAACAGCACTCCCTGTGACTTCCTTTACTCGCCTGAATACTCTCAGCTTACGCTGTGCTTTTCTTTATGCTGTTATTCCCTGTGTAAGAAAAGCACTGCAGAATGAAACACTAACATGACTCAGGACTCAATGGGGAAAGTGGTGGTCTCAAATTTTGTGAATAAGGTAAGGCTTTTAGGCTACTTCTCTTTATATAGGTTGGTTGTGTTCGTTCACGTTCAGAAACTGAAAGAGTTGTTACCTCTGATCGACCAATCCGATCAATGTTCGAAATATCGTACACATCTGCCACTGCTGCAGTGTCCACACCACCTGTGCCACGCTTCTGCAGTCTTAGGTTCTCCAGGATCTTCGAAAAGCGGGGATCCTGGGACAAGGGATAATACTTAGTGTTGTATGAGGCAAAATCCATTTGCTGTCATTGTCACATTCATTTAGAAAAGATGATAATAACAGTTAATATTGAGCATATATTTACTATAAACCAGTCCACTAAATCTTTTAAACCTTACAACAACCACATGAAGTAGGTATTGCTTTCACCCCCCCTTCACAGATGAGAAAACTAAGGCTCAAAGGAATTAACTTGCCCAAGGTCACATATCTAGAAGGTTGCAGAGCTGTTGTTAACTACTGAACTGCTTTTTTGGCATCTGGATGCCAGCGTTGGTGAATTTTTATTATTTATCTATATAACAATGATCACTGATATAATTAAAAAGATGAAGTTAAATCATTAAATAACTTTTTAGCATTGAAATTTTGAATAACAAAACTTTTTTTTTGGCAGGAAGCACATTTTCTAAAATTGTTTTAAAGTATTTGATTCACTTGATGTGCTGTGGCAATAATTACCAGTTGTCCACTAGAATCCATTTTCCGCTTCTTCCATAAGTGGAGCTAAGAAAGTGACCACCAACTAAGCTCTTGTTGAGTTCCTGCAGAATGATGTATGCCACTTCCAGGCCTAGACTATAAATCTTTGCATGGAAATACCTGCATGCTCTCTCCACACGAGCTAGAACGTGGGGCCTTACGGTAATTCTGCAAGGGGACAATGCCTTGAGACAGTGGACTTCAAGGGTAGTTCCCTGCCAAACAGCATTACCTGGAAATTTGTTAGAAAGGCAAATTCTGCAGGTAGGCCTGGGAATCTGTGTTTTTACCAGCCTCCAGGTGATTCTGATGCAGGCACTCGCAGAGACAGAGAAAGAGATGGAAGGGACCAAGGTACAGAGCAGAGCAGCCTGCCTACCTATCTGGGAGAATTTAAACTTCTTGTTCTAGAAGCTGCAGTCCTTTCTCATAGCCCTTTAACCATCTGTGCTGCTGATACAAATGTCTTTTGAGGTAAACTTAACACTTTCTTATCATTTTCTGTTGTAGGTGCAGAAAGTAAGGGTAAAGGAATGGGCAGTGACATTTTCTCTCTTCATGAAGCAGTCCCATTTGAGCTGATCCTGGGGAAACCCAACAGGTACATTACATTACCTTGCTGAGCTTTGGAATCCTAACGTGGACACCAGCCCGTAATCCGGTGCCGAGGTTCGAAGGGCAGGTCAGAATGTATCCTAGGCGCTCATTCCACATGAATTCCCAGCCTCGTTCTTGGATTAAGCGTTCTACCTACAACAGTGAACAAATGACAGATTTCCCAAATATCTATTCATTCAGCACACCTCAAACATCAGAAAGAGAGGTGTGTATTATATGTTTACCATGAATGAAATGCAGGTAAACTTATAGTACTTCCTGAATGGAAAATGATCTCTCTCCTATTAAAATATTAAAATGGTCCAATTAAATTAGATGAACCATGTAAAGCATTGAACACGGTACCCAGCACACATCAAACACTCAATACATGTCAATTGCTGATATTTTTCATGTGAGGATAGTAGGAGAATGTAAGACTTCTCAGCAGGTAGGGCCATGGTCAGGTTACTTATGAAGATAGTTACATCCTATACTGTCTCTCTGCTTAGAATTCAGCCAAGAACACTATTAAAGAAATCAGAAAATAAATAATGACCCATATACTTCCCCCAAACCATTCTGGTTTCAAGTGAGAAGCATGGCAGCTTGCTAATGACAAAAGAAAATCATTCATTTTTTGAAGCACTGCCCTGAAGTCCCACCCCCAAAAGTGCCATAATCCCTAAAAAAAAAAAAAAAAAAAAAAAAAAAATTAGCCCTATCCTGGAAGTCACTGTAGTGTCTTCTTTCAAAAATGAAAAGTAAAGATACTTTATTTTGTGAAGCTTCAGAAATCTCTGATAACATCTTACTTCTTTTAGTCCACGACAGAATCGCTCAAATACTCTTTTCATATTGCCTCCTTTTTCCATAGAGATTACCCTGGTGTGGTCTTCCTCATTAATCCAGATGAGAAATGTCTTATCATAATTATGCCTAATGAAGAGAGAAATATGGTGTTGAGTGTTAATTACATTTGTTTCAACACATGAAAATTCTCATTACCTCGGTAGCTTGATTGCTTCATTTCACCTTTCTTATTTCCTAGATGGCCCTAATCTCTTAATTGTGCCTGAACAAGTACTACAAAATAGTGTTACATGACAGAATAAAGAATAAGACTAGCTCCACCCTTAAAGATGTCATGTTTTTGCCCAACAAGAATATAATCGCCCTCGTTCCTCAGACTCAGACGACAATAATTCAGCTATAGTAACATTTGGCTTTGACACTTACAACAGTATTTTGTAATCTAATATATTCAACCAAAATCTGTGGTGCTTAAAAGAGAAAAAAAAGATTTTACTTGCAGCCCATGGTGTTTGGGGTGCAGAAGATTTCACCTATGTTTGCTGAATTGATAGAGCCTGACTATCCGCCCCCACTGAGCAGCTGCTCATAAACACTTTTATCTCAGTTCTTTTGGGTTGTGTCATAATAACCTACCAAGGTACAGGAATCAAAGTGGATTGAGGACTGTTGGCCAAGATAAAATATATATACACTTGATATCCATTCTTCCTTGTAGGGTTTTGCTTAAATCCTCAATATTTATTTTTCATTTTCTGCTCTTTTGTTTTAATGTCATGAAACAGATTCTCTGTGAGGTCAAATAATATGAAGCTAATTTTTTCTTAAAAGTATAGTCTTTTTCTCATGCATAATTCATGCAAACCAGCGAACATTACTGTAGATCTTAGCAACATCCCAATACTTAGGTGTATCTCTCCCTCCCTCACACACACACACACACAATTTCTAAGTACTGTCTTCTCCATTTAGCTCAGGCTGATCATGCTGTCAAGTGCAAGTCACAGAAACTTCAGGTTAGGACAAGCAGGTGACCTGAAGGAAATCCTCTGCACACACTGCAAATGTGAAATGCTATGTCCATACCAGATTCCCCTGGCATCTGGCCAGTCACGGGCCATCCCAGCACATGTTAGTAAAGGGGATACTGGCTTATCAAACAGAAAGTGGTCCTGCAGGCCAAAAGGGACAAAGCAGAAAAGAAAAACTAATGAGATCACACATGACTGCAAGAGCCAGGTGCTCAAGTTTTGACTCGTTAATAGTAGCTGAGATCTCTCAGTCAGTAGTTCTCAGCCTTGGCTGCCCACTAGAATAACCTGGGAACTTAAAAAAAAATACTAACACCTAGTTTCCATCCCCCAGAGAGTCTGACTTAATTGTTATTGGGTATGGCCCGGTCATAGGGAATTTTAAAAGCTCCTCAGGTGATTCTAGTATAAGGCTAAGGTTGAGACCCACTGGCTTAGCCCAGATGAAAATACTTCACCGCTATGGAGTGTGTATACCCTACTAGCACCAACCCTATTCAATGGCTGAATGGGTAGTGAGTGACAGAAGCTATCCTGAAAAGTCGGTTCTACACAGCCACTATTCTCTATGTTTCTAACATTATTGATTCATTTGTTATCATTCCTTTCATTAAAAAGTATTAGAGATGTAAAATAATGATCTATAAATAAAAATAGACACTATTAATTTAATGTTCAATATGTGTCAGGCTCTATGCTATGTGCTTTTATTTCCTTTAATCCTCAGAACAACACTATGAGGAAGTGTAATCACTCTGTTTTATAGGTGAAGAAAACTGAAATTCAGAAAGAGAAAACAACCTACCCAATATCACACAGGTAGGAAGAGGCAGAGCCTCAATTCAAACCTAGACCTGTATGATTGCCAAGCTTATGCCTTTAACTACATGATACTACTCTACATATCAAAATCAATGTCAAATGACTGACATTTTTCTTTCCTTGTATACATAGTAAGAATATTATACTGAAATAAGAAATCAAGGGGATGTGGGGAACAAAGTCTTTCTACAATCTCTGAGAGGTAGAAGAAGTCAGAGACTTGAGCCAGGACAGACTCGTGGACTGTCACTACCCAGAAAACAGCCTGTCCTTTAAGCTGGAAACCAGAAGTGGCTACTGAGGCAGAAGAGGGCTTGTTCTGTAATAGGACAAAGAAGATTGGCCTGTAGCTGCAGAGACCAGGAGACCGAGGCCCATTGACCATAAAGCTGGCCTGTCAGGTTTGGAAATGGGATATATTTTGTGGCACTGCATCCTCTAAAAAGACAGAGAGTTGTTTCTGCTGCTTCTTGGAGTTTAGTTAAAAGTTACTTTTGAAACTGCCCTCTTGTTTAGACTGTGTTACAGGGGAAAAAAAGATAAGACTGGAGTTTCGTCCACCCTAGTGTTAGAGTGAAGCTGCGGAGGATGTGGAGGCAGCAGGAATCCCAGAGGCTGGCCCCGGTGCCAGCCAGGGCAGGCCTTACACCTGGATAATTTATTTTCCAGATCTCCCTAGTTTCCAGGACTAAATGTGGGTGTGCTCAGGAGACCATCCACAGGGCACAGACAGGATTTCCATACCCAATTGTTCTATCTAACAGACAAGCAGAGGAATCCTCCATTCACCCACACCCATGGATGTCCAAACCACCAACTCCATGTCGGAGGTTCCTCTGCAGATTTTTTCCCTTAGAGTATTTCCGTGTCTTGGCCTAAGGTTTTAAGGCCTCGTCTCCTTCACTGGTGTGAACAGGCCGAAGCCCTCTCAGCAAGGGCAGGGGCCCCAGCTCCTGGAGAAACCACACAGCGTGGGTCAGGGCTCTTGGCTCAGCTCCACCCCGGGCAGCCTGGGTGGTGTAAGGGCCACTCACGTCGATGAGCCGTTGCTGGTCTTGCTCCGTCATCTCGGACAGCTTGTAGTAGCGACCAGCCAGGTCCCCCTTGAGGCCCTCCAGGGCCGTGATGGCCACGTTCTCCACCTCCCGCCGCTCGGCGCGGCTGCAGGCGGGCGGCAGGCTCAGGCCGCGGATGCTGCGGCCCGTGCGCACGCGGGACGACAGCACGTAGCGCTCGTCAAACTGCCCGTGGCTGACCTGACGGGCAGAGCGCGCGGTCACGGCCACCGCCAGGACCACGGTCCTGCCGCCGCCGCGGCCATGGCGGGTTCCAGCCCGCTGACTGGCGGCATCCCCTGCAGGGGACCCTCAGGGCCGCACAGCCACGTGCTGGACACCTTCTGGTCCTGGGGACAGGGCCGGAGCAGTAGGGGCGGTGAGGCAGGGCTACTTTGTACAGCGCCGCCTGAAGGCCTTGGCCCCTACGTGGTGGGTGAAATAAGGAATTGCTTTAGAAAAGGCTTAATTACAGTTCTGAGCGCCCACACCGCCCCAGTGGTACTTACTAAGGAAAACAAAGACTTTGGGACCTTCCCGACGCGCTGGGCGGCCCTCCAGGAAGCATGCAGTGCCAAGGCTAAGGCGGACACAGAGCTTTTAAGGGGCCTCTGCCCCCGGGGCCCTTCTCTCAGGTGCTCCTGACTCTGGGTTCTGGAGTGCCCGCTTCATAGGTGGGAGCATAGAGGGTGAGCCTACCTTGGATGCATCCAGATCCGTAGGATGCTTCATCACCCTGGGGTCATAGCCATTGTGCCTGAGTTTGATGACAGGGTCAAAAAGGTCGGCAAACACCTGCAGGAGGAAAGAGGCTCCTGTCTCCTCTTTAATTGGTTTGTCTATATTAAAAGACTACCATGCAGGGAATGGGTGTGAGAGTGGATTGGTGATGGATGATGATGATGGTGATGATGATGGGCTTATATCAGAAAAAAATTCTTCGAGGTACCTTGCCCTTTAGGAGGGGGCAGGGCTGCAGAGCATCATGGTAACCTTCACCCAAATGGTTATGCCAAGATCACTGCCACCAGACTGAACAAGAAAATCTTGTGTTTAAGAATGTGAATGTTTTCCCCAGAAGTTCTTGCCTTTGTAGAACTAAAGAAGCTGCCAAATCAAAGTCTAAGTAGTTTTGTGGTCAAAAGGGAAGGTGAGGTTCTAGAATATAAGCAACATAATAAAATCGTGGACACCCAGCTTCACTAGAATAAAAGTACATAGCAGTAGTTAGGAAAAAGCAGAGACCTTCCACCCCATGAGGACCTTTCCAGCCCAAAATATCTCAGGGAAAACCTATTCTTTAAAAAAACAAAACCTTTAGGAACATCCTTTAGGTAAAAATAACATTATGAGAAGACATAAGAGAGCACCCTGCAGGCTTCGGGAGCTGTGGGAAAGTGAGGGGGCTCTGTGTAGGTATAGGGGGCAAACTCTACTCAGGGACTCAGAGAGCCCATAGTCGTGCACTGCTGTGCATGAAGGAAACATTCTTGTTTATTCAAGATGGCTCCTGCCATCCTCTTGAAGGTTGCCTTCCCAGGGAACTGTTTTCAGATCCCTGCAACAAAAGGTGCAGAGTGGGCCGACCTCAGGGTGCAGGCTGGAGGCATTTGCCATGACTAGAGGCTGCTCCATGAAGAAGGCCACATGATGGCTGAGCTCCCCTAACAGAAGACCATCCCATGCTTCTGCGCTGAGGATGAGGATGTGAAAATCATAAGATTTTTCTGAGAGATTTGAACTTAGTATTCTGGGCTACTATCAATAATTCTTAAAGTTAAAGACACACCGAACCATCCTCTCCCTGAAATAAAGCCCAGCCACAAATACATCATCCCCTAACGTCTTATTGGTGAATACACATCACCAATAAAATAAATTGAAAGGTTTTATGTTATCTTCTCTGTACCCATTCACTCCCTTGACAAGCTCAGAGAGCTCTGTCATGCAACTCATTCCTCCGTGGGGAGGGACACTAGTGTGGCAGCAAAGGAAGCCTCGTCCCTGGGAAGCTGTAGACCTCATTGTTCCACAAAGTATTCCAGATGTTCTGCTGAAGTTAGTTTCCCTTTAGAGGAGCCGTGCCCAAGAAGACAGAAAGCTGGCCCCAAAGAGAATGGAAGGACTCTGGGACCCAGGGCACCCCCTTTCCTCCACTCTGGAACAAGCAGCTGATAGTTTTACCTGATAGGACTCCTCATCACCAGCCACCATGCCCACAGTCTTTATGAAGGGATGGCCAGGGTTGTCCACTCCAGTCTGGATACACTGGTCCAAGGTATAGCCATTGGGGGTCACCTTGTTGCGGAGCTTGGCATAGATGGCAGGGGTGAGGCACTCGGCCATGCAGTTGTTGTGCTTGCGCAGGTCAGGGTAGTCGGCACTGTGTGTGGAGAGGAGAGGCTTTCAGCGACAGCCCCTGAAGAAAGGGGCCTATGATTGGGCTTTGTTTTTGCACATCCTTCCAACAGGCTCTCTTTAGTCAGTTGGCATAGGGACATTTGACTTGGAGTCATGACCGAAGTAAGACAGATTTTAAAAAGTCCCCTGAAATGCCAGAGAAAGGGGCCTGTATTCCATGATGCTGGCCGCAGCAGCCCACAGACTGTTGCTCATGTTCATGTAAAGAGGAGATGGAATGACAATAATTAGAAATTAAATTAAAATCATATGCAGACTTTTTTAACCCAGAAGTTTTGGTAAAAATATAACATCCATCTTTTGGTCCCTTAGGTCTTGTGGTGAAGAGGCTAGAAATTCTGCAAGTGGGACTATATAGGAATTCAGTTATTTATCTGTCCTTTGTCTCTGATGCAAGCTTCATGGCTATCTGCTTTGTTGAGAACAGTGCCTGGCTATTGAAACAGGCATTCAGTAAATATCTGTCAGAATAATACATGGAAAGGAATGAAATGGGGTGCTATCTTACTCTGGGATAAGAATTGGTTGCAGAATAGAGGATTCAGGATCACCATGGACTCAAGCACAGGCAGACTCAGCCCAGGAGCTCCTGAGGTACTGGTGGGAGCCAGTAATTCCCTCAGGGACCCTGATTCCCACAAAATCCAGTGAATGCCTCTGAGAAACACTTCACTTGGAGCTTTTCTTGCCTCTCCCATCCACATCTGCCTATGTAGACGCCCTTAAAGTCAGCACTGCCGTCCAACTCAATTCAGTGTGTGTGCTGGCTCATCCATGGCCAGGTCTCGAGGGCTGAGAAAACATGCTCAGCTTATGCCATGCCTCCACTTCCAATCTGCAATGTCCTTTAAAGCTTATACTTAAAATGATAACATCACATTTTCCAGAAGGTGTTATAGCAGCGAGTAAGGCATGCGTCTGTAATCAGAGTCTTTGGATTTGCATTTGGCTGGACTAGTTGTGTGAATTTGGACACTATCTAATTTTCTAAACCCACATTTCATCACAAAGGGATGCTAAGATGAATAAAATAGATACTCCATATACAGTACTTAACACACATAAAAGTGCTCAATAAATGTTAACTATTACTATTATTACTATCCAACTAGATTGCAAGCTCCAGGCAGGAATGATGACACTACACTTCCTTGTATTCACTACAGGTCACTGTGTTTAATGAGTCTCAAAAATGACTGTCAGTTTGACTTAGTCGTCCTCCAAGGCGAAAAGAGGGTCACTTGCTGACAGTTTCCAGCAGAGGACAGCATACTGCTGCCTGGCACTGGGAGCTACTCTAAAGCTAAGAGCACTTACCTTGCAGGGAATAGCCTGTGCTGGTCCCGGGCCTCAGCATTCACATTCTGCCTGTTCAGCAGGTATCCAGTGGTCAGGGCACTGGTGCCCATGGTGGCAAATAACAGAGAAGCATTGCGGCCAGTTAGCAACTTGGAGAAGATGCTGGCCATCCTTCTTCTTGGATGAGTGTCTGGAAAACAGGGAAGCTAGATTAGACAGCCTCAGAGGGTGGCCCTGAACCATAGCACAGAGTTCAACGAGCAAGAGAAAGAACCGCAGAAGCCATAGCCCCTCTTTCGGTTTGTTGTTTTCTTTTTTTCCCTTTATCCCCACACTGCTTGAGGAAATCTGGGTAGTTTTAGACACTGTGAATATCAAACTGCCTGAAGTCCATGACCTTTTTGTCCAGTTATCTGATATAAGAAAAATAAACAAAAACAGGATTTCTGGCGACCTAGAAGGTCCTTTGCATCCCTGCATGCCCAGTCAAACCTTACTGTCTTTTTTATTTTTTAAAAAACTAATATTTGTTGAGCTCTTACCATGAGTTATGTACCATGCAAGGGGCCTTACAAATGTTGTCTTCAGTCTTTAGAACAATCCTGCCAAGTAGGCATTATTTTGCAGATGGGGAAACTGAGGCTCAAGATAGGTTAAGCGACCAGCTCCAGATCTCAGGGCCAACACACTGAACTCAAGATTGTCTTTGGATTTGAACCCAGGCTTCTCTTTGTCCCTGGATACAGACAGGCCTCTTGCAGACCCCAGTACCGCACAGACAGCTCCACGCTGACCAGCAACTGGAGGGGAACCTCTTGTGTGGTTTAGGACCTAGGGGTGCCACAGATCACTCTGCTCATTTTGACCCCCAGAACCATAAAACACATTTAGCACAGTAGCTCCTGGTCACAGGATTGTCACCTCAGAGCATGTGACTCCCCCGGAGTCCCAGAATATTAGAAGCCTGTTTTTTTACCTTGTCCTCAGACTTCTGCTGAAATGGCCTAGATGCCGGGGCTACCTTTGCCCACTCCACTCTGATGCCCGGCTCCCAAAGTACCACCAGCCATGCTGGGGACTTTGGGCCAGCCTGCTTTTCTCTGAGGAGAGGGGGCTTATTGTCTCTCCCCTTCCTTCCTTCCTTCCTTCCTTCCTTCCTTCCTTCCTTCCTTCCTTCCTTCCTTCCTCTCTCGCTCCTTCCGTTCTCTCTCTCCCTCTCTCACTCTCTCTTTCCTGCCTACCCCCCTTCCTCCCTCCCTCCCTCCCTCCCTCCCTCTCTTCTTGCTTTCTTCTCCCTTTATACAGAAGTCCTGATTGCAGGGGTGAGGCGGAAGGTCATTGTTTACAGCAGCAGGACTAAAATCTGACAGCATTCCTGGCCTCCAAGCCAGGGAGATTTCTATATGGGGTGCAAGATCACAGCCAAAGGCAATATTCGTTTTATTCCTGTCCTTGTTCTCTCCATTAACAAATGAGAACCACCACATTAAACCCATTTGTCAGAGTGCCCAACGTGTGTGTGTGTGTGTGTGTGTGTGTGTGTGTGTGTGTGTGTGTGTGTCTGTCCCAGGCAAGTGTACTGGGAGTCTGAGTCCTAGTATAAGGGTTTTGTCCGGTTTTCTGATATCCTGGAATGTGGAGGCCTTTGGTTCTGTCACTGACTCAATTCTGAGCCTCCAGGTGGTCCCGAATATCCTGGATGGAGACGCCATAGGTACCTTTCTGCTGACTCAGTGTTATTTTAGGTTCACTTGTACACTGTGTCCATGTGTCTGAGCTCCTTGGGGCCAGAGGACAGTGGCAAGCCAGAGGGAGGACCACATGTCAGCTTTCCATCCAGAGAAAGTCACCCCAAAACAGTGGACATCTGGGGTTGAACGAGCTCCACAGAACACTCTGAACAAACTCCCCTGACGCTAGTCTCCTAGGCCAGCAGAAAAAGGCTGTATCCTCCCAGTTCTAAAAGAGCAAAGGGTTCAAGTTATTTCATTACCACTGGATATACTGTCACACTAATGGACACCCTTGGGCACCTCTGTTTTATTCAGCAGGTGGAAAGCCATAGGCAGGAAATGTTTACAGTCTTTCCCTGTAACACAGGTGTTTCCTAGGACTCATCTCTGACAGCAAATCGTTTTCAAGAAAATAAGAAGTTGGAACCATCTAGTCCTTTGAAATGCTGTAAAGGAGTGAGCGCCTCTTTCCATGCCCAAAATAAAGAGTCTCTGTGGCTTCTCAGGCAGGGGTGGCTGTGACCGCCAACGGTCACCTTCATGACTGGCTCCCTGTGGGATTCCTGACTCAGTGGGCAGGAACTCCAAGAATGCCTGACACAAGGTTCGGTGTGGTTGGTTTCTTCTGAGAAGGCAAACGGATCCTCTCTAAGCTGCGGCAGAGATAGAGACCCAGGGCCTCTCAGCCAAGGCAAAATCTGTCTCAGAACCAATCTTTCTCCTGCCTTTAAGCACCCAAGACTCCCCATTCCTTATTCTCACCCCCCCCACACACACAACCCAGTTTCCTGGGCCTTCCTCAGCCACTTCTGGAGAAAAGCTGACCTGCCCATTCGCTAAGGGTGTGATGTGATCACCAAGCTGGCAGAGTCTGTAGGAGCATGTGGCACTCATGTGCTTTGATGGACTGGTGCCTTAACCCACAAGAAGGCTTCCGTCTGAAGGCTGGGGTCTTCAGAAAAGGCACCGCTAAACGCAGAGGAGGAAGCGGAGTGCTCACACCCCTGATAAGGCCCTGATCTCCTCTAAGAGCCTGCCTGGTCAGGAAGCCCCCTTGTCGAGTTCTGGTGGTGGCGGGGGTGTTATTCTCTGTGAAAACACCAGCAGTGGGAAACGTGAGAGCCACAGACAGGGAAAGAGGCACTGCTGGAAACAGCACGACGGCCAAACTAGCGTAGCCTTGTGAGGGCTTTAGCTGCCACCTCACACGATTCCAGGTGACCCTCTGGGGGCGTCGAAGAGCAGGAAGGTCTAAAGAGCAGCACTGAGAAGAGCCAGAAGGTTTTGGCTTCTTTTGGCAAATGCCACTGTCCACACCCACCAGAGCTTCCAAACGCAGAGATGTCACCCACTCAAGAAATGAGAACAGGGCTGACAGCAACTCACTGAGAGCCAACCAACCAAACAAGCAAAGAAGAGGCTTTTGTTGGAGAGGAAACACGTTTAAGCCAATGTGGCAGCATTTTACCTCTGGTGGGGAGAAAACAGTTACTTGGCTCCTTATTAATGTGTTAATAATTTCGAAAATGAATTTCTAGTAATAACATGAACCAGTTTAACCTGGATCCGGCTACTGACCCTATTAGTAATTAGCTACCTTTTGAGGACCTCAAAATGTTCATATTTTAGTTTGTGTATCCTGGTCACTGATTTGCCACTCTTGATGCTGCCGAGGGAAAGTATTCCAAGAAAGAAATTGATTGATCTCTAAATTACAAGGGAAAGAAAGTCGAAGGTCAAAGTCTCAAACTTAGTGGCACTTAGATTGTTTTCCAAAGATATCCTGATTCTCTCTAAAAACAAACAAACAAACAAACAAACAAAAACAAAACAACAAAAAAAGCAGACATTGCAGCAGGGTGCTGATGCGGTTCTCACACCTCATGCACAGCTGTCCCATGGACTGGTCACCCATGCCTGTGTGCAGGGGACAGGGAAAGGCTTCAGTCAGGGCAGCACTCTGCAGGCTTCTTTAGTCACCATGCATGCCACACACAGGAGCAGTGCCCCGGAGAACTGTCCTACTCGTGGTCCGGGCGAAGAGCCTCGGTCCACTGTTCGTTCACAAGGCCCCTCACACTGGATCCAGCAATGCCCCCACTTGGGAAGAATAAAACCAAGTTTCATTGTCTCACTGACCTTGGAGCCGGAGTCGCCCGCGTCCTGCTGCAAGCACACAGCCAAGAAGTGTAATGCGAGCTGGCTGATGGGCCTGGAAAAGGTTCCCAGGCTGGGCGGGACTGGTTCCCCACCGGCCAATCGCGTTTAGGACCTCTAGGACACACTTGATCCCCCAGCTGTGCCCTTGAAGGCTGGCCACTGACTTCTCTGCCACCCAGCCCTGGGCTCTTTCTAGCACCTGCCATTTCTCTGAAATGTCCCACCCCCCCAACTTGGGTCCTGGAAGCTGCCTGAAGGCTTTGCTGGGGGTTCTCACGCCTGCAGCCTGGCTCACTGGCTGCCCAGTCCTGCAGGCCTGTGCATTGGGGTGCAAGGACATGCTGGGGAAACTGTCACGTCTGTTAGGGGACTTGTTTCTACCTTCCCTCAGGAGTGTTACCCTGAGGCTCAAGTAAGCTCTGGAGAATGACTGCCCACTCCTGCCTCCCCATCCCCCCACCCCCACCCCCTACCCCATCCAAGGTGTTTGAAGCTCCCTCTGTCCTGCTGTGAATGGCTCTGAGCCAGGGACCAGGGTCCTCCAACTTGTTTAGGGCCTGGATCCGGGAATGACAACAATCTCATTTCCCTTCTGAAGTAGATTGCTAGACAATCTCACTTTCTGTCCACACCAGCTTAATACGCTCCCCAGAAAACCCAGCAGGCCATATTCCTGTTAAAAATAGCCCTCCTTGGGACGTCCACCACACACCGGAAAGGTTGACTGTAAATAGCAATGACCCACCAGGACTTTGGACAGCAGCCCTGCCCCTGCAGAGGAAGCTGCCTAGGCCCCTGGTGACTGTCACGTACCCAGCTTTTGCAGCCATGTGCACATCAATAGCTGGTTCCTTTCCTTTCCTTCTCAGGGCCCAACCCATGATCAGAGGGGATGATGGAGCAGGGGGCGAAGCCCAGAAATAACCTTCCACCTGGAGTGACTCTCTTTCAGAGTTTCCAATTCTTTTGAATATAACCCATAGTAAAAAATGTATTTTTTCCCTCTGAAGTGAGGAACTGACTGGCAGAGCATATGAAGGGACCTTCTGGGGGTGGAAAGTTTCCTGATTTGGGAGTATTGAATGGATATAAATGTGTGAAAATCCTTAAGCTGTACACTTAAGTTTTAAGCACTTTGCTGTGTATTAGTCATAACCTCGGTGAATATATATGTTATCATAATGACCTAGCTTACATTGAATCAAAAATTTTACAAACCGATACTTACTTTTTCTACCTATGACATACTGAGATATTTTCTAGGCTCTTCTATTTCATTAAAACAATTGCAAACTAGGACCAACCAAACTGATGGCATAATCCTCTGAAAAGTCAGTTTCCAGTCTGCACGTTCTGTTGTAATGGAGCAGGTCCCTCTGGCCCCTGGGGGCCTCCCCTGGCAGAACAAGCAGTGCACTGGAGGTCTGTGAGGCTGACGAGCTGCTGAGTAGACCGGGCTCCTTTAGGGTGCCTGTCCATACACCTCAGCACTTCATCTTACAGTGTGATTTTATATAAGTTACTAGTGAGGTCAGAAGAAGGAAAGTTGGGAACTTGGTTGAGAAAAGGGGGTGCCACCCTTTGAGGGCTTGGGCACCTCCAAGCATATCATAAAGGTGGTCAATGATGGGGCAGCTGCTACGTATGACTCACAGTAGAGATTCTAGATTTCCAAAAATCCTTCAAACGCGATCCCTGTCATATGCTATTTATTTCTCTCTCATTGTTGACAACTCCTCTTCAGAGTCTAGGGGTTCTAGTCATCCCTAGCAGCCAGTGTGGCCATGTGGCTGACTCTTGCCATAGGGACAGGAACAGACATGAGGCACACAACTGCCATATCATTTGCTTTAAAGGAAATCTGTTCTGGGCTTGTTCTCTTCTCTGTCCCTGAATCCAGCTGGCACCTGGATGTGGCATGACCTGGACTTGGCTGACAGGTGAGGGCAAGTCTTGTGGGGTAGCCAAGGAATAAGGTGAAAGGAACCAGGCTTCCCGAATGCCCATCAGCCTGATTGCTCATTTAAGAACTGGGGGGAGGGGGGGGAAGGCCAGTGGGATAGGAAGGAGCCACATTCTTCCTTTCTTCATGCTCTCATATGCTCAACAGCTGCCTCACGATCTCTTCAGTTCTAAATGTTATGGCAACTTCATCTACTTGACAGAACGTAAAGTATATTCATATGTATTATTTCATGGAAAAACTGCAGGAATTCTAGGGGCAGATATGATCTTATTTTTATTTTACAGATGAAGATCTTGGCCTTGGAAGGCTCGAGAGCTTGTCCACAATCAGAGCTGGTGCAGGTCCAGCCTCCACTCCAGCAGCTTTGCTTCTCTCCACAGCCTCTTCCCAAGCGTTGAGTTGTCATTAGGTGAACAAAGCTGTTCAAGAAACAGTGAGTTCTATGTGCCTGGAGGTAGTCAAACAGGGGCTGAGGATGTCACAGGAAAGACTTAAGCACTAGAAAGATAAGAGGACTAGATGGCCCTTAATATCTCTTTTGAGGTCCTCAAATCCTCTGATATTTGAGTGCTTGCAACATGGACATCTAAACTGTTTTTTCTCCCTGAACTGTAGAAGTAAAAAAATGTCTGAAGGAACTCATTGTTTTGAAGAAGACAATGTAGGAAAATATGAAAAGAATTCAATGAAGAGACTGAGATGTTTGAGACGTCAAGAAAGGTGAAATTTAATTTGCATATAGGCATAGCCCACACCTCACCCTGCAAACAGCACAAACCCCTCTGTCAGATTTGCAGTGACTGGACGTAAACAGTAGTTATCTCAAAGTAACACACAGGCTTGTCCATTACACGCGCGCGCACGCACACACACACACACAAATAACAAATACATTTAAATCCTCTGCAAAAGAGAGACGAGGACGGTAATTATGTTACCTCACATTTGGACTTTACAGTCTAATCCATTTTGTCCTCATGATAGCAGAGTGAGGTAGGCAGCACAGAAATTCCTAGTAACTTCATTTTACGGGTGAGAAAACTGAGGCTCAGAGAGGTTTCAGCACTGGCCTAAGGTTTCCCTGCTTGTTGGTACAGAACTAGGCCCAGAACTTTCCTTCATTAGTGCTTTTCTAGGGCAAAATGAAAACGGTTGTGTAAAATATAGTGGTTCAACATCATTAAGCAGAACGATTACTTTTCTTGAGTAGATGAGATCAAGCACAATCAGCCCTCATGTTGATGTCATGCTGTGTGGCAGACAAGATGAAGAATTTTCTGAATCATTCGTGTGTTTATACCTACAATAAAATGGTTGTTTTCCACTGTTTTCTGTTTAGCTCTGTCCTGCCTTAATTTTAAGTCCCTAACAAAAATGAAGAAATTACACTCTGATTAGATTTCATCGACTCAAGTCTTATTACCAAGATTCAGAGAGTGGCATCAATAATCACTTCATTATTTAATCTTACAATCTCTTGTCCTACTGAAGCACAAATGAATCTTATTCATTTATTCCTTCTGGCTGTGGCCTGCCTCTATTCCATAAATAATAGTGATCATTTTATCCCATATCAGTCAACAGTAGTAAAAATGACAAACTTTATAGGTTTGTTTTTTTAAAAAAAATCTTATACTTTAAAGCAAAGGGAAAGATTTTTCAGGAAGAATGAAATTAAACTTTCAAAAGAAAAGCTAAATAAAATCCTTTGTTTTAAAATAAAAGTTAATTTTATTGAGAATAATCCCACTTATTGCATTACTCTTTTTAGTTAACAATTTAAAAGTGACCCAATCACTACTGACCCAAGGTCTTGTCACGTATAATACCATGAGAGAAGACGACGAGCTGGTCCATCATCACACACACTCCAAATTGGAACATAATGGAGTTTTCTCTTTCAAGCTATTCAATATTTATGAGTTTCATTTGTTTTTACGTAATACCTTAAGATGTACTGAAATTTAACAAACAGTAGCGGAGACTTTCTGTGAGAGCCACTTGACAACATCACAACAGTAGTTTAAAATTCCCTCTTTAAATTCCTTCAGAGAAACACTAAGGAAAAGTGACAATATTCTTCTTCATGCCTATATCTGTCACATAAGATATTGGCCTAAGTAAGAGATTTGTCCCTGTAACAAAACTAGATGTCTTAGTTAATAACCAGTGGTATCTCCTAAAATCCCCAAGATAATTTTAATGACAGTACAAAATGTGGGAATTCATCTGCAAGCATGAAATTGGATTTTGCTTCTGATTTTCTCGGTTAATTTTGCAATAATTAAGTGTTTGCCACTTGGCTAATAGAGGCTGACCTCTGATCTACTCTTAGAAGTAAGTATCATACAATGGAATACAGGCAGACACAGCAGGGGCGTGCACGCTCCAACAATACACACAAGCTTGCAAAGCAGGATAGGATGGGTGCTTGGACAAGAGGAGGGGACATCACAATTGCTCTTGGGGATTTTAAATGAGATCAAATTTAGGTTTTTAAAATGCGCCTTCCTATCCCTGCTGGCCCAGAAACGGTGCATGCAGTTCCTCAAAGGGAACTCCCTTGCAGGCGGAGTTCTCTCTCTCTCTCTCTCTCTCTCTCTCTCTCTCTCTCTCTCTCTCTCTCTCTCTCTCTCTCTGTCTCTCTCTCTCTCAGCTCAGCCAAGCTTCAGACTCTAGGGAGTAGGAGGGTCTTGTTAGGCTCAATAAAACATTACAGGTTCGCACAGCAACGGACAGTGCCCAAAGCTGACCGCTGGGGAGCGCGTCTATCATTCTGCAGGAAATGCATGTCAAAGCTTTGCCTTTGCTTTGTCACTGCGCTCCCAAGGGAAGGCGCTGTTGGAATTAGTCTCCCCCCTGTTTTTCTCTAATGGGAATGGCCCTAGAACATCTGGGCAGAGAAATAGGGTCCGAACTTCCAAGTGAAGCGCACACAGAAGCATCCCGTCCCCTCTGTGAGACCCTGGGCATTCCAAGGCGGAACCTCATGCTTAACCTTTCCACGTGCTGTCTTTGCCTGGAAGTGCTATGTGCATGGTCCTTTTACTGATTTGTCCTGGTTTTGATTCATCTTCCAAGGCTGCTTTTGGAGCCAAGAAAGTTAACCTTCCCTTTCCTTTGCTTCTGCAAGACTTTGAGGTGCTTGGTACAACTGACATGTGTTAGTTCAAGCCCTCAGTTTCTGAACACAGAAATAAACGGCAAGTTATGCAATGTTAGAACCTCAGAAAAACCATGCTTCTTATCATGCATCAAGATGCATCAGCCTCTTATTTGAAACTGAAGAGAACAAGCAACTTTGTGTATAAAAGTTGGCTAATATGACTATTGAAAATATTTTTGGAATGCTTCAGATATTACAAATACTTTCTTTTTGCTTACTTGATATTTCACTATAGTTATATACAGAGATGGCCTTTACCATGCAGAAAAAATGTACATTCTCCATCTCTATGGTATGTTACAAAGCTGGTGCTTCTACTTGGTCTTATGAGCCAGCAAGTTGTGTTTATTAGTCAGCTGTTAGTTCTAACAACATAATTAAAGTGCAAAGAAAGAGGGGAAACAGCCAGACGGATCAACTTTTTTCACTGTCAGCATCAATATATTCGTGCCTCTACGTGAAAACGTCAGGTGCAATAGGCTCAGGCAACAATAACTCTATATTTTCTCCTCCTTCCTTTAAAGTAGAGCTCTCCCTGAGAAGAGAAGAGGGAGGTAAAGACAAGAGAGCCCCATTTCTTCAACAACTGACAATTGTGAAAAAAAGCAAGGTCACTTCCCCTGTCGAAGGTAGCAGGACTAACCCCTGCATTTGATTTTCTGATATAAGAGCTGTTGAGTTGTTGGACCCATTTCTCATACATGTACAATATTTTCACACAGAAATACCTCAAAATTTAAAAACAAAGATGGTTGGGAAGAACTGTCTACCAATAGGACACAAAAGTGTGGGTTTTCTAAAAGAAAATCACACTAAACAACTTTTTAAAAAAATACAGGCAATGGTCATAGTGAGCCTAAAATGGTTTGTGTAAATCAGAATAGATTCTCACATTACTCTGAGGGGTAAAAAAATAAAAATAAACATAGTAAGGTGCAGGGATGATTTATAAATACTATATCTTTTCACTTATTGAAACCCACTCTTCCCCACAGTACTTTGTGGCCTTCGGTCTTATTCTTCAGTTTTGTCTGTGAGGCGCAAAGGCGCCTTTTTGCAAACTCGGTACCCACCCCTCTGAGGGCACTGGCTTCAGGAAGAAGCCCGCACCCCACCTCATGCAGCCACTGGCTGGCATCCTCTGGGGCACAGCCTACTGAGTTTTTAATTAGAGAAATGTCATGTACAAATCCACTTGACTTTCATCATGTCTGTTTTATCCTGTTGCCTAAAGACTGAAAAAGCAGTTTCAGAACATGCCATTACTTCTCCATGCACCGAAACCATGCACATGCTGTAGACTGAAATTGCTTATGTGTCAGCACATCCCTAAGAAGTAAGCCTTGGCTTTGCTGGAAGCTTGTAACAAAAGAAATGTAACGGAAGCAGTTAAATCCTAGGAGAAGACTGCTAGGTATACCCAGGCCAATAA
This sequence comes from Cynopterus sphinx, assembly GCA_030015415.1. Taxonomy (NCBI): domain Eukaryota; kingdom Metazoa; phylum Chordata; class Mammalia; order Chiroptera; family Pteropodidae; genus Cynopterus; species Cynopterus sphinx. The sequence continues at coordinate 45,068,604 of CM057379.1, read as the reverse complement.
AGTGCCAAGGAAACACCACAGGCCTTTTTCAAGAATCCTCGTCCCCAAGTTCAGAACATGGGGTGGAGTCTGAAACTGACCTTACCTGCTCCATTAAAATGGCTACCACATCTCCCATCTTACATTCCCTTATGCAAATGTGCCATCATCAGCTTTGCCAAATACCATTCTTTTCACCTTCCCCACCCACGTTCGAAACACCTTTGACCCTCAACAGCTGGGTTTCCCTGGCTGGAGACAGAATTCCAATTTGTTCCATCTTTTTCCATGGACAAAGGAGACCTGGCTTTGTCTCCATCCCCACTGTCCCCACTGCACCGTGGGAGGCATGGCATGCACAGTTCTGTCCATCCTGCTTTCCATGAAAATTCCACAGACTCAGGGGCAAGGCCAAATCTTCAAGCAGGGAGCCGAGGTTCAATTTTTAGTGACAGCTCATACAGCGTATCTTCATCTATGATGAGGGCTTTGTCAAGCAAGTACTGAGTAACCTGGAGAAAGAGAGAAGTCCTAGCTTTCAGTGTCTGAACAGAATCGGACACAATTCAACATTTTCTCTTAAATATTTAAAAATTTTACATAACTAAAAATATTTATGAATATATTCTCAGTGTAAAAATAAAATCAAACACCTCTAGTCCTCTCCCAACTCTGGGCACTTTCTTCGAGAGGCACAATGTTATCATTTGGTTTGTATTCTTCCAAATATTTTGCCGTCTTTCTAGATATTACATGTGCTTACAGAAATCTATTTCCCTCTTGTAATCATAAGTGATATCATACTGTACATTTTATTTTTCTTTCATTTCTTAACTAAACTATAACTTGTGGAGAGCTCCCATGCCAGTATATAGAGCTCTACCTGCTGTATAGTATATTAATAGTGTGATATATTAGAGTTTAATAATCTCATGTTGATAAATGTGTAGCTGCAGTAATTATTTCACTATTACACAAAGTTACAGTGAAGTCCTTGTCAGCATGCTTCGTGGTGCACACATGTGAATGTTCCTCTCAGGCAGAGACTAGAAATGAAGTGAAAGGAAATGACACTGAAATGACAATGCTGGAGCATGAGTGGCGCTTTGTTTCTATTGAGATATAACTTACATAAGTAAAATTAATAGTTCGATCAGCTTTGACAAATGCTTGCACTATGAGACTTCCATACCCATCATGATACAGAACATTTATTTCCACCACCCCGAAAGTTCCTGCACACAGCTCCCAGTCCGGCTGCCCCTGGAAGCAGCTGCTGCTCTGATTTCTATCACCACGTTATCAGTTTTGTCTGCTCTAGAACCTCATGTAAGTGGAATCACCCAGTGTGTTCTCCTCTGTGTCTAGCTTCTTTCACGCAGCATGATGTTTTGAGATTCCTTTATTTGTGGCGTGTATCAGGAGTCTGTCCTCTTTCATTCCTGAATGGCATTTGTTGGATGGACACACCACATTTGTTCATCCACTGACCTATTTATAGATACTTGATTGTGTCCAACTTCTGGCTATCATTAAGAAACGCTGTGAACATTTTATACTACACTTTTATTGGGTATGTTTTCACTTCCCCCTTACATATTGCTGGGTCATTAAGTAGATGCACATTTAACCTTTTCAGAAATATACAAATGACAGTTTTCCAAAGCAGTTGTACCATGTAATGCTCACGAGCAATTTGTTAAGAGTTCTGGTTACTGGGAATATCGATTTTTAATTTTAAAAGATATAAAATGACTTTCAAGACTGTTGTACCTATAGTATGTGAGTGCACCTGTTATTTCAGACACAACTAATGTTTGATATTACCAATATTTAAAAATCTTGTCTGATGGGTAAAAATAATGCCTCATTAAATTTGCACTTTTTCTTCTTACTAGTGAAATTGAACATTTTAAAATATATATATTGGCCATTTTAATTTCTTCTACTGTGAGTTACCTGTTCATAGCTTTGCCAAATTTTTTATAGAGTTGTTTATACTTTCTTATAGATTTATAGGAAGACTCTTATTCCATCTGTTTCATATGCCACAAATATTTCTCCTAGTCTACTGCTTATATTTTGACTTTTTAAACAATTGCCATTTGTCATGCAGAAGTTTTGACTTACCAGACTTGTCTTTTGCAGCTTTGTATTCTATGCTTAAGAATATCTTTTGAATCTAAAGATTGTGACTATTTTGTCCAATATTTTATTCAAATTAACTTTTTTTATATTTAGGTAATGAACTCATCTGGACTTTATTTTTGTGAATGGTATAGACGGAGAGCCAAAATCCCTATTCCATTTACTGAATAATCAATTTCTTTCTGGCACTTTTTAAAAATGCCTCCTTTATCCCATATTAGATTTTCAAATAGGTAAAATCTGCATCTGGACTTTATTCTGCCCCATTTAACTCATATTCCTACGCCTGAACGGTCCTGTTTTACTCACTATAGTTTAGGATATATGTCTGTATCTGGTGGGGAAAGCCTTCCCTTACTCTTATTTTTAAAATGTCCTTGTCTGTTTTTTGCCTATCTAAGCTTTCTTATGAGTTTTAGGATAAGTTGTCAAGTTCCACGAAATAGTAGGGAAAACTGGCTGTAAGTTATATGGGTCTCTACTGTATTACCTTCTCAAGTTTTCTGCAAAGCTAAAACAACTCTAATAACACCTAATTAAAAATGAGAGGAAGGAAGGAAGGAAGGAAGGAAGGAAGGAAGGAAGGAAGGAAGGAAGGAAGGAAGGAAGGAAAACCACTTGCGGCCGGGATGGAGAGAGGAGGGGGAAGGGACATGTGATACGATATAAATCTCAAAAGATGAGTAGAGGCCACAGAATACGAGACTTCTTGGACATGACAAGATTTTTTTCTTTCTTTGTTCTAAGACCAATGGAAAACCAATAAAATGTTTTATGCAAGTTGCAGACATATCCTCCTTTGTGCTTCAAAGAATTCCATCTGGCTATAATTTGTAAAATGTATTTTGTATTCTAGAGTGAATGCAAGTAGACCAGTAATAGATAGCTTAGACCAAGGGTGGTGGTAGTGTAGACAGATGCAAGAGAAATGTAGGATGTAAAATTAAGCGAACTTGATGATGAATGAATGTTTTTGCCTTTTTCTTTTTTTTTTTTTCTCAATCAGAGTTGCCAAAGATTTGTCTATTTTATCGGTCTTTTCTGTGAGTCAGCTTTTGGTATAATCGGTCAACTGTACTACTGTTTTTAATGCATTAATTTCTTCTTTCTTAAATTTCCTTATGACCACACAATATTACCTTTGGTTGATGGTCTATTCGATAAGAAGTCTGCTGGAACTGGCGTATCTCTCTGACGATGTGTGATATCTAACAGAGAAAGGACAACAACAAAAGCAAAGCAAAAGCATTTCCCTATATTGCAGCACATTCTTCAGGGGGTTGTGCCAGAGTAGTCAGTTAATGCCTTCACTGAGGTACCTGGAACTCTGCCTGATCATTCTTTATGCCCAGGGCTTTCTAGCTATTCAGTGAACCATACAAAATGCTAACAGCAAGAAGACACTGAATTCACAGTCAGGGGAACAGCTGGTACTGGGTAGCCTCAGGCTCAGGAGTGTCAAGCTCTGGATGCTATTAATGTCCATGGACTCTTTGCTTCTAACTTGGTGCTCAGAACCCAGGGGTCCAGCAAGAAGCCTTCAGCATCTGTCAGTGGTCAGTCTTAGACAGTCATCCCTAGAGCTTGATTCCTCATACCATTTGTCCAGCTGAAATGGCTCCGCTGAAAGTCTCAATCAGCCAACCGCAGGTATTAGACCTAGTGTCCACCATCTCATCCACCTTGAGATTAAAAAGCTAAGAGTGACTTTTATGACTTTGCCTCTTCTCTATAAGCCAGTAAAGTCACTGAAATAGGCTGATTATGAAATTATGACCTACCATTCTCATTTTGGAGAAATTGACAAGGCCTTCCTCAGTAAAGTTCGGTGTTCCTTCTTCAATAAATGCCAAGTCTGTCAGGTACATTCCCAGATAAGGAACGGCTGGGGGGTTACAGCTGCAAGACCAAGAGGCACTGTTTTCATGCTGTTTACGCAAATGTTGACTTCCCTCCCCAGTTTAATAGAAAGCAATGATGCTGCTTCAGTCTTAAGAAATAAAGTTTTTAAATTTTATTTTCAGAAGCATACTTATAATATGAAGAGTTTTAAATACATCTCACAATAAAATTTAATATAAAATTATAGCCTCACTGCCTCAGCTCCACCTCAGATCATCAGGGATTAGATTCTCAGAGGAGCACCAGTCCCTGGTGCCAAAAAGGTTGGGGGCCGCTGTATATAAAACATTTCCTAGCAGGGCTTGTTGGCCAGGGAGGGGTCAGAGCATGTAGAAATCCCTATGCCTTCACCTCATTAAAGTGCAAATATTCAACCTTAAAGAACTGGGTGGGAAAATCAATGTTATTAGAGCTTGCAAAACTTGTTTTCTGTTTTAATTAGCATTTAAGTGTTTTTGATGTAATTAGTATCACAACTGCACAATAAAGTGAGACCTTCTTTACTTTTTTTGATTTTTTGAGGTGGGGTACACTGGGTCTTCCCAGAGTCTAGAGCTAAGAACATGGACCTTTCATCCAGAGAGAACTGGGTTTGAGTCCCAGCTTGACCACAAGTGATGCTGGGCCAATTCTCTCAACTGCAGTTTCCTCGTGTGTGAAATGGAGACAGTAAAATTTATCTCTCTAGTTAGTTATGAGGCTTAATAAAATACATCAAGTACTCAGCATAGAGTCTGTCATTTAATAAGTATTCAGTGAATAGTGAGTTAACTGCACTATTGTTGTTATCACTATTAGTCTGTCTTTCACTCATGGCATCACAGGACTAACATTTTTCCAGAGTAAGTCAAGTATATGTAGTAGATCATAAAAAAACCAGCAGCAGGAGAATGAATACATTTCCATTCCATTCCATTCCATTCCATTCCACTCTCTCTTTCTCTCTCACACACACAGAGAATGATCAAGCAAATAAAGGCAAAAAATAGATAATAATAAATAGATACTGTAATATTCAAATTTTTAAAATCACAGGATAACATTGTGCTTAGATTAATAACTTTTAATAGTAAAAGATGGTTTGATTTCCTATGATGATATTTTCTTTCGACGTGGAAAACTCTGCATACCATGAGTATATACATAAGGCATTTACTATAAGCACAGTATTCCAAATGAAAAGGAAAATAAAGAAGTACCTAGATTTCGGAAGTTGTTTCTCATTTCTTTCTTTTCAAAGTAACGAAGGAGGTAGGACATTATTTATATACTATATAAATTATTTAATCATATTTCTGAATTATAGTTAACTTAATAATTAAGACAGACATACTTTTTAAGGGTTTCTCTGAGATTTTTAAATCTTCCTTCAGATGAAACAGTCTTCTGAAGCTTATCCATTAGAGCTTTTGTCTAGGAAGAAACAAGTGACTGAGTATATCATGAAAATACTCCTATGGTTTGATAAAACAATGAGCTACCAAAAGATCCTCAATTTTCTTCCACAGTGGCAGGCATTGGTACCTTTGCCAGACTGTTGTGATGTGACATGATTTGTGTGATATATGAGTTTCCAAGCACAGAGATGAAGCATTATGTTTAAATTTGATGTAAAAAAAAAAAAAAAGAAGAACAACACATGGATAAGAGAAAGTGACTATGCTTACTCATTTAGCCAAAAAGGAGAAAGTGACTATGCTTACTCATTTAGCCAAAAAGACAGGAAAATGTGTAGAAAAAAATTGCAAAGCATGAGAAACTCAGACATTTAAAGAACTGAAAAGTGTGTGTTAAATAAGGATGCACGCTTGAAAGAGAAGTCTGTTAGGACAGTTTCATGATCAATATTTTTGAGTGTTACTTTCCAGATTATCAAAGCACACATTTTATTGCTTGGCTATTGAACACCTAATATCCTCTATTCCAAATCCTTTCTTTTGTGATCATCTTCATCAACTTGTGAAAAAGGTATAACTGATACTTACCGAGAAATAAAATTGTTGACATTGGTCTGAACTTTCCTCCACGGACATGGAAGAATGGGATGACGATGACCCATTCTTGGTAACACCCCAAACCCAGGGAGCTTGGCTGGGAGAAGCACTTCGAATGTTCAAACTACCCTGTCTGAGGGGCCCTCCCGAATATCCACTGACACCCATAGAGAAAGCCAGGAGAAAACGCAGGGAAAAAAATTGTGATTTAATTTGAATCTTGAAGTCACCCAGATGAAAATGATAGGCATGAGCAAGCTGAATTCAATGAAAAGAAAATGAAGAAAGTTCTATTTCTGCACATCTAAGTTATCATGCCAAAACTTTAAATCTACTACATAAATGACAAAAAAAAGGGGTCAATACTGAGGCCATTTGTCCATAGGGTTTGGCCCTAAGTCATTTGTGCCCTTACTTTGAGGGAGAAAGAAGGGATTCACTAGACATCACTTTGTTCATTTGGAATCACTATCTTCTAATTCAGAAAACAACTCCTGACTGTCAACCACATTGTTTGAGGTTGTCCTCATATATGCTATAATCAATGTTTTGGGTTGTATTTTCTCTTCTAAATTAACTATTTAGAAATGCATATGAGTAGAATCAATTAAGTGATAAGAACACAGTAATCACTTACGTTGGCACCTTTCTTTGGCAACTGAGCTGCTCAATTCAGTTAATTATTTCCTAATTAGTAATATTTATCTTGGCTCAGGTCTCCCAGCCTCTCCTCCTCTCTGCAGCGGGATGGGTTACACACTGATGCTCACCTGCTTGGACACCTTGGCCCAGGTTTTCTTCAGCCTGTAGATGGCACTTCTGTTTAAGGCTGAGGTGATCTCCAGCACCCCGTTGTAGTTGTGTAGGCATCGGCAAATGTCCGCCACCGCCACCCACTTCTCAATCGCATTGGCACGGGAGCTGACATCAGCATAATTCATTATCTGGGAAGCCACCAGGTTACTCATCTGAGACAACGGGAAAGCCAAGACAGGTGGCTAAGAGCCAAAGGCCAAACACCTGAGTTACCTACACAATGTCAAGAAAGTAGGCTGCGGAGGGACGTGGACGGCATGGCCCATACTTAGACAACTTTCTGTAGAGACTAAAGTCTGTAACAATAGCAAACTAATGAGCACTTGTTCATCTGCAGAGTGAAGAGACGCATTGCTTGGAATCAGCTTGTTGGGGGAAGAAGTAACTTCATTAATCACTAATTTTGATGGAGTTATTTCCAACAATTATTGAGGAAATGGAATAGAATGAGGATAATCTAGAGGAACGGAAGCCTTTGCAGATAATGGGTTTCACTTCTGGGGACCTCTCCACATGCCCCTTGCCCCTCGCCCCCTAACTGTGGGATATTTGCTCAGGGAAGCCTCAGTTACCACAGAGAAAGATAACACTCTATTGCCCTCAATCAAATCATTTCTAACCTGATCAGCTCTCAAACCAGAAACACTTTGGCACAGGGGAAGAGAGTATTTTCTCCTTTTTATCTTGCTGATTTTTTTTTCTACCAGTAGTTAAAAGGACCTAGAGTTTTGAGGCTAAGTACCATAATTCTACTAGTTAGTCAAGAGAAAAAGAGATGGCTTAAGAAGCTCAACACTTAGATTATGGGAAGGAAAAGGGTAAATAAGATAGATGGCTGACAATGGGAATATGGGGTCTAATCTTATATCTGTACACTAAACCTGATGGGAATAAGCATTCTTTGATTCCTTAGGTACTTAAAACTTGCCAGTGCCTCAGTATTATCATTCTGCATAATCGTTTTAAAAATGCTATATTGTGCATCTACTATAAACCAGGCATTCTTTTAGATGTTGGGAATGGAAAGACAAACAAATCAGCATCCCTGACCTCAAGGCACTGAGCCTAGCTAGGTGGGAAGGTGTGTGTGTGGGGGAAAGGGCACAGACTTAAAAAAGTAAATACCACACAGTGAAATGCAAAGTCTGCTTGGAGGAGGGGAGCTGGGACCATGCAAGAAGCATGCAGCATCTGGCTTAGTACAAAGCAGGCTTCTGGAAGGAGGTTGTGGCTGCACTGAGTCCTAAAGGATGAGTCAGAGTTAGCTACAGCTTTCCATCAAGATAGAAGAGCATTTCCACAGGGACAGAGGTAGAAGGCATGGCATAATGGAGGAACTGGAAGCCATCCGAGAAGCCCAGGGGGTCATGAATAACAAGGATGGCACGTGAGGAGGGCCTTTGTAGGCTGGGTTGAGCAGTTGGAACTGTATCTAGAAGGTGAGGAAAAGCCACTTTGACAGATTTTTGTCAAAGAAAGTGATATAATTAAATTAGTCTTTCAGAGAAGCTATGCCTGAGCCCCTGCAGGAGTGGGTTGGAGGACAACGACAGGGCAGGGGCTGGCAAGTTAGGAGTTCCTGGAGGGAAAGGGTGGTAAGCCAAGTCAAAGCTATGGCAACAGGGGACGGGGGTTGGAGGGAGATAGATGTAGATTTAGAGTTCACTCATATGCTGGAGGGGCAATGGGAGGTCAGGGAGAAGACAGAGTCAAAGATGACCTCTAGATTCTGTGCGTGGGTGAGTGAGTGTGTGGGAGGCCATTACCTGAGACTCAGAACAGAGCATGAGATGAGGAAGCAGGCTTGGCAGGTCTGGGGTGCTGATGACAACAGGGTACAGTTCATCTGCAGCCTGTTGAGGGCACAATGCAAGTGGCCACCCAAGTGGAGACGTGTGGGTCTGGAGCCTGGGACTGAACCTCTGATTTGAGTGTCCATTATACCCCAAGAGTATGTATGGTGTGGGCAACACAGGTTTATTTTCCACAGCAGAGGCTCTGCTTCTCAGAGAGTGGCCTACACAGGTCATGTGCCCTGTCCTTTCAGCAGCAGTGGCATTGATGGTCACTATGTGATAACATCCGGTCAGCACATAAGAACTCTGCAGGTACCCTGTACAAAAGCACCATCTTGGGAATCTATGCTGTTTTGTATTTTGCTTCTAAATGACTTATTAATTTACCTTAGGGATTCCTGCTAGTCTTTTTTTTTTTTTTAATCATTATTCCTTTTACTGTAGTTTAGTGGAACTGCAAAGGAAGCCTTCCCATTGCCTGAAAAGGACTGAAGACACTCCCACATCCATGGATCTATTACAAGATGAAGACCTTCAGAATAGAACAAAGTAGGAGGTGGTGGGTATAAAGCTCCATCTCACTGCTGGAGAAAATCAGAGTGGAGAGATGGACTCACGGCCGGTCACCACTGCACATGGCAACACTGTGACTATTTTCAAAGCGGCCCCTTCCAACCCTGGTATATAATTTGAGCTGAAAGTTCAGTAATGACAAGGAAGAGCTGCATCAACCCAACATTACCGTCACCAGCACCACTTGGGGCCAGTGACACAGGTGCTGTTTATTCTGTTAAAACTAGACAACCTATGACCACAAAGTAACGATGCTTTTGATGAAAATAATAACATAACCATGCATTATTGAGCACTTACCAGACCTGAGTACCATCAAAAGTGAACCCCGAGCATCTGGAAGTTAACTGGAAATTATGACATCACTGTGCGCTCTTAGAGGAGATTTAAACATGTCTTTAACATTCCATCAGTTCTGTCTTAAATGTGGGTAGCTTTACTTTAGAGAAGGAGTCTTAAGACCCTGATATTCGTGTTCCCATAGCACGCCCAAGGTTTTGATAGTTACTCACATCATTGAAGTGTTGGCTGGTTTTCATAATGTAAGGTGTTCTTTCATTTTTATCCAGCTTCATCCACCCCTGCCCAAGAAACTCTCTGAAAGTACAAAGCAAAATATAAAACCATTTAAATTATTTTTAAATGATCAACTATTGGTGTGAATCATTATTATTAATATTACATACATTAAACTGGACATTACCCAACACCTGCTGCTGCGATAATCTCAAATGAATTTCAGCTCAACTCTAGCAATTCACCACTTCATCATACAAGAGTAAAAGATTTTTCAGTTTCCAACTTTGTCCCTGTTAGGATCATTATAAAAGCTTCTCTGAAGTTGAAAAACAATGACCAACACAAGAGGAATAAAGAGGTTAAACACTAACTCCAAAACCAAGATGATTTTCCCTGGATCAGCTTTTTAAAAAAACGTAAGCCTTAGCAGAAGGTCCGAAATATCCATCACTACAAAAGCTGTTAACCAAGAACAGCGTGTTTTCCCCTTCTATGTTCTGACATTCTCCAGGCAAATGTCCGTGGGCAGTGGTTCTCCTTTATTAACCCCAGGGCCCAGAACAGTACACTGTGGTAAGGGCTGAATAAACACACGTGCCTTGTTACTTTACAGATCATCACAAAATGAAGGCGGTTCCAGTGGTGAGACCTCTGCCTGGCCGAAAGTCTGTCTTCCAAATAACATCCCTCTGCTCCTTCACCTCACCCATGAACAGATCACCAGATAACAGCGAGCAATGGACAATCAAGATGGAGCATACAGGAATTATTTCATGTAGCCATTACAAAAAAATAACTTGAAATAAAATTACCCTGACTATTCTCAATCCAGAGATGTTGACTGAGTCCCTGTGCAAGTTTCTTTGTCCCTTATTATTGGTGGTATCGCTCCCATCCTGTGAGGCTGTTGGACACAAAGGTGTGTGTGCCAGTTCCATGGGTGAAAACAACCGGTAGATGTTCACATCAGCACAAAGGGGACAGGGAGGAGAGGTGGGGAGGGTCCCAGGAAGGGACCACGCCAAGGGTTACCACGAAGTTTCAGGCTTTGCTCTTTCTCCTCCTCCACAGGGGTCACACTCGGCCCCTTCCCAAATCCTCACTGCACTGAAGAGTAGTTAGGAGGTGGGGGGAAGAAGTGCTGTGCTTCCTAACTCAAGACTTTGACAGTCACTGGGTTTACTGATATGGCCAATGGGCCACATTCCTATTTTATTTCATTTCTTTCATGTTCATGGATTAGTCTATGAGTGCTGGAAGAGGGGACAGGAGAGAAAATAAAATACATAAAAGTCTGCAGAGGCATCCTCCGTCTCTGCCCCTTATGGCTCTGTGACAGAGCTGTAGCTTTCACCCTCTAACCATCCTTTGATCACCCACCCTGCCATGCCTGACCCTCCAACCTCATGGATGTCAACATGTTCATGTCCCTTGCCTAGCTCCTCCCTTATCTTCAATTGAGTTTTTAGTTCACAGAGGCATGTGCCAACAGTTGCCATTTGTCCAAACAAAGGCCTTGTCTGTGGGCTTCCGAATATGATGGTTGGGAGGGGCCTTAAAGAGCCTCCCCTTACCCTACGCAGAGGAAGTTAAAAGGCTGTATGATGAGTCCATTGTCTCGGAGTGCGACAATACTTGATTTATTCAAGTGGGGAGAATTTACAGAATTTACTGAAGATCAGCCTTTCTTGATGCTTTGGACCCCCCGGAATTATCTCATTGAAAATACAGTTTCCTGGGCCTCAAACCTGCTGGAATCAGAATCTTTGCGGGAAGTATCTGGGAATGGAAATTTTTAACACGTTTCCCAAGTGATTTTAGGCATACTGGAATTTGAGAGCCACAGTTATAGCTGTACTGAGGTTTCTGTAATGCAAAGATATGAGAGTAAAGAGAAATTTCCAACCTCTGGTCATCGTGGAACACAGAGAAACACCAGAGTGACCATCTTGAGAGTCCCCAATATTCCCAAATCAATATTTCCAACATAGACTGGAACCAAAAGACATTCAGTGGAAGGAAATCATTTAAAGATTAAGACTCACACCTCTGCACACACATCTGCCTTAGGAATAATGTCACCTCTAAGCCGGCTATTCCTGCCTGAGAGGGGTCTGCAGCTGTGAGGGAGCACTCACTCGTAGGGAATGCTTCTGAAAATGATGTGATCCAGGAGGGTGATCTGCTCAGCCAGCTCCATGGCTGACAAGGTCTCGAAGCACTCGGCCTTCGAACAGTCCATCTGCAAGAGATGAGGAGGGAAATGAAACACGGAGGGAGGCTCCTGTCTGCTCACTGCAGCTGCTGAAGTATGAAGTCCATCAAAGATTCTAGTTATGAAGAAAGTGGTAGAAAGCTCAGAACTATCAGCCAACATTAATATCATGTCCCAACTGTCAAACCCCATGCCAAATTTGGTTCATCCTACAAGCTTTGTTGATAGAACGAACATATGGCCAAGCACTCAGTTATCAGTCGTGGGCACACTGCTTGCCTTTGAGAAGTAGTTTGCACGTAACTGCTGGGTAAGACCATGGCTGAACTTACCAATTGGATTATGTCCTCTAATTTGAGGTGGATGTCATCTTGATCATCTTGTGAAAGAGCCCTAAAAAAAAAAAAAATCAAAATATCCTCCATGAAAAAGAAATAGACATGCCAATAACAAAATGACAAAATGCAGTTTAGTGTTCCTGAGGTGAAAAGTCAGAGGGTTTGGGCCTGTGAGGCTGTGCTGGAGGCTGTGAAGCCATCAGCTAGAGACAGACAGTCAAGGAAACAAAATGACACATGGTAAAGGCACAGGAGGATCATCAATAGAGCTGACTTATAACAAGGAGCCAATTTGTCATGTAAAGGTAAACAAAACACACATCACTGAAGTGAACTTGAGGGTGATGTGGTGATCACGGCATATTTCCTCTTGGAAACATTCGGGCATCCTGCGGTATTGTCAGTTAGAGATTCTAAGAGGCCTGAGTGCCCCATCCCTGCTCCTCTGTTTCCTACCCTGGCCCTCCTTTGTTGATTCTGAAGTAAAAGATGCAGAGTCACCCCTTCCCCACTCATACGTAGGTCAGAAGCTCAGGGAAGCTCCTAGGTGGCAAGAATTTGAACAACATAAGGCAGAAGACAGCAGGTAAACTCTTCCCCTTTGCTTCCCAGATGGATTTTCCTGAGGTTTGGTGCTGCACCCCCACATATGGCATTATTCAGCTCTCGGTAAATTTTTTTTGGTAAGTGATGGATGAATGAATACATAAGGTAATTAATACTGAAGTGGGTACTGTTTTCAGAGTGGGAGTGATACGTCATGTCCAACAGAACTCCAGAGTCCAGAATTATACTGATTATATAACTTGCCATCTGAGGCAAGCATTTTAAGTTTTCCAAAATGAAAGCACAACCACATATTAAAATATTAAAATATTTAAACAGTTCCAAACCATGTAGCCTGTTTGCTGGAGGAAGCTAGGTTCAACAGAAATAATGATGTGATGTTCTGTTGTGTTTTGAATGGATTAAAACAAAACTACCACCATCCAAAATACAAAATCAACAGAGATGAGTTACCGTATGCCCATGACATGCCGGGCATGTGCTATGCATCTGACATACGTTAGCTCTTGGATCATAAGAAGTCCCTTCAAAGTAAGCATTAGCATCTCTGTATTACAGACGAGGAAACAAAAGCTCGAAGAAATCGACTAGCTTGCCCGGAGTTTGACCCAACTGTGCTTTCCTGTGACTCTTGCTCGTCGTAAGCAGACTTATGGGGGGCAACTTTTTAAGCGTCTAGTGTAGAACACACATCAATTCCCTTTCCTCTATCTTCTTCCCCTGTTACAAAGGCTCTCTGCTGTTTAACAGGAACCAGAGTCCTTTTAGGTTATAGGAGGGGCAGTCCTCTTGTCAACAATTAGCCTTGTAATTTGTGAGCAGAAAAAAATTGTCCTCATATGGTTGCAAGGCAGGTTAAGGTGAGGAAGAAATATGTAAACACAACTCTTTCTCCAAAGACTGTTAAATCACACTTCTGGATTACACACAGGATAAAAGAAACTCTTTCCTAAAGTGTTTGTCATTCTTTCCATTGTAGTTCAGGTTGCTGGAGAAAGATCAGTGGCCACAAAACTATGTGAACCCGCAAAAAAAAAATCTTTTTTATGGGATTGGACAGTATCACTCCCTTGGAAAGAAATGGTCACGAAATTAGTTCCTATCAAATGTTCCTCTCCTCAATGATCTTACCCTAATGTTCCAAGATACATTCTGGTCCCACTAAGTTATTTAACATTTTCTCTCTTCATAAGAGCCTACCGATGCTGTTCGGAGCTTTGTGAGGTTTGAGGGGAGGTCATCTTTTTATAACCTGAACTCATTCCAGTTGACATTCCAAGAAGTCATTGTTTCTTTTCATTTTGTGGCATTTAGTTGTCTAACAAAACTACACTGCACAGATTCAGAAGCCACCTAGTCAGACAATGTTGGAGGGGGGTGGTCTTGAGCAGAGACCACAAACAAGGCAACAAACTACCGATGCCAATTAAATTTAAAGTAACCCCATGTGAGACTGTGTGGCAGGGATGGTTTATCACAGAAAGTTTTCACTTTACTGTATTCATGTAATATGTGTTTAAATGCATGTTTTATGTTTATATCTCACTATTGTATGACTTAAACGCATAAAAATCTCTAATGTCAGGACTACATTTAACTACAACATGATGTTTTTATCTCTTACAATCATAACTCAGATTCACTGGGCGGTATATCCAGAAATGTTCCCCACAGATGTGAAGTCCCCTCTACCTCTGGTCCAGTTCCACGAGAGGATGAATTTACTTCTAGTGTTCTGACTGCCTTAAAGCTTTGATGAATACTCCAGGATCCTGGGTTTCCCACACATCTATCAGTGAGTATGATTAGTTTAATACTCATGTATTTATAACCAAACACCAGATTTAAAAAAAACTCAAAAGGAAATGAGATGATCCAAGTTCTGTGACTGGAAAATACCTCCTTCAAATATAGAAATCAGGTAATCTTCAAAACAGCCAGGAGCAGCCAGCCTCTGTCCCTGGACTGGGCCGCACTCTCTGGGCTGCTCGCATGCTGCTGCAATTAGCTGACTCGTGCCCGTGGCATGGCCTACCCCAGATTCTGCTCCTTCTCACCTTGTGGATGGTTTCACCTTCTGTCACTTCACCTTCTGGGACCCGCCAAGCATGGATTTTATTTTTATTCTCTCTAAGTTTACTTGAGCCCATTGCTACCTATGCTCTGCCACATTAAAAAAAAAAAAAAGGCAGATGTCCATAAACGCATAGAAACCTTTAATATTAAAATCTCCTGGCCTTGACTAGAAATTATTTCTTGTTTGTTTCCAAATTAAGAAATGAACTAACAAGAAAATGGTTATAATTTTCAGGGTTGTTAAATAATCCTTTTGATTTCTATTTTTTTCCCCATATACTCCATAATTTCTTTTTCTATGGAGACTTCCAAATGATGATATTCCTTTAGTTGATGGCTATATCTAGGTCTTCTGACTGACATGATTTTTTAAAAATATAAATATATGTATTTCATATACATAAACATAAATATCTGATATGGCAAGGTATCAAAACCCCCCCAAAACTTAATGTATTATTTATTCCTCCTACAACCACAATCTTATGTGCCAAGAATGGGACCCCTATGCATAGGTAGAATTGATCATCTGGCAGGTGAAATTCAATCAAGAATCAGTAATTTCCTTGCACCTGAATTTTTTTGCACAGATGTACTCACTGGCTTGTTGGAAAGGTAAGTTAGTACCCCAGAGACCTAGCTGACCCAAACTGGGACTCAGGATCTGGCTGTCTGCTCAGCTAACGGGCTGGTAACACCACTGATAGGTGTCTGCTTTAGTTGACATGCTTAGGGCTAAACAAAAACTTTTGTTTGGGTTTGGCTTGGTCAGAGGTGTGAGAATGGATAAGGTGATGTAAAACACTATGCTGCCAACCCCTGCTTGGATCTGCTGGGTGGGTTTTGAATTCTTATGGTGAGAGATGTGGAAACAGGAGCTGAAAGAGCTGTTTTCATCAGAGACTGAGGCTCTGGGTTGCTTGAGACTGCTCTGGGGCCCAGATGCCACAGAGTTTGGGTCAAGTAGCATCTTTCTCAGCTTTTTGGTAGGGAAATGGAGAAAACCATCAGGCAGCATTCTCAACAGAAATTATGGTGGCACTGAAAAGGTTTCTCCTTCAAGTGGCCTGGGGATGGCGAACTTGGAAAATGCTTAGGATTGTTCCTGAGCAGATTTCTTGGGACTCTTAATTAGAATGCTTCAGGAAGACTTTGCAAGGGACTAGAATTCTGTGTGCACAGCTGGGAGTAATCCATCAGTGAAATTGCTTTTTTTTTGTTTGTTTCTTGACTTTTTTTCTTTTACAAAAAGCAGTAAGTGGGTTATGACTGTAGGTTTATTTTTTTATTGTAACAACTATATTGAGATATAAATCACATAACAAACCATTCATCCATTTAAAGTATACACGAGTGATTTTTTTTTATTGCATTCACATTGTTGTGCAATATTAAATTGGGTTTTAATGTTATAATCTCTTTTGTATCGACAAGGTGATGAAGCACAAGGAAAGTTGAGTTCAACTAAGATCTAGTCTGCTTTTACTTAGGCCATATCACCTTGACGGCAGAAACTTTTTCCCAAGAGCTACCCTCAGTGCTTTCTAATAATAATAATAATACTAGTATTAGTAATAGTAATAACAAATGTAGCTGCAATATGAGTGCTTATTATGTTTCAGGCATTGTGTTAACCTCTTTACATATATTTTATCATGAAATCTAAACAACAACTGAATGACATAGGTACTATTAGCCCCACTTTATAACAAAGAAACTGAGGGGAAGAGTGGGTTAAGAAATTTGATAGCTGCGAGTGGCAGAGCCAAGACTTACAGCTGGGTCACTCTGCAAAAGTTAGAATCAGGGTCTGCTCTTGGTGATATTCTACCAGGCTGTGCCATGTACTGAAATTTCTATTCCTTATTGATCTGACACCTCTAAGTCTTAGGTCACTTTTTTGACAAAAAGAATTTGCACATCTTAAACCAGATTAATAATAAAAATCTGGGATGATAAATAGGAATCTCCTTAAGTGCCAACTTTAATTAACTGGTAGTGTCAGTCAACTGAATTCTACATTTATTGGCACAGGCAGGAAGCTTTTGGGATTGATTGGTAATGTCTGGCACGGGTGGTGTGAGGGGCTGGGCAACCTGAGGGCTTTATATTTGCCAATCCTGACCGTCTTTCCCAGCCTGAACAGCCTCATTTCCCTGACAGCTATTCAGTCAAATGTCTGAGGGCACAAACTCCCAGAACAAAGTTTTAAAATGTATTTTAAATACAAAGAGCATAATAAAATGTTAATATGAACAGAAAAGAAATAGTAATTGCTCATAGATAAGACCACTGAAACTAGTTTTATCTGAAATGTATTTAAAATTTTTTAAATCTGAAAATAGACATAGTAACAGGTCCCTGAGCTTACTCAGATGTGTTCATAGAATGGAGAAAGTGAAGAAGGCCCTTAATAGTTTCTCAAGGTTGCACTAACAAAGAACCATTAACTGGGTGCCTTAAAACAACAGAAATTTATTATTTTAGAGTTTGGGAGGATAGATATCCAAAACTAAGGGACAACAGGGCAACTGATGCTCTTTAAAACCTGTAGAGGAATCCCTTCTTGCCTCTTCTTAGCTTTTGGTGGTTTGCCTGCCATCACTGGCATTCCTTGGTTTGCAGCTGTGTAATTCCAATCTCTACTTGACATTCACATGGCATTCTCTCTGTGTCTCTCTGTCTTCACATAAGAACACCAGCCATGTTGGATTAGGGGCCCACCCTACTCCAGAATGACCTTGTCTTAACTAATTACATCTGTGATGGCTCCATTTCCGAATAAGGCTTCCTTCTGAAGTGCTAGGGAGTAGGACTTTGACATATTTTTGTAGTGGGGGTTTGAGACAGGATTCAACCGTTACAGTTCCTAGATTGAAAAAGGGGCTAGCTATGAGATCTTGAGCCAATGGAGCAAAGAATGCCTTATGGGCCAGTTGTTACAATGTTACAGACCCACATCTGACATTGCTGGATCAGAAAGGGACTTCCAAAAAAGATGGTGGACTGAGCTAAAGTGTACTCCCCTCCACACACAAACATCTGGATAACAAAGAAACAATACAGTGGATCTTAGAAGAAAGATTCTTTCTAGAGGTTGCAAATGAAGAGGAAACTAAAAGAGTACCACCTCCCAGCAGACAGGCCTGGGCTTCCCACCACCAAGCAGAGACAGACCACAGAGCTGTGAGTGAGGTGAAAAGCTATAACTAAAATGTCTGCACTGATGGCTGCCCTCCTTATGCAGAGTGAACTAGAAAAAAGATTCACCCACCAGTTCAAGAAACTCCAAGAAAGCTTGCTACCTGCTTAGATGATGAGTGGGCAGACACAAACAAGTCTCTAATGGAAAATGGGGGGAGGGGTGGGCAGGGGAGTCTAAATTTATACAATTCACACGATGTGAAAATTCCAACCTTGGATGGTGACAATAAATGGTCTAGAACCAGTGAAACAAGCCAAAGAAAACGCATCACTAGTCTAGGGTACCACAAGACAGGTGCACAAGACTACCACAGAAACACCACTACCCTGCTCATAAACACAAGCTTATGATAAATAATTAGAACCCACATGAGGGAAAAAAAAATCTATCTGCCAATGCTGCCAGTCTCTTCGAGAGGATTCTTAAGGCTTCCTCCTTTTTTGCTTTTGGTTCTACAGTAAAGAACTGTCTGTACACACAAATAGGAGCAATGGCACATCATACCAATTATGTTGCCCATGCAACATCTTCCTGAGGCAGCAGGAAAATGAAGGTGATAGGTAAACACTTTACCAGTGAGAATGGAACCCTTGCTACCCACAGGAGTCTAAGATATGTCCCTTGGGTCTGATAGGATCTGATTTTCTATGAACACAGCACAAATCAAACGATGTAATTAATAGGCACCTGCAATTGCCTTTACCTCAGGATATTCGCTGTGGCTTTCCTTTCTTGGGGAAGGAGGTCTGGGTCTCGCAAAACTTCTTCTAGCAAATTTAGGACATTCATCTTTAGTTCATTGTTGAGTTCAAAATCCTGTAAGATACAATGGGTCTTTTTACATTTTAATTTTGAAGTGTTTGGCTCCATATGTGACAACGTTCCTTGTGATAAATTCTCTAGAAGCTATGTATGGTGAATAAAATGTATGGATCCTAGACATGCTCCCAGAGATTCTGATCTAACTGGTTTCAGATGGGGCCCTGCTGTTGGTGTTTCTGACAGGCTTTCCAGGGAGTGGGAATTCCTTAAAGAGACATGTGCTTTCCTTAGCCTGGAATACTATGCTTTCTCTCCACTTTTATTTGCATTCATCTTTCAGGTCCAGGAGGTGATATACTCTTTCCCAGGGGCCTTCTTTGGCTGACACTTTTGTGCTTCACTTCTGTGCTTCACAGTGCCCTCTATCATAACTTACCATATTGTAAGGTCTGATTTAATTATCTAGACCACTGGACCATGAGTAAGATCAATAACTGGGGCATAGCAATAGCTCAAAAAAAAAAAAAAGTTGCAAATAAAATCTGTCATTTGGGCAGTGACTTGAATGCAGAACTTCAATAAAGATATGCTAAGGGCTAAAGAATAAATGAACCTCTCATGGACATGGACAATAGATTAGTGGTTACCAGAGGGTAGGGGGAGGGGGGCGGTAGACAGGTGCAAAAAAATATTTAAATCATTTCTTCAATTAAAAAATAAATTAATTTAAAAAAGAATAAATAACCTCACAAACTGATGGGGCTGTGTTAAACCAACAAAAGAGTGAGACTGAAGTGGAACCCACTGGACAAAGTGTGAACAGTATCAGCATAAAAATAAAAATTAGAATAATAAGTAATAACCAACCAAATCAAAACTACCTACAAGTTCCTACTGATGCTCACAAACATATAAATCGGTAAATACATAAAGATGGTGGAAGAGAAAACTGTTTTGTATAGTGGAATTCCAACTAATAAATGCAAAGGAATAAGAGAGTTAGAAAGTCACCATTTTCAACCAAAGCAGTAATAACTGATCAGGCAAGGGTCATGAATTAAAATGCTGAAATTTATTGGGAAGCAATTAATAGTGTCAGAGTACCACCACCGCCCCCCAACACACACACACACACACACACACACACACACACACACACACACACACACCAGAAATTATTAATTATGAAGGAAGACTCTGGAGACACTACCTTAACTGTGTTATCAGAGTTATCATCCCCTACCATGGAACTAACCAACACCATATACCTACCAATGAGATACTCTGCAAAGAATCATCACTTAGTATTTTTGCCCAAAACACATAATTTCACATTTGCCTTTTGAGGAAGCACTGACTTGTACTCTTCAAGAATGTTAATGTCATGAAAGACAAGAAAAACCTGAAGCACTGTCCCAGTTTAAAGGACACCAGCAGGACCACAGCTAATCATCACGTGTGAACCTGTATTAGATCTGGAACCAGGGAGAAATGCTATAAAGGGCATTACTGGGATGACTGGCAAAAATCAAGTCTGGACCAGGTACTAGTTGAGAGCATTCTATTGATGTTAAAATTTTCCTGAATTTGATCACTTAGTGAGGCTATTTAAGAGCAGGTCCTTGGTTCTTTGGGGGTAGGGGTTTGGGGTTGGAAGGAGTCCAGAGAGACAATGTGAGAGAAAGGGAGGGAGAACACAAATGTGGTCAATATGTTTACTACTACAGATTCCAGGTGTGTATCAGGTTGCTTTTATTAATATTCTGGCATTTTTCTCTTGATTTGAAAATTTTTAAGGTAAGAAGTAAAAAAAAATTAAGAAGTTGTAGTTATTGCACTCTTCATTCAATGCATTCTTATAAAACACCAACAGGCAGCGCGCTGGGATAGCCAGGTATTCAGCAAAGGCTGTTTTCAAGGATCTTAGTACGTGCGGTTGTGAGTGTGTTTCTCCTCCTGCATTTTAACTTTAAGTAATCTTGAAGCACTGATCCTCGATTCTTTTAAATGATTAGAGAGAACATTACTAATTGCAACAAATCCAATTAAAAAAAAAAACATGCTTTTACTATATCTAGTAAATTAGGGGCAAAAAGATCTACAATTTCACAAGTTGTAGACAATGCAGAAGTCTAACCTAATTTGGACTGAATATTCTTGTCAGAACTGTGTAATCAATTTTTCTTACTATTTCACTCTCACTATTTGACAATCAGTACCATTTCTTTGGGAACGGGAGACACTGGGGCCCAGGGCAACACAGATATTAATATCACTTATCAATCTTAGACCTTAAAATATGTTTTCCTAAAATTTCGCCCATATTGACTAACAGCTTCTTATCTGTTCATTTTTTTTAAAATGTATGCAAGAAGATAGCAATATCTTGCTGTTTTTCACTTTGTCCCACCCTCTCCACCATTTCGAGGTAAAGGGAATAATATTTGTAAACAGTTAATGATATCACCTATATTTCAATCTTTGTGCACTACGAAAAGACTTATCTGCCATCATGAATGTTTTCTTAATGAATATCTTATATTTATTAGTGAGATGACCTGCGTCCTCCTTTAGGAGTCTCTAATGATATAAACAATCTGATTAGCATAAATGGATTAGTGTGAAGGACATGAGGCCAGTGTTTGGACCTAGCTGAGGGCTAATTAGTGGTTTAATCAACAAGCACCATTAAGTACTTACAGTGCCTCATCCTGGGCTCAACAGGGGGACTGCTTCTGAGACCCTAGGAAGGTAAGTTGTGTGGAAGGTCTGGGTAAGGAAAACAGAATATCGTTTTATTATTCTGAACTCTAGGAAGACTAGCTTGAGAGACACCTTTGAAAAATTGGTGAAATCTGCCCAGAATTGAAGCACGATAAATGGCTACAGGTGAATATTTGCTCTGCTGATGACATATCCAATATAAAGCAGATTACCTAATGATGGCTGTTATGAAATGTAAAAATTCTCACTTGTACGTAGCTTTCCCTTACATTTTATTTGCACAGGTTTTTATCATGTCCAAAATAACTTCCTGTATAGGATTTCAGATCTTCCTCTGTTGACCCAGGGACAGACCAGGCAGAAACCATGATCTCATTTCACCAGGGACCACTGGGCTGAGAGGAGACATGTAAGGGGGCGGTAGCGTGGGGACGAGAACACAGGTCTTCCAGGTGACTCGAGAAGAGTCCTTACGCCTGCCCTTGTCAAACCATCAGGTGCCCATGAATCACCACAGATTCCGATGCAGCAGGTCTGGAATGGGGATTGAGATTCTCCTTTTCTAACGAGTTCCTGAGTGATGCTGATCACACCTGGAGTAGCAAGACTTTGCCTTTTTTGTTTTTAATTCATACAAAACACAACTCCTCAAAAACTGACTAAATCATCTGAATCCTCTGATGTATTACCCAAAATGTAGAATTTTCTCTCTTACTAATGAATGTGAAACGCTGAACTGGCCATTTAAAAATCTCTGTTAAAAACATACCAGCGACTGCCCAATAAGATGAAATCTGAAGCAGCTCAAAGTCACTTGCCCTGTTTAAGCCTGCCTGAAAGCCGTTTTGTAACTCTCTAGAATCTAATGTTTGACTACATTTCTCCAGGCCCTGAGATGGGAAATGAGATTATTAGTGTAGCAGATCTTCTCCAAGCCCCTTCTAAGAGGCAGCACTTGGGGTGCCCACAAGATGTCGCTCCTGGGGCACACGGCCACTGGGGAGCCGCCGTCACCTTTCAGATTGGACCTGGCTGGCTGTGTGCAGAGGGAGCAGGGCCCTGCATAGACAGGAAACTGCCTGCTGAGGTTGTCTCACAAAGCTTCCTGCTCCAGAGGAGCCAACCCTGTGGCACTAAGAGGACCTGAGGCGTACAGTGAATTTATCACAGCAACAGTTCATTTAGGTTAGTTTTTGTTTTCCAATTTGTGAAGCAGGGATAAGGAGACAGGAGATTAGAAAAAAGAAACCACCTTGCCCGATAAAGGCAGAGAGTGCAGAAAGTGTGGGACTTTCACGTTTCAATCTCTTAAAAGGAGACTATAGCCCCTACTCTTTCTACAATTAACTGAACACTTCCATGTATCAGGCTTTGAGGGGAGAGAAAGAGCAACAAACAGAAGTCCAATGAAATCCAGGGAGAGAAGCTTGAGATGGGGGCATCTAAATGCAAGCAAAAGCATGGTAGTGCCTCACTGAGTCATGGGGCTGGGCGGGGCTGAGCCTGGAAATGGAGGTGTGGGAACACTTAACCAAGAGGGGACAACTCAGGGAAGTCTCCAGGAATGAGATGTGGCACACAGCAAATTCTTAGGAACAAGTCACCAAGTGATGATGTTAGAATCCTACTCAAGAGATGAGATATTGTGAGATGAGGATATTTTACCAAGATTTTATCGATGCTACTCAAACACATTCATAAATTATTAGAAACTCAGTATTTCCCCTAGGTTAGAACAACTCCTAAGGCAATTATTATAACTAAGACTTACTGAGAATTTGCCCCATGCTAGGTGACACTTTAATAACTGTATTATCTAATTTAACCCTCAAGAGCAACATAGTTACAATTATTATTATTCCCATTTTGCATGCAAGGAAGTCAAGGTACAAAGAATCTTAAGTATCTTGGCCCAAGTTGTAGCAAGTGGCAGGGCCAGGACACAACCCCAGGCAGTGTTGGCTGAAGCCTGAGTGTTTAATTACTATACCACACAGACTCTCCAGAGGAAGCGGCTATCAGCGAGTTAGTGCTGGTGCCTTGTGAGCTGAAAGACACATCAAACAGTAGCTGGTTACCATGCTGCCTAGAACTCTCTCTCACCTCTACTAACAACCATTTGAGACAGAGATCTTGATGCTTAGTTCTGTATTAATAAGACTAAATCCTGCAACAGAAGAATAACCTGTGAGGCAACAAATCAGATTCTCCAGCACTTTAAAACTAATCCCCGTTGATAGTTTAGGTATCTTGGAAATTACATTCATTCTTTCAGGAAAGCAGAGTAATCATTAGTAATATACTATGGATGGCCAAGGGAATTCTAGGGCAGTGGGAAAATCTGATTCAATAAACACAGTTTGAGGGTAAAGAGAATTATGAAAGTAATTTTCTCAGTGTAATCAGTACAGTGTATTCCTAGCAGTGGCCAGAGTTTTTAAAAGGAAAGTGGAGATACTGCAGAGGGAAAGAAAACCATATAAATAATTTTAAAACCCGGGCTCATAAAGAAGGGACTTAGGCTCAAAAATAAGAGCCTGAGATTTGACTTTAATGATTTTCAAGAAAATGAAAAGCATGCTACTGTTTTCTGTCTTCTTTGATTACAGAAGGTGAAGAATTTAATATAAATTGTAGTGTAGATTTAGGTTAGATCTGGGGCCATTTTATCAATGGAGAAACTGGGCAAAGATGCTGAGGGATCCTCCCAAGGTCTATGCAAATCACTCCTGACAGGTCCAGGAAGCATTCCTCTGGATTCCTCATTTTAATAAACTATAGAGATAACAGGCCTCGATATCAGTGTGGTTTTCAACTCTTTTGAGGAGGGGAACCTTATTCAGGACTTTAATAGCGCAGCCCAATCACAGGAGAGATTGTGCTGGCTACAATCTGGCAAAGGAGACCCTGTATAGCACCTGCTTGACCTTGTCTACCCACCACCACCCCTGTAATGCCAGCCTTCTCATCACCTCTGGACAACCTTGACTCTGAATCAGCATTTCTCACTAGGAGAGTGAAAGGCAGGGTTTTCCAGCATTTCCCATCACCTAACTACAAAAATATTTTAAAAGCCTCTTTGTTCGCCACTACAGGAAAAAACAGCCTAGTTGAAAAACAAGGAAAGGAATTATGTTTGGAATAAAACCCACAAAGCAATACGATAGTAATTCTAAACTTTCTAATACCTGTTCAACACTTAATAGTTATTAATTATTCACAAGGTTCTAGAATCTTCAAAGAGAAACAGAATATGTAGGTGTACCTGACTATCATGTAAGAGGTTGTACCAGGAAAAGGTAGTAAAACCCAGATATAATTAACGCCCAAATTTGGTAAGCACAGGTGACCCTGGTGGGCTCTAAAATATTTGTTGACTGAATGGACAGAAGTCCGTGGGTAGGGTACTTGACTTTGTGACAAGTGGCAATAAGCGACCTAACTGTTCTTAGTTTGGGAAATTATTTTAGCAGATGTGAAGTGGGAGGCTACCAGGAGAAGGCACAATGCAAAATGTGGAAGATAAGTTAGAACAAAAATAACTGGGAAGAGGCAAATGGCAATGAATGACACCAACTCAGCAAGAAGGGAAAAACCACGCAGATCCCTTATTCGATCATTCTCTAGCAAATGACTCTGCATTTGAATGACTTGCTAAAATGCAGCCTCTAGACCTGAACAGCTGTGCTTATGAGAATTTTAAATACTGCCCCACAACCTCGAAATCAGATAGCTCCCATGCTTCCATCGTTAAACCTCAAAAGAGTAAGACAGTTTAAGAAGCACTTATCCGAAAAAAGATAATTTTTTCCAGATGCTGTGCTTTCCATTGGTTTCTAGATAGGCGGTTAATTGATATGGATTATACCTTTCAAGACAATGACAAAGATTGGAGGGCAAAAACAATAAAAAGTTTGGAAGGGTCTGCTTTTAATCCTGACTTTTTTCCTAGTTAATGAACGCCATATGGCAAAATCATTGTCGTCGTCGTCATCATCACCATCATCTTTGAGTTCAACTCAAAGCCTTAGGAGAAGACTAGAAAGTTGTCTATAAATTATACTTTGCTCTCCACACCCTGATCCGCAAGAGGGAAAAAGACAGATAAAGAGACGGATAAAGAAAGCTGACAGGCAGACTGTATGCCATCCCTTTCGCCACGGAGAAGGGAGACTCGGAGTCACAGGAAGAGGGGAGAAGCAGAACATCTGACGTTCACTCAGGGAGAAGTTCTGTGCAGAGATATCAGGAGATAGGTGTCGATGGCATCTGGGAGCAGAGCGGGCAGGAGAAGAACACAAAGCAAAGGCCACAATGAGGCAAAACCTTGGGGCCTGAACAAAGCAGTCAATGCCCCAGTGTGAAGCTGGCTCTCTGGAGTCCTGAGGTAGCCGCAAGTGACAGAAGGCCGCTGACCCAGGGCACCGTCTGAGGACTCAGTCCTGCAGGAACACTGCCGAGGCCCTGGAGTAATGATCAGGGCACGGAATGGGAATTAGGAAAAATAAGGGCTCTGCAGAGAACTCGCACCAGAGAGCTCTTACGACAGAGGTAGGAAGTAATTGATATACATAAAATCCCAGGTGGGTGTTTCTCAAAGAAATCCATCCACGGAGGGTAAGGAATCTCACTAATTCTACAAGGAAAGCTAAATTTCTGTCATGGCAACTAATGGAAACGGAAAATAAGTTCCATTTAAGACACTGGCTTCTTAAACTCTTAATTCTCTTTCACACTGACAAATAAATCCTGTCGTAAATGTCTTGCTTCACATGTTTTAAAGATAAGTCTGGAAAGCTTAAGGAGAGTTTAAAGGATAACCATGTGGATGTATAAAAGCTAAGAAAATACTTGGATAAGTAAAGGAACTAGGGTCTTCGTTGGTTGTTTGCCTGAGCCAGAGAAAGAGTTAAAAAGTGAAAATCTACTTTCAGGATTAAGAGAAACAAAAGAAAATTCATTCTTATCAGATAATAGTTTCTGACATCTTATATTTTCTATAGCAATGTGACACATCATTACTTTGTGCATAAGAACCCCAGATAGATCATTTTGCCAATTTTACAACTGAGGAAGATAGCAAGCTAACATTGGAATCCAGATAGAATTCAAGCTTCCAGAATTCTCTCCTCACCTTAGTCTTTACCAGAAACTAAAGTGAAATGTGATGTCCAAGGTGGTCTGTTCTGAGCGGAGAAGGTGAGGACAAATGTTGGTAAAATAATACGGCAGGATCTAATACAAAAGTGTGAAAATAAGCACCAGTCTCTGTGTCCAGGAAGTCAAGGGGAGCCAAATGGAACTTAAGTTGCGGCCTCATTACATTAGAGCCGTCTCCATTTCATTTTGGCTGTCTTCACGAGAAATCTGAGTTTGTGAACAAACACTTGTTTGTACCTAGTGGATATCTGGGATTTCTTAGCTTAGATATGCAGAGGTCAACAGGGAGTGGTGTGGATAGCTAGAAGCAAATGGGCACTGACTGATACAGATGAGACGAACATAACGAAGTGTGTAGCCTATCGATTATCTTCCCATCCGGTGATTTTATAAAACCATTTGCAAGGCTGACGCGGTAGGCAACTAATTTGTCATTAAAAAGAAATATTTCACAGCTGCCAGCATTTACACTGCAACTAATTTCTCTCCTTTTGTTCCTGGCACCCCATCAGGGGTTAGCCCCAGGAGCTAACTTACAGCTCCCATGCCTGCCACGGCCGGCGGCATGGAGGCTGGCACGGGAGCCTGCTCACCACCTTCTGAACACAGGAGGCCCCTCCCGCAGGGGCTCTCAGAAGGCAGGGCGTGCTCTCCCCACCTCGACCTTTAGCAAATACAAATCTTTTGTTTAAGTGACACGAAATGAAAGCAACTTTTCTAAGGAAAGGGAGAATGCATTGTCAGTGCTAGCACGTGATATTCTCACTGTTTTGCGTCAGAAGTGGTTTATATTGTGCATTTTGAGTCATCTGCATCCCGGAGTTGGCCGACGAGATGGAGAGGCTGTGAACTCAGGGGTTAAGAGCATGAGTTGGGCTGCTAGCAGCCTGGGTGTGAAACCTGGTTCTGCCACTTGCTCTCTGTGTCATTTCTCTAGGCTTCGATTTCCCTCTCTGTGAAACAGGGATAATAATATCTATCTTCTTACCCTCAAAAGCCTGAAGTGAGAAGTAAATGAATTAATATTTGAAAACTGCTAAGAACAGTGCCTGACTCATAGTAAGTGATAAAGTACTTGTTAAACAGTTTCCTAAAATCGTGGCGAGTCTGTCATTCACAATGCATCCTCACAGAGGAAACTGCCCTCCAAGTGGGGTGTTAGGTCTTTAATTTACCCCATAAAAGACCATGTGCCCCACATCATAACTAAGACAATGTCAAACCTCAGGCTAGCTCAGAGATCATGTCAATGGAAGCCAACGGCTCTTCCTCCTAGCTCAGTACCAGTGACACATGTACCCTGGAAGTGGACACTGGGAAATCTCATCCAAAAGTTTGAGGAAGGGTGGTGGGGGCGAGGGGAGGGAGTTTTAAAATCCTGGGCATCATCAGGAAAGTGAGGACAGGAAGCACCCGTACATGGCAGAGACTGTGACCCAGGCAGGCATTCTTCCTCCTGCAAAGAATTCAAAGATCAGGCGTCCATATTCTGAAGACAGCCTCGCAAGTGGGAAATAAAATCCACAGCTCAAGAGCAGAGGCAGGCTAGTGAGTGTGGACAGGAAAGACTAGTAAGAGTGGGTACAGACAAACAGGGGGCCGAGCCTGAGGACAGTGCCAAGAGCTGTCAGTAAAGGCAATAGGAGCTGCCTGTTCGGTAGCTGGTTTTCTTACACATTTTATTCTCCCACCCACATCAAAAGTCTGTACCATGCTCATCTTGGCCCAGCTTCCTTTTCAGATTTGGAACAAAGAATAAATCTGAACTCAGTGCTCTACTTCAATGCTAGATTATCTGTTTTACTAAGCAATGCCTAAAACATAAAAAGTTTAAAAGGACCCCCCTGTCATCTGTCAAAATAACAAGAGACAAACTTCATAAACTCATTATAGAACACCCTGGTGCAGGCCATCACTGCAGCACCCATTTTACCACCTCAATTAGTCAACAGGGCAGGCCCAAAGCCCACACATAGGGATGCTCATCGGTTCATCCCTCTTCAGCAGGCTTATTGCTGGGGACAGTGTGAAGAGCACCCCATCAGGTTCCTGAGTCAGGAATGGGGGGCTGAAGGAGAGAGGAAGGGATTCTGAGTTAGACATTAGAGAGCCGGGTCTGGCTCACTGCTGTATTTCTGAGTGGCCTAGCACTGCACAGTTATACTGTAGCCATTAGTCATATGTGGCTTTTTTATAAACATTAAATTAAATACATTAAATTAAGTATTATTAAAACTTCCATTAACAACATTTGCCAGCCAGAAGGCCTGGGTTTAGACCAGATTCCACCCTTACAGGGCTCTACCCAAACAAACCATCCATAGTGTTTTGAGCTTCCATCTATAACGGTTACTCTAATAGGTATTATCTCATGTAATCCTCACCTTCATTAGACAGAATAAGTGAGCTCATCTCCACTTAAACAGAAAAAATGGAGGCTTGAGGGAGCTAGATAATTTGTTCAGCCACATTGCTAATAAATGACAAAACAGGATTTCAATCCAGGTACTTTGGACCCTGACTCTCTCTCAAGTTTACCTATACTTCCTGTATCATGAACAATGATGCAATCATCAAGCAGCAATGCTACTTCTCACAGGTCCCGTCAAACTGTTCTGTAGGCCATCCTTCCCCACCCTGCATGTAGTTTTGGGCAGATGACAAAGCCTTTCAGAATCTTTTAGTTACAAGAATCATCTTGTTTCTTCAATCAAAATGACCGGACCAACATATTACTTAAAATTCCAATTTGGTCCAGAATAAGACAGACCAAACCTGGCCCCTTCTCTCTCCACCACCTCCTCTCTACTCGCTTGCTATCGCTTCTAACCTTCCAGGCTTGGATCCTGACAGGCTGGTGCAGGAGGTTGGCCCTCTGAATGTGGAAGATGTACAGTGACTAGTTCTCTCTTACGGGGGACTTGGGATTTTTGGAGCCCTCCCTGCTCCAGACTTAAAGCCAGCTACCCTGGCTCAGGCAATGTCTGATCTCCCATGGGTCACTTTCGATTCCCCTTAGGCTCTTGGCTGCCAGTGGTCTACTTCACCAAGGATCTTTCTACTTGGGTCGTATCACCCTTCCAGGCTGTCATCTTGAGCAGAACCCAGGGCAACCCAGATCAGACTCCACACGGATCCACCTATTTCACAGAAACACTAATGAATAATGAATGTCGCTCACTCCCAATGATCCATCTCTCTTCACTTTGCCTCATAAGCATTTTGACCTTTACATCGGGGGGTGGGGGGGCAGTTTTCTTGAAGCTTCTCTCACGTGGCTTCCAGTGAGAAGGAAGAACCTCCTCCCCTTCCCCAGAGTAGCTGGGAACTTATACAGACAGCGATCTCCAGAAATCGCCCTCTCATTGAGCTCTCCTGCCTCACCTACCAGTGGGTGATCACAACTGCGGGCAGAGTTGGTTTCGTAGGTCCTTAGCTTGTCTTGTTTAGTGGCCTAACAACTCCCATAAAGATATTCACGTTTTTGTCGCTGATAGTACCTCCTCCTATGCCTTTGGTCCTCTGCCTAAAAATCTGAGATCACAAGAAGAAGCAGATTTAACAGCCTGTCACACAAGTAATTCTGCTAAGTACAATGGCTGTTAGTGGGCATCTATTCCCAATGGCTGGAGGCTCCAGGAGGTCAGAAGTTCCTTGGATTTTACTTGTGCTCACATTCACCCAGTGAGCACACTCCAGATCTCAATTCTTATTGGTGAATGAATGAAGGAGGTGAGAAAACAGGAAAGGGAGCAGCAACGTTCCCTCTATAAACTCTTTTGGTAAAGAGATTTTTATTATGTAAGTAGGTCATCTTTGTCGTCACACTTTTAAAATATTCCCCTTAGCCTACCATTATGAAAATGCATGACTTTTTCAATCTCAGCCACTTGCCATTCAGATGGTACCCAGAGTCTGATGAAGTGAGGCATAACCTGTGGACACAGCTGCAGGCTCCTTTATAAATGCCATTCTGTGGTCTGTAAAATTTCTTAAATAATGGACAGAGTGTATCTTTTCAGAATTACTTGGTCAACAAGACAATTTAGGAAAAACAAAATTGCTGTAGATGACACGTACAAGGCCTTTGACAGAGACTTGAGCACAGATCCGAATTGTCTGTAGCCAGCCTCCAATGCCTCACCCACTTATCTGCTCATAAAGGACAAAAGTAGACACAGAAGGATCTGGTTGCAATCTCAGCAGTTCTGGAACCTGCAGATACCCTGACACCTTAGAATCACACAAATGACATGTAAGGCCTCCCAGGAGACACTGAGAAGTATGTGGGCTATGAAAGCACTTCCTTTACTTAGATTCTCCACACACACAGCCTTGGTTTCTAGTGATTAGTGACCGTGTTTCTGTCTTGGCTGACTTGGAAACTTCAAAGGCTAGAAAATGACCTTCCTAAGAGACTGATCAACAACAACATTAAAATGTAAATTTGGTTGTAAAACTGATCAGGCAATTACCATGTGCCCAGCCTTGCAGAGCCCTGCAAAGGGAGATGCAAAAATAAACGGGACAAGCCTTGTCTGCAAGGAGCTTGAGGGCTAGTTATAGGGAGATGAAATGTGGGAGCTGGAAGGAATTAGTCACACATATCTATAGTGTACTTTATGTCTTTCATACTTTTTAATTAACAGAACCTTTGATTCTCACCACATCCTTGGGGGAGGTAAACAGGGAGATTGTTCTTAATTTTGGAAGAGGAAATTAATACCCAGAGAAGCCAGTGACTTGCTCCTATCTCAGACATGCTGCAGGAGCAGAGCGTGAAGAAATGCACAGATCCTCTAACTCTGGGCTGTGGTTCCTTCAGCTAATCCATAGACAAGGCAGATGGAAGAAACCCAGCTTGGCCTTGTGGCTTTGCTTTCAACATAAAAGGTAACAAATGAGTGAAAAAGTACAAAATGAGGAAACACTAGGACAGAATATATTAATAGGTGAAAATTTCTAGACTCAGAAAAAAATAGAACATTCCGACTTTACCAAATGCTTATTAAAGAAAAAGCTAGAAGGTTCTCGAAAAAGAAATGGCACTATGGCACCACATATGGGTGGGGGGAGTTGAGTGTGACATCCTAAGGATATTTTATTTCTCTGGAGAACCAACACCTATACCACTGCAACTTTTTATTTCTCCTAAATTAAGTTCAGGGTAGTATCTGCCAATATTGGTCACCTCAGATGAGAAATGATAAATGAACCCATGATATCTAATACTTTGTGGCAGACTCGATCCTCTGGATTATTTGGGGATGAATCTATACCTGTTGTTTCGCTGTGGCTTTTCTGTTTTCTATGAATTAAAGTGGTAATCCCTGTTTCGTCTACCATGTGAGGAAAAATGTAATTGTTCCCACGTTGGGCTGTATTTTTGAAATGAGTGTGACTTCCTACACATTTTTTAAAAGCTACCAATTCAAAATAATCAGGTTGCCACTATAATGCTTTTCCTTAAGTGAACTCAACTGACATAGTTACTCGGATAAAGAAAAATCCTCTTGAACAAGTCCTTTATTTTGTGCTGTGAAAACCAAAGATGACAAAGGTGAAGGTTAAT
Source organism: Cynopterus sphinx (assembly GCA_030015415.1). NCBI lineage: Eukaryota > Metazoa > Chordata > Mammalia > Chiroptera > Pteropodidae > Cynopterus > Cynopterus sphinx. The sequence goes on along the minus strand of CM057379.1, from coordinate 45,036,258 downwards.
TGGCAGAGTCAGATTATAGGCCAGGCTTGTGGATCGGCAGTCTTACCTCATGGCTAGACACTGCCTTTAAGAGAGTAAAGACCTTCACCTAGACTTAGATAATGCTGAGTTGTTTTTCTTTAAGCATCAAAGTGGTCAGCTTGCTTAGGGTCCATCCATCCAGGGGCTACAGGCTCAGTCTGTGCCCACAGTCATTGAGAGGAGGCAGCAGGCATACAATGTGGCCTCCGGGACCATGAACTGAAATCACCTTGTGCCCTCAAACTATTTACCAATCCATTACAAAGAGTCTGCCTTGACTTGTTCAAGCTACCCTCCCTAAAACCCAAATGACAACCAAGAGGCCAAAATCAAGTCAGTAAAAGAAAGAAAAGAAACCTGGACACTAAAGCCAGCAAAAAAATTGTCCTAAAGCAATTGGCAGTAAACAGAAGTGTTACAGAAACATCCTGCACATTGAGTGGTTATAAAGGGCAGGTGATGGAGAACTCACTGGGATGAGGAAGGTGACAGAATGTGTGCATGATGATGTTACACCAGAACAATCAGAAACCGTCCACAGATCCTCCAAATCCACTCACACATGCAGGGAAGGGAAGAAGAGACAGATGAGTGAATGCTAAGAACTTCCTTCGGCACAACAGAGTCTAAATTTTACACAGTAATCGTGTCAGCAGAAAAGACTGAGCAATTTATTCTATCCACATGTGCCCCTGATAGAAGGAGAACCTGAGGAGCTGGGATTCCCACTGTGGCCCCTCTAACTAGAAATAAGAATGAAGTGCTACCCCATGTATGAGCACATCTGCAGTTAACAGCCTGCAAAGTATCTGAACCATCCAACAGAGAGCTAACACTTAGGGTGCTTTCTGGCTTAGATCTAAAGACCACCAGGACACAATGTTAATATAAAGACTCCTGTTTTCTATTCCAATAACTTGGTGCTATTCATCTAGTATTGCCTTAGGTGCAAGTATGCATGCATGCATGATATACAATGCTGCTACCAAATCAGAGGATAACACCTTACTGAAAACCTCGTTACTACAAGTGAGCCATTCAGTACACCAATACCTTCCCTTCCATGAATTTGCCAAAAATATAATAGCCCCAAAATATAGTAATTTGCTTTGTGGTACTTTTCTAGCTATTATAAGAGTTATATGTAAATTGCAAGGGATTCCTGAAGGGGAACTGGGGCGAGGAAAACCTGGGTTTGGATTTGCACTGTGACAGTAAGAGTCTGGGTGTGAACTTGCACAGGCAGAGCTGAGCCTGAGAAAAAGAACCAAACAGTAACTACTCAGCCTTGTCTAGAGAAGCTACTTTGCATTTCTGAAGCCAATAAGTCAAGACCCTGACTCAAAAATCTAGAGAGGAATGGGATGGATGATGAGATACAGTAGAAACCTCACTATCATGTTTTCTCTGCAGTGGACAAAAGTGATTTATAAGAAGTTCACGGAGATCATGGCGAAGAGAGATGAGACCTTTGCACTGAGCTGAGGATAAGTCTCAGAACTTGAGCCACCGAGGATCCATTTTTATTTAAGATGTATAAGATGAAATTTTTACATCCTTTGTTTAATGTGCTATCTTTGTGTGAATTTTAATTAATATTTAAGAATTTGTGTGGGCTTTTCCCAAAGAGTAAATTTTTCTACCACAGGGATTTCAGGAGCCTGGACTTCACGTGACCCTGTTTGATGGACCATCATTACCAAGGACCAAATGGCCTCAGAATATAAGAATTGAGACCTGAACTCCTTGCCTTTTTCTCTACCTATTAGCTAATTCATGTTTCATAAGTCTGATCTGAGCCATTCAGGACCACCCCGCTTCTCCCTCTCCAAAACTCTCCTTGCAGGTGCTGCTACCCAGTGTCCATGAGGCTTGCCCATTCTTTGGCAGTGGGTGAGAAAAGTACAATGCATGACTTGAATTAAAGAGGCAAAGGGGGTTTTGCTTTTTTTTATGAAATGGGTATAAATTCTACAAACTTGCACTGAAAACATAGAAACAGATAACAAACAGGTATCCTATCAGTGTGACCCAGTTTAAAAACAATGCTAGGAACCAAAACATCAAAAAGCATGAGGCAGAATATCTCCTGGATCAGGCTGAGAAAAACACTCCCTGACCAGATACCAGAGTGTCTGTTACTAGGGTATTGTTTATTTCCAAGGCACCTGCTGTTTACCTCCAAGGAGTATCTGCTGTTTATCTCAGAGGAGCACCTGCTGTTTACTTCCAGGGGGTATCTGCTGTTTACCTCAGGGCAGCACCTGCTGTTTACCTCAGGCAGTATCTGCTGTTTTCCTGCAGGGGATACCCTCTGTTTACCTCAATGGAGCACCTGCCTTTTATCTCCAGGGTGTATCTGCTGTTTACCTGGGGGAACACCTGCTGTTTACTTCCAGGGGGTATCTCAAGAGAGCACCTGTTGTATACCTCCAGGGGATATTCTCTTTACCTCAAGAGAGCACCTGTTGTATACCTCCAGGGGATATCCTCTTTACCTCCAGAGAGTACTTGCTGTTTACCTCCAGTGGACACCACTGCAGGTGACATAACCCTACCTATAGAGAAGGCTCTACAAACCATACTCCCAGGGTGGCAGAGCACAGTGGCCGTGCCTTGGCAGTAGATGTGAAACTGGATGCTGGCCATCCCCATTGTGTTTGCTTTGATTTATATGTGTATCTTGTATTTACCCTTCCTATATTCAAAGTTTCAAACTCAACTCCAAAGAATCAGGAGGCATTTAACATGTATGATGACTTAGAATGTTGATTTTAAAAAAATCCTTGAAAATAATTAACAAGGCCACTGAATTAATTACCTGTGCATGCTTTGAGACCCAGTGACGAAGGACATTCAGTACTCGATTGGTGGCTGTTCTACGTATAATAAACTCTTTGTCGCATATTCTCTCGGTGTTGTTAAATCCTTAGGAGGAAAAGAAACATGCATGTTCTAGTTAAAACCAGTCCCCAGGGACCTGAAAAAAGTCACTTATTTTAGGACATTGGTTAATGAAACTCATAAATGACATTTTAGGAGAGAGGTGCAAGTGGCTTCAGAGTGTTGCAAACTCTTCTTACTTACCTATATCCCGTCAGCAGTGAGTCCACCATATAGGTATCGGTGCAATTAAATGAATCATATGCACATATTTGTTAAAGGGCCCTGGTTAAAGCTAAAGCTGGCCTAATGACACTTTCACGTATGACTGGCTTGTTTTATAATATAAAGCCAACAAGGAGTTTTAATAAGCACTGAACCAGCATTAGTTTATACTTTTGCCCCAATGTGATTATATAACCAATGACACTTTCAATACTTGTAGATGGATGAAACCATCTTTTGGCTTGTAGGTGATGCAAATACTTTATGGTGCACTCATATATTAAGAAGTAGTATTGCATAGTAGTTAATAATATGAACTCCACAGATAATGTAGATTAAATCCCTGTTCTTCTACGTGCAAGTTATATCACCTTTCTAGTGACCAGTTTCCTCATGTCCTGCATGAAATACGTGTGCTTACCTCACAAAGTTATTGTGGAGATTCCATGTTAAGCAGTGGCACCTGGGTCAATAGTAACAGCTCAATAAATGTTCGCTATTATTACAATACAATATTGGTACAGTGCCTTTTGAGTCTTCTCTGAGTCAGCCTATGTCTCCATATTAGCCACCTTTTTACTATCGAGAAACTGTTTTAACAATCTTCTACTATTTTAAAAGCTTCCAATCATAATTAATCATAATTAAATTACACATTGCCTTTAAAAATAAATTCAAGCATTATCTAACTTCACTGGCAAACTTCTTGAAAGTTGGTTATACTAACTAATTTCACTTCCTGATCTTCTACTCCATGCTTCTTGTCCCACCGCACCACCCTAACAGCTGCCATTAAAGTCACCAGTAACCCCCATGTCCCTATATCCAAGAGATATCTATCATCTCTCATAGAATTCTCATCTCATGATCACCTATAAACAAATTACTCACATATTTATATCCCCAGACCTCTTGTCTAAGGTCTAGATACACATATCCAACTTCCTCTTGGCATTTTCCTCTTAGATATTTCAAATACTTGAAACTCAAAAGGTCTAAAGAAAAATGTCATGGCATTTCTATCAAACCTTGTCCTTTTCCATCAATTCCTACCTCAGTAAAGGAACACCACCAGCTTTCCAGTAATATAAGCCTGAGACTTTGGAATTGTTCATGACCCATCTCTCTGCTCCTTCCTGATATTCTTACCTGCTAAAGAAATCTCAAATCTGTCCATGTCATCCTATCTACAAAGCCAAAACTGGAGGTGAGCTACCAGCAACTCTCAGCTGGTCTACTGCTATAGGTTCTCAACTGGTCTCCAATGTCACTCATCAAACCTTGCTTTCTTAAATCTAATCTCTGTGAAAGCCACTCGTGCTTCTTATTTCATTTCCGCAAATAAGCCTTTACTTCCCTGAGTTACACTAATGCCCCATAACACATCTCATAGCAACACGCGTATTTATTTTCTGGCACATTTGCAATCTTACATTTATCTATGTGATTACCTGATCAGTGTTTCTGTCCTCCACGAAGACAGAGATGAGCATGTTTTTGCTGAGCATGAGCACATACCTGACATTTAGCAGATCTGTACATAATATATATTTCCCAAATGAATGAAAGCCTGGATAGAAGAAATTACTAAGTATTTATTGAATGTGATTGAATGTAAGGATGATTGAGTGAAGGACTAAATGAATAGTCCTCTGAGCTTATGAATGAGGAAGACGAAATCTATGAGCTTCTAAAGGTAGAGACCTCTTTTCCACTCCTGTTTGAAAGTAGACAGACATCTTCTACTTACTAGTGACATCATCAGAGGATGACGATGCGTGCTCTTGATAGACTAGATACCTTTAAAAAATCTTTTGCTGTTGCAGAAAGGTTGCAAATATCAGACTGGTGAGAAACCAAGCACCACTCCGAGAGTTGGAGAACTCAGGTTTATTACGCTAGCAATCCCAGAAGAGCTAAAGCTCTAAAGATCTGGGCCCCCAGCTCAGGGGCAATTTTTCTTTTATAGGGCTTAGTTGGCATGGGCCAATCGGTTAATTTGTCCTCAGGCAGTTACAAAGCGGTGGGTGTTGCTATGGGTTGCAGGAAGTTACATTTGTTATTTAGACAGAACAAGCAAAAGGGAGGCTAAGTCTTTAGTTAATTTCAAGGTCACCCTGCCCTTTGGCTTATGCGGTAAGCATGTCTACAGAAGCAGAAGGAAGAGCTGATAATAAGGTTAGCCTTTTGAGTGGAAAATTCCTCTTCATTGCTATTAAAAACTTAGAAATTCTGGGTAAAACATAATCAAGCCGAGTTCTCAAAAAAATAAAGAATTTTTCAAAATCAAATACACATAGAGGTCAGAAAACTAGAATCAAGCCTCTGAACTGATGCTGGCTATCCTGAGAAAGGAGCTGACACTAGTTCTGGTACACAGGATTTGGGTTGTAACATCCACATGGTTTGGGCAAAGAAGCCCCAGGGGCCTTCATGAAGTGCAGGTAAGGGACTGGGGATTGTGACTCAAATAAAGCTGGAACTCTCAAAAGAACATCCCCTCTGTAAAACAGAGGGCTAGAAAAAAAATCTCCAATCTGCACAAAAAGATAGTTATGAAACTTATCTGCTTCAGCTTTGATCTCAGTGCAGGTAGAGAAAAGCCTCCCTGAGAACTGATAACCACTGGCCTACCTCATGTTAGTTGGAAGCTCAGATTGAACCACTCTTGTGTGGTCTGCCTCTCTAGATGAGAACTTAAAATAGAAAGTGGCCCAGGCCAGTGATAACCCTGGGGTCCCTGACAAAAGTATACACACAAAAAAATCTCTCTGGAGGGACACACACTCCACCTCAGCTTATACTGGATTACTACTGAGAAAACCCCGAAAGGAAAACTCACAATCCAAAATTATAAAACACACAAACCATCCACTATGAACGTGGATCAATAGGTACTGGGATCAGGAACTCCTCATGTCACCCTTCCACCACTACCATGCATTTTGAGTACTATAAATTATTAGCACTATTGGTATTATCAAGTACTATTAGATAATTCTAGTTTAAACTTCCTAACATTAGAATGTTTTAAAAAACTAAAAATATAAAAGCTGGAATTGCAAACATGAGAAAAAGAATAAAAAAGTATTTTAAAAGTCAGATTTTACAAAAATCGTTTAAAACTTCTTCAAACTCATACAATTATTATTTCACCTGTTGTTGAAAAATAGTACACTTTAAATTGAAACCCAATAAATAGATAAATACAGATTAGACACACTTGAATAAAGAGGCAACTGGAAAGACATCTGAAACACAGAGCTGAGAAAATTACCCAAATGTAGTACCAAGAGTTAAACAGGTGGAAAACAAAAGACATGGAGAAAAAAATTAGAATTCTCAACATATGTCTAGTAATGTGTCCGAAGAAGAGAAAAAATATCAGAGAGAGGCAATGTAGAAAAGGGATTTTTCAGACTTTATGAAAGACGTAAATCTCCAGGTTCCGGAATTGCAATGAATCCCAAGCAGGAGAAATAAAATGAAAACCACACCTAGACAAACTGTTAAATGGCAGAACTTCAAGACAAAGATATTTTTGAAGCAATAGGTGGGACTATATGTCAGACAGGCAGAGGAAGAGGATGGGAACTAGTATGGGAAATGCGGTAGGCTCAGATTAATCAAATTAGAATAGAGGCCCCAACTGGAGTGAGAGCTGGGGAATAATAAGGAACCAGCATTCTTCTGGAGGATAAAAGTCAAAAGCTCTTGAAACACAGAAAAAGTGAAATGAGGCAGCTCCCTACCCACGTGTATAAGTATAAAGATGGCTAGTCAGTAAGACAAGAACAGAAAGGGTAAATGGGAATGAGGAAGGGACAGAAAGATGGAAATCAAAGCAAAACGTTAAGAGAGAAAAGCAATTTTAAGAGGGCTGCTATTGCCTCAAAGTATTTTAGAAAAAGCATTTACCACCACTGATCCCTTTGTGTCTGTGTCAGGGGTAGGTGGAAAGGGGAGTTTACTTTGAAAAACAGGCAAGAAAGGTAAAGAACTTTGTTTTGCTCTCCTAATGATTTAATATCACACAAAGACCAATTAACAGGTTTTCTTTTAAACTAATCCAATATTTGTATACATTCAAATCCCCACCTCTATTACCAATTTAGATTAGAATTTGATTATACTGTTTGGATGTTCTTCTAAACTGCTTCTAACAATCGCATCCTTGAACTTTTAATGTAGATCACAGCTTGTTAAGTTCACAAACATCTCTTTGTTCTCCAGAGCTCATCACCTTCTGCCACTGGCAGAAGGTAAAAATTCTCTTGGAAACTGACCAGGCACTCACTTAAGTGATCTTCAGCAATGCCCATTCAGTCAGCCCAGCTGCAACAATCCACAGCTAATGGTAAAGATGGCCAGAGGAGAAGGATCAGCCACAGAGAGGATCAAGGATCAGCCTTCCAAGTGTTGTAGGAACCCCAAGAACCAGGGAGGGAAGGCTCCAAAGACACACCTTGCACCACATGCTTCACAGGGCAAGCCACCCCTGATACGGCTCCAGGAGGGACCAGAAGTGAAATCCAGGACAAATTTCACCTGTGTGTCAGTTTCTTTGCTTGCAGAATAAGTAAAATAGTGTTTACAACTGTTGCCATATAAAGTTGTGAATAAGAATATATAGTCATTACAACTATGTTCTCACCTACAGCTGGTTTCAACGATCCATCCCTTCGGCAGAATAGCCCTAACAATACACTTTCAACAGTATGCCAGTTATAATGATATGTGGAAATAGTAAAGAACTGATGGACATCCAGCTGTTCATTTCCTTCCTGAAGGACCTTTTTCACTGTTTGATCAACAAATGGAGGCCTTTGATCTTAGAGGAAAATATTCTCTCAACTCTATTTAAACCACCAACAATTTAACCAGATACACACGCCATCTGTCTGAGGGGCACACTTGTAGCAAATCCTGATAGGTCAGGTTTTATAAAAAGGGCTGCTGCTTACTCTTGAACTGAAATTGCCTTAGCTGGACTCCCATGTGCTAAGTGGATGCTGTGGCCCTGCGGTCATATAGCATAGAAGTCCAGGCTCCCGATCAGGCCTCCTCATTTATTGGTCTTTAAAGCTATGTGATCAGAGCCATAATTTTCTGCAACTCAACAGATTTCCTCCTTACTGTAAGCTACATATTGCTTAGGTAATATTTATTTCCAAAGTTAAACACGAATCACACAGCTAATTGGTGGCACTATCCAAGTGGAGCCATTTTGCCCTAGAATCACAGACCCACCCCCAAGGAGTACCTGTGCCATTTTTGGAATATAGCAATTAGCAAATTTTTGTTTGGCTTTAAGCATCTTTCACTTTAGCCAACTAAACACTACATATGCCAGGAGATTTTATTTTACTAATATCACATATCTGGAGTAGGTCACCCCAAGATTCCTGTCTTTCAAATTTATGCATACTCTGTCTTTAGTTGCAGATACTGGTCAAACTGGCTAATTTGGGCAACAAACGCCTTCTGGGAAAGTGTTAAGAACCAAATCATCATACAGGCGAATTTAAGAATGAGATTTGACTTTATGGTCCTGTCTCCAGACCTGTGAGCCATCCCTTACAGCAAATGGCAGATGAGCCATCTCTCTCACTGGACTGTATACCCTTCGGTGAAGGGATTTATCTCAAGTATCTTTGTAGGCCCTTCAGCTTTGTACATAGGCACCCAGCAGGTGTTTTTCTTAACAAAAATTTCATCACTCCCAATGGAAACTATTTGGAAGTGTATGCAGCTGCTCTACAACTGAATTAAGGTCACTCTTTCACCATGTTAATATGATGACTAGGTATATGAAATCTATCACAAGCAGAACATGTGCTAGTGTGAAGAGAAGCAGAGAAGCTGAAAATTAAGAGAAAAAAGGGGACATTTTCATTTTATTCAAATAATATGATGAACAAATATTGCATGGTGGCAGTGAAGATACTAATGAGGCAACGAACAAAAGCATTGCTTTTGTGTTTTTTTGCTTTTTTTTAAAAAGAAAAAAAACCTTTTTATGAGTATGTCTTTGTCCTTCAGTTTTTAAGTTCTTACTCAGGTCAACCTGAGATTTTGTGTAAGTGTAATTAACTGTGACAATGGGGGGAAAAAAGCATCTTTCTGGTCTGAGGAAAAGAAGCTCAGCATGCCTATCATTTATGATGAAAAATACATAAAGAATGGCAAAATCAATATCTTTTCTTTCATCTTTCAAGGAAATCTGTAACTCCCAACTGAATTGTTCTTATGGATTTTTTAAAATGTATGCAGTTTAGATTCTTTAAGGAGTGACTGTATACTGAGTTTAAAATAAAACTTATTGAGAACATTTGTGTATTTCTTTTAATTCTCACAATTCCATAAAAGGTAGTTTTTGCTTTTACAGACGAGAAAACAGGCTTAGAGAAAATCAATAGCCACCTAAGATCACAGAAAGTAAAAGCAGAGCCAGAATTTACGGCCAGACTATCTGGTTCTAAAATTCAGGCTCTTCCCACTAAACAGACTGCCTGAGAGGTTGTTCATAAGAAGTGTAAGTTGCCCCAATTTATTACTGTATAATTTTCAGCCTTCTCATCACAGCTGTCATCAGGTTTTGTGCTGCTATAGAAACACAACAAGGACATACTGCCAGTATGGAGGACTATGGTGACTTCTACCAAAGCAGAATGGGGGCATCTGAGGAGTTGGTGAGAAGTGGGACTACGGTGTAAGTAAGTTTAAGTTACTTTTTAGGAAAATTGCTGAGGTAAGAAGGAAAGAAGCTGGAAACTTAAAGGTGACAAAGGTTTGTGAGAGATAATAACTTGAACCAGTTTGAAAACAAAAATATAGCAATCTATAACAAAAAAAAAAATCAAGATATATAATACTCTTGGTCAGAGTTTCTTGACAGCAAAACCAGTATTACCCAAACAGGCCTTTGAAAACATAGAGAATGCTCTAGAAATGGTTAATATGAAGACTAATGAATAAACAAACAAACAAAAATTTCCTGATGGTTTTCTTTCCTACCCAACCTCACAACCAAATATCTAAAAAAGGAAGAGAGAAATATTTTTGTGTACTTTAGTTCGAATTCCCTGATGGGCACACACTACCTCTTCTGGGTAAGATGTGACTCAGTCTAAGGTGGAACAATATTCCTATCCTTGCCATTACGTAAATTTTCCCCACAAGCCAAAATAATAATAATTTTCAAAATCCTTCTATGTATAATTTACAGAATCCTCCACACACATCCAGAAATGCTTTTCCATAGGAGTACAGTGTGAGAAATGAATGATAGCTTCTTATATCAAGGGAGGGTGTGTACAAAGTTGTGAATAAGCACGCACTTGTGAATTCAGGTGTGGGGATGAAGGTGGGGGAACAGCCACAGAATTTTCTGAGATATTCTGAAAAAACCATAGCAAAGAATTTTAGAAATGGCTCAGGAGAGGGTAAGAAACAAGCCACTTTCTCCTTCTCAACTATTAACATATAAGAATTTATACAAATAATTTTTTAAGGTATAAAAATGGTAGATTTTACCATTAAAAAACGAAACATTACTTTGGGAGGGAGGGTAGAATCCACAAAATACAAAGGTAGCCCATATTAGTAGACACAGCTTTTAGCAAGTATCTTTGTGTCAATTATTTTTGTAGGAGCTGGGGTACAGTTGTGGACAAGGAAAACTAATTAGCAGCTCGTAGGAACTGGCCTTCTTCCAGGGGAGACAAACAATGAATATATAATGTCAGTACTCTTAATATCTCTGCACAAATAAGGTAAATTCAGACACTGAAAAGAGCTATGTGGAGGGCAAATAGGCACATTCATTTGGTTGTGCTGGGGAAGGCCTTTCTAAGTAGGGGACATGTAAATTGGGACTTCAGCGTTGAAAAGGAGGCGGTTATCTGAAGATCTAGGGACAGAGCATTCCAGCAGAACAGTTAATGAAAAGGCCTGAGACAGCTCAGCACGATTAAATACAGAAAGCATCCCAGTAGGGCTGGAGCCCCGTGAATAAGGGGGCAGGAGAAGGCAGATGAAGTTACATAAGCAAGATCAACAAGCATCTTTCAAGCCAAAGTAAAGAGCTGGATTATTTTTCTTTCTTTTTTCAGTGTCATAACTGGTTTATTATAAAAGGAATATCCAGATAGAAGAGATGTATAGAACAGAGTGTGGGGAAAGGGCGTGTTCCCCAATCCGGAAGCTGTAAGGAGCTGGATTTTAGTCTCTGTTATCAGGAGGCCACCAGAGGGTTTTGTGCAGGGGAATAATATAATCTGATTTATACTCTGAAAAGGTTACTCTGGCTGCTTTGTTGAGTGTAGACTGGATGGGGCAAAAGTGGACTGAGAGACTGGGTATGAGGCAGTAACCCAGGTGATCAAGGTAAGGCAGGTTTGGACACAGGTGGTGGCAGGAGCGGTAAGAATTATTGAAGGTAGAGGGACTAAGTCTTGCTGATGGATCAGACGTGTAGATCTGTGCTGAATTCAATAGTGTCCCCCAAATCCATGTCCACTCAGAGCCCCTCAGTGTTACTTTATTTACTTGGGAAAAGGGTCTTTGCAAATGTAACCAGGTTAAGAAAGCGAACTGGATTACAGTGGGTCCTAAATCCAGTGACTGATGTTCTTACATGAAGAGGGGAATTTGGACACGGCCACATTGGAGGGAAGTATGATGACAGAAGCAGATTTGACATCCAAAGTCATAAAGTGAGTTCAGGCAGCACAACCCTGGGAGCCTCTCCAGAGAACGGCTACACTCTGTCTGGATACCCAGTCTGCCCAATTCTGTCAATCTTCAGTTACTGTGTTGGTTGTGCCATATTCTGTCTTTGATCACACCATCAGAATCTGCCAGGCTGGCTTCTGCTTCTCCTTGTGTGCCCCGGAGGTGGCCATAGAGAGGTGAAGCATCAGAATGTAGGCTTTCATGTCTGGCCAGCTGCTCTGTAGTCTTTCATTTTAAATTCTATGCCTGCTTTGAAATTTACAGAAAGTGCGGTGCAGAGGATATCACACACCCATCCTATTGCATACTGAAGTGTGTGGTTTAAAGACCATCCAGGATTTCAGACAGATTCTGAGCAGCTCCCTGTATAATTCTCCACTGAATTAGTTGAACAACACCAACTGGTCAATGATTCGCCCACAGTCCCTAAGCCAACAGCTTTGGATCCATCACCTTATCCACTGAGGGCAACGTCAGATAACTCACAATGCTGATAGAAGCACAATATGGCAATACTCTAAGTGCACACTGTGGGGACCATCCCCTTCCCTCACTCTCAGCACACCACGCCACTCCACCTGTGACTTTAAGATTGCCGTCACCTCATAAGAGGTGACACCTTACTTAACTCCCCTTTTCTTCAAAATCTCTCTGCAATTCCATCCTCCTTTTCTACCTTCATCACTGGAGAGACCAGCAAGATGTAATTGAGGAAATAATGGACCTGAGATTGTTTAACGGTCTTATCTGACTGAATGACCTTGGAAAAGTCCCTTCATCTCTCAGGGTCTCAGTTTTTCTCTTTGGTAATAAGAGGCGCTTACCTAGATGCCTCTAAAGTCCCTTCCTCAGTGTGTCCTTGAATAAAGCTCAGGTGTCCTACCCACCGTGCATCGGATACCCTTGCTTCCCTGGCATCATCAGTTACTTGCCCACCATCCTTTCTTCCATCTTTCCTCTAGCACTTCGATCTCTATGATCCCTCCCTTCTGCTTACAAAGGCCTTTCCTTAGTGCTGACAATTCCTCACAAGTGAAAATGGAGATGGTGTCTTTCTTGCTTATTCCAAGTATCCCTAGAGTATATGTAAACAGGCAAGAGCTTTCGGCAGGAGGACTTGGGAAAGCTGAGCAACACCAATTCCATGCATCTTACTGCATCCATGAGATAACCCTATCTTTTTTTCTTGGATGTTCAATGACATCAAGATGCATCAGGTGGACCTGAGTAGCACAGACATAACCAGCTAGGACTGTAGGAAAGCATGATGGGGGCTCTTAAGAATCAAGTCATCAGAAGCAAAGAGGCTGAACTGGTGCCCCAGAATAAGTCCCAGGGCTTAGGGGAAATGATCTAGACAAGTTATTGATCTGTACCTGCCCCAGGGTTGGCTGTGAAGACCATGGGCTTCACAGGGGAATCTCTGGATTGTCCAAAGCTTCTGCATCACGGCAGAGGCTCCCAGGACCAGCAAACAGGCTTTGACGTTATTAGGACGTGACATCTGGACCAGAGGAGCACTAGCGGGCAAGCAAGGACAGAGAAGAACAGCAATGGGAATTCTTGGAAATATTCCCAAGGAATTCTTTAAAAGATGGACATTCCAATAATGATCCATATTGGATGCAGAGTGGTTGAGGCAGTTCTTAAATTATTATAACGCAAGTATCAGACGAAGTTGGGCCCCACTTTGAGGTTCTGCATGAAAGGCCTAAAATATTGGGTTATGTTTACATCTCCACTCATACAAAGGATCTTACCCAATGGGGCTCAGTCAAGCTGTTCAGTGTTTTTATTTTTTAAAATCCAAGATTGCTTATTCATTTTATCATTTGTGGATAAATAGACCAACCCAAACTGGTTCCGTTTATTGGAAGACTGGTATTTCCTGAGTCAGGAGGTTCCTGAGACTCCCTGCCTTGGAATTTACCACTCTTCTCCTCCCATCCCATCTTCCCCAGGGTCTGTAACCACAAGACTTGAAGCATCATTAAAGTACTTTCAGTTTAGCAGCTGAGGACTGAAAAGAGAGGCTTGTACACAGTTGTGGAAACTGCAGTCCCAGGAAAACACCCTGCATGGGAGGGAAGGGTTACATTAGGCCCCGTCCTTGGCTGAAAATCAGCCCCACCCATCTTGTATGTCTCCACCGTGTATTTCAGACAAAGTCTATTCGTATTGTTTCAATGAAAGACGGCTGCTCAGTGTTCAATGCTGAAAACTTTCAAATACGTTACTAACAATACTTAAAGCATGTTTGAGAGCTACAGTCTGCCTCTTTGCCCTACCCAGATACTTTCACCTCACCTACACAGGCCTTTACCTCCCATGTAAGAATTTCATCCTTCCCTCCATAACCCATACTTTGATGATCAGGCCAACACTTGCCGATTGGTATGTAACTGCCAGAAGGTACCAGGAGCTCCCAAGAATTCCATTCCCTAAGTCTGTGTTACTGTCACTATTCATCAGGCTGAAAAAGTCCTATTTTAAAACCACAAATTCTGAGCACATTTTCTATTTATCTTCCTAGGAATGATTCGACAGTCTAGAAATCTACCAGATACTCATAGAAAAACATTTTATACCAAATCAGGCAAATCTGGTTAATACAAAAATGAATTAATGAACCATATTGATTCTTAACCTTCGTGAAGGTTGACCTATTTTTTTATCATCAAACTTAGCCCAATTTTAAGAGCAGAGAACTTAATTCACACAGTGAATAAGTGTGGTGTGAAGTCATGTTGCTTAGAAAAACAATTTTCCAAAAGTAAACGAACTCCTTGGACGTGAGGTTCTACTGAAAGACTCTAAAGTGCCCTATAAACCCCTGGGATAACTGTGCACGTAGCTGTGGAAACACCCTCTCCTGGAGAAGTGAAGATGACCCTGTGTGCCTCTCAAACTCAAGCCAGAAACTGTCTTATTCTTCAGAGTAGGAGGCTTCTAGGCCAAAAGGCCTAAAGAAATATACTACAGTGAAAGCATCATCCTAAGAATTAAAGCATTATCATTATTATTTATAGCTAAGTCTCATTCAGTGCTTACTTAAGCCTGGGACTAACATCATTGAAGATTTACAACCCTATAAGTCAGAACGATCCCCATTTTATAGAAAATAATAACAATATGATATTAACAGGAATCACTTATATAGTGGTTGTTATATGCCTGGCCCTGTTCTAAGCACTTTACACACATGAACTTATTTAACCCCACAGTAACCTCACAAAATAGCAGAGTTTTTGCACTGCACAATGTCATCAGATGCCATTCGCATCAACTCCCGATGTGACTAGAGCAGTCATAGGTTCTCATTTCCCCCATCTTGTATGAGTTTTAGAAGGAGCAAACACCTCCTGGTGCTGTTGGCTAGCCTAGCTTTCTTATTACACAGCATCTCATGCTGGGACACACATCACATCTGCACATTTCTAAGGTCAGGGAAAAAAAAGTGCCACTTAATCTAAGCACAGGACTTGTTCACTCATAGGCACAGAAACTGGGATCCCACAAGAACCCTCTAGACCACATGTTGCACAAAAATTATTTTGTCTGAAGATATTTTAAATCAGCGAGTCTAGGGGTCAACAAAGATTCATTTAATTTTGTGCAGCACTTTATGTGCCTATTGGACCATCTCGTTTTTGCACGTTCTTCCAATATACTCATATCTGTTTTAAACTGAGATAGTTAAAAATGCATATTTTCTTTTAAAAGCATAACTGATTATGTGTAAAAGACTAAGATGGAGAGGGTTCCTTCCTGTACTCTGGGACTGGAAATTTCAAAAGCTAAACCTTGCCTTTCCAAGATACTCCTGCGAGTCAGGTTCTGAATACAAATGAGAGCATCTACTCAGGGCCTGGAAGGTGGGAGTAAGACGGAGGCTATCTGCCATTGCAGCAGCCATTTCTCCTGGCAGGCATGACCATGGCATTGCTTTGTCCTGGCTGACAGAGGCGCCCTCCACAGAGGCAGCAGCAGTGTCCTGATTACTGATACAGAAGTGGATGTCTTTTTTTTTTTTAATTCTTTAATTTTTAATATGTCACCACATATTTGACCCCTTTACCTCATCTACTTTTCCCCTCCCCCTCCCCCCACCTTCTGGTAACCACTAGTCTATTGTCCATGTCCATGAACCTCTGTTTGTCTTGTTCATTTGTTGCTTTTAGGTCTATATCCCACATATAAGTGGTATCATGTGGCTTTCAATTTTTTGTGTCTGGCCTCTTTCACTTAGCATGATTATCTCAAACCAGAAGTGGACGTCTTCTTAGGGCAGCATTTTCTGCAGCCATCTCCTGCTTGCTCTCCATCCAAAGACAGCAGAGGCAGCAGCCCCCTGGCGGGTCAGTTCCAAATGGTGTTCCAGAAGTGATTCCTGAAAGCTCAGCCTCAAGACCATAGACCCAAGTCCCTGTAATAAATCTCTCCCAAGAAAAATAGCTAATTTGTTCCCTACAACCAAATTTTCATGGATAACAGATAGCAAGTGCCTGATGCCAAACGTCCAGGAATTAGCCCATGACACTCAATATTTGCAATTAGAAACAAGGAGCTACCTTTCCCATCAGACGACAGAGGCAGGTGAGGGGTACCGTGGAGAAAGTCTTGGTATTTAGTTAAAACAGCACATTCCACATTCAAAGGCACTACACCTGGAAGCTGTGTTGAAGTTTTGCTGTGTTGAAGCCTGCTTCTAACAAACCTGCGTAATAAAACTTTATCACAATTGCTTAGTACTTCTGCCCCCTAAAAAAAGAGAGATGGACAGACGAATGGAGAGAGAGAGAGAGAGAGAGAGAGAGAGAGAGAGAGAGAGAGAGAGACAGAGACAGAGAGACAGAGAGAGAGAGAGACAGAGAGAGAGGGAGAGACAGAGACAGAGACAGAGAGAGACAGAGAGAGAGGAGAAGGGAAGAGAAGGGGAAGGGGAGAGGAGAGGAGAGGAGAGGAGAGGAGAGGAGAGGAGAGGAGAGGAGAGGAGAGGAGAGGAGAGGAGAGGAGAGAAAGAAAAGATAAAAGAGAAATGAAAAGAAAGAAAAAGAAAAAAGAGAAAAAACAGGAAGGAAAGAAGGAAGGAAGGAAGGAAGGAAGGAAGGAAGGAAGGAAGGAAGGAAGGAAGGAAGGAAGGAAGGAAGGAATCCCAGAAGTAAGGAGACTTCACATGAGCTTCTCTCTCACTCTAAGTCAGTCCTGGGGTAAACCACGTTTAGAAGATAGTTAGCCTAAGCCTGTGAGAGTTTTGAAAAGCCTGTCTTTGTCAATGTTTGCCTGGCAGAACCTGACCTCTCATTTGAATGAAAACCAAACCACTGCAAAAGATCATTCTATAGATTCAGAGCAAAAGCCCGACTGACAAAATGAAAGAATTTAAATAGATGATAATGCATATTGAACTAACATAGTAGCAATGAGTTCACTGGTGCCAATAATGTTTATAGTAAGATCTTCATTACAAGGATTTAAATAACCATCAAATCATTTGCACACAGTTCATATATAGAAATCTTTGTATACAAGGTGCAGAGAGTCTACAGCAGGGGCAAAACAATATTTACATTTTGTCTAAGAATTCCTTTCCCGCTACATAATGTTCAGTAAGCTCTGCCAATTATACGAGCCCATGACTCTTAAACAGCACATCCTCCCTGAGATACATTTTTGCCTCTCGCTCCTAAGAGTTGGCTCTTATACTCAGGTCCACAGGTGAGGATTTTCTAGCATCTCAATCATACAGTGAGGTGATTCATTAGAGATTATTCCCTAACACTGGCCGGAGAAAAGGCTGTGTTCTTTCAAGATAACAGCTTGAAATGCTCTCTGATGAGAGAAGTAAAACCAAATCAGCAGGCCACCGCACCAGCCAGCACATGGCCCTCTTTCTCTCACTATGACCAATTAATTCTGTCACCAGCAACATAATTTTTAGTTCTACGAGAACTTGCCTACGATCAGAAATGCCAACAGTTCTACACTTTATTAACTCAGTCTCTTGGTAAGATGCAGTGGGCAATTATGCAATGATCCCAGGATGGAATCTGAGTTGAGTCCTTAAATTATCCAAGACTCACGACAAGAATGCAATGATCACACCAGACAACTGGCACACACCAATGTTCTCTTCTTAACGTAAAAGACTCTTCAAAAGGCATGGACAATTCCTTAAGCATCACATGAATTAACCCACTCTACTCTAGGCTAGCTATTGTAAGAACTTTTAAAGAAGGCAGGAGACAATATATACAATTAAAAGCTCCTTTTTTATCCACCTTCAAAAACCGGTCTCAGACATTTGGTTCCATTGGCATTGATAAGGCTAGAAATCTCCCTCCAGAGCTCTAACTACGATTTTCCTTATAATAAAATCCCCGGGAGAGAGTTCAAAAAGAACTCACCTAATTCCTAGCAACTTTTGCTCTAGAGAAGAGAGTTCAAAGTTACAGTGCTCTTTTAAAACTCTCTAAGCACTGCTCTTAGCTTGAACACACTACCGTCACTAATAAAATACGTTTTTCACTGAAGATAAAAAAAATATGAGGATAAAATGACTAAGCTAGTAAAATAACAGAAATAATAAATGAAAGCACAATCATTTTAACAGGTTTACTGAGATATAACTTACATGCCATCATTCACTCATTATAAGTGTGTAATTCACTGATACGGAGCACATTTATAGGGTTATGCAACCATAATCACAATCCAATTGTAGAGCATTTCCATCACCCCCTAAATATCCATAGTGTTGCTCTGCAGTCAACCCCTATTCCCAACCCCGAGCCAGGCAATCATCAATGTTTGTTGTCTTTACAGATTTACTTTTTCTAGACATTTCAGATAAATAAAATCATACTGTGTGATAAAAATAAAGTTTTATTGGAACACAATCACATCTAGTCATTTACCTATTGTCCACTGCTGCTTTAGCACCATGAGGGCAAAGTTGAGAAGCTGCCACCAAAACCACATGGTCCACAAGCCTAAAATATTTATTATCTGACCTTTTTAAAGAAATTGCAGACTCTGACTTAGCATAATATTTTTGAGGTTCATCTTTTTGAGGCAGCATGTTGTCAGTTATTCATTCAATTTTATTTTGGAATAATATTCTGTTGTATCACATTTTTTTATCCATTCACTGGCTGATGGACATTTGGACTGTTTCTAATTTGGGGCTAATATGACTAATGATGCTATAGAAATTCATGCATGAGTCTGTGTGAACATATGGCTTCATTTCTCTTAGGTAGATGCTTAGTACCCAGGAGTGGAATTACTGGGTCCCATGATAAGCTAATGTTGAGAATTTTATGAAAGTGACAAACTGCTTCCAAGGTGGCTGTACTGTTTAACATTTCCACCAGCAATGTATGAGGCTTCCTGTTTCTCCACATTTTCACTGCCACTTGTTATTTTCTATCAACTGTAGCTATCCTAATGGTATAAAGTAGTAGCTCATTGTGGTTTTAATTTGTATTTCCCTTAATGACTCATTTTTTTCATGTGCTTTTTAGCTATTTATCTTCTTTGGTGAGCTATCTATTCAAATCTTGCACCTATTTTCACTTTGATTGTTTGCTGTCAGATTATTAAGCTGCAGTTCTTTATATAACCTGGATAGAAGTCCTTTGTCAGAAATATGATGATTTGTAAACATTTTCTCCCAGTTCTCTATGTGTGGTCTTTTCCACTTTCTTGATGGTATCCTTTGAAGCTCAAAAGTTTTCAATTTTGATGGTCCAATTTATCAATATTTTTTCCTTTATGTATCTTGCTTTCATTGTATCTAAAAATTCTTTGCCCAACCCAATGCACTAAGGTTTTCTCCTGTTTCTCACTGAAGTTCATGATATTAGCCCTTACATTTAGGAGTAAATTAATCTTTTTGCCTGTAGGCAGCCAATTGCTCCAGCACAATTTGTTGAAAAACTATCCTTTTCCCATTGAATTGTTTTGTTACTTTTACAGAAAATCAATGGACAATAAATGCAAGAATTTATTTCTAGACTCATACTTCTGTTCCATTGATATATATGAATATCCTTATGCTAGTACCATACTATCTTGCTAACTGTCTTTATAGCCTTCTATAAAGTTTTGAATCAGGATGTAGAAGTCCTCCAACTTAGTTCTTATTTTTCAAAATTTCCTTGGGTATTCTGAGTCCTTTGCATTTTCATAGAAATGTTAGCA
This sequence comes from Cynopterus sphinx, assembly GCA_030015415.1. Classification (NCBI taxonomy): domain Eukaryota; kingdom Metazoa; phylum Chordata; class Mammalia; order Chiroptera; family Pteropodidae; genus Cynopterus; species Cynopterus sphinx. Next base: position 45,016,188 of record CM057379.1, on the reverse strand, counting down.
CTTTATTAAAGAAGGAAGAAGGAGGGGAGGGGAGGAGTGGGAAGAACAAAAACCTTGCTGAAATTTTTAATATATATATTTAAAGTTATACATATATTTAGGACAGCTTGTCAATTTCTGTGAACATGCCTATTGGTATTTTCATATAAATTATGTTGCCTCTGTATATCACTTTTGGAAAAATTGCCATCTTGACAAATATTGAATCTTCCAGTCAATGAACTTGATGTACTTCTCTATTAATTTCTCTCAGCAATGTTTTCTACTTTATAAGTCTTTTATTCTTTTGTTCAACGTATTACAAAATACTTAATTTTGGGGGGTGGTGCTATTTTGAATAGAATTGTCTTCTTAATTTTATTTTTGGATTGTTCATTCTTATTATATAAAATACAATTGATTTTTGTATATTGACCTCATATCCTGCAACCTTGCTGAACTTGTTTATTAGTTCTAGCAGGTTTTTTTTTTGTGGGTTCCTTATGGTTTTCTATATACAGGATCATGTCAACTGTGAAAAATGACAATTTTACCTCCTTCCTTTCTTCCAATCAGGATGCCTTTATATTATTTTTTTTTTCAAATTCCACTAGAAAGATATTCCAGTGTAATGTTAAATAGAAGTAGTAAGATATCCTTGATATCATTCTTGATATTAAGAGGAAAGTATTCAGTCTTTCACCAATGAGTATGTTAGCTGTACATGTTTCATAATGCCTTTTGTCAGATTAAGAAATTCTTGTTATAGTCTTACTTTCGTGGTTGAATTTTATAGAATGTTTTATCTGTTTCTATTGAGATAATCATGTAATTTTATCCTTTATTATATTTATATGTATTATATTATTTTCTGATGTTAAACCAATCTTGCATTCTTGGGATAAAATACACTTGGTCACAGTGTCTAATCCTTTTTATAAGTTGCTGGATTTGGTTTGCTAATATTTTATTGAGAATTTCTGCATTTATATTCATGAGGGCTATTAATTTGTAGGTTTCTTATGCCTTTGTCTGGTTACGGTGTCATGGTTATATTGGTCTCATAAAGTGTGTTAAAAAGGGTCTCCTCCAGTATTTTGTGAAGGATTACCATTATTTATTCTTTAAATGTATGGTAGAAACTACCTGTAAAGCCATCTAGGTCTGGGATTTTCTTTGGGGGAATATTTTCAATTACTAATTCAATTTCTTTATTTGTTAGGGATCTGTTCAGCTAGTCTTTCTTTTTATAGTTAGCTTTGGTCATTTATGTCTTACAAGAGTATCTCATCTCATTTTTTGGTATAAAGTTGTTCATAGTATTTCCTTATAATTTTTTTAGTTTCTATAGGATTCCTTGCAGTATCCCTTCTTTCATTCCTGATTTTGGCCATTTGTCTTATATCTTTTCATTAATTTCAAGGTTTGTTGTTTTTCAAAAAAATAACTTTTGGCTTTATTGATTTTTTCTAATTTTTTAATTTTGTTTTCATTTATGCTCTAATTTCTTTCTTCTGTTTGCTCTGGGTTTAGGCTGCTTTTAAGAATTTGTTAAGGTGGAAGTTTGGATTTTTGATTTGAGATCACTTTTATTTTCTAATGTAGGTATCAAAGCTATAAATTTCCCTCTAAAGACTGCTTATCCTCAGATTGTGAATTTTGATATGATGTGTTTTTGTTTTCATTCATTTCAGAATATTTTCTAATTTCTCTTGTGATTTCTTCTTTGACCTATGAGTTACTTGGTAAAGTGTCATTTAATTTCCAAATATTTAAATTTATTCCAACCTTAACTCTGTTGTGTTCTCAAAATATACCTTTTGTAATTTTAGTCTTTGAGACTTGTTTTATGGCTTAATGTACAGTCTATCCTAGAGAAATATTTATGTCTGCTTAAGAATGTATATTGAGCTTTCATTGGGTATAGTGTTCTCAAATGTCTATTAGATTTAGTTGACAGTGTTGTTCAAGTCTTATAGGTTTTTGATTTCCTGTATAGTTATTTCATCAATTATTTAGAGTGGAGTATTGAAGTTAACAATTAATATTGTGGAATTGTCTACTTCTTTCCTGTCAGTTTTTGCTTCATGTATTTGGCAATATATTGTTAGGTGCATGTACATTTATAATTATTATGTATAACTAAAAAAAGATCACGTTTTTATTTTTTACCTCTAGTAACATTTTTTTACCTAATATTTTATTTCGCCTAATAGCAGTGGGGCCACTGCAGTTTCATGATTACTATTAGCATGGAGTATGTTTTTCTATTCTTTTACTTTCAACTTATGTGTGGCTTTTTTATAAAACATGTCTAATATATATCATATGGCTAGATCTTATTTTATTCAGTTTTAATTTGCATGTTTCATCAATTCATATTTAATGGAATTTGATATGGCTGGATTTATATCTGACATTTTGCTATTTTCCATTTATTCTGTATTAGTTCTCTGTTGCTGTTATAACAAATTACCACAAATTTAGAAGCTTACAACAACATAAAATTTATAATCCATCAGTTCTAGAAGTCAAAGTTTAATGAAGTTTCACTGAGCTAAGAGCAAGGTGTTTTCAAGGCTGTGTTCCTTTTAGCAGATTCTAAAGAAGATCCATTTCCTTGCTTTTACTTCCTTCTAGAAGCTGCCTGCATTCCATGTTCATGGCTCTCTTGCATTGTCAAAACCAACTATCATCACTTAAGACTTTCTTACATTGCACCACTCTGACACTAATTCTGTCTTCTTCCACTTTCAGAGACCCTTAGGATTAAATTGGACCTACCTGGATAATCCAGGTAATCTTATCTGAAAGGTCAGTTGATTTAGCAACTGTTAGTTTCAAGTGCAATCTTAATTCCCTTTGCTATGTAAAGTAACATACTGATAATAGTAATCAAGGTGTAGACATACTTGGGGGCCATTATTCTGCCAACCACAAAGTCTAATGATTTTGTTCCTTGTTAATCCTTTACTGCCTTCTCTTGGGTTGGATAAATACTTTACAATGTATCATTTTGATTCTAATTCATTCCCTCTCTCTCTCTCTCTCTCTCTCTCTCTTTAACTTCTATGTCCCAACCAGGATCACAACCTCAGGCTAGCTGCAATGTTGGTGTTTCCTGCCTGCTTGCCACTAAGATTGAGAACACTAAATATTTCTGACAACACCCAACATCATAGTTTTTTTCATATTCTTCTCTACTCTAAATCAAGTCATCACTCTCTGACAATGAAGCTTCTCATTTTTTATAGCTTGCCCCAAACTGCAGGAGCTGGGAACAAGAGGATGAGATCACCTCCAGGCTAAAATGCCATAGTGTCCACTATTCTTATCTGAAGTTGAATAGTTTTTATTGAATAAAAGTTTATCAATTTGTTGTATGCCTGTGATTTATTTCAAGAGTCCATCAATACCTGTTTTCGATAATTCTGTCCGATTTTATCACTGCTTTTTAAGAAGAAAATTTGCCAAGCTCTTCACTCCACCAATTCCATATTATTTTAAGCACATAAATTTTGGCAAATAATGCATCATAAAATCTTTTTCTGTAGTAGATAAAGTCACCTGTTTCTGAATCTAATAGCTTTATAGTGGGAAGGGAGTTGTAGACCACCATAAGACATACCTATATTTGAAGGAAAAAAGGATAACTTAAATTTGATATCCTTTTCTCTTTTTAGATATATTAAACCATTTTATAAGTTGGCAAAAGAGTATTGAAGGTTTTGGTGACAGTTTCAAATTATTAGCAATAACTGTCAAAAGGCTGAGTTTAGTACTTATAATCTGTTTTTGAATTTGAACAAAAATACCTTTTTATTCCATAGATTTAACATTACTTAAGATCCTTCTGACCATAAAAAAAAAACACATTGTATTCAGAACTGCAACATAAATGAATAAAGTATTAAAATCATTATAAATAAAAAAATTATAAACTAGATTGAACCACATTGGAAACATTACTGTACATATACATTATTACAGCATCAGTATGATTAAGCTCAACCCTAAATATGCTCCTGTGAAAATCATCCATAGGAATGTCAATACCAGCGGCTGGACCTATGATATACTAAGCATGACTGGGGCAGTGTCACAAACACCTACATAAGAAAATACCAGAACTAACAACAGCAGGTGAAATAAAGCTGCTGGGAGATATTGAATCATATTGGAGATATTCTTAATCCCAGATTTCTTGACTCTCTATTCTCTGAATTCTCCACATCCAACAGAACCACCTCTTTCTGGAACAAGTCAACCTGGTAGTAGGAAAGTGCTAACAGGGAGAAAGCAGCCATAAGTGTCCTGAGTACCAAGAAATTGGGCTCAATCCATTTGTCATCCTGCAACTCATATAAATTTGTGCTCATGTAGCACCTTTCCTTCTGATTATCACTGTGCTAAAAAAAAAAAAGTTAATTCTCCAAATCTTTAGTAAATTAGATATGATTATTCCTTTTTTGATGATGAGGAAACTGATGTCAAAAAGAGCAAATGCCTTTACCTGTAACTTGAGGCTGTACACAACAGGTATTTGGGGCACTGACCCCCTTGATCCACTGAAGGTATAGCCAGGGCACAAAGGCAAAAGTCATGTCAGATGACCTTGTCTTTGATGATGGAAATCATTTGCACAAGATTTGTTCATAGGGCTGTGTGACACTTTCAGGATAAAAGGTTGCAAATGTAATTTTTATTATTAAGATACAAGTTCTGTATGGATTAAAAACTCAGTCTCACCTGGACTGTGTCCAGAATGCAGCCCAGGCAATGTCTTCTGATTCACAATGCAACCAGGTTTCTGCCTCAAGCCCTTTCCAAAATGACCCCGAGTCACAAATAAACAAGCTCGGGGGATGCTGCTCCAGAGCTGAGACGTCTGGACAAGTACATCATGAAAGTGCATCTAGTTCTCTCCTTCATTCTCACCACTTACATTTCCTGCTGACACTTAACACTTAGCTAATTGTGAACTGAGATCATTATCATATTGTTAACTTAGTCTTTCAGGCTTTGGACTTGCAATTTAATCTGCATTACTTCTTTCCTTTCTACCATGTCCTATATATAGTCCATCAATAATGTTTATACTAACATTTCTCAGACTTCTTCCCCTTCCAGAACAGTCCAGTGTAAGTCCTAAGCATCTCGTAACATTACTACTATGAAATCATACTGGCAAGCCACTAGCCTCTTCTCTCCCAAATTATCTGTCATTATATACAAGAATCTATTGTAGTGAATACTCACAGCTAGCATGGATTCACTTAACAAAGTTATTTCTAGGTCTCTTGATAATACACAGAAACACTTCTTTTATCAAATAATCATAGGATGATGCACAATACTCTTTTGCTAATATTTTACTACTTCTTGCCCATATAACGGTCAGGGGAGGGGAAGTAGTATGTATGTATGTATGCACACACACACACACATGCGTGCATATCAGTGAGGCAAGACAAGATAAAGGTAATAAATGGGTGACAGGGGGATACATTCATTTCATTTCAACACTCTGGTTTGTCATGATGATAGGGGCTGGAGTTCTAATGGTAAACACAACAATCCCTGTTCTCAAGAAGCTTATAAATCATAGGAAGGAAACGGTCAATAATAACAGCAGGAAATATTCATCGGGCGCTTAATGGGCTTTAAATGCTGAGCTAAGAACTGCACAAGGATCATCACATTTAACCCTCAGAACTCTATGAAGGAAGTATAATCATTACTCTCCCGTTATAGATGAGAAAAATGAGACTCAGAGAGGCTGCCCTAGATCACGCAGCTTAGACAAGTAGCAGAACTCCAGTGCAGGTTTATTTGACACCAAATCCATGTTCTTGACCACTTTTTAACCTTGACTCCTTGGAGAGTGATTCTTCTCTTTTTAATTTAATTTTACTATTAGTTTCAAGTATACAGTACATTGGTTAGACATAGTTTATGAAATGATCCCCCTGATTACTCTATAACCTCTTTAGCTCTCCATCTAGCCACTACATTACTGCTAAGTGCCTTCCCTATGCCATGCTCCCCATCTCCATGACCCTCTATCAACTACTAATTTGTACTTCTTAAACCCTTCACCACTTTCTCCCAGCCCCAGCTCCCCACCCCTCTGTCCTCTAGCTGTCACCAGATTGTCTTGGAGAATCATTCTTAACTGTCCTTACCAATACCCTATTCTCTCTAAGGCCTTCATGGCCCCTGTCCCCTGACTAATTTCTTTTACTACTGTCACATCACCAGACATCAGCAATCAGAGGCCATTTCTCCAACAAGCCCCTTCCCCAGGAAGGGGCACACGGTCTCTCTTCCTACTCTCAGTGTAATAAGAACAGAAGTTCAAATCTTCAGGACTAACTCTTCACTCCTGAGAGGGAAACGGGAGTTCTTATTTGTATCCTCCATCCACCCAATTGTGCTGAGCAAGACCAGACATTCATAGTTCCCAACTGAATTCTTCTCCACAGCAGGCAGCTCAAAGGCTTTCCAAACCAAGACTGGAAGCCCATGAAAGACGGCAGGGCAATACTAAAACCCATTAAATTGTATGCTTTGAATGCATGAGTTGTATGGTACATGAACTACATTTCAATAAAGCCACTTAAAATTTTAAAATATAATAGGGAAGTTAATCTTTCAATATGAGAAGCTTTGGAGTCATCATCAAAGAAAGTTGAATGGCAGAATGCATTTCAAAGAAATGCATGGTGGGTAGATTTTAAAATAAAAAAGTAAATAAGTAAAATCTTTCTTGGTGAGTTCAGGGGTTTCTTCTACTTGCCATGAAATGTTTAGGAGAATAAGGAAAAGTGTTCAAATCCCTAAAAATGTCTTTCTGGGTGTCCATCAGTATCCAAGTCCTAGTAAAGAATACTTTGGTGCTAGGCTCTGAGCCTAACTAGGAAATGAAATACGAATTAGGAAATACAAAAAGGAAACCAGGAATAAAAGGAAGTCCTTGAAGCTTCCTTATATAGGAAGTAACTAAATCTGAGAGGGAAAGACATTGAGATTCATATTTGAAGATGGTCAAAAATTACAATCACTGGAGACCAATTAATTTGATACCAATTAATTTTTCAATTGTCCCTTAAAATATCAGAGGTATATGACTCTGAAATACCACTTTACAAAAGGAACCTGATTTAATACAATGAGCACTGGACCTAAGTCCTATTCTTGCAATTTATAACTACCCATGAATAAGTCACTCTACCTCACTGAGCCTGTTTCTTTATTTACTAAAAGAAGACAATACTATCTGCCTTCCCACTTTCTAGACTTGTTGTGACAGACACACATGCTGTTTCTTATTAAAGACTTTGAACTCGTAAGGCAGTATATAAACATAAGGCATAGAATTAGGTCTCCATAATGAGAAAATAGAAAAACATAAATGAGAACATCACTTACAAATCTTTACCACTACAGTGAGAAAGGTAAGTAACCTGGAGGCAGGGGACTCTAGCCCTTGCTAAAACCATTGGCATTTGGGTGCCTGCCTCTAAAGGGAACTGTGTCTTGTTTTATGCACAGTCCACGGGAATTAAGAAAACTGACTAGTAGCATGACATTATTTGCCATTACATAATGCATGACATTAGTGCCAAATCACTAAGATGCTCTAATGTTCTGAATTCAGAATCTTGGGAATTAGAAACAAGGATAACGAAAAGTTTATAAAGAGAAGGAGGATAATGGGCAGCTAACATCTGTGCTATTGTCACTCGAATGCCACACACAATTAAATATCTAGCCTGAGTCTTTACAGGTGATGATCCTATAATATCTGAAAAAGGAGATGCTTGGCCCTCCATGACTATTTGCCACATTTATTTTTTAAAAAACCACACATCATAATACTATCATTTTATTCTATTTCAAGTAGTCTATTTCAGGTTTTTTGTGGTTTTATGGCTCCTCATTTTTGGAGCCATTGAAAAATAATTTGCTTCAGTATAAATTTTGCATAACTTCTCATTATGATGCATGTGTAGAAATCTTGGCAACATTAATTTAGTCCAATATGACAGATGCTACCTCTACTAGATCTAATGCCAGCTAAATTCCAAAGACTATTATACACATCAGGAAGTATGCACCCATAAAGAATAATTTGCAGATCCAAAGGAAACAATTATCTCGGTTAAAAAAAAAACAACAAAAAACTGCTTCTAGAGAAAGCTGACTAATTGGAAGAGTGTATGAAATTCTTTGAAACTATATTAACCTTCTTTTTCAGGGTCATAAACTGAAGCCTTGTTATTTTGCTAATATGACATTTTCTTTTGGCTTTCAAGTCCAAAGTTTAACAACATGGCCAATAATTATACTGATTATTATCAGTGTCCTGGAGTTTTCATTTTGATCATTTAAGGTTTACGTCATGCCTGTTCATCTGATCTCCTCTACTGGTCTGTCGGTTCTTAGAGGGTGGAGGCAATGCTTCCTGTTTCATTTTTATCTTTCCACAGTGGTATGGCACTGGGCGCACAGGAAAAGACATATGCAACTAATTGAAGATTAAACAAAATCATATAAATTCATTCATTGTTTAATCTAAAGAGTGGGAAAGAATAATACTTTTAATTCAGGAAGAGATTTCTACATCTCCAAACCAACCTCTCTGATGAATAATCGAATTTAGACCTTGCCTTTAAATATTCTAAACAGTTAACATTTCTAAGAGCCTTTCCAAAAGAGCTGGGTATTGAGGTCAGTAGCAGCTCCCTGACACCCCCAAATTTCTTTGGACTCCTCACTCCTCCATAGCCCCTTCTCTAACATCATGAGCTATGTTTCTAGTCATAACGTTTCAAGAGCCAAGTTTTTGGTCCCAGAATCACAAAGTCAGTATATAGGAGTGCAAATCACCTACAGTAAAGAATTGCCTCACTTCTTAGAGCTTTGTCTTCCCTTCTAAATGCCTCATAATTCCAAGAGGCCAGCTTTCCTGAAAAAGGACTTCAAGCTGGGATAGTGCAATACCCCGGGTTGCTAGGGTAAGTATAATGTGTCGCACAGGCCAGCTTCAAATGTATCCTAAAATGATCATTACAATTTTAAGTGCAGCACTACAGACAGACAATAGCTACACAGGGAGGCTCTTCTCAGTTTGCAGAAGAGAATAGAGCCATTAAGTTCCTTCTTATTGCTAAGCAACAGTTGTGTGAAAATCAAACTGCTCTCATCTTTCAAATATCAGAAAAATCATTCTATTCAATTCAGAGCAATACAGGTGAAGGGAAAAGAGAAAGACCATTCAGAGATCTCGAAATATAAGATAGATTTAAGCCACATGTTAATTTTAGATATTAGTCCCCTGATTTCAAAATATTTGGTAGAGAATAAGCCCAGGGTGCTTTCTCTGTCCTGCAGGGAACAGCTCAGATATGCTTCTCTTTCCAAAATGAAAGTATGTTCTTGAAACTCAGTTTGATTATGAATATCTGGCCAAGGTTTACTGGTTACCATGATACCACCTATAGTTGTTCTCTATTTCTCTATTCCTGCATAACAAATTACCCTAAAACACAGAGACTTAAATCAACGAACATTTATCATTGCATAGTTTCTCTGGGACAAGATTTTGGAAGTAGCTTAGCTGGGTGGCCTCTGGCTCAGGGTTTCTCATGAGGTTGCAGTCCAGATGTCCACCAGGGCAGCAATCATCTGAATTCTCAGCTGAGGCTGGAGGATCTATTTCTAGCTCACTCAAAGCTGCTGGCAAAAATCCAGCTTCCTAGATTCTTGCTGGCATCCTGCACCTCTTCTCAAGACATGCAAGTTTGCATTCCGCAGAACAGGTGATCCTAGAGAGAGAATGACCAAGACAGAGGCCACTGTGCCTTTTGATGACCTAGGCTCCAAAGTCACACACAATCACTTCTACCTAATTTTATTTGTTAGAAGCAAGTTACTAAGTAATGCCCATACACAAGGAAGGGAATAGTAAGCTCCATCTGTTGAAAAAAGGAGTATGAAATAATTTATGGGCATATTTTTAAAATCACCAGACCACCCAACAGAAATGATGATGTCCTTTTCTGAATAAAATGATGGTACTGCAGAAGCCCAAGTAATAAAGCTCCAGCTCTTCTCTATATGTGAAAGACATGAATTGGGATTGGTAAGAGATCCTATAGGTCTTCTCTTCATTAGCTAGATGACAGGATTCAAATCTGCTACTTACCACCTATGTGACCTTCGATGATAATTACTTACTCTCTGTATCTCAATTTTCTCTACTGGAAAATGAGTATAATTGTAATGATTTCATATGTCAGTTAGTATTTGTAAGGCTTAGAATAGTGCATTGTATGTACATAGTTAACCTTACAGAAATATGTAACTTTACCGTTATTGCCATACTGGTAATAAGTGCTACCACTCAATTTGTACATAAAAATGCCCAAGAGGGCAGCAAAGGACAGATGTCTGCAAGGTGTGGATGTGACTTTGTTAGCCCTTCTACAAAATATATATGCAATTAAAATGTATTTACAATCTATAAAACAGGCTAATTACATGTTATCAAGTTGCCTCTTCGGGTAAGAGAAACAATCGATATCAAATGCTGCTTGGTTGTATAAAGTAAGTAACATATATAGGACCTCTACTCTAAGGGGATATTTCCTGGCAGATGAAAAGCACATTCCTCCCTTACTATAGACTCAGAAGTTTAAGACTCAGTTTACCAGAGCTGACTTGCACCACTAACTATGCAAAAGCAGTACATTTCTGCAGGTTACTCGGACTGCCATACTAAATATTGCCATACTTGACTACTTTGAAAGATGGTATAACTAAAAGCTTATCTCATCCTTTTTCATACATGGAGCTGAATCAATGTTACATAATCTCAACATTATCATCAATTTTTCTCCCAATAAAAAATTTACTGAGAAATTTCACTTTTCATTACACATTGTTGGGGTGGCCCACTATTCCACTATTCTGGAGTAACCACTCCAGAGAAATGATTTTCAGGGTTTTTGTAGTGTTGGCATACCTATTGTTTATCTACCTTATTGTATTTATTATAAAATCTAAACAACCAAAAAGTCTAGGAAACCATTTTAGTCTTTATGATGATTATTTGTTTTATGATTACTGAGTCATCATTAGATAGTGAGAATCTTTCTGACTCATAAAGGATAATGTTCTCTCATCATTAAAAGTATTTTATTGTGTATGAATTTTTTAAAATTTGTAGTCTTTTCGGAGAAATCAAAAATCCTGTGTTTAGACATTTTTTTTCTCTTTCTATTAGTCTCCCTCGACCTAAGATTTTTCGTCTTTAAAATTAGCTTGTTTTCTGTTAGTATATTTTTCACCATTAGCATATTTTTAAACAGAGCCAGGATAAAATCTTGCAAATGTACAGCCTCAGCATTTGAAAACTATTGGACTCCTGACTAGACTGCAAGAAGCAGGGCGAGCTTCATGGTGTACACCCGTGTTGCATAGTGCCCCATGCTTCAAAGGGCCCATACTTGGTTTAATGCTCAGCTGTCCCTGTCTTGAAAGTCTTTATAATTTTTTAAACAAGGGGATCTGCATTTTCTTATTGCACTGGGCCCTCCAAAGGATGCAGCCAGTCCTGGCAAGAGGATAGATCTCTACAAAATAAGTACAGAAATCCAAAGGTGAGAACATACAAAAAAAATAAAAAAAGACAACAGAACACAGGGAAAGGGGAGACAAATAAGAACTAAGACAGGTGGATTGCACATAAAATGAAAAGATGGTAAAGGGTCCATATGAGAAACGCTACTTGCAGCCAATATTTTGACCTTACACTACTAAATGTCATTGCTAATTTGGGTGATATTATCATCTGGTTTCCTGCTTTGCCCTGACTAACTAGGAAATAGAGAATGGATTGAGAAAGTGAGCACTGTCTTTCCAAGACTGTAGCAGACAGCAGAGTAATGATTCTCAGCCTTAGTTCTGTTTTCGCATCATTCACATATACTGCTCACTTACATCGACAACATCTCTCTCTTTGGAGTGCCTACCTCTGAGAGGAGGCCACTCAGAATCCCCAAGGACACATGTATATTTTGAAGAAATCCCTGGCTGTTCTCCTTCCACCCTACCGATCCTCTATTGAGAATTAATTACCTACATGATATTAACCTTCAGAGTTTGAAACAGAAAATCAATTTGTGATTCCGACCTGAAGTTACAATTTTAGCTTGTAAGATAGATATTGGAAAAAGCCCATATTCTGTGTGTTTCTTATGAGTTCATTCAATAAATAGATAAGCTATTTAAACAGAGCTGAGTGTTCTCACAAATCCTGAAAGTGACTGCAGACAGCAGGGTACAGATGACATTAACTTAATTCATGTTAATCAATATCTTACTGAAAATTTAATCCAATTCTCAATACAGAGGTAAATGCTTCCTCTGACCAGATTATATCATTATACCAAGGCCCTAGTTTCTGCAATTCTGTGAAAGAAATTGCATATCCCTCAAGGCCAACACTAGTCAAGTAAGAAAATACGCACAGATTACTAATTTCACTAGGGCTCGTCTTTCCGGAGTCACCATGCTGCTGCTGTATCTGCTAGGTGAATGCCAGGTGGACACAGAGGTGGGAAGAAGATGGAAAGAAATGGGTGTGTTGAAGACAAAGACAGAATCAAGAGTCAGTAAGAAAATTAAGTAATTCAAGTTTCCCAAGTTCTTGTTCTTTTTGAAGTAAATGTGGCATTCAGAGGTAATATCAGGGCAAAGAAAGCAGAATTTGGTAATAGACAGATCTGAGTCATTCTCAGTAACTATGAGAATGTGGACAAGGCCCTCCACCACTCTGGGTCTCACACTTGCCTCAGAATCCATAAAATAAGATAAAGATGGTCCCTGCTATCTATTCCATGGTGAAGGGCTGACAATGAGGCATTCTCCAGGTCTGAGATAAGTATACCCTGTGAAAGCAAAAGTGGTCAAGCCATGTGGATGGGAAGAGACAGACTTCTTGTAAAACAGCCCAGCAAAAGGAATAAGAAATAGTGGGGGTGGGAGGCACTGAGAAAATTCAGGAGTCCATTGCTAAGATTTAGGCATGTCTCAGGAAATCTTATTTGTGTCAACCTATATGCCAGCTATAAGTGGTTACAGTAAAATTGAGGTCACAAAAATGTGGCTCACAACCAAATATGGTCCATGGAAGTATTTTGTTTGGTTTGTTTAAAACAGTATGTTTTAAAGAGTATGAATTCATTTCCAACATTTAAAAACAGGAGATTGCACATAACTATTCAGATTTCTGAATTTTATTTTAAAAAAGAAAAGAAAAATAGATTGGAGAGCCCTAGTCCATATTCTGTCATGGCAAAAATCTGGGAGAGCTGAGAAGTAGCTGTCCTCTTTACCCATGGAATCACCTCTCCAAACCCCTACTTCAGTTACCTGCCTGACCCTGAAATGGATGAAACTGTAATGCAATCAAGCAGCAATTAAGCAATGTGAGTGAATCAAAGAAGTGAATAGACACAATCAACCATATTGTACCTTCTCCAAGGACAGACGGTAATAGAGAAGAATAACCTGCCCAGGAGCCCAGGGAAGGGCAGTGCAAAGAAAGAGAACTTGGCAGTGTAACATGGGCAGGAAAGAAGGAACCCAGGCCAGCTAGAACAAGAATGTGGGTCTGCTTGGAAGCTATATCAAAGACCTGATGAGCAAAGGAAGTGGAGCATCTACCCAGGAAAAGAATGCAACAAACACCTAACATGAGCATCCCTAGCTGCTTTACAGACTCACACCAGTTACAGATGTAAGCTCAGTTCCAAAATTCTAACTCTAGGAAGCATGTGTGTTTAAAACAAGATTTGAAATTATTGTTCATTTAAATTTGGTTTGCCAAAGCAATTATTTTTCATTAATAACAGTGATAACAATGTTTTTATTTAAAAATCTAAATTAGATATATCCTTCCCCAAAAATTTCAACTAGCTATTTTTGATGAAATTAAAAAAATGCTTTTTAGATATTTTGAAAAAACCAATAGTATATCCCAAAGTAGGATGCCTGCAGTAGGAAAAGAAACTAATAAACAAAAAGGTCAAATACATAGCAATAAATGCGACAAAAACAAATGCAAGATTCAAATTTGGAAAGCACAAAACATTGCTGAGAAATGAGATCAGAGCTAAATAAAGAGACGTTGCAAGTTCATGAATTGAAAGACTGAATATTGTTAAGATGGGCAGTTTTCCCCTAATTAATCAGCAGAATCAATGGAACCACTATAAAAACCCACTAAGTGAGACTTTCAGTTTTAGTTCTGACATATAAAGAACTTGGCAGTTGGCACCTCTGTCCTTACAATAAGAAAAAGCTGGACAAACCAAAAATCAACATTTTTTTCTTGGATACATCAGAACATTGAGGTTGCAGGGAAAATGACCATGCCCCAATCTGGAGAACCAGGCACAACCAGAGATACACAGTAAAGACCTGCTTACCAGCAGCAGAAGTCGCTGCAGCCATAAACTGCTAGCGACAGGTCATTCTGAAAAATTGCCAGAGGCTGAATGTGGACTAGTGTGAAAGCGAGCAACTGCTGAGGACCTCATTCGTAAGAAGACCCCACCCACACTTCTGTGAACTTTATCTCCAGGAACCACACTAGGTTCATACAGCAAAGAGTGGAGGGAAAGGTTCTTGCAAGGAAAGGCAAAGGCGCCGTTGTGAAATACGCCCCGAGCTGCCTTCAGCATGACAAAGATCTCCTGGGTGGACTGGGAGAAAACAGGACTGCCTGAGCCTTACCCAGCTTGCATAAAGGCGTCCTCCCATTCCAGCCCCCTCTAGCCATCCTGTCTTACTTAGGGAGAGAGTAACAGTCTACCGGGGTAAAGGCTTCAAGGAAATAAATTGGGAATGCTACAACCAGAGAAGGAACACCCACACCTCCTCCATCTAGTCCAGTCATTCCCTACCTTGGCACCACCTTACTATCACCTGAAGAACTTTAAAAAATGTCGATGCCCAGCATGCACCCAGAATAATCAAGTCACAGTTTCTGGGGATGGAACCAGGTATCAGGATTTTAAAAAATAAATCCAAGCCCAATTCACACTAAGCTCAGATCTACTGTTGACCACACAGCCCTGAGTGGTTTAACAGAAGAGAACATGGATTATGAATTATCTATAAGAACCAAGTAATCAGCAATAAAGAAATCACTATTTCTCTAATCGATTGTGACTGTGCCATTAATTTTCCTATAAATGCATTCAACCATTCCTCTACTTTGTTAATTTACTTTGCCTTACAGAGAATGGTGAAACATATTATCTGCTCACAGATAATCAAGAAGAGTTACTTGTCATACCTCCTCTGCTATTATTCCTACTCTCATAAAAATAACTTACCTCATATTTCAGTTCAGATCATTTCATAAACTCTATGATTAATCCTAGAGCTTCAGGTATATAGTAAGCACCATCATGTGCCCTGATATGTGTATTCACTGGATTTGCATTTTTATTCATTTAATAGCTATACCTAAACTACACCTGCAGATTCCCCATATCAGCAGTCACCTAAAATGCACATCTCTTACATTTGAGCAGAAGCTTGAAAATACACTGCAGTCAGTGCGATGACACACAAGGCCCTGTCGATTGTCCTTTATCTCAATCTTGTATTGTGCTACAGCTCCCACCACAGAAAAGGACACATTTTCCTGATGGATGGTCATCAGTCCACCCCTGCCCCACTGCCCATCAGAAAATTTTCCTATTGCTGCTGTGATTCCGAGAATGATCTGGACTGGACTCATAAGCAGATTTACCAGGAAGCCGTTAAGACTTAAGCTTCGGGGCCTCTCAAGGTGTGTGAAGCTGTCAAAGCCCTGGGAAGTACCCTAACTGCTTGATTTGTAATTTTATATTATTTTCCTTAAGGAAAATTGGATAAGAGACTCTGCAAATTCTGGATCCCTCCATAAGTGAGACTAATGTAACGTGGTTGCCAATCAGAAAAATAAACTCTGAAATCTTTATGATGTAAAGTTAACAAGAATTGGTTTGGGGTTGCAATTGTACCCACTGCATCAGGCTTTCCTTCTTTGCCAGCAGAGGTACTATTATTGGTCTGTAATCAAAGGTGGCATGATATGAAAGAGACTCATCTGCTTTTGGAAAGGGCAGGGTCTAGGTCCTAAAAGAAACCAGGGAGAAAAAGATCCAGGCTTTTCCAGTGTGTAGAAATTAGACACAGGGCAGGGCTGGCAATCCTGTGGCAATCCCAGGTCACCTTCCACAAATAAAATCAGCTTTCTCTGCCTACTCTCATAAAAATAACTTACCTCATATTTCAGTTCAGATTATTT
Organism: Cynopterus sphinx; assembly: GCA_030015415.1. NCBI lineage: Eukaryota > Metazoa > Chordata > Mammalia > Chiroptera > Pteropodidae > Cynopterus > Cynopterus sphinx. The sequence goes on along the minus strand of CM057379.1, from coordinate 44,999,837 downwards.
CATAAACTATAATTAATCCTAGAGCTTCAGGTATATAGTAAGCACCATCATGTGCCCTGACATGTGCCAACCATGAACATCTTGTCTGGCCTCTTTGCAAAGAAAAATTTCTATCCACCCTCTTGCTCAATTGGAAAATCCTTTTAATACTGTAAGAAACCCTTCTGAGCAATAATTAAAGAGAAAAGACTTAACATACAAATGCCTCGAGTGAATATCTGAAAGTATAATCACTGACAGTTCTAACCCAGGGTTGCCAGATTCCTGTGGTATTTGATGGGAGTACAGGTATGGGGGTGAAGATGGAAGAGGATTAAAGGAGGAGAGAACCTGAAGAGAAGCATGAAACCTAGAAACCCACTCTGCAGACCACATAGTTTGCTTAGATGGTAACTTGCTTCCCTTTATGTGCCAGGACATTTAGCACAGCCACACTACTTGCGGCCACACAGGCACACAGGAGGCCTGCGAAGACTGATGGAAGCATGAGGTGTTCACACAAGCTACCTTACTGCTCACCTTTGCAACTCTTCAGGTTTTAGGGTGCATTCAGGTCAGTGACTCCTCTGATCAAAGAGTGGGTACAAAGTCCAGTTTGAGAGTTAACCACTATCTAGCACTCTCTTTCTTTGAGGATCTGTCCATTTGGGACTAGCCCTTCCCAGGGCAGCACCATGCTCTCCCTGTCTAGCCAACAAATCTACATCATCTTAGCACTTTCCTGTTTCTGCTCTGAGTCCACCTTCCTCCGTAACCTATGTACCTAAGTTCTTTTGTTGAGTTCTCCAGGGTGAGTGGAATTCCCTGCAGGGCCAAACAACTCCGCTGAGTGGCGAAGCCACAGTAATGCACGGGTCCCTACTCTAGGAGAGACCTTCCTCCTTTCTTTTTACCATTATTTGCCAGAAAAACTGATCCATGTACAACTCGCTGCCTTTACAGTAGAGCCACAGACCCTGCCAAATCCAATCCTTTCTTTCCAAAACTGAATGATCTGGTTCCAGACCACATTATAGGTAACATCAACAGCACCTTAGTGCGAGAAGAGGATCAGGCTACCCTGCACCTAGCAACACGGGCTGTGGTCAGTGAGCAGTCTGCCCTTCCTCAGCCAGCTCACTGAAGAAAGTTTTCTTCCTAAGGCTATTTCAGCTGCAGGAGAGAAGTAGGAAGCAGAGCATCAGATGCAGCACGTTCAGATAGTGTGGAAGAACTGGCTGTCTAGGTTACTTTACCCTCTCATCCATTGTGCCAGATCAAGCCAAAGTCAGAAAGCCATTCTCTAAAGCTCATTAGAACTTTGCTGCAAGGGGACCTTCCCCTCCAGCAAATGGGGAAATGGACTCATCCTGCACTAACCTAAACACTAGTTTTCCCCCCTCACAAACACGATTTTTTCCCCTCACATACTTAAATTATGAAACCTGTGAGGAAGCTCTATATTTTACTTTTTCCAGAGACAGACTAGCTTGTGAGAAGGGAAGAAAAGAGGTCTTAGCAAATCATAGCTGATAACCAACTCTGCTGAAAGCATAGTTAAAACTCCTTTATTCTTTCACCAAAGAAATGTTCATTATTAATAAACACAGTCAACAGAAACCAACTGGATTGATGAGACTTCAATAGTATTACCTTTACAGGCTATTTTGTGTTATGCTGATGGGACTTTGGGGGGAAGGTTTTGGCAATATTTGGGGAAGAAAATATGTGCCTGATCCCAATTTGCCTAACTACATCCAATGCAGTGAGAGTGGCAAAAAACTGAAGAAGTGGAATGAGATCAATCTACACATATTCCAGGAAGATGGAACGTATATAATTGCCATAGTAGTTCATGTTCATTACAGAACATCTCTCTCTGTTCTTACTTCAGTGTAGAAAGAATTCACACAGATAGTAGCTACCAGTTACTATTGTTGGAAATGGACTCCTTCGTGGGAGGTGAACAATGGCTAATTGTCAAAAAACACCATCACTCGGGTTCTCCGAAGGATAATGATCTGCATCCACAGGGTTAGCTTAGGTGAAGACATTCATAGCAACAAGGCTATTAAAGTCACATATAGATTTATTTTAACCTAATATCCTTCTTGCATGTGGAAGAAGAGGACAGAGACAATATGATTTTCAACTATTAAAATACTGTGCTTTTAAGTATTTCTGCTTTACTCTAAAAATTAACTGACATCAACTCAGACAGCATCGTGGTCCTACTGGAAATAAATTATGAGTCAGTTAAAGCAATAGTTCCCTCCTCCCTCCACAAGCCTTCCCTCCCACCTTGCATACGCTTTGAGCATCGTACTCAGTTAAAAGGGAAATACGTGTAACATGGCTAAGAAGATCACAGAACTTCCTAAAACACCATGGGAGAAACAACGCATTCTTCTCTGATACAGGAGTTCTCAAAAGTGTCACCCCCAGACCATTTGTGTGACACTCACCTCAAGGTGCTTATTTATGATAGTCTCATCTCAGACACTCTGACTTAGAACGGCAGCTGGGAATCTGCATTCTTTTTTTAAATGTATTTTTCAATTATAATTGACAAACAATATTATATTATTAACATAGTGATTAGACCTTTATATACCTTACAAAGTGATCATCACCCAATAAGTCCAATACCCATTTAGCACCATACATAGTTATTATAATATGGGAATCTGCATTCATAACAAGCTGCCCAGTGTGTATCATTACACTGGCAGGCAAAGACCACTGATTTAATAAAAGCTGCCATGTGTCTGTACTTAGTCGCTGGCCCCTACTTACCCGGTGGACTCCCGTGTCCTGCTGCAGCTGTGGCAATTGCAAAAGCAGAAGCAGGCGAAACAGAGCAGTGGGAGCTGTCAGCCGTCTGTCCTGGTTATTTAAAAGAATGGAAATGGCATGGTGAGGCTAATGGATGATATTCTGTAATAAAAATTCTCATTTTTATTCCTGCACTAGAAGTGTTGGGCTAAACGTTCTAGTTTTCTTGTTCATAGGCAGCTCACAAAATTTTATGATAGCAAGTCCATTCTAGATATATAACCAAGAGAAATAAAAACATACATCCACACAAAAACATTTACATGACTCTCCATGGCAGCATGATCCATAACAGCCAAAAAGTAGTAACAACCAAGTGTCCATCAACTGATGAATGGATCAACCAAATATGGCATATCCATACGAGAGAATATTATTTAGCCACAAAAAGCAATGAAGTAAATACATAATGCAACATGAATGAACCTATATAACTTATGTTAAGTGGAAGTCACAAAAAGTTTCATATTGTATAACTCCAGTTATATTAAACAGCTGGAATAGGCAAATCCATAGAGATGGAAATTAGATTAGTGGTTGCTAGGGACTGGGAGGAAATAAAAATGAGGAGTGACCAATAGGTACAGGATTTCTTTTGGGGGGGCCATGAAAATGTTCTGAATATGGTAGTTATGGCTGCCCAAACTTGTGAATATATTAAAAGTCACTGAACCATATACTTAGAAGTATGAACTTGTTGGTATATAAATTGTATTTCAATATGAAATTTTTTTAATATTCTATATCATGTGACCAATATAATTTTCTTCTCAAAACACCTTTAAAAGTAGGGAGGTATTTCAAAATCAAAAATATATGCTCAGCATATTTCTGTATCCCTTGCACCCCTCAAGTATTTTATACACAGCATTTGATAATGTTGATATGAACCTCATTGTTTTTCCTCACTTATGTTTTTAGTTAAACTAGTTCTCTGTGATTGTGACCTGAAGGGTTTATTAGTTTGCTCCTAAGTTACACAGTCATAATTAAAATCAGAGGGAAAGCAAACTGCTGCTGGTCAATGTGCCCACACATGAAAGCACAGAACAACTCCACCCTCTCCTTCAGCAGTAGCCTTAAAACATCTGTGGAACAAGGTAGAAAGTAGACAAATGAACACACAAAACAAAATTTCAGCTACACAGTGAGAAAATGGGTGATACTGTCCCCATTTGGATCTTCCATATAATCACAGAGTTCAGCTTCCTTCCTATGGCTCTAATATTTAGTCATATCAGAGAAGAAACAAAGAGCTTAGTTAATCCATAAACAGGATATGGACTTCCAAAAAATGTTTACATAAATTAAAAATTTTATATATGAATATAAATATATAAAAAGTGACTATAAAATAGACCCCTAATAATAGTAACCAAGTGAAAGCATTTAACACGTGCCTTGGGAGAGTTTTGCTTCCATGCGCTTTAAGCTCAAACTCTTAACAATTTGCAATGAACGCAAGGGCGTCCATGCCATGTGGTAATGGACAAGGAGGTGGCCAAGGCCTGGACTGACCAAGGTTCTAAGAACAGTAAGAGATTTGGCTAATTCCACAGCAGACATATGACAAGCCGGGAAAATCTAGTTTGTCTCCTTCATTTACCAAAAACACCCAAACGTCAGGGTGACGCAGAATTAACTAACCAAGAGCCTGAAATCAGTGCATTCTCCAAGGATTAACATCCGTCAGGGAAAATCTGACAACGGCCTGACCCAGGCTACCTGCCCTCGGAGCTGATGGCAGTGACGACAGCTTCCACCAAGCGGCTAAGTCTACAAATGAAATGACTATTTGGAGCCACGCATTCTATCTTTTGCTAAACTGTCCTACTTGAAACACAAGTAGTTCAGCCAAAAAACTGTCTTTATATTCTACTTCAGTTACTTGGAGTGAATCTGGCTTTATAATTGTATTTTTTTCCTTTCCAACTTGAAATAATTGGCTTTAGGAGGAAAAAAAAATGAAGCATTTAAAAAAAACAACTATCATTTGGATGTATTTATATTAGCAATGGGGAAAATGCGGAGAAAAAAGATTTCTATGTTTTGTTCTGGTGGTGGATTTTCCTCCAGTTAAAGGACAAATCATGGGGTAACACTTTATAATTCTTATACCTATGGAAACTATATCAGTTTTTGCCACTAGCAGTAATAATGATTGGGGTCCCATGCAACTGGACCTTATTTTAAATGGAATAATGTTCTTAATAAGGTTATCTCGAAATTGTGGTGTCCCAGATAAGCCCATTTAATGTAGAGTACACTGAGATTCATGGTTAAGGTATCAGAGTCTGGGAACATTTTAGTAAGACAAGCACTGAGATTCTTCAACTAGCAATCAATTAGTATAGGCCTCTTGATTCACATCCTTCCTCACAAGGTGTAATGTCATAATGAGTTCAAATAAATGCTGGTGATACTGATGGCACATTCTCTAATTATTTTTTTTTCCACTCCTTGGTTCTACAGTCACATTATTTGCTTTTCATAAACTAAAAACTATTTTGGGAGTGCAACAGTAAGGCCAACGAAAGATTCGGGAGCTGGAAATCATCTTTTATTTGTAGATTTCTGGGTCCCTTTCCCAGTGCTCACCTCCGGGCTGGCGGTAGCGGAGGTGCCTGGGCGTCGAGGGTGACCTGCAAGGGGAGAGTTCCGTGGCATCTGCCGCAGAGGAGATTTCCGCTCCTGCTCCTGCTCGGTCCACCGGCACAGACTCCAGGACTGCTGCTTTAAAACATGGTGAATTTAAACAACAAGGCCACGAATTCAAGAGCTTCTTGTCAGTATCATGCACACAAACACAAAAGTTTGTTATGGATAATAAGCATTTCGTATTAGTCTACATTTAGAGGGCTTTAATATGAACTCGAGTTATTCCTTCTGGCACAATGCTAATGACACTAAAACTACATATGGACCTTCTCTACCCCTGTCTTACTTACTCTGCGGAGCCTGGCTGACTCCAAGCAACCCCATCTGTCAAACACAACAGCTGATGTTAAAAACAAAAGGGGTGTGTAGTTGGTCTCCTGCCCCTGAGAATTCCTCTGCCTTCTTGGAGAGGGGAAAACAGAGACTTTTCCAAAGAAAAAGTCAGACCTGGGATCACAATTGGGACTACATTATTTCTTTGCTTGGGTAGCTCCCTTAGGTCAACTAAAGTTTGAATCTCTACCCCTGTGGACCCCCAAGAAGCTCTTGGGGACTCCTAAGGACCTAGAGCTGCCCTGTCTAACTATATTTGGCAGTGCTAGCCAAATATAGTTATATAAATTTAAATGAAAATGAAAATTAAATTGTTTCAGGTCCTCACTGTAACTAGCCACATTTTAAGTGCTCAGTAGCCACATGTGCCTTGGGCCTCACTATTGAACAGCACAAATACAGAACACTCCCATCCTCACATAAAGTCCCATTGGATAGCCTTGACCTAGAGCTACAGATCAGCAGAAGGCAAGAGGAAGATTTTACGGTGAGCAGTTGAGAGGCTTTAAGATAATCTGAGCCTTTTCATTGCAGCTAACATCCCTTGAATAAAAGACACATCATTCTAGGGTCACAATTAGGTTATTACTGATGTTTTTATGCCCCTCCACTGGCTTATTAACTGGGTAAAATTACAACTTTGTGTGTGTTCTTTCAAGGAAAAACACTACAAAATTTATAAATTTCCAACAATTCTTCCATTTCTTTTCCCTGGGACTTTTCATTAACCAACAAAGGCTGTGTCATTTCTACTAATTTTATATTACCCCTGTCAGCAGAACTACTCTCAATTCATGTCCTAAATTTTACAAAATCCATAAGACATTATATAAAACCATTTTTACACTTTGCATGTAATTTACTCCTTTAGAAATAAGGCCACAATTTTGCCTTTTGGATACAGAAGTGCCAGGAAAGGAAAATAGTTAGAATCTTTCTTTGAATGACATAATTACAGTAAAGTTGGCAACGATGCAGACAAAAAAATCAGTGCTTAGCTGTTAGTTTTATTATTTTCTAAATAACTCCCTCAAAATTCAGTAATGGAAGGCATCTGCTCTGCAAGAACAGGCAGAATATCAAATACATGTCCTTGGTCTGATTCATCCATTCATTCCTCTGAGGCAAATGAGAAAATCATTTAGTCAGCAATTACATTGAACCCAAAAAACTTCCCAGTGAGAGAGCTGGACAGGCCCCCAAATGTCCACTGAAAGAACAAGTTAAGAATAACACTGTAAGCAAATAGGCACCTATAAAGAGATGGTGGGGGAAAAGAAGCATTTCCTTCTGGCTTGTTCACTTTTAATCAAGTTCCATGCAAACAGCTTTGCCTACAGGAAGAGTGGGCAGATGTGGGCTCAAAACAAATGCTAAAATTGGGAGCACTTTCAGCCCACAGGCAGGCAATGTTCAAACTAGGAACAGAGAAACAGACACTAGTGATGTGGGCTGTGCAGCAATGCTTGGGGTCAACTGCAGAGCCAATGCCCAGGTGAACACTGGCTGGGTAAGGGGCCCAAAACAGTGAGCTCCCTGCCCTGGGCCTCTCCTTTCTTGCCCACCATTGGTTTGAAGTTTACTGAGAATCCACCACTGGACAGAACCTGGATGTGAGTGGGTTGATATTTGTGCTCTTTAGAAGAATGCAGGGTAGAAGTTGGGACTGCCTGGTAGCAAGAAAGAAGGGCACGAATGAATATTGGGTGAGTCTGGAACACATCTAGGGACTAGAAGAAGGGAAATACATTGCATTTTTTTCCCTCAGAAGTTTATAGTCTCCCTCATTTTTGAGGAGTATTTCCTATTTCTCTTCCTTCCCTTCACATCATTTGAAGTTTTCTTAACAGAAAATATTGCAAGGCCAGCATCATGAATGCAATGACAATAAAACTGGACAAAGGCCATGAGCATTTTTCAAAGAGTTTACCCTGAAGCTATTTAGCTAGACAGTAGTGAGAGAGCCCTGGCCTCAGGATGTACCTAATGGACAAAGCTGGTATTAGGCAATGAGGTTGTGTGGAGCTGCACCCTGAAGTGAAAAGCAGAAAATGTGTAAACTGTTGGCACAGGATTTTTATTCAAGTTTACCAACTGTTTTAAGTGTTAACATTATGCAAAGCACATGCAAACATTTTTCAAATTAAAGACAGATCAGCATCTTCCTTTTCTTTGCCAACTGGAATTTTCAAGAACTAGACAGCAGAGTTAACACAGCAGCACTCTTGGCTTCTACAGACATCGCATGTATGCACACAGGCATGCTCACATGCACACGCGCGTGCACACACACACACACACACACACACACACACACACACACACACTGAACTTGTCAGACTGACACTGAAGTAAAATATTTCATCCCTGACTTTCCTAGGACTATTCATGACCAACTTGTCCGTATACCAATGCAAAATAAGTACGATTCCTTTGTTTCATCTATTCAGAAATATGCCAAACAGCTCTCTAGCCCCCAGTATTAATTCTAAGCTTTCTACTCACAGTGTTTCCTTGACAAGGATTCACAGGGCAATTTTTCCTTAATCTCAGTAGCTAGAAAAGATGTGGCTACACACCATCTATCTTAGGTTTCAATATAAATCACGTAATTGATTATACTCAGAACCAAAATCAGAGCAACTCTAGGGACTTCAAAGAGCCAAACAGTGTTCCTCTGCTCACTAACCACATCCTCAGCCTCTCACAACTTTTCTTCATTGCCTGATTTCTTTATCTGTTTTGTTTTTAATCCAGTCACAACAGGTGTCTGTTTGAATGCCACCTTAAATATTTTTAAGAAAAAAATGGGAAGTAAATACACTAAAAGTAGTCAGAAAACAGCTACAGAAAGAAAAAAGAAATAAAAGAATAAGAAAGTGGCTAGTAACAAAGTGCTTAAAGGAAGTCAGAGTAAAAATGAGAAATACAGGTGGGCATTACTGGATGGACGTGAGAAACAGAGGGCAGAGGCACTGACATCTCTGGAATGGAGGTTGGCTGTAGGGTGCTTCCATCAGGCACTACCAGCCCTGCCTGGACACAATCTTGGAACTCCCATCACCCTGAGTGAGAGGAGCTCTGCCGTTAGCCATGACCTAGAAAAGCAAAATAACATTTCTAACCCAGGACCATGTGGATAAATTAACCCTTGAAAATGTAGCTGTAAAGTATTGGTTTTGGAGAAATGCAGTGAAGAGCAAAGGCATTAAGCCCTGAACTTTAGTTATTTATCTAATGTGAGAGAGAACCTAGTATTTTTGCCACACCATTATTCATGGGCTCTCTCCACTCGAGACCCCTGATCAAAACTGAGCAATGCTGCCATATGACAAGCTCTCCAGTTGCCGCTAGGTGTGTCCACAAGGATCCCACCTCTGTCCAGCATCTGCACTGACAAGTCTTTGCAGCCTTTATCAGTGTCCCTCCCTGGGAGCTTGAGCCAGTTCTTTCTCATTTCTCTTGGTCTCCCTGAGTCTAATTTGCTCCAGAGAAAAAAACCTACTGATTCCCACCAGTGACCATACCTCCATCCTAGAGAGCAGGCCAAATAGGCTTTATGATATGGCATTGGACCATCACTATACACTTTGGGCTTGGGCTTTGAAGATCAGAACCAGGGAACCTGGAGTCTAACATGGAACAGTCTGTGTACAACAAATTAAAGTGTCATAATTAATTATGGTGGGCAATGGGCAGCTTGATAGAGGGCTTCTAGAACTACAGCATATATTGAGACCACAGTGCAGAAAGAAAAGAGATTTTCTTTTGCTTCTCTGTTAAAGAAAAAAATAATATCCATACAAGTAGGAGTTAGCCAAATTAAAGTGAAATCTCTGGGAAATTATAAAAAAAGAAGATTCTCACTGTACACCCATTAGGATGGACACTATCAAAAGAACAGAAAATAATAAGTGTTGGCAGGGATGCAGAGAAATTGGAATGTAAAATGGTGCAGCCACTATAGAAAACACAAGGAGGTTCCTCAAAATATTAAAAATTGAATTATCATATGACCTAGCAATCTCCCTTCTGGGTTTATACCCAAAAGAATTGAAAGCAGGTTCTCAAATAGATATTTGCACTCCCTTGTTCATTGTAGCATTGTTCACAATAGCCAAGTGATGGAAACAACCCAATGTCTGTCAGAAAATGGATGGGTAAAAAAAATATAGAATGTAAATTTATAATAAAATATTATTCAATCTTAAAATAGAGGGAAATATTGGCACATGCTACAACAGGGATGAACCTTGAGCTATTATGCTAAGTAAAACAAGCCTGCCACAAAAAGACAAATACTCTAGGATTCCATGACTCCATTTATATGAGGTACCTATAATAGTCAAACTGTAATGACAGAAAGCAGATGGTGGTCCCCAAGGGCTGGGGGAAGAGAGAAATGGGGATCAATGGGTACCGAGTTTCAATTTTACAAGACGAAAAAGTTCTGGAGATCAGGCACATGACAATGTGAAAACACTTAACACTAATGAACTGTACACTTAAAAGTGGTTAAGACAGTAAAGAAGAAAAAGGTAAAGAAGAAGGAGAAATTCTTTAAGACTTTTTTTTAAGTTTCCTCGATGCTGGAAAGCCTTAGAAAGACTAGTGACAGTGTCTGCTCTGCAGAACTGCATATGACATTCGAACTGCGCAAAAGCTGTCCCTTTAAAAGCAATAATGTCCTCTGTTCTCAGAAACGGCCTTCACCACTGAGGGTTAACACCGTCCCTTTGCTCACTTGTTCACCTATCTCCAACACACTTTTTCATGCTTCTAGGCTCATGTCACTGACACATCCTGAGTTTGCTCAACCAGACGTGACCTCCTGTGCTTTTCGCCCTCCCGAGCACTCTGTCTATACCTCTTGTACTACCTGCCTTAACAGATATGTGGTGTCTATCTTCTCTACACACCTACAGTACAAGGGGCCAGGGCACCATCTTTTGTACCATTATACACTCTGTAGCAAAGCAACCTGCATAGAGAAGATCATGCAATGACTCCTGAACAGATCTTACTATGTTCTCCTTCCAGCCGCATGGGCGACCAAACGAAAACCTCAGAGCCACAAATTTCTGACACTAACATGCTTATTACTAAAGCTGTCCTAACTCAAAATAACACAAGAATCCAGACTTATCCCCAATTTCTCCTTTCCTATTTTCTGCAATCCAATAAAAGAGGGGGAAGAACTCTCCACTCTGGGAAACTCCTGTACTCCCCAGGGTATCCTGCCTCAGAGGGCACATCTGAGGTTAGCCTTCCTAAGTTGTTCTCTCTGTGGAGGGGCCGAAGCACTGGCATTGGAGCAAACCCCAGATGCACTTGTCAGCTTCTGTGCTGCCTCATTATTCCCAAGAGGAATCCATCATGACTCTGCTGAAGCTTGTTGTTCTAATGACTTTTTAATTATCTTCCTCCTTTCCTCCTCTTTAGTTGCTAACTTGTCAATTTAAAGCATTTCTTGCTTAAAAGAGTACTACTTTTGATGATGACAACCACTCCAGTTAAAATTCCATTAAGTATTTTGCTTCGGAAGCTTATTTAAATGATACGAGCTAGAAAGTACATAGACGCTTCAAGATTATTATACAGAAAAAAATACGTTGTTTGCTAATTTGCCTGTAAAACCTTTTTTGTTTTTGCCACTGTATTGGAAATACTGGATTGTAAAAGCAGCAACATTGTCCCAAGCCAAGGAAGGTAAGGCACCATGTCACAGGACCTTCGATTAGTGAGCTGACTGTTTTGCTTGATTCATTCATCTAACAAAAATGTACTACCTGCCAGGCACTGCCCAAGGCACTGAGGGTATAGAAGTAAACAAGATAGATAAGGTTGCTGATCCCATAGAGCTTATATGGAGAAAGGCTGTCCAGGCAGACAGAGGGAAGAACAAGTGTAAAAGCCCTGAGGCAGAAATGATTGATGTGTTTCTGAGACCCAAGAAGGAAGCACGGCAGGAGCCGGGGTTGGAAAGGAAGACAACATCTAAGCCTCATAGAATCTGAAGGCCTCGGCAGGGAGAATTTAACTGTGATGAAAAGTCATTAGAGAATTTAATCAGGAAACTAAATTATCTAATCTACCTTTTCAGAAATCATTTTGGCTGTCATAGACAGTAAACACTGTGTCAGATTTTATTTTTTCTCCCTATATCACTGTTGTATTATGGAATGTTGCCTTGGCAACTAAACTGAAAAAGCCATGTTAATGCTCACAGGCTAGGTCATCCTTAGCAGGGGAGGCTGGAAGTAGTATAGGTGCTTAAGGCAGACACTGGAAGAAGAGGAGGTAGTTCTGAGGCCCAGGCTCACGGATGAGGGGGCCCACAGCCTACCTCAATGCAGACTACCATGCCAGGCTCTTAAGCCAACCAGCCTTAATCAAATTCCATGAAGAAGCTTCCAGTAATATTCATAGACCACTGACTGCAATCAGACTTTACTGTAGAAGACATTAGAACAGCTAAACTTGCTCTCCTTTCCACAAGGTTAGATGGAACTGTGGGACTCTTTTCTTCTAACTAGCTATTGTATTCATTCTACTTTCTAAGCAGAAGGAGGAAAGTTGTAAAGAAAGGGAACTGGGGTTCCAGGAGGAATGGTGGGGAAGCGGGTGGCCAGCAAACATGGGGTATGGCAGCTGGATGATACCTCTCTGAATACTTCGTTTTAGCTTGTTACACAGGTCCACGCGGGGGTTATCTACATGCTCTTCTACAGGTCCCGGGCTTTGTTCTGGAGAAGAAAGGCTTCTGCTAAGATCCAACGGTGCTTTACCAGTGTGCGGCGGTGGGGACGCAGCGGGACTATGCGTGGTGGTAGGACCACTGGACGCCGGGGAGGTGGTCAGGTCCAACGCGCCTATCCTTGAGTTCAAGGGAGAAGTCAAGGACAGCTTTCTGGCCCTCACTGGGGAGGACGTTCTGGACACAGCCAGCGGCGGTGGGGAAGAGAATTTGCGACACAGGCGTGGGGATTTGCCATCCACCAAATGTTCGCCTCTGTTGTTCTGGCTAGTAGCAAAAAACAATTCCAGTGACCTAAAAATAAGAGCAAAAGCTATCAACAGACTGTAGCCAAGTGAAAATGATTCCCCTGATATCATTCAAGAACAAGCTCCCCATATTAAAAGGCCACAATATCATCACAATTCTGCTGCTGGACTTTCTTCATTTCAGTGCTGCTTGTATTCCACGCACTTGCCAAACAAAGGAACACAGACACTTTTCAGGCCATGTCTAATCCCTTGCTACTAAACTGTGGTCCAACGACCAGCATTGATATCTTTCAGCAGCTTGTTAGAAATGCAGAACTCCAGCTCCACTTCAGGCTTCCTGAATCAGAGCCTGCAATTTAACAAGACCCCTAGGAGATTCTTATACACATTAAAGTTTGAAAAGCAAAACCGTAAAAATAAAATAAAATAAGAAAGCCTGAAACAATAGTTCATGTCTAAATAATCACAAAGCAAGCAAAGACTGCTTTCAGACTTCAGAAACTGGGTTCTCAATTTCTCCCTTCAGGAACTATCTATGAGTTCTACTCACTCCCTTTTACTGGTGGGACTTGGGAAGTTCAAAAGCAAGGCAATACGCTCAGAGCTGCTCTTCTGCAGGAAGACCCAGAAATCAGAAAGGCCACACTTTCGTTACAAGCAAATTGTGGGCCTACCTGACGGGGATGGAGGTAAAAGGCCTCTTGTATATGTCAGAAAGCTTCGCCAGCACCACAGCTGCTGTTGTAAAAATACGGTAGGTGTGCAGAAAGGTGTTGAGAAAATCGATACTAAGAAACCTTAAGTCTGTCAGCCGCTCCAGGAGACGCTCCACGCTGGCATAACGAATCTGGGGCACTTTGCAGGAGTTGAGTGTTTTGCTGAAGCAAATGTCAGTGTCATCTTTGTGAAGACGGGCATCAGACCTGCACACAAAGCAGGAACATGAGAACAAAACCAGAGCGTGACTTCCTCTCGGTCACTGAGTATTTCAGTTTTGGTAAACACATTCACATGCAGGTTTCCCAATGCATTTGATGAAACTCGATGATATGACATTACATACAACAAGGCAGGGTTACAGAGTCACAGAATTATAATTTAGAAAGGCCAGAATTAAAATTGTGGAGAAGGTAATAATAATTCATTTCACTCTGTGGATTCCTTCTGTAGTGGAGGAAAAATAATTTCTCTTTTACCTTTCTGAGTTCTTGGCTGAGATCCCTGTAATAAAAGATAGATTAGCAAGAGAAAAACTAACAGAAGTTTATTAACACGGATACTTCATGTATACATGGGAGATACTCAGGAAGAAGTAGCTCCCTGAGGTGACCTAAAATTCAGGATTAAATACCATCATAACAGGGAAAGGGAGCGGGATTTAGGCCTCTTTGGGAGAGTAAATGATTCTTAGGGAAGATAAATGGGTCCTTAGAAGAACAGATGAGAGACGCAATAGATAATTTGTGACAGTTTGTCCAGGTGTCGTGTCGACTACTCGTCTCCTCTCCTGCAATAAGAGTCAAAACTCCCTGGTTGATGAAACTCCCTGGGAAGGGATTTACAACAACTGAGTTCCTTCTGGAGGATCTGTCTTTAGGCAGAGAAAGGGGTTTAGAGAAAGCCTCCTCCTACATTTGCTGTTTTTCAACTTTCCATAGCTCAAAATAATATGCGAAAGTGGCATATTTTCAGATGGCATATTCTGTTACCCTTCCCTTCTCTCTCTACTTTAATTATGTTTTATTAGGAAAATGAGGCCAAAGCTCTATTTAGGAGAGACTTTGCTTATGTCTTTAAATCAGAATAATGAAAATGCCCTTTAAAGGTAGTGGGTGACATTCTCCCCACAGAGGGGTAAGGGAAGGGAGAGACACAGATATCACTACTATATCCGTGGTTATTTCTCTTTCTCACTTCTAATTTTGTGCATTTGTGTTTACCCCTTTTCTCTTAACTAAACTGACTAATAGATTATATTTTAGGTGTTTTTCTCTCTAGAACTGGCCTTTTATCAATTCTACAGTTTTTCTATGTTTTAATTTATTAATGTCTATTCTTATCTCATTTCCCTCCTATACTTTCCTACAGTTTCTTTTTGTTTTTCTGTTTCTAGCATCTTGAATTGAATATTTAATTCATTTCATTCTTTCTAGCTTACTAATACACTTAAGGCTCTCCATTTTATGAGTACAGTTTAATCCATAAGTTGTATAAAATGTTTTGTTTTCATTATGTTTTCAATATCCTGCAATATTAAAAATGTCTTCATTTAAAAAAAGTAAAATGGGTGAGGTGGGTCAATTGTATGGCAATAGATGATAACTAGGCTTATGATGGTAATCACTTCATAGTGTATACTAATAGCAAATTATAATGTGCACCTGAAACTAATATAATGTTATATACCAATTTTACTTTAATTAAAAAACTTATAATGGGTGAAATATAGGCTGCAAACCCTTCTAGAGATTCTTGTGAACAGTATCCACGACTACCCCCTGTAATGTTCTGCTTTTTATCATTCTGTAAAACTTCTCATCTGGCTACTCCTTCCCATCTGAGCAGCCTCTCCAGGTGGATGAGCAAACTAAGGAAAAGTTACACAGCAGCTCTCAAGATCCTTGGCCATGTTCAGAGTCCTTGGCTACTGGTGTGCACTTTTTAAAAGTGCAAAGAGGTCTAGGTAGAGACAAAGTTTATACGAGAAAGAGCTTGGAAGCAGCGGCTGAATCCAAGTGGGACTCAAAGAATGCACATCTTCTCTAGGACTGCCCAAAGCCTTTGCATTCCCTTCTGAGATCCCTTGTTCCCTTTCATTGCAGCATCTCAGAACACACAACTGATGAAGTCCTGGATTTCACCACTTGATTAAAGGATACATGACAGGGCTAGTCATGTGAGGCAATTGCATGCTAAGAATCAGTTGGCTTGTTGTGAGTGCCCTTAATTATCCTTTTCAGCACTTCAAGTAGTTTTAAATTATATATTTATTTTCTTTAGGTAAGAAGAAATCAATGACTTTCTTAGCTTGCTCTTAGAAACTTCCCACCCCTAAGTATGCTCAGTGCAGGCAGAAGTATTTCATTTGTGGGCCTGAAAGGGCATTTTAAATGAGCCACAAACCCCTGCTGAGGAATTGACTAAGGGTGGCCTGCTACTTTTAGTTACATTACTGATCTTGAAAACACATAAGTATGTCTTTTGAGATTCTGAAAATAGCGTGGCCCTTTCTCCACTCACTACGTGACCCTTAACCAACATTACTTTTCTGGTTCTTAATCTTTTCATTTCTAAAAAGAACTTTGAAACTTTTTAGAATCAATCAGTTTGTCTAGAAAATGGCTAACCAAGATAATAACTTTTTCTCTACCATTTCTCACCAAAAATCTTTATTTTCTAAGAAAGGTGTGGTTAGCTATTATTAAAAGAAGCCAAGCCTTAACTATACACATAAAATGTAAAACATCATGTCATGATTTTGCATTCTAATCATAGCCTGAGATTTGTATCTTTTTACTAATCAAAACATTAGGAGGAAGAAATATGTTGTAGCCAACATGAACTTAAAACTGACTGGGGTTGGGAGTCAAGATGTGGAGCAGGTAAACGCTGTGCTTGGCTCCTCTCACAACCACACCAAAATTAAAACTAAACTATAGAACCATCACTGAGAATAGAATGAAGTCTAGCTGAACAGAAGTCTTATAACTAAGGACATACAAAAGAAGCCACATCAAGACTAGAAGGAAGGGTGGAGACACAGACAGGCTGTTCCCCTGTGGGGGTTAAAAATTAGTAGGGATATCTCAGCTACAGAGGTACTGAGCTTCCCAGCTCAGGGGTCCAGTTCCAGAAAGAGAAGTCTCCATAACTTCTAGCTGTGAAAACCAGTGGAGATTGTGGCTGAGATGGAGGGCTGTGTGCGTTTCAGGCATTCCTCTTAAAGGGCCTGCATATGGACTTACACACTGAAGGACTCGTTCACTCTGAGCTCCAGTCCTGGGACAGCAGCAGCAGGGCCATATGGAGAGAAATTGAACTGTCTGGCTTCAGAGCAATGGCTGGAGGGGCAGCTTTCTCCCAAATAGAGGTGCTGGCAGAATCCATTGTTCTTTCATTGAACAGTGTGCAGAAACCATCAGCCATCATATCTGAGTCTCCATCATCCTGGCTAACACCATTTACTCTGACCTGGTAATTCTCTGAGACCCACCCACCAAACTTGCAGGCCCACCTAAGCCACTTCCAGTGGCTTTTCCATACAAATGGCCTGCCTTGGCTCATGCTGCCAATTTTCCTAAAATCTCTGAGTTCATAAACTCCAAACAAGCCTAGCATCTGGCCTTGGCATGCTCCCCACCTCTTGCTAAGACTCTCCAAGCCCAACACTAGCAGCAGCCAGCCTGAGTTCACAGAGTAGTCTCTCCCAGGCAACTCAACAGCCAGCATGGATAGAAGACACTTTTGGATCACTTTGTGGCTCATGCCAGGTGGTCCAGGGCAGGGCACAAGCAGCAGCTGAATTTGGCTGCACCAGGGCTTCTCTCTGAGGCTCCCAGGCTGGTATGCCCAGTGGCCAGCTTCAGACCACACCTGAATACCACCGAACTGCCCCCAAAGACAACATACCTAAAGGATAGACTGAGGAGATACTAGAGCCCTGCTAAAGTGAATCCTACTCCATAGTGTCAGCCCCTGCACAACAGACACTCCACTGTAGTCACAGCCAGTCCTCATAACCAATCAGCCAGAGGGTCAATCCCTCTCATTGACCCTCTCACAGCAACCAAGGCTCAATGCAACAGGAGGGCAAACAAAACTCACACAAGAGACACACCTGTAGCACCTGGCTCAAGTGACCAGAGAGACTGTGCCATTGGGCCCATACTACATAAGGCCACACTACTAAAATAGGGAGACATAACAGCTCTACCTAATACATAGAAATAGACACAGGAAGGCAGCCAAGACAGGGAGACAAAGAAACATGTTCCAAATGAAAGAATAGACCAAAATTCCAGGAAAAAGAACTAAACAAAATGGAGATCAACAATCTCTCAGATGAAGAGTTCAAAACATGGAGATAGAAAACATAAAAAAATAAAAGTCAGAAATGAAGAATGCAATAACAGAAATGAAAAATACATTAGAAGGAATCAACAGTACATTAAATAAAGCAGAGATCTGAATCAGATTTAGAAGGTACAGAAAACATTTAATCAGAACAGTAATAAGAAAAAGTAATCCAAAAAAATAGGATAATTTCAGGAGCCTCTGGGACATCAAGTTTACCAACATTCATATCATAGGAATACCAAAAGAAGAAGAAAGACAGAGCAAGGAATTGAAAACCTTTTTGGAAAAATAATGACAAAACTTTCCTAACCTGGCAAAGAAAATAAACATACTAGTCCAAGAAGGGCAGAGAGTCCCATCAAAATGAACCCAAAGAGGCCCACATCATTATTAAAATGCCAAAGGTTAAAGACAAAGAGGGAATCTTAAAAGCAGCAAGAGAAAAGCAGTTAGTTACCTACAAGGGAGCTCCTGTAAGACTGGCAGCTGATTTCTCAATAGAAACCTTGCAGGCCAGATAAGATTGGCACAAATTATTCAAAGTGATGAAAAGCAAGGACCTATAACCAAGATTACTCTAGCCAGCAAAGCTATCATTTAGAATTGAAGGACAAATAAAGAGCTTCCCAGACAAGATAAAGGTAAAGGAGTCCATCATTACCAAACCAGTATTACAAGAAATGTTAAAGGGATTTATTTAAGAAGAAGAAAAAAAGATTAAAAATATGAATAATAAAATGGCAATAACCATGTATCCATCAACAATTACTTTCAATGTACATGGATTAAATGCTCCTATCAAAAGACACAGGGTGGCTGAATAGATAAGGAAACAAGACCCTTCTATGTGCTGCCTAGAACAGACTTACTTCAGATTGAAAGACACATACAGACTGAAAGTAAATGGATGAAAAAAAATTATTTCATAAAAATGGAAATGAAAAAAAAAAACTGGAGTAGCAATATATATACCAGACAAAAGACTAAAACCAAGAGTTATAACAAGAGACAAGAAAAACCCAGGAATCCTACTTCTGGGTATTTATCCAAAGAAACCCAAAACACCACTTGGAAGGAACATGTACATCCATATGTTCATTGTAGCA
Source organism: Cynopterus sphinx (assembly GCA_030015415.1). Taxonomy (NCBI): domain Eukaryota; kingdom Metazoa; phylum Chordata; class Mammalia; order Chiroptera; family Pteropodidae; genus Cynopterus; species Cynopterus sphinx. The sequence continues at coordinate 44,980,842 of CM057379.1, read as the reverse complement.
TTATTTACAATAGCCAAATATGGAAGTAACCTGGGTGTCCATCAATGAAGAAATGGATAAAAAAGAGGTGGACATTTATACAATGAAATATTACTCAGCCATAAAAAAAATAAAATAAAATCTTGCCATCTAAAAAATGATGGATCTCAAGGATATTGTGCTGAGTGGAACAAGTCAGACAGAGAAAGATAAATGCTATTTCATTCCACATACTTGGAATCAAAAAAATAAATGAACAAGCAAAACAGAAAGAAACTCATAGATACAGAGACAAACTGATGATTGCCAGACGGGAGGGAGGTGAGAGAAATGGGTAAAAAAAGGTGAAGGGATTAAAAAGTACAAATTGGTAATTCCAAAATTGTCATGGGGCTGTAAAGTACAACATAGAAAATATAATTGATAATACTGTTATAACTATGTATGGTGTCAGATTGTTTCTAGATGTATCAGTGATCACTTCTTAAATTATATAAATGTTGTATACCTGAAACTAATATAATAGTGTATATCAACTGTAATTAAAAAATAAAAGAATTATTTTAAAAAATAAAATTGCCTAATTACACTACTGTCCTTCAAATTTTTGATTACATTTTCATTTTAAGTAAAGAAAAGAAATACTATAAAATTATTTAATTATCTTTTATTACACTAAACAAGATCTTACTTTATTTCTTAAGGGACTCTCAAGAAAGATTTAATATGTTACTTAAGACTCTTATGATAATAATTTCTTTTTGGTAAACACTTTAAAAAGCAATCTTGAGACATCAAACCCATATTACCTATTATAATTAGTAAGTTTTAAAAGGAGGTGAGTGACTGAAAGTAATGCCATGTTAGTAATAAGACACAATTAAGATAAGCTAACTTTTTAACTCTCTAAAATATCTTTTTTTCTTCCTGATATATAGACAGGAAGATGCACAGGGAGGCAAGAATACAGAATTTACATAGAATAGGAACAGAGATAGCAAAATCAATCATTTTTCTTTAGGGAGAATCAGGCTCAGTTGAGGCAGGGAAAAATAGAAGGAAGAAATCTATAAAATACATGAAAGTCTGCTTTGGGAATACATCTAGTACAGTATAGATAGATATCAAAATGTATGACTATAATAGAAAATCTTTATAGCCTGAGATACAGGTTTCTTTGTTGATAGGAAAACAGTTCCTACTCACTCAAGTGTCACCTCTGTGCACCCCAAAGAATGAAAGTCTTGGGAGGTAGTTACACAAATGAAATTAGACACGGACACTGGTCAAATGGCCATAGAGAAAGATGCATTTGGAAACCAGTTAAAGCTGATAAGGCACAAAATTAAAGTTTTTATCCACATTAATTCTTAAATTGAACAAAATGTATGTACAATCCTCCCTCGGGATCCATGGGGATTGGTTCCAAGACGCCTGTGGATACCAAAATCTGTGCTCAAGTCCCTTACATAAAATGGTGTTGTATTTTCTTACAGCCTACATGCATCCTCCCATATTTTTTAAATCATCTCTAGATTACTTGCAATGTCTAATACAACATAAATTCTATCTAAACAGTTGTTATACTGTACTGTTCAGGGAATGATGACAAGAAAAATTCCACAAATGTTCATACAGACACAACCATAGTAGGCCTAACTACAAGGTACACGTCAGCAAATACATAACTTTTTTTCAAATATTTTTGATTTGTGGTTGGTTGAATCCATGGATGCTGAACCCCTGGATACAAAGCATCACTGTACAGTGGTGTGCAACTGCCTGAAGGTTTAGGAGCTTGTAACTCACTTGGCTGCAATGTCCAGCTTAACAAATTCATTCTAAAGCAGTTTGGACCATTATGGCTGTCTAAACTTGAAGAAAGTACTTTTTTAAATGAATAAAACTAATATGTACTCTTTTGTGAAGTATTAAAAATGACCCTATGGTAGAAAATTTATAAGAAAACTCTAACTAAATGATATAAATTTTAAAAATAAGTCATAGTTTGAACCTTTGACCTAATATCCCATACTTGGTTCTAATCTTAGCATAATCTATTTAATCAGATTTTAAATAAAACCATACTAAATTAAAAACCTAGAAAACTGAATGCTGTAGGAATCGTTCCCCTAGAGTTTTGAAATAATCCTATCCAAAATATTTTTAAACTTGACTAGCAATTTGAAATGCTATCATTCTTTTATCATGGATTTTCTGTAGTAATTATGGCACTAGTATAGTGTACGTCGTCCTTCATCTGATATAATAATAACTTTCAAAATTGTACCATTGGGATAATCTAATTGTAGTTAACACCTATCAGAAGAGAAATGTTAACGTTATTTATTGCAATAGCATAAACAGCTCAGATCTTTTAAAACCCCATAAAAAGGCATAGAAGATAAACATTTCTTAGTTTTGTGTAACTTTTTTTGAAAGATAGACTGCTTTTAAAAATACATTTTATTATTAGAATTTGGAATGAAAATAACCAAGAAAATGAGAGTATGGAACATTTTGGTCAACTTCAAAACACTCTCCAAATAATTTCTGAATATGGAAAGAAAAAAGTATATAGAGACAAAAGCATTAAAACAGAGAGCTCTGACATATAGTTGATATAACTTCTCGTTTTAAACTATAGTTTCCCTATTGATGACTTTAAATTATAGGATTTACTTTGTTAACAAAACATATAGAGAGCCAGATGGCAGCCCCAAGCAATAGTTTTTTGGGAAAATCCACATATAGGCAATGGATAAATGGTACCATTGAAAAGCCAGATGATTCCTATTAAGTATCTTCAAAATCTAAATGTATCTCTACAGACAGAGTAATAAGATTCATACCCACTGGGAAAACACCAAAAGAATCTGCCATGCCTCGATCTGACTTTGGACACATCTGGCTGTCACAACTCCATATTGAACTTGAAAATCTCAATAGGCTTTTTGTTCTGAGTAAAGACATATATAACAGTCTGAAAAAACAATTTTTCTATACTGTGAGTCAATAAACTATGAATCTGAAAAACATTTTGATAGTCTTGCGTACAATGACATATGAATTATCATATTACTGTCAAAAACATATTCGCAATATGAAGCAGAATGCTACTGAAGCAATACTTTATCCAGGGTTTTACATTCTCTACCAGTTTGATCTTGATTAAAATATAAGAGAAAGGATTATTGCACTTACTTAATCATATGTGGCACAGTAACTTTGGAATTCTCTTCAAACACTATAGTCATTAAACCATTACACCGTATATTGTCCACGCACTGTGGAATTAAAAAATAGACAATTACAACCCACATGAAAACCTAGGCAGATAATATACTGTTTATAGCCACAAAAGCAATGTAGTTTCTCATCACACATATACATACACATACGCACACATGAGGCGAACATTATACATTGATGAACAGATTCAATGTCTAGACCAAAACTGTGTACCTGAAAAACACCTGAGGATAGATACAAGGCTACATTTTTCTGCAATGTGTTTTCCAAGGATTCTGATCACAATGTCACTGTCACAACTCTGGCAGATGTAGCACTGCTTGAAAGGTTTATGACCTTCTGATGGTGATTGCCTCTGCTATATTCATTTTCTGCCCTAGGGAATGGTACGGGGCAGGCAAAGGGAAAACATTGGCTTTCTTGGATGAAGTTCATCTTCTGTCTCACTAGTCAGCTCTGTGCCCACTTCTCAGGTATTTTTGTTTGTTTGTTTGTTTGTTTGTTTTTAGTTTTTGGCTTTTTTTTTTTTTGGCCAATAAATTCCCACATTTTACTAATTTCTCTAGCAGTTTCTATTGGTACCATGTTGGTTTGGTGAGGATGCATTATGTAATTTTTTCCTGTTTCTGGCATGCATAAAACCCTGTTCATCTTGCTGTCTTCCAAGAGAACTTTTGCTCATATTCTCTGCCTTTTTAATTTATATTCATGCCATATCATTTTAAAATTTCCCTTTGTAATTATTTTGGGTTAGAGAAGGGTTTATCTTAAATTATACACATTCTCTTTAAAAAATAAAAACATAAAATTTAAAAAAATTTTTTTAAATTTTTTAAATCAGAAATTACTTCTAGTTACTAGGATACCATGTAGTGCTTTATGACTGCAATTAAATGGTGTGAAGAATCTGATTTCCAAGTGACTTCACATAGGTCCTGAACTAAGAGAATTACCCTAAACCCCAAGGTCTAATGGAGGAGTAAATATGCAAGTAAGAAATCAGATTGTTAGCATCTGCTGACCATTCAGTCTACTTAGCAAATTAGCTATTTTTAAACTTGTCTTTCCTTTAAAATTTGATTCCTCAAGTATTATGCCATTATTTAAATGACCAGGTATAAAGAATCCCAATCTCTGAGAATGAAATGAAATATTTTAATGTCCTCTTCAATTCATTTCCTTAAACTACAGCATCTGAAAATAACACAGGTCTTTTGTAAAAGTCAAGTATTGTAACAAACTTTGTAGAAGCCGGGATATCTGTATATGAATGTGTGATTGAATATATTTATATTGACAGGCGTGGTATATACCCATGATCACATAAGCACATATCTTGGTTGTGTTGAGAAGAAGAGTTTGAGCCCTGGGAAAATGAATTCAGTTCATTCATTCTAGATGAAAATAAGCAAGGTGTCACACATCATTAAGGGCACATTGAATTTATGTGAACTATAGTAAACCTTGAAATTACTAATATGACAAAAGCAGCACAGATATTCTAGTTCAGTTTGTGATGAGTATGACAAGGTTGGACCTGGGAATATATACGTTCACAAAAGCCCCAATAAATTTTGATGCAGCTGGTCCTTGGACAAATGTTGAGAATGACTTCTCCAGCAGGGTTTTCTAAGGGTTTTATTTAAGGCAATACCTGTTCAAAGCTCAGTGGTCTACCTTCTTAATACTTCTAAGTAGTGGAGAGGAAGATGAGATTCAATTTTTCTCTTTTAATTCACTTTTTTATGTTAAAATTAGAAAGTTCCCTATTGATTCCAGAGAGGCTATTTTAAGAATAAAGCATGTCAGCATGCTACAAATTTGTCTATATAAGGTCTGTATTTTGACACATCTGCCCAAACCAAGAAGCTCAGAGGTGAATTTTAATTCTGCATTTAAGTTAATGCCCATAATTATAGAACAATCTGTTTAATACACCATTACGCATGACAGTAAGACTAGCACAAATGAATGCACAATATTGAAATGAATGGTCAAACCTTCAGCCTCAAATTTTTCCCTATAAATAGATGAAAAAAGGAAGAATTATTGGTCAAGACCATTAGCTATTTGCATGTTTTGTTGGAGGCGCCAATGGTTAATAATGGCCTACTGGTATAACTAAAAGTGTAATTAATCATTCAAGCAATTGTTACTTCTAAAAATTACAGCTTTAGAGAAAGAGGCCTGGCAAGGCCAAAGTTTTAATTTTTGCACAGAGTGTTTTATGTGATTAGTACAAAAGGGTACAGTGGCTTAGCAAGGTGATTTCAAATCAAATCACAAAAATATCAAGAGTTAGCAAAATAAAGGGTAAAAAAAAAGACAAAATAATGAAGAACATGGTCATAACACAAATTGAAGAAAATGTTCATTTCCCTAGTCTATAAGGATAGCTACAATGAATAGATGTCCCTCTGGCAAGAATTGATAAAAAATAGAAATAATGGAAAATGTTAATTTCATTGATAATTACAGAAGTGTAAATTAAAAACACTAGAAAGCAATACCACTTTTTTATTAAATAGGAAAATATGATAAATGTGCTAAAAATCAACACTGGCAGGACTTTGAAGAAAGCTGCATGTCTACCTTGCTAATAATGTAGTGAAATGATGAGTTACACATTTCTGGAAGCAGTTAGCAGTCTGTCATGAATTATGAAATCATGAAAGTGATCAGGCCTTCTGGACCAACCTTGACCGCTCTGGGGAAGATATAATAGCCAAGGACCTTGAAAGGGAAAAATCTCCTGCACAAGGATGGTTAGCACAACAGCATATCTTAATGCTAAAACTGGGAAACTGCTTTTTGATATACCCAATTGTTCAGAAAAAGCTAGAAAAGTAGGAGGTTAATGTGGCAGTGTGTATACATACACACACACATACCTCAATATGAAGCATTTACAGAAATATAGAAAGACATAAATGAGGTAAAAAGCAAAAACAATGCATACATTCACGGAGAGCCAAACTATAAAATTCCTTCTGTATGGTAGGATTCTGGGGGTTTTAGAGATGAAAATAGTTGATTTTCAGGGCAGAGTTTCTCTAATTTAGTTGCACAAAGAGAAATCTGTGGAGCTTGTTAAAACTTGGGGTGTGTGGAATACAGGTTCAGGAATCTGCATTTTTTAAACCCTTATGCGATCCTAATTATAGTTATCTGTAGAAAATACTTTGATAAAAAATTACTTATATTCTGGGGTTGGGAGTATTTTTTGTTCTTTTTAGTGTCTGTCTTTTTACATATAAAAATATCATAAAATATTAAATAGTATATTTTTAAGCATTCAGTAGGCTCATCTTATTGAAAATGAATTATGTCAAGAGATATACTTGGAAGGCTGACAAATTCCATCAACGTATGTTTAGCACATAATTTTCCCCATAAAATGTTCTCTGCTTTAAGCAGGAAACAAAACCAATTAGATGCAGGCTGCTGGGCAGCATGCTAGGCCCACTCAACAGTTCAATACTCCTGCCCTACCACTCACCGTTCAAATCTCACATCAGAAAAATCACTAAGTATCCCAAATACTCACTACTGTACCCAGCCTTTAGTAGCAGCTGACACGCGTCCACTCCTTCCTCCATGATACATTTTCTTCACGTGACTTTCAGAACACCATGTTCTCTTGGCTATCTTCTAACTGCACTGCTGGTTCCTTCTTAATCCTCTTTGCTGTTCTCCCCCACTCCTCACTCAGGCCACAGCCCTCTTCCCATTTCCATCTACAGTAACTCCCCGGGTGATCTCAACAGTTTTACAGCCTTAAATAATACATAAATAGCATAGAGTCTTCCACCTGGCCCTCTGTCCTAAACGCTGAACTTCTATAACCCAGTGGAGACTTAATGCCACTTAAATGACTTCCTCATTTTCTATTTTCCCCTCCCTTATATTCCACTTAAGCCACACTGACCTTCAAAATATGTACTGTCCTCCTGCTCTAGAGTCTTTGCAAGGCTGTTTCCTCTGTTGGAAATGACTTCCCTTCATCACATATCTACATGTTATTTCTACCACCTGCTACAGCTTTTGTTTAGATGTCTTCTTCAGAATAATATGAACACTTTTTAAAAACTGTACTGACCCATACCTACCTCCAGTAGCCCCATCCTTCTTGCCCTTCTTGCCTAATTACCTTCTAACATAAAATAATATGTACTTATTTATAATATTTACTGTTAATTTTCAGACTTCACTAGAATGTAAGCTACACAAAGCCAGGGAAGTTTTTGTTATAGTTGCCTCTTCTGCTCATGATATATCACAAGTGCCTAAACAGTGACTGGCATATATTATGACTGCATAAATATATTTTTTGAATGACTGAAATCATAAATGTCAAAACCATGTAGTATCAAGTTTTGATTGAACATAGTAATTTCACATAATGATATCACCATCACTCAAAAAATATAACTTTCTGTTAGTGTCCTTCTCAGATTAAATTGTAGATATAACCTGATATAATTTAACATAATGGCCATAGCAAATTGGAGAAATAGGAGGAAGTTGTATACTTCTACTGCAAAATGTAGTCTAAGTGGAAAGTCTCACTCGAATGCTTGTGGCAAGCAAAGCATTTGGTACCTTTCTTTAAAGAACCAGTCATAGAATCATTGATGCATCTCAAGGGTCTTTCTTAATAGTGACTCACCAGATGCCCTCTGGAAAGTCACTTAAAGCTTTTAACAACTGTGCATCTTAGGAGACCCAGTTACATCGTAAGGTAGAACCTAGAAGCAGCTAGAAAAACACTTTTGCCTACTCCTATTCTCCCCATTCTTCCCACTTATCTTGGCTTAACGACGCTCACAAAATTCTGTTGGATTAAGTTGTTTACTTCCCTTTCTTCCCTACTAGCCTGCCTGTCTCCTTGAGAGCAGAGGCTATTGCCATATCCCTGGTACCTACACAATACCTGGCAGCACATGGTGATTGCTCAATAAGCATTCATAGAATCAGTGAATGATTCAGAATGATAAGGTAAGAGATGCATTACCAACAGACCTAAGTTTTAATTCAGACAGCATAGAGTTAATGAAAGTATTAATAAATCACCACAAGGATATAATCACACAAATATAGAAGATCCCCTCTTTTCATTCCCTTGTTAGCCAGGAAGAAGTGCCTTCACTTCAAGTGATTTATTCACCATTAAAGCAGTCATGGGGGTAGGTGAGTAAAAATCCAGCATTCCTGTAAAGGACAGTTAGAGTGCTAAAAGTCATGGATTAGGTTTGAGTCGTGACTCATCATAGTTGTGTAACTTTGAACAAACACTTAGCCTTCCAAACCTCATGTTTCTCACCTGTGAAATGGAGCTAATATTTCTCTTTACCGTGATGATGAAAGTGACCACAACAACCAGATGTAATTTTTCAATAAAAATAAAGTAACTCTAAAAATCCTCCCCAAAAGTTAATGTTGTGGGAAAAACAAACAAACAAACAAACAAACAAACAAACAAACAAAAAACCTTGTGGAAAAAGCCATTTGCTTACCTGACTTATATCACTTGTCCAGGCGGCTTTCTCCTGGCGTGAAGGTGCTAACAAGACTACAGTGAAAGGGGCAGCATCTGGAGGCTCCACCACTATTTTAAAATCCAGGTGTCCAAACACTTGCCCAGAACCTTTGGCTTCAATACACACAAACCAAATAATCAGATGTGAATACAAAAATAAGAGTGACAGCTGCTTTCATGTAGTTCTAGAGATACAACTGATGTTCAAGCCCAGAATCTCATTTCAGCAATGTGGTACTTCTCCAGCATGAAGGGTAGGGGGTAGGGTGTTTTGTTAAGCTCATAAGCAGATGAAGAAGCTGAGGTCAGTAGGTGACTCAGGACTAGGATCCTGGTCTCCTTCTTATTTCATGTATTTTTTTGGTTTTGTTTTTTAATTTTCATGATCTACAGAGTTCTAATGTTCTAATTCAAGTTCTCTCTTCTCTACTTGACACTGAAAAATTACTGTCATGAGCCAAATTCAGTAAATGTGAGTTCTCAAAGACGGTTTAACAAGGTTCACAGGTTAAAAGGTTCAACAAAACTTTTCATATATAAATGACTTCAGAGAGTTTATTCTCAGAATTTCTACCTCCTCCCTAAGTAGCTCTTCTTGGCTAGAAACAAAAACTACAGGATTTTTTAATTATAATATAATTCTAAGTGATAGAAAGTGACTTACAGTCATCATCGCTTGCATCAGGCTCCTCAATCAAGGTACATTCTATTAGAGAGAGAACCCCACCTGTCTGGAAACAAACCAATTTTTTATTAAGAGACTGAGAATCTGGCATAGGTTGGGAAGCAATGATTTACAAATCTTATACTCAGACTGCCACAGAAGAAAGCATAGCAAATCTACACCATAAATTATTTTTCATAGATTCCAAAATTAAATTTAGATGTGTAAAAGTAATTGAACTCATCTAACTTCACGATTCTTCTCCTCCAGCCCACTCTCACTCTCAGTGTTAATGAAATTTTGGAAGTTCATCTATGGGAGACTAGATGGCACCTTAAGAGCCCTGGAGAGCGAACATCACTCAGCAAAGGCTGAGCTTACCAACAAGGAAGTGCCTGAAGCAACAGAAAGCTGTCACGGTGTTGGACATTATTTTTAGGCAAAATAACAGAAGGTATAGACAGGCAAACTTCTCCTGTAAATGGCTAGATGGTAAAACTTTTAGGCTTGGCAAGCCATATGATTTCTATCACATCTACTCAAATCTGCCATTTTAAAAGGCATGAAAACAACCACAGACCAAATGTAAACCAAAGACCATGGCTGTGTTTCAATAAAACTTTATTAACAAAAACAAGCATCAATCAATCTGTGCGCCATAGTTTTCTGACCCTTGGTATAGAGCAAGATAAAAGAGCATTTAGCAAATATTACAATAGCACACTGTAGTAATTTGACAAGATTTTTGTAGCTCAGTAGTCATCAACTAGTAATAATTTTGTCCAGATTATAATTTTAATGGCACTTCTATGTGGTAACGCACATTTAAATGTCTATTACTTTGGATCCAAGTGACAACAAAGTAAATGCCAAGGACAGTAACTATACATTACTTCATTATGCAATTGTGACAATGTTTTATAATACCAGGCATGGGAAAGTCGTATTTAAATTAGCCTCAATGCATCTTAATTTCATGAAACATAAATGAAATAGTAACGTAAAACCAGTACCTTGAGCAGATGCAGCTTTCCTCCTGAACTTCTTGTACAAATTAAAAAGTGTTTTGTAAATAAGAAGCATTGCCTTTCTCCTTCCTTTTTCAAAGATAATGAACCCAGGCGAACTTTACTAAGTTTCCCTTTCTCTACAGAAGGTACTTGAATAAGAGAACCTGGTGATCATAAAAGTGAAGAATAAATGGCAATTAAAATTCTGTCAAGTAAGAGCTGTTCCTGATGCTATAAACACCAGGACCTGTTTCCCAACAAACCAAGGATTTACTGAATGCAACATTGGAACAAGAAAATCCCCTACACTCTAAGCGGAAGCAGCAGTGCATTGTATTTTAAGGGTCACGGTAATTACTACATTTTTTTGTAAAACACTTTAGATTTGATTATTCATCTATATGCTAGAAAGAAAATAAGTTTGAAAGAAAGCCAAATTGGATACAAAGAATAAGGCACTTCTGCCAACTGTCCTTGGTGATCTGATCTCAATCAATTTATTTACGTCGCAATAAGGTACATATTGTATAATTACTTACGGTAATAAAATAATGAAAAGCAAGTAGAATTTATTCTTCTCAAAGCACTAAAGGTAGATAAATAGTATATTATTAGAGTTCATTTTGTATTTAAAAACTAGAATGTGCAATATATGTATATTATAAAAATACACAGGTTATACAATTCAACACAATTTAATTAAGGACTATTTTAAAAGGGCAGCTATTTCAAGTTACATTTAAATTATGTGTGATAAAAATTCTTTGTGGACTCTAAATGGAAAAGAAACCACATAAAGTACATACCTAGGGCATTCCTGTGGGGAAAAAAAACTGCCTTCCATTCAATGTGAGAAGCTCTGCATAGACTTTATATCATTTCACTTTAATAATGACCTCCCTCTCCCATCAAAATAAAATCCCAATCCAAGCTAAATATCAAACCAAAGAGTACTAAGAAAGATTGTTGTAAATACCTTGCCTCTGACTTCTGAAAATGCCTGAGCCAGTATTGTTTCTATTTGTTTAACCTACCACCCACCCCAAATGCAGTCTTACAAAGGCTCATATCAGCCTCTTAAGAACCATTAAATGCATATTGAACCCTTAAATATTAACAGTGGTCATCACTAAGAGGTGAGATTTCAGGCAGTTGTTTTTTTATTTTTCACACATTTTCTGGGTTCCTTGATTTTTTTTTTTAATGAGCACAAATTACTTCTATAACTAGGGAAAAAAACTAAACTACAGTTCTTCATATACATGAAAGAGTAAAACTATGTTTGTGGATCACAAAAGGTTCACATTAACTCATGAATATTTCAAATAGCATTTGTTTTAACAGAGATCTAAACGTGTACAGGGTGGTAAAGGACCCAAGCTTCCATGCTCAAATTCCATTTATTTATTCAGCTATTGAGGCCTAAAACATAGCATGGAAGCAGTCCTGCGGGAGGGCGTAGGACTAGGGACCAGAGGACAGAAAGAGGACCTGATTGCACTGAAGCGTAGTAGCAGGAGGAGAGTAAATGAGGGAGATAAGGCAGGTGGGAACAAATTGTCAGAGAAAGGCAGGCAGCAAGTCATTAAATTTGAAGAGTGAAAGGCATAGGGAAAGCCCAAAGCAGAATGCTTAGAGAAGCAGATGAGCAAGTAATACCAGCGCAGCATTGTACTCATGGAACTCACTCGAAGGAATTAAAGCCAGAGAGCTTTCAGGGCTGGGATCATCTCCTTATTTCACAGAAAGGGAAACTGAGGCCTGAGAAGCTAAACAGTTCTCAGTGTTTAGTCTCCCAAAGTGGCACGGCTAGCAGACAGCGATGGATTCAGCAACATAAAAACTAAAACTTGTAAAGAGAATAGACGGGAAAAGGCTGTAAGTTCCAGCTTTGCCATGGGTGGTCGTGAGTCATCCAAGCAGATCATTTAGGGTAGAGTGAAAAACTGGGGCTTAGACAGTTATCTTAGTGGACAAGTGGGTTTGGGAGTCATTTTCAGAAAGAATGTTAATAAGGCTATGAAAACTCAAGAATAATATGGTCATTGGTAAATGTTTCTAGCACTTAATTATTTTGTAAATCAGAAATTACAGAATACACTGTTGGGTCATACATTAGTAATTACTGTGAATTTCAGCTTCAAGGTAAAAAAGTTGTTTCCTTGGCAACTACACACTAATATGCTTAATCTATAACTTTCCCTCATATCCAACCAGGAGACTACATTTTAGTTATGTATAGAAATCTATACAGCTGAATTAAAAATGAGCAATTTCAACACTATTGTTTGGTTTACAAAAAAATTATGTTGGAAAAAACATGTTCAGTGTATTTTTTCACATTTCATCTTTTGTTTGACATGGCATTTTAACAACCATGAGATTTAGAGTCCTCTCTACAAATCAGAGAAATAGTTAGTATTAAATTAGTAATTACTATCAGACCATTGATATGATATGGTGTTCTGCATCTCTATCATCAGTTTATCTAATAATTGGGGTCAACTTACAACACAATTTATTTCTATTACTAAATTCCCATAGGGTGGCATTCAAGACCAGCTACTGCCCTTATTTTTTTTTTCCTTTTTTTTTTTCCAATTTTACCTTTTGTTCCAGTTTCATTGAGAAATAATTGACATACATCATTGTATAAGTTTAAGGTGCATAGCATGATGGTTTGATTTATATGTATTGTAAAATTACCACAATAATATTAGTTAACATCTATCATCTCATATAGATACAATAAAAGAAAGAATTCACCTTCTGATGAGAACTCTCAAGATCTATTCTCTTCGCAACTTTCCTATATATCATGCAGCAGTGTAATTACAGTAATCATGTCATACATTACATCCCTAGTAGCTGTAAGTGCCTTCTGACCACCTTCTTCCAATTCCCCCTTCCTCTACCCCTGCCTCTGATAAGCACACATTTGATCTCTTTTTCTATGAGTTTGGTATGTTTTTGTTTTATTTTGTTCTGTTCTGTTTTTGTAGATTCCACATACAAATAAGATCAGAAATATTTGTCTTTCTCTGACTATTAGCACAGTGCCTTCAAGATCCATCCATGTTGTCAAAACTGATAGGATTTAATCATATAATATATAGATAGATATAGATATAGATGATAGATGATAGATATAGATATAGGTATAGATAGATATAGATATAGATATAGTATAGATATAGATATAGATAATCACAATGTCTTTAGCCATTCACCATCAATGAGCACTTAGGCTGTTTCCATGTCTTGGTTATTGTAAATAATGCTTCTATGATGTTTTCTTGAGTTAGTGTTTTTGTTTCCTTTGGATATATTCCCAGAAGTTGAATTGCTGAATCATATGGTAGTTCTATTTTTAATTTTTTGAGAAACATCCATACTCTTTCCATAGTGGCTGCACCCATTTATAATCCCACCAACAGTACACAAGGGTTCCCTTTTCTCCACATCCTTGTCAGTATTTATTACCTCTTTCTCTCTGTCTTTTATTTATTTATTTATTTTTGATGATGTAATGCACTTATTCTTAATTCTGCTCAGTAGTGAAAAAGAATGAAGACCAATTTCCAGATTACTGGATTAGGCTTTTGAGAAGGTATAACTATTGCTAGACTCCATGTTACAAATTCAAAGACCACTAGTACACTGAAAAAGTACATGATTTTAAGTATGGGAATGATTAAGATACAAAAGATCTTTATCTCTCATTTCAGTGCATTTCGCTCTGAATTCAGTCACCTTTATTTAATTTTCCTGATTCACATTTCCATAAGACAATGTTGACTATGTAGGATGGGTTTTGTACAAAATGTCCATTTAAGGTGCCTTTATCTTCTACTAAACATTCATATATATTTTGTGTTTTTGGAAATAGAAACTCATTCCAAAATTTGGATCTTGGTTTTTAAAGTTGATGTCATAACCTCACAGGTACTAGTCTAGATGATTTGGTTAGCATTAACAACTTATTTAATCTTCACAAGAACCCTAAAATATAGGTACTACGACCTCAGAAGAGAAAACTATGACAAAGGGAGGTTAAGTAAATTGCCCAATATCACACAGCAAAAAAAGTGAAGGAGATAGAATTTGATCTCCAATAATGTGGTTATTATTGTCCCAGACATTTAAACATTATTCAACAAACTTGAATAGACTTTGGAAAATAAATGACAATATCAGACCACAGATATGTTACAGTATTTTGTATCCTACGCATCAACTGTCTAATAATTGGAATCAATTTATAATTAAACTTCTGTTGTTTCAATCACTAAATTCCCATGGGCTGACATTCAAGATTAGCTGATGCCCCAGACTTATTTTTTCTAGTCCTCAGAATAATGAAACAGACCTTATATCATCCCTAGAAGTAAATACCACAAATAGTAGCTCACAGTTAGATATAAATTGTAGTCCATTTCATAGAAAATAGAATCCCTCAAAGTTTAAAGAAATAAAAAAAAAATCATCTCAATGGGCTTTAAAGCACATTAGGGTATTTAGTAAAAGTGATAATGGGGGTAATCAAAGCAAAACAATGCAAACTTTCCAACCAAATCGTCCATAATTGGATAACTTTCTGCCTTCCGATTAAGGTCTGATTTTTTAAAACCACCTTTTATTGAGTAATTCCTAAACAGACCAGCCAACTCAAACAACACAGAAGAATACTGCTGAAAGGCAAATCATTGCAGCAACATCAATATAAAAACAACATCAGATATATTAATAACTGTCAGGAGTGCTTTAAACGCATGATACATACAGAACAAGCAATAAATAACCACTTGACTTGATTCAAAGGGAGAGGTGGCTCGAGATCGATTTTCCTCTAGGGCAATTAAAAAATATGACTTACTCAATATTTTCAAACATCCAGCATTTCATACAAACTTAGATCAAAACAGTATAAGTTTGTAGAATATATTAAATGTTTATGTGTAATAATTCTTATCTATCAAAAGTCCTTTCAGAAATTGAATACTAGTAATAAACTTTTTTTCACAGTTGCATAAATCTCAAGTCAATTAGTATTTTTCAGTAAACTCTGAACACAAGAAAAATACAAAATAAGACACCTTACAACCAAAACTGCAATTCAGCAAGCAATTCAACTGAATCCAAAGCACATCTTCCAAGTATCTATCATGGAAAGCACAGTACTAGGCAAGAGAGAATTCATAAACATTGCCCTTCAGAGTTATAATTACTGGAAGAGACAGGCATGCAAACATGTACACATAATACATAAGAAGATGAAATTCATGCACCAGAAGCAAAGGGCCTTGGAAATGAGGAGGAAGGTAAATTCATTCTAACTGGAAAGGAGGGAAGAGCAGGGAAGGAAAAGATGAGGGGAAATTTTTGAAAGGCTCCTTAGAGGTGTCTGACCTGAGCCTGGCAGTACAAGTAGAATTTTCGAGAGGCATGAAATAGAAAGATAAGGGCATTCCAGGCCCCCAGGTTGGGGACAGCACATGTAAAGGCACAGTGACAGACAAATGCCAGGAAGTCAGAAGTCAGTACAGAGGAACAGAAGGGAAATTAGGAAGGCCTGGCATTGTTAGCATCATATTACACTATTACTTCAAGAAAAATTAATATGAAAAGCCAAAGTATGAGAAAAGGTATAATTTCCTAAAATATACTTCCAAAATAGAACAGCATGTGTTAATTTTTTAACATATTCTATGCAAAAATTAATGTTCACAGCACAAATAATGTCGTGTTTGATGAAGTAAAAAATATTTTCAGCAGCACATTTTGGTAGGTGACAGAAACGCAAATTATCTTATTAAATAATATTGGCATCTTATAAAAAGAAACTACATACAAGGTTAATTCCTGTTCCAAATTCATGTTCAAAATTATAAATGTGTGCAATATATTGTCTCAAATCAATTTCATGGGCATGTTCCCCTCCTGCAGAACATAGAAGCACTTAAAAAGAACTCGGGATGTGGTTTACTTCCTGCACTTTGGGATGAGAGACATGGAGAGACATGCACCATTAGGCTATTGCTTCTCCATGATTTCCAGCATAAATATTTTCAGCTCTTCAAAAGCTTAATTTACTGGATGATACCTCCAAAGCACACCCCATAAAGATATCTCCACCATTACCAAAGTGTGGCAAGAGTCAAAAGTGAGACAGTTCATGGCAACTGGAGTTACCAATTAAATCAAATCATATAAAGTGGGGCCTCCAGAAGTGCTGATGAAAAATGGGAACAACAGACAGCTGTTTTCACGTCAGACATTGTCTCCACTGCTAGGTGGAAGAGCTCTGAGTAATGCAAGTTTCTCTTGAGCTTTTGCCTGGATGTCATCACTAACTGGCACTGACATTCCAATCGGCCAGACTGATCTGTCCTCCTTGGAGCTGTAGAGAATGTCCTGTCTACTGAGGACAAGAGTCCAGTCGGAATGTGATTTACTGTCCCATTTGTGCTTTATCTATTATTGTGTTGCTGTTATTCATGGCCCCTGAAAAGAAACACCACAAAAGTGGGCCTCAACCACAGCCATGGGGATGTCCTGCACAAATGGCATTAATTACACAGCTAAATCAAGTCTGCTCCAACATGCTTTCCTGGATCTGCTAATGCTAACATGCTAGTAGCAGAGATCACATAGACTGTGGGTCTCCTGAATGCGGACTTACCTTGGCGGATGAAAGTTTGGCTGGTGTCTAGCAAAATATCACAGCCTTCTACGATCATTCTTTCTATGGCAAGGTTCTTCCTTATGTTTTCAGTGTCACTCACTTCATCGTGCATTACCCTGTCAGACATAACACATACAGGATCACAGTTAAGAGATATTTTCTATTGCCCTTGCAGGTAAGAAAGGAGAGCTCCACCTGGGAACTTGCATGAATGTAACAGAGGCAATGGGGGAAGCAGCCTGAATGTGCAGGGCTTCAACAAGTCATTACCCAAAACAATGTACTTTATGACTCTGCATGATAAGTCGGCCGGCGATAAATGAGTATCCTGGGAATGATGCTTGTAAATGCAACAGGAGAGCAACATATTTTTTATGAACAGCTACCTTCATTAAAATTAGGATGCCATTTCTTAGAGGCAAAGTAGAGACCTGCATATCATTTATCCCATATAATAAGATAAAGGAACACAGATATAAGTAACTGCCAAAAACACTGAAAAGTCACTGATAAATCCAAAACATATATTTTCCAACTTCTTGCCAAATATGAATACAAAACACAACAAAAAATCATTTTTATTATCCTAGAAGACATGTGAAACTTCCCTAATTTAAACCTCAAGAATTAGCATGAAACGTTCAGGTAAATCTAAGAAGCGAGACTGTGTCTTATTTCTTGCTCTCCGGACAGCTTAGGCTTCCATGAAAGACTAAGCTGCACTTTCCAAAATCAAGACTTTATTATAAATTTTCCACATACCTGGACAGTTCCTCCAATTTTGATTTAGCAAACTCTAGACTTTTCCTCTCCACATGCTCATGGGGTGTATGAGCCAGGAGTTCATGAAGCGTGATGATATACCTGGGGATCTAAATGCAAAGGCCAGTGTGAGCAAGAGGTGAGGATGAGTAACACTGGAACATTCTCTGCTGTGCCATCATCACCTCCAAGAAGCTCATCTCTACTCTTACAGTTTTGCTTTACAAATATATTTTTAAAGAAATACATTTAAAATAAACTATGTTTCAAACTTCACACACACACACACACACACACACACACACACACACACACTTCATCAAGGACACATAAAAAGGGTAATAAGGTATTGTTACAAAGAAACAATTATTTCTTTAGATTTTTAATATAATTATACATTTCTTAATCATAATTTTTGAAAATTGGTTCATAGGGAAACAGATACAGCTATCATCAGGTTATTCAACTCTATATTTTATATATGTTTCCCTTTTTACAATTTTTTTAAAAAATTGAATCCTACTACGATGTTCTCTTTAAGAATTAAAACTTGAGAAAAGATAGATTCATCTGATCCTGTTTAACCTCAACTCATCCTTCTAGCAGTAAAAATTATTATTTAATTAGATTACTTACTTGTATTTTTGTTTATTGACAGATTATCAGAATTCTGTCCAAGGCAGAAACTCTATCAAATCCCATGAAGGTTTCGATAGATCACAGCAGACATTTAACTCAAATTATAGAGATTCAACATGTTTATTTTTATTGTGTTAGAAACTAACATTTTTAAGAAAGCAAAGGAAGCGGCTTTAATTTTAATAATAACATACATGAACAATAACTACTATAACACTGCCCACTATGGGTCATATCAGCTACTCGAGGTTTGCACAAGCATCAATCTTCCAGCAACATAAGCATTATTTCCCATTTTACAGATAAGGAAACAAACTATGAAGATGTCCAGTAATTTGCCCACGGTGGCCTCACGGTGAATGGTAGAGTCAGTCACGAATCCACCTCTGTATCTCTTCTATGGGACTGAGGTCTCAGTCGGCACTTAAAAGGACCTCTGAGAACGGAAAATAGTAAAAGCTTCCCAGGGCCCTTTGGGTAGCTCCTTCCATTCTGACCTGAGGCTCTGCCCACAGATCCGCTTTTGCTCCCATGCAGGTGGTGCCCTATATTGGGTTATTTGCTAGTATGTACTGCGTGCCCACTTTTATGCACAAGGCACAGAGGGCAGCACCATCAGTGCAGAAATCAATCTGCAGCTCCTGCTCTGGAATTGCTCCAGGAAATGTCATCAAATTGAAGTTTTGGAAGTGAATAAAGATTCCTTAGCCATAGGAGGTCAGGGCACAAGAGATCCCTCCCGCTGAAGAACAGGTACAGGATGCTTTCTCCCTCTCTGCCTCCTATAAGTTTCTCTCTAAAACTGCCTGTAAGGCTGTCCCACTTGGTAAAGGTTCCTGGAATAAGTATGCTTTCAGACATCCCTTTTGTATAATCCCATGATTGATAAAAGTTTGTCTCTAAGTTAGTAGTTTTACAAGAAAATTAAGACAATCAACAGCTAATGTATTCAATTTTTGTCACGAAGAGGGCAGGAGTAGGAGAGCCTGCTACTTATAATGCACTGAAAACCCACAAAACTAAGTTTAGTCAATAGCTTCAGGATCCTCCCCCATTAATTAAAGCTGTTTTAGAGAGCTCCTTGGCTAAGATTCAAGAGGACAGATTTAAAATTTAGTAACTGGCCCTTTCTACTTTCTAGTGCAGGCACGAACAAGACTGATACTGCCAAGAAGCAAAGGGTGTTCTGCAGACAAGTGGACAGCTCCTCAACAGCTCATCTGTATATTCAAGAGCTGATTATAAATCTATTCTCAAAAACACACACACACACACACAAAAAGCCCAAGAATCATAGAAAGCACTGTCTAGATGAATTGAAATTCTGCTTTCAGTTATGGAACAATACTTGTCACTTTACAGACAATAATTAGATTGCTCTCCAATTATAGTAAATAGGTGGCTACTTTCTGGAGAACATCTAATAGCGCTGTTCTTGTCAGGAGCATTTTGTGATCGGCTTACCTATCGACTTCTGAGCAACTGAAGCCAACTGAAACAGTACCAGCCAAG
Source organism: Cynopterus sphinx (assembly GCA_030015415.1). NCBI lineage: Eukaryota > Metazoa > Chordata > Mammalia > Chiroptera > Pteropodidae > Cynopterus > Cynopterus sphinx. The sequence goes on along the minus strand of CM057379.1, from coordinate 44,960,800 downwards.
CCACTGTCTTTGCTAAATAAAAATTATGCTAATGACTCCATTATTTCCCAAAACAAATTCCTTGGCAATACTTGGAGTTAATTGTCTGACAGTTCAGTTGAGGATAAATTCACTGCATCATCCAAATTCTACAACCCCTTCCAATTTCCATAGTTTGACATAGTTCATTAACAGCAGCAATGGACTTACTGAACAAAGGGTCCAGAACAGATAGAATATAACACCTTTTTCTTCTACACATACACAGGCTAAAAGCTGCTCATCACCTTACCTTCTCCCTCCCACCTGCACACCAATTTCTGCCCCATATCTAAGCTCAAAAAAAAAAAAAATCTGGGCAGAAGCCCCTTGGCAGTATGTACTAGGGACTTCTCTTCCTTTGGTGTTCTGCAAAAAAATTGCAGCATCTCAGCTCCTTGCCAAGGTGTCTGGCCTGCAGCAAGGCAGAAGTGCAAGGACCACTGCTAATTCAATGGGTGCAGAGAGAAGTGGCTGCACCTGGACCACCCAAGGGCTTAAACTCCAGAGGGAGAGAGAGCAGGGTGGTGGGAAAATATCTCAGCATTTTTTAAGAAATTCAAAGGCCTTTCCAAGGCCCTGCATTCACCTGTGCTTAGACACATCACCTAAAGTGCAAGTGTACTTCCACTACTTTAAAATACTGAGACGGTCACACCAGGGAGATACAAACAGCACTTGGAATGACAACTGTGGGCTGTCAGAAAGGGAGTAGGAACCTCTCTGAATACTCCATGTGTCTTTCACAACTCTACCTTGGTATGTTCACCTGAGCTGGGGCTGCTGAACAGACATCATTTAAGGTATTTTCATCAAAGATTCAAATATAATCTTGGAAGAACATTACACTATGAAAAAATAGTTTGTTTCACTTTAAATAAAATCTTCAGTTAGAATTTTATATAAGGTTACCAAAATAGAAAACTTGTTTTTTTGTTTTGAAGTTTTCCTTGTAAAATATTTCCTCAGAGAGGCAAAGGGTTCACATAATTTAGTTCCAATGAAAAAAAAATACAATAACATTATAAAGTTTCACTATACTTAAGTTGTTTCAAATGCATCCTTTTGGTTTATAAAAATCTTCTATGGTGACTTGCAGGATTTCAAGCAGGATTGACAAACTTTAAGACAAAAAATTACAAAACAGAGCAACATTTCTTTCTGAGGCTACAAAATGACTGCCCAGGGTCAGAGATGGTTGTCCAGGGGCACAGAGCTCTCCACAGAAACCTTAACACACATTAGCAGAATTGGTTTACCACACGACAATCTGCAGGGCTGGCCAGAAGCCCCACAAATTCCACAATGGGAACACTCAATGCTTTTCCAAAAGAACAGAATCAACACTTTTCAGAAGAACAGGAGATTCAATTTATATTTTGGCCTTTGTACTTCTCACTCAAGAGTTCTTAATAGTAAAGCCCTGGATACAGGAAAAGAACACAAGTGTACTTGGTCCTTTGGGATGCTCTACTCCCACAAAGTGAATGTCAGAACAAGCCCCAGCCTCCCTGCAGCATCCCAACAGGGGCCAAGTGTTCCCAGGTTCAGCCAGTGCTTCTGACTCTTAAGTCTCCATGGCCTCTGTGCCAGCCAAAGGAGACTCCACATCAATCACAACAGGGTGAGGAGGATGGGTGGGAAAACAAAGGCTTCCTTAGCAGTCCACTCTACTCCTCAGGAACCTTTTATGCAACTAGCATACACTGGAACATTTGCACAGCATCCTATTTCTGTAAACCTAGTAATATTTTTAAACATGCTGGAGGAGGAGACTTCATGGAAGAGGTCTGTGTGGAATCTTTCGGTTACAGGAAAATTGTGCTGCTTTTCAAAAAAAATCATTCTTGATTTAATTGTCTCAAAAATGCCTGGTTGTCTCACATATACTAGACAGATACAGAATGCATGGTATAAGTTTGTTTCTCTCAGGGTCAAGTCAAGATGATAGATGATGCACATGTACCATAATTCCTCACAAGGTGTCCCTGCACATCTCACTCTGGTCACACTACATATCAGAAACATCAAGCTGGAACCAGTGACTTAGAAAATGCATCCCAGATGACTCACCTGAAACATCGGATAGGTCAAGAACGTTTCCAGCATCCTCCCCTCACAGGCAGGGTTGGCTTCATACTGCTTTAAGAGTTTGTCAAAATCTCTGTTTTGCTTACAATTGGCAAGCACTTGGAGGCTGTACTGGTGATTACGTACAAATTCTTGATAAATGTTCAGCATGGGGAGCAAAATATCAAACAGATCAGCTGGAAAGAAGAAGTAAACATGGCAGTTTCTTTTGGTGCTCAGTAAATTATCTAAGGTACAGGGGTGACCACTCAATGGGAATGGCAGAGAGTGGCTCCCAGAACCAGATGTCATGCATGCATGGGTCCCCAGTCCAGATGCCTGAATGAGTGCTCTGACAGAATGCTCCCTGGAGCAGAGCCTGACTCTAGTCCAGATGACTGTGACAGGCCAGGGCAAAGGCAACCACTATGGCAGGGCCAAAGGCCAATGAGACGGATTTCCCATAGCTAAAGAAGCTAACAGATCAACAGGAAAAATCAACAGCTTTAGCTGAATAATGTTGAAGTTATTTCACTCTAACTGTAGCCACATTAAAAGAAAATCTTATATCACTAGAGCATGCACTTACCTAAAATTAAAGTAGGCCAGTTTGCTATCCTTGCCTTCAGTCCTTGATGAAATATTTCATGAAGAAACATGATTGTTTCACTATAAAAAAATTCAAAAATTATATAATTCAGTCCTGAGTGGGGAAATCTCCCTCCTCCCTCACAACAGAAAAAACTACATATAATTTCATGTTATCAGACTTCCACTTGATATCTCTCTTTTTGCAATCATCTACAGAACCCCAGCCACTCTTCTAACACCTTGAGCTCTCTGCTCCCAGCTCACAGTACATCTTTTTTCCAATACTACCATCGTAATTCTTTGTGACTCCAATATTCAGAGAAACAACATTCTAATATCCTGGCCTCTCAGGCTTCTAAACTTCTCTCCCCCAAAGATCTCAATCCATCTTAAAAGACACACACACACACACACACACACACACACACACACACACACACACACACACAAACACACACACACACATTTTTACACTTTTTTAAAAAATTTACTTCCAGGTACCACCCTGTTTCTCTGCTCCTTTTTATAGCAACCTTCTTCTAAAAGAGTTTTCTATACCCATTCTCTCCAATTCCAATTCTTTCATCTTCTCCTTAGTTTCCTTTAATTTGGCTTTGACTCCTCATTAAAATTACCAATAAGATCCAAGTTGTTAAACCCACAGTCATTTCTTAGTTATCATTCTATTTGACTTTTCTGACAGTTGTTTATTCTCTCTCTACCTTGGTCTCCAAGACCACCCATTCTTCTAGTTTTCATCCTGCAACTTTAATTGATCCTCTTTACTATCATATTATATCCCTTCTTCATCTTCCTAACCTCTAAGTATTGGAAGAGAAACAGAGCTCAGTCCTTGTTCCTCTTATCTCATTCATCTCTACTCATTCCCTGAAATCTCATTCAGACTAAGAATTTTAAATAGTATCCACATGCCCCTGAACTCCCAGATTTATATCTCCAACCCAGGGCCCTACAGATGATGTCTAATTCCCGATCACTTGATTTCTCAGTTTGGCCAACAGAGTCTCATGCTCAACAAGTCTGAGATAAAAACTCTTCATCCTTTCCTTAAAATCTTCCCCCATTTAGTAAAATGCAACTCCATACTTTTAGTTGTTCAGGCCAAAAATCTTGGACTCTTACCTGCGTTTTGTTTTCTCTCAAAATCCACATCAAACTCATCCACAAATCTTACTGGTTCTATGTTAAAAATATACCCAGAATCCAAACACTTATTATTTTCTCCATTACAATCATCTCTTGGTTGGATTATTATAATAACCACCTAACAAGCCTCCCTGCTATAATCATCTTTCACCTGGCTTATTGAAATAGCCACCAAACTGATTTCCCTAATGTCTATTCTCAACAGAGAAGCCAGAGTGAGCCTTTCCAAACACAAGTCATGTCTTCTCTGCTCAAAACCCCAGCAAATGTCTCCCCATCTCACCTAGAGTAAAAGCAAATGTGTTTACAATGTCTTACTGTTAATGCTCTGACTTCCCCGCTTCATCCACCTGACCTTGGCAGTTTCTCAAACAAGCAAGCCAGGCCTGCTCCAGCCTTGGGCCCTTTGCACAGGCAGTCTCTAATTCTATCACTTTTCCCCAGATAGCCAGATGGCTTACTTCCTCACCAGCTCAAGTCTTTGTTCACATGGTAACTTATCTGTGAGGCCGTTCTGAAAACTATTTATATTAAAACAAACAAAAACTATGGCACATTCACATAATATAGTATCATGTAGTAATTTAAAAAAGTAGAATGTTCTTTAGCTATCAACATGGAAAGATGTTCCGGATATACTGTTAAGTGAAAAAAGTAAGTATATATTAAAGTATATCGCTTTTGTGTAAGAAGGAGAAAAATAAGACTCAAAATCCATATTTGATTGGATCTACATCAAGAAACACTGGGGAAATATATACGAAACTAACTTAAATGATTACATATAGACACTGGGAGGAATGTGGTGAGCAGAGAGACAGGCTAAGAGTGAGATTTCCAACTATTGTTTGAGGTTTCAATGTTTTGACCTTTGAGCATGTAAATGTATTATCTACTCAAAAACAAATTGCTAAAATTTTAAGTAAAACACCTGAGCACTTTTTTTCCCCTTATCTCCTTCACTTCCTTATTTTTTCCACAACACTCATCACCACGTAATATACTATATATTTCACTTATTCACTATTAATTGTCGTTATTCCCAAATCGAAATTTAAGTTCCATGAGGCAGGGATTTTTTTTTCTTTTTTCTTTTTTTGCTTCATTCACTAATAAATCCTCAGCAGCAAGGACACTATAAATATCGAGTGAATAAATTTACTAGAGACTTGACTCCACTGTTACTTTTTGTTCTTCCTAAAGTACTTCTGTATAAATTACATGTAAAGACCCATAAATCCCTCCATTTCCCTCAGTTTGTGAAGACAGTTTCCCCAGTATATACATATAAGGCCCCGGCCACATACAATGCCAAGAAAAAATATGTCAAATAGAGAAGAAAAACTGAAAACTAGATGCCAAGATTCAAGGTCAAAATATGCTAATTTGGACTAGTAATGAAACACAAACGATCGCTCTCTTATTTTCAATATCATGAACTCATAAAAGCGTATTTATGCTATCTATTCTTTTAAGAGTAGAGAAAATTCCTTTTAACAAAAACAAATGGGTTTTTCACATGACTCTTCAATTTATGCGAACACAAACCTGTTGAGAAAAATACTGCTGACATCATCGTGGCTGATGGGGGGCTTCTTGGAGCTGGCTGCCATTCGCAGGGGCCGGAGGAAGCCATTGACCAGGATGTAGAGCTGGTGGACGTACTCTGACTCGGCCTCAACCATGGTGAACACAATCTGATTTCTCTTCCTCATACTTTCAGCATGAGGAGAACAAATATAATCCTGCACAATGGTCTTCCATTTCCTTCTACACAACCACCCTCGCATGAAGCTCTGAACCTACAGGAAAAACAAAAATTTTTTTTAAAAGAAAAATAAATAAATAAAAAGAACCTCAAGGAGCTGTGAGACTGGCTTTCTTAAAAGTCTGTCAGTAAGGGTGTGTCTGTCCATCCTGTGCCATATAAAACACTGCTCCTTCATCGGTGCACTAATAGTCTGACTATGAATACATAATGTCAGGCTTTCTGGAGACAGCAGAATAAAACATGATTTAAAAATATTTTTTATCAGGTCCACAAGCTTCTTTCATAAGCTTATGGTATTTAGACCTGCCTATATGGACACCAGAATATAATAATATTACATATTTAGTCACTAATATTTCAAGAAGGGAAGAAATGGAAGGCTTATTCTTTAACAATAAAAAATCAGATTTAAAAAATTTTAATTGTTATAAAAAACAAAATTTAATATACATGTTAAGTATACAGTCAGTAGTGTTAAGTATGTTCACATTGTTGTACAACAAATCTCAAGAACTTTTACATCTTGCAAAACTGAAACCATATACCTATTACACAACAATTCTCCATTTTCCCCTTCTCTCAGGCCCTGATAACCACCATTCTACTTTCTGTTTCTGTGAATTTGACTACTTTAAATTCCTCATATGAATAGAATCACAGTGTCTGTCCTTTTGTGTCAATCTTATTTTACTTAGTATAATATCCTCAAAGTTCTTCCATGTTGTAACATGTGCCAGGATTTCCTTCCTTTTTAAGGTTGAATAATACTCCATTGTACATATGTACTACATTTTTTATTCATTCATCTTTCAGTGGACATTTGGATTGCTTCCATCTCTTGCCTATTGTGAATAATGGTGCAATAAATATGAGAGTGTAAATATCTCTTCAAGATCCTGCTTTCAATTCTTTTGGATATATACCCAGAAGTGGGATTGCTGGATCACATGATAGTTGTATTTTTGATTTTTTGAGGAACCACAAAAAATTGAGCAGCAGTTGAATCATTTTACAATCCTAACAACAGTGCACAAGAGTTTCAATTTCTCCACATCTTCATTAATATGTATTAATTTTTTTTTTGAGAACAGCCATCCTAATGGGCATTGGGTGATATCACATGGTAGTTTTAACTTGTATTTCTGATGCTTAGTGATGTTGAGCATCTTTTCATGTGTATATGACATCTCCAAAGAGGATCTACAAATGGCCAATTGTATATCAGCTTTGGAAAAATATCCATTCAACAACCTTTGTCTGTTTTTAAATCAAGTCATTCAACTTTTGTTATTTTCACTGTTGTTGTTTTTTTTTAAGTTTGAAAAATAAGTGTTAGAGATTAGCGCATCTGACTTCTTCCTTTTATGTGTGAGTAAACTCTATTTCATGGTAAATCACACAGATAGGAAGGCTACAGCCAGACTTAGTGCTCTTTTACCTGCCTTTTGTTAACTGTAAAGACTCTTTCACAGCCATATGGGCAAAACACACATTAATGATTTGCAATGATGATTACTTTGTAAAAAGAAACATGAGATATAAAAATCAATTTTGTAGAAAATATGATAGCCTGTAAATTAATCTGAATTCCCTAGGTATGGTTTGAAAAATAAAAGGCAAACCTGAAAAAGTGCACTGGCCTGTGCGTTTTAGCCAACAAACATCTACTGGCCACTGTTTCAGTGCATAGGTAAATGTTTGCTGCTAAGCAGAAAGGTATATGTCATAATACTTAAACCAAAGGCTCTGCCATTAATTTGGTGGGTGACCTCAAACTCTGGTTCTCCATTTCCTCATCTTTAAAATAATCGATCAAAAAATTCTGAAGTCCTCTCTAAATATAAAAAAGTGATATGATAATTAGGATTTGTTATATTTAAGTGGCAGATTCAGCAACAAAGCAGATTGCAAATTCATAAATAATTCAAAAGCATTAAGTCACTACCCAACATTTTTTAGTTTCATGGTTATCTATTCAATACATTCTTACACTTTTTTCATACTATTTCACCCGCATAGTCTAAATTATTATGTATTTAAACAACTACACTTCATTTGCAATTTTTAAAATTCTCTCATTTATCTACCAATTTTGTCAGCATACTGTCAATTTTCATACAGGCATTCATACAGTTGATGTAACCCACAAAATAAAAATTAACCACATTTTAATAGAATTTTGTGGGGGGAATTATATGTGTATTATTTGAAGAAATCTAATGGGAAAATTCTGTGAATTTTAACCAATCTTAATTTTTAATCTCTTGAAGTTAAAAAATTATGTTAATACCTGCCAAGATCAAAGCAGAGAAACTAATTCATCTGTAAGTTCCTCTTTCCACACACACATTAATTTGATTTGGGAGAGAACGAAAATGAATTAATTTTAAAACCTATTTAATACATTTTAAAATAGTTTTTTAATTACTTCTATTAATAGGAAGATAGAAAATGTAAAAAGTACTTATCACTATTCTTCTATTTAATAGAAATGTTTTCAAAAATCAACTTAATTGAATTTTGTGTTAAACCAAATTTTCCATTTATATGAACAGGTGTTGCCTGCTGAGCAAAAGCTAAAGCTGGTTCACTCACTTCCTAATAGACCAGTTTCTACATCTGGACTGAGAATTGTATTTTACTGCTACCTTTAATAGTATGCAACTGCACACTATTAAAAAAAAAGGCAACAGTATAAATCTTGTAACACAATAACATAAACCAAATTCAATTTAAAAAGTTTTAAGTTCTAAGAAAGCAATTATTTTTTTTTGCTTTTTCATTTTTAAAAACTGAAAACACTGCAACATTTCAAATTCTGAGCAATACTTAGTAAAATTTTGTTATAACTGAAGGGGAATAATTATTTAGCATAGAAAAACAGGATTAAGAAAGAGTTAAGAACAATTAACAATAATTGTGCCTCGGATAAACCACACTGGCTTCAATACTACCACTGAGCAAAGGTAAAGTTAAGAACAAATAAAGATTCAAAAATATGTGTCCAAGAAAAGGTCATTAAATGGTGAGGCTTTTCACATAATGTTAACGAAGCCGAGTAAGTGCTTTACACAGAATGATTAAGATGCTGAAACTCAAACCTAGATGACATAAAGTAAACGCAGCAAACTAGACTGAGTGCCAGCGTCTGGTTAATTGCAAAAGTTGTACAGTTATAAATAACAGTAAGATACAAAGATCTGCTAAGTATGTGGCTGTTAAACAAGAAAGAAACAATAATAAACCAGAAATCTGAGCAGATGTAGTGATCTACTCAATCTTCTCATATGTTCAAAAAAAAAAAAAAAAAACTTTCTAAATAAGCACTAAAGACTATGGCCAAAATAAATGTTTTTGAAATGTAATTTAAAAAAATACTCCCCCAATATATGAAAACAGCACAAAATCAGGAGGTCAACAGCACTTAATTAACCCAACTGAAGAACACTGATATCTTGATGTCTGCTTTGGGCATCCTTCCCACTGAGTCTAACAGGGGATTCCCAGAACTGGAAAGAAATCTCTGAAACTTTTCCAGAGAAGTAGCCATGACCAGATCACTCTGAAAGGCAAGTCTAGGAACCATTAGAAGAGAAACACCGAGGTTGTTCTCACTTCAGGGACCAGGTGGCAGACACTGTTACAGAACAGACAACTAACTGCTCACGGTGCTCCTCCAAAGCCAGAAATCCACAATGTCCTACCTTTTTAATCTTCTTGATGTCTGGATCCTCATCTTCTTGATTGCTTTGGTAAGGCCGCATTCGTTCCTTGGTTTTATTAAGAGCGATAATCTATAACACAGAATAGGTCTATTTCATAATTTGGAAAATACTGGGTTATAGCCATAACCCACAGGAAGTTATGCCTACAAGGTCAATTATGAGATCCTTAAAAAACATTCCCTTTTTAGGCACTTTCTCTGCCTTTGCTGCCCATGAACTTCATCCCCAGCCTGTTTTTGTTTAGTTTTGTTCAACTGACAAAAGTGCTTACAAGAAGTGACTGGGGAAAGTGTGAACTGGGATCTGGTTTGGGAGAAATTTTAGCCCAAAGTTGGCCTGAATTGCGAGCGAAGACCAGGCCAAGGCCTTCTCAGGAGCTCAGAGACATGTCAGCCATCTGAAGGCAGCTACCTATACTGACCACACTCTGGTTTCCAAATGCAGTGACACTCAGCTCTGGATTCCTTGGGGAATAATGAGCCTGTGGCTTTTCGAGTACACACAGTATGGTAGACTCACAGATCAACTTGGGAAACAGTAACTGCAAAGAGAACTTCGGAGCCCTGCACTGGTCCCAAACAGCTAAGAAAAGGAAAAACAGCTAAAAAGAATTGAAGCCACCTGAGATCTCTGAGATCTCTTAGATCTCTTTGTATCTCCAGCTCAGACCTGTGACCTGTGAGGGGCAACTTAAGACCAGATGGCCTCTCAACTCCACTTAGTAATAAAGCTCTGTATACTACCATTCAGTTGCAGGCTCTTAACAACCAAAAGAACCTATACAGATTTACTAACAAGCAAACACAAAGTTAAGGGATCGTAACTGCCCCCTCTGACCTGTCTTTACATTTTATCTCCAATACACATCTCTTCCATCTTCTGGTAGGGATGTGGGAAAATAAGAGGAGGAAATAAATGATGGCTCTTGTCAAATGACCATACAAGACATACCTGCTACTGACAGTTTTGAGCTGCCATCTATATTTAGACTAAAAAGAACATAGTGAAGACAGATAAGCACACACAAATAAATACCGGGGAGCATCGCCTGGTGCTGAGTTTCTCTTACAGAGTAAATACCAACCTCTTTCACTTAGCAGACAAGCATCTGCTCTAGCTAGCTGTGGCACAGAAAGAACACAATAATTTTGTTTTAAATTACAGTGCCTGATATAGTCTTTCAAAATGCAGGTTTGTTAAGTTTTCTGTTGTTGTTTTCACTATATCAGATTTCAGGGTTGAATCGGGAAGTTAACAACACTAATGATATGGTGAACACGGTCTGCAACTTATCACCACCAGAGAAGCAAGCAGATCCCAGATGAAACAAGCTTCTACCCATGCTCTGTCCAGTTGAGGTCATGTACACAGGCAGGGGAGTGAAAACCCCTCACAGGGTTCAGTGTATGTCTTAGCGGAAGCTAGGAGGAAATGAAGGAGAAAATGTCGAATGTTGGGAAAGTGACAAGAAAGTTGCCAAGGCTGAGAAGCCTGAATTGCTTCTGCCAATAAGAATACGATCAGTAGTTTCATTTGTCCTATTATTCTCTTTTATCTAAGAGGATACTAATGCCTCTGCTGGTTAGAAAAAGGGGGAAAACTTTTCTACATTCCTCTTCAATTCTTCAGTTATTTGGACATTTCCCACCTCAGAGAGACAGAGGACCCAGGCACCATGCCATGGTGCAGACTCCATCACCACCTTCTACTCTCACCTGGCATCAAGTTCACTAACTGTGGTGCAGGGCCTGAGAAGTTCATACTCCAGGAGGTCGGGGAGAAGTGGAAGGAAGCAGGATTCAAACTTCAGGAAAAAATGCACCCTAGCAAATCACAAGCTAAATGTTTTATATTTTAATACAAATGTGTTTTTCAAAATTCTAGAGGCAAGACAGTTGGGCTCTCTAGATCTGGAAAAAGTTAAGTTGTTCTGAATTCATTTTTGGTCATTCCTTAATTGTCATTGGGACTTTAATTGAATCTATGACAGACTCACAAATTCCTATTACTATAAGAGTCATTCTGGAAACAGCTAAATATTATAGTAGATTCTTGAATACCTGATAAATGAAGGATATCAGGAACACAAATAATAAAAAATAGCCAATAAGCCTGATATTTTATTGAAGTATACTTACCTAATCCTAAATAGACATTAGATTCATGTCTAACCATGTATGTCTTGATGGCAGGGGAACTAAGTTTGAGATTAAAATTTTGCTCTGATAGGCCTTGAGTAATCATGAAGGTATGACAATAAACATGAAAAAATTAGAAGGAATCCACCAACTGGGAAATACCTCTGATTTAAGTCTTTCAATTTCTGTATCTTGATCTTCAAGTTGATGCCGTAGTTGGTTAGCCGCAATTTTTTCTGTCTCTACAATCTGAACTAGATGAATGTACTTCTGCATTAATACTTCCCTCTCAATCAAAATGTCTGCATAACTTGAGAGAAAATTACAGTTAGTCGTTAAGATATTATTCTACTATAGAAAAGCACACACGACATTTTACAAAGAAGCCATGAACATAGTTGGTTTGGCTAACTCTACTTAATATAAACATTAACTTTTGGCTTACATTTGGCTTCCTTTAACTATACAGAATTTGAATGATTATCATTTTACATATTTTTTCCTAAAAGTTTATTTAATGATGGCTGCCACCGACAATTTTATCATATAAGTGAGAGAAGTGCCAAGGAAATCTGCTGTTTTATGAAGAAAATAGTACACTTTTTAAAAAAGAAACTGAAGTCTCTGAATTGATGGCACATACTTGGTTTCCATGAATGATATTCAAAATATTTCACAAGGTAAGGCGCTAGCCAATCAGGATAGACTTGCCACTAAGAATAAATGCAGCAACCATCAGAATGGGAAATGGCTGGAAAGAACTAAGATGACTGTACCAGAAGCCACCACCCCTGCGTGGCTCACTTTATAGTTCAAGATCACTGACTACCTTTTTTTTAATTAATTAATTTATTTCTTTACACACAACTGAAGTGATGTTACAGTACATAAGTTATTTACAACTGTGCAGTAATCACTGCAAAATAAGTTATCTAGAAGGCAGCAAAAGCACATTGTGAATATACCCTTTCCAAAACTAACAAAAGAAAAATTCTCATTCTGGAAAAAAAGTGTAGATTCTTTGGGCTGTAATTCAGCAATTCAACCTATGTCCATTTTTTTTTTTTTTTTTACCAAATGTAGTAAAGGCAAACTCTCTCAGATTTTTATTGATTATGTCATTCTGTGGCATCTAAAATTTTGTCCCCAGATCTTCTTGCACTCAGGGTGGTAAAATGTATGTTCCTCCAGTCACATGACCATTCCCAAATGGTATGATAATAGCAATAATTAACAATAGTTTTTATTTATTGAGTGTGTAGGATGTATCATATACATTCTCATCTTATCTACCCAGCAACCCAAGAGGATAGGTTTTATCATCATGATTGTATAGAGAAAGACTTTGATCCTCACAGAAGTCACACAGCTAGTAGGTGGCAGAGCTGGGATTCAAATCAAGATCTCTCTAACCCTAAGCCCATGTTCTGAATCACAAGCTAAACTACATCTCTGATGAGAAATAGCATAGTGGATATACACGAGGATGTTGCAGCAGACACGCTTTGAGGTATCTGCTCCATCTTCCGCTCATTTACTTCTTTGGGAAGTGGGGCCCTGGCAGCCACTTTTGTACCACAAAGTCTGCCCTCATGGCCACATGAAACTGGTCTAAAAAGAGATAACAGGCTCAAGCTAAACCAATTAGATTCTTTTTCCCTTAAAATCTGGGATTGTGCTTCTGATCTATTTGCTTGAACTGAGAAGATATCAACGTGGAAACTTAGGTTGCCACTGTTGGGTCGCTATATTTGGCCACCTCCGTGCCAAAACAAAGTGAGTCTGCCAAGAGAGAAAAGAATAGCACATGTTCAGAAGAGCAGAGGAAAAAGAAGCAGAAAGTCTGAGACCGAAAAGTAATGGCTACCTGGTTCCTGTCAGCTTTCTAGTTTTGATTCCAGACTCTCATAACATCTGACTATAATTTTTACCTTCAAATTCAGTATGACATTGCAGTTTCCATCTAATAAACTATCTTTTTAACCTAATTTGAAATTTGAAATAAGTCTATGTTACTTTGAAGTAAAGGAGTCTTAAGACAATTCTAAAAATCACAATTTTAGTTCAATTATCTCAACATCCTCAGCACTTACATCATATGTGCTATTAGTGTTAGGGAAAAAAACATAGTGTCAGCAATATTTTTAAGTCATTAAATTATCTTAAGAGAACAGAAAGAAAAGCTGTGTAAGTTCAAGTGAGAGGAAGGGAAAAGAAGAAAAAAAGAGCAGAGTTGTCACAGAAATGTGCTTTTGAGAATTTTTAAGGGAAAAAATATTAATAGAGCATGAGAAAAGTAGTTTTATAATATACTTTTTGCCTTTCCTCATCAATTTTACTAGAAATATGCCAAATTTATTACAAGTATACTAGATCAGCATTAGGTATAAAAGCAGTATTTTATTTTCTCTTATAAAATGAAAAAATCCATCCAGGTGTGCAGTTGAGTTCATGTAGACTCATCACTGACATTAGCCTACCCTCAGTTACAAGGTCCCATCGACATGCTGTGAAAATTGTTTTCTGTGTGAAGAATGAAACCATTACAGCATTATAAAACAAGAAAATATGCCATCAACAGACCATGAAGTTCCATGAAGAAAAAAAAAACAAGTTGAATCACAGTGGTGGGAAGGTTAGAGGAAACCACACATACAGACACCTTGCATATGAACATGGTTCCCACCAAAAGTGGCCAGAGAAGCCTCAAGTTCAAATCTACAAATACAAAGAACAGGACTGCAGGTAAGGGGATGATCATTTGGGCATTTCATTAAAGTACTTTCAGAACACCTGGAAATTAGGCTTCTCTTTTTCCTAACACCCACAGTGAAAAAAAAGGCACAACTGGCAGCCGTGATATGCCCTCAAGTCACAACTCAAGCTCTGCTCTCTGCAGGAAAGGTCTATCTTCCTAAAAAAGGCTCCTAACTTAGGAAGCTGGACTCACAAAAAACAGAGCTTGACTTTACTCCAGACATCCACTGCAGGCACAAGGGAAAAACAAAAAAGGAAAGGTCCTGAGAAGGGTTAGAAGAGAAGTACGCTGCATTAATTTTCTACCGTGTAACAAATTAGCACAAACTTAGTGGCTTAAAACACATATGTACTACTCAGAGTTTCCATGAGTCAGGAGTCCAGGCTCAGTTTACCTCAATTCTCAGCTCAGGATCTCGCAAGACTGAAATCAAGGTCTTGGCCAAGGTGCCTTCTCATCTAGAGCCTTGAACAGGGAAGAACCCACTTCCAAGTTCATTCAGGTTGTTAGAAAAATTTATTTTCTTGCAGCTATAGAACTCATGTGGTTTCCTTCTTCAAGGCCAGCAGGAGAATACCTCTGACTTCAGGAAGGCCCCAGTCCCTCTCTGTGGGCTTTTTATGTGACTAAGTCAGACCCACTCAGGAAAACCTGCCTTTTAATTAATTCAAAATCAACTGGTTTAGGACCATAATTACATCTGCAAAATCCCTTTTCCGTTGTCATATAAGGTAACCAAATCAAGGTGAAACCATCCTAGCAAGTTTGTTATATGCTGGTGGCTGGTAACAAGTCACAGATTTCACCCATGCATACTAACAAGTACGGAATCATACAAGGGGGAGTCCCAGCCTACCTTCCTGCTGTCTACCCAAAAAGAAAGTCTACATATGTGATACAGACCCTGCATTCACAGTAAACCCAGGCCAGGTATTTACAATAACCCACAAGGTCCTTCATTAGAACAAAGATCACTAGACACTTGAGAAAACCAACCCCCCCTCACACACACACACACAAAAAGGTTTTCTCAGTGGGCAGCACACAGGATGGTCCTTAGTGATCCCTGGTCGTATTTCTGTCCTTTTGCCATCCCTTCCTCTTGAGTGTGAGCTGGACCTATGTAACTCACTTCTAATGAAGAATTATGGCAGAAATGATGGAATGGCACTTCCAGTGCTAGTTTACAGGAAGACTCTGGCTTCCATCTTGCTTGCCATCCCTGGCTACTGTCTTACTGGTTTGCTCTGGCAGAAGCCAGTACTATGTTGTGAGCTGCTCTGTGGCCAGGTTCACAGAGAAAGAAACTGACAGAGGCCTCTGGCCAACAGCTGATGAAAAACTGGGCTCTCAGTCTAACATGATAAGGAACTGAATCTGGGAAACAACTGCATGAGTGAACTTGGAAGTGGATCCTGTCCCAGTTTAGCCTCCAGATAAGACTGCAGACCTAGCTGACATTTTGATTCTTGACTTGTGAGAGACCTTCAAGCAGAGGCACCCAGCTCAATCATCCATGGATTCCTGACCCACAGAAACTGTAGGGAGATAATAAATTATTTATTGTTTCAAGCATTGTGAATCAAATGATTAAGCAGCAATGGATAATAAATATAGCCCCAAATGGACAAACAGAAGCTAATTCAGGCAACAGAGATTTATTATCTTCAGAGAGAGATAAAATTATATCGTAACTCTAAGGCAAAAAGGGACTTCCATGGAAAAGAATTGTATAACAAGGAAAGCCCTTGAAAACAAAAAAAAGATTATTAAAATTTTACAAGTCAATAAATTGCTAATCAATTTACAAATCAATAAATGTGTGGTTGGAGAGATACAAAGAAAAATACAAAGAGATTAAAAATATGAAGGAAAAATTGAGCAATATGAAGTATAAGTCCAAGAGGTCTAACATCCATCTTATAAGAATTCCTGAAGGAAGAGAAACTTAGGTTGTGATGAGAAAGAAATAATCAAAAAATAGGAGAAATCATCCCTGAACTAAATGTGGTATAGTTCAAAGAGGAAAGATAATACACATGCCAAAGAGTGGAAATGAAAACATTTTACACCCTGACATATCCTGGTGAAATATCAGAGCTCTAAGGGTAGAGAAAAGTTATAAAAGCTTCCAAAGAAAAACCATAGTTATCTAAAGAAAATGAGAATCAAGCTGACATACTTCTCAATCAATAACCTGGAATGCTAGGAAGTTGAAGGAAAAATATTTTTAAATTCCTACCCCAGGGGTGGCTCCATAGTGTAGTGTAGAGGTTAGCACATCTGCTCTACACACAGAGGGTCCTGGGTTTGCGCCCCACATGGAGCAACAGACCATATCCCAGGTGTGCCAGGCCCCTGGCGCAGGCCACGAGCTTGAGGGAGGAGATGACCCTGCCTTCAGAGATCTAGTTCTTAAGCAGAAATGGCAACATCCATAGGTCAGGGGTGGAAGTAGCAGGGAAGGGGGAATTAAAGAAGGGAGAAAAAAAAAATTTGTACCCCAGGCAACTGATCAACTGATCAACTGCCAGTTCCAAGCGAAAGCAGTTTACTAAGCTCCACTCTTGCTATAGGAGAAAAATTATGAGGAGGTTTTCCAACCAACAAAATCAAAACAAAGACATAAAATAACATGGAATACAAGAATACAAGCCAGATGAAGTCAAGGAAGCTAGAAAGAAATTACAAGTTAACACAGGCAAGATTCTCCTTCAAGGAGCAAAGCACATGATTACCTTTTTTTCTCCATGGAACCAAACACCAACTTTGACACTTTAGTACATAATATTTGTATAACTGTGATGTAAATGTTTAAAATTTATCAATAAATAATAAGTAATAATAATGGTAGAAGAGGGAACATGATTCTAAAGCACAAAGGGTTCTGCAGACCAATATAAAGTCTCAGGTTTTCACCCTGCGTAAGATGCTGAGCTGTGATCAGAGATGTGGCAAGATCTGGATCCCAGTGGCCACTGTAATGGGAAAAAGTGAAAGTGCGGTTTACAGTGAGGAAAACCATTGGAGGCTCCACAATAATCCAAGCAAAAGTGTTAAAAGATTGGTCCAGCACCTGACATGGGGCCTGGCACAAAACAGACATTTAAGTGAAATGTCATTGTCAAATGAAAAAAAGTCATCTAATATGATTTATTTTGCATGGTTACTTTTCTTCACATAGTTTCCATTTCTTATAACTTTAAAGTTTTTCAATTTATTTCATTGGGTGTCCTTAGATTACTACTCTTACTGAGCCATCCTCTCAACTCTATCTCACAAAGCTTCCTTTATGCCCTCCTCACTGGTAAATGAATGTCTACTCCAGGACTGTGCCAAATTGACTGAAAATGCATGCATGGCTTCCCTTCAATGTAAGAATTTGCAGAGCACTGGTGTTTCTATTCTACTGTATTCCCAATATATGTTTTATCTGATGAAATTTTCCAGTTGCTAGATGATGCTCAAGTTTAAGATTTTTTTGCCTAATCTATTCATTATTTTCTGTTCTGATTGTTTTTCACTTAGTTTAATGGCCACCAGGGGAAAAAATGGTTTCTCATTGCCAAGAGAAATAATAAAATTAAACCATATAAATCAACATGATGAAAACCAACTCATCTATTAAGCACCAACAGATGGCAAGTTTGAGGCATACACACACACACACACACACACACATATAATATTAATAATCAAAATCAAATCACCACTATTCCTCTATTCTATAAGGAGAAATTGAAACATTCAAATAAAATCCTGAAGTCTAGAGAAAAGACACAGTATAAAACCATAGACCTTAATTATTTTTAAAGAAGGGTAAAAATTATATTAGCTAAGCAAAGAATTATTACATGGGCCAGAACCTCATCCTAGTTACTTTGATTAAAGACATACTAATTAATGAGACATATGTAATACATATATGAAAGATATATGTATGACACATATATTCTCCATAATATACTAGATATACATATATGCTAGTGAAATATATATAATAAAAACTATAGAAAAACTCAAACTGAAGTCATGCAACAAGTAACTGAAGAAAAACTGCTACCAGGTCCAGGACCATGCTCAATTTTATTGAGAAAAGTCTTGATAGTCAGCATTCCTCATATCGGGATTATGATAATATCAATGTTTTTCAGGTATCACATTCATGTGAGGTTCTAACACTGTATCACCCCCATTAATCTCTTCTCTCTCTATGGCCAAGTTGTGCTCTCCTAAGCTGTCACTTTTACAATGAATGGAAACTTGAGTATCTCTGTTAGGAGAGATTAAAAAGAGAAATAAAATGTAAAGACTAAAACTCCCCGTTCTAATGATAGTAAATGAAGGAAGAACGAATCCACAAGTGGCAACTTATTGGACGTGAGCAGTGAGGACAGAGGGTACAGGATGACATCTGCTAGCTCCAGTGACTAGGTGCATAGGAAACTTTTCCCTCAGTAGGAAGGAGGGGACAAGGAGCCACTTGGAGAAAAATATGAATTTGGGTAGAGAGGGTGAGGTGGATATGAATAGAGACCATAACTTTTTACTCCATAAAGTATTGTTTGAATTTTCTCTTTTTATTTTTTTGAGAGAGCTTGCAATTCTGTATTAAGCATAAACAGACAGTTGAATTTATAGAGGGAAGAAAACCTTGGAAGTCATTGACCCAGATGACAACACGCTCAGTGGAGTAGGGACAGAAACCCATCACAAAGGGCAGAACAGAGAGAGAACAACCAAACCATTTCTCCAGGAGAGGACAGCAGCTAGAGGAGGGTTCAGAGCCAAAGGAGGATTTTTAATTCTTTTACAGATTTTTATTAAAATATAGCCAATGTACAATACCATATTAGTTTCAAGTGTATACCATAGTTATTCAACATTTATAAACCTAAAGAGGGAATCACCATATGTCCAGAAAAATAGAACGCTTCACAGATTTGGATGCCATTCTTGCACAAGGGACATGCTGATCTTCTCTGTATTGTTTCAATTGTAGTATATGTACTGCCAAAGCAGGCACTTAATTTTTTGTTTTAAGGTAGAAGAGATTGAAGGAGAATCAAAGAATATAGGGGGAAAAGCCAAGGTTGGGGAAGGAGGTTAAGCAGACTGGAACTATAAGAGAGAAATGGAACGATACTGGAGCAAAAACATCAGTGAGAAGAGGCTCAAACCAGAGATTTGCTTTGAACCAGAGGTGGTTCTCCTGGAGGTGGCAAAGAGTCCATGAGAGTGGACCCCACTTCCTCCCTGGCAGATGAGCTGGTGTGGAGGTGAGGATAGAGCACCTGCTCTGTGAATGTAGATACAAGGTCATACTGTAGCGTAAGCTGGACACTTCAAGAGTTAGACGAGCATTTGAAGCATAAAGATTGAGGAATAAGGAAGATAACTGATAGGTAAAAGTAATAACAAAGGGTTGGAAATAAGAAAATTTAAGCCAAAACTTTTCCCTATAGAAAACAAATTCTACTATCCAATCAAATGAAATCTTTTATAGTCCACAAACTTAGCACCCCTTTTCTTTCAGGTTGCACTGCGTAGGCTCTAAGGCAAGAAAATGTGGAATTCTCTTTCATTGTGGCAAATCTGAAGGCAAAGGCCTGGCAGGAGTTCTTAGTAAAATAATGTAATATCTCAAATGAACAAAATCCAAACTTACAACTTTATAGTAGTGATACTCTCATGTTACAAGAGGAATACAAAATATGACTTCAGATTACTTTAGGCTATAATGTCACTACCTGTTTCTAATTTTATAGTCCTGTGGTTTTGCTGTGATATATGAGGCATTTTCAGTTTTTCTATGTAATCGTTCTTTTCTGATTTGTAAAGTATTTCTCCACACACTTTCCATGAAGTGCTGATTTGATGGAAATTATATGATATACACAGTGGCCTTTAGTGTTGGACAAATTTTATACTGTACACTTGGCTCTAAATTAAGCCTATATTCAAGTAAAAAGAATGAGTGGTACAATTACCATGACTGTGTATGTATGTGTGTATGTGTTTTAGAGAGAGGGAGAGAAAAAGAGAGAGAGAGAGAGAGAGAGAGAGAGAGAGAGAATGAATGAGAATGAACAAGAGGCTGCCTCAGGCACATGTAATCAAAAAGACTACAGATAAAAACAAATCCAAGAGGCTGGATTAGAGCTTTCTCTAGTGGACAAGAGGACAAGGTTTAATTGAAAGACTTAACTGGAGGATTAAGTCTCCCTGCTCATCAAGCTCCAGACTGGTGGCATAAAGAAATGGGCCATGTCGAGCCCTTGCCAAACTAGATCTGACATGAGCATTATGGAAAGGAAGAATATGTCCAATTCCTTTTTCTCTTGAGAATGCCCTGCCCATAAAGGCAAGGCTAAAACCCATCTGCCACAAGTACACACTGAAGGGAGGAAAGAGAATCAAGGCAGGGGTTTAAACAGAGTGTCAGTCGGAGAAATTAGAAAGATAGTGGGGCAGTCTTAAAAACTGAAAGCATAATCCATACCTTCGCAGGGAAAAAGAATGTGATGCATATTCCATGGTACACGGTACCAGGTGCAATATTCTCTACGTCTCCAACTTTTCACAAGCCCTTTCCCGACCTCAACCTTGGTAGAAACACAAAGCATCTCTCCCCTCAGGACACACCTTACTTCTCCAGTGGACCCCAACAGTCATTTTCTTACACCTTACATACAAGGGGCAGAGAGATCCATCAGTATCGCATGGCTCCTACTACTGCTTCCAAGCGACCACATCCTCCAGTTCCCTGCAGAAGCCCTCTGTGGCCACCACTCACCATCACTGCCCCCACAGACCTGCTCCCATTCATCATTTCAGCATTTCTCCTCTCAGCGAGAAATGATGATGGAGAGAAGGTTGACAGCATCCAAGCTAGGGACCCAAGAGGTGTGCAAGATGCCACCCTGGTCTATATACTACCCACTTCCAGGTGGTCACAAAATCCTTTAAGTCTACCCCTACATCTCTGGAACACCTTCCACCTCTCTTCCCAACTTCCCAGGTCCTGCAGGTCTTATACTTGGGTCAGAATGGGAAGAGCCTTGGAAGAGGTACACCTGGATCCAATCTCAGACCATGATTACCTTCTAACTGCCAAGACTTCATTCACTTGGTCAGTGTTCCAGTAGATGAAACATAGAGACAAAGTGTGAGGAGCCCTAAGGACCTACAGTCATCTGGGTTAGTGTTTTTGATTGTCTTAATGTCTACAACTAAATTAACCATGGTGAATAGGTACGGCCAAGAGATCAAAGACAAAATATCAGGTTACTGAAAATGTCCAAAGTTACAAATTCAACCAGCATACCATTTCTGGAATAAGCATAGACTTCAATGCTATTAAAATGCTCTGGCTTCACCTCATTCAGACAAAAACAAGACTGAGTCTTGCTAGCAGCTTCCCAGGAACTGGTGCCAGTAATATGTGATGAAATGATCTTTAAATGTGTCAGTGTTCTCGAAATGTAATATTGGCCAACTTCAAGCAAAACTGTAAAACAAGCTTCCTGGACCAGGTCAAAGCATCAGATGAGAATTTCATTTCCAAAAAAGATTTTTCCCTGGACTAGATCCAAGGGCGAGTGCAACTCTACATCTCAGAAAATGATTCAGAAATCCTCCAAAGGCAAACTCGGCCACGTAGATTCAGCAAAAAAGTACAAAAGCCAGCAGCAAGAATGAGACTTTCATGGCACACAAAGACAGGACTTTCAGGCTAGTACCAAGAAGCCATCCCAGGTAAATAGCAGTGACCAGCAGGGGAATTCTGAGCAGCCCCTGTTCTTATGTAGAATCTGCAGGAGATATGTAGCTCAGAAAAGAATTCATCTCAGGCTAAAATCATCATTAGCTAATCAAAAGCTCAAAGTTTGAAAAAGAGAGATCAATAAAACCATAAATATTGAACATTTTTCTATTAAAAAGGTGGCAGTACCAAATCAATGCCATCAATCTGTCCTCTAAAGGTGAAATGTTTAGTCAACCAACTAGTTGTTTTAATTAGCACAATGCCAAGCAAATACGGCTCACAAATTCTTTCTCCGAATCAGCTTCATTAACTTTCTGGCTCTGCTCATGTATAAATGAAGTCAAGATGAATTTCACAGATCCAAGTTTACACCAAAAACTCAACATAATGAAACTTAAAGAAAAAGTTACTGTCTTCCCTGATTTAAAAACAAAAATTTAAAAAGCATCTCAATGCAAAAAAAAAATCAAATACAAAAACTCAGGTACAAAGCAGTCAGATTAAAAGGAAGTCATCAAAGAACCTAGTCCTGGGCCTCAAGTCAAAGGAAAAACAAATCTAATGGACCAAAAAGTCATGACATCAGGAACAAAGATCAATTATTAACCAAATCTTCAAATCCAAAAGAGAAGAGAATTTTTATCACTCCATCCCCTAAACCACTAAAGTAGTTTCTTAAGTCTGTGTTTCTGGACAAGATCACACCTGCCCTAGTTTTGCTCGTATGTCAATCAATACCAAATAGTTACTGACTCACTTCCACATATATGACAAAATTTTCAGGATATAGAAAAACTCTGTTACTTTAAATCTAACCATTTTTAAATTAACTCATACTTTGTATTTGACTCACCACAATTTCTGCATGGCAACTACAAAGGCATTTAGGCTAGTGATGGTATCTGGCTTTTCTGGAATGAAAAAGATAGCAAATAAACGTTTTTAATTATTTACTTCTCTCTTTAATTCCCAGGCATAAAGGAAGAGAAGTGGTGACAAAGACTGTGTCTAGAAATGACGTAAGGGCTCTATCTTGCCATCTTGATCCTTCATTCACCTTTGAACGCCTGACCTTTCCTCCAGCAAGTTATTCAACATTAGTCTTAAGTCTGGAGCAAAACCCTAAGACAGAGCCATTGAGAGCAAAGGCAACTCAACAGTGTGCCTGGATCTCAATGTCAGCAAGCTTCCCCAGAGCCCACTTGGAGAGCAGCATTTGGTCACCAATCCTAGGAATCCCCAAGAAATATTTTGGAGGAAAAGAAATAAAAGGAACTAAAATATTTTTTAAATAACATCTTCTACTCTCAACACTGACCTCACATAAATCCACTTTCATCTCTGAATGGAGAAAGAGCAAAAGAAATGAAGAGGAAAGAACTGAAGAGAAAAAGAGACAATAACAAAGAGAGGTGTAACAGAACTTTGATTAAAGGTTCTGAAGTCAGGAGGATTTGGGTTTGAATCCCAGCTATGTAGCTTAACAAATTTGTGTTTAATTTTGACAGTCTGCTTAATGATCATGAGCCTTTGTTTTCTCATCTGTAAAAAAAGGGTTAATAATTCCCTCCTGGAGAGTTGTAAGGAATGAAAAACACCATGTGAAGCACTTACTGTGCTGCTTGGCACAGAGGAGGTGGTGAATAAAAAGTAACTGAAGAAAAAGAGGGGAGGCTAGAGGAAGGGATAGAGAAAATTTTAGAGAAAAAAAATCTCAAGGGTTCAAAGAACTGTCTAAACTCACTCAAAACATTTTCATTCTCTCATAATCCAACTGAAAACATGTCCCGATCACCTACTATATAAGTAGGCTGTGCTTCATTCAGAAATGAAGACGTCCTCATCTTCCTCCTTGTTCTCAAGGTGCAGCTCAAGAAACAGAAATCATGCACATGAAATATGTAAAAAACAAAACAAAAAAATTAAATGGTACTAAGTCGTTGAATATTTGAGAAGAGGGCCAATGAGAACTGACTTGTGGGGGATAGTTCCAGGAAAGGGTGGTAGAGACATGAATGGATATTTAGAAGGAAAGACATGTCAGATGAAGGAAAAAAACATGTTCCAGCTTGAGTTTTGCTACTGAAACCCTGGGGAGATAAGCACGGAGTTACAGAGTGACAAGAGCCTAGATTACAGAAGGGGCAGACAAAAAGTATGAGAGCCATTTGAAGCTTAAAGGGTGGGACTTTAGAATCAAATATAAAAAATAAGGGAGAGAGGTCTGCTTGCATCTCTTTTGGATTTCCTGATGCCTTTTGAAGCCAAGTATATTCCTTTTTCACTTCTCGGTATTTCTTAGGAGGAAGCAAAATCACAGTTTTCTATTTCCTTAGGTAGAGGCTGGCATCACCTTTCTTGATAACCAGGCTGCATAGGGCAGGGTTTACAAATGCGAGCTCAGCTGAGTCCATATCGCAGCTCTCCCACTCCCTAGCTCTGTGACTTCAGGCAGGCAAACTACCCTTCCAGGCCTTGGTGTCCTTATCTTAAAAGGGGGTAATTATGATACCCCTCTTGGAGACTGTTGAAAGGATAAGGGAATCAATACATTTAACAAATTCCTCAGTTGAGAAACACATAGAACAGTGCCTGGCACGTAAGAACAAATCCACAAAAGTGACCTAAT
Source organism: Cynopterus sphinx (assembly GCA_030015415.1). Lineage (NCBI taxonomy): Eukaryota > Metazoa > Chordata > Mammalia > Chiroptera > Pteropodidae > Cynopterus > Cynopterus sphinx. The sequence continues at coordinate 44,936,165 of CM057379.1, read as the reverse complement.
ACCCTTGTTATTGTTATATCTATTATCTTTCATCTTGACTGGAAAACAGCCATACAAAGCTCAAAGGATCATCTCATGCACAACTAAGGAGGAGGTATCCATCTTATAATTGCAAGTTCTTCCAAAACTACCACCAACAGTGAAACCCCCAATGCAAGACCCCCACAATCCAGTGTCACACAGAAGATTTGAGCTCATACCTGGCTTGATGAATGGCTTCCATCCACTCTTTACCATCCTGTTCCTCCTCACAGCGAAGCTCCAGTGGTTTCTGACCTTCATGGCCAAAAAGAACGGTAAAGTAATACTGGAGAGAAAGACAAACAAGGTTGAGTTTTTTCAAGATCAGAACAACACGGTATTTCCCTACAAAGCGTATATGTTTACAAAGTGCATGATATCATTATTTAAATCGTATTTCAAAATGAAATGTCGCTTCCAATCTAGCTGACAATGACTTTGCACCTAGAAGATACCATAGGTTCCACCCTAACACTCCTCAGTAAGAGTTAACCCACAGCATCTCATTAGATGCAAAAAGAGTTCTTTGATAAAATTCTGCACAAATACAAGATTAAAAATCCTTGCAAGCCATAAAGTAAAATTTTTGAGCCTGATAAATGATATCTACTCAAAATTCACTACAAACATTTTACCTAATGAACAATTACAAGCAACCCCTCTAAAATCAAAAGCAAGAAAAAAGATGGCAATTATCACCATTTCTATTTAATAATTCTGTCTGAAGGGCAACATTGAAAAATAAAGAAAAAAGGTACAAGAAATGAAGAGTATGGAACAATATCAATTTTCACAGATAATATAATTGCCTAAAATTTCATTGAAAATTATTAGAATAAGAACATCGAGCCAAATTGTTGGGTATAAGATCAAAAGACAAAAATTGATTGCACTGTGATATAATAGCAACAATCAGGAAAATCTTGAAAACATAGCATTTGCAATAGCAAAGAAATATTAAAAAACTAATAAATCTAAGAAAATATGTTCATCACCTCTAAAAAGTAAATCTATAATCTCAATGTATCTCAATAAATAGGTTTGCTGCTGTTGTGGAGTGGGTTGTACAGGGGTAGGGGAATAGATAAATTTGACAAACTAAATCTGAAGTCCGACTCAGGGGCAGAAGGAGCTTTCACTTTAAACAAGTCTGCTTGAGACTGGACATATTCATTTCCAAACTGAGACTGCCTGTGAAGGAAATGTGACTGGAGAACTTTTTATGATGAGAATGATCAGAAAATTCACTGGGCCTGCCCAGACTTCATCCTGGGGAATGAAAAGAACCAGCCCCACAGAGCTGCCCTAGGAGGTAGAACCAAAGACAAATACACAGGGTTTTTTCTGTTGTCCCACCTTCCCAGCCCACCCCAAAACTTCTGTGTATATGGTATGACAGTTACATACTCAAACAAATTAAAAACCTTCAGGACAATAACTCTGGAGATAAAATTTACCAAAAGAGGAAATTAACAGTTAAAAGACTTAAATCATCAACCGACTGAGGACCCTGGTCATGCCTGTGATAATCCACTGCACTTCCCCACAGGTAGTCCTGGGCCCCATAAATTACAAGCTGTCTTTAGTTCTTAAGCCTCTTGTCCAGTCAAATGACTCAATGCTATGGACTAAGGGGAAATAACCAGATGAAAAGGCCACTGAGAAGGGGAAGAATTAAGTTTAGCACCATATTCAATAAAGGTCCATTTAAATTTGAGAAGAAAAGAGTCAAAACTCAATAAAATAATGAATTGGTGTCTTAAAAGGCAATCCTATAAGTCAGAGGTCCCCAACCCCTATGCCGTGGACTGGCACTGGTCCATGGCCTGTTAGGAACTGGGCCGCACGGCAGCAAGCGAGCTACCAAAACTTCATCTGTATTCGCAGCTGCACCCAGCACTAGCATCACCACCTCAGCTTCACCTCAGATCACTAGGCATTAGATTCTCATAGGCGCACTGGTGCCTGGTGCCAAAAAGGTTGGGGACCACTGCTATAAGTGATGGCATTTCAGCAGCTGCTGGCTACTATCCAAGCCCAAGTGCTCAGTCCAGGAAGAGGAAACAACTAATGAACCAGGCCAACCTACAGAAAGACTGAAACTGGCACCTTAACAGCAGCTGCTGCTCAGGAACCCAATGAAAAGCTACCTGTAAAAGACAGCAAGGCACTTATGTCAGCAGGGTACATCCAAAAGTTAAACCACACATCTCAGGCATAACAATGATGGAAAGAATTTTCAGAAGTACATGTTACATCTCCAGGATTTTAATTAAGAAATTCAGCTCAACCACAAAAAAATTAAACACTGCTTCTGCATGAACCTGAAAATTACTTATTTTTAGCCACTCATCAAAGGTTCCTTTGTATCTTCTGGCCCCATTCTGATATGAACACTGCATACCATAAGTCTAGGTGTTGGACCTGGGGCTTTGGAGGTCTCCTTAAGGATCGAAAGTCGCAGCAGACACCCTTGATGATACACTGTGTCTACCAATGTGTCCCACTGCAGGAATGAAGAGTTCTAAAGTACTGGGTCATCATGAAGTATGAGGAAGAATTAAGATAGAGTGATAGCCTTGTTTATATCTTTAAATCCAACATCTACAATAATAGTGATTTTTCTTCCTTTTCTCCCTAGACATTCTCACCTATTCCCAAATCTATTGCTCCAGGAAGATTCCCTCTCAGGTGCCAGCCCCACATTTCTCCCATTAGATAGTATTTCAATCATGTCTAAAACTAAATTCACTACCCTCTGTCACACCCCCTAATGCCCCTCCTTCTACCCCCTGCCCTAACAACTATTCCTCCTCCTCTCTTCTATGTCAAGAGCACTTTCATCCAACAGTTACCCCAACTAGGAACCTCAAAGTCACCCTCGACATCTCCCTCTCATCAGCCCCACATTTGGTTTCACCAATGCTCCCTCCTAGAACTCTCTTCTGGTTTTTATTATCTCTCACTACCTGGACTTCTGTAACAGCTTTATCATAGGATGACAGGTATAACAACTGTGACTTACTGTCCAATTGAGGTTCCTTTATCTTATAGCTTGGTCTTTCTCCCTCCCTGTATCCTGGCTGTTACTATAGCCCAAATGGGAGGTTAATGATCCCTTCTGAAGGAAGACAGGATGACTGAAAGAAGTCCCAGTGAGCTGGAAACACAAGAAGTGTACAGAGAAGTGACCAATGTAGATAAAGAAAACAGGAGGCAAAGAACCATATGGTACAGCTCCTCCCCACTCGGGGCAAAGAGTAAAGAGGTAAAAGGGTTTATGACAAAGCCAAAAGCCAAGGATCTTCAGTATCACTTTCCCTTTGGGGATCTAGAGAATGTCACCCCACGGAATGTCCTCTCGCTCCACCCCCCCTCATGACAACATGGGGTAATGACCCCCTGGGTGGTGACCATATCATATAAATCAGTAAAATTGGTGTTACAGCAGTTAGGTAAAGAAAGGGCCTAAGTAAGTTTTGAGTTTAGCTATCCAAAGCCTCCCTAGCATCTAAGCGATATGGACATTCCAAAGAGTACCATGGAGGATTTGGGGGAAAAGACACCATCAGACCTCACAGGGCGGGGGCTACGGAGTCCAGCAATGGTTAAGATGGGACCACGTAAGCAATAGAAAACCAGGTCCTGACCTGGAAGACAGTGCAGGCCACAAGTTACAGCAGCCACACACGTCAGCAATAGATGCCAACGGGTGCCTGAGGCATAACCAGAACAACACCAGACCACGGCTGGCACCAGCAAGGGCAGCCCGCCTCTGACACACACACACACACACACACACACACACACACACACACACACACACATCCCGAGGACATGTGAGCCCTGCTTACTGAAGCACCATTTTAGTAAAATACAGAGGGAAGAATGAATTACCAAGAGACCTTTTACATTATCAAAGCAGACTGAGTTCACTTCTCTCAGCTAAATGCAGTTTTTCTTTTCTCTCCACTTAATAAGTGGAGAGAGGGGGGTCTTAAGGAAAAGGCATGTCAAACTTAGAAAAATTGTTTCTTTGCATATTTAAGTGTATTGAGGATAAATCTGTGACCCTGCCCTCCAGTCTTATCCAACTCCCTCCAACCCCGACTAGGTGACCAGAGTTCTTTCTAAAAGAGAAATCTGAGCTTTCACGTCTGCTTACACCCTCTCACTGGTATTTTCAAACTCTAAGAGCAAATTTTAGGCAGGCTGAAAACACCCTTCACGAACTGGCCTCCTTTTCCATTTTTAACCTTGTTCCGTTTCGTCTCCTTGAATGCGAGCCACACTCCAGGCTCCCTGATCCATCACTCCCTCCAAGAAGACAAGCCCTTTCCTCACCCCCAAGTTACCAACAGTTCTGACTGTGGAGTCTCAGACCTGGGTGTGAGTCCTGGCTCCTCCACGCGGTAACTCAAGTTGTATTTCTAATACCAAGTTTCCTCACAGACAAGATGAAGACAGATACGAACCTTAGTGGACTGAACCAGCTGACAGGCAGTGCCCAGCATCGCATCCCGTAGGCGCTTAGCAAAAGTTAATTCCACCCTCGGTGTATCTCTCTGTCTTGACATTCCTTCTTCATCCCCCAGGCCATTCTCCACCTATAAATTTTACTGACCTTGCATGACTATGTCCCTCCAAAAATATCCTTCCCTGGCAAAAAGGAGTCACTCTCTCTTCTGGATTTCAACAACCCCACGCACGTGGCCTCAGAGTTGTCCGTGCATGCGTCTCTCTTCCCTGCCAGCCTTGTCCTTGGACACACTTCATCCTCACACTGTGCCAGGTACACATAAAGCTCTCAGTAATGTTTGGTGAGTAAATCCTCATAAGCAAAGAAATGTGAGTTGTTATTAACCTAATAAATTTGCTTTGAATAGCGATGATCCGTTTCATGTCGATGTAAATCACATTCAGGTAGGCGCTCAGAGGAGGGCTGAACAAAGACCACTTAGCTACCAGATACACATTCTCAAGTTAAGATGAAAAACCAGAACGTTATGATAATCTCATAAAACCTTAGAAAAACCACAACAGATACTGTAGGTTGGCAGATTTACCATAGATTCTTATCTTTCACCTACAATGACCACAAAATGCAAGAAAGACAACACAATAAACAGATCTAGGATTGTAAATGTTTAGGGTCTTATTGTACCTATGGCAGCTTTACATGAATTTTCATTTTTCAGTTTTCTGGTTTTTATTATAATAGGCTGGCTGCTGTTTACGCTGTGTGCTTTTGCGAGAGAACAAATGTAACCCAGTATGAGAGCACAAGCTCATTTAAAACCCTGTCCTTAAATTTCTACAAGTTAGAAACAAAGTCACAGCTAACAATGGTAACTGCTGGTGGATGGTATTGTAGGACCACTTCCACTTTCTTCATTTCTACCTTGTTTAAATCATTACAATAAACACATATTACTGTATGGCCAACAAAAATATGTTCACTCTGTTTTTAAGTTGTTTGAATCATTCACAATAAACACATATAGTTATATAATCAACAATGAATATATTTTCACACGTACGTACAGATCTTTATAACACTACTTATATATGATGTTGTAAATGATGTTGGTCACGTAAGTGATGTTCAAAGGAAGATTAAAAACCACCATGGGTTTTCTTTGAAGTATAAATCAGAAAAAAAATGCTTTTTAAAATTACTGTGTCATACATATTATTATTTGGATTCTGTGGCAAAGTTTTAAATTATTACATATGTTCTTAAAATTTTTCAGTTTTAGATTAAGAGAACTAAAACCAATCCTTCCTGCAGCCATTGAGGCAGAAAATCATCATCAAATGCTCTTCTAGCACAGCCTCTGGGGGAGGGGTGGGTGACACCCAGGAACCTACCGAGGTCTTCTCTTCTCAGGTGGACAGATTTCTGACTTCACGTATCAGACACTAGCTAGATAAAGAAACAGATGCCTTCTAAATTGTTCCTGGATCAGCGACTTACATACATAAGGCTAGTGATCAAAACAGCAGCCTGCGGCGGCAGTGCCTCTGGGACCACAGCAGGGCTCTAAAGACAGTGGAGCCCTCCATCCCCACCTGGGCCTTGGGGTGTGGCCTTCCTAGGCCCCAGGAATGTGAATAAACTTCACTGGCCCAGAGCATATTCCTCTCCCAACATAGATTACCATGACCATCCATCTCAATTAAAAGGAAGACTTTTATGTGGAAATGGATAAAAGCCATGGACCGCAATTCTCCAGTCCAGGTGCATTTCCAAAGCAATATTAAGTATGTAGTCATGCTCCCTCCTATGAGTCATTACCTCCTCTTTCTCATTCTTTTCTTTTGTTCTTCTTTCTGTAACTGCTTGTAAAATGGAAAAGAAATACTTTTTAAACATTCAATATGCTGATGAAACTGTTTAATGTGCCCTTAGATTAATTTTGACTCTGAGAAGTTCAGTGGGACCCAAACTGAAGACTGAGCTATCTTTAATATTCATGGAAATGCCAATTAACGTTTTGTCGATACATGGCCAGCCTTCAGTAAGAGAAAAGTATACCACCCCTGAGCCCTCAAGGAACAGACGGATCACTTTAAATCTGATTTGCTGCTACTGTCCTGGCAAAGTGTAAGAGAGATGAGAGGAGACAGACTGAAAATGACAGTAAGGTGGGCATTTAAAAAGGGAGGAAGCATTTTGTTCCTTAATACCATTCCTTCCCCTTCTCTTCCTAACATCCTTACTCTTTTATACTTCCTATCATTGAAATGTTACTTGCAAGGGACTTCTCTGACCACTGCATCTCGCCATCATTGTGCTGGCTGGTGGGACACTAACTGAAGAAGAAAAGTGTAAAGCAATATACCCTTTACCCAGCTCCCTTGGTCTTTAGAAGAGAAAACACTCCACTTTCCTGCTACAGTGACTGTTTTTATATACTGAGATCATTTCTTTACTACATCCCTCTCTCATGAGTACTTTTAGCTCCAAAGAAGATTGTATGTAAATTAAAGGAGACATTTTACAACTACCCCATTTTTCATATCATGGTTACATGCTGAAGCTCATTTTTTTGTTGTGAAAACATATGTCAAATCATCCAACAATCTCCTTCAGGCCTAAGGGAACAAAGATCTAAGATGCTGAAGGCTTTTCCCCTGCCCTATTGCTTCACTTCTTTTTCAACTCCAAGATTCAGAGGTCCTGCCATGGGCATATTTGCTTCAGGACCAGCCAATTTCATAAATTTATACCCAGCACCTGAGCAAGCAGTGTGCTTCAGCAGATGGAACCCCAGGCTATCGGGATTCTCCTCCTGCTGCGGGGGATGCAATGTGAACTCTGGCAAGCTCCTTTTTGCATTCAGTTTGCTCTTCAGCCAACTGAAGACAAGTCCACCTCTCCTACTAACCACCAAGGTGAAGATCAAATGCTATCACAGACTTCAAAGTGCCTTGGAAAGCAATGTCATAGGGGTGAAATTGCCAGATCTCAACTAAGAACCAGTCACCTTGAGTCTACCTAGGACCTTGAATTGATTCCAGATCTGCAAAACTAAGTAATTGGAGTGTTCCTTCTCCACCCACCCACCCCCATGCCCACCCCCACTTTTCTAAGCTAAAAGTGTGTGGGAAAAGAAGAACAGGATGTATTAAAATTATAAACCAGCACTTTCGGTGCTTGGTAATTAAGAAGGATGCATGTTGTTTTTTTCTTGTGATGGTTGTTTGTTGATTGTTTTGTTCTTGTAGATTTTTCTGTGGTTGTTTGATTAAAAGATTTCTAATTCTCTGAAAGGCTTAGAGCGGAGATGTATTTTGAAGCTTCAATGGCATGCAAGAGGTTGCTGAATGATCTGTCCCAACAAAATCCAATAGACTTTATATTTGAAACTACGAATAAAGCAATGCATTAACATGCATAAAATCCACAGTATAATATCCGCTTTTAAGAATTGGCTCAGATATATCCTTCTATTAAGCATGTTTTTCTTATTTTAATTCAGCAAGAATTTAATTTAGAATCCAGCTGACACAGTAAGATATTAACTGCCTCCTGCTGTGGTTTTCTACCAAAACAGGAAAAATATATTGTGTCTGGCTCCAAAATTTCACAAAGAACTGAGATTAAACTGTGCTCATTAGAGAGTGACAAGGACAAGGGTCAGAAAACCTGTCGCTTTAAGAATGGCTAAAAGAACTTAATATATTGGGTTGTTCTTCAAATCTTTGAGAAGTTATCAAAAAACTGAAACAGAGAAACTTTCTTTGACCAAGAGATCTGAGCTTCCATACATGACCAGACATATTGAAGGTTATTAAAAGGGTAGCATGAAGTGTAGTGATTCAAGTCCCCACCCTTGTCTTGCAGGAAAAGGCAATAATTCCTCTCCATGTTTTGTTAAATTCTCACACCAGTTTCTGTCTTTCTCTTGTATTACCACTCCAGACAGGGATGAATGTTGTTGCAGATAACATCTGACCTGTGTGATTGATTGGCTTCACTCCTCCAGCCCTCCCATTTACTTATTGTTTAGAAATAGACATCTAATTCTGGTCAGCCTCAGAGCCATTGATTGAGCACACTTATGAATTCAGGCATCACTGTCACAGCCTTCTTTTATAGCGAGGCAACTAAACTTTATCACAACTTCAACGTCTACTCTATCCTGGCCTCTCCTGAACTAATCCAGAACCTCTAACTTCACTGGTCCTAAAAGATGAAACCTCCAAAACCTTTTTACTTCATGCCATTTCACCACTTTCTAATTTTAATTATTGGTTTTATTTATTTACCAACCATTTTATTATTTTTGCAAAAAGTCTGTACAATGAAAATGTACACTGTTAACACCCAGGGCAATTAGTACTACTTAACAAATAAAATACTTTTACACAGAGACTTGAGCAAGTGTTAAGAGTTCCTCTGCTGCTACAAGCAAATTCTTGAGGTGCTCTGTCACAAAAGTGACAGAAAGAATTCTTTGAAATGTTGTTTCATTTTTTACATTTTAAGTGCTAACTACTTGGCAACAATTATTAGCACTTAAACTCAGTGAGCTAACCTCAAAGATGAAAGCCTTAATAATGATGATCAAATTATCATATATATTTATCCAAAATGGTATATTCTCATGAAGCAAAAACTTGATAACATAAAAGGATTAACTAATGTACTTAATATATAATAAAGTTTTCTAAATCAATAAGAAAAAGATACTATCCTAATAGAAATGTGAGAAAAGGAACAGAATATTCACATGACCACACACAAAAACAAAAAACATGACACAAACACATGAAAATATGAACAAGCAATGCATGTTAGTACATAAAGACAATTTTTCAAATTGCAGTTTTTAAAAATAATAAAATCCAGAGTTGGAAAATGTAATGTGCTGACTGAAATAAAACAATTACGATTTTGGTAGAGATGACTGGCAATTCGTATCACAGACTAAAATACTCCCGTTTCTATATAGGAATCTACACCAAGGAAATAGTTAGAAATATATGCAAAAATTTACATCCACGACTGTTTGCAGCATCATTAACAATAATAACAATGGCCAACGATGGGGACAAGTTGAATAAATTATAGGACATTTAAACTGAAATATTCTGAGCAATTAAATTGTTGATCATACGGGGCTATGGGAACTGATACAACACACTAAGGAAAGAACATTGTTAAAATCCACTTAGGAGCATTGTTGACAACATCTATCACAATTTTAAATGAGTTCTTCTGGTTCCAGTACCAGCAAAGTAGGTTTTATCAACCCAACCCTCAAGCACAGAACAATTTTAAATTTGGAATAACATAAACTACATAAATATATTTGGGATAATATACATATATAACACAGATAACACAAAATATATCACAAAAATATATATGCACACACATATGTATCACATAAATATATTTGAGATAACATAAATAATTGTTTGACAAAATTTAAGAGAGGATTTTATTCTTGAAAGAGGAGAACTGCACTACATGAGATTCACATCTGTATAGCTTTTGCATGAGGGCACACCACATTCCAAATGATACAGAGCAACTATAAATCCAGCAGAAAGCCACATTTTTACTGGCTTGAAGAGAAAGAGGATAAACTACAAAAAACACTAGAAAAAGGAGGAACTACAGGGGAGAAGTACCAAAATCTGCATTAAAAACTTCGCTGAAATCTTTAGCTGGCCCCATACAGCCATACTGAGAGATAAGGGATACTAGTATAACAGTGGTGGATGCCATAGAGGCAAAGGGTAAACACTGTGTATCAGCGTCCTGCCTCAGACTGAAATGGCTGGACCTTGATACCAGCGTCTCAGTCATTGAATGTGGGCTGCCTCAGGGAGGACGTAACCTTGGACAAGGCAGCTCTCTGCAGCTGCAGCAGACTCAGCTAAGGGCTGCCTGCTGACCATACTCTATAGCTGGGCAGCAACCCCTTCTTGAAAGAGGGGTTTGGTTGGTACACCTCCATGTCTAGCAAAATCCCAAATGTCCATTCACAAATGAATAGAAACACAATGTGTAGAATATTAATATAATGAAAAACTATTCAGCAAGGAAAAAATAACTACAGATACATACATCAACATGGATGAATTGCTCCATAAATTATTAATAATTACACAGGAAAAAATAACTTTTAGTGAGGAACTCTGGTAGACACCAACATAACCAACTGAACAAGGTAAAGAAAAACTATGAGTTCATACGTAAAGAAACAGAGATAGGGAGCAATGAGGGAGGGAGAGTAAAGGGGGAGGGGATAGAAGGGGGAGAGGGAGAGGGAGAGGAAAAGTAAAGGGGGCCAAATGTTCATAATTAGAGAATCGGGGTAATGGACACACAGGAGTTCCTGCACTACTCTTCCAATTTTACTGAAGTTTAAAATAATAACAAATTTAAAGTTTTTTAAAAGTTAGGTTGCTAGAAAACAAATTCACAGTCATCTCTCCAGGTATCTGTGTACCTCCTGTAAAAGTTCAGATCACCTGTGACAGTGTTCTACTTTAATATATATGACATGGAAAGAGATTAGTATTATGTCAGTAAATCAAAAATGCAAGATTTAGGAGCATTAGGGATAATAAAACTAACATTTTACCCTAAAATAAAATAGATATATGTAACATCTATCTATATAGAATGTATATATTTGTAAATGGATAAAGGAATATACTGAAAACATATACTAAGTAAATATAAAATCAAACCCTATCATCAAGTAATTCTATTTCCTAGAAAAACACTCATGTACTCAAAGAGCACATACAGGTTGTTCGTTACAATACTGTTTTAATGGGAAAAAAAATTACAACAATCTAAATATCTATGATTTTAAAAAACTGCACAATACACTACAGCATATCATGAGTAAGTAGTCTGAAAGAATTGGTAACACTTATGAAAAAGTATTAATAAAAATAAGTGGAAGGAAACACGCCAAAATGTTAAGGGTAGTTACCTGAGTGATTATCTTCTTATTCATACATTTCATGCACTTTTAAGGTCAGCCATAATGAGTATTTACATTTCAAAGACATAAATATAAATAATCTTTACATGTGGTAAAGATGTGAAAAATACCCAGGTCCTATTTTCCTGCTTTAAAACAAACAAATAAACTGAAGTGTGGCAATGTGAAAAAGGGGGCTATTTGGTATGCATTTATTTATAAACAGAAAAACATACAATGAATTACTGGAGACATCTATGTAAATAAAAGGACTTGGGAGCACATCTGGTGGACATGCCTGGCTATTAAATGCCACAGGAGCAGGATTAGAATGGGAGCTTAAAATGTTGCCTGACTGTGAACTATAAGTGATGGTTTTGCTGGGCCTCTTTCTCTAAAAAGATGTTTAATATTAAAAATACATTTTCACCTTCTTTGCTGATAGCTAAACGTTTATAGCTCTCAGACATTTCAAAGAAAATTACAGTCAAATCTTCAACAATCAGAATGGCTAAGAATATCAAACTTCAGTGCTGGAAAAGAACATTGACACATGCACACATGCATCACCTGGAGCTTTATATTTTTGCTGCTTCTCCAAAAATTCTCAAAAAGCTAAACCTGTCTCAAATTCTCCAAAAGAGTATGTCTTTCATTTAGCTTATGCCACATTCTTTTTCTGTCTTTGAGGAATACATAACAAAAAATTTAGTGGGTGATTTACACATTTAATTTTTTTATTATGAAAATACAAACCAAACACCTTCATTTTTGTCTACCAGCTAAGTATATTACTCTTTATGAAAAAATTTATTTTTTGGCCCGTGAAATAATACATATTACATAAAGAGAGAAGCAATGTTAGAGGGGGAAATTTATCCATAATCCCAACATCATCCAAAGATAAGTACAGTTAAATTTTGATATGTTTAAATTCAATCTATTTTCTAAAGCCATTTTGATAAAGGTGAGCTCATGTTGCACATGAAGTGTTATTCCAGTGTTTTCCAAGTCACATGATAACCTAAGTATTTTTTCACATTACTTAAAATGTGATAAACATTTATAAAGCCTGTATAACATTGCACAGAGAGGATATATTACTTAAATTTATGTGCCTATTGTTGAAACATTTAGTAGGTCTTCAATTATTCCTCATAACATCTTGTACATACAATTTTTTATTTTGAATTTCGAGTCAGGCCATTGGTTGAACTCTCAAGAGTGGGCACAAGTTATGAATAGTTTGTTTCTCTAAACTCATTTTTAGAGTTTGTTTAGGGATCTTTGCTCTGTGTGTCTGCCAAGGCTGACGTGAGGCTGAATCTGACAGGCATGATAATTAGCTATTGAATGACACTCACCCCACAATTTCAGCAACTGAGTGGCCCCACATGTGATACCATAACTGGAAAGTATAAGCAGTTGATCAGCCTCTATCTTCCAGGAACTTATACTCCCCTGGGGAGCTTCTTTAACCTAGACACCTATATGTCTAAATATGATAATGGTAATGACATATGCCAGGCATTGTACTAAGATTCCTCCTGCATTTCTTTCCTTAATTCTCATAATGGCCCCATGATTTATTCCCATTTTACAGATGAGGAAATGGGCTTAAAGTGGTATGACAGTCATCCCCAATTCTTCAGGACATGTGCCCTAAGCTGTATGCCCAGGAGTACTTACACTCATCCATCCATACTCTGTTCCCTATTCTCTGTCGTGAAGCTTTGTTTGTGGCAAAGAAAACAGATTATAAAGTCCAAAACCCAGGACTCTGACACAGAAGTCTACTTGCTGAGCCAACCTATCAGAAAAGGATGGACCACATAGAAAGGAAGAAATAGATGGGCTGGAACCAACAGATAACAAATATATCCAGAAAATAAATCTCCAAAAATCATCAAGTCTACACAGTTCTATTCTGCCCTTGAATTTTATAGTGCCCCTATCTGCTACCCTAACCATTTCTATCCTCGTTTCTAACCTTTATATCAACAGCGTAAGAGATAGGAAATGCTACAAAAGAAAAGGAGGGAGGGAGGGAAAAAGAGATAAAAGAAGGGGGGGGATCCATTAAATATTTATCAACCACCTTATTTTAAAAAGTGTTATATGTAATATGCACATAATGTATGGCATGTTAGATAGATAGACAGACAGACGGACGGATGGACACACACACACACACACACACAGATAGATCACTCTCTGGTCTTAAGGACATTACTATTTAGCTAAAGAGCTAAATCAAGGACTCACAAAGCAACTAAATCACAATGTAAGATTAAGTAACAGTGCAAGGTGTGTCAAAGTGATCAGATATATAAAAATAGTAACCATCATCATCCTTTTTTTCAGATTATGACAATTTAAAATTGTTGGTCCTATATATTAGACCACACATCCTGATTTTGGCCTATTAGAAAATGTTTAATATAGATAAATGCACTACATGCTATAGGAGATCATTGCACAAACAAATCAAAATACACTTGAGTCGCTCCCTAAAGCTAAATTTCAGAGGACTGAAGCATCCAGATAACAGTCCAGAATACAGAAAGAGGAAGTGTGAACAGACTGGTGACTGTGAGACAGAGGTCTCTTGCTCAATGGTACAGGGAAGTTCAGGTACTTTAGAACTTCTTCATTACTGCCCTTGCCCAGGGATACGGACACGTCTATTGCTCTTCCCACTCACAGCTCCATTCCCTATTTATGCCCTCCCAAATGAGGAGGCACATCTGATCTGTGTGCTCAGTGAACTGGTTTGGTTGAGTGAATTAATTGGTTTCCCCTGTGGGTGTGTCATTGTTTTGAAGAACAATGTGCTGATTCCTGAGACCACTACACAGCGAAGCAGGTCCTTCTTCCCTGGGGGCAGAAAGGAAGAAATAGATGGGCTGGAACCAACAGATAACAAATATATCCAGAAAATAAATCTCCCAAAATCATCAAGTCTACACAGTTCTTATTCTGCCCTTGAATTTTATAGTGCCCCTATCTGCTACCCTAACCATTTCTAACCTCATTTCTGATTTTTACACCTGAGACCTTTCCCAGGTTGGACCTGATGCTGAAGTATCCCTTCCCCACTGCTACCAAGTGCCTTTAGAGAGCTCCAGCATCAGTTTTCCAGGATGCATCTCTTAGGTGCACCAGCAGTTAGGTGAACAAAGCTAGAAGTTAGCAAGGAGCAGCCCCTGATCCTAACGATTGACTATGCTGGTCCGAAGGCCAGCCTACCTGGGAACAAGTCCCATTAAAGTTCCTTATAAACTTACATATCATCTTTGGGCAAGTTGCTTAATTTTTCTGTGCTTCAGTTTTTTCATTTAAAAATATAGATAACTGTCATACCTACCTCACATGGTGATTGTGAGCATTACATGCATTCTGACAAGTAAAAGAATTATGTGTACGTATATGGAGGCATTTTCACAAACAAATTTCAGTTTTCCTAACTCTTTATTTGCAGGGCCTGAGTACACAGGTTCAAAGCCCCAGATTTACGTAAAATAGGAAGCTCATTTTTCAATGTCAAGCTCAAGCCACAATGTCCCACATAGCCAAGGGGTGAGGTGTCCCCAGATTTAAGAAATTAGTCTTCGTTTTCTCATTTGATAAAATATTCCTCTGTACATGGTTCCTGTAAGAGAGGCCTCGAGGAGAAAGGAACCCAAATCTCTAATGGAAGGGACATAGGATGACTCAATTCATATATCTGGTTTTAAAGAGTCACAGAGATAATTTAAAAATAAAATAAATTTTAGTTTATAGGCAATATGATTTATTATATTTTATTGAGCTGGAACCATAAACCAATGAAAATTGTGTTTTACAAGGATTAACCTGGCAAGAAATCTCTGTATTCATTCAAACCAAGGTAAAAAAAAAAAAAATCTAGCACTCATGATTTTTTTCACATTTTCTAGTCAGATTTTTTAAGGACTGTATGTAGTATAGAATTTCATCAAAGCAAAAAAATGTGACTTTGATCACTTTAATCCCAGTGTCTGCTAGGGCCTGACACATAGAAGGCATTCCATAACATTGGTTGAATAAATACAAAACAATATTTACTATAACCAAAAGGACTACCATGAGAAAGTTGAGTTTGGTGGCATGAGCTAAAAAGAAATAGGAAAAAAAAAAAAGGTGAAGGAGTCTGTGCTCAGCTAACTCCAGCAGCAATAGGAAGGGATGGTGTCCTGGGCAACCAACACTGGAGCTCTCTGAAGGCACTTGTTGGTAGCCATGAAGGGACGTTTCAGCCTCAGACTCCAGCTTGGGAAAGGTCTCAGGAAGACCTCCATTCCCCTCCATCCAGCGAAGAAGGGCCTGCTTGGCTGTATAGAGTGGTCCCTCAGCAATCAGACAGTGTCAATGTAAACTCTCAAGCTGTTTAGATTGAAACCAGCAAGTAGGCAAAATGAAACTCAAGTTTACCCTTCCTTCCAACACAGGAAAGAATCTTGGGAACGTGTTTTCTGGGAAAGCTTGGTCAATTTGAAACCACAATCAGAAACTTTCTGAACAAATTACATGGTGAAAAAGAATAAGAGCATGATTTTGATGGCATTTAAAACAGTCAAAATACAAGAGGAGAAAATGGATTAGCTGCTCCATGGTATGAAACTACTGATTTTAACTAGTCATCCCTGTCTACTGTGTACAAATCTTTCTACCCGAAACACCCGCTTAGAAACACCTTTACACTTTCAAAACTATCGTGGCTTTCTCAAAGCCATTTAAATCAAAAGACTTCCCACTTTCAAAGGTCCTTCAATCAGAATAAGAAGCATCAAAATAAAATCAAGATGAGTCTGAAGGGCAATCAAAACAAGATCCCAACAGAAAATTGTGAACTGAGTATGACTGCAGCTCAATAAACAACAAAACAACCTAACGTGGAAAAAAAAAACAGACAAGAAATACACGAAAATGTTAAAATAGATTTCTTTTGGTAACACACATTTGAGTAATTTTGTTTTTACATCTATGTGATTTTTTGAAGTAGTATCTATTTTCATTAAAAAAACATACAAATATTTAACTTACTAAATACATATTTAAAGTCCAAGTTGTTTTCAAACTAGGAAACAAAAAACAGCATCTAGGAACTTGATTAGGGTGTGGTCTGTTATTTAGACCTCACTGGAAATATTTTCCTTCACATTTTAAAAGCCTTTATTATCACTCAGAAACATTTTTTAACTTGGAAGAGACCTTAAAGATTGTCTGATAAAAACTACCTCATTCTACAGCAGAGGAAACAGTGAATTTCCTAATACAAAGCCAGCCATGAGCAGACCTGGAACTCTGACCCAGAATTCACAATCCCCTCCTTTTAATCAATGCTCTCTCCAACACTGAGCCTGAATCACCAAGGAAAGCATCCCTTCCATTTCACAAATAAAAAAAAAAGCACTGCAAAATACAATGTCTCTCTGTCCTAGGTCTATAGCTAAGAGAAATAAAAACATATGTCACATAAAAACTTGTACATTAAGGTGTACAGCAGCATTATTCATAACAGCCAGAAAGCAGAGATGACCCAAATATCTATCAATTGATGAAAGCTAAGCAAATGTCATATAGCCATTAAATGGAATATTATTCAGTCATAAAAAGGAATGAAGAACTGACACATGCTATAACATGGATAAGCCTTGAAAACATCATACCAAGTGAAAGAAACCAGTCACAAAAGACTACTATTATATTGTTCCATTAATTAAAATTTCCAGAATAGGCAAATCCACAGAAACAGAAGTAGATTAGTGGTTGCCTAGAGCTGGGGGAGGTTGGGAAAATTAAGTGGTGATAGCTAAGGGATGAGAGGCTTCCTTTTCAAAATAATGAAAATGTTCTAAAATTCACTGTAGTGATAAACGCAGCTGAAAACAAAATCAGCATACACTGCACTTCTGTTTTAAGTCAAGAAGACTTAAACGCTAAAGAGAAAACAATCATCTACATAGATTATGATTTCAATCAGGGTATTTATACCTTTTCTATATTTGCTGCACTGGTATTGGTTACGTTGCCCAGACTCTGGGACTCCTGACTCTGTCTGTTAAGATGGTGAATTCTCCATTACTATTTCAACTGATGAAATGACCAGTTTTAAATAGTTGAGTATACCATCTCATGGAAGAAGTCAGGTCAAGAGAGACACCTGATTTAAAAAATAGTACATTATTAAGACATAAGAAATGGATCTGCTTCAAATGATTGGACCAGGTAATTAGATGTCTGGTAGTTCTCGCCCATAAGCTAGTTGGTGGAATGCTGCTATTGGATATGCAGCCTCGTGGCCTAACACCACAACCAAAACAGCCTCTTAGCAAACCCCACTTCTCACCCACAGACAGTCCACAATTCACTGGTAGATAAATACCATTCTGTAATCAGTAGATGGATCACTGCCCAGAAACAAAAAAGCATGCAACAAGTAGTGTGCCACACCCTATCGCCTTTCAAATCAAGGAGAACTATAATCCAAGTGCATCTGAAACTCAGCAGCTGAGCATTATTCCACCACCCATCTCCACCCTCACCCCTGTTTAATAACAGGAAACTGCTTATTGTGTTTCCAGTTCAGAAACACGTGAGAACTTTATTCTGGCTACAGGCCTCAAATCATTCCAGAGTACCTTAACTGCTCTTAGGCTCTGACCAGGCCTGCCTGCCAACATTAACACAGACACAAGGAACATAAGTCAACTCTCCAATTCTAGGCTCACCAACAGCTCTGCAGCAGATACCCTGTTTCAGCCCAGGATCTTAAACAGGAGGGTGGGGCTGTGAATGACTGACTGAATGCCCTTGTTAGTAACATTCATATAAAGACAAATGAGCATCTCTTTAGGCAAAGCGCCGTAATTGCTATCTCTAGGACTCTCAGCAAAGACATAACACAATGATAAACACATCAGAAGGCCTGGCTCACCACAGCTGGGGGAGAAAAATATAGGCTTCTTCTTCCTAAAATAACTCAGAAAAGGTAGACATTCTGTCTCTGTAGGTCTATAGTTGAGCCTCAGCACTAATCCTGTGTTACATAGATTTCTATTCTGATCCCTAAAATCAAAACAAATTGTTTTTATATAATTTTATTTGTCATTTATATTTCAATAAAGCTGAAAACTTATTTTATGAATAAACTTTAAAGTCCAAACTAACTTGCTTTTCCTTTATTAAAAATTGTTAACTCTTAGTGATATTAAAAAAAAAAAATTAAGATAGCCTCTCTCTCTCATCTGGCAAATAATCATTACTTTGACTAAATTCCTGTCTCCCGGACAAAGGAGTTCAATAGACTCCTTGGTTGCAGACATCCAAAAAGCATTTTTTCCATAAGTAGCTCAATGACCAAAGCCAGTTCTGCCGTTCTGCTTGCCAAATCTGTCTTAAGTGCAATATAATGCTGACATTTCATGGTCAAGGAAAATGATAACCTTATTATCAAAAATTCCATTTCTCTGTCCAGTGAGATAACATATTACAATATCCTGAAAAATGATGGTTTAATTTCAAAATTTCCAGATCTATACAATATACACTTTTATTTATACAGTCTTGGTATACAGCAAATACAAACACATTTTAAAATCTAGATCATTACTAAGTAAAGGTTCAGTGAGGAAGGTTTTTTCTTTTTTGCTTCTTCCACAGATGAAAATTTGCCCAGTAATAATCAAAGGCCCTTTACTTGATATCATATAAAAACTTGTTCACAATGACAAAATTGCATCTTCTGAGCCACAGAAAATATTAAGGATAGGTCACCACAAGTTACTGTCCAGATGCTTCTTAATTATTCCTTAATTACAGTTTTTTCCATCATCCATCATTTAAAACAGGTAGCAAATGAATAGATTTTAATCACCATCTCCTATTTTAGCAAATACTGTGATCAAAACATAACATTGAACCAGTATCCAAAATGCAGATGCAGGAAAGAAAAGCAAATGAATAATTAGATGTATTTTGAGAAAGAAAAAATGCCCTGAAAACGAAGTAGACAGATTAGATAACTACCCACTCCATAAATGGAAATGGATGTTAAATGCTACACATGCCTTTACTTCCTCCAGCAAAGCAAAACTAGAAGGAAAGAAGGGTGATATGCCTTTCAAAAATGTAGACTCACCAATAAATATATATAAGTTTCTAACTGAACCACTGATGCAGAGCCATTTGCTAAAACACTACAGTGGTAACCAAATTATCTAATGCTACATTTAGATACCTTTTCATAGATAAATGGATCCATTTCCAACTGAAATACTTGACCAGTTTTCTTCCACTGCCTAGGAGCAGTCAATTCTTTCATTGTTCAGGAGGACACAGAAGACAAAGACCTTGTTAAAAACAGTGGATGAGGGGAAGCCCAGATGTCCCTTCTATGAAACCCAGGTTTTTAAGTGTGTACCACAAGGCCGAACTAAGATGGACACTACTGGTCTTTCAAGATGAAAAACTCCTCAGCCCTCAAAGAGGTTATACTTCTACAGTAAAATAGAGACAAGAAAATAAGTAAATAAATACAAGTTAGGGTAAAATTAGGTGTCATGAGGAAGTTGCTCTGCTTTTTCAAAAGAGGAGAACAGTATGTGTGTATGTCCGTGAGAAAGCCCTCTTGGCATCATACAACCACATCGTACCCTGTATTTGCCCCAGAGTAGCATCGGTGCTCAAAAAGGAGGGAATCCTTGACTCTCAGAGTGCCAAGGAGCACCTTCATGGTCCCAAGGGAAAAGCAATGAGGTCTGAGGGTGCTATAGACTAAACGTTTGTGTTTTTCCCAAATCCAGATGTTAAATTCTAATGCTCAAGAAGAAGATATTAGGAGGTGGGGCCTTTGAGAGGTTATTAGGTCATGGGTGGAATCCTCAGGAATGGGATTAGTGCCCTTATAAAAGAGATCCCACGGAGATCCTTCACTCCTTCAACCACATGAGGACACAGTGAGAAGATGGCCATCTATGAACCAGAAGGCTGGCTCTCGTCAGACACCCAATCTGCTGGTACTTTCACCTTGAACTTCCCAGCCTCCAAAGCTGTGAGAGATAAATTCTGTTGTTTATAAGCCACCCAATCTGTGATACTTTGTTATAGCAGTCCAAACAGACTAAGACAAAGAGAGCCCTAAAACAGCAAAACTGAGATGCTCAGGTGTAAAAACAATAAAATGTACCAAGACTATAGTGACATAGTTTACAAGGATACCAAATAGTGCACCTGAAGGAAGCCTGTGGGCTCCTGCAGTGAATCCAAACACAGACGGCAAGGAAGCCCAACAAAGGCAAGTAACTCACCACTCAAATCCATCATTAGCTCAGTATCTTATACTTGATTAAAATTATCCTAGAGAAGATTCATGTAATAAAGAATAGCTTCATTTGTAAGTCCAATAAAAAGACTACTGCTGGAAGCCTATTGTCTGGGTAGCTATTGCATTTCCCAAGACTGAAGGCATCCTAAAAACAACACAGAAAGTGGGGAGGAAGCCCAATGGATCACAAATACCATCTTAATCTCTTTAGAACAATCTCTTAAAAACGTGCTTCTTAATTAAGGCTGCATGCACTCTTGAGTCTGGTAGACATGCTTTATCTATTTAAATAGTAAATTTTAAAAAATTAAAGTATATGAAATAACTGTGATAGCACTCACCGTGACACAACTGGGCTATGCAACAAGTCACCACCCTTGTAGCTGATAGATTCTCATTTTTAAAGCACCTAACTCCAGAATTATGAAGGCTGATGCAGAGCTATGGAGGTTGATGTCCAATTATGCATGTTGCCCTGGCTTCACCCATGATTTTCTTGTGTTTGTTCAGATAGTACAGTATTAGGGTTGCAATTGTTAGAATTTGGCCAACGATCTTGCCAGTTGTTTTGGGGTACCATGCTGAAGAAACACAAATTGAACAAAGCCCTTTTGTGTTGACTCGCTAGCATGCAGTGGTACATAGAACACAACCAACACAATATACCCTATGAAACTTGCTGTACTCAAACACCAGTCCCACACTATCAGTGCTGTCAGCATTGATTTAACAAACCAGCATTGGGTAAAATCAGATATGCCCTTGACACTTGAACTTTTCTAGAAAAAAAAAATGATTTAATATGAGAGCCTAATTTATTCACATTGTTTTTAAATAACTTTTTCAAAAGTAAGAGCTAGATCCTGATTTTTCCATAAAGGAAAAGAGAGTATAAACTTCAGGCATGGCTAAGTTGCGACTTTCAAGTAATGTGGGGGCACGTAGCCTCTCCAGGATGGCATCAGCAAGGTAGGTGGATCTCTGACATGAGAACTCAGGGCTCCAAAAACAAATCTTCCTTCAGCCACCTCAGCCCAGGCAGCAGACAAATGAATCAAAAAACCCTCTTGGAAGTGGCTCCTCTAGGCCTAGCTGTTATTATCCCATCCATTCCAGGCCCAGATGTTCCAGCCCCAAGCTGTCTCAGCAGAGGCCCCAGACATCGTGGCACAGAGAAGAGCCATCCCCCCCACCCCCATGCCCTTTCTGAATTCCAGAACCACAGAATCTGTGAACATGATAAAATGAGTGATATTTTATGCTGCTAAGAATTGGGCAGAGAGAGTGTTACGAAACAACCCCTCCCTGTTTTTCCTAACTCAGGGCACAGAGCTCAGACAGTTAATTAGCAGGCCCAAATAAAAATAAATAAATAAATACACAGAAGGCTGTTCTTTAAAGAAACCGAACTGAGGAGAACTAAAGCAGCTGATATGACTATAGGGGTACTCTCGGAATGAAAACTGTTATTTTGGCTTTCGTGGGGGGAGGGAACTATGAGGATGGTATGCAGTGTGTGGTAATGAGTTCCTTGCCTGATCACCAGAAGGAAAAGCAAAGATTGACCTAAGCCTAGTCAGACTTCTTGGTTTTTCCATGTTTAATAGGAATGGATTAAAAAACAAACAAACAAAAAAACCCAACCTGTGTATAACTCTTGCTTCTTCCTAAAACCCTACTGCAAAAGTTAAGATTCCAACAGGAAACCAGTAGAGCCATCAGATTAGGGTAATTTAGGCTCTACTTACTAAACTGAGGAAAAGAGAATGCAGTAACTCGAAGTCTAGCAACAGTGTGTTCCAAGCCCAAAGAGACAAAAGGAGTATTTACCCAAGTCAAAAAGTCCGAGAGTCTGCAAGAATGCTACCTTGAGAAGAAAGCGACCTTCAGTAGAAGCACATAGACAAGACTGAGGCAATCTCACTCAGAAGGAACCAACAGAATAAATATTCTGACCTCATTCTCTCCACTCCTGCTCATCTGTTTTACTCCCTTTGATTGAACCCAACTAGAAGCCACCAGGCATGGGAACCTGCTGATACAATCTATAGGGATAAAGGGTAGACAGTGGGTGTACATGGGGCATATTAGAAGGCATTTTATACAACTCTCATTGAGAAAAACAGAAGGTAATAAGGAATTCCAGGGAGGGGAAAATGCAAAAGTCAGTCACAGGGAAAATATGAAATCCACTAAAATGGGGCCAAATATGGTGAATACATTGGAAAGAGAATTTATTTAAACTTATTTCTTAAAGACAAGCAAGTTGTGGCATTGGAACCACAGAGAAAGAAATCTAATCGCAGTATAACCCTGCATTCTGCAAGAAAACCTACTTCCAGTTTTTGTCTCTCAAAAATCAATCTATATATAAAGCACAGATGACTCTAAACTTCAGAGTATATAGTTTTAATCATAATAATTTCACAGAAAAGGTATGGGGAGAAGAGGAGGAGGAAGGCCTGAAAGAAGAGAATCAAAAGATACTGTTTTAAAGTTGATGAAATAATAAATAGAAATTTATAAATACTATTACATAAAATAGGAACATGGTAATCATTATGTGAAAAAGTTACTTCAGGCCTTATTTGCCCAATATGTGAGCATCATCCCCTGGGGGCATTTCAGCTTCTGCAAGAAAGAGTTCAGCAAACATAATGTCTTCTTTTATTTTTTTATTTTATTTTATTATAGTTTCAAGTATACAGTATATTGGTCAGACATTTATATAATTTATAACACAATCCACCTAATGGCTATTCCTCTCCTCTGGCTCTCCATCTAGCCATTACATTACTGCTGACTGGATTCTCTATGCTGTGCTCCCCATCCCCATGACCATCAACCACTAATTTGTACTTCTTTAACCCTTCACCACCCCTTTCTTCCAGCCCCTAAACCCCTCTCCCCTTTGGCCATCACTAGAATGTCCTCTGTATTTGTGAGTCAAGCATAATATCTTCTTGTTCTGGTCATTCAAAACTCCTCTTCATCATTGGTTCTTATGCTATGTCCCCACTGTCATCTTCCTATTTTCAAGATGCTGTTTTCAGTGGAGAGATCACAGCCTTGACAACTTGAAAGGGAAATGCTTACTGATTTTCTTCTATGCTTTGGACTTCATTTTTGTAAAAATTACAGAAATTGTTTTGTTTCGTGATAAAACCAAGGAATTTCATCATATGAACTGAGAAGCTATTGCTGTTTCAGTGAATCCCCACTTCAGTTAATTTGCCTGGATAAATAAACCAAGGAAGAAAAATAATTGTTTGGGTTCCATTAAAGTCATGCATACTTTTTGTTGTAGTTGTTATATTTAACTAAATAAATTTATTGAGACTGTGGATGCTGTAAGAGGGGTCTGTTCTTGTATTAAGAAGTCTCTTCACACTTCAACTTAAGTGAGTTGTCAAGCATTTGCAAGTCAATAGCATCTGTGAGTACAGAAAGGACCCTCTGCTTGGTGAGACATTCTAGTTTGCAGAGTCTTTGCAGAAGTCTCACCTGCAAACTGGACGCCAGATGCCAGATGAGGAAGTCATATCTGATGGTTCCAAAGACTTTGAGAAAGTAAATTAAACCATCTGGTCTACAACTGCAGCTCCTCACACAAGAGATAAACCAGTCAGAATCCACTTTTAACATCTCAAAGACGACTGTTTATGGAATACAAAGAAAGTATGCTTGTGTTCATAAATGTCCCTCTGGAAAAATTTTTTTGTGCAACACTGGCTAAGAATATTTTAACTCAATTAATTGGCAGTACAAGAACTTTTTAGATGCAAAATCTTTATTGCTAGCTAATTTTTATCATGTGCTTCAAATTTTTAAATTTCATGTTCTTGTTAGAAAAAATGTCATTCTTAGTACTCATATGCACCAAAGAAGAAAAACAAATACAGCTTTTTTCAAGTCTCCTGCAATTTCCTTCTGAATTTTCTTTGCATGTTAACAAAAATTATGCTTTTAATATCAGAGGTCTAATTTAGCTGTTTTGCAATCTGTTCATCCCTGACATTGATGATTTATGTAGTTATTTTACATACAGGATAGCCTATTGAGTCCAATAACTATAATTATTTTCTTATTCAAAATGTTAGTTTAATTTAATGTGTGAAGTCAAGAATAAGCACTTGAGGTTCAAAGGTAAGCAATAGAAGAAATAAAAAAAAAAGTTGACTAATAACTATTGGGGAAGGGGAATGGAGGTGGAAGAGTAGAGGAGATTAAAATAATGAGCAAAATCATCACCTCTCGCTGCACAATGTCAATAGATACTGTCAAGAAACAGTGGTTTGTATATTAATTAAAACCTCCAGAAGAACTAAAGGGAGAGACAGTTAAATGCTGCTGGCTCTGAGAAGTGGGATTAGAAATGAAAAAGAGTGGGTGGTAGGCTTGTCTTTTCATTTTAAACTCTTTTACACTACCCAGATCATTTTTACCATGTGCATATATTTGGATAAATATTGATAACTTGTATAAGCAAATAAATGCAAACATACAATAAAACCCCAGAAGATTTTGTAGAAATTGAAAAGCTGATTCTAAAATTTAAATACTCTATATCATTCTATTTATATAAAATCCTACAATGGGCAAAGCTATAGTGACAATAATCAGATTAGAAATTGCCTGGGGCAGAATTTTAGGAAGGAGATCTACCACAAAGGGGCCTGAGTCCATTGTGGGGGCGATATATTTTGATTATGGTGATAATCACACAATTGCATACATGTGCCCAAACTCATGAAAATGTATATTTTAAATGAATGATTATTATATGTCAACTATACTCCAATTGAACTTTTTGAAGAATGTACTAATTGTTTGGGAAGCTGGGGGAAAATCCACTATAATGCCCTCAAGAGAATATATTCCCAAACTTGATCTCAAATCACAACATTTTTGTGGCACAGTTGATTTTGCTTCAAGCTATCATGTCAGTGAATACAAGTTAAGAGGGTGGTTCTTCACAATAGAGGCTGTCACAGAGGCAAGGCCACAGTACCATCTTGTCATTCATCTGTGAGTTTTACAGATGAGAAAATGCATTTTCTCCCACACTATAAAGATGAAAGCAGTAAATAAAAATGTATGAAGGTTTTATTTTTGTCCTGCAGCCAGAAAACTATTCTCTTATAGATTTTATTAGGACTAAAACAACAAAGACTTGCAGAAACCTGACAAAGACATCAGCTCACCATTTCTGTTTTATTTCTTCAGCACTGCAGTTTGATTGTTGCCACTCACTACCCCTTCTTAAGGTGCACTTTGCTGCCTTGAAAGGAATCCTTTGCTGCCTTAACCTAGGACCAGCTCCACGGTACAGTTCATTGAATAGTGAAGCTAAAATGAACACAGAATTTCTTCACCTTGAGGAAAAATCAAAGCATTTGCTTAGGAACATGAAGTTAGGGAAAGTGCTAGTTGCTTTCCACTTGCCACTCCCAACCCCGACATACTCTCTCACTCCTTCTCTCTCCTCTCTCTTCTTCCCTCTCCCTTCTCCCTTCTCTCTTATCCTGCTCTGTGCTCCTGGAGGCTCAGGTCTATAGAAACCCTCTGGCTTTCTACTGGGTTTGGCCCATGGAAGCCACCATTAGGAGGTAGGAGGGGCAGAGTGAAGTTGAGGGGGCAACACCTCCAGCTCAACTACCTACCAGGATTGGTTGTATCCCTCTATAGCTTTTGTAAAACAGACAGTTCCCTAAAACTAATCTCTTCGATTTCTGTAACCACATCCCCCTACCACCACCACCATTCCTTCAGGCCTAGATGTGGTAATGGCTTTCTGCTGCAGCTAGCCCTGGGCAGCATACTATGCCCTGTTGGTTCCCAAAACCGTGCCCTCACTGTTGTAAACAGTCCCTTTATTGAGGACATCTCAATTACTCAGTTTAAGAATATCAGCTCTTACTTGGCAAGACTTTGGTTCATACAGAAGACTAGCAACAAAAGGAAACTTGATGATATATTTAAACCCTCTCACTATGCAAGTAAAGAAACTAAGGCAATCAGCAGCAGGCACTGGACTTAATCTATTTTGTATATACTTTCCCTGAAATTAAAGTTGATAACTTTCTGCTAAACTAAGCTTTAGTCACAAATTTTCTTCCTTTTTTCAGCAATTTAATGCAACGTATTTCAAAATACAGCTCAATTGAGCAAAATAATACTCATAGAAGACTGCATAATCGATATGGGGTCCATCCATTTCTCCAGACATTGTAATTTTATCCCTGGAGGCAGTGAGAGAGCTGTATACTTAGACTTCATTATTTGGGGCCCTTTGAAAAAGGTCTTCACTAAATTATGCATACATATGCCATCAGCCTTTATTGAAAGACCTTTTGAAAAACAGCCCCACAAAACACTCTATCATTTATTTGTTGAATGTTGCTGCGTGTGTAGTTCACTATACTTATGGTATTCTCTTTATAAGGTGTGTCTTTCAAGTCCAAGCACAGGGAGAACTTTTTCATCTTAATCTTTGGGCCACTATGGATCCTATCACTGATCAGGAAGCCTGGAAGCTCTCAGCCAATTGTGTAGCTCAATTCTAATAAGTGAATAGCATCATTATACATATATATAGTTTCAATATACATATGTGTGTTTATAATAGCATCATTTTATATATATATAGATAGATATTCAGATATACATATATATGTGTGTGTATGTATATATAGACATATATACATATATATACACACATATATATATATAGTTTCAGATACACAGTACAATGGTAAGTGAATAGTATCTTATATGAAATGTTTTGTGTGCTGATCCTACCCCCTAGCTTCTTGCCTTTCCATCCCATCTCCTCATATTTTTTTAATCTTTGTGGGCTGTGCCATAGACAAAATGTTTCTGTCCCCCCAAAAGTTCATACATTAAAATCTAATCCCCAATGTGATGGTACTTGAAGATGGGGTCTTTGGGGGTGATTAAGTCATGAAGGTGGAGACTCATAAATGGGATTAGTGCCTTATAAAAGAGATCCCAGACTGCTCTCTTGCCTCTTGAGTTTTCACCAAGAAAATGGCTATCAATGAATCAGGAAGTGGGTCTCACCAGACACCGAATCTGCCAGTGCCTTTATCTTGGACTTACAGCCTCCAGAACTGTGAGAAGTAAAATCTGTTGTTTATAAGCCACCCAGTCTATAGTTTTTTTCTCATATAGAAGCCAAACAGACTAAGAGAGGCTGCATCAAATCCTTTTCAAAATGAGGCAGGATGAAGACAATTCAGAACAAACTTTAAAAAGAGGCTGAAAATAGTGACCTATATCTTTCCTTGTGAAGTTTAATCTATATAACAAAAGACCATTAAAATCATAAAGAAGCCCAAATTAGGACGATAACCTTTCTAATTTACCCCAAAGCTTATCCTAGCATCAATTCCTTCCTATCTGTTGAATTTCTTCTCTTTCACAAGTAAGACCCTGGCTGTACCTCCCTCATATTCTCTTCTGCAAATTGGAACACTAAATTTTACTTTATTAACCAGAAAATAAAGTGAAACAAATACTAGACTACATTGGGTGAACTTGCAGAAACCCTCAAGAAAGTCAGTTCCCTTCGACATGCCTCTAGGCAGGCATGTGAAGGCCACTGGTGCTTCCGAGTGGAATGGAGACAATTCCTCCTGCAGCCTCAAACACCAAAGGGACATTCAAATCTAAGAAGTAAGGTCCTATGGAGGATGGTACTGCCCTCACTGATGGTCTTGTGCTCTGAAGCTCAGACAATCTCTCTCTCTGCATGTTTGCGTGCGTGTGTGCGTGTGTGTGAAGAGTGCTCTGCTAGTCTCTATGTTAAAGACAGAAGGTCTTCTCTGGTCCAGGATGAGAGTTCGGGAAGGGAATACTCCATCGTAAGAGGTTGAGAAGCCATGTGGCAGATAGTGATATGAAAGACTGTCTGTATTATGACCATCTTAATGGGAACTCCCTCCCAGGACATCCATCTAAAGAGTCATTCCCTTGTCTATAGGGTCTACTAACCTGTTAAATTTACCAAGAGCAGCACTTACTTTATTAAGAGCTTTCTTCTGCCTCTAGAATTTGTAGCAATGTTGTTAGTCAGGTTAAAAGACATCTCCCTGGTAATGTATCTGTGTAAACTGAAGGTATTCAAAATATTTCTGTAAAATTTGAACATGTTTACAAAACTTAAAAAGAAAAATATTTTTTTAAATAAAAGCAACTATTTTTCTTTTGTGTATGTTATCTTGGGAACACATTCAATAGTTGAGAAGGTTTTTCAAATGTATATCAATAAACATCTCAGAGATATAAAAGCAAACAGGCACAGCGGGAATAGCTCTATTAATAAAATACAACAAAGCAAATATAAAGGGGTGTGAAGGTGGGACTTTGAGGTAAAACTGGAAAAGGGAGAAAATGTCCTATTGAGTGAGAAAGGCTGATGTCTTCTTGAGCTTGTTAGAAACGCACTATCTCAGACCTTGCCCCAGACATACTGAATCACCATCTTCATTTTCAAAGGCCTCCTGGTGATATATAAACTTTTGTAAGGTTTAAGAGGCTGCTCTAAGGTCCCTGACCTACTTTGGTCTGATTTACAAACCCCTCTGACCCACAAAAACACTATTACCAACCTAACCTAAGCTTACGCAGCTCACCCTGTGTGAACCTTCATGTACTAAGAAGTCAGCACTTCTAATGCAAGACGACAGTTTGCACTCTGACCTTTCCCAGAGTCAAACCAAGAAATTTCCACAGAATAGAGATTAGAAACCAGCAGCATGAGGGGCACACCAGCCAGCCAGCCAGTGCGCTAACACATCAACCCATAAGGAGGGAAAACCTAGCCAGAAAGTGGGAAGGGCCGACAACAAACAGGGGCCCAGAGTGCTTGGGAGCTCTGAGCTCAGGCTGGGGGGAGCAGGAGAGTGCAATGAGACAGGTGTGGGTCCCACGACTGCTGCACTACCAGCACCCTCACTAGACCCAGCCCCCACCGGCCTTTCATCTAGATCCACAGACCTGCTTAATAAAGCAGAGCCACTACTATCGAGATCTCCTAGTTCAAGCCAAGTGAAAAGGAGAAAATCCCTCCAGCAGACAAGAAGACCCAGCTTCCGAACTCTTTTGATTCTCAAGACTCCAAGAATCGGCTCCGAGTTGGCATAAAACTGTGGCCGTGAGGGAAGTCACCTACTTCCTACAGAACCTAGAAATCAAGCTACTGCTAGACAGACAATACAGTGTGCCTTTGTGCAACTTGAAAAATAGGACTCTTATTGGGCAAAAAAAAATGTATAAAACCCTCTTGCAGTCAAATTAGTAAAGGGCCTTTCCTCTGGGAGACAGAGCACTCACTAGATGTAGCAAATGGAAGGCACTTGTGTGCTAAAAAATATATGGCCCTCTTCTCTCCAAAGGACTCAGCTCCCACTCCTCTCCCAACATAAACATGTATGCAGTGTTCATCTACAAAGTCACCTTCCCTCCCCACCATGGCCGCCTCGAAGGTAGGGTGGAGAAAAGAGGAAGGGAGAATACATGAGACTAAGAACCAGAGAATCCAACAAACAATCCAGATGAAGAACAGTATTCCAGAGGTGAAGGAATTGTTACCAGAGGACATATCCATCCCTCTCATCTCATTACAACTCTTATTGTAATTGTATTTTACCACAATATGATTATATTGAGTTTTATAAATTGACTGATGACATGATTGACTATGATATAACTACCCTGTATTTCGTTGGCAGCAATGGAATACATTTCCAAACGCAAGAATATAATAAAGCCCGTTCTTCGAAAAGGAGCTGTTTATTTCAGCATGTGAAGGGAGTGGGAAAACTGCTGTGCTCATGGTGCAACTCCATTCTCCAGTTCTCATTTGCTAACACGATGAGGTAATTTATGAAAACATTTTTTCACCACTCTACAGTAACAGCTCCAAACTGCAACAACGTTATGAGCTGTTCCGATGATAAAGTTTGCTACAACCCAGAATTCTACACAGAGGAGTCTTTATGAAACCCCCACTACAACAGAATGTCTAAACTAAAAATGGTTGCACGGGAATGAGCAAAATCATGGAAAACATTTCAATAAGTATGTTTGGCTCATTTTTTTTAATATCCAGTATCTTTATGCTATACTTTATATAGCATTTTGAGTGATTTAATCTGATTTTGAGTATCACACACAAAAAGTTTCTTTTAAAAAATAGGAGTGATAATGTTCAACTTTCTAATTTACAATTAATGTCACCTCGATTTCTTAAATGACAGCAATAAGTCAATTTTATAATTGTTAAGGTACATTACATATGTATAATATGTATATATGCACAAACTAAACACATTTTGTTATGTTTTATTTTTCTGTATTTGAATATACAAACTACACATTGTATATACCAGACATTGTCAAGCATTTTCCATATACCTTCTCTAAACATCGTTATCTTTGCATCAACCTTACCAGGTAGATGTTACTTGCAGCCTCATTAAGAGATGAGAACTGAAGCTCAGAAAGGTTAGAATGCTAATAAATAACAAAGCCAGTATTTAAAGCCAGGTGGTATGTTTCTCTCTCAATTTTTCTATCAAAGTAAATACAAACAGTATCCATCAGGGCTTGGATTATATATACATTAACTAAAATTTTAAACACTTAATAACGATTTCATTCAGCAACACGAACATTTAATAACAACCTTCATAGTGCTATTAAGAACACCAGGTAATTTAAAAGAAAAATAAGACATGGTCCTTGGCTACAGGAACTTTACAGACTAATTAAAGAGACAAATATATGTAAAGTACATTCATTTCAAAGCTACTTCTAAGTAGAGATGATAATATAGTATGAACAAAATAAAGGGAAAGATGACAGATATAACACGAAGTGTTGTGGAGGTGACCCCTAATGTAGTTGTCTAAGAAAACACTGCCCAGACTGGCAGAGTGATGAAAGAAGGGAATTTCACACCATGATCAAAAACAGGTAAAAAGTAACAGGAGAGATGGAAGTGGTAGTTGGAGAACAGAATGCATGTCATAAAGTACTTCAAGTCATGTGAAACTGATGAGCTATTTCACAGTGGTTTTCCTTTAACCAAGAATTTATATTTTACCTTACAACTGTCACTATTCAGGCTTAATTCTCCTTTCCTCTTCAGTGTTCGGGGGCAACCTTCTGAGAGTGTTAAGTGAAAACCATCTTCCTGTGTTCCCTGATTTGCTCAAAAACGAGCTAGCAGAATAAACAAGTGATGTCACTACACAATCACCCATCACTCATTTCTAAAAATTGTCTTTGCATGAAGCCAAAATAAAATGAGTGTTGAATTAATCCAAATGACTCAGGCTACTTGCTTAATTATTTTAAATGACAATAGAAAGATCTACACTCAATCAATATGTCAAGCGGTTACAAGGAGCCAGTAACAGATGTTAAGCAGGAGAATAATATGATTATACTAATTTAGAGAGACAGATGTGACGGCAGTGTGGAAGATGGATTAGAAAAGAGGCATAGAGGTCACCTAGAAGTTCAACTGAGGTAAGATGGTCTGAATTCAAGTAGTGATGAGCAAGATAAAAGGATGGATTTCAATAAATACTAACAGATTTCTCACTGCAAAATGTAGCTTAAACTCCTAAGTTAGAGATTGTTGGATCTTTCCTGTGTCCCGAAAGCATCCTCGTGGAGCAATGCAGACTACAGTCTTTTAAATACAGGGACTAATTAACAATTCTACTACTCGGGGTGTTTCTCTCCTACTTTCCTTCTTTAAATAAACATCTACTAAGCACTAACTACATGTCCTCTACTGGTAGAGATACAAGTAAAACAGTTCTGGTGGTCAAGAAGCTCAGAGTTTAGTAGAAGATGGATACACAGATAATAACCACAATAATCTCAAAGCTTTAAGAGGTATGTATGAGATGGTAGGTTCACAGAGAATTAACATTAGACCCCATTAGTGTCTTAGTAATCTGAAAGACCTATCATTGAAAGTTCTGGCCAAGGTGGCTATGCTGGCATCCTCTCACAACCACATTAAAATTACGATCAACCTACAGAACCACCATCAATGAAAATCACCTAAAGTCTAGCTGAACAGAAGTCCTATAACAAAGGCTTCTTCTCCCAGAAGAAGCCACAGACTGATAGGAGGGGCAAAGATGCTAAAGTTGGCCCACACCCATGTATGGTGTTGAGAATCAGGAGAGATATCTCGGCTATTGAAGTCCCCTCCAGAAGAGTGAGGGGTCCCAACCCCACACCAGAATCCCCAACTCGGAGTGTCAATGCCAACAAGAGAAGTCCCCATAACTTTCCCCACAACTTGTGGCTGTGAAAATCAGTGGAGATTGTGGCTGTGTGAGATGGAAGGCTCTGGGGATGTCCTAGGCATTCTTCTTAAAGGGCCCATGCATCAATCTACGCTAGGAACTCGCTTGCTCTGAGCTCTAGCACTTGGGGCAGCAACTTGAAAGGTCCTAGGGGTCAAAGGGGAGAAACTGAATTGTCTGGCTTCAGGGAAAGAGCTGGATAGGCAGCTTTCTCCCAGAAAAAAAAACACTAGTGAGGCCATTGTTCCTTTACTGAGCCTTTCTCCCTCCCAACATGCAGACTTAGGCATGTGCCATATCTGAGTCTCTATCAACCTGGCTAACACCATTTGCCCACCCTGGTGATTGCCTGAGACCACACCCCACCCGACTTGCAGGCCCACCCAAGCTGCTTCCAGTGGCTTTACCATACAAATGACCTGTCTTGGTTCATGCAGCAGACTTTCCTAAAATCTCTCAAAGGTTCACAAACCCCAAACAAATAACATTTGGCCTTGGTGCACCCTGTACCTCTTGCTGAGCAGCCCCAAACCCGGCACTAGCAGCAGCCAGATTCAGTTCACAATTAATCCCTCCCAGGCACCACCAAGCCCAGCATGGGTGGAAGACACCTGTGGATCACTTTGCAGTTCATGCCAGGTGGCCCTGAGCAGGGCAGAGGCAGTGGCTAAATTTAGTCTGCAGTAGGGCCTCTCTTAGGAGGCCCCAGGTCTATTACCCCCCAGGGGTCACTTTGTAAGGAACCAGAACACCACCCAGCCATTTCTACAAATGACACACTCAAAGAGGAGACTTGGTGGGCACCAGAGACCTGCAAAAGCAAATATTGCTCTATAGGGACAGCCCCTACACAACAGCTCTTCCACTGTAGTCACCGGCCAGTCCTCACAACCAATTGACCTAAGTGTCAATCCCTCCCACTGATATGCAAACAGCAACCGAGGCTCGACTATAACAGGAGGGCACACACAACCCACACAAGAAACACACACCTAGAGCACCCAGCTCAGGTGACCGGGGAGACTGTGCTCCTGGTCCCCAGAGGACATCTATTACATAAGGCCACTCTAGTAAAACCAGGAGACATAGCAGCTCTACCTAATATATAGAAACAAAATAAGGCAGACAAAATAAGGAGACAAAGAAACATGTCCCACATGAATGAACAGAACTAAGCTCCAGAAAAAGAATCAAACAAAATGGAGACAAGCAATCTACCAGATGCAGAGTTCAAAACACTGGTTACAAGGATGCTCGATAAACTTAAGGAAAGAGTAGATGAACTCAGTGAGAACTTTAAAAAAGAGACAGAAAACATAAAAAAGAACCAGTCAGAAATGAAGGATACAATAACCAAAATGAAGAAGACCTTAGAAAGAATCAGTGGTAGAAGAGATGAAGCAGAGGACCGAATCAGCTATTTAAAAGATAGAGTAGCCCATCAGAACAGCAAAAAGGTAAAAGAATCCAAAAATATAAAGATAGTTTAAGGGGTCCCTAGGACAACCAACATACCAACATTTCGCATCATAGGAGTACCAGAAGGAGAAGAGAGTGAGCAAGGAATTGAAAACCCACTTGAAGAAATAGTGATGGAAAATTTCACTGACCTGGCAAAGAAAATAGACATGCAATCTCAGGAAGCACAGAGAGTCACAAATAAAATGAACTCAAAGAGGCCCACACCAAGCCACATCAAAACTAAAATGCCAAAGGTTAAAGTCAAAGAGAGAATCTTAAAAGCAGCAGGAAAAAGCAGTGAGTTACCTACAAGGGAAATCCATAAGACTTGCAGCTGATTTCTCAACAGAAAATTTGCAGGACAGAAGGGATTGTCAGAAAATATTCAAAGTGATGAAAACCAAAGACCTACAACCAAGATTACTCAGCAAAGCTATCATTTAGAATCAAAGGACAGAAAAAGAGCTTCTTGGACAAGAAAAAGCTAAAGGAGTTCATCGACACCAAACCAGTATTAAAGGAAATATTGGAGAGACTTCTTTAAGAAGAAGAAAAGAAAAAAAAAGTTAAAAAATATAAATAATAAAATGCCAAAAACTACATATCTATCAATAATTACTTTAAATGTAAATGGATTAAATGCTCCAATAAAAAGATAGGGTGGCTAAATAGATAAGGAAACAAAATCCTTACATATGCTGCCTACAAGAGACTCACTGTGTGAAAGACACACACAGACTGAAAGGAAAGGGATGAGAAAAGATATTTCATGACAATGGGGGAAGGGGGGAAGCTGGCAAAGCAATGTTAATACCAGACAAAATAAACTTTAAAACAAGGGCTACAACAAGAAATAAAAAAGAACCCAGTAATCCCATTTCTGGGTATTTATCCAAAGAAACCCAAAACACTACTTTGAAGGGACATATGCATCCCTATGTTCCATTTCAGCATCATTTACAACAGCCAAGATATGGAGGCAACCTGGGTGTCCATCAGTGGATGAAAGAGTAACAAGGTGATACATATATACAATCAAATATTACTCTGCCCCAGAAAAGAATGAAATCTTGTCACATGCAACAACATGAAGACTTGGAGGGTATTGTACTGAGTGGAGTAAAGCAGACAAATGTCATACAATTTTACTTACATGTGGAATCCAGAGAACAGTATAAACAAACAAACAGAAATAAGCTCATAGATACAGAGAGCATTTTGATGATTGCTGGATTGGGCATGAGGAATGGTTGAAGAGGGGAGGGGATTAAGAGGTACAAATTGTAGTTAGAAAATAGTCACGGGGATGTAGAGTATAGCATGGGTCAGTAGTATTGTAATATGTATGGTGTCAGATGGGTACTGGACGTATCGGGGTGATCACTTCATAAGTTATATAAATGTCTAAGCACTGTGCTATACACCTGAAACTAGTATAATATTGCATGTTAACTATAATTGAAATATATATATATAAAAATAAAGAACCTATCATCCATTTTTTAATGATATACATATTGCCAGTGACATTTCCCATTAACTTAGCTAACACTATACAGAAATTATCTAAAATACATCATTTCAGACATAGAATATGTAGTAGAGTCCATAAAATATTTAATATTGTCAATGTTAAAGGGAAATCCCATTTGTACAGCTCTGTTTGCTAGCTAGGGCTTACCTATTACCTACTATGGTGAAAGTCATTTTCTTACCTTTCCAAGTTTAACTGTTAAACTGATTCTTAGCATTAAACTTCACCAAAGGAATAAAAAAAAATACCCAAAGACCTACTGGGGTCACACTCTTTTTTTATCTGACACAATGAAAACCTTTGCTATTTTTTTGTAATTAACAATTTCTTCAGACTACTTTTGGTGGCCTTAGTTCACTTTCAAAAATTTTCCCGTTAACTGGCAGGAGCTCCCATAGTACTCCACCCCCTCGACATCCTTCCTGTGCTGGTCACTTAAAAATAACTAACCATGAAGCATTTAAAAATTTCAGGAAATTGTTTTATCAGAAAAATCACAGTTGTGGTGAGGTGGAGAATCCTGCATAGATCTCAGAAGATTTTCAAATAAGAACTCTATTTGTTAGTACAAACTTCTTTACGCCCTACCAATGACTACTTATCTTAGTATCAGAACAGTTTGTTTACAATATGTGGCTGTTTTGGGGGGGAAATGCTTTTTATCTAATATCTCTTATGATATGACAATAAAATCTATTTTTATGAATTCCCATGCCACATAAATATGTTCACTTAGAATTTTGAACTTTTCTTATTTCCAAGGAGCTATGTCATACATACTTACTAAATGGCTAAGTAATTGTTTTAATTAGTTGTATAAGATATAACAATCAAAGAAAACTAGACCATGTAAGTAGGCATGAAGAAATTAAATAAGCTGAATCCCCAGTCAAAAAGAATCAGTATGAAGGGTTAGAACCTGTTTTCTTTCAGAATTTTTAAAGTATAAGTTTAACATTTCTCTTTAAAACACTGATTATATATACTCTTTAATAACTCATTGTCAACATTTATATTGGCAATATAATAATGTATATATTTTATAATTTAAGTAATTATTATAGTTGAGCAACAAAGATGTTTCCAATTGTTTGTTATTAAAGGCATCCTTCTGTGTACATTGCTGCTCACTCATCCAATTATTTCCTCATGACAGAATCCTAGGAGTGGACTTGCTGAATCAGAGTAGACATGATAAAGTCATGGTTTTTTACATCACAGGAAATATATAGCTTGTAGATTTTAAAACCTCCATAATGAAAATAATTTTAAAATACTTGATTTAAAATAAAATGGAAAATAATAAATACATCTATATTTGAAAAACACAAAGAAAAGTATGCATAGAGTTTACATCTATTAAACTATAACTTAGCTGTCAACAAAACACACACCTTCAAAATAGAATATGTGTAGGGCTCTGTCACGTTGCTAAACTTGTGCCCCAGGGAAAACCAGCTAGGCTTATTCAAGAAACTCTCTGAGAAAAGAGCTTTGTGGGCAATAAACATGGATGTTATACTGTATCAGCATTATACAACAGAAATGCAATGAGCACCACAAATGCAAGCCACACATGTCCTTTTAAATTTTCTAGTTGGCTACATGGAAAAAAGAAAAGAGAAACAGGTGAAATTAATTTTAATACATTTCATCTGACCCTGTGTGTCCAAAGTATCCTTTCAACATCTAATCAAATATAAAATATTATTAATGAGATTTTTTTTTAACACCAAGTCTTTAAATTCTAATTTATGTAAGTGTAAACATCTCAGTTCAGCACATCTCAATTCAGACTAACCACGTTGTATGTACTCAAAAGTCCGTACGGCTGGACAGTGCAGAACTGAAGCAGAGGTATGCAAACTTTTTCTGTAAAGGGCCACAGAGAAAGTATTTTAGGTTTCGCAGACCAGGAAGCAAAACTGATGATATTGGGTAGGTAATTAAATAGCACCCTTTGTTTGGGTGGCCTATGCAGAGTGGTGAGCAGCTTTTCATGGTTCTAGAATAGATTGTCAAGTAAGAGAAGATTAACAAAGCAATTTGAGTAATAAAGGTTCTGAGAAACCCTGTCATGCAGAAATCTGCTTCACTTTGGGTAACTGAGTTTTTCCCAACACTCCCTTGGTATAAATGCATTTTAACAAGTAACAAACACCAAGGCATACAAATGGATATTCCTCATAACAAGTGGCTCACTTTGAGAAACACTGCTCCAAGCTGATTTTTTTTTGTAAAGCCCTGCTTGATATCAGGAAAAATTCCTCACAGTAAACTTTATTAATAACAGAACCAAAGTCCAGGTTCCTTGTCAAGTTCCATCCTTTCCATATTCCAATTTCCCCAAACACTAAGCAAGGTCACCTTTTCACCTCACCCCTGGCCTCTCGCCTCGCTGCACTGGTGTCCCTTCAAGGTACCCTGTGACTCACAAGCCAATGAATGTAGTCTGCCTCATTTGCTTATCCAGTCTTGCACAAATGTTACTTCCATTTTGAACTTAAATGTCCCTAATTTTAACCAAAATGAGCTTAGCTCTCTTTCCTACCATCTAAACTTGGTTCTTCCGTCAAGGACCGAAGACCTCAGATGTTTCTACAACCCTCCCTGCTCATCCCCTGAATACATACTGCTCTAACTAAGCCTCACAGATCATCAGAGAACTCCTTCAAATGTACAACGTCATCCCTTCCACAGACAGGTACTTTCAGGACAGCAGAGACTAGGCCTTAAATTTTGTTCATTGGCCTCAGTACAGTGATTTGTGGCAAATCCATGAGGGAATGAAGTGTCCCTGGCTCTGATAAAGGGGATCTGACTCATGAGCACATTTAGATGTCCTAAAAGCCACTGGAGGTGACATTATACATTCAAGCCTTCACAGGCAAGAAAGCCACACTAATACCTGTCCTGATCTATCATTGTAGGGCACAGGCCACATCGCTGCAGTGCTCCATTGTTAGTGAATTAATTTGTGGTCAATCTTCTGTTTCCTTGTATAACACTCATAAATGTTAATACATAATTGTTCTCTAAAGACAAATTTAATACACTGTGATTCTTCCATTGAAACTAGATGCTTTGCTTTAAACAAGCACTTTTTAGTATGAGAAAGGAACTGCCTGGGATACCTCTTAAAGAGGTTAGTTATTAAAGTACCACAACACACACACACACACACACACACACACACACACACACACACCTCACCTCACCTCAGCAATAATAAGCATCAACCCTTGTTGTTAGAGTCTCTTTCCATCTCAGTTGTACCACATGGACCACTGAGCCCACCATTTAAGAGTCTAACCAGCATTTTGTAAAGTGTTTCAAAGTTATCAGGAAGTTCAGGTAACATAATTTCCAAAGCAAATCACCACCCCAGGGCCTGAACACCCAAATGCTCTTATGAGACTGTAGAGATAGAATATTTTAAATCAGGATTGTCTTGAAAAAGTTAGAACCCATGCTGTGGTATCAATTAAGCAGCGAGAAGTCAAACACTATTAACAATAACAACACATCTTAATAGAACCTAAAATGAAAGATTTTCACTTCCTCACAGCAACTGCATAAACAACTAGTGTTGGTGTTTCGGAACTGCAGTAACAAGGCACTATACAAATGAACAGTTCCAACACTTTAACTTTTTGACTTTTAGACAAATGTGCAAGAGAGATTACAAAGTATCTAGAAAACGCCTGCCTGGATTTTACTGTGATGTCATTAGCAGCAATCCAGAGGAATTTGGGAACTGGGCTCACAGGGGTTGTGGCAAATGAACTTTGTGGAAGCAACCTGTTTCGCTGGCCAACAAGCTGCCAGATGAAAAGCCAACAGACCTTCCCTTATTCAAAGTGACAGATAATCTCCAAGCAAATCTGCCTTCCAGGACCCTAAACTAATCTTCAGCTAAATGTTTTGTCTAAATGTCAAAACTAGAAAGCTCATTTATTGAAATTCACAGTGGGTAAGAAGTACAATGGTATTCTTTCAGTTCTGTCTGTGGCCAAAATTTCAATGGAAAGAATGACAGTAAATCCAGAGAGGCTAAGCAGCTGTTAGCAGCATTAGTGGAGGAAAAAATGAGTATCCTAATCCAGGAGAGTTTCATTGTTTTTGTTTTGGTCTTTTTAAATCACAAAAGGTAACCTAATCAAATTTAAGGATGAGGTAAAAGTACCAAACAGTCAAATTTGCCATTCTCTAATCACAATGGAAGAATATGAAAAATGAAAACCAACTGCCAAAAAAAATAATGGTATGAAGAAGCAGTATCTTGAATTTTAGTGACCAAAGACATGGTGGCCCAAGGGGGCTGTGGGAAAAGATAAAAAGCCATCATAGTAAAAATGGGCTAGTACTAATATCTGCTATCTTTTCAAGTAGATTTTCAGAGTAATCACTTTGAAAACCAAGCACTGAATTTCCCTCTTTCTCGCATGATCATGATATTCCCTATCTTTATATTTGATTATTACACCAAAGGTCAAAAGACCATAGGATATGATACAATAGAGACATCCACATGCCTCTACACACACAGCAAAGAGCTTTGAAAACACAAATGCTAGTATCTTAGTCTAGAAGCTACTACTTTTCTTTGTTTCTATGATGGTATTGTCAAATGCAACATAAATTAGATCCTCCAAAAATTACTTTTACATATAAAAAAAAACCTGCTTTAAAGAATGTTCTGTTAATATAGCAGTCTACAACAAAAGGGAGAAAAAAAGCCCATTTTCCAGATAAGGAAATGACTAAGCTTGAGAATCCAGAGCTTGTTAAGGTGGATCCAGAACTCAAACTCAATATACTGGACATTCTGTACCACTTCATCAGATGGAATGTCACTGCATCTTCAGCGTGAGGAGACAAGGACATGGCAGGTGAGCAGGAAGGGGATGGTCTCGGCTCAAACTGACATGCTGAAAATGAACATTTATAACAATGTTCACAGGAGAAAGCTACAGCTAAGGCACTACACTCACAGGATGCTACTGTTCAAGTTTTGACTCCGCAGTTGCAGAGACAACAGGTGACACTTGTCAACCAAGCAAATACAAGAAGGTACTTTGTTTCAGAGCAGAAAGCCTGCATGCATGTAATGTTCCTCCTCATTTGATAACATTACTTTGATAACAACTTGCAGGTATCATTCTTGTTCACCCAATGTCTCAGGCAAATGTATCTGCTACTCCGGATCAGGGAAGACTACAATGTAGTGGCCAAATATGGTCACAGAAATCAAGTGACTGAGGATATGGACCGACATCAAAAAAATAAGAAATTTTCTCAAAGTCAAGAGTGACATTATAGGCAAGGTCTGAGATGACAGGGAGTGCTGTGTCTTCTACATCTTCAGTGCTGGGCCACTCGTGGTGCTGGGCAGACACCAAGAAGTAAGCCTGTGCTGGAAGAAAGATGTGGTGCTTTAGAGACAGACTGACCTGTTCCCCAGTACCCTACTCTCCACCATGTCCCAACTCAAGCCCTCAGCACAGGTTCAAGCACACAGAGATTGTGGAGGTTATACAAGCTGATTCTAATGCTTCCCTTATATAAACATCAGCCCATAGCTTTGCTTTGTTTACTTACGTTCATGAACCCAGGGTGTAAACAAAAACTTTTCTGATAGGCTTTATGAAGACAGATCAGACTGAGAAGTTTTCCACTCAAACGGCAAATGTATGTACCAAAATGAAGATGAATGATACTGGAAACAAAAAAGCTTTTCCCTTTTAGTTATAAATTTCTAGCTCCCAGGTAAGGAAAGGGTCAAGCTCAACAAATGCTAAGTTACTAAACTAGGCTCCATTAACAAAGTTTGCCACTTACTAAAGATTTATCCTAAGTTAATTGTTAAAGCACTCTAAGCCTCAGTATCCTTGTCTGCAAAACAAAGAGGACACTGTCATCTCAGGGTGGTCTGAGGATTAAATGAGATAACAATATATGTAAAGTGCTTGGCTCTTTAACCCTAAATTAGTACTCAATCAACAGTAGATCTTACAATCATATAATACAAAACTATGTTCCTAAAAATCTAACAAATTTGTATCCTAAGTGGAATAGTTCAATTTTATTTTGTTTTACTTTCTAAGAAGAGAGGGCTGACTTATGCCTGGAGAAAGATGATTGCTTTAAATTAAATGCTTATCAACTAAGATGAGAGATGGATAGACAGATAAATATAGGCAGACAAACAGACATCAGATATGAGAAAACTATCTGAAAGGAAAGTTTAAGCTAAATTCACTGCATAAGGAATAAACTGGAACTTACACTTTAGTACCCTCAAAATATACCTCATCACTCAGTAGTGGGATAAAGATAAACATATGCAAAAATTGTATGACTACAAAATAGTATTTTTGTTTTCTTTTGTTCAAAACTACCTTATTTAAAGATGTTCAGAATTAAAATGATAAAATAAGGATTAATTGTGATTTGACAGAATTTTGTCATTACTGAATTAGAAGTAATTACCGGATAAATTTTCATTAAAAAAATAACCCTTCTACTGTTTGAAAGGAGTGTCACTCATTTTAGACTTATTGTTAAAATGCATTGCTAAGTGATAATAACCAAGTAGCTAATTACAGACCTTTGCCGTGCCCCACCCGCAACCCCAACCCCACCATGCTTACACTAAGAACAATTAGAAAAGCTGGACACAACATACAAAAAAAAATCTATTTTGCTGCAAGTATCCGTGAGCTAACAAGATAAAACCTAAGAAGTAAAGACAACTTACAGAAGGGAAGTAAACTAGTGAGTTTTGACAGTCTTGGAAGCTGTTACTCTCAAGGAATGTGCCAATTTCTAAATAGTAGAAAGCCAAGAGGGTAAGAGGCCAAGCAGAAAGCAGGAACTAAGAGGCTGCGTGTTGAGTTATTTTACTCACTAGCATTGAGTTTTTAGCAGTCTCATGGAGCTGGGAGGAGATCAACGGGTATGAGAATTGGTAAACACTCAGAATTCCAGATAAAACCCTGGAAAAACTGTACTCTAGAAATTAGGGCAAATTGGAAATACACTAATTCTCACAAATTCTGAAACCTAGCTTTCGCCAGCTCAATCCCAGAATAGATTAATATAAAGAACCCTATACTAATGCCTACAAGAAAGCAGAGTAAATTTTGAAGGAAAAAAAAAAAAAACAGCATACAGAGCCTCAAACTATACACAATGTTAAGCGTTCAAACAAAATTACAAGGCATACAGGCAACTATAGCTTACCGTTGAGTCCCTGTCTAAACTGGCCTATAGAGGTCTCATAACTCTCCAGCCAGAAATTCCCATTTTAGGATGAATCAACTCAGACTAAAGAACTAACAAGGTGGAATGGGCCAAACTTTACTTATCAAATGGAAAATATATATATATATTCAAGAACGTCACTGGTCTGGCCCCAGCCATATTTCAGCTTTACATTAAAAGAAAAAAAAGTAGTAAGCATCCCTCTGGGGGGATTTTTATTTGCTCAGCTACCTGAAGCAAAGCCACCAAGTCGGCAGGTCCCTCAAGTCACAGAGACTTCCTAGATGTCTGGGCCCAGTTTGCTGACAGTTGGGCTGAGCAAAAACCTAGTGGTATACAATGGGGTGCTGTGGCTAGTCAGCCTCAGTGTCAGCTAGGCAGAAGCAAAAGCAGATGTCACTGCTCCAGTTGGGAGGCAGAACTGAGACTTAGGGGATGTTGCCAATGACACAGCTGTTTGATCTTCCCCTTGGAAAACTACAGATTGACACATTAAAAAAGCCCTTCTTTGGAAACGTGAACTTGGGGACCGACTATGGCTGCTGACTGAAGTCCGGAACATTCATGCGGATGCCCATGAGAAGTGGGGATTCTCTGCCAGGACTGACTGAAACCAAGCTGCTGACTGAGCCTACCTCTGTTTCTAATGCAGAGGCTACCACAGCAGGGAAGACTTGTAACTCCTGCCAAAAGTTGACCTGTTCCTCTCACTATGAGAGAGGCCACATCACAAGGGGTGCTACCCCATCCTGCTCCAGGCAGATTGGCTATGTCAAACCTTTAAATCCCTCTCAGGGTTATCAGTGCTGTCTTAGCAATGTCTACACTTTTCCAAGTTTCTGATCAGCTGTTTCCAGCCACACCAGTGTGGTCCTTGAAACTAATCTGCGAATTCAACAATGGACTATCAGACTCTCTCTTCATTATTCCCATCGGGTCCATATACTTTAGTAAGGCAGTATGGTCACCAAATGCAGGATTCTGAGAAAGGGGTCACTTCCTGGGTGATGATCAGGACACGGTGGGGTGGGGCGGTTACAGGGCATTACATAGACATATTTTGAAACTCAGGCCTCTCTGTCTTGCCCATTGCTGGGTATGATGCATTTTTCTCTCTAAGGGCACCTCCAGGCCAGCCTGGTTGGCACACCCTCCAGGCATCAGCATAGCTAAAAGGACGTGTCAAAGATTCAAACTTAATTCTGGCTAAGTTTTATGAAAGTGCCCTTGCCCCTCTTGCATCTGACTCTTCCACATGAGAATCGGGGATGACTGAAAAAAAAAAAAAAAAAAACAAG
Organism: Cynopterus sphinx; assembly: GCA_030015415.1. Taxonomy (NCBI): domain Eukaryota; kingdom Metazoa; phylum Chordata; class Mammalia; order Chiroptera; family Pteropodidae; genus Cynopterus; species Cynopterus sphinx. Next base: position 44,891,427 of record CM057379.1, on the reverse strand, counting down.
TAAAGCTTGAGCTACTGGAAGGGAACACCCAGATTTTGTGGATAATGCTGCTATAAAAATTTTTGTACAACTCTATTGATAAACATGTATGTTTGTCTAGAGGAAGTGCAACAACCCAGCACCTGGGGAGGGAACATCTCAGACTCCAGAAGATATGAGGAAGAAAAGAACATAATGATTTTGTTGTCTTTCAGAACTGCCCCCAGTACCTTCCTTCAAAGGGAAAACATCCTCATGTGGCCATCTAAGACAGCTGCAAGCATACTCTGTTTTACTTATGGCTGCATCTTTTGTGATCCACTTGATTGCTCTGACCACAGGGCAGCAGGGGCACACCCCAGCTCCTGCATTTTCCATAAGAAGCAGCTCTCCATGTTGTCCCTATCACCATCCACTTCATGAGCAAACAGTTACCAGAAAGAAAAAGACAGACAGCCTATACTACACACTAAAGTTTTAAACTTCTCTTTATCAAAAGACACCTTCAAGAGAGTAGAAAGGAAAGCCAGAGTAGGAAAACATATTTGCATTACATATAACTAACTGACAAGGATTCATGTCTTCATATATATTAGGATGAACAATATGAAATTCTGATAATCATTTTTATGTACAAAAATGGCTATTTATATAGTTTAACTTAATATTTTAAAACTTTTAGAGGTCAGTAAGACAACTCAATAAATGGGCAAAAGTTTGAACTGAACTAGCACTTCAAAACAGGGAACAGTCAAATGAACAATAAATACTTGAAAAGGTGATCAACGTCATTATCAGAGAAATAAAAATGAACACCAAAAGAAGATACTACTACACAGCCATTAGAATACTTAAAACTAAAAATGTTGGTAATACCAAGTGTTAACAAGAACATAGATCAAACAGAGTTCTTATACACTGCTGGTGGGATCACAAATTGATATGTCTATTTTGAAAAACTGTTTTAACAGTAATTATTGAAGTTGTATATATGTATGTCCTATGAACCAACAATTTTATATCTGATTATATACCCAATAGGAACACATACATGTATGTTCACAAAGATTTATACAAGAATTTCCATAGCCATACTATGTGTAACAGCCTCAAATTAGAAACAATCCAAATGTCCATCAGGGATAGATAAACAATGGATAAGGTAATTGTTATAAACTCATCCAGGGGAATACTACAAAGAAAGAAATAAAAGGGAATGAACCGCAACACCTAACAACATGGATGAATCTCAAAAATATGATGTCAAGGGAAAGAAATCGGACACAAAAGAGCACTTACTGCATGATTTTATGATGAAGTCCGAAAGCAAGCCAAAGCAAACCCTAATGCTAGAAGTTTGGTTGGTGGCTAGCTATGGTTAGGAGTAGTGAAGAGGTTCATTTCTAGACAGCTAATCACACCAATTGTTTAAGGTGGGTGCTGCTTACAAAGATATATTTACTTAGTGAAAGATCATCAAGTGGCATACTCATGATTTGTGTACTTTTATGTATATATGCTATGCTTCAAAAAATAGGTTTATATTTAACTTGTTAAAAGAACAATGTTCAAATAATATTTGAATATTATAATATTAAAAAGTAAAAAAATATGACCATGAACCCTAAACAATACAGGACACCAATCAGAAGGAATGACATTATTGGAAAGATCTTGTTAATAAAGTGAGGGTATAAAACTACTACTGAAGGAAGAGAATGTGGCTTACAATTAATATTTGGTGACGATAATACTAACTAGCTTGATGAACACACTAGACACACCAACAATAACGTCTATCACACCCACCAAACTTTCCATGAAACTCCCTCACCATGGCCCCTGCTGCTTGATAGCCAGTCCATGGACTGGTCAGAGGCCAGTAGTATTATCTAGCCCAAAATGTGAACTGAGCCAGTCATATTCTTTCACAAGACTATGAGCTTGAGCAAGATATGCTGCAATGAGAACTAAAACCCAAAAGAGCAAAAGGAAAGGAGCCATGACACATTGTATCAGTACCATGAGGGGCATGGCAGCCTGAAGTTAGGGGAAGCATAAGCTATAAGGAAACAGTAGCAGTGAGGAACCAAAAAGGCATAAATATGCTGAAAAACAGGTAAGCTAGTATCAACAGCCAAAGAATAGCTAGACCACAATAAAGGTGGGGTGAGACTTGCCTTTATATTGCCTTACAATATTCCCACTGTCCCCCCACCACACACAGAGGTGACCACTATTCAGGACAACTGGGTTCATATCTCTCCTTGCAACCAAAAGCACCTAAAGTGAATAGTCCTATGACAGAAACAAACTAACCCAAGAAAAGTTCAGCAACACTAGAAAAAGCAAACTATGAACTTGATTAATGAAACCTTAGTAGTTGCCTTAAAATAACTGACTAGTTGTGGCAACTCAGAATTGATTCTGAGTGATGGATGAAACATTGTTTTATGGATGATATCCTCACTGTTGCAAAACTATGGAAAATCCCGAGTGAGAAAAACCATTAATGGTATTGGAGTGAGAAAGCCCTTGACTCTAAACAAGATTCTTCCAGCTGCACAGCTGAATGAGTTTGGTAAATGGACTTCAATAAAGAAAAAAAGATCCCTTAGTAAGAGAAACACTAATAACCCTGATAACTTGCCTCAAGTGAGGACACATCATGAAAATACCTTGGCATCATAATCTTGAACAACTGATTTCAAATTTCTTTTCTTTAGGATTTAATATGCCAGAACTTATTTAAAAGTAAATTCCACCACCTTCACATCTTCACAAATACTGTCTTACCTTTTTTCCTTTATAATAATGTCAAAGAAACAAAAAGGATACAACTTTTATAATAATACACATTAAAACACAAACACATTACAAACTCTTTCCAAGATTATTCTTTTCAGAGCTACATCTAATACAATCTCCAGTGCCAAAAAAAGGGCTATATCAAAAAGGAAAAATTTCCTTATTTATGAGTAAGACAATACAATATCTGGGACTCGCCTTTTTAAAAAGAATGTGTGGAGGGAAATATAGATAATAAGAAAGCAGTTGATTGCTGAAGCTGGGTGATAGGTATATTGGCACTCCCTGAACTGTTCTGTTTTGTGTGTGAAATTAAAAGTATTATTTAAAGAAGAAAGAAGGAAAATACTTCCTGGATGACCCTAATAATTAAAACAAAAAGAAGAAAGTCTAAGAAGAATTATAGTAGAAAGGAGGTAATAAAAACACCAACTGACAAATGTGCTGACTATTCGTTGTCAGGCCCTATGTTAAGGGCTTGGCATGGGCCATTGTCTATGAGCCTAGAAACAACCCAGTGATGTAGGTACCATCATAATCCCTATCTTACAGGCAAGGGTCCAGGCTTAGAAAGAGAAATTGCTCAAAATGATATATCTGGTAAGCTAAGTCAATACTGAAACCCCCACAGTTTAACTTCTAAGTGAACCATACACAATACTACCCTTTGACCTGGAAACTGACATTCTTCAAGTTAAAAGAGAGGCAATTTGTATTGGCTATGAGCAGCCTCCTATTCCTCTGCGTCACTAATGTTATCTCATCATGACTTCTGTAATGAGAATTGATGTCACGTAATGAGCGTTAGGCCAGGTTGCCACCTCCCCATTCTCACATTGCTAACTCCATAACACCTTCTACTTTCCAATCGTCCATGTATTTGACAGCACTAACCCCAGTGTTTAAATTAGTCACACAAATGGCATGGGCTCATAAATACATTTCAGGAAGCGAATCAGGCATTGTCAAAATTAAGTCAGACAATGACAAAATAAAATATTTCAGGAACCCGAAAAGAATGCAAAGTACCAGTAACCATAGTCCCTCAGATCCCTGCTGTTTCCATCATCACGGGTGTCTCAGCAATGTCACATTGGTAAGTATGGAAAGAGATAATAAAATAAATTGTGGCCTGCATTAAAAAAAAAAAAAGCACTTAAGGATCAATAAATTTTATTTTTAAGCATAGCTTTTTGTTACCCTCGTTTTATTTGTATCCTCTCAAATCTCATGAGAATGCTAACTTTCATTAACTTACTCTACTCTGATGTTGTAAGTTATGCTTATACAGATATACCCAATTTTCTCGTTTCTTTCTTTATAATTGGGGAAAAAAAGAAATATCATTTAAACAAACACAATCAACTCAAATTTGTTTGGGTTTTTTTGCCTGCCTTCTCCATAAAAGTATATTTGGAGCATTTTGAGTTCACTGTGAGGAGGTTTAGAATAAATAATTTGATACATTATGTTTCACTAAATCGTACATTTTTCAAGTACCATGTGCTTTCTGCATCTCCATTCCACCTACTAGTACCAATTTTTTCTCAAATAAAAAAAAAAAAAAAAAACCTGCTAATATTTTTTGTTAAATACACACACAATCATATTTGAATTCCATGGGCAAAAATATTAAAATATGCCCTTTGGTGGAGCTAAAATGTATAACTTATCATTAAGGCAATCTTTGAAAATTATACTAATTGAAAAATAATGAATAATTTTGGAATAATGGTTAATTTTTAGAATAATGGTCAAATGTTATATATATATAAAAATTTATCACATGCTACATTGATACCTAACATCATTTCTAGCTTCATTTAAATAGTAACTAAGATTTTACTATCTACAGTCTTAAATTAAAGAAAACTAACTTCAGAAAGGAATTTATACTGCGATTAATTTAATGGAAACATTACAGGTCCTCAGTCCTGAAAACTAAAGCTACCCAAATTGTAGACAGATTGGATTTTTTACAGCTCATGTCTTAAAATGCTAATGATACAAATAAAAATCTGTAAACTTCAACACATATAACTGCACAACAAATATTTAAATATAGAAGATAACAAACACAAAAAACATACACACACACGTCTCTTTCTTATAGGACAAATGAACAGGCAGAAAAATACAAAGCTACTTTAAAATTTGAAAGTTAGGATTTAAGACCTGAAGAAATCTATTTTATCAATCTGGTTTATTTCATTACAAAATAATCTTAAAGACTAAGATTCTGAATTCCACAGAAAAAAAATTATATTGACTGTAGAATGCATATTTATTTAAAATACACACAAAATCACCTTTAAAATATAATCTGCATTATAGAAACTGCAATAACAACAACTGTTTGAACAAACTATTAATATTTGCTCGCTAAAACCAGAAACACTTAGTTATCACATTTGCTTTAGGATTCATCATCACTCACTAAAAGAAATATATCTCACTTTTTAATTCTCTAAAGAAGAAAAAAAATTATGTTATCACACTACAAATATTTTCCAACATTTAGTTCTCACTTACTAAAACCCACGGAAAAATACTTGTCACAATAAAAATGCATTTTTATGTACATCTGTCACATCAAAGATGGACTTTTCTATGTTGAATTCTTAATGGTAAATACAATAATATAAATAGTAAGGCTTAGTGTAAAAAAATTAAAACAAGTAAATTTTGCTAATCTAAGCTATTTTTATTTAAGTTTAAATGGAAGAATGATTACAAAGTTTAAGTAATAAATCATTTCTCTTCTCTAAATTATATTTTAAAACTTTTTATTTATAAGATTTAGTAAATATATTTATTCATTTTCCCTTGATTTGTGTTCAATAAGCAATGGTTGAAAAGAAAATATTTAGCTGGTTCTTATGAACTTCTACCATCCACACTCCCCATCCTCTACAAATATTTCAGGGCTTACATGTAGCTCTTCCTAATTCGATAAAATGATTAAAATCCCCTGCTTGAGGTCAATTTAGGATGGCTAAAATGACTGGTTAATGATGAATTGACAGAGAAAATCACATAAACTTTAATCCCTTTAAAATTAAAACAACATGTTTAATTCAGCACAAATATGACAAGTATCTACCACTTTAAATCTCCAGAACTAAGGAGATACTTTCCCCAAAAAACAACTGATATCAGGCTGAATAGAACACTTAACATTACCAGAAAAAGAATAATAAAGATGCCTGTGTTCCTATATGTCTCTCCTACTGGCAGGCAAGACAGATACATCCACTTAAACAGACCAGACTGACTGAGTTGTGTACTATCACCCTAAGGGCAAACATTTTTAAAGATCCTCTACGGAAGTAAATGAATGCCATGTAAAATTGTTTGTTTAAGCAAAAATCCCATTTTTCTTTGAGAATGTAATGATCTGCAATTGTATTTCTCAACAATCGCAACTGCCCTTTAAACAGTTTTTAAAGGGAAAAAGAGAATAAACAAAACAGTGATTCATTTACAACCCCAAATCCCATCTGGCCTAGCTTGGAAATTTCTTGAAGCTCTGGATTTAAATGGTCTCCTTAGTAAGGCATTCTTCTAGATTACTCTTTTCATACCTGAATAGGATTTTGATCATCTCCTGAGAACTCTTTGAGCTTCAGTGTTAGCATAGGTAAAAATAAAAAAAAAGATCGCTCATCTACAAGAGCTGAAGTGAGGTTCAAATTAGATGAGATAATAGAGTGAAATACCAAGCCTGGCACATAGAAGGTATTTACTAAATACAAATTCTCTTCTTTCTCAAATACCATCTCCTGAAATGATAGGTAAGTTTTTCATTTTCCATAAATGTAGCTTTCCTAGAAAGAAGTACTAACAACACACACTTTTTGAGAAAAAGAACACCACTTAAAATTTTTAAAGAAACTCATTTTGATTATATCATCATTACTATCACTGAGAAGTAGCCACAAGTTGATGAGAGCCTTGAAATCTCTCAAGGACCTACCAAAGTGAAATCTTGGGACACTACTAAAAAAATTAAACAATGCAAATGAATATTCCTTCAACCTAGGCACATTTGGAAACTGAAAAATATCTTTCTTTTTTCTTAACTGGAAACAGTTCAAAACAAAGTGGTTAAAAAATTTTAACATTTGAATTATTTAGATGAAACAAATCAATGAGTGTTTTCTTCATATAACTTACTAAAAACACAATTAATTAGAATTAAAAAATTATTTAAATTATTAAAACTGGTAAGAATAATTAGAGACACTTTATAGGAAGAATTATATCAACTGTAGTAACTGTAAACATTATAATATGGCTCTCTCCAATGAGAATGATTGTCTGATGTCTCTCAGGCAGTGTTGTTACTATAGGTTTGCACATCTGTTGACCTAACTAGTTTATCAGAATGTCCACATCAATCACAGGTTGTCTTTAGCTTCTCAGATCCAGTATTTATTACAGACTAGTAAGCTTTAAGCCTTTAGATGCCATTATTAGAAGTAAACCTGGAAATCATCTTAGCCAAACCCTTAATTTTACATATTAAGAAACAGATTTCATTAACAGGGGAAAAAAAAAAAAAAGGAAACATTGAGAGATTTGCCTAAAGAAGTCACACAGAAACCTGCTGGAAGAAACCCACACTGCTTCCCTAAGTCCTGTTTCAAACCCTAACTTTCAACTATGTTTATGGGATTAGTAGAGATATTTATGTGGAAAGCTGCAGAGGCATACTCCGAGAAGCAGATGTTGAGATGGTCCCTGCTCAGTGCCTCACATCCACCCTCCACCTCATCAGTCTCACAGGTCCAGCAAGCTAGGTACTTGAGATGATGTGAGCACATTAGCCACACAAATTAACCGAAAGGAACCCAAATGCATAAACTTTAAGGTAAAATTGTTTCTGCTTGTTTCTTATCTTTATAATTTCAACTTAATTCTTCAAACACACCCAGACAGGAAATGCTGAATAAAGCATCAATCTTCTAAAACTAACCCAAGTCACAGAAGCATGTCTAACAGAAGACAAAATTTGAGATATCCCAATCCAATTCCTAATCCATTTAGAAGACTTGTTCTCTACATTTCAGTCTTTCTACAAATGCCAAGATTCTAATTTCTAACTTCTTAAAGATGTATAAAATGATTGAGAAAGACTCACAATTTACATGATACACAGAAATTTGTTCAAAAGATGGCCTCTTTGGACTTCCATTAGAAAACGGCATGAAAGCAAACTATCCGGAGATTACAATTCTTTATGAAAATGTGGTGTGAAGAAAATTGTCCTGAAGATGAGAGTTCAGATATTTTGCAAGTAGAAAAATGTTGGTTTTCATATATTAACTAATAGATAACCACATAGGTTGCAGCAAGTATGAACTCCTCACCCCCAGCTCAAAAAAAAAAAAAAAGTGATTATCTCCTGATACCAGTATAAATACAAAGAGAAAAGATCATTTGGAATTAAGTTAATGATCTCTATTCAGAGTAATTTAAAATATCCTACTGTATATTAGACGTAATAACACTTAAAAGCCTTTTAATTTTGGCTTTTGTGGGACCTTGGAGAAAAAAAAACAGAACCTGAAAAGAAAAACCCTTCTACTCACAATTTAACTTCTAAAATTCATAACTTAAAATTTTCTGGTATCTATAATATCCACAAAACTGGAAATCAGTTTTCCAATGACCCTTAACATGCCCTTAAAATCAAAGGACATATTTTTAAAATTTCAGATTTATGTAAGTGCTATAACAACTTTAATTAGTTAAGTCTGTTAATGATTTACAGTGAAACCAAAGTGAAAAAAAATCAAATTTCTGGTCAATCTAGTTTTAACTTCTCTTAATTTTACACATTGTTTTATGAGCCCCACGGGGTTAGATAGGCAATTTATTCATCATTCCTTCGCTAGCACCTCCCACAGCTACCTTTCGTGGTTTGCAGTATAAGCCGTTTAGTCTGACTTGCACGGAAAACTCAGCTGCTGAATATTTTTATGCAACAGCAAAAACAATCGGCCTATTTTTTTCAAGGTAGAAGTCTAGAAGTGAACTGGGAACATTTTGGAGCATAAAACTGGTCTGCTTTAACTTTAATAACCAAATGGTGATTGAGAAAAAAGAAACACACAAATTTCATATTTGCAGGAATGGGATGCGGGAGTGACTAAATCTAGAGAGATTTTGGTCCTCTTCGAGTATGTACGTGGCAAAACTAATAAAATTACGACCTAGAATAAAGAGGTCGCATTCGTTTTCAAAGCGCTCATTTAAAAGTGCACAGAGGCGGTCTTTTTAAGTGTCCCATGTTTAAACACAGCAGGAATGTGGCTACCAAACATGAAGCCCGAGGGAAATGGATGCACACTTTCCCTCGTAATCAGCCCAGCAGGTCCAGTGCTAGCAAGGTGAGCCGGCATAAACCACAGACAGACTGGAAACGGCCCACACAGAAACTGCCGGTCCGTCCTGAGAGCCCCGCTTGTGTCCTGCACAACCAGGGACCTCACATCTGCAGGTCCAGATCCTAACCGCGCTCGCCGGATGAGGGAGAAACCCAACTTCCCCCGAATAAGTTAGTTCGGTCTCGCCGACCTAAATCCAACAGGTGTCCACTGACCCGCCACCCCGCGAAATCCTTCCGAACGAGGTGTAGGGAAAGGAGACGGTCCACAATGACGCTGAAAACACCTGATCGCTGTCAGGGTTCCGAAAGCCAGCCAAGCCGAGCCCCCCTGCCCCGCGGCTACATGGAGATGCGGGGAGAGGGGGTGAAACCGGGGAGGCGCGGGCAGGTGTCCTGCCGCTGACGCCGCAGAGGAACCTCGGATCTGGAGCGTGGACCCCGCGTGGACGGGCCCCGCACCTCCGGGGCTGAAGCGCCGCGGCCGAAGGCAGGGCCACGGGGGAGGGGAAGGTAGGGGGGCGCGTGGTACCTGCTTGTCCAGCGCGTCGCGGGCGCCCGCCGGCCCGCCCGTGGCCCTGGGCGGTGCGGGCGCGGGCGCGCGCTCGCAGCTGCAGCCCTCCAGGAGGTACATGCCCGCCGGCCGGCCGCTCTGCTCGCCCTCGAAGTAGAAGAGCACATTCTGGTAGAGGGCGAACCACTTCTCGTGCCAGCGGCTCGCCTCGGCCGCCTTCCGGCTCAGGAAGCCGCGCTTGGTGCCCTCCTTGCGGGCCAGCAAGGCCAGGTACAGGGCGTGGCCCTCGTTGTAGCGCACGCTCTTCTGCATGGCGCGGGCGCGGGGCGCTCAGCCGCGACCTGCGGCCACCTCCGGCCCGGCTCCCCGCGGGGCGCCCCCCCCCCACCGCCGGCCTGCGGGCGCCCGGCCCGGCAGGGCGAACCCCCCGAGCCCCAGAAGCGCCCGCGGAGCGTCGCCCCGCGAAGGCGCCCGCGCCCGGGCGGCGGGGGCTGTGGGTGGGTCTGCGCGGCGCGGCGCGGCCGCCCGGGGAGGACCGTCCTCGGGCCACTCGCTCCGGGAGGCAGAAGGGGCCGCGTCACGTGGGCGATCAGCTGTAATCGGCTTTGGAGACCGAGGGAAGGGGCCAAGCCGGCGCGGCGGCGGCGGCGGCGGCGGCGGCGCGAACGGCCCCCCCCCCCCCGGCCCGGTCCCTCCCTCGCCCGCCCGCCCGCGCCGACGGGGCGGGTCGCCGCGAGGTGGCGGCGCGCGGGACAGCATCCCGCTGGCGCGCACGCTCGCACACTCACGAGCAGCTACGCTCCCGTCCCACGGATGCACACTCACGGCACGCGCGATTGCACACTCACACGAACAGGAAGACGCAGACGCACCCAGACGCTCAAATGCAGTCCAACAAGTAAGGGCACACGCACAACGACATACCGAAACGCCCAGAAATTACTCACATCACAGACAGATGCACCCGCAGGATGCACCCCTTCGTGCAAAACACAGTTCCATATGCGAGTGCACGCACGGGCAACTACACGCACTGATACACTCACCCGAACGCACGTTTCCGCACGCAAGCCACACGCACACACTCTCCCACACACGCACCGGACGCACGCACATACTTACACTCGACGCGTTCATAGATACACACTCATACCAGTTACACACTCAGAGACAACACGCTTTTCCCAGTCACACACACACACAGAGGCAAATAAATCGCTAACGCGTACATGAACATACAGATGCACCAACACATTCACTCGAAATACCAGTATACACAAGATGACAAACACAGGAATACCCATTCGTGCAAACGTGTACACTCTCACGAACTCACACATACAGCACTCACCTGTCACACACATCCATGCACTCATACTCATCCGTGAATGTGTATCCATTGCAGTGGCTAGAGTCACAAGGGGGCTTTGCGTAGGGTATCCTTGACTTTGCCCTGTGCACTTGTACCGTATTTAAAATGAGGGCGAAGGTTATTGAGAATGACTTAGCCCCCAGGAAGATATCAGATGTTCTTGGTCCTGTAGGAGAAGAAAAATTTTTTCTTCTACCCTTCTTTCGGCTGGTCTAATAGTCAAATTGGCATGAGACAGATTAACGAGAAAAAATAACCCAATTTTTAAAGTATGTACATATGGGGTTCCACAAGAAAATGGGACCAAGGAAAATCCAACAGTTAAGGCTTATATGCCTTCTTGAGCTAAGGAAAGGAGGGTGGGGGACTGTTTAGAACTTCAAAAACACAGGACAGTGATTCACAGGGGGATGAAAAGAGTTAATGTTTAGTAAAAAAATGTTTGTTGGGCCACCCTGAAACAATGGGACACAGAAAGTTGATCAAAAGGGCTTTGCTAGGCTCTTCCCTGTCTATCACACTTGGTTAATATTACACTACAGTTATCTATAATAATAGCTCCCTTCCTGCAGCAGGTCCTCAGTCTATATTCTCTTAGACTCGTAGGGAGAGGGTCAAAAGTTCTTCTTGAGTCTTTCGTTTCTTGAAAATAACGAGCTTAAAATAATCAATATCTTAAAAGGGCATATTTTGAGGTGGCAAACTCTGCACGCCCTCATTGACCAACAGTGATTTTTTAGGATTAAGATAAAAGAAGCAAAATTTTAAGCATAGAGTTTTCAACCAGGAAAAAATACTTAAACAAATGAAACTTGCTGCCTCTGGCAGAATCTATCCCCGGAGGCCATCCTGTCATAGGTTCACTAGATACCCTTGCTAGGACTGAAATTCATTTGATTAACAAATCTTGAAGGTACAACCAGGAAACCAAGACCCTTACTATAAAATGTAAGTGGAAGAGGAATGATGTGCCCAGCAGCGGTGACAGAAAGCTCGTGGAAGCCCTAGGGAATACTGGTATTCGATTCTGCTATCTACATTTTTTTATTCTCCCTAGTTGCTTATAAAAATGGTTTGCCATAAAGTGTTTATTGTTAAAAATAAAGAAATAATAAAATCCTTTTCTGGGCCATGAATCTGTGACAACACACCTGTCTTGTACCACTAGTTGTATGTTCATAAATTGGTTGCCCAGGGGTTCTGCCTGTTTTGTAAGTGCTGTTTTTGCAGAATATTTTAACTCTGCCTCACTGAGCAGCTGAGTGTTTTTTCCATTTTACCTAAAAAAAAAAAATTACTTTAAAAAAGTGTAATAAGGAAATTTGCCATTTGAAATTAGTGTGAGCATAGTGGTCATTTCTCTTTACATATTTTTAAATGTCTAAGAGATAGTGAGTGCTGTGTTTACCTGGATTTAACCCAGCTGGATTTGTTCTTTGGAGGCAATGCAAGTATAAAGACAAGTAAATGTAGACAAGCTTTTGAGCCAGATTCTAGATGCAGAGGAGATGGCAGTTGCCTCAGGAGACCTTTTATTTCCTTCTCTGTGGTCCAATCTGGGTTCTGAGAATGGTAAGCAAGTTGATACCTGCGCAGTTGATGAGCTCCATTTTTGAGAGGAAACCATTAAGGGTGTGAATTCAGTACAAAAACAATTTTGCAATGAGTATTCAGACCTTCTAACCACCTTTGTTTTTTCAGATGTGAAACATTCTTTTCTCCAATAAAGCTAAATTCAGCACTGATTCATTTTTCTGTCTGTTTAAATGTTCTTTTGATTTAAATCATGGTAAGTATTCTTTTCAGCCTCTTATCTGTCATCACTCCCTACCATGTAAGGTACTGTGGCCTGCATATGATCCCTGACATCATATATCCCTGACAGTGATATAAGGTAGCTCTGATTTCCTCCCAAACCTGGCTGGTGATAATTGTGGGTTTAATTATAGAAATTCATTGTGAGAACTATTTATTGATCATATGTCCTCAACACAATATTTAGGTGATATAGAAAATACAGAGAAAAGACCATCTCCCTTCCTGGTGTGCTCAGTCTATTAGGAATAGGGTTTAATGTTTAGGTGCTACTTCTCCAAAGCAGGGCTATCTCCCTAACCGCTGCAGCATCCAGTAGGAGAGTTTATATGCAGTAGGCACACAAATGATCCATAGCTATTTCCTAAATTAATATTTAGTCATTGAATTGTTAAAGAGGGCATATGCATTTGCAAATATTAGTCCTTTCCTCGCTGATTGTAAGAGATGGAAACAACCAGAAATCTTGGACAATCTAGGGAAGCTTTATCCTACATGGGCATTTGTGGGCCTTTAGCCTCCTTCATTCATACAGAAACTGCATTCCTGGAATGGTGCCATCTTGAAACACAAAGGGCTAGGAGGTTATGTAAATGAGGATGCTTTTTCCCAGCTGATCAAACAGGTTGGTAAAAGGGACTCTGTTCCAAGGGGGTGGGAACAAGCTATTCTGTGAATTCATTGTTTTCCCCTCTTGTATTTCATGAATCCCTTCCCAAGGGGGTCAGTTTAAGTTGATTTTCTAGGACAACAAAGCATTTCTCACTGATAATGGTGAAAGTGTCCTCTTTGTCTTTTCCTAGGCAAGTTAAGAGAAAAAAAAGTTAGCAACTAATTGCCATATTAGAAACACTAATTACTACTTGTAGAGGAAGACATTATCCTGATAATTTGACCAAAAAAATGGCGGGGGGGAGGAGTAAGGAAGGAAAGGGAATTTTACCTGAGTTGTCCAAAGCTATTAAGGTTGGGAGGTGGGGCGGGGAACTGATTCCAGAGGTTAGGGAGAGAGAGAGGACAGCAGATGAGACAGTGAAGAAGCAGGGAGGCAGGTAGGATCTGGAAAATCTGATATCCTAGACGCTTAGTTAAGAAAGTATTCCAAAAAAGAGGGAGTGACCTTATCAAGGTCTCACAGCTAGGTATATGCCCTTGAATTCACATCTTTTCAATGCCACTGCCTATCCAAATGAGGTTATCTGACTGCATAAGCAAAGAATCCTTTTTTCCTGCTATATAGCATCGAAGACCCTGAGCAAATTTTCTTGGTGGCTCTGTGCCTTCATGCTGGGTTCAGCTTCTCTTTGTGCTGTCAGTGCAGATGCAGATGGTGTGGAGCACAAGCTGCATGCCTTTGCTTAGACTGGACTTTGAAAGTTTAGAAATCTTGGGGGTAAATGTGGAAAAGGAATGGGGAAGGCTATGGGAGTGATTTGAAAACCAATTTTCTGTCTCCTAGGAATTAGAGACTTGGATTCCCCATTGGTGTGGGAACTGAACCTTTATGAGAAGAATTCCTGGAATAGGCAGTTCAGCTATATAAAGCAAATGTCCTCTCATTGTTCTGGGAGAAAACTGTGACGGAATCTGAATAAAGGTATTTTGGCCCAGAAACTCAGTATTCTTTTGTAATGTGTCTTACTGAGTGCAGAGCTAAACTCAGAAGAGATGTTTCTTTTTCTTCTGGCAGAGTCTGGTACAGTATATAAATGAAAGCACTACTCTTTACCACCATGGAAAGGACTATGTTTCCCAATTTCCCTGCCATGTAATTGGATTTTGGCCTAAGGGATGTAGGAAGTTGAGATAGGAAGGTCTGGTCATGATCATCTCTGCTTTCTTTTTATCCCTGGTAAGAGTGGACACCACATGTTGAAGTCAGCAGGAGGACCCCGGGATGGAAGGACCCAAGGTCCCTGAGTCACTGCCTGGCTATGAATTCACATAAAATTGTGACATAGCCAAACATCAAATTTGTGGTATTAAGCCATTGAGATATTGAGTTTCTGGTTGCAACATCTAGTGTTAATTGCCCTGACTGATATATTTCTCTATGGATTTAAAGTAACTATACTACAAACTATTCTTTGTTCCTTTTAAAAACAAGCTTATTGTATAATTGACTTACAATTAACTGCACATATTTAAAGAATATTATTTAATAAGTTTTAACATATTTGTATACCTGTAAAACAATAGCCATGATCAAAATAACAAACATTTCTATCACTCTCAAGATTCTCCTCATTCTTCTTTGAAATTCCTATCCATCTCTCCTTCCCTCCACCTCCATTCAACCACTTGCCTATTTTGTCACTGTTAGTTTGCATTTCCTAGAAGCTTATATAAATGGACTGATACATTATATTCTCTTTTTGTCTGCTGTCTTTCATATGGCATAATAATTTTGAGATTCATCAATTTTGATGAGTACAATTTGTTTCTTTTCATTGCTGAGTAGCGTTCTATTCTATGAATATAACACATATGTTTATACTTCATCTATTAATGAAAATTGGGTTGTCTTTTGGATTAACCCAAAGGAACTTAATATTTCCATCTATGTTTTCCTTTTGTTAGTTCTGGTGTTAGCCCTTACATTTATTTAGCCCTATAATTCAGTTGTATAAGGTATGAGTTGAGTTTCATATTTTTGCAATGGCTGTTCAACAAGTCTAGAACCACTTGTTGAAAAGATTATTATTGGTTTTTATTATTATTCATATTATTATGAAAGTTTCTCAACTTGTGGAATTACCTTTGCACTGTTGTCAAACATTGGTTGGCTATACATGTGGGAGTCTATTTCTGGGCTCTGTTCTGTTCCTTGGATGTGTATCTTTATTTAAATATATGTATAAACATATATATACATACACATACACATACATACATACACACACACACAAATTTACATTGATGTATATTTTTCCACCAACATCAATCATATTGTCTTAGTTATTTTAACTTTCTAAATACTCTTAAAACCAAATAGATTTTTAGCTTGATTCTTTTTCCAAATTGTTTTGGCTATTCTAAGTCTTTCAATTTATTGCAAATTTTATCTTCAGCTTGTAAATTTCTTTAAAAAATTCTTACCGAGATTAGAATGGGATCGAGTTGAATCTTTAGGTCAGTTTGGGGGAGAATTGGCATCTTAATAATATTGAGTCATCCAGTTCATTAACATGTTATATCTCTCTGTTTAGGAATTCTTTAATTTCTCTCAGCAATGTTTTGTAGTTTTCAGTGTACAGGTCTTGCACAACTCATCTAATTTATCTGTAAGTATTTCATATTTTTTGATGCAATAGTTTCTTAGCTCAGGCTGCTGTAACAAAATACCATAAACTGGGTGGCTTAACATTAGAAATGTATTCCTCATAGTTCTGGAGGCTATAAGTCCACAATCATGGTATCAACATGGTTGGGTTCTGGTAGGAAATGTCCTGATGGCAGATGGCTGAATTCTTGTTTTATTTTTTTATTTTATTTTATTTATTTTATTTTATTTTATTTATTTTATTTATTTTATTTATTTTCTTTTATTTATTTTATTTTATTTTATTAATGATATACTGATCTTACACCCTGAAACTTTGCTTTACATTCACTTATTGTAACCTTTCATAGATTCAGATTTTTTCCAAAGACCATCACGTTATATCTTAACAGAGATAGTTTTATTTTTTTATATCAGTGAGTCTTTTATTTCTCTTGTCTTTTGCTATGTCTAGGACTTTGAGGAGAAAAAAATGTTAAATAGAAGTAGTGAGGTAAGAATTCAGTCTTTTCACCAAGGATGATGTTAGCTGTAGGTTTTTCATAGATGCCTTCAATCAAGTGGATGAAGTTCTCAACTATTCCTAGTTTGCTGATTTTCTAAATCATGATTGGATATAGAATTTTGACAGATGCTTTTCCTGATATTTATATGGTTTTTCTTTTTTAGTAATTCAATATGGTGAAGTAATAGTTTATTTTTCAATGTTAAAGAAATCTTGTTTCCCTGGGATAAACTCTACATCATCATGATGTATTATCTGCTGTTCATCCCATTCAGTGTTTTTTTTTTTGTCTCAAACATATTTTTCATCTCTCAATTTTGATTTGAATCTTTTTCCTCCTCATCATACTCCTGCTTTCTTTTACCTTCTTGAGCATATGGGGTATGTTTATAATACCTGTTCTAATGTGCTTTTTGACTAATTTTGTCATTTGTGTCATTTTGGGGTCTGGTCTTATTGATTGCATTTTCTCCTTCCTATGAGTCACAGTAGCTACTTCTTTGCTATTTTTTGGTTAAATGCCAGATATTATGCATTTTGCCTTTTGGGGGTCTGTTGCTTGTTTGTTTACTCATTTGTGGTAATATATCCTTTTAAGTGTTTTGAATTTGTTCTGGAACTCAGGTAACTTGAAAACGGTTTGATCTATGTAAGACTCGCTTTTAAGGTTTTTAAGGAAGGTCCAAAACAGCCTTTAGTGTAGGTTAATATGGCCCATCTAAGAACTATATCATACCCCATGTGTTAGGAGATGGTTCCATTCTAACTACTAGGAAGTGGTATAAGCTCAAGGGATTTTTCCTCCTGCTTCTTTCTGATTCTTTTTCTGGCCTTACTCATTTTCTTACACGCATGAGCTAATCAAGACTTGGCTAAAGATTGAGGGCAAGTCTTCGTCAATTCAGAGCTCTCTCTTTATGCAGTTGTCACCTCTCTGGCAACCTGTCCTATATATTCTAGCCACTGGCTTCCCTGAACTCTAATTCTGTCTCTTCAATTCAGTGAGACTACTAGGCCTTCTTTGGGTTCTCCCACTCAGCACTGCAGCCTGGCAGTTCTCTTCAGGCTGTGAGCTGGAGCACTTGTAGGGCTCATCTCATTTGCTTCCTTCAGTCAAGGATTACAGTCCTTTATTGCCTAGTGTCCTATGTCTGAAAACTGCTGTTTCATATAATTTTTTGTTGTTTAAGACAAGTAGAAGTTCTGTCTTTGTTCTTAAGAATTTATTTGACAATTGGTACAGATGATGAAAAGTTAATGCTGCTGGGATAATAAAAGTAAACCACTGAAGGAGCTTTACCCTTTATGTAGGAGAGACTGAAAAGGAGCGGCACCAAACTCGCAAGCACCCATTGTGGCCTGGATTACTGGTGTCCTACCTCCCTGAGGTGTGTTATTTAACCCTTAAGATCACAGGTGGCTCCTGTTGGACTACTAGGTCCCATTAGAGTCTTACAGGAAGCCCTCAAGGTAGGGCATTTGTTTTCCCCTACTAAGAGTGAATCTTCTTTCCATAAAATCAGCCTGAGAGAAGGTTGATTCTCTGACAGGAAATGAGAACTGGAGAGAAAGGCTTGAACTGAAGGGAGAGAGAAGCTCTTTAGTAGTGAACTCCTGAGTTAGTCTCCATGTTGACATCTGCATTCTGTATTCTCTGAACCCACAGTTCTCTGTAGTTCTGAAGAAAATTTTAAAAGGACTTATTCCGTGCTTGTCATCTCACTGGCCTGAGATGATTACAGATTCAAAGGGATAATAGACAAAGGCCTCTGCTGCTGGCAACCTAATGGAAAGGGTGGACTAAGGGACCATGAGCAGACCTTTTTGTGAACCCTCATAAAGAAGCACCCCAGTGGTCTCCTGGCAATAATGAAGAAGCACTTTTACGAGATCAGGCACATTGAGGGTGATATGGTCATAGGAGGAAACACTCTGAGATGGCAAAATTTCTACAGTCACCCAGATTGAGGCATGGAAGCATGGCAATTAATCTAGATATCAGTGGACATGTTTCCTCATTTACTATCTCTGACTGTGCTTAGATATACTGTCATACACACACACACACACACACACACACACACACAACTGGCCTGAGTACTATTGGGATATCCTTTAGGTTGACTAAATGCCCTCCAGCAGTACACAAAGCACGCATGCACACAAACTTACTCAGATACTCGGGGCCAGTGGTTTTCAACCTTAGCTGCATATTAGGTTTACGTGGGAGTTTTTTAAAAAGGCCAATGACTATGCCCAACTTCAGAAATTCTAATTCAAATTGGTCTGAGATATAGCCCAGGCATCTGCATTTTCAAAAGTATTGAAGTAATTCTAATGGCCAACTAGGATGAAGAAGCAGTGAAAACTCTCTGAGATATATGATCCTGAGCTGTACAAAACCATTCATCTATCTGGGCCTGCAAAATACAATGGTTTGTCCTCTTCCTCTTCATTTTCTCTCCTCCTCTGCCAGGGTCCACTGAAGGCTGCCTGGTAACCCCTGCTCCCCTCACACCTCCTTATTACTCTCTCTTTTCCTAATTGTCCTGGCTCTGTCCCTTCTATTGAGTTATTTCGCCTGTACCCACAGCCTTGTAGGCTAAAATGCAGCCATTGATAGCCAGTCAGAGAGGTATTTTCTTTCTGGGTGTCAACCTCCACAACCTGAGAGATGCTTTCCTCCTAGCTGAAGCCTGGTCCATGACAGCATACTGGCAGTGAGATTCAGAGCTTTGCCTCTTCCATGCAATCTGGACTTCATAGGAGACTACCTTGTCTCATGTTTCCCAGGACTTTCCTGGTTTTAGCACTGAAAATCCTCCATCCTGAGAAACCCCACAGTTCCTAACAAATGGATGGTGATCTCGCTAACTCTGGTGCCAGTGCATGACTTCTTTGTTCCCAAGGGCTGTTTTCAAGCCCATTGAAGGTTCAAGTCCATGTGAGTAAGTGAGGGTAGAAATAGCAAGTTCCCAGATAACCTAATGCTTACTTACCATGCTGGAGCTTATTACCAAATCTTTATGCAGTTAAATTTCCATAGTTTATTTTAAATAGTAAAATTGTCGTGTTCTGAGGCAGTAAATGTGTCAGAGTTAAAAAAACACACACATAGAGTAGCATATGTTTGCCTGAGGCAAATAAAATGAGATTCTGTAACTGCTACTGTTAGTTCTCAAGTGGTATCAGAATATAATTTTAAAATTTGGATTATTATTTGTACAGGATTTGGTAACAAGTGTAAAAAATACAGATAGAATGTCGATGTGTTTGTATATTAAATATGAAAAAGATATTACTCACTTACCACTAGCAAAGCATGTGCTCTGAGTTGATTTTCCAGTGTCAGAGATGGACTTCAGTGCTCCATCCATATTCCTTCAGTAAGTCCCAGTTGGAGTCAAAGATAGATGTCTGGACCAAAGAATGCTGCAGACCGATGCCACTGTTTTATACGAAACCCAGAAGTGGCAGTGTGCACAGACGGTAGACCTCTGTAGGACACTAAGAAAGATAAATTCCACAAACTGTGAGTCATCACTTTGAGTTTATCATTATTGCATCCCTGTGCGTTGAATAAAAATTCATATGCTCCCAGTAGGGGTACACATCTTTGTGTGAATGGATTTATCAGCTTGTATTCCTTCCTAACAAAAGAAATGGAGCAGCACAAAAGTCCTGGATCAAAAGGAGAAAAAAATCGAAGGGAGAGAAGGAAAGGGGATGTAAAGTGTGATATAAAATTCTGGGCAAATATATTTTAAATAATTGGGAGGAAAGGGTGTGGGAAGATCTTATTCAGGGTCCAGTAAGGATATTTTTAATATTTTAAATAGAAAGAACTTAATTTAGAAATGGAAGACCAAAGAAGCCAAATAGGGTTCAGGGTGGAAAATCAGAGATTAAGAACTGAAGGAGGCCACTGCAACTTCTGGGCTGGAGAGACAATGGCAGAAAGTGAACTTTTGGACACCTGGAGTCACCTGGCAAAAGCTAAAATCAGGTGGGCCTGTTTGGCAGGAGCTGAAGCCATGGAGGAGACTCAGTCACTGCTGCTGACACCAGCCAAAGGCAGAGTTGGGGTTGAGAGGGAGAGAACTGGCTTTACTTCCTCTCCTGCTTCCCAAATTCACCAATCCCTCCTCCTGTTGGCTGAACTCACCCTGAGTCTGGGAGACAGATGCAGAGCAGAGCAGAGAAAGAAATATATCTAAGAGCAAGCAAGCCCAAGACTGGCAGACACCAGACAGATATTTATTCCCTGCTTCATGACTTAGACAAGGAATGGCTGTGCCTCACCAGTGGCATGTGGTCAGCATTGGAACACTCCAAGATCTATAACCTTACAAGTCAGCTCTCTAAAACTCCCAACTCTGTTTTCCCAAACTGGAAATAAGTTTATTCCTTAACCGTCTTAATTGACTCTGTGACCCAGAATATTGAGGACAATTAAATATTTATAAAATTCCAACTAGTTATGGTGGTAATGATGGAAACAAATATAAACTCAAGGCCTCGAGAGTTCCCCATTTTATACAAGAGGGCAAGCAAATATCCAGCTGTTTAAATGAAATGCAAGAAGAAGGGCCTAAATTTTCCCTACAGCTACAGGAACAACAAAATGACTGAGTTGGATGATTTGTGAAAAGTCGATGCCAAATTATAGTTCATAATTTGTACTTCCCAAGCTGGTAAGCTACAGTAAGGCTGAAAGAAAAAAGGGACTTGCTAAAAATGATTAATTGAAATTCTTTAGTACCAGTCTACATCACAGTCCACCTCTCACTAAGTAAAGCTCAAATTTCTTCCCCTGACACATAGGGTCTTCTATGATCTGATCTTGATTCCAGATTTGCCTTATTTCCTACTACTACAAATATTAATCTCAAATATTAATCTCTGATAACTTTAAAAAGTTTAATCTCCAGGCACTTCGAATATTAATCTCCAGATTTCAGCTTTTACTATGTTCAATAGTTTCACACTTCTAGTTCTTTATTTGGTCATTTCTGTAAGAGTAGCCTTCTGTCTTCACTTGGCAGTAAATGCTTATTCTACAAGATCTGGCTTGGTTATGATTCCTCCATGGAGGCGTCAGTGGACTCCCAGCTAGATTTAGAAGATCCTCTCTTACTCATTTTGGGGCCTCAGCAGAGGTCTGAGGCCTTGGCATTATAAAGGCCTCTCTGAATTGAGCCTAGCTATCACCAATATTAGTGATTGCTACCCCAAATCCCTTTCTACTTCTCTTTCCTAACAATACCCTAAAAGAAGGACTGTTTCTAAAGGTGGGCTCCAATCTACTCAAGCCAACCAGCATATTCCATCTCTTCCACTTAGTGACGAGTTCAGGGGTGGGCATGTGATCTAAGCCAGTCCCATCAGAGTGAATCTCGGGACTCTTGCTTGAAATGCTAGGGCAAAGATTAAGGCTTTCTCTTTACTTGGATGTGGAGAACCAAGTGGTCTCTGGACAATCAGCAGTCATCCTGTAACCATAAGAAGAGCCAGGCTTGGGTGAGGTTGATGCTTTAGAAGACTGAATGGAGAAAGACATCTTTAAAAAAGGAAGGTGGTGGGGTGTGGGAGAGGGGTGGATGACATTGTTGAACCTGTGGATCAAACCAGCATTGAAGTCTGCATTCTCAGGTGGTTTTCTGTCCTGTGCAGTATAACAAGTTCAAGTGATACACTAAGAAAAGATTAGTACCTCCAGAGTGAAGCACAAAATCAGGTTACAGTGAAGGGCAGTGTTGGATAAAACTACATGATTCTTCTACAGAAATAATAGATGCACCGATCAGCAACCCAGGCATTTATGGGTACTTCTCTTTCGGTTTTCTACTTCATGTTACAGTTCTTTGTGTGCTTATCCAACTCTTTCCTCAGATTATAAGTTCCCCCAGAACAAGGCTTCAGCTACACTCATCTTTGACACCCCTGGATCCAGTACAACTGTTCTCAAGGCCTCGAGAATGTGTGGCTCAGTAGATTTGAAGGAGCATTTGAACTTACAGAGATAAGACCTACTGATGTGGCTGGCAGTGGGGACCACCCTTGGGCTTCTCCAAACATGTGCTCTACCCTTTTCATTCCACAGAATTTGGTGCACCTCACAACCCAGATTAAGCTCACAGGGCCATCTTTTCTGTCTCATCTTTTCTGTCTTCTGATAACTCACACCTGTGCTGACCACATTTACTAAAGAGGAAATCAGGGCACTTAGGCTAAGAAATTGGAGTTTCCTAGTAGGGAAAAGAAGCCAGACAACGAATGGATGGTCTTAGTCACATAAAAGAGTCATACTCATCGTTCAATTGCTACTCTGAATCTAAGAGCAGTTGTACCACTTCCGAGGGAGGAGCTCAGAGAAGGAAATCTCTTGCCCCAAATCCCAGGCCTGGACCCTTGCTCAGATTTGCCATGTAAGACTGGCCCTGATGGTCCCAATCTCTGCAATGCAGTGCCCTGGCTCTCAGGAGGTGGTCTCTAATATTTTCTCTGGCTGCATGCCCCACCTACCATACCAAATGAGGGGCATCCTGCCTCAGAGGTGAAAATCTACTGAGCCAACCTCTGCATGCCATAAAGGAGGTCACCTCTCTGTGTATTTAAAAATCACCAAAAAAGAATCAGGCTTCTGCAAATCAAAACCACAATGAGATACCATCTCACACCTGTTAGAATAGATATAATGAATAGAACAAGTAATAACAAGTGTTGGAGAATGCAGAGGAAAAAGAACCCTCATACAATGCTGGTGGGGCTGAAAATTGGTATAGTCACTGTGGAAAACAGTATGGAGGTTCCTCAA
The DNA here is from genome assembly GCA_030015415.1 of Cynopterus sphinx. NCBI lineage: Eukaryota > Metazoa > Chordata > Mammalia > Chiroptera > Pteropodidae > Cynopterus > Cynopterus sphinx. The sequence continues at coordinate 44,867,943 of CM057379.1, read as the reverse complement.
AAAACTAAGAATTTATCTACCATATGATCCAGCAATCCCACTACTGGGTCTTTACCCCAAAGACTTGAAAACCCATATCCAGAAGGGTATTTGCATACCAATGTTCATAGCAGCATTATTCACAGTGGCCAGGACATGGGAGCAGCCAAAGTGTCCTACGATAGATGACTGGCTAAAGAAGCTGTGGTACATATATACAATGGAATATTACTCAGCCATAAGAAGAGATGAAATACAGCCATTTGCGACAACATGGATGGACCTCAGGATAATCATACTAAGTGAAAGAAGCCAGACAGAAAAAGTAGAAAATCACACGATATCACTTATATGTGGGATATAAACCTAAAAGCAACAAATAAACAGGATAAACAGAGACTCAGGGGCGTGGACAATGGGCTAGTAGTTATCAGAGCGTAGTGGGTAGGAAAGGAGGGGAGAGGTAGACAAGATAAAGAGGGACAAATATAGGGGAGTAGGATGAGGATGAAGTGGGTAAAGGAGATCAAATATATGGTAGCTGAAGGGAACTGGACTTTGGGTGGTAATCACACAATAGAATACATAGATGTCAAATTATAATGTATATCTGAAATTATATAATTATAGTATCCAATGTTACTAGTATATAGTATCCAATAAACGTAATTTTAAAAATTAAATTAATAAAGAAAAAGAATCAGGCTTCACTGGAAAAGTACAGACCCCAGATTGTAATGTAAGACCCTGGGCCTGGAGCCCACCCCTCACCCCTCTTCCCACCCACACCCCCCACACTCACACACACTTGATTCATAGAGAAAAAATAGGTACTAGTGTTTGTAGAGAGAAGAAATCAAGGGAATAGTAAGGACCAGAGGGAGCCTTCTGCTCTCTGGAGGTGAGGCTTGCATACTTCGGTCAAAACATCTCTATCCAGCCACTTTGACCACTACAGTTCTCTCCCTCCATTCTTTTGAACTAAATACACTGGAGATTCCACTGTGCAAATAACACTGCTCAAGTGAGTCACCTAGTCCTGGTTGGCATTTTTTTGCTGACTAAGTTTTTATCTAAAAAAGCCCAGAGACCTGTCACAGGCAATAATAGTGACAGCAGCAAGCACACATAGCACTTACTGTGTGCCAGTTGTTGGGCCATGCTGTTTCATAAATTCATTTAATCTTCACAACTGTTTGACCTGGATTTTATTATTATCACTACTTTATAATGAAAACACTAAGGCACACCAAAAGTAAAGTAACTTGCTCAAGGCCATACAGCTCATATGTCATAGAGAAAGCATTTGAACCCAGGAATTCTAGCTCTGGAATTCATGCTTTTAGGCATTGTATGGGACTTGTCCACATTTCTAAAAGGGGCATCAAATCTCCTATTCCATACTGGTCAAATGAGGCTTATGCAGTCTTGTCCTAACTCTTCCTTCTCTTCAAGAATAACAGAACCCACCCCAGTTCCTTTAAGCAGAATAAAAATTTATTAAAGGGGCTAAAAGAATCCTGGTGAGCGAATCATATCATACTTTGAATTCTGGGGCATGAGTCCAGGAACAAGAGGTGAGGACCTCCCAAAACTACCCAGAGACATGATGCCACGCCTGGCATTGGCATTGCCAGCATCATTCACAGGGCACTATCACTGCCACTTTGCCTCTGGAAGCTCAGAGTCTCTTGGCCACCATTCCCCACTACTCCTACCAACTGCTTCCTCAGGATTTTCCTCCTCAAATTGAAGTCATCGGTGGGTATGTCTAATACGCAAAGCCTCGGTCACATGCCAATGATGCTGAAAGTAGAGCAATTGAGCTCTGATTTCCATTTTGAGAAGGCAGAACTTATAACCTGGGACTCATCTTGATGTGGAAGGGTCTAAAAAATATGCTGCACACAGTGTTCACATCAGCCTTATTCATGATTGCCCCAAGCTGAAAACAAACCTGATGCCCATCAACATTAGAACAGATATGACAATGGTGGTATATCCATACAATGGAATAATACACAACAATGAAACGAATGAAGTACACTACAGGAAAAACTCTGGATAAACCTCAAAAATCTCATTATGTTGAGAAAAAAAGCCCAGCACCAAAGAGTGTGTAGCATATGATTCCACTTGCACAAAACTAAAAAGCAGGCAAAACTGACATATGGTGATAGAATAGTGGTAACCTGTGGATATTATTAACTGGAAGGGTGTATGAGAGCCATCTAGGGTGTTGATAATTTTCTAAATCATGATGTAGTCACTGGTTACACAGTTTTTTCACTTCATAAAAATTCATAGAGCTACCTGCTTAAGAGGTTTGCACTTTTCTGCATGTGTGCTGTATTTCCCTTAAAAATTTACGTACAAATATATGACAGGCAGCTACATAAATGATAAAACACAAATTTTCCTGTTGCCATCCTAAGTGATTGAGCAAATGAATCCTTTTGTTTGCATTCGTCTCCTGCTCAGGACCTTCAGTGGTCCCTTGCAGACTAGAGAATATCTAAGCCCCTCAACCTGTCCTGCAAGTCTTGTCTAGCCTCAGCCTGAGTTCTGGTCTATACTCGCCTGTCCTAACCCTAGGGTTGCCCCTGCTTTCACCTGGAAAGTCCTTGCTGGGAACTCTGAGAAACCCAATCTTCTCTGCATGGCTGACTGTACCTTACCTGTGCCCTGAGGCCACTAACCCTGTTTCTAAGATCCCCTCGGCCTCCTCTGAACTCCTGCGATTAAGATGAGTAACATCTACTTGACGACCAATGTTGTACTCCAAGCACCCTCGCTTAAAATATGACTTAATTTTTTTGCATCAATAATCTTTGTATACTTTTATTTTAATAACCAGATTGTGGACTTTTTGAAAAGCAATCAAAACTGATTCACCTATTTTTCCTGCAAAGTGTTGAACAGAGCGTGGCCCAGGCAAACAGTGTTTGGTAACTTGTAGAAACATGGATTCCGGCGAAAAGCTCCTGTTCAAGGTTCAAAGTTCAACATTCAAATCTGAAGTCTGCCACTTGGTGGCTGTGACTCAGGGAGTTGCTCAGCTGCTCGTGATCGTGATCATAGAACTTCTTTGAAAGGGTAGTTAATGATAACTTACACTTAGCCTGGCAGAGTAAGTGCACCATGCATGTTACATACAATTAATGATATCTTTTCATTCTTGTTTTTAAAAGAGCACTTTTAAAGGTTCCCCATGAACTGCAGGTCTCTGAACATAAAAATAAAGAGCCTGACTTTGGACATGGGAGAAGGAGCTTTGCTAGTGGAAGGCTCGAAGGAGAGGAAAGGTGGCTTGAAGGAGCCCTGTTTGTACCTCTCCTGTGGGCTCCAGGCCCCACATTGAGCAGTATTATAAATCTGATCCTGCCTGTCACCTTTCAGAATTTATGTAGGAATTCAATTGTCAAAATAATATTAAAATTTGTAGAGTTTGGCTGACTTTAGGTTTTAGTTTTTACCAAGTTTAACTGTGTGTGGCCTGTCCACAGCAGCATGAACATTAGAAGGCTCTTTCAGCAGAGGAGAAATGTCACCACTGAAACCATTTTTTAAAATGATTGATGGACATAATCTTATTGTCAGCAGAGACAAAAGCCATGTAATTTGAACCAAAGAAGTTGAGCCTGGGTGAGATTCCTCAGTGAGGATATGGGGAGCAAAAAGCAAGATAGAGATGCTCCCCGAAAATGTCATTTCAGCAAAATAAAGCCCGGTGGAGCCTCCTAACCCTCCAGAGATAGCACAGCGGAGGCAGTGTTGTTTTATATACAGGCTGGGGCTGGTCATGATAACGTTAGGAATAATATCAATCTCCAACTCTGAAGTCAAAGAAATCAGAATTCAAATCCTGACTCTGTAATTCATCAAAGTAAGACTCTGGGCAGCTCGATGAGTTGGTGCCTCAAAATCCAGTGAAAGTGTGTCCATTGATTTTCTCATCTGTAAGTAGGAATGGTGGTGGTGGTGGTGGTGATGATGATGATGATGATGATGACGACGACGACGACAATGACGACACTGACCTCACAGTGTTGTTGCAAGGATTAATGTATTTAAATGTTTAGCACATTACTTGGAACATAATGTGTCTTCATTAGTTAGCTATTATTATTCTACCCACATAACAATTCTACGCTCTTATTCTAAGAACACATTTGCTGGTCTTAGCAAAAATACCAAGAAATCAGCAGAAATCTCAATTATTTAACAGCCTCTTTCCTTCAGTCAATCTTTAGCCATTGCCTCCCTCATTCTTTTATTGTTCACAAGTTTGTAATCATGGAGAATAAAGCATATTCTGTTTGATAGAGTGATTGAGATTTCCTATCCTGGGGACAAGTTTCATTTCCTGGAAAGAATCACGTGGCGTTGCCCCAGGCTATCCTTTGGAGCCAGGAAAATTCCCTGGCAGTTGGCATTAGAGTATGTTTTATTTTGTTTTGTTCAAATTATAGTTCTCTCCTTTCGTGCTGAAATCAAATGTGAAAATTAGGTCTGGAATGCACATTCTTTTTATAAAATTGTGGTCTCTATGTAGCAGCAATCTCTAGGTCCTGACCCAGTCCGTAAGTTGTGATGTTTCTATTAATGAGGCAGTGTGAACCCGAGAGATTAGAAAGGAAACCTCAGAAATCCATATGCCCTGGCTGGTAAGAGAAATAACTTAAGAAGACTCAAGCTTGAGAGTTTTTACACTGTGTTACATATGCATTTCATTTACTTTTATTTGCTTTTATTTGCATGGGTGATGTGAACTTAACTGTCAATGAGTTTATTTATGTGACCCTTATGGTGGTGTAGTAGCTGGTATCTATTGCTGTGATTATTATTTCTAACAAAATTAGCTCCTATTGGTAACTGTAGCAGGTTTTCACTCACAGAGTACATCTATGTTTGTGCCATTTTAACCTCAAATACAAATTGGCAAGCACTGTAATTGTAGAAAAGAATAAGGAATCTGAATTACCAATTGCCTTTATGGAAAGACAAGATGTCCTGGGGATAGTTTAAACCTTATTTTTTAACAACATCTGAGGAAAAACTGAGAAATTGCCCCAACTCTGATAATAACCTCCACCCTCAATTTGATGGTGCTTTTTTTTTTTATTTTACAATTGAAGAGTTGACTTTAAACTCACAATCTCTTGGTTTTATTTCCTGTGTTGTTACTGTAGTTTTTCAGATTACTGAAATAAACTTAAAAGGAATGAACGCTAAAGATCATTTTAACTTTAATATATATTCAGTTGTCTTAATAGCAAGGAATATGTTTTTTTTTAAGAATAAAAATTAATACTGAAATAGCTTAGAAATCAAGATGTGGAAGAAATTATACTAGCACAGGGTCTCACAGAGTGGACTTCAGTGTGTTTAGAAGGCAGCCCTGCTCCCCACTATCCCACCAACATCACTTCAGCATGTTTGGGAAGGGAATTATGCTGATTAGAATTAGCACATTTCAACAGATGTTGAGACTATAGACAATTTTGTTTTTCCAGTTATTGAGACCCTCTTGGAACTTTATTACTAACTTTACTGTATGACATAATAACATTATCTCTTGAGCATTTACTGTCCTAAATTGTTGCAATGGTCAAGAAAAAGAAAAAATTCCTGTTTTTCAAATTCCTTTATCAAAGGCACTTTTCTGGTTAACTTTGGCCTGTCCTCACAGGAAGCAGCTGGACCTCTCCTGGGCCTTGTCCAGTTCCATTGGTGGCACCATTCTAAGTTTATCCTGAAAAACCTTGCCTACTTGGGCCTGGACCACTGTAATATTTCCATTAAAGCGTTGGCTGGGGCCTCTACTTAGGTAATTGAATAATACAATAGCTTTCCTCTGTATTTTTAGCAGACTTTTAAAAATATCAAAGTGTGCCCATATGTCATCTTGTAGGAATGACATTTAGGGAGTCATTTAGACATGGTTCTCAAAGCACTGGTTTATAAAAATTTCACTGGTCTTCTATGAGCGAAATAAAGACAATGTAGTAAATTTTCACTTATTAAATGTAATAAATTGCACTTATTAAAATTTAAAAGCTTATCTTTTATTCTTTTACATCTTTTGCCTTTTCTATATTAGGAATTAAAAGTGCCATTTTTATGCCAAATGGTAGTGATTGTAAATAGGTTTTTAAAAAAATATCCTTAGCAAAATAATTTTCTACTCTCAAAAAAAAGAAAAAAGAAAAAAGAAATCCACTGATCAGTTCTTTTCACATGCTACATTGTATTCAAGTAAATTTGGATGTGTTGTCTTCTCCACTGTATTTAAGAACCTTGCATGTACAGAAGCCATCCTTCTCTTGTTTTGTGCTTTGATTTCCCCGACAATGCCTGGCACTTCACATGCAGTAAGTGCTCACTAAGTTTTTGCTGTGTTGACTATAAACTACCCTCCATTCATAGGAAAATATCCCCAGGGGAAAAAGAAGGCTTGCTTTATTTCACAGTAACAAAGTGTTTTGATATTTGGTTATAACAGTGAAATAGAATGAAAAGGAATGTGGAGTGACAGGTTTGGGTGAATTCCTGACTCTGTCACTTTCCCATGAAACTCTTAAGTTTTTCATTTATAAACTTGGATTTCCTCACCCAAAAACTTTAACTGTAACATGTGCTTTACTTCTCCACGGACGTTGTTGTAAGATCAGATGTGCCTTTAGTGGACCACTCCTTGTCTACCAGGCACTCTATTTTGACCCACCTCAGACTCCGGTCCAGATCCTATCATGATTCTGAGGCAGCCAATAGTGTCCCCATCTCCAGGCTATAAAGCAGAGTCACAAAGGTGGAGTGTGGGACCAGCAGCCACTTTCTCCTCTGTACAGCAAAGTCCTGTATGTACTTGGAGCCTGAGGGAGTCACCCAAACAGAGATAAGACTAAAGACTTACATGTATTACATCCTCACTATGCACCAGACACTAAGCACTTCCACGCAAGAACCCTGGGAGATAGGCATTGTTATTGTAATCTTCATTTGTCAGAGGACAAAACTGAGGTACAGCTACTAATGGGAAGAGCTAAGAGTGCACCCTGGCAGTCTGGGAGGGTCACTTAGCCACTGCATCACACCTGTTTTTCAAGGTGAAGGGACAGGAGGCAGGAGAGTCCTGACAAAGCCTCCCTAGATCCACTCTCAACCTTCTCTGTTACACGAACCAATAGATCTCCTTTTTGTTGAACAAATTGTTATCGTCAGGTCAGAGTGCTCAGGATCACGGAAGGTCAGAACCACAAGGAGTATGAAGAATATATGCTCCATCCTCTCAGGAAGATGAGGAAATTGAGGTCCCATGACTTTCACAAACAAGCCAAGTGTTCTTAATGCCTCTCTAGCTTATTCCCCTCTGCTTCCTCTCTCAAAGCTTCTGACCAAAACACACACTGACCCTCCTGCTCTCATGCCATCACTTTCCTCTGGCTTTAAATTCTCTCATCTGTCCAGTTCCATCCCTTCTGTGAAGTTTTTGCAGATCCCCCCAGCCCATATTTCTCTTTCCTCTGGATTACCTTCGCAATGTCTCTATTAATCAACTGTATTCACAGGTTGACTATTGGGATCTTTAGTGTTGATATTTAACTCTGGTTTCTATTTGATTCATGTACCTGATCCTCGATGGCCATCTTGACTAAATTTCTTAAAGGATAGGAAATTCTCTTTATTTTTCTTTTGTAGTTCCCAAAGCAGAGAGCACCAACACCTTACACACAATTAATATGGTGGGCTGACCCTTTACTGTTATTCATCTTCCTGTCACATGTGCTACTTATTGCCTTATTCCAAGAAAGTCAGTAGCCTTCTCACCTTATATGCTTTTTAGCAGGGTGGCCCAAGTCTCCTGCCCAGTCAGGCCTGCTCCAGCTCTGGTCTAGTGATGCTCAGGCCTTCCAGCCTCAGTCAGGAGTGGGAAAAACCCAGGCACTTGGCAGCCCTGTGACAGATAAGCTGTCATTTGGGAACTCGGTGTTCCTCTATATGAACTGGACTAATGCACAACCTAGATATGTCACTAAATAAACAGCTGCAATGTCATCAAAGTTACATCAACTCCTTTCTTTAGAATACAGTTGCCAAGAACCTCATGAAAAAAAAAAAAAAGATACTGTCTAGAAAACCTGAAGGCTGTGACCTTTAGGAAACATTAAGTATAGAAATAGTGTCCAGAATCCAAAATGTTGAATGCAATTCTATTAGGCTATATAAATGAATAAAACTTTTGGTCTTTCCCAGTCAGAATGAAAGAGCTCTATTTTTTGAGTATTTTCTGTAAGTCAGACACCCTACCAAATGCTTTAAATCTCATAACAAAGTAAGGGTTGTTCCATTTTACAGACTAGGGAGCTGACATCCCTAGAGGCTCAGATACTAGCTCAGGATAACACAAGTGGGGAGTCAGAGAGGGCAAATGGCCCTTTAGCAGGTACTTGGAACCCATTTTTTAAACACTTCAGTAATTTAATCATCTCATCACTAGTATGTGTATGATATTTACTCCATTATGCCCCTCATGAATTTGTTGTAATGTGAATCACAGCAAAGATTCTTCCATTGACATGGGTTTCAATTCTGAAATGGAAACAGCTTAATGTTTCTAATTACGAGTGGACTAAAAAAAAAAAAAAGAGTAGATGAGTATATTTTACCACAATTTTAAAAAATCACTGAAGATGTAGATGCTCATAATAAAAATAGTACCACAAATATAATGAGTGGAAGAAAAATTGCTAGTAATTCTTTTCTACTTAGGAATGACTGATTAATAGTAAAGAGTTCTTTTTTTAATGAGAAAATAACTTCGTTTGTGGGAGTGGGCAAGCATCCAAGTCTCAGAACTTCTGTAATTGCTTCTCAGTGCTGGTGGCCTTGGTGACCACTGAAAAGCATACAGTCTTTTCAGAAATGCGCACTCGCCCACCTTGATGATGTTGCCGATCTGGATGTCCAAAATCAAGGGGACAGGTGCATGGACATGTTCTTGTGTAGCTTTTTGAAGCGTTTGTACTTTTGAATGCAGTGGAGGTAGTCTCAGTGGATGACAACGGCCCTCTTGCATCTTCATCTTAGTTACCATGACTGACAGAATCTATCCTCTGATAGAGACATCACCAGTTAGGGGGCTTTTCGTGTCAATGTAAGTGCCCTTGATGGCCTCCATGGTGTCTTGAAGCCCAAACTGATGTCATATCAAGGGAGCTTCTCCTTGTCAGTTTTTCCCAACAGAACCCTCATGTTATTTTGAAAGAAGGCTGGCAGCTTTCTGTAGGCATGCACAATCTGAACATCTGTCATCTTCCAAGCCCTCTGAAAACAGAAGAGCTGCAGCAGCCTCTGGTTCTGTTAATAAAGTGTTCTTTAACAAATTTAAATTCCTCTGCATTATCATAGATCTGTAGTGATCTCTCAGGAATGCTAACCCTGAATGCCATGCTTTTCTTTTGGCAAATTTGTTGCTATATTTTTATTTTGGTTTCACTGATTTTTGAGATGAAAGAAGGATTAAAGTCAAAGTATTGGCAAATTCACACAAATCTATGATCTAAACTACTATATGCACCTGAATCAACAGTTTTTCTCTTTGTGCCCAGAAGACTGAATGTTCAAAACAATATCTTTATGTTGATCAGGTAACCAAAAGAAACGGGACACTTCAGGGCAAGGAGGATGATGCTAAATGTCAGTGCAAGGTGGAAAATCCAGTCTTTCTAAACCTAGTGAAGTCGTCCGGCTCTCCATGTAAACAAAAATTTTTTTTTATAGACAGCTGATTGCTATTGAATATTAAGTCTAAGAAGCAAAAAAAAAAAAAGTCAAGTATACATGCTTTCTACTTATGCTGCTGAATGCACCTATATTCCAGCCGACATACTACTTATCTGAAAAAAAGGCATATTTTAACCTCTGATAACATAACATACAAAGGAATTGCTATATAACATGAATTTAGGGCCCATCTTTATAATTTAAGAGGATATGATAACCTAAACATTGAAAAAGATACAGCAGAATTATTAAAGAAATGGAAAAAAAGCCTTTAGAATTTGAGTTATTGTGCCTGGACTGAGAAGGCTGAGGTGACTAAAACTGTCTTTGAGATATAAAAGGCAAGTGTTAAAAGATAAGCTGGGGAATATTAAAATTTTGAGCAAAAACCCTGTTTTAACCCGCAGTGTTAAACTGGAAGTGGCTAGGAGTCCTCCACAGACAGAAGCTAAGGGAAAGACTTATAGAGAAGAGATGGAAGCAACACAGGTAATCATCTGATTGGCTACAGCTTAAGCATCTGCCTTATCTGGGAAAGCCTAATTGGCTGTTTGTGACTGGCTGTCCTTGGGTTTTGATTTCTTAATCTTGAGGCGTTTCCAAGCTTAGGTTTGGGTTTGTTTACATTGGCTGCTAAGGTATTAGATCTACCTTATCCTGTGGCCTCTTTTTTTAACATTACTTTGAAGGACTATGATAAACTTTCCATATTTACCAATTGCAAATCATTATTATTTAAATGGAATTTATAATATCTCTAAACTTGGATGTGTAACTGGAAATGGGATATAATCCCACAAAGCTAATAATAGTCATATCTGATCCAATGGTTCCTATCAAAGTGATTCAGCTTATTTTAATTTAAGAGGCCCCATCATGATCATCTCATTAGCACAAACTATGAGGTCTGAGGGGCCCACCATGAATAACAAAGACTATCCCTGGAAAATTCCAAGGGGCTGAGGTTACCTCCCAGGACCTAGGGACATAGGCCAGCCCAATTCTTTATTATACAAAATTACATATCTGATAAGGGTCTAGTGTCCAGAAGACATAAAGAACACTTACAACTGAATAAAAAGGCAACTCAATTAAAAAATGGGTAAAGGATTTAGACATTTTTCCAAAGAACTTATATAAATGGCCAATCAGCACACGAAAAGATACTTAGCATCATTACTTCATTACCTCCCTTGGTCATGATGTATTCTTATATTTTTGGATTTATTTTGCTAATATTTTCTGCAATACTTTTTAGTATAAAAGTTTGTTTCTTATTGAATATATTTTGCCTTATATCCAGAAACTATATTGAAATCTCCATTCCTTTTTGACTGAGGTACCAGAAAAAAGGCAATATGGCTTATCTCCTATTCTCTCTTTTCTATCTATATTTTCCAAACCTCCACCAAGGAGTCCTGTACTTTGGAAGTAATTAGGCAAACCTCACACCTTGGTCCTTATTTAGTTCCTTGAGTCCATTATCCACCACTTATAGTCTGAGAAATGAAGGGGACAGTTGATTGGCTTCTCAGACCTCTAACAGGCCTCACACTGTAAGATTAACCATACTGTGCCTCCTGCTATATACGTTCCGTGATTGATTGATCCTTATTTTTCAAAACTTAAGTAACATGCCATCTCAGCTAGATGACTTCCCTGAATTTCTCCCCCTCTTCTCAACCCATTTTGATTTGAGTGCATCTCCCATGTGTCCTCCTGTACTTATGTACATCTCTGCCACAGGTGGCATTCATTACATGGTATTGTTATGACACATAAATAATATAATGTAGTGATTGATGGTATGGACACTGGAGTCAGAATATTTAGATTTAAATTCTGCCTTAACTTCTTATAAGCTTTGTGACTTAAAAAGTTTCTTAAATTCTGTGTTTCCGCTTCCTCGTCCATAATATAATAACACCTCTTACATAAAGTCATTGAGAGAATTAAATAAAATATCTACAGCAGTATTATGTGTTTGGCACATAGTGATTGATCAATAAATATTAGCTGTCAATAGTTTTTTTTTTTTTTTAATTTCTAGTTTATCTAGCAGGTAGTAAACTTCTTGAGGGCAGAGAGCTTTATCTTATTCTTTGTCTTTCTCCAGCACTAGTACATGTGCCTGGCACACAGTAGGGGCTCAACAAATGCCTTGTTGGTTTTGAATATAGAGAGAACAAGAAGTCTTTGTTCCAGGGGCAAAGCTAAACAACAAAAAACTTCAGTCTATCTCGCAATGCCCACTGTTCTTTTTGTGTCTCTCCAGAATCCAAGTGTCCTTTGGGACTATCCATGGTGCTGACCTTTGCCCAGTTGTTTTAAGTAACCAAAGCCTTCCTCAACAATTCATCCCTACCCTCTATTGACATAATATCTCTCCAGCACTCCAAATCTGACTGAGCATGCCATCACCTCAATGCACCAATGACTAAGGCATTTTAGTAACCCTCCTTGCTGTGTTCCTAAATCTGCCAGTGGACCCTTCTTTCCTAAATCTTACCCTGTTCAACTTCTCATAACACCACCACAAAAGCAGCTAACTTTCTTCTCTTCTCCCAATTATTCCCCTTCTTCCTCTAATGTGTTTTATGCTTTAATTCTCCACTACCATGTTACTCTTGTTTTTTCTATCTTTGCCTCCTTCCCCAACTATAATGAAAAAAAAAAATTCATTTGGTGTCTGCTTCATTATCACTGACCTTCCCCCACCCCCATGCTCTAAAAAAATTTCTTTGTAATGGTGGCATATTTTGTCTAAATGGAGAGAGAGAGAGAGAGAGAGAGAGAGAGAGAGAGAGAGAGAGAGAGAGAGAGAGAGAGGAAGTAGGGGAGGCCTTCCATGGAAGAAGAGCAAAAAACAGGATTTTCAGACCTAGGGAGCAGTTGTAAGTTTGGCTTCTAACATTTACCCGTTTAAAATAAGTTCAAATATAGATTATCCTTATGTCAAAGCTAAGGATAAGGGTGTTTATGGGGTATGTTGTGGAGACAGGGCTCTGACTGGGGGTTAAAGCCCAGGTGGGAAATGCCTCAAGGATGAACTTTGGTTATATCACTGGCCTGTGTGGGACCAGATTGGCCAGCAAGACAGTTTTTTGTTCCAGATAAACTCTGCTAGAAGAAAGGCATCCAAAGAAAGGGAGAGTTCTGAGGGATTTTTTTTCTCCATGGACCTACTTAAAAGAAATTCAGCTACATTCACACACAGATAAAAAGTCATCACCATCTTTGAGTAAAAAATCAAGAGCACTTATGTATGCTGTTCCTAACATTGCTATAGCAAAGTGCAGTCAACAAATATGTCCTAGTCAAGGACCTGAAGTGAACCATGTTATGGTTCAAATGTGATGAACTGAGAGCTAGGGGTGGGCTGAGCCTGCTTCTAATTATTTATATGATTGCAAGCATTTATAAAATGTTTTTAAAGGCAACTAATATGCATGCAGCATTATTCGCTATTGTTTTCATTAATGGAAGTAATTGGTGTGGGAATTTTTTGTTTTATTTTGTTTTGCATTTTAAAGTTAATACTACTTGGAGCTAGGCATTTTTTCTAAGATCTTCATATGCATTGACCCAATCAATTCCCAAAGTAACCCAATGATCTATCTAGGTACTATTATTAAGCCATTTTACGTGTGAGAATTGGGGTGCACAGAAATTAAGTAACTTGCCCAAAGTCATACACTGGAGTAAATGGCTGTGTCCTTTGAGTCAGGATTCAAATCCAGATATTCTAACTCTAGAGTTTATGCTCTTAACCCTGGTTCTCCCCTGAACCTTTTAGGGAACTATGTGTAGTGGGGCCATCTTTCTGCAGTATAGGAACTGGGTGAACCTGCCTTACTTTAAATACATTTAAACCCAAAGTCAAAGACTCCTTAAAGTGAAAATAAGGATTATATAAATAAAAAAAAATGCAATTAAAAAAAGCTGCAAACAGGGAGAGCAAGTTGTCACTTTGTGATTCTGTTTCAATCCACCCTGTATGGGGAGCCTCTTCTTAAAATTTCTGGGCATTTCTCAGGTTTATCCCTTACGATTTAACTCTTTGAAATTATGGAATTTATTTGAGCAAAATCTCTGTCAAGTCAGTCTACCCTTTCTTTCCCTGTGCTTCACTTCCTGTAGTTTATAAGGCATCCTGAAAAATGGGCCCTTCCCTCTGCTGGTACTGAAATTTGCTCCCTGCTCCTCCTCACTGTAGGTCACACAAGCTGTTTTTGGGTGGATGGGTCACCCCTGGCTTGGGCTGATCACTGTCTGATCTAAGTTCTCACCTCTACTTTCTCTTCTTTTCCCCAGTGAGTCCAACACTTTGGGGTTATCTTTTCCCTCTTGCCTTCTCCTATTCCCAGGTGAATTAATTCCTTCTCAGGAAATCTCTGTCTCCCATCCACTCCTTCAGTAATTCCCTTCTTCTTTCACCTTTTTTCTTCCCCACCCATTTCCACAGGAAAATATCTCCCACAGATGTTCTTCATTCTTCCTATAAACCAACCAACTAGATCTTTGTCTCCCCTGTTTGCTGCTGGAGCAGCACCTGTCACTTACTGGACAATCAATACTATATCTGTTCAACTGATGAAAGGACCAAGAGAGACTAAAGTCAAGACTACTTGATTAAATCAAAGTGTCTGTAATACAACTATCTCAAGCAAGAAGAAAGCCACTGTTTTTCACTTTTTAAAACTTTATTAAATTAACATTTAGCATCTTGACCGGGTTGCAAAAAAAAATATTAAAGAATATTTTGAAACTACATCAAGCTGTTTAAAGGGAAACATATAATAAAAGAAACAAGTGTCATTTATCATTCCACTGTCATTTCTGGAATTATTGTAGGATTTCTCTACAACCCCATCTAGTTAAATTTGGTTTTCCTTGACAATCAGGAATTGTCAAGGAAATGTTTTTAAAGCTTTTTTCTTATTCAATTGCATTTACTTTCTGGCTGCTTAAGAATAGCAATATTCTGCTCCTACTCATTGCAATGTACAGAACTTTGGTTATATTCTGGGGGAAACAGGCTTTTATGAATGAACCTAAAAACCCAAGTGCCTCTCTTAACTTTGTTTCCATGGGGAAATGCATCTCAAATAATCAGCTGATACACAGACTGTTAGAAACCAAGCCTTTTGTACACCAATGGCTGTCTGGAACATCAAGGGCCTATCGCTTTTATTTGTCACACAGTATGCAGCAAAAGCAGTTAAATGTACATTTCCATGCAACCATCCTTCTCCCAAGCACAGATGTTTCAAGTTTTCTCTGAGAGGATGGAAGAATGAAATGCTCCAACAACAAAAGACTACAATAAATCAACAAGGTGAAATAATCATTAAACTCCTTAAGAGCTCAGTGTGTTAATCCATCCAAAGAAAATTTTATGAGACAATGTGCAGAAACATTTTTTTATAAAACTTTTCTGATTTGAGGCATAAATCTAAGAAAGAATGCTAAGAACTTACAGATGCTGAGTGGCAACAAAACTTGACATATGGGTAGTCTAAACATAAAATGGAGGATATAAAAAGTGTAGCCAATTACTATCTAATTTATACTAAGCAAATTAAAATTGGATAATACAAATTAAAAAAATAGAAAGTTGTTTTGGTAAATATAAATTTGATCCAGTCAGGAAAAAACTATTAGCTTAACAGCAACTTATCTGTTTTTAGTGAATTTTTCAAAACAGCTACGAGGGTTGATTTAAATACCTATACAAGACATTTACAAGTTGAAACAAAGCACATGGTTACGCTGAAAATCAAAAAAGAGACCAAACAAGTATCAAAACACTTTTAACAAAAGTAAAATATGTATAAAATGGAGATAAAACAGTTGAGATATTAATGTTTCCAGAAGCCTGAAATTAAAGTAACACTCTTACACCATGTCCAGAAGCCATACTCGGCTATGATAACAACAAAAGACCTAGAAAACTAAAGAATCATCACATTTCTGAGAACTCTTCTAGGATCCACAAACAGATATAAGAAAAAGATTAAAAACAGCAAAACATGGTTTGTGGAATAAAAACAAGGAACATCTGGAAATAATGGGGAACAGAACGCCAAAATGGAGGCTGTTCCAAGAAACTATGAAAAGACCAAACTTACGTTGAGCATTTAGATGCCTATCTACATCCATGGTCTACTCTGTGGTGGCTGCTGCTTCCCATGACTGTGACTGGGAGCAGAGGAATAGCCTTGCTTCAGAGGACTAACATCCGCAATACTTTACTCCTTGAGGCTTAAGCCGTAAGGTCCCCTGCACTATTCATGCCATTGAGTCAGCTCCAACTCCTGGCAACCCTATGAATGAGTGATGTCCAAAATGTCCTGTCCTCAGCTGCACTGCTCAGCTCCTGTAGACTCATGCCCATGTCCTCTTTTGTGGAATCAATCCATCTCATATTGGGTCTTCCCCTTTTCCTGCTGCCTTCTACTTTTCTCAGCATTACCGTCATTTCCAAAGACCCCTGCCTTCTCATGACATGCCCAAAATAGGACAGCTTCAGTTTTGTTACTTTTGTTTCCAGTAAAGTTTAAGGCAGCTTTAGGATACACTATAACAGAAAGCACTCAAGACAAAGGCACTGGCAGCTCTTCTGGCTTGACTATCTTTTGCTGGAGAAATCTCATATTGGGATTTGGTCTCCGAAAACCTTACTTTCACATTAGGGAAAAAAAAGTAGGCCCAGGTAGCTTCTAGAACTGCCTAGAGATACGGACCCTACACCAAACGGCCACAGGGAGCTGAGAGCTATGTTCAAGTGCATACACCAAAGAGGACGTCAAATTAAGTAAAACTCCCAAATTCCTTTGACTTCCATTGTAGATTTCTTTCTTTTCTTTTCTTTTTTTAACTGATAAATCTAAGGCCTATCTAGGGCAGTCATAAAGATAAACCCCTTGTGAAACTGGCCAAGTGAACAATGCTTTGTCCACACACATTCTATCAGGATACATTTGGCAGCAAGCAATAGAAAAATCAGACTTAAGACTTAAACTGTAAGGACATTAATAGTTCACTAAGAAGCCCAGGTAGGCAGACCTAAGGTAGATTTGGTGATTCAATTATGTCATCAAAAACCCTAGCTCCTTTTGCTCTTGACTCCACAGCTCTCAGCACCTTGGTGTGAAGCCTCATAGCCACAGTTCCAAGCATCACATTGTTACATTACAGCTTTCAGAGCTAAAAGTGGAAGTAGACAAAAACAATTTTCTGCATGCTGCTCTTATCAGAATTCGCCAGCAGCTTCCCCTTAAATCTCATTGTTCCAAACCGAGTCACATATTCATCCTTAAACCAATTCCTCTCAAGGAGGAACCGAGTTGCTATGATTAGCTTAGACTAATCAAATCTTGGTGGGACACGTCACTGGAATTCAGCACACTGCAGCCAGAAATGAAGTTGTGATTCTGTTAGGATGGAAGGAAAAGGAAACCATGTAAACCTGGCCTTCGGAAAAGGGTAACTAGGTAAAAAAGAAGGCTAAGCAAAATGTTATACACACTACATAAACGTTTATGATGTTACTGTTATGTGGGTGGAAACATGCAATAGTCAGGATAGGCTCAGTAATACGGAAGGAACAAACGACCCCAAGTAAACGGTTTATTCCCTGTTTATGTTACCTGTTTCTCACAGGTCCACTGCAACTCTTCTCTACTCATAGATCCAGGCTCACAAAGCAGCTATGGGATGTTGCTGGTCTTGTAGCAGAGGAATAAAAGACATGGTGAATCAGATGCTGGTTCTTCATGTTTCTGCTCCAAAGTGACACATGTCACTTCTGCTTACAATTTATTGCTCAAAGCAAATCATTTGGCTATGCCTGATTTCAACAGCCAGGGAGATAAATCCTTCTGCAGGAAGTTGAGCTCCAGGAGGAGCAACAAATATTTTGAATGATAAAGCAATCTATCAAAAAGATGGCCATTATTCACTTCAATATGGTCATGTACATTTGTGACTCAGCATTAAGCTTTTGTAAAACTACAGCCTTGATTTTTTCTGTTCCATTAAAAGCATAGCAGCTGGAGCTTACCATTTACCCTAGGTTGATAAGCTACCTAAAGAACTATGTAAACATAAAATGGAATTTTTCTTCTTACATTAAAATTTTAAAAATAAACAATGCAACCATATTGAAAAAAATATAAAACAGCCATTTGAAAAATACCATTTCCTGAGCTTCATTTCCTTTTTCCCTCCTCAGCTTTAAACCCTTCTGAGGGCAGAAAGGATTTTTAACTGTTCCCCTAACACCTCAGGTTCTCTTTTTTTATCTAGACTTAGGCTGGCTCAAGGCATAGCTCTGACACAGCCTAATCTTTCGCAGTTTTGATATGGCCTCCTTGGAAAAAGCATAGTATTTTATTTTTGAGAAGCTTGTTTATACTTTGGGCAAATCCCACACCTTCTAAAGCTCTATTCGAGTCCTCCCAGAACTCGAGCTATTAAACTCCCTGTGAAGCAGCTCTCTCCCAGGCCATTCTTTCCTTCACGTTTGGCTCCTGTGTCCTCAGGAGGAGAATCAGGGTAATTACTTAACTATCTGTGATTTCTCTAATTAATTATGGGTGGAAAAATTGCTTTTCTTGTCGTCTAGGGCTTGGCAGAAGCATTCAAAGCAAGCTTTTTGCATATAGAGCATATTATAACTTATTTTGTGGTTAGCTAAGTTCTGTGGCAAGATGGTATACAAAAATCATAAGTCACTTTTTGAACAGTAAAAGATAAACTTCTTTAAAGAACTCAAGATGAACTCAAGATAAATAAGAAATACATCAGACATTTTCCCCCAGTGTTTATAAATCAAGAATACTATGTAAAGCAACATTATGTGATCTAAGTTTTTATTGTGTAAAATATAAATTTTACTATTTTAATCATTTATAAATATATGGTTCAGTAGCAGTGAGTACATTCATATTGTGCAACCATCACCAACATCTATTTCTAGAACTTTTTCATCATCCCAAAGAGCTCTTTACCTATTAAACAATAATTCCCCATTATTCTATTCTCTAAACCACCATTCTACTTTCTGTCTCTATGGGTCCCAGGTCTGGCTGTGATCCAGGCTCGCAGCTAGGGGTAAAACTCTGGATTTAAAATGTTACATTAATGGAGTAAGACACCTGCACCTAACTTTTGCAAGTATGACTCAGCTTATCATTTATTATGCATGTAATTATTGTGCCACTGTTGTTCTTCTATGTACATAAAGCCCATGCAGTCCAGAAGCGTGTGCTCCCCGCAATGAAGTTGGTGACTGCTGTTTCATTCTCATGTCGGCTCTCCTTGCATTTTTTTCCACTTGGCATCTCACCACTGAAGCCCTCCCTTCTTAATCAGCTCAGTGCTGACAGTATCAATGAATTTTACAACTCCAGGTCCATTATATAACTGAAATCATACAGTATTTGTCTTCTTGTTACTGGCTTATTTCACTTAGCATTATGTATTCAAGATTCATCCATGTTGTAGCATGTGTCAAAATCACCTTCATTTTTAAGTCTATTAACTTTATTTGTGAGGATTTCCAAATGTTACTGAATTTTAGTTCAATTCCATTTTAGTGAGAAAACATGTTTTGCATTATTTTAATTATTTTAAATTTGTTAAAGTTTGTTTTATGACCAGAATATGATCTATCATGGTCAATATTACACATGCATTTGAAAAGAATGTTTGGAGTGAAATGATCTATAAAATTAGATCAGGTAGGTTGATGGTGTCATTCAGGACTTCTATATTCTTGCTGATGTTCTGTTTGCTTGTTCTACTGATTACTGAGAGCAGTAATGAAGTTTCCATCTATAATTTTGTATTTATCCATTTTATTTCAGTTCTATCCATTCTTTTTTATGTATTTTGAAGCTTTGTTATCACCTGCATACTCAAGATTGTTATATCTTTTTAGGAAATTAATCATTTTATTATATGTAATTACTTCTTTATGCTCATTAATTTTCCTTTTTCTGAAGTCTTCTTTGTCTAATTAACACAGCCACTCTAGATTTCTTTGGATTAGACTTTACATGATATATCTTTTTCCATCTTTCTGTTTTTTACTTATATTACTTAAAATGGACTTATTATATAGTATGTAATTGAGTAATATATCTTTAACCAAAGTGACAAACTCTGTCTTTTAACTGATGATTCTAGAACATTTACAGTTAATGTATATAAATGGATCCTTCATTTTGTTTTCACTTTATCCCCTATTTTTCTTCATTCATCCATTTCTCTTATTCTGGTTTCTTTTGAATTATTTGAAAATCTCTTAGCTTTCTATTTTAATTTATCTTGGCTTTTTAAACTATACACTTTGTATAATATTTTTTACAAATACTCTGAAGATTAAAATACACATATTTAAATTTGATAGTCATATTAATATTTTATTACCCCAAATGTAATGTAGGCAGCTTTCAACCATATGTCCTTTTATATTCTATATGCACTCTAAATAGATATATCTGTATACACTATAGATACAGTGTATTTTGCCTTCATTCCTGAATATTTTCACAGAATATAGAATATGTGTTGTATATATATCTATCACATCTACATATACTAAAACATCCTGCCACTGAATGTCATACTGTTTGCCTACATCTATTATACATATTTTAAAGAACTCAGAGGAGTAAAAAGCATTGTATTTACCCATATATTTGCTATTTCTGTTGCTCTTTCTTCCTTCTTGAAGTTTCAAGTTTCCCTCTGTTTTCATTTCCCTTCTGCTTGGGGAACATTTTTTAGCTTTTTTTAGAGCAGATGTATTGATAACAAATTCCTCATTTTTCCTCCCTCAGAGAATTCCTTTGCCTTCATTCATGAAGGATATTCTCACAGAATATAAAATTTCGGTTGACATTCCTTTTCTTTTAGCATTTAATAAATGTTCCACTGTTTTCTGGCTTCCATGATTTCAGTTAAGAAATCCATAGTCACTTGAATCATTTTGCCCCTACTATATGCAATGTACCATTTCTCTCTCTAGTCTTTCAAAAAATTTTAATTTTCAGCAGTTTGGTTATGATTCACCTGGGCAATTTTTTGTTTATTTTACTTTGGGATATGCTGAGTTTCTTGGATCCTTATAGTCATGTCTTTTGCCTTCATCCTTTATTTTTCAATATTTAGCTGCACTAATCTCTTTATCATCTCTTTCTGAGACTCCAACATATGTATACATTTTTATATTGTCCCATAGGTACATGAGGCTCTGATTTTTTTCAGCCTTTTTTCCTCTCTGATATTCAGTTTGGATAATATATATCGATATTGATCTAAAGATTCTGACTTTTTCTTGTCATCTCCATTCTGCAATTGAGACTATCTAGTGAATTTTTATTGCAATTATTATAGATTTCAGTTTGTACATATCCATTTGATTATCTCCTATCCCAACTTATGCTTTATTTTTACTTAGAAACATATTCCCAGCTAAGTACATATCAATTGACTTTATTCTTTAAAAAAAAAAAAACTGTGGCAAAATATACACAAAATTTACCATCTTAACAAATTCAGTAGTGTTAAGTACATTCACTCTGTGCAACCAATCTGCAGATCTCTTTTCATCTTGCAAAACAAAAATTCTATGCCCACTAAACAACTCCCCATTCCCTCACCACCTCAATGGTTCTTTCTTATAACTTATATTTTTCTGTAGAACCATAATTTTTATTTTTCTACTCATTTTGAGAGTGCTCTCTCTTACTTCTTGGAGCCGGGCAATAATACTTAAAAGTTGTTGTCTGATAAGTCTTAACAATTTAAGCCATTTTGAGGTTGGTTTTTCTTGAGAGTTGTTGAAACTTTCCGGGTTCTTCATATATTGAGCACTTTTGAATTATTCCTAAATGTTTTACATACTATAATTCACTGGGTCCCATTAAAGTCCTTCAGTCAGTGTTTATTCTACTGGTTTAACTGATCAATCTAGTTGATTCAGGCCAAACGTTCTGACATACAATCATTAGACTATGTATGGTTTTATCACTTCAATTTTCAAAGCCTTTGCAGTGTTATTGGGATCTGTCTCCCACATGTATCATTCAGGTGGTCAAATTTGAACCTGGTGGTGGTCTACGTAGAAGCTAGTTCTCAAAGTATATTGTTTTGGGTCAGTTCTATACATGAGCAGCTTGGAGTTGAGCCTAGGACTCTACACATAGCTTTGTAAGGATATTTTCCTCAACTTTAAATCAAAGAATAAATTAAAACTGCAGTTGTATCATGCTGGGAAATTAAGTACAATAAAAATATTACAATTAATAGGATTATACCCACAGCTGTATTTAGAGGAAAATTCAAAGCCATAAAAACATTTACTTACAAGTATAGTTGTTAAACATGAGGACTCTGGAGTCAAAATGCCTTCGTTTGAATACTGACTTACTCAGTGCTTAGAGCCCAGTTGTGTATGATCATGCTTAAGTTACTTGCTTCCCTCTAAGATTGTATTTCCTTATTTGAAAAACGGACATAACATCTCTGAAGATTACTGTGATGGTTAAATGAGAAATAAGCTTAGCACTTAGCAGAAAGTAATCACTTAAATAATATTAAATGTTATTATAAGAAGTTAGAAAAAGGATTGATCTCTCTCTTTCTCTCTCAAAATAAAGGAAAGGGAGAGTAAGAGGAGTTACAAATTTTAGACATTTTCTCAATGAAGGAAGTTCTCAATCAATTCTTCATTTGCTTTCAGTAGGCTCTAGGACTATCATAACCTATTCTAAGCAATGACGTAATCGTGGACCTTGCCCCAGGAAAAACAATCCTTTAGGATTTTTCTCTTAGACACAATTTGTTAGACTCTCTTGATTCTACATAAGAAAAGTTTTAATGTTTAGAGACTATCCAAAATTAGATTGAATTAGGTCTCCCTAAATATATAATGATATTTAACTAATATCGTTATGTAACTAAGTATATTCAAAATGCTTTAAATACTAGTATTGTGTGATTTCTTATTTGAATGATTTAGTCATCTCTACCAGTCAGGCTCAAACTATATCTTATAAAAAATATTTGATATCCATAAGCATTTTATAGTTATTAAGCTCTTGCTCATTCATTTTTCTAAGTGACTCTTAGAATAATCCTATGAAATAAGCAAAGCAATTATTACTATTCTGATTCAAATTTTACAGAGTAAAAAATAGTGTCTCAGAGGTATTTTATATGACTTCTTTAAAGATACTAATGGCAGGGCCAGCCATTAGTATCTTGTCAATACTCTATGTCAAGTATTCTTTGCATTGAGCTGTGGAACTTCAATTGTATGCTATTACATGCAGTGTCACTCATATTTCAGTTAATGATCAGGCATGTCATAATTAGATGAATGTTCTTGGAGCCTAAAGAAAGGCTTAGTGCCACTGGGTCCATCAACAACTCATTTCTGACTAAGGTTATCATGTTTTTGTACCTATAGTGAGGGAACATTTTAGACTCTACCTTGTGTACCAATCAGTACCTAAGCTACTGATCATTGGAAAACTGTAGTTTTAGATTGTGGAGCGGAGTTGGTAATAGGGAATATTTGCATTATCTCCCTTCCTGATTATGCTATATATTGCTTTGAATATTATTTAGATTATAAAATACCATTATATCAGAAACCTTATGAACAGTTTGAGGTGCTCTTTATAGACACTCCTTTAAATCTCATAACACAAAGATGCAACTTTAAATGTTTGCTTTTTTTTTTTTGCCTGATATTCTGTTAAAAAGAAATCCAAAGAGTCTGGAGAAGTTAAAGGCCCACTGTTATTAGAGAAGTGCTTCTTCTGATGAATAAAAATTTGAAGGCATTATGACCATGGTTCTCAAAACTCGATTCTTAAACTGTCTGCATCAGGATCACTTATGTTACTCATCTTAAAAATAAAGTCCCTTCTCTGTACTTTCTGCTAAATTTTTCTGTGAACCAAAAACTGCTCTAAAAATAAAATCTATTTAAAAAATGAATCTAGATATAGACCTTATACCCTTCACAAAAATAAACTCAGGATGGAACATAGACCTAAATGCAAAACTAAATTGTCTCAATGATAACAGGAGAAAATCTAGATGACCTTAGGTACAGTAATGCTTTTTTAGATACAACATGAAAGGCATGATCTATAAAAAAAAACAGTTAATAAGCTAGACTTCATTAAAATGAAAAACTGCCCTGCAAAAAATACTGTCAGGAGATTGATAAGCCACAGACTGAGAAAAAATATTTACAAAAGACACATCTCATAAATGACTGTCATCCAAAATACACAAAGAACTCCTAAAATTCAACAATAAGATAATGAACTACCCAATTAAAAAAAAAAATGAGCAGAAGGCCCAAACAGACACCTCACCAAAGAAGATATACTCATGGTAAATAAGCGTACAAAAAGATGCTCAGCATCATATGTCATTAGGAAATTGTAAATTAAAACAGTGAGATGTGACTACACATCTATTAGAATAGCCAAAATCCAAAATACTGACAACACTAAGTGCTGACGAGAATGTGGAGCAACAGGAACTCTCATTTATTGCTGTTGTAAATCCAAAATGGCACAGCCACTTTGGAAAACATTTTGGCAGTTTCTTAAAATGTAAATATACTCTTACCATACATTCTAGTAATCACACTCTTTGATATTTACCCAAATGAACTTAAAACTATGTCCATACTAAAACCTGCACAGATATTTATAGTAGCTTTATTCATAATTGCCAAAACTTGGATGCAACTATGATGTCTTTTAGCAGGTAAAAGCATAAGCTGTTGTATATCTGGAGAAAGAAATATTATTCAGGGCTAAAAATAAGTGAGCTATCAAGCCATGAAAAACATGGAAAAAACTTAAATACATAGTACTGAGAAGCCAACCTGAAAAAGATGTATACTATATGATCTCAACTATATGACATTATATATATATATATATAAAAAAACTATGAAGAAAATCAAAAGATCATGTGTTGTCAGGGGTTAAAGAAGAGGACAAGATGAACAGGCAAAGCCTGTTATCATTTTAAGGTAGTGAAAGTACGCTGTGTGATACAAGAATAGTGGATACATGTCATTATCATTTGTCCAAACCCAAAGAATGCACAACACCAAGAGTGAAGCCTAATGTACATACTGTGGGCTTTGAGTGACAATGATATGATGATGTAGGGTATCGCTTATAACAAACGTGCTGCTCTAGTGGGGGATGTTGATAGTAGATAGTGAGAGAGGCTGTGCTTGTATTAGCAGAGGGCATATGGGAATACTCTATTTGCTGCTCA
This sequence comes from Cynopterus sphinx, assembly GCA_030015415.1. NCBI lineage: Eukaryota > Metazoa > Chordata > Mammalia > Chiroptera > Pteropodidae > Cynopterus > Cynopterus sphinx. Next base: position 44,842,848 of record CM057379.1, on the reverse strand, counting down.
ATTTTGCTGTGAACCTAAAACTGCTCTTAAAAAAAAAAGAAATCTACTTAAAAAAAATAATAAATTTCCCTGGGTCCCACAGCAGACCTACTGAAGCACATAGAATCTTGGAGAGCAGTTACAATCCAAAGAATATGATTTTTAGCAAAAGTTTTTGGAGACAAGATCACCAATCATGTAGGAAGAGTTGAGAAAGGAAAAAAGGAGAGAAAACGAGAATGAAGGATGAGGAAAGAAATTAATATTGAATATTCTTGTTGTGTATGAGCCACAGAGAGTCAGATTCAGTGGAGCTAGAGTGGGACCCAGAAATATATGTTTTTTAAAAAAAAACTCCTTGGGTGATTCTGATGGAGGGACATTTCTATACCCAATGAGGGAGCTTTATAGAAGTGGGGTTTAAAAAAAAGGAGCTTGAAGCTGAAAAGGAGGTTAAAATGGCACATAATATTTCTGACATGGAAATGAGATTGGTCTAATATATATATATATATATATATAAAAGGATATAGTAAAAGATATGAAGGGAGAATGTGAGGAAAAGACATAACAACCAAAGAAAAGGATTCTCGCTTCCAAGTGCAACAATTATTTCTGCAGGAACACAGCCATGCAGTGTGTCTCTGGAAGTCATGCTGGTACACATTCTTCACCATGATTTTATGGAAATGAGACAAATGACAAGTTATCTTCAGGAATTAAGTCTCAAAAGTAGATTAAGTAGTAAACCTCTACCATGCCAATTTAGCAGAGAGCTGTTTCTAGATGCGACAATATTATGAACAAGTAAAACGACTGGCAGGTTTTGGTAATAAAAATTATTTCATACAATGGGTAAAAAAGAAATTGATTTTTTAAAATGACATTCAAAATATATCAAGTCAGTGAGCACCTACAATTGGGGTAATTGCTTAATTATTAAGAACAGAATACTTTTGCATAAGAGGCTTTTAATAAATATCCCAGGAAAATAGGCACAGAACAGGACTGTCCCAGGCAAATAAGAGTGGCTATCCCCCTAATGATAATACTTCTCTGGACAATAATAAACTTAATAATAATCATATAAGGTAGTCCCCTTATTTGCTGGGGATATGTTCTAAGACCTGCAGTGGATGTCTGAAACCATGGATAATACCTAACCCTGTATTTCTTTCTATACATATCTACCTTTTCATTTAAAGAAGCACTTTACAACTTCTCTTTGGCATATCCAAATTGCCAGCATCACTACTCTTGCATTTGGGGGCCATTATTTAATTTAAAAAAGGATAACTCAAGCACAAGCACTCAATACCACAACAGTCTACCTGATCATCAAGACAGCTAGTGACTAACGGGTGGGTAGCACAAACAGCAAAGATACACTGGTCAAAGAGATGATTCAGATCCCAGGCAGGACAGATAGGACAGCAAGAGTTTTTATTACACTACTTAGAATGGTGTGCAATTTAAAACTTATAAATTATTTATTTCTAGAATTTTCTATCAAATATTTTCAGACCACAGTTAAACGCGGGAAACTAAAACCATGGAAAGTGAAACTGTGGATAAGGGGAGACAACTGTATACTAACTAGTGTTCCAAAGAGGAAATGCCCATAATTATAAAGTTAGAGACCACAGACAGTATTAATTCAAGTTCCTTTCTCTCTCCACCCATATCCTTGTGGAACATTAAACAGCACTTTTATAATTACATAGCACAGCAGTAATTAATTAATACTGATCTTGGAACTTAGTAAAGATCAACATTAGTTTGTACACCACACTGGATTCAATCCAGTCTTTACTCTGGAATTCATGCAGTGGGCCTTTTTTCACCAGCTCCATTACCACTACTAACCATGACGACAGGCTCAAACTTGGATAAATTGTCAAAAGAAATTTTTATATTCTTCTCGTTTTGACATATAGTACGTGTCTGTAAGGATCTTCGATCCCTAGTGTAGTGGCATCTTGATTATGAAAAGACAAGTCTTTCCATTGGGTTTCTAATCTGAAAGGGTTTGGTTTTTCATTTCTCTTTCAACAAAGATTTACTGGGGGTCTACAGTATGCCATGCTTCAACCTAAGTAATAAAGCTGAGGAGAGATAGACCATATGACAAATATTGTTTAGTCATTTGTAAACAAACCAGATTGCACGTTAGATTTGAGGAACCCTTAAAAAAAGTCTTGTGGCTTACCACATAAAAATCTGTACGCATGAATGTTCATAGCAGAATATTCACAATAGCCAAAAGACAGAAACAACCCAAATATGCATAAGCTGATGAATGGATTAATAAAATGTGGTATATACATAAAATGGAAGTTTTCAGTAATAAAAAAGAAAGAAGTACTGTTACATGCTACAATATGAACCTTGAAAGAGTATGCTAAATGAAAGAAGCCAGATATAAAGACCACACATTGTATGATTCTATTCATATGAAATGTCCAATAAAGGCAAATCTATAGAGAAAGAAAGCAGATTAGTAGCTGTCTAGGACTGGGGATTTGGGGGAGGAAAGGAGAGTGACTGCTAATGAATACAAATTTTTTTTTTTTTAGGCTGATAAAAATGTTCCAAAATTGATTGCAAGCATCAGAGAAATGCAAATCAAAACCACAATAAAATATCTCCTCACACCTATTAAGATGGCTATTATCAGCAACGGAAGTCATAAGTGTTGGTGAGGGTGTTGAGAAAAGGGAACCCTTGTGTATTGGTGAAAATATAAACTGGTAGTGTTTATGGGAAACAATATAGAGGGTCCTCAAAAAATTAAAAATAGAACTACTACATGATTCAGCAATCCCACTTTTGGGTATATATATCCAAAGGAAATAAAATGAGTATCTTAAAGACGCTATCTCTAACTTTAGAATGGTAGCCCTAAGTTTGGTATCTGGAGGATGTACCAAATCAATTGCATCTTTCCTGCCATTCTCAAGGTGTCTGTGCAATCTTCATGACCAAGACTCTGCCACAACTTTCCATTCAACAACTCAGTAACCTGGCTGGAAATGAGACTCATTTCTCCCAAACTTGGAGCAGGCCTGACCTCCTGCAAGCTGGTGGGCTGGCCAACATCCTGCTTCATGTTAGAGAATCTACCTTGTAATGTTCCACACTGTCACTTGCCAGACACTGTACTGCCACTCCCTGGAGACACGGCTCCTGGAACCCTTACCTGCTTGAATGTCAACGCTGGCCTGGGCAAGCCAAAGATGGCCTGCAAAATCCACTCGGACATTAGCATTGATTGCTGGTCCCTGCAACTTCCTCAGGCCTAGGCATGACACTCCTGGATTCATCTCCTCTTCCTGCTGGCCTGCCAGTAAGGTTACCTTTGAAATCTTGTTAGAATATAAAACATTTAGTCATACAGAGTATTTAAACATTGTTTAAAAGTATTGTTCTTTTTAAAATTTAAAGAGTAAATTCCAACTATTTTGAAACATCTTTGATAATTTCACTGTATGTTAATATTTCTGAAGGGATGATGGAATCAATCAAACTCTAACTCCAAAAAGGTATTGAATCAGAGATAAAGTGTGAGTAACTCAAAGTGTAGCAACCAGCCACTCTTCATTAACTTGGGGAGCCTATTTTGACTCTCAAGTCCAGGGGTCATTGTAGGAAATAATCAAAAGGAATAAGAAATATGCCCATCAAATGTGTGAAAGACATTTACCTGAGTGGGAATAATGCATGGGTGGAAAATAGGATGGAGAGGCTTCATGCAAGATCATACATTTAGAAACAAAAAGTACATGGATATGAGAAGCCAAATTTTAAGTGTTGTAAAAATCTCAGGGACATAGTTGAGCACATGTCACCTGAAACTTGCAAGGAGTGAGTGCTATTCTGAATCAACAAAGCTATAAGGTTCAATACCGGGACAATCATACATTTGCTGCATTGGTTAATGGAAAGATCCAAAATGAATAAGCTCAGTTGTGTATTTTGTAGAAGCAGCGATCATGGTTCCGATTAAACCTTAAAAGTAACAATTGCCAGGTAGTTAAAAACCCCAAAATTCAACAAAAAATTATAATTTATAGCAAGTTTTCATTAAATGTTTATTACTTGAATGAATGACAAATAATTTCATCCAACAATCTTTAAATCGCTTAAAACTGACAATATTTAACGATTCAAATTTCATAATCTTGTTCCTTCTGTGTTCTAGTCTCTAAAAGCTTAATAAGTCTATTTTTTATCAAAAAATTTTTATGATTGTGGTGAATAAACTGGCGGCATTATAAAATTATCTTAGTTTAAGTGAAAAAGTAAATTCTTGCCAGACATTTCACCCAATTGCAAATCATCTAAATGGAAACAAATAAAAATTAAATTTTTATATCACTCTCTAAAAACTCATGAACTGTATCCTACCACTTTGGCTTTATTTGGGTTTTGATTTTATGTGAAGCTTATCGTCCATGAAATTTATAATGATATAACAGGAGTCTTAATATTCAAAAGTGTTTGTATTTCAAGTCAGGATGGCAGGAACCTGAAACAGGCTCTCTACACAAAAGCTCTTTGTTTTTAATAGGAATATCCCACTGTCGTGTTTTAAGCTCACACAAAGATATGGGCTATCACTGGAGAATTGTTTTGTACAGTTGGTGTTTTTAATTCTCTAGTTTTTGTTCACAAGCAGTCTTCACTTTAATCAGTAGAGAAGTCCATAGTTTCTTCCACTTCAAACTGGTCTGTCCACTTTTGCAGGTCTTTTGCATCATTTATCGTCCATAACTTTGCAAAACACTTTAGCCTCTTCCTGGAGAGAAAATAAAATACTACTTATTTATAAATGAAATTGTTGGGGGACAATAAACCTTACTGAAAGCTATGAAAAGTCTATAACATTTGAATACCAGGCAGGGCTCTATGGTTAGGAAGCTGTGTCGGCTTCAGTCTCATGGTGACAGGAGTTTTTGGTGCTGCTGCTGTGATCAAGGTTATTGATCAGCACTACTGCCTCCATGGAGAGAGAGCCCACCTTCCTCCCTCTCTTAACTCAGAGTCTGTGTGTGCTCACAGAATGAAAAGTAAAACTGACTTAATGAAATAAAGCTAGTTAATCAAAGAACAAAACGCTGACATAACACAGACCTGCTTTTTTCTGCAGAAAGCAACCCAGTTAAGCATTTAGGGTCTGGAGCCAGAGTATCTGAGTTCCAGTTACTGCTCTACCATTTACTAGCTGTGTTCCCTGCTTTCCTGCTCAGTTTCTCTAGCTTCACTTGGCCTCGTTTTCCCCAACTATAACATGGGGATGACAAGAGAACCTATCTCACAAGGTAGTCATAAGGATTAAGTGAGTTAATGTATATAAGGCAATAAGAAAAATAACTGGGACAATGTCTAGGCTACTGCAAATGACTGCCCAGACTTGTTTCTGTGCATGGTAAGCATTTGACAAATATTAGCTAATATAACAAACCCACATCAATGCACAAGATTTGGTACGGTTTCTTTGAACCAGTGGAATAAATAAGATGAGCACTTTTAGTGAAAGGTAAAATAACAAATACAGTATCCTGATAAATTATCAGATTCCATCCCAATGCACCTCTTCCTACAATTCTCTGTCAAGATAACTTTCAAAATTTCAAAATGTCACATAGTAGTTGGAAGAGTTAAAATATTTATAAATAATCTATGAATTTTACTGCTCTGGCTTTATAGGCTGTATAGCAGAAACAAGTATAAATTACTATATTTTACTGCCACCTTACAATATATCTTTTGTAGTAAAGTTTTATTCTAGTTTCTTTAGAGAAAAAAAATAAAACAAAAGAAGATTTAAAGTTGTCTTTGGACTTTGCAAAGAACTAGGGCAAAGCTTATTTTTAAACTCTCATAGATGATTACTTTTCTCTCTAGAAAAATTTTATTATATTAATCTAATTCATAACAAATAATTAGAAATAGGCTGTCACTGATTATACCATTTGCTTCTAATTTGGCATTGAGGAAATGATCCAGAAGAGAATGTCAATAAAGGAAGCTACATGTCATTTGTAATATCCCAACACTTTAGACCTGATCAATCACCATTTACCATTGCAAGGTGCAGAGTGCAAAGCAGAACCACAAGAGGAAAGAAGAGGAGAAAGAGAAGTTGGCTGTACAACTCTACTTCCATATACAAGTTGACAACTGTTTCCTTAGCTGATATTAGTATTAGTATTTTGAATTTAAATTTGGTAATGATTTCCAGACCTAAAAAATATTCTAATAGTATGGTAGCCAACCAAGATTTTCTATTTGACCAATAATCTGTCCATGAATAGTTACATGGTTATTGACCAGGGCAGTAATGTCCTACCCTACGCTGATCAGATTCTTTAGGTAGGGGTGGGGCAGGCAGGATGAGGAGCTAAAGGCTATAATTTATTATTTATAAATTATTATTTATTATTTCTTTTCCTAAGAATATCTTCCTTCTAAAGTACATCGCAGGATCATATTAATGTTAGTTTATATACTGACTACATACTGTTGGATTTCAAGAGTAAAAGGTGGAATGTATTCCTATCATAAGCATTCTGGGTGATAGAGAAGTCATGTTTATAATGAAAAATCTGTCACAAACAAATCCACAAAATAAGTGACATGTGGATACTGACTAAAATAGCCTAATTACATAACAGTATTATTTTCATTCATGTCCTGACAGAGTTCTTAATTGCTGAATGCAACCACTGCATAACTGAATGTAATATGTGAAAAAAAAGAGGTACCCTAAAGCTTTTAAATATTTTCTTTTAGCAATTTTTTGTATAAACGAATGTTTTAAGCAACTAATGTGTACACACATTAAGGAATTATCTTAATTCTTTAGAAAAACAACTGAAAAACCAATTTAGCAACTTAATAGATAAAAATCTGACAAGACTGAATCACATGAACTTTGGGAAGAGCTGTTTTCATTTTATTGTAATTAAATGTTTCAGAATATTTGAAGAGGGGCTCAAAGGCAGATAGATCCACAGTTCACTTACAGGGCAATCCTCTTCCTTGGACAATTTGGAAAGGTTTCATTATAAATCAAAAATATAGCACAATCATTCTGACCTTTTCATATTTACTAATCCTTCCAGCTCTTTTGACTTGCTAGCTGCTTTCTTCAAAATTTCTTCAGGAACATCTGCTAGCTTAGCCACATTCAGTCCATAACTCCTTGCTGCAATTCCTCTGGTTATTTGATAAAGAAAAGTGACAAATTCAGGGACTTCCTCTTCAGCTGTAAAATAAAGTGAACACAAAAAAGGAGAATAAAAAAATGCCTGAAAGCTGATTAGAGGATTAAAGAAGTCATGTAAATCCTCATAACTTTATTAAAAAGATTCTAATCATCTGTTAGCTCTGTCTAATCAATGTCACATATCTATCTAGAGAAAGGGTAAAGACTCTTTGAAAGTGTTTTTACATGGTTGTATGCCATCTTTAGGAATTTCCTTGGTTGAAAAGATCTGCTTTACCCAAGGTGACGATCAATAGTATTGAGCAGCCTTCATCCAGTGACTGGTTGTTATGGGGGTTAGTAGGCAGCCTTTAGCGTGGCCACCAAAGATCCCCACCTCCTGGTGTTCGTGCCCTCCATATCATTCCCTCTCCTTCAGTGTGGGCTAGACCCAGTGACTTGCTTCTAATGAAGAGGATATGGCAAAAATAATGGGAGGTCACTTTTGAGACTAGATTACAAAAGATTGTGGCCTCTGTCTTGGGCACTCTCACTGTCTTGTTTGCTTGCTTCCTCTGCAGTAAGCCAGTTGACATGTTGTGGGCTGCCCTATGGAGAGGCCCATCTGGAAAGAAACTGATATCTCTGGCTAACAGTGAAGGCCCGGAGGCCAGCCAATAGCCACGTGAGTGAACTTGGAAGTGTATATTCTGAGGCCTGCCAAGAGCCACGTGAGTGGGACTGCACCAGTCAAACTTAAAGTGACTGCTAGCCTGTCCAATACCATGCTTGTAGCCTTATGAGAGACTATGAGGTACAGGTGTTTGGCTCAGGTGCCCATGGATTCCTGACCCATAGAAATTATGACAGTAAATGTCTGCTGTTTTAAGCTGCTATGTTTGGGGATAATTTGTTATGCTACAATAGATAACTAATAAAGGGTATTGGCCTGTCCCCATCACCCCAAGTTGAGGTAACTCTGAAGATCATCTCAGCCTCAGAGCTTATTGTAGGGCTAGCTGAAGTCTTATGCCTGCAACATAGCCCAGTCCTGCCCAGACCTGCCCTCAGGTGTTGATTATGACATCACTGCTCAGTAAACCTCTGGCGTTCACATCTCAGATTCAGCTTCCTGGAGAACCCAGTCTAACCACATATATACATATATATGAATTTAAAACTTTTAAAGAAAAGAGCTTTAAAAAATTGGGATATAATGAAATGCAGTAATATAAACAGTGCTACATACTGTTTAATCTTTGATAAATCTAAAGCACCTCAGTATTACGCAGCTTTTATTATGAAATTCAATATATTGCACTGTGTTGTAAAAATGTCCAAGACAAATCAGATTTACAATGATTCTCAGATCCCAGTATCTTTAATATGTTTATCAAGAGCTTTTTCTCATACATTATTTCATTTGATAAATGTGTATGATTTATTCTTTTATTATCTCAAAACTAAAAAGCCAAAAAAAGTGAACACAACAGAGAAACAGGATAATGGAATTTTCCTTAACCTCATCTAAGAATTCAGCAACAGACAAATAATACCTTTCTAAAGGGTGGGTGCTAGAAGTGGGAGGTGAAAAGAATGCTGACACTCTCAGGAATACCTAGACTAAAACTTACATTACAAAGCACTAAGAATACCTTTTGCCTCCAAATAAAACTTAAGGAACACAAAGAACAGGTGAGGAAGTGGGTGGGAACAGACAAGGCAAGAAGCATGGAGAAACCAATGCCTGCTAACCTGGATAATTTTTTGTCATTCTGCAATGTTCACAAGATCAAAAGTGAAGTTAACAGCAGGCAGTCAAAAAAGCAAACTCTTCTCATTTTTAAGAGAGAAGCATTTTCTTTCTTTATCACTTCACGTGGGTTAGTCCTGACTGACCTCCCTACCTCTAGCCTCTCCTCTATAATCGAGCCTCATGTTGGTCTTTCTAAAAATAAGGTTCACTCATCCATCTGTACATATGTCCATTTACAATCCATCCATCCATCCTTTTCTCAAAGCCTACTAAATGCCACAAAACCTCCTTACTTCAATATTGCTTTGCTGATGACATTTTTCCTTTTTTGTTTTATACATAAAATATAGCATGTATAAAATATATATAGCTATAAAGTGCTTTTTATACTTTATAGCTATCAAATATAGCTAAATTATATAAAATATTATGTTATTATGAATAACCTGTTAACATATCTCAGATAAATTCAGATAGCTGCTGAATTTATCATCATATGTATCCTGGTCTCCACTTTAGTACTAATTCTGGTAGTTCTCACATCATCAAAGTAAATAATGAGACTACTCTTCCATAGTCACCTGAGGGAACTCTTTTTACAGTTATCCTTCACTCCTCTTTAATGGAAGAGGGAGGAAAGGCTGGAGGGAGGGAGGGGGCATGAAAGGAGGGAAGGAGAGAGTTTATGTGTGTAGTGGAAACATGGAGACAGAGAGAGCCAGGTGGGAGAAAACATGGTAAAAGCAACCCATTTCTTTACAGCCTCACAATAAAAGTTCTTGGTAAGCTATGACCATTTCTTAAATGGATATTATTGAAAAGTTTATCTGACACTGCTTATAGTATAAGTAATAATTCATTTTTCTGCTTGTTATATGAAGCTTAGCAAAATCTCTTTTAAAGCCAAACTTCTCTAGGCAGTTATTAGAGAGTTATGTTCTGATTAAATAGCTTCTGAAGTCACTTTTAGGATAGATTCATAAAAATTTATTAGAGGTGGATGTTAGGCGATTGTCCAAGATTTTATAGAATGGAATAACCTAAAACACAGATTTCTTACTGCTGGTCACTGCTTTATCTACCACACCAGGGGAAACAGATAAACATACTATCCTGGAAGCCACCCAAAAGGGTATTTGGGGCATTTTAAGATGATCTATGTAATGGCCTTTAATTTAGACAGAAAATGAGTTAGGTTAGAGGTAACGGATGAAGAATAAATATAGCTAGGAATAACATTGGAAATGAGCAGGCAATGACAATGCTTCAAATTTTTGAATGAAAATGATTTTGTCCTAAAATTCTAGCCTTAAATTATAATCAAGTATGAAGGTATAATAATGACATTTTCGTTCATGCAAAGTCTCAAAAATTTTACCTCCTTTAGTTGATATTATTAGTAGCCTATCTAAAATAAGATAACCCTGATTTATAAAGGAGTTAACTCCCTGACCATTTAACTCAGGGAACAGTGTTCTCATATCCAGCTCCAGATCCCGATTATGTTCTAGGCTGATCAAAGTCATCCCTGCTATTCTCACTTCTAAGAACTGGTTTAAAAATGAGCATGTGATTCAATTCTAAAAATGAGATGGGACAATGATGAGATGCTAGTGGGCATCTGAGGAGAGTTCCCTTTCTCCTAAAAAAGAGTGACAGGAAATGCTGATCCTTTCTCTTCCTGTGGACATTGTCAGTTCTGGATGTGATGTTCAAAAGGGCTGAACCATCATGCCACTAGCCTGATGATAAAGCCAACAGTGCAAGAAGTGAGAGCCTGGAAAATTGCAAAGAGGTGGAGCTGAAGCCCACTCTTCTTAGGATGTTTCTGTAATAAAAGATTGTGTGTGTGTGTGTGTGTGTGTGTGTGTGTGTGTGTGTGTGTGTGTGTGTGTGTGTGTGTGTGTGTGTGTGTGTGTGTGTGTGTGTGTGTGTGTATCTTTATTGTTTGAGCCATTTATGAGTTCAAGTATTCTGTTACTTGCAATCAAATGCAATAAGAAAGGCAAAAAAACTTCTAGGATGATGGTAAAGGCAGGTCTCAGGACAACAGCTGGGCAGGCCTACGGAGCAATTAGTTCAGATGAGCAGGAGAACAAAGGACTCCAGAATGAATGACTCCAATGGGGAAGAGTGGAACCAGTAAGTCCAATCATGTAGAAAAGTGTCTAAGAGAGGTATTTTACAAAGCTATTGGCAGATATAGGAAGATTCAGCTACAGATTCAAATAAAAAAATGAAATGAAAAAATAAAAAGGTAATTATTACCTTCAAGAAAACAGAAAAAGTTGTAAAAGAAAGAAAATGCACTTGTCTCCATACCTGGTTCATGAATTAGCAATACTTACTGGCAATAATAGTGAAAACAATGAATATGAATAAAACAGAAAAAATGTGAAACAATTATAGTAGGAGGACAGAGGTAGAGAAAGCTGAAGACCTCCATCTAACACAATGAGAAAAGTCAATATTGTGTCAAGTTGATAAACCAAGAAAATTAGCATCATTAAGAAATATAGAAGATATGGATAAGAGTTGAAAATATTTGCTTCCAGACTGGAATGGGGAGAGAAAATGAAGTGAAGGGATGGAAGCAGGGGACTGCTGCCTGTTAGCTTGTGCATTTAATGTTTAAAATATGTTCATGAATAAAATTTCAAATCAATAAAATAAAATGCCAAAACACTTAAGATGTAAGGCTCTGGGTTAGTCAGTTCACATCAAATGCTTACACTGACCCTTTCCTACTGGTAAACTCTGTTTTGTTTATCCCAATGGGTTTTAGCTTATAAGCTCCTCCTGTCATTTTGGATGCAGATTAATAGATACGAAACTGCTTCCATGAGATAATTTATGATGTGTTTTTCAAGACTGTACAGTGGCGAAAGGCAAGAATTGCCTAACATTACTTTATCTTAGGTCCAGTGCTTTGTTTTATTTGGGTTAGTTGCCTGATTTCTTTTTCAGGCCCATCCTTATTACTTTTCCAAAATAAAATTTGGACTCTGGAGTGTCTTAGATAATGGATTTTCCATTGTAGCACACCAACTGTATAAACTATCATTGGCCTACAGGCTGGTAGCTTTAAAAAATTAATACAACAGAAAAAAAATTATGCTAAAATCTACTGCATTACATACAGCACTTGAATTTGTTTCCACCAGCTAATGATGTTCTTTTTCATGAACTGTCTCATTTCTGTGACTCTAATAGTAAGTGAAAAGGCTAGGAAAAATACTGTAGATCTCACACAGCAGTTCTAGCAGAGCAGAAGACAACCTGCCAGCAGAGGACATGGGTTCTAGGCTCAGTTCAGCCCCTACCCAGGTGGCCCAAATGGGCAAGCCATTTCATCTGTGTGAAATTCAGTTTCCTTAACAAAATAAGATAAAACATATTCAATATAGTATATGGCTGGCCCTTAGTAAGTAATTAATGTTATATGGTATCTTGGGAAACATACTGGGCATTTTAAAAGATGACTAATTATACTCTGTACTTGACTGTTATGGCATCTTTTCTGAGATGAATCTAAGGAAAATCAAAATGTTCACATAACCCCACTCTCTTCTTATAAAAAATGAGACAAGGAATACTAGGGATAGACTCAGAGACAGCAAGATAAATGTGAATCCTATTTGACCCAAAGCTTAGAGAAAATTCATTTGTACAAATGTCAGTTATGATCAGCATTCACAGCTTTATTATTAATAAGCAATAAGTTCATGTTCCTAAAACTTTAAGTTATCAAACATGAAAAAGCAACAACATTCTAGTTGCACATATTATAGGAATGTTTCATACCTGGATCTTGTTTGCTTTCATTCTCATTGACCAAGAATCCCATGTGATAATTCCCCACCTGCTCTGAGTAACTTTTCTCTAATTCACAAACTGGCGGATAGTGGGTGACAAACAGGGTTAAGGACTTCACCTATAAAGACATATAATAAATGTTATTTTATTTTATTTTTAAATTTTATTTAATTAAAACTTTTTTCCAATTTTGTTTTAAAATTTTTTCAACCTTTAAAGTTTCAAGAAAAGTACATGGACATCTGTATATTCTTTATCAAAATAACCAATCAATAATTTGCCATCTTTCTCCCTTCTTCCCGCCTCCCTACTCCACACACATATACACTTTTTTCCTGAACCATTTGAGAATTACAGATATCATGATACTTCATCCCGAACACTTAAGATTCTATCTTCTAAAAACAAAACATTCTCCTACATAATCAGTATAAACTTAATACGCTCAAGAAATTTAACTTTGATATATTACCATAATATCTAACATATAGCCCATAAATTTTCCTAACCTATCCCATTAATGTTCTTTATAAATAAATGTTCTCTTAAAAAAAAGTAATTAAGGATCATGCAGTGTATTTAATCATGTCTCTTAATCTCCATCTGTCTAGAAAAGTTCCCCAGACTTTTCTTTTTGTCTTTTTCCTTTATGATTAACATTTCTGAAGTATCCAGAACTGTTTTGCATAACGTCCCTCAATTTGGATTCTGCTGATGGTTTCCTCCTGATTACCTTTAGATTAAACCTTATTGACAGATGACATACCCATTTCAGAACATCACATCAGGAGACATATGTCAATCTGACCCATTATTGGGATGCTAAATTTCATTATTTGATTTAAGTGGATTTCTAGAAGATTCCTTCACTATCCTGACAGCTTTCTCCTTTGTAATTAACAACTATCTTCTGGTGTGAAATTTTAAGGCTGTGTGAATATCCTTTTCCCAATAATATTTAATCTAAAGGTTTTACCACCTACTGATTATTATTGCCTGAATCAGTTATTGGTGGTTAGTAAAAGTTGGTTAAAAATAAAACATTCTCTCTATAATTAGTTGGCATTCTATAAAGCAAAGCTTCTCCTTTTCCCCTACCATTTAAAGAATTTTTTTGTTTTGTTAGTATCAGTATGGATCCATGGACTCTTTAATAAGCATTATTTTAAAGCATACATTATATATTTTAGAAATCCCTATCTTGAGAGACGTTAACACCAAGTCATGGTCAAAAAATGAGCAGAAGGGAGTAATTAAATTGAAGAACTACAGTTTTGATTTATCTGCCATTCACGTTATTAAAAGTCAGAACCTGGGCCTTCTCTAATGATTACAAATAAAGCTATTAAGGCAGGGTTTCTTTGACAAGCTGCTCTTAAAATCTTCTCTGAAGAGTCTTAGGATCAGCTCTCCATGGTGACCCCTTCTCTGAGCTGAGGGCATTTCTAACCAGAAGACCTAAGGGTTTGGGCTATAGAACTGCTCCCCTCAAGGCCACATGAATTAGCTGCTTCTATTTTGGATCCTTGAACTGATTCCTCAGGGGGAAGGCAGATGCCATTCTGTGAGGATACTTAAGCAAACAGGGAAAGAAGTGAGAGCTGAGGCTAACCACCAGTACCATGTGAGTGAGCCACATTGAAAGAGGATCCTCTAGCCCCTGACTGACTCCGGCCCTGACTGACAACTTGACTGAAATCTCAGCAAAGGCTATGAGCCAATACCACCCAGCTAAGCTGGTCCAAAATTACTCACTTCCAGACAGAATGAGAGATAATAAATGATTATTGTTGTTTTAAGCCACAAAGTTATGGAGTAATTTGTTATGCAGACATAGTAACTGATATACTGCTAGAGTAGAAAGAGTGAAATCAAACTTAAAGGTGGCAAATTCAGTTCTATTATACTTTGTTCCTGAAGACTCTTGAATTAATATGTAAAATGTGTTTTGGAGGCAGTGATGGGACTTTAATGAACTTGTTATACTTTCTATAATGATTAAAGAAAAGTTTCTGAGCTATATCTTTTTGCAAATAAAACATTTCTTTTTAAAATATTTCAGAATAGACAACATGTCATCATTATGCAATCTAACTATTTAAACAAAAAACTGAGGGCTATCCACAGTTTAAAGAAAAAGGGATTTTATTTTTGTATTATGTTTTTTTTTTGCAGAAAAATAAGAGTAAAAAATATGCTTTTATTGGCTATTTAAGGAAGAGAGGAAGAAATAAAAGTGGGAGGAAGACACAAAGAAATTAGTAAGAAAGTGGAGAACAAAACAGAAAACTGGAAGAAGAAACAAGGCTCAGGGGCAAATAACAGAAAGAGAAAGGAAGACACCATAATAGAACAAAGACACAGGGTAAATAAAAGAGAATTTGATGGAGATGATAGGGATTAAAAATTTGACACAATCAAAATTTCACACTGAGATGCTTAGAAACACAATATAAAAACAGATATGCAGTGAAGGAGTGCTACGAAAACAGAGACACAAAGAGATGAGATCAAAGACCTTATATTGAGATCTTTTGGGATATTGTTTTAAAAAATATTTCATGAGGTAAAAAAAAAAAAACTACATTCTTTCCATTCTTTTCTCAATGAACGGGTAGCAGATGGATGGTCAGTCCCTTCTCTTGATTTAGAGTCTACCAAGGATAATAAAATACAGTTCTGAGTAGAAGTTGTGTCAAGGGAGCACATCATAGAATTACAAACATTATTTTGAGCGCAACTATCTGAGTTCTATGTATAGTATTTTAATGATTAATTACAGGAATAGGGTCATTATAACAAAGATAATTTGTTATTTATCTAAACATTTAAATATATGAATATTTAGAAACTGAGATCAGGAAAACAATTTACATACTTTGTACCATTCATGTACAAAAATGTGCAAGATACTTACATCTCTAATAAAATGCTCAAGTGTAGCATAAGCAATGGCGATTCCATCATGGGTGCTTGTCCCTCTTCCTAATTCATCCATGATAACCAAGGACTGTGATGTTGCTTTTCTTATTATTTCTGCGGTGTCAGTCAGTTCTTCCATAAATGTACTGTGTCCTTTATATATATTATCTGCAGCACCCATCCTACAAACAAGATGAAGACACCCTGATTTTCTTCTGAACTTTATTACCAGGAAACTAAGCATTATTTTCTAAACAATAAATATGAAAGATTCTTAGAGGTCTATACACTTTGAGCCAATGACGGCTGAAATTATATTAAACAAAAGAAAACATCTATTGGCTTTCAAACCAACGTTCGATACTCACAGGGGAAAATGATACTCCTCTGTGTCTCTGTGTTTAAAATCCGTAAGTACTAGGATACTGTACAATGAAAGGCTTTTCCCCATGTTTCCTGAAGTAGATTTCATACTAATATTATGAATTAAAGTACCATGCTGAAATAAGATAAAACCTTTTTACTAGTACTAGAAGTAACAGTAAACAAAGGTTCCTAAACATTTAACATAGGTTCCTAAAGTAGACTTCATGAAACACATTTCTTGGAGATGTCCAAAAGACGGTTTTCTTCTGGTAAGCCTTTGTACAGCCTTTAATATCCTGCTACACATCATGCACTTCCTAGAGAGGGATCTAGCACACAGAGTTTCTCCAATTCATTTAACCATGGACCTCTTACTAGTTGTAAGTTGACAAAAAGAACAAATCTTTGGCTGATAATGAAATAGCTCTGATAAGGGAAATACTTTGAGGGTCTCTGATTCTTAAGAATTAGAATAACAGGCAAACTTTTGGAGCACCTTGCCACAATAATGATTTACAGAAAACATTTGCAAAATATACCTACTTAGTACAAAAGGAACCTGGGGGAAAAAAGGAATAATTAAGTAACACTCACTCAAGGTCATACAGTTAATTAGAAAACCCAGAATTTAGGTTTTCGACCTGCTAGCCAGCTTTGTGAATTCTGGTAACTATTTTCTCAGCAAAATACCTTCATCAATGTGGTTTTGTTGTAACAGTTCACATGTGACCTACAGTAGCATAATGTACCTTTTATTTCTGGAGAAACTCAGGGTGAAATTGAGCCTTAACCATCCTGTGGCTGCAGCCTAGTACAAGGCAGGGGAGATAGAGTGGAATGCTTTTCCCACAGATAGGTGGAGCCTTAGGAGAACTGCTCCAGTAATAGTGGTATTTAGAACCTGTAATTAACTACATCTATGATAGAGCTGATATGGTTTTACTAATATTGCTCTCAATTTCATCCATTTTAAAATCAATAACTACACAATGTAATTTCTGAAATAGTGAAATCTTAGGAGCATTCTGGCTACTATTTCAAAGCTCAAATACTGTTATTTACTTTAATTTTCAATGTTTGCTTTGCTAATATTTCCTCTACCACAAAGCAAAAAGATCAAATTTTCTCATCATGCAACCATTCTGAATTCTTCACAATCATAACATATGACCCCCCACTTAACAGTGATTGTTTTTATTCCTGACAGGTTGTAAACTGACAAAAAGAACACATCTTTGGCTGATAATAAAATAGCTCTGATAAGGCAAATATTTGGGGGTGGTGGGTCTTTGATTCTTAAGAATTAGAATAACAAGCAAACGCTGGATAAGATTTCAATGCAGCTTTCTAGGAACACTACAGTAACAGAGTGGTTTCACTGGCAATTTCAGGAACTGTAGAATGCTCTTGGGAGAGAGATTCAAAAAGACATCTCAAAACAGGGGGAAGAGATGAATGATCAGTTAATAAAAAGATGTTAGCTAATTGGTTATTTCAGAAAAAAACGAAGATGTGTCCCTTACTCAAATCATACTCCAAAATAAATTTATATAGATTTCAAAGTTTAATGTAAAAATAGAAACCATAATACCAAGCAGTATAAATAAAATTTAATCTCTGAGCAGGTGGGTGGGTGGCTTTATATACGTGGCACCAAAATCCCATAGTACCAACATACCTCACAGTACTATAGGGTTTCTGTTCTTAAGGAGGCCAGGCCAGACTTCAGGGGATCTTTTTCAGGGGATGTATTTTTATTAGCAATGGTCACAAATCTACTAATTGGCCAGTGGTTTTCAAATATTTTTTTGGCTGTTAAATCTGTTGTTTAAATGAAATTTTACAAAGAAATTCACTTTGCAGATGAGATCAAAGGAATGCTGATTTGGTTAAGAATCCAGCACTCTTAGTCCCTTTTCCCCACCCAGAGGGGGCTCCGTGGAACTCCTAACAATCTGCAGAACAGTCTGAAAGCTACTGCATTAGGAGCCTGCACATTTCCCACTACAATTCTATTTTTCCATAGTACATGAGGATAAAGGAGCAATGCTGCCCAGGAGACACTGAAGAAATGCTGGCTCATTAACCAGTCATTGAGGCTACCGGGGAAGCAAATGTTTGTAACTGTGGAAATTGTTTATTAATAAAAATTTTTGTTAAATTCTCTTAATACGAAGTTTATTTTTCCAATAAATTTCAACAATATGAGTTTATGTGATTCTGATGAACACAATTTTATCTCTAAACACATTTTCCTTTTCTTCTTGGTTACTAAGAAATAACTGTATAACACTTTATAATACCAAAGGGCAACACTGACTTTATCACATGTTTCTACCCTTATTTCTCTTTGATCCAATATCTTTGAATACTATTTTACTCTCATATTATCTTGTTCTAGTGTACATATCCCAGTAAACTGCTCAAAATAAGTTTTTGGAGCAGGGTAGGGTATAAATTAACAAAAAGTTTGTATTTTTTTTTTTGTTTGTTAACTCAACAAGCATTTATAAGATATTACTAAAACTTTTCAAATGTTACAATATATTAAATATTTAAAGAATTCCAGAATGTCATTATTATCATTTTGTCTGAATTTATATGCAAATTTAATAAAAATGCATTCTTTAGGTTTCATCTTAGAGTTAGTTTGCTCTGAGTAGACAGGTTAGTTATGTGATTAAGAAAAAAAAAAAATCACTCTGATATTTTTAGGAATGGCGCTGACTAATCTTTCTAATCCCCCCTATTCCCTCCTCGCCTATAACCCTTATATGGGTCAACAAAGCTTAATAAAGCATTAACGGAGAAAATAAATTATTGCTTATTTGAATCAGTGGCTAAAATTAATAATACTTTCATAAAAATTTGAACAGGAGTTTGTTTTTATGAAATCTTGATATTTTGAGATAACATTCTAGATGTTGCTAAGTTATAGCAAATGGCATGGGCCTCTGTCCCTTCAAATCACAATCTTTGGTCCTTATGCAAGGAAAATGCTAACATGAGAAAGAAATACTGCAATTAACAGGAGGAAAAACTATTTTCAAATTGAATGGTTAGTAACTGGAGCTTAAATATCAAAACTGTTAAATAGAGGCAATGATTATTTGTATTGTATCAGTTTTAACATACTCTAAGTGCTTTTAAAATAACTGGTTTATATAAACAAATAAAGAATCAATAAATAATAAAACTTACCATTTTAACATTTTTAGGTGTATAAGGCAACAGAACAGTATTTTAAGTACATTCATAGTTCAGCAGTCACCACTATCCACTAGCAGAGGTTTTTCATCATTCCAAAACAGAAATTCTGTATCCATTAAAAAAGTAACTCCTTACTCTGCCTACCCTCCCCTAAGGCCCAGGTAACATTTATTCTTTCTGTTCCCAAATTTGCATTTTCTAGGCTCTTCATATAAGTGGTATCATGTATTACTTCTCCAGGTGCCTTGGACAGGACAGATTTTATGTTAGCTTATTTTGCCTTCTTTCTGAAATTGAAGATATTCTTTCTATTCACTTCATTTTGCTAAAAATTTTTTAGAATTCTGTCCAGTTTAGGTGTCTACATTCCTTGTTTTTTTTTTTTTTTTTTTTTTTTTTGGTATATTAAGTAAATTTTACAAAAGGAATTTCCTGAGTAAAAGTACTCTAATATTTAAGATGGATGGTGTAAGTTTGCAAGAAAAAAAATCAAAATTCAAAGTCCAAGTAGAGAAAAAGCTAAAAAAGAACTGCAGTTATTAAATGATGTATAGATACTGCATATGGCATTTCAAAGGCATAAAAGTGTGGAGTGGTACATTTGTATTGCATTTAATTAAACATAAACATTAACCCAGAAATGAAATGAAATCACAAATACAATATGTGTGCATTTTTAAAAGCCTGGAAGGCAATATACCCAGACAACAAAGGTTTTAAGGTGGTGAAAATTTTTCCTTTTTAAGCTTTTGTATAGTTTAATTAGAAAAATAAATGTTATTTTTAAAAATTACAAATGACACATTTAAGAATACTCTATAGTTTATTGTATCATTATGATAAAACAAGGTAATTATCAAGTTAAATAACTAGTTTTATTTTACCAATATCAAAAATACTTTGCTAGCAGCAATTAAATTATTACAACAAAAAAGTTTCTAACAGTAGCAGTCAGATCACACTACAATATTTAAGTCAATTTACAAAAGGTATAACACTGAACTGCAAATATAACCAACCAAAAAACACTGTAGCAATCTTTCAATTTCAATGGAAATATCGCTGAGAATCAAGACAGCAATCCAGGAAAATGACAAACTTGTACTGGCTCACAAGAAACGTGTCCACTGGAACCATTTACAAAGCACATGTAGGCCATTTATGAAGGATACAGATGTTTTCCTTCCAAAGGAAACCCACAGTGTACTGACCGGGCAAGTCATTCTCTAACACCTCTACTAGTTCACTCTGTCGGAAAGTCCCAAGTATTTCAAAGGAAAATAATTAACAGAGTAAAATGCTCTTTACCAACCTTAACTATATCTGTGAAAACCACAAACAGTTAAAGCCATCAAAGAAAGGGTAAGATTAATTAGTCACCAGGGATAAAATTAATCCAATTAATTAATAAGATCAATAGAGGGGAACATAGCACAATCTGAAGATGCATCCTTATAATTGAACTCATATTATCAGCTCAGGCAAATCACAATAATCTCT
Source organism: Cynopterus sphinx (assembly GCA_030015415.1). Taxonomy (NCBI): domain Eukaryota; kingdom Metazoa; phylum Chordata; class Mammalia; order Chiroptera; family Pteropodidae; genus Cynopterus; species Cynopterus sphinx. The sequence continues at coordinate 44,822,089 of CM057379.1, read as the reverse complement.
CTGATTATGTTTTTCCTTCTGTAAAATGTTAGGAGTTGAAATTGAACAATGGCTCCTATATCTGGGCATATTTCAGAGTCACTTGCAGAAGCTTTTGAATACAGAGTCCAAGGGTCCTCTTCATTGTACCGATTACAACATGTCTTCAGGGGATCTACATTCAGGGGACCTCCCTAGGATCTGTGTTTGAAACCCAACCCAACCAAACCCTCAGATGACCATGAGGCATTAAATTCGTACAATCATCTTCCACCAAAAAAATGAAATGAGCTATCTCCTGTTGACTAAGACACAGCTATAGGAGCTCAATAAACCACAGACATTTATTTATAAGGCAATATTTCTAGTGCTGATAAAATTCATAACAGCCTACTTATTTAGTAAAATATCACTTATGTGGTTTTAGTGCTGGTATTCACTAGCAAATAGAAGGCATGCACTGATTCAAGATGTTTTCTTTCTGTCCAAGAAGGATATGTTGTTGTTTTAACAGAGTACAAATACTTCGCAATAGGTGCTAAATCAATATTTGTTGAATTAAACTAAATTGGGCAGACAAGCCAGTTATCCACACAGTCAAAAGCAAACATTTAAAATAATTTAAGCATCCGAATGCCTATTACTTTCCAATTTGCTCTCAAAATAAACACATTGGTGCCATTCTATTCTGAGTACACAGCATTCCTGAAGCTGGGTGCCATAAGAGAGAGTTTATGTGGGTAGCATGGCATGAAAATTATTAACCAGGGACCACTTAATTTCTACCAACATTTCTACCAATATTTAATTGACATAAATAGAAATTAATTAAGCTGAATGAAGCCAATTGTTCTGCTTTTTTAAAAGATGATAATTCATTGCTTTTCTAAAACTTAATTACTGAGTCTAAAAAGTTGAATGAAGTTTAAGTTTGCATTTACCAGAATAATAAACAGATCTTTTTTCAATGATGTACTCATAGGTGATAATGATCCTTAGAAACATGTGCCTAAAAATAGTTCACTGAGGAGTACATATATCATAATACACTGACATAAACATACCAATTAAAGCCAAATGTGAATGTCTGCCAAAATTCTGATTTTTAAAAAGAATGCTCTTATTCTGGAAAAGGTTCACATGAGGTTACAACATTCAGAAAAAGATTCCTAAAGCCTCCTGTTTAAGCTTTTCATGCATTTATACTTCTTATACCACAACGCACAGCACATAGTAGGCACTCAATGAATAATTATGGATACATGAATTTAAACCTAGTGTTGTAAATGTCTGATTAATAATATAGAAACAATCAATTTAAAGATAAAGTTTGGAACCAAATTTTATACATATATCTGCTAGATTTTAACATTTTTTTCCCCATCAAGCATAAAAAGGATTTGAAGTGTTATAACAATATATTTAAAATGGAAGAAATAAAATGAATATGAAACTAAGATTACAAGCCACACAATAGATTCTCAAATTTGAGACAGCAAATTTAGCATGAGCTTTATTTTTGGGTCTCACTCTAGAGATTCCAATTTAATAGGACTGTGATAAGCCTTAGGAAGAAGCATTTTTAACAAGCATATCTCTGATTCTGTTCGGAAAATCATGCTAGAGACATACTCAGGCATACCATGCACATGGAAGAAAAAAACACCCTTGGCATTAACAAAAAGTGGTTTATCAGATGGCACTTCATGTAAAAGATATCAAATAATAAAATTAAAATATCCTTAAGAGAAATCTTGGAGAATATATAAAAACATCATCAAATGGGTATTTCTTACTCTAATTTAATTGTGAATAATAAGGACAAACTTTTACACACTGCTGTTGGGATTCCAAACTGGTCCAGCCTCTTTGAAGAATAAGAAAAATGCACATTCCTTATACTTCACAATCCCACACCTAGAGAAAGCCTAAATTCAGAACACTCATTTAGGTGTACTAGGAGATGTGTGTTAAGACAAGTATCAGGGCTGTTCTTACTTGCAACAAATTTGAATCTGTTAAGTATCCATCAAGGAAAAATGGATAAGCTATGGGATATGCATACAATGGAATATCATAGAGGACAGTTAGTGGACTAGAATTATATGTATCCATATAGATTAATTTCATAAACATAACATCAAGAAGAGAAAAGCCACTTGCAGAAGAATACATAGTGAGATATAGTACATGTAAAGTTTAAAAGCATATCAAATAATTCTATGTACTGTTTCAAAAAACACATCTATATAGTAAAAATATAGAGAAATTCATGAAGTGAAAACTAGAGTCAAGAAGGGAACTTACTCTGGATGGGGGAAGTGGGACAGAATTAGGGAGGATTGAGGGTTCCACTGTACTGGTAATGCTTTATTTCTTTAGCAGGGTGGTAGCTACATGGGAGGTTGTTATATGTCTGAATTATTTCATAACAAACAAGTGGAAAACATGAGGGCAAAATATTAAATCACATCCTAGTAAATCTCCTAGGGATATAATGGAATGTGGTCCATGTAGCTCCTTTCCAATAGTAAGAGGACACAAGAGTGAGGACAGGGGGATGGACAGGGAACTGGGCCCTAATACTAGAGCAGTACGTCCCAGATGAAGCTCTGAGGTTAAAGACCAAGCACTCTCCACACAGCAGATACACTGCAGCCATTAAAAAGTACAAGAATAATCTGTATGAACTAATGGTCATCTTATAGCCTCAACTGCTTTGCCACAAGTTACAGGTTAAGGTTACTTCTGAAATCAGATTCTCCTCTCAATGTTATCAAAAGCACTCCATTTTCTTCTCTTGGTCACCTAGGCTTTATACCTTAATCTTCATCTCTAGACCTTCATCCATATTTCTTTATCCATTGTAGTCTCCAAGGCCTGTCAATTCTAACCCCAAGTCTTTCCTATGTCCCCTGTCTACTTCCACTCCCATCAATTAAGATGCTCAGGTTTTCCCCAGAACTGCATTACATCATCCTTCTGAGTCTCTCACAGGACTGTCAGATTCACTTTCCTGAAATCTAAACTGTACCTTCCTCCCCATAAGTCTTCAAGGACTCCTCATTGTCTATGGACTTCATTTCTACCTGTCTGAAATTAACTTAGGGTTAATTCATTCAATAGTCCTCCTTTAGTGTCTTACGTATGTACAAAGCAAAGCTCTAGGTTAAGAGAGCAAAAGAAATCTATAAAATATGTACAAAATATCTCCTGGGAAGGGACAACAAAATAGCAGAGGTAACATATACACAAATAACTATAAAACCAATAGTGGCAAGAGCTTTAAAAGAGGAAAAACACATGTATGATAAAAGTACAAAGATGAAAGAAACTAATTCTAGCTATGGAACTCAAGGAAGACTTCATGAAAGAGGTGGCATCTGAGTGAGGCCTTGAACAATAAGTGACATTTAAAACACACACACACACACACACACACACACACACACACACACGCACACACACACACACACACACAGAGAGCAGGAGGAGCACTTCAGTAAGGAAAAGGCCAACAAAACTGCAGAGCCACTGAAACAGCAAAAGCAGTTGCCCACCTCAAGCCTTCTTGTTAAATGAGAAAAGGTAACCTTTATTTTCTATTACTTATATCTAAAAACGTTCCTAACTGATATTCTCTTAACAAGATTCTCTTCAAATTACCTTACAATACCCAAGATGTTTTTTCTTTCTTTTCTATTTTTCTCTTCTTTTTATCTTTTTTCCTTTTATTATATTTCTGTCACTCTTCCTAAAAATATAACCAAAATAAAATAGCTAAAGAGAGAGTCTTTAAATTTCATACATTGAGTTAATTTACAAATATGTGGAGATCAAAAATAACACCTGGTGATATGACATCCAATAAAATTTAGGTTGCTCTGTTTTGTTCAATCTCAGATTAAAAACCAAGCTTTAAAGTATTTTGATATATACTCAAGTACATCAATATTAGCTTGTGATAAATTCTTATGTGTTTCCAAAGTCAAATATTAGATAAATATGAAGCTCTATACACATAGCTTGACTATACACTATGGATTATATTCATTTTTTTCTAAAAGGTACACATAAGCATAAATAATACTTTAAAAACTGATAAATGTAAATTGATAAATTGAATAGATTAAACTATGAATTCTAGTTAGTGGGATTAGGGTACTTCACCTATATTCCTAATAAGGCATGAAATTTGGATTTATATATTGAGGGTAAGACCTAGTCAGATGCATGCAAAGTACTTAGAGTAAAAAAGAATATAAGTTAAATTATCTTGGGCTTGTGCCTTATGCAGTTCCCCACTTATAAAAGAGGAGGGTGTACTAGGTTCCAAGCTGTGCTCTACACAGCCTAGCACTCAAGCCTCCAAGCCTTCCCGCCTCTGATTTAGGCAGAGCAGACCTGCTTTTAACTGTTTAAATACTGATCTTCTACGTACAATTTTCTTTAAAGTAAGTAACTAAAAGTAACTGGAAAACTACTGGACAAAATGATCTCCTATGTCTCTTCTTGTGTTTATATTCATGATGAAATGATGTCTTTAAGCCCCTAAGTTCTGAATATTTTAAGAGCACATCTATTAGTCTAAATATGTACATAAAAAGAAAATTCATGTGACAATGTAGGCTTGACTTATTTCAGAAATATAATCAAATAGAAATAATGTCTTTACCTCGTGAAAATGCCATTCACAATTCCAATTGTTGCTTCCTCTGCAGGAACATAGGAGCCAATCTGAGCCATGATAGTAATCAGTGCAACTTGTTTTATGTAGGAGCTCTTTCCACCCATGTTTGGTCCAGTAATTATCATTACTCTTTCTGAGTCCCCCTAGAAAATCAAAAAGCAATTCCACTTATTGTACTAGAGGGGCTCTTATGTAATATTTACAACTGATTCTATACATGAAAATGCATTAGGCAAAACATTGCTCTGTGGTATTTAAATATTCATCAATTAAGAATCACAGAGGGAAAGGGGACCTCTTTGTCTTCAACATGAACTATGTTACCACAGAAAAGTAAATTCTTAGCAGCACACACCATTGTTTCTAGGCATAAAAAAATAATAATAACCAGAAGCAACCTCAACTGGATTACTACTATGACTTCCTCATTAAATATTCATTAATCTGCCTGTGTGTGTGTGTGTGTGTGTGTGTGTGTGTGTGTTGTTCTAGTGCTTACATGTAAAATCTATTAATTTCTATTTGTCCATCTTAAAAGTACAGGTATTTATGTCTAATTGCCTAAGGCCCTGATTTGAAATGCTACCACATGATTTTTTTCAGTTATAGATGGATGACTACTAAAGAAATTTATAATACTAAATTCTAGATATTGGTTTGTTGGCATTTAATTATTTACTGGCATTTCACCAGAACATGTGAAAGAGGCAAAAGAGCTGAAATACTTCCAATGATTTCATCTCTATAACTTGACTGTATTAATCAGTTAAAGTACTTGCCATGAACACACTGGTCCACAGTTCCTAAAGGGAACTGTCCAACTGCAGCACGCTGCAGAGGAGTTAGCTCAAGGCATCATGTGGTGTGCTATGTGAACTCACTGCCCGTGGCAATACCCACCTGTTCAAAAGTAACCAATACATAACTAACAGCCTAAGAGGTAGCCATATAAAAGCTGTTCTTAAACTAAGCTAATCAAATGATCTCATGAAAGTTTAAACTTAGAACCATGGAAAGGTTCAATCAGTTGGTGAGTGGAGCAGAAGTTGAAAAGAAACACAGAAGGCCACAAAGCACTGAGACCATGAATAAAAAGTTATAAGAAAACAAAAGGTATGCAAGAAAAGTTATACAGAGCTGGGGGTAAAGAGGGTAGTTAGTAATGATGGAGAAGAAAAAACAAAGAAGAGCCAGAAGGAGTTGAGAAACTGCAGGCAAATAATGGGGTTTCAAAGTAAGACATGTAATCTCACTACTGAGAGAATAAAAAGAAAACCTGTTCCATCTCTAAAACTATCTCATATTCTAATTTACCTTATAGTTCCACTTTCCCTAAAGCCAAGCTATGCTAGAGATCTTGGTCTTGTGTGATTTCTTTCTCTTATGGTTACATATGGCTTTATGATAAACTAATAAATCTATATTACTTGAAGAAACATAAGTGAATCTGTATTTCTTGGAACAGAAAGAACACAGCAGAGTAAGAGAGAGAGAAAAAAAAGAAACTTGACATCAGTAGAATGATGAAACTAATGATTAAAATAAAATGAATTCTCCTACAGAGATTAAAAAATAAGCCTTTCATAAATAACCAAATATCTTGAAATTTTAAATAAAATGAATAGATATTTTAAAGTGTCAAAAATAACACAGTAAATTTAAAAATCTGAATGATCCTATATCTAGAAAGAAAGTAAATCTGTAATTAAAAGCCATTCCACAAGAAAAACTATAAACCCTGATAACTTCCCCACTGAATGCTTACAAACATATAAGAAATAGCACTAATCTTACAAAAACAATTCTAGAGAATAGAAGAGAGAATGCTTCTCAGATCATTTCAACAGGCCAATATAATCTTAATACCAAAACCTGAAAAGAATATTACAATTTCATCCAAAAATAAATATGTGAAACTTCTTAGTAAAATGTCACTTAGCCAATCCAAGGATATATAAACCATTTAGAGTTTTTAAGGATACAGGGCTGGTTTAATATGCAAAAGCCAATCAATGAAATTCACTGTATTAACAGAATAAAGAAGAGAAATTATATGATGATCTCCATTGACATAGAGAAAACATCTGATAAAATTTCATTTCCATTCAATTTAAAAAATGCAGAAAATAGAAATAAAACATATAAGGCCTGGGAAGAAAATAATGAAACTGTCATTATTCATGTATGTTATGATTATATTTCCATATCTAAATCTATAAAAATTATTAGTATCAATAAATGAATTTAGTAATATCTTTTGATACAAGTTCACTACTCAAAAGTCAACTTTATTTAAACATTTTAGCTATAAGTAATTGAAAACTTAAAAATGTTAATGATATAATTTACCATAATGTCAAAAGAAATCAAATACCAAAAAATAAATCTAACAAAATGAGCAAGACATCTTGATACAAAAAAATACACATTATTGAAAAAAAATTTAAGAGATAACTCTTCACATTCAATAAATTATCAAAAGGTTTTAAAATCTGTTTATGCACATGTTGGCAAGGATGTGGAGAGCAATTTGGAAATGTCTAGTAAGGTTAATCATTCCATATACTGATATATATGACCAGCAACTCCTCTTTTAGGAATCTATCCTAGAAAAACATGCAAGTACTCAAGAAAATATTTATAAAAATGTTCATTCTAGTACTGTTTGTATTCACAACAAACAAAAACTAGAAATAATCTATCTATAATTAGGAAAAATGATTAGATCTACTTTGTCCAATAATTAAAACAATTATTTGCAACACAGAATACTATAAGATAGGTTCAGTGTGACATACTTACGTTCCTTAAAAAAAAATAATACACCGTTTAGATACATATATATCAAATAAAAGAATAAAAACCAGTCATAAGGATAATAAATGTCAGAATAATGATTACCAACGAGGAGGATAGGATGTAAAAGAGGAAAAAAGATAGCAGTTCATTACATGTGACCTCAAATATATCTGATCTGAAACATTTTATTAACGTAAAAAAAATTTAAAGTAAATATTTCAAAACGTCAATCTCTATAATATTTGGGTGAAGTGTAAATGGGTATCTGTTATACTGTTTTCCATACTTTTTCATTTTTGTAAAATATTAGGCAGTTTAAAATTACATAAATTAATTATCTTAAGATTTAATTATTTTATGGAGAACCATCAAGAACAATCAAATAATTCTTTACAACCACATTCATACAATTTAGAAAAAATTCACAGTACTTCTAAATGACATTTTATTGTTTGGACTTATACCATATTACAGAAAAATAAAGTGCCAGAGAAAAGCACATGATAGAAAGTGAAAAAATATAACATAAGGGCAAATAACATGTTGAAGGGTTTGCACATGCCATGCTGAGGCCACCAGAATGTGACATTGTTCATGGAGCTGTCTCAACTGAAATTATCAACTCAATGAGCACATGAAGGTAGCTAATAAAAATGCAGGAACAAAAATTTTTTAAAACAGTAATTTAGGAAAGCTATGAGAAAAAAAAGTATACTTTTTATCTTACAAACACTTTAATCTTTCCAATGCCTTAAATAAAGACTGAAGTGTTTTTACTTATTGATTCAGTATTAATTTTTTGTCCAATGAGAACCAATAATTTGACAGGGTATTTTTAAAAACTTTAACTTAATAAAATAATTTGATAAATAAGATTTGTAATGATAAAGCATAATATAATAGCACTGAAGTTAGAAGACGGGTTCAGTTTCTGGCTCGGCCATCAACTAGGTGTGCCTCCTTTCCTCATCTACAAGGTCAAGTAACAAAGACCCTGGCCTTTCATATATTTTGGGAAGTTTAAAATAAATTAAAAAATACTATAACAGTTTGTAAATCATTGTTTCTTTTTAACTAGAAAAGACCTAAAGCAGCCTAATGCATGAAGAAAAAGTTCTAATGCACTACAGACTAACTGGAAAAAAAAAAAAAAGAATGAAAGGAAATGAAAATAAATTTGGCTTAGGCGTAATTGGAAGAGACTGATAAGTAATGTGTATGGCACTTACACAAACAGAAACATTACTATCTTTTGAATTTAAGTTGCATATAAGTTGGTGAAAAGTGAGTAAGCAAATCTGACACTTCTCAATATTTTCTAAAGGAATTACATTTTTCTTTCATACTGAACTACACAGAAAATGCTGGCTTTTAGAATCACATGATGAAGTACATGTTCCCCAAGTACTTCACCACTCCTGCAGTCAATAAGTTTTTACTTGATTTGAACTTCAGGATTTCAGAGACAACTGATACACAAAAATTAATTTTTTGTATAAAAGAAAAAAGTTATATAAAAACTTAGGCTTCACAGTTCTAATATTTAAACAATGCTTTTTAGCTAGGAAACAGATCTCTCTCTCACTGACACTATAAGTGACAAATGATTTGCAGAACAAAATGACACTTAGAGATCTTTAACCAGATAGAAAGTATCTACCAAAGGTCTATGGCAAATGACAGACTTAATTTTGAAATGTGACAAGCATTTCCTTTAGACTAATCAAGACAGGATGTTCATCATTATTGCTTTTATTCAACTGTATCCTGGAGGCCCCAGGCAGCATAATATGACATTAATAGAAACAAAAGTGATAAAGACTAGAAAGGACAAAACTGTCATTATTCATGGGCACATTAGGATCTAGAAAGAAAACCAAAAGGAATCTCTATATTCATGACTATAATTAATGAGAGTCTAGAAAAGTGGCTAGATTTAAGAACAAAATGCAAAATCAATTGCATTTTTCTATAAGGGCAACAAATAATTAGGAAATATAATTGTAAAAAGGATATGACCAGCATAGCAAAAACAGAATACTTAGTAATAAATATAATAAAAATGTAAAAGACTTTTATGAAGAAAATTTTATTGAGAGTACATAAAGAGAACCAAAGTAAGTGTATACTGCATTCATGGAGAAACAAGCTCCACCATACATCCATATCATAAAGATGTCAACTTTCCCACAAACTAATCTATAGAGTCAATAAACACTTCAATTTCCGCCCCCAAAGAAATGGATACATTGACTCTAAAGTGGAATGAAGAAGTAAATGCTGAAGAAAACTCAAGACATTCTAGTAGAAAACCAGATAGGGAGAGTTTTCCCCACCATATGTAAAGAATTATTATAATGATCAAGTAAATAAGACTGTATGATTTTGGATTAAGAACAACAACAACAACAACAACAACAACAAACACTGACCAGTGAAAAATAATGAAGTCCAAAAGAGTTCCAGGAAAATATGGAAACTTAATATGTGACAGAAGTAATTCTCAGATTGATGGGGAAAGTATGGATTATTTGAAAACTGGTGAAAGACAACTGATTATTAATACAGAAAGATATGAGGCTGGAATCCAACCTCACATATATAAAAATAAATTTTAGGTTGATTCAATAAAGATCTAAATCTGAAAAGTAAAACTTTAAAATATTTATAAGAAATTATAGGTTACTACCTTTATGATCTCGGGGACAGAGAAATATTGTTTTAAGTCACAAAAAACATTCATCCATTTTAATTTCATTAAAATTCACAAAATCAAAAGGCATCATATTGAAGGTGAAAAAAAAAACAAAACTACTCTAATAGTCTCTTTCAACACTAAATTTTTTAGCATTGAAATTTAACTCTAGATTCTTTAGCATTTAAAAGTTCTATCACCCAGAAAAATTATTTAAAACTGAAATAAGAGAGGAGAGCCCACACTTTTAACTAACATGATGTTGCTGTCTGTCTTGCCTGAAAAATCAGACTTGGTATAATTAAACATGATACTCCAATAAATGATTTTAAGAAAAGTTATTTACACATTGAACAAGCCACTTAACGACTGAAAAGGAAAAGCCTCAATTATTGATAGTTGCCTTGAATTATGAAATTATAGATGATTTTTGTTTTCTCCATATTTTTCTAGTTTTCCAAATTTTCTGTCATGAACATTTTGACCTACCAGTTCTACTCCTAGGAATCAATTCTGTGAAGGACCAGTGCAGAATTATTTATAACAGCAAAAGTGTGTACAAAAGAGAAATTTTAAAGAAAATTATGGTACAGCCGCACTGCTATCATGAAGCCATTAAAAATTACTATAGGAAAGACTTTTTTAATAATACAACAAATAATAGAAAAAATCAGAAAATAAAAAAATATATATATAATTTTTTTTTAAATCATGGCTATGTTAAAAGTAAATACAAAGAAAAGACAAAGGAAATCCTCCAAAATACTAACAGTGGTTGCTCTGGGAATTAAGGAGCAATTTTCTCTCCTTCCTTCCTCCTTTCTTTATATCCCAAATCTCAATCCATAATTATCTAAAACTGGGTTCTGCAGCAATGAGATGTACTAATATCCAGTTACTGAATGCTTGAGTATATTTTTTTAAAAAAAGAAGGTTTGACGTAATTTTTACGGTGGTGTTTATTCCTATGAGAATCTTGACAAATAAAAGAAAATGACAGTGGGAAAAAAATAAAGAATTGGTGCAAAAGTTAGAAAAGGTGATTTCTAGTCCAGAGTTTGGGCAAGTCAATACAATTCTCTAGGTCTCAGTTTCTTCCCTTCTAAAATGAGGGAGTTGAATTAAATGATTCTCTCACTCTCAAATTCTATTATTCTCTGAAAAATAATATGTCCAAATTCAGGTATATTACATGGAGATAGAGCCCTAGGTGGAATCAAAGGGAGAACTAAATTTGGAGCTCTGTTCTCAATTTGCTCAGAAAAAAAGAAGCTAGGGAATTCACTTGCATTAGGTACTTAGGAAAAGTAATGCATGGTGACCCTGGTCAGACTTGTGGTCACAACTATGGAAGTAAATTCTTCAAGCCTATGCCAGATTTGAAGATTTCAGACAAGAACTAACTTTGAGCCCTTAAGAAGTAAATGTTCTCAACTCACTAAACTCAACTATTTGTAGGTGATAAAATGGTTGCTTTCCTAAGATGCCTTAATATTTAGACCTCCAATGACAGATAAATTGCATAATGGGCACTTTAGTAAAGACTAATAGATAAAAGGAGATATTTTGAGGTGCATAAGCAATCCTGTCTCCATCTCTACTGCTACCACTCTGGTGGACTATTGCAATGAATCCTGACTGGTCTTCCTGCTTCTCTGTCCACAGTGTATTCTCTACACTGCAGCCAGAATGACTGTCTTAAAACGTAAAACAGAGCCTATCTCCTGCTAAAAGCATTCATATAGCTCCCTAGGGCACATGTAACAAAGCCCCAACTCCTCACCATGGTCTAAAGCCCACGACTGCTTCTTTAGCCTAATCTCCTCCCACTCTCTCCAAGTTCACTCAGTTCTAGCAAAACTCAATTTCTGCTATTCTTCTACCTGCCTGAAGATGCCATGCTCATTCCTGACATAAGGCCTTTCCTCAGGTGTTCCCTCTATCTGGGATTCTCCTCTTTGACTGGATCCTTTTTGCCAATGAAGTCTAAGCTCAAATATTGACTCCCAGGAGAGACCTTTCCTGACCACCCAATCTCCTTACGGTCCCTCTGTATGTGATTCCCTATTATGTCAGCCTATTTCCTTTATACTTTTAAATCTCTCTCTGAAATGTCCTTAATTTTCTTTCTTACTTTATTGCCAATCTTATTGGTAGAATGTAAGTTCCCAGGAAAGCAGGGACTGTGTCTCTTGTTCATCCCCACTGACTAGAACAAAGCCTCACATAAAAAAGGCACATAATAAATACTGTCAAATAAATGAATTTAACAAATGAAAGGCACTGCAACAGGGATATTCACCATCCTTATATTTCAAAAAATCATTTGCATTCTCTATAGAAACTTGTCAGAAATATCTGACTCCCTTTCTTCTACAGTTTCCAAGATGATGTAACAAAATGATTAAGAAATTTCAAAAAAAAAAAAAGAAAAAGAAAAAAATTTCACATACATTATGTGCTCATCTATCTTTTAGCAAGGATCATATGTATTTGAGGAACAACACATAAAAAGGTTCCAGAAATAAAAATACATTAAATTTATCTAGAAGACCAGTCAGGATGAGTAAGCATTCTAACAGAATAACCAGAAGCTGAAAGCTGACAAAAACCTTCTCTTTACCCACTCTGGAGCCTACTGAAGTTACTGAGAATGAATCAAACTGGACTGGCTTAGGCAGTGCCCAAACCTATGCTAGCCACCGAGCATGATACCACACATAGAACAAGTCCTCAAGAAACCACAGATGAATGACAGTAAAGAAAAGCTGAAGTACTGCAATCAGAGGACTATTCCAGATGACACTTACTGCCTTAGTGAACCTGTGGAGAGGCTACAAGTTCAAGTTTCTACCTTCATATTGGCAGTGTCTATCTGGATAGCATCAGTCAGTAAGATCTTAGTATCATGTATCAAAAGTCAAAACATTACATCTAAACCAGCAAGTTTTGAGATAATCAACTTCTATATTTAATGTCATCTTCTGCGGGAGAAAAAGAAAAGTGGAGGTACAAAAAGAAAAAGTAAATTTTAAAGCATAATAAGAAAATCACAGATAACACGTGCCAGGCATGGTGCTAATGATTTTATATGCATTATCTCATTTAGTTCTGACAACAGTCTCATAGGGTAATACTAGCATTACTGTATTCCCACACCACAGGTGAGGAAACAAAGGCTTGAAGAAGCTAGGTACCATGCCCAGTAATGCAGAGCCAAAAGTAGAAGAACTGGAATATTAAGTGAAGATCATCTCCTGACAGATGGCTCAAACAAGATCCCTGCTCAATGACATGGAATCACAGTCACTACTAAATAAGAGAAGAGTTGCCGTAGCTCAGGGCCAGCATCCCTAGGTCCATCACTGAGCACACTAGAATGATAGTTAGCAGGATATCCCTGAAGTCAGGAGATGCACAGCAGAGAAAAAAATTGTCACATTAATTTCCAAGACTTGAGTATCACTAATTTTCTGCAAAACAAAGGCTTTCTCCCTTGACAGGTACAGATACTGACATCTATCTTTTAAAAAGAATCATGGTAGAACTATTTTTACAGCAGTTGCAGACTACTGAAAAAGTTTGGCAGTTTCAAAGTGTTGTATTCCCTGAAAATGTCAATCAATGACAGGTTACAGTAAGAGACACTCTAGTGAAAGCCTCCTCCAGACAAACTCTTAGCCAAACCCTTACAATTTTTAACCTAAGGTGAACTACAAACACTAAGGGGGAGAGAGGCTAGAGAGTAGTACAGGCTATATACTGAGATGCTGCGGTAAGTGTCCACATCCTTCTGACACCCGAATGCTCTCCAGTTACATTCCACTGAGAGCTTAGCCCAATGCCCACATTTGATAGATGAAGAAACCAAGGCCAAGTGAGTACGGTGGCCTATCCAAGATGACAGTAAAGTAGCAGCAGACCAGAATTTAAATGTACTTCTCCTATGACTGTTAGGCACTTTCCTACTACACCTGTGTACCCAAATGAGGTATATGATAAGAACTTAAACAACAGAACAAAAAATGGTTATTTCTAACCAGAGTGATGATGAAGGCTTTTTGGGGCTGGTAGTATCTTTTGGGAATTGAAAGATAAGTAGGAGTTCAATCAATGGAGATGGATAAAGGACAAGGAGAGAGAAGAGTAACATTCTGGGCAGAGATAACAGCACAGGTCAGGACTCTTTAAAAAGTAATCAGTTATACAAAATACCCTCTCTTTGTGTAACTGTTTCAGAAGCCAGAAGAAAGGGGTCCCAGGGGAAAAAGTGATAAAATTCAATGTTCAAATGCCACTAATATTTCCTCTAATTTTTAACAATATGACCCTATGATTGTGCTAAGTGAAAAACACCATTATAGCAAAATCTATGAGAATAATCCAGCTATGGAATTAAATTAAGCTTAAAACTCAGACATATTTTATAGTACGCATTATTGTTTTTCTGCCTGGTAATTAGATATAAAGAATCAACACCTTATGAATATTATTATAATTAGTCTTACTTTGAACTATAATATAGCTAAAGCCAGCATTTCTGGTGGCTAGAAGTATTTGTCCTGGAAAAATGGAGGAAATGGGAAGTTTGTGGTCCATGGTTTCCCTCCTAAACTCCCTCATCTTTCCAGTTTCAAGCATCACTCATGTAACAAATATGCAAGCACTTACAAAATGCTATGCACAGCACTAGGGATTGAGGCACCTATGGCCACCTCCTGATCTCAGGAGAAGGAACTATGACCAGGGTTCCAGTGTCTACCTACTCTACAACACCTGGGCTGGGATCTCCCTTGGGCCTCAGACACCCACAGAGTTCCAGCACACCCTGGGATCTTCCTGCTTTGCACATTTGACTCATTTTCTTCTCTTCCACAAGTTGAGAAATTGTCCCTCTCCCAGTAAGGTGAATTATTTGTATTACTTATGTGTTTTTTTTAAATCCACAAACTAAAAACCCTGACATTAGAATCCATCCATTAGAAAGTCATTTGGTTTCAAATAACCCTGAGATTGCAGTGGATTACAATGACATCTCCCAAGCAGTGTGTCACAGGTTACAGGTGTGCCTAGAGGCTGGCCTAACCCTCCAGGTGGCATTTGGGCCTAGGGCAGCCAGAGCCCCCAGGCCAACCTCCTTTTGCTCTGAGCAACTTTTTCCTTCTCCTTTTATTCCAGTGTACATTTGAACTATTATCACTTCTTAATGTGTGCTGCAAAGTGGAAAAGGTTAGAAAACACTGGCTTACCTTAGAATATGTTTTAGAAAATAGTTCAAGACTACCCAACTTGGGTAACCTCTGACAGGGCAATTCTCACAGCTGGGTCTTAGTTTACTCACAAGTATGAAGAGGTGGTTACACTAAATGATCCCTAATTTCCCTTCTAGTTCTACAGTATAATTAGTCTGTAAATTGTGAAATGCCCATATGATATCCTGAAAAATAAAATTTTGTGAAGAAAAAAAAGACGAAAATTGAAAGTGAGACTTGGAGGCTGCTTAAGGTTTTTAGCTAATCCTTGTTTATTTAACAAATTGGACTAGATGCCTGCTATATGCCAGAGAACTGTGACTGATGGTGGGATTATGACTAAACCAGAGAAGCATATTCCCTGTTCTCTTCAAGCTCATAGTCCACTGGGAACCAAAACCCTCTTCCCCAAAAAAGGCAGTTATAATTTAGTGGGATAAATACTCAGATGGTGAAAAACACAGAGTGCTTGAGTATGTAATAGGAGTCCCCTCCCAGCTCCAGTTAGGGAAGGTTTAGTGCAAGAAGTGACATACAACACAAGACCTACAGAAAAGCGGGAGCTGGAGAGTGGGGTGGAGTGTGGGCGTGTGTGAAACAGGAGGGATGTTGTAGAGAAAGATGGCATTCTAGGCAGAGGGAATACCATCTGCCAAGACCCAGAAGTGCAGTAACTTAAGACTATATGGCTGGAATTTTAAGCATTAATTCAAATAGAAGAGTGATAGGACACATTAGGAAAAGCACTGTGGCTGCAGAATAGAGAAGGAACTGAAGATGGGCAAAGTGGAGGTGGATTATATGGGGAGAACCAGGGAAGAGAACAAAAAGCAGGACTTAAAAGAGTATTCCTTTAAATTCTGCTTGGAGATATAAAACAAGGCTTCCGAGAAGATGGGGCAGAGGTACGTCTTCAAGGATAGAAAAGAATACAATAGCATCTTACCACCATTGTATTTTTATTTCTCTGATGTTCAGATTAAACCAGAACTCTAAATTCTAAAAATAAAGTAGGGAAAATGTGTTTAAAAGATTCTTGAAAAGGTCTCTTCATTTAAATCTACTTTCAGTAAAACTACCCTTCAGCACTAGTGCCTGAGAGGGCTTTTTCAACAGCCTTCTTTACCTTTTAAGACAATCTGTCTAGGTGACAGATCCGGAATCTAAACTCCTTGCACATACACTGTGATCACTCTAAACCCCATAATTCTAATTTGAACCTCTCTCCTGGCCTTTATATCCACTTTCACATTAGGATTTCCACCTAATTTCCCACAAAGAATTCAAAGTCACTATTTGATTCTTTGCTGTATTCCTCCCAGAAAACCTAATACAGAAAGTTGAAAGTAATGTTTATTTATTGACAATTTAGATATTCTCTACTTTGAAATTCCTGTTCAAGTCTGTTGCCAAATTTTCTACTGGGCAATCTGTTAGTTCCTTCAGTCTTTTTAAGTATTCTATTGGTGTTAATTTATTGGTATTCTCTCTCACCAGATTAAAGAGGTAGTATATCTCTTTTTTGTAAGCTTGACATCAAGCGCAACACTGACACAAGATATGTCAAAATTCATAAGAACGAAATATTCATAAAATAATGTTAACAAAAAAATTCATAAAGAAAGGCAAGACTTTGAAATGTGGAAAGGAAAAAAAGTATTCTTAAAACTAGGAGAGGAAAAGTGGGCAGGAAGCTGGCTTGTTCAGAAGCACTATATTAAGTTAATGTAATACAGAATCCAGAAAAGTATACTTCTAATTACATATATGAAAGACCATTTCTTAAAATTACATGATTATCAAAAGCAACAATGTCATTTGACTTCCAGAAAATTATTTTCAGGGTATATTTTATAATTAACACCTAAAAAATATTTTACATTGAGTTTTACATAGTAAGTTCTTTTTAACATTATCCCTTTATACCCTGCAAAATAGAACGCACTTCACCATAGCAACAGTTCTATATCAACTCCTACTCGAGTTAGAAAAAGCATATGTAAAAGAATCGAACATTCTGGAATATTCTGAGGTACTTGCTGGAATAAATCACTCCATTTATTTTGTAAAAACTTAAATATATGAGCTCAATATTTATTTAAAACATTCTTGTAATGAAGCAGAAAGCTATTTTAGTTTCTCAAATATTGCTTTATTAAATACTATAATATATTATTTAAAGTAAAGAGGAAAAGGGGGAAAAGAATAAAAATGGGACAAAAGAAACAGAAAAACCAATGTCAAGGATAACAACCTTGGGATCCAGCTGTTTGGTGAGCTAGAGAATGGGAACAGTAAGAAGGAATGCAACCTAAGTAATTTATAAGTAGAATACAAACCAAAGTGCTATATGTTATAACCATATTACTTTCTGAAGAAAAGCTATACCCTATTAGTATTATGAGAACTGAAAATTCTTATGTTCACATAATCTTTTAAGAGACAATAAAAGTATTTGTACTTATTAACTTTGATAAATTAAGTAATTTACAAATTCTCTGAGAATGAACAAGTTATTAGCAGATATTGTGAATCAGGTTATACACTACCAAAAGTCTTTGTATGATATCAAAATGTAACACTAAACTAGATGTAATTCAAAGTATTTCCTTTCACTTATCACCCTTGTGGCTAGCCAAAGTCACCCTGCGCATATCTTTGTTACCCTTGCTCACTGCCCAAGATGGCTGTTATATTCCCAGCTCCCCTGATGTTCTGCGCTTTCTTTTTCTCTGACCTAATTTCCAACTGCTTCCCTAGATTTCAATTCTTCCATGGTCCTCTGAAAAATTCTTAGATTCTTCTATGTCTCTAACTTCCATGTTTAACATTTCCTTCATACGTGGGCTTAGACCAAACCTGGCTGTTACTCCCCTGCAGTCCTCGCATGTAGAGGCTGAGCTTTCCTACCATGAGTGTCTCAGGGTTAAGAGGTTCTCCCATATCTGCTTCGTTAGGTCTTTGCCATCTCTATTTGTCCTCAGTGCAGGCATCCATAAACCTCCAGGTCTCCAGTCTCCATCCCTTGGAATCTGATACCTAGACATCCTGCATCTTCCACTACAAACCCTGCCGTTATCTTCAATGATTTTAACATTCACATGGATGGCTCTTTCTCCAACCATTTTTTGATCTCCTCATCTCCAAAGACCTTCTCCACTTTTGCTACTCACTTCAATGGAAATAACCTAGAGTATTTTCTCATAAGAATATAATCTCTGAAATCTTAAAGTCAGGCATCTCATTCTTTTATAAGGCCTCTCTCACTTAACTACATCCTGACTATTAATTCTTTGATCTCATTGCCAGGTTAATTTTACTTATGTTGACAAAGACCTACTTCTTGACCAAACTCTAGTAAGGCTTCTCTGGGCCCTCTTCTTGACTAAGCCTCAAACTTGCCCTATAAAAACTGCACCCTCTCAGCACCATCATATCACTTACCCTCCCCACTAAGAGACCAGAATGAACATTAGCGTAGTTTCTAACACCTCAAGGCCACATCCTTAGAATGATCCAAGCTTCCCTTAAAGCACCTGCCTCAGAAAGCACAATGCTGACAGGAGAATTTACTGTGTGTTTCAGAAGACACCTGGTGATAGGCAGATGAGCCCCTGAACCTCTTCCTACAGCAGTTACTTCAGAAACTTGCAATTATAAATCCTTTCTCTGTCCCTGAGACATGGAAATCTTCTCCCATCTAAAACTGAGTTCTCAAGGACTTGAGAACCATCTCTTTGAAATACAAACATTCAAGGAGATAACTCTTCCCTTCCTTCCCACTCCCTGTGGGAGGGTATAAGCACCAGTTGCCACATAGCAAACCCAGACAGATTTCACATTAACCAGTCCCAGTCCCTGCTTTTTGTAAGTCTCCAATTCCCTGAATCTGTTCAAGCCACTTCAAACTCCTTTCCCCCTTAGCCCCTTTTCCCATCCTTTTCCCTCATTCTCCCTTAAAAATGCCCAGTCACTCTGCACAAATTAAAGACGAGTTCAGTTCACACTAAACTCTTTACCCTATTTATAACAATATTACTGCCCTTACTTAATTAGTATATGGCTTTATCTTTGACAATGTAACTCTGTCGTAACACACACACACACACACACACACACACACTCACATAAGTTCACTTTTCCCCCAGCTTCAGTCTTTTACTAGTACAACAGTACCCCTTTATCCGCAGTTTCACTTTTCAGTTTCAGTTACCTGTGGCCAACACAGGTCCAAAAATATTAGATGGGAAATTCCATAAATAAACGATTCAAAAGTTTCAAATTGCATTCAAATTGCCACCATGTTCCACCCTGTCCTGAACGTGAATCATGCCAAACTACTACTATTTTCTCAGCTATACCATAAGCCCTCTGAAGGCAAAGGCTATCACTGTCTTGCTTACTATTCTCTGGCCTAATACCTGCTTCACCATCTTGGGGCTAAAGAAGCGCTCAGTATATATTAAATGACTAAATCGTTAGGATCGTTAAATGTTCTATAAGAGAACTCTAGCCCACATGACAAAACCTCTCATCACTGAAATCAGGTGAAGCATCTCTAACTCTTTCACATAACATGTGAATTTAGTAGAACACAAGACAAAGCATATATCGTACAACACACTAATAGGAATTTGCAACACTATGGTGTGATTCCACCCCATTAGCATTTGTGGGTATTTATAAATAGAAATTTTTTTTTTTACTGTTACCTAGGATAACTAATTAAGACTAATCCTTTAGCTGCTAAATCTTTCCCTCTACAGATCATCTTGCAATGGAAATAGCACCAATCCATATTTGGCAGTAAATATAAAACTATATAGCCAAGGATCAGTCCATTTAAAGCCAAAGTTAAAACTTCAGTAAATTTTAAAAAACATTTTTTAATATTTAAAAGTTTGGGATCAATGTTAACACCTTTTACTTATTTTTTGGCATAATGTAGTACTTACTGATAAATTTGTACTATTGGGAACATACTGATCCTGTTCTCCCAGCAACACATCAATCACAGGATGCCGGCCATTTTTTATTATGATTTTCCTTTCTTCTTGTAAAGTTGGTCTGTAAAAAGAAGCATATTTCAATTGATAGCCATGGAAATAGCCTTTTAAAAAAATCTCTAAGTACAGAAAACATCTGAGGCCAGTCTGTCAGACAACAAAACCTTAAAGGTGGACTTTAGGAACATACATCCAGATTCAGGCTTTGAGTATAAAAGTTAAACTTTAGCTATAAAATAAGAATTGAGAAGATAATTACTCTAACAGTGCTCTGAAACACAAACTTTAATAGAGTCTTGTGATGGCTCCACTACTGAGATCTACCTTTATAAGACCCTTTTTATTTTTTATACTTCTATTATTCTCTAAGCTATTTTCATTAATAAAAAATTACAGTTCAGATTATTACTACTTAAATCATTTTTAACAGTAAGCATAATAAAGAAAATCATGTGAAACTATTTCTAGATGTTACATTAATATAAATAATGTGTTAAACTTGGGGACAGAATGCCTTAAAATTAATATTCTGTTTAATTAAAACATCTTTCTGTGGTTTTTGGTATCTTTTAGTACTTTTTTTGGATACAAAAACTTTTTTTTGCCTTGCTGGTCTTGTTTTGTAAGCTTTAATATTTCTGTTTTTATCTATAGCTTTATTTATCAGATCTTCAGCATTGTCTGGAAGCTGCTACATAGTCAGCTGTTCTCTGTCATTGAATATTTAGACTGTTCAAATTTTCATTGTCATAAACAATGCTTCAAGGAACAAGCCTATACACATGTCCCTATACATATGTCTGAGTGTTTCCCTAAGCTAGAGGAAATTCCTAAAGTGGAATTTCTAAGTTAAAGGGTATGCATATTTTTTATCTTAATAGATAAGAGTAGCTGTATCAATTTACCTTCCCACCAGTGGGATATAAAAATTCACTTGTTTTTTCATATATTCACCTAAAGTTGGTATTATCAAACTTTCTAATTTTTAATAATGTTGTCAGTAAACTGTGTTATCTCACTGTTTTAATTTGCCCTTATTGATTACTAAGTTTGAACATCTCATCAATTTATTGGCCATTTTATGGTCTTTTTCATTGTAACATCCTGTCAATGACCTCCTCTAGTTCTTTGACTTTCTCATATAAGCACATTTTTTACCTTACTCATAACATCAACTACTTTCCCAAACACTAAATTCTTTTTCTTTAATATAACTGGCTAATAAAACCTCAAGAATATGCACTCACATTTGTCAAAGAAAAGTGACTAAAGTATATTCTGAGTAAACAATTTAAACCATCCTTTGGAAAGAGACATTTCTAATTACAAGAAAAAAACAGTTTTTGAAATTTAGAATTCTAAAGAAAATTTTATCTAGATGGGTTACAAATTTACTGTAAAAGAAAAAATAAAACCATTTGTAAATGATACGGTTTTAAAATAAAATCCTAGGTACTCTGCCAAGTGCAATCAATATATCATATTCATGACATTGATATGATTCCCCAGAAAGGTTTTCACTTTAGAATAAAATTTTTAGAGATCTGTTCTGTTCTAAAATCTATGCTGACTTATTCTGCTATCAAAACTACACAATGACAAAACACTTCCTGGTAGAGTAAGAAGCAAATGATAATTCACCGAGCTAAGATGACATACCAGGATTGCATGCTGCCTAGAAAGAATAAAACATTGAACTTAAATGAATTCATTTTGTATTTTTAAACTTGTATTGTTCTCTTTTAATTGCCCTAGAGAAACAGAATATAATCTATATTAGAAGAACAGTATGATATCCAGAATACAGACTGAATAAAAAAAATGTAGAAGAACTTATATCTAAAGTAGATAAAATATCTTAATATTTAGAAAGAAAAAATGCAATTATGTAGCCAAATAATCAATTTGAACTAACTGTAATAGCTCAAATGCACTAAAATCTTTAAACTAGCTAGAAACCTAAAAGAAAGAATATATAATTTTCAGTCAGCTCTTAATTACTACCTTAAAATGCATTTTACATCAAAGTTTCCTGTTTCATGGTTATTTACACTCAATTTTACAGCTGCTAAAAAAAAGACTGATTACATTACTTAAAGGCAATGGCATTATTTTTCATTTAAATTTTTTCAGATAGATTTTTCTAAATACATGACGTCCAATTTGGAAAGTACTTTAGCATGTGAAATATTTCCTGAAATTATCTTAACTGATAGAATAGGTGATCTGGAACAATCCTATTGAGGACAAATAAAAAGCTGGATAAAGTATAGAAAGCAGCTACTTGAAGGCACCTGTTAACAGATAAGGCAGCAAGGAATTACCAGGCCCGGATCTGTGGTAGGACAGAGGCCTGCGGAGGGCATTTGCTGATTTCCGAGGGAATAGCTGAGGCTAAGCACTATGGACAGCTCTGCTCTGAAATGAGATTCCAAAGGGCTGCATACCAGGCAGAAGGGACTATTTAAGTAAGAACTGTACCCTTTGAATTTTTGAATTATCTCAAACCCAGATACAGATTAAGTGATGTCATTTTGTTATAGTGTCTTCAGATGCCCGACAGAAGCAAATGTGACTCTTTCAAAAGACATATAATATCAAATTATTTCTACAAATGATTTTGCAAATACAATGCCCGGAAGATAATCAAAACAACCAGGCATTCAAAAAGATACTTGAACAAAAACGGACAGAAACAATGGACAAAAGAAACAAAAGGACTCCAGACACAAAAGGACTCCAGATATTTGAATTATCAGACACAGACTTTAAGATATTATAGTGTTCTAGCAGACATTGAGTATTGAAAGGGAACTAAAATTTTTTTTAAAATAAGAAATTATGGGTATGAATGATAACCACCCTTAAATTCAGATATTTTTATTAAAGACAAAAAAATTTTTAAATACTTATTTGTTTCTGATTTTTGAATAACTAAACACCTTTGATTAATAGCTACTATTTGCTAAGTGCTTATCATTTGTCTGGTCCTGCTTAGAAGTCTCATATATCTTTATCTCATTTAATCTATACAACATATCTGAGAGATAGGTACTATTTTGTCAATGAACAAACTGAGGATCAGAGATGTTAAGTAACTTGTTTAAAGTCAGCTGTTAAATAACCAAGCTACCACTCAAAACCCATGTCTATCTGATCCAAAGTCTACACTCTGAAGGATGCCTAAAAGAGAGATACTTATGCAAATCAAAGGGTCTCTTAATGTATACACTGAAAGATGTCAAAAGAACAAGGAAAAGCATTTAAACTGAAAAATCTAAGCCCAAATTTACATACAGTAGATAATCTAAAACTACTAATTTTCTGAATAGTCTCATAGTTTTACAGTGATATAATAAGGAATATATTTTTATTCCACAAATAAAGTTCTTGCCCAAACTACATCTCAATGAAGAATTCCTACAACTTTAAGATTTATCACATTTACTAATTCATAACTTTTCTTCTTACAACTTTATATGTAGATACCTAAGACTTAAATAAGAGTATATGGCTAGTTAGTGACAGGGGGTGGGCTAGAACCAGGTCTTTTGACAACAAAGCTAGATTCTGATTATTACTTCATACTGAAAATTATATAGTATTTTAAATTATATATTATGTGTACTAATCTGTATGTTTAGGTGTACATATATACAGACACACATACAGATATGAAATTTTCAATTTAGTGTAATGTAACAAACCACACACACACACATAATGAGAAGAGCTTTATCTGAATACACATTAAGAGCACGGGCTGTAGCCAATCCTCTGCTTAATTCAGAAACAGAAATCATTAGGGAAGATTTGCCTTGCAAACCTTGTGAATCAAAAAAAACTATTAAGATTGCAACACATAAGGAAAAAACCAAGTCAGCTGAAAGGAGATTCTTATTCTTCTCAACTAGACTCAACTGCAGTACATTTACGTATCTCATTTTTACAGATGATTAATAGAACATCATTTTCCCCCATTTCCTGCAATGTAAAGTTTCAGCTCTAAAATGCCTATAGTTGACTGATCGGGCAAATTTGTGTATTTAAATCCCTCTGATGTGACAAGAAATTGGGCAATAAAGAAAATACAAAGATCTAATTTAAACAAACTGCGTGCCTGGCAGTCTGGATACATCACATGCACAAATGGACAGCACAACAAAATGAAAGAAAACAGCAAATCAAGTGTATTTTGAGTCTATAAATGATGCAGCCAATCCTTCAACTCTCCTCCCACAAATAAATGCTTTACATTAAACAAACCACTTTTGACATCCACTACAGGTACTATGCTAGTTACAGAGGGCATTTAAATTTTAAAAAAAGGTATCTGGCACAAACTATAGAGGAAACCAAGACTTGAAGGAAGTGTGAACAGTCAAAACCCATCTACTAATGTACTGTGTGCCACAGCACTGATAGACAGTAGTTCTGTTTTCTTTTTAGTCCTCTCAACAAGCCAACAAGATAAATATTCTCTAAATGTTTCTTAGATATACGAAAAAAATGAGGCCGCCAAGATACAAATTAAATATTTGTGCTCCCCTGCCAAATTCATATGTTGAAACCTAATGTCTAATGTGATGATATTATTTAATGGGTAGTATTTTTCCATCAGACTATTGTTTGTTGATGTTGGAATTTGTATTTACAAAAAAAAAAAAAAACTTTTATAAAAAGAGAAAAAATAAATAATGTGATGGATTAGGAGGTGGGGCCTTTGGGAGGTGATTAAGTCATATAGGCAGAGCCCTCATGAATGAGCAAGTGCTCTAAAAAAAAGAAACCCAGACAGCCTCCACAGGGCAAAGCCCACCAGAGTTAGAGAGCCACTGGCATGAAATTCTGGCCTGGGGGAACCAAGCCCAAGTGCATAGTGTTCAGCAGAGGTAAAGCCACCACAGAGAACCCCCTCAGAGGTGAGCCCAGGCATAGAGCCACCATGGGGGCAGGGTGGGCTGGAGCCCTGCGGGCCCAACTGATGCCCATCAAAGCAATGGGAACAGGACAGCCAACCCAGAGGGTCTAGAAGGCAGGACCCACCCCTCACCACCAGAGAACTGATGACAGAAAATTAAGCCAAAACACTGGCTCAAACTTAAGGTTTCAGAGGTAAGGAAGAGCAATTTAAGAGCAACTGAAAGCAATAGGGAACAATTTGCCTCCGAATGAATCATATCTTGAGTGTCACCCATATTTGATCAAGATATTTAAATGAGATTTTATAATTATAAAGTTAAACATTATAAAATGTTCAAGTCAAAGCTAACAATGAAAAGACTGCTCCTTTGTAAAAATGTCACCCATATAAACATAAAAATTGAAATATATAATATTCACCTCTAGAGTAATAGTGAACATTATACTTAGTGATAGAGCAAGCAAGAAAAGAATTTTAAATCAAGCTATATTTGTATGACATTCAGCTTTACCAAGAGTCCACCATATTTAAATAATTTTAGTATTTTATAATAAAAACACTAAAATAGATTGAATAATGGCATCTGATCTAAAGTACTGAAATAAAGGGAAAATAAAAAATATATTACCTGCAGTAATCTCGTTGTTTAGCGACCTTGGCCAGGGAGAAAATGCAGTCAACAGTTGCTAGGTGATGTACTGCTTTACACAAGGAATGATAATGTTCACTGAAATTCCTACAAAAGCAACAACAAAAAGGTGAGCAAAATGATTTCTTTGACTTATAAAAGCTGTACAATAAGTAAGCACAAGCTAAAACAAAATAACCAGGTATACCCAGAAGTTAAGAGATGGAAATTACACTGAATTACTTTTCTGTTTAATATAATAATAACTTGATTACTGAGGCTTCTTTTTGGTTCATTTGGATAGAATTATATATATATATTTAAAACAGCTTCTATACCAAGATATCTATTATTACTCTCATACTGCACATTTCATCTGACCCATGACATTTTAACTTAGATGTAATTAATTCAAATGTAGCAATCATTTCCATTTATCTTCAATAACATCATGAACTGCCCAGGTTCCTTTTGTGCTTCTTGCTCATGGCGTCATCTAAATTAGGAATAACAGTTTCAATATTGTTCCCACTGAACTGGAAGCTTCTCCATGGTAGAGTCCGTGTCCATCTGATTTACCCTAACGTCTAGACCATAACCTTGCCATAGACATTGTAATAAATTTTGTTGAATGCAAGTAAGAATAAAAGTACTTTTTTCAGTGATCTGCACTTATCTTAATAATAGTGCATACAGAAATTAACTTCTGGATTTGTTTGTAAAAGATAATGGTCATTGCCTCAAATCTTTGGCTAATTAATGGACAAGAAGCTTTGGAGTCATTATTTAAAGACATTCAGAAAAAAATATAGGAATGTATGCAGCTGTTTACCTTTCTCTCTTTTTTTAGCTTGTTATCCCATTATCTCATAGCACAGGTATCCCTTACATCCTTTTAAAAAGATCCCCCCAAAAGAAATAGAGTACTATGCTGAATGCTTCTCTTAAAACAGATTTCAGAAACTTTGAGATTTAGTATGTTTGGTTCTTAAAAAACAACGGTTTTTAGAGTGCTTTCTAGTTTGAAAAGGATATTCAGATTAAGCTACTATGTAACCAGTTATTCCTATATTATCATTATATTGATTTTTTAGAATCTGTCATTTTTTATTTTTCTAGTAATATCAGAACAAGGTATTCTATGTAAATAATTTTTTCAGATAGATTCTAAAAACATTTTAAGTATCCAACTTTATTTCTGTGTTAACTATTTGTAAATTAAAAATATATTTGCGTATTTTTATACTTCTTTGCCTGAGTAGACAGAGCATAATGAATATAATTTACCTGTTTTCCCCTGAATTAAAATTCATCAAAAAAAACTGCAAAGAGCCACAAAAAACCCAAATAGCCATGGCAATCTTGAGAAAGAAGAACGAAGTTGGAGGTATCACACTACCTGATATCAAACTATACTACAAGTCTATAGTAATCAAAACAGTATAGTACTGGCATAAAAACAGGTATATTGATCAATGGAACAGAATAGAGAGCCCAGAAATAAATTCATGTCTATATGCTCACTTAATATATAACAAAGGAGGTAAGAATATACAATGGGGTAAAGACAGTCTCTTCAATAAATGGTGTTGGGAAAAGAAGCTGGACCACCTTCTTACACTGTATACAAGAATAGGCTCAAAATGGATTAAAGTCTTAAATGTAAGACCTGAAACCATAAAACTTCTAGAAGAAAATATAGGCAGTAAACTCTCTGATGGGGATGGGAGCATAGCAGAGGGAATGCAGTTAGCATTTATATGATGGCTAGGTAGAGGGCCAGGGGATGAAGGGAGCAACTGGGGGGATCATTTTATAAACTATATAGATGTCTAACCAATGTACTGTATACTTAAAGCTAATTTAAATAAATTATACACACACACATACACACATACCATACCAAAAAAAAGTTATACCATACACACACACAAAAAAAACCTGCATTAATCTCATTAACATTAAGACTGTGCAAAATCCCAAACACAAAGAAGAGCAGCCCCTGGAATCTGACAGACAGCACTTAGCTGCCACCTTTAAGATGCCTCTTAGTTTTTAAGATGCCACATGCATCTTATGGACCTAACACTCCTGAGTGGTTGCCCTGTGATCATGCTTTGTCAGTTTTAAATCTGACCTCTTTGGACTGGGCCTATTCTGTCCCTGTTCTAATTACCATCCCATCTGGCCTCCCTAAACTGGCACGCTCTCTTTTGCCAGAGAATAGCCACATGTGATCTTTCTGCTCTTGACTCTCTGGACTTGAGTGTCAAAGTACCTTCAGCACTAAAAAAGTCAATTTTTTCTTACTCTCACTCCCTCCTTCTCAGGTCCTGTCACCACAACCCTAATTTGCTACTACCCAAAAGCCTTAGGTTGAGGATAACTGTTCCTGATAATCTTCTAAACTTTTGGGATTGAAGTGAGTGGCATAGTTCTCAGTGGGTACCATTTCAGTTAAAAAAAAAAAAAAAAAAGGCAGAGAGGGGTAAGGTAATTGTTTTGATATAAACAACGTTTTTTCACATCAACTATGTTAATAAGATGTAAATAAAATGAAAATGATTATAAACCTTAAAGATCATCATCATAACTCTTACAAAGCCTTGTCTGACTTCTTGGTCTTTGTCCATTTGCTATATTTTGCAAAATTTCAAAGACATTATTCATACTTAGAAAAATGACAACCTAAGAAATGGGCAATTCAGATAGCAATCTGACAGACTGAATTTGTGTCATAACAACATGCAACTCCATCACTAAGCCACCAGTCAATTTAAGGATGAAGCCAAGCCAAAACATTATAATTTAATCTCTGATCAAAAAATATTGCTAATCCATGGGAAGTAGATTAAGACACTTGAGTTCTAAAGCTATTATGACAGTTTACCATCAGAGGTTGCTCAATGACATCTCAAGTTAATAAAAATGGAAAGTGTTCTTTCTTTTACTTGCAAATGCACTTCTAAAATATTTAAAGTACTATATGAGAGATAATTCCATTTTTTAAGAATTTACAATTGAGAAGATTATTCAATATCCACACCCCATTTCCTAGAACACAAAAGAAGAGACATGTTTTTGAGAGATGGTTCCATTTAGATTTTCTTATAATGTTATTTCTTGCAATATTTTGATAAAAAGTAATATGACTAATGCACAACAGTATCTCAGTAGGAGACAAATACACTTGTATAGCTGGTATTCAATCCTCTGGTGTCAGGTTCATTGAGGTTAATAATTTTTAAATAACATCATATTCATGCCATCTGGCATCTCAACTAATAGTGTACATAACAGTCGATGCTGTTCTCAAGTGGGAGCTCTAGTTGCAAATGCTCTAAATTTCAGCTAGTATTCTCTTTTTACATAAAAGCTTTAATATATTTTTCTTATTTTGAAGGTAATGTTTATTATAGAAAACTTTAAAATCACACATTTGCAAATTAAAATCTCATTATTTTACCATCCAGAAATAATCAAATATTTGAGACTACATATTTTTATGAATAGACATTTCTCCAAAAAAAACACACAAATGGCCAAGAAGCATATTAATAATATAATAAACATTTATATTTCATTGTTTAAATTATTGATTCATATGCTATGCATATATGTGAATTTACACATACAATTTGTATCATATTTAATTTTGCTTCCTTCTCTTTACTAATATATCATGGATACCATACTCTTCCGTTATATTATATTAACGCTGGCTCACTCTTAGCAGCTCTCAACTACATCAAAAGGGTGATATAATGAAAGCAGAATTCTCCTGGGTTAATCTGGCAGCAGAGACAGTCAGAGGGCTGATATAGTAATAAAGGTATGAGGTAATGGTGGGGTGCTAGATGAGAGCAGGAGAAGAAAAGGCAAATTAAAGAGATATTTCAAAGGGAAAAAAGACACAGGAATTTGATAATAGCTAAAGAGACGAAAAGGAAGAATCAAGGATAATGCCCAAGTTTTTAGCCTGGAAGACCTGAACTTTCCTTAGTCTAGATGACGCAGGGAGAACATAACCCAGATTTATAAAATCATGTATGTACTATGAATAGAATGAATATGAATTACCTCCCCAAATCCTAGGACCCTAGAATGTGGCCCTTGAAACTTTAAAGGAGTAACCTAATTTTCATGCTCTCAGGGATACTACTAAGAGAAAAGCCAGGAGAACTGAGAGACTCAAGGGCCCTGAAAACCCTCAAAACAGGAAATTGAAAGTAAATTGGAAAAGGAACTGAATAAACCAAATTTCCATCCTTGGATCCAGGAGTCTGAGTCAAGATAACCTAAAAAGACTCAGGATAAGTAAATTAGAATCTCTTTGTAATCTTATAATTCAAGACCCCTGTGGGCAAAAAGAGATGATACCAACCTTTTAAAAATTGTCACATATCTTTTGTGTTCTTTTTTTTCACGTGACAGATTGGTTACTTTAAATGGAATAAAAAGCTCCTTGAAGGACCTCACAGAAATACTTACTGTTTAAATTTTTAAAACAAAGACTAATGGAGGGATTCCTTTTCAGAGTGATGCCTATAAATTCATCACGGGTAGGGTTGTTAGCCTGATGGTAAGGGGTACGCACCCCACTGCCACACACCCTGGCTTAAATCTGGGCTCCAGACTTTAACCTTATGACCAACTTCTTATTTCCGCATCTGACTTTATTCATTTATAAATTGGGAAGGATGAGAACACTTAATTCACAGGGTTCTTGTGAGAAACAATCAGATAGTATACATAAAGTGCGTAGTCATCCAGAGTCAGTGTCTACGGACTCCTGAAAGTCAATTGCGCACATCTCTCCCAAACTCCTGTCCAACAGTAGCTTAAATTCAGTTATGGTAGGAGTATTTACACTTTAGAAAGCAGCAAACACTACAAATACTACTACTGTTCCAGGGCTAGCTCTTAATCATTTACTAGCACACTAATGACTTAAGCTTGTCAATATGAGCACATGAGTATTAATAAATCTAGAATTTGAGATATTCTTTAAGACAAAGGCAAGTACTCTTCAAAAACATCTCATATTACATAAAACAAAAAGATGGGGGACTATTCTAGATTTAAATAGAATAAAGAGACATAATAACCAAATGCAATGTATAAAAGTTGATTAGATCTTTTATTTAAAAATATGAGGAAGGAAATTGAGAAAATTCAATGTACTCTTAAAATTAATATTAATTTTTCTTAGGTGTGATAATGGTATTAATATTATATAGCATAATGCATTTATTTTAGAAGATCTATGCTTAAGTGTTATGTCTAAAACTTCCAAATGTTTCTGAAAAAAAAGTATGAGACAGATATAAAACAAATACAGCAAAATGTTAACACTTGATAAATCTATGTGAAAAGTACATATGTGTTCATGTCAACGTTGTCATACATTTAAATTTTTTTGAATAAAAAGAAAAATATTCTTTAAAATTTAATTAAATGGAGATAATAAGAACCGCTAACCCATATCTGTCCAACCCTGAAAATGTAAAGCCTTTAAATAAGAACAGTAAACAAAGTCCAAGGTGGAATTTCAAAAAGTGACTTTACTAAACAACCTTAGCAATAAAATGTTAGTACAGTAACAATAAGTATATTTGGTCTCTCACCAAAGACTAAGATGACCTTACATTTCAATAGATTAAAAATAAAATCAGAGAACACATGTACTCAATATTTCATGGCAGATCAGAAACAATAATCTCTACTTTTCTTTTTGATAGAAAGATTTTCCGGTCTATTTCTCATAGCAAAAAGTCAGATTATATTTTTCATTATAAACTCACTCTAGAAAATCAAGCCATTCAGCATTGCAGTCAAGGACTAGCTGCTCCCGGAGCTGATTCAGATGTCTGTAATTTTCTACAACAAAAGGAGAGTGAAAGCGGCTCACAGCTTTTGTGCTAGAAGAGAGGGAAAAACACAAATAGGAAATCAAGGTTACTAAGGAATCAGCAGTGCCATCACTTCAGAAAATTAAAGCAGTTATTTATTATTCTCTGGTGAACCTTGAAAGTAAATAGCTGTAAATAAAGACCATTCTTTAATCACGGCCCTGAACTTTATTGATTCCTAAGATCTTCATTGTAAATAAAGTACTTGGAGTTCATAGGACTTTGTTGGGGAAGCTTTTAAAATGCATTTCAATTATATCCATATGGCAAAGTCAAAGTTTAAAATTTTCATTTCAGAAGCAGAAAGCTTTTTTCTTTAACTTATACTAAATAAAAACGCTTGCTGTTTATAAAAAAAAAAAAAAATCTGAAGCAAATATAGCAAAATAAGTCCTGAAAAAGCTGGAAGGTGGATACATTGGTAAAGCTCATTTTATTCTTCATATTTTATACTTCTCCATGTGACTGAAGCATTTTGGTGAAAAAAATAAAAATATAAAGCATTACAAAGAATAGCAATGCATTAATTCAAGAGGCAAAGAGGAATTCTTCAAGATCTCAAGCGTAGATTCACAGTGCCCTGGATGGGAAGAAACACCATGTGCTCCTCCTCCAGGCTTACTATCATCTCTGCTCTTCTTCAAGAAGCTGTTGAGTACACTGCAGGGAGCCATGGGTCCTGAGTCAGAGAATTTGGGCCAAAGCTCCAACTCCGCCACTTATTGGCTAGCTATGTGGCTAGCTAGCTTTGGGCAAATATAACTGACCTTCTCTAAACATCACCTTCTCCATCTATAAAATGGGAATAATAAGTATCTACTTCATAGGTACCGTGGAGAGGATCGGACAGCGCTTAACAGAGTACCTCTATTGTGAGCATTCAATATTAGTTGTTCTGTGGTGATAGTGGTGGTTGTTACTGCTGTTGATGTTATTACTAGGATGAGACCTTCAAGAAAAAACGGTCAGATTGAGTGACAAGCAAGTGTGCTCTGGTCTTTCTTTGCTCCCCAATCCCGGGATATGCTGTCACAATTATCTTTAATTTGGTAAGTTACTGGACTGGACTAGAGGTAGGCCATTTACATTCAAAATACAATTAATGATATTCTAACCTCTCCCTATCAAGACTCCAATGGCCAAAGAACAAATAAAAAATTACAGTGAACCTTCCCCAAACCATCTTATTTATTCATTCAATTTACAACACTGAATTTTTAAAAGATTTACGCTTTGCTTGTTGCTTTTAAATATGTCATTTAGATTTCTATGCAAACATATTTATCACAGCTTTCTCTTCTGACAAAACTCATTTAGTGAGATATTTCCATTATTGTTCTAGATGAACTAACATGATTTTTAGTATTTCTCTTCATAAAGCATATTTCCATTCATGAGCAGTAGTATAGGACAAAAGAAAATAAAGAAAAACATGCCCACAAAAAGAAAACAACATCTTCTAAAATCAACAATACCCAAATTTCAATTACAACTTCTGGTAACATAGAGAAAAAAAAAGGATGGCATTTAGAGCTAAAGAAACCTACAAATGTGTCTTCAGCATCCTTTGACAGTGGCAATGGATGACAGATTTTCTTCTTTAGTTAAAATAATAAATCTATAACCATTCATACATCATGTCAAGATTTTCTTCCATCCTTAACATAGAGTTCCTCATACCATCACCAGCTACTAGTCCTACTAAGGCAAATGTAAC
This sequence comes from Cynopterus sphinx, assembly GCA_030015415.1. Taxonomy (NCBI): domain Eukaryota; kingdom Metazoa; phylum Chordata; class Mammalia; order Chiroptera; family Pteropodidae; genus Cynopterus; species Cynopterus sphinx. The sequence goes on along the minus strand of CM057379.1, from coordinate 44,788,487 downwards.
ATTTTCATCTCAAATTCACGCAAACATATTAATAAAAGTCGTACTAAATATTCCACAAAGGATACTACTCACAGGAGGATATACTTCTCTAATACCACTTCTTTAATCCCCCTCTCGTGGGGATTAATGCCTAACCAAGGAAAAAAGGCAGATGTAGTTCTCTAATTTTATTCTTGATTAATTTACTTTCATCAATTCATGATATAACTCACAAAAGAGAAGATGTAATGAACTATTGTAACTATGTGCCACAGAAAGCATTAAAAATAAAGAAAGGCAGAGCTCAGTGAAGTAGAAAATGAAATTTAAGCTTCTTAAAAGAAATGTCAGGTATAGTATTAATCAAGAAGTTCAAGCAACTGAATTCATCTTGTAATTGAAGTTTCCTCAACTTTTTTCTATTTCATGTGTTCAAAGTGTACTCTGAAGTATAAGAATAAAATAGTAATTTGCAAAGCAAGAAAACAAATGTTACAGATAAGATACCTTCTGGAAAAAATGTTTTAAAATCAATGATAAAAAGAGTTTAAAATAATTTTTTCTTCGGTTAAAAGTTCCATTAAAAAAAAACGGGGAAAGAATTGCTTTTCATGTCAGGATGTGGTTATTATCAGTCAGTAGCATACAGCTCTACAGATGTCATTAAAACTCATGTTAAATTAAAAAATGTATTTTTAAACCTACCTTCCAACCTTAATCCAATCAGCTGGTATACAACGTACAGCAGAGTTCTTTATTTCAATCATAAACTAAAATAAATATAAATAAAAGATATTTAAATGATTAGTCATATTTTTAAAGCTTTCTCAAAATTATGCTAAATATTAATCATAAATAGTAAATATTACAAGTATTCTAAATAAATCCAGTATTGTTCTTGGGAGAGTTTGTATATGTCCATCCAACTAAATATTATTAATTAGGGTTTTAATACTTGGGATAAAGTATCATTTGTATGAAGAAAAAAGTCTGTAATGAGGGATATGATTTAGCACTTTAATGTCTGTAACATTTTGTGCATACTATGAATGATTTTTTTCAATAATGACGTTTCATTTATTAGTATTCACTTAAGAATTCTATTACTCAATAATAAGACTGAATTTCTAAGCACATAAAATTTTTAAATGTTCAATTATTAGATGTTACACAAGTTTGAGATAAGGCTCCTTCCCTATTCTGAAAAGGAGAATTTATTATGATACTTTTTATGCAAGGAATTTAAGTCCTCTAAGTTTCCTCATAAAGAAAGCACTGATTTCCCCAACTATTAAGGGAGAAGATATTTCTTCATATGAACATTTTCTTCAAGTTTTCACTTATATAAACCTTAACTTTATAGATCCAACTGTGCTCTACAAAATAGCTTTTCTGAAATCATCCAGGAAGTAAGTGAAATCATGCTCTTTCTCTCACACTTTTCATTTTTAGCATTCATCATATATCATTTCTTCCTGTTCACATTCCTGTATTGTTGTCATGAAATTCAATTTTTTATTTAAATAAATAAGCTTATTATGTACAGGACAGAACCCAGAACTCTGTGGCTGCTGGAAAAAAATCCACAAAATAAATATCATTGATGGGAAAGATAAAATCACTTTTAAACTATGCTAAAAAATTTCCACTTAAATCTTATTTTTAAATGTTCTGTGCAAGACATGTTGGTCTTTTTATAAAAATAATTCTGGTAAGAGCTATGCATGCCAAAGGCAAACAGAAAAATTCAGGAACACATTGGACCACTAATACTTGGGAAAGACACATCTTGATCAACAATGACTTACACAGAGCTCCGCAGGAGTTACTGCCTAAGGGATGGGGCAAACTGCCTCAGTGAGGTCACTGGGTAAGCCAGCAAGGCTGGTTTACTTAAGTAACTTGCCATTAACACTGCAGCTTCAAGGAACTGGATTCAAGTCTGTACCTTATACACACTACAAACAGCTACTGGTCACAGCCTTTTGGAGCAGCTCATAAATGGTTTGGAGCACAACTGTTCAATTTGTAAGTATCAAGGTTCTACCCTAAGGACCACAGCCCCTAAAGCAAGCCATGTGTACAGCCAATACAAGATGAAAATGGAATGAGAGTCAGGAAAGTCCACATGGACTGCTTGGGGGTTAAACCCCTGTGTCACTTCCTTAGACAGGGGCTGATCCTGTGTGTCATTTTTCTTTCAGTTGTCCTAGGTTTTCAGCCTGTGTTTCTCCTCAGAATTGTTATCAAATAGCTTTTGTTCTATTCTACACTACTTAGAGAAGAAGAAATTCTCTATTCCCTTTTATAAACATTCTAAGAATGAGCAGACAGGTCTTTTGTTTAAGGGTTTTATTGCTAAAGAAAGGAAAACTAAAATTGAAACTTAACATTTATTTCAGAAATCTTAGAAAATTCTCACAGTAACTTTCCCTGCTCTATAGCTGATTTTGTTTCTTAGGTGTTGATGTGAAAAGTCTACCTTAATTTGTTCTAGCAATCTCTCATATTCTTCTCCTGAGATCCAATCCTGTCTTGATTAAATGTCAGATATTGTTACTCAAACTACTGCCTGTGGTATCACTGGACTGGCATCATTGTTAACTTTGCTGTAATTCTTAACTCACCCCAGAAACTATTTTTTATTTTTCCAACATCACAATTAACCCATTCCTACTTTTCCCCCTTTTCGTTCTCACTCTCTCTTAAGAATTTTAAACTATTTTTTAAATGAAGAAATAAGATTTAAGAGAGAATGCTTTCCACATCTTAAACATACTAAGGAGATACCTGGATATGCTGCATGCTGTGAATTAATAATTTTTTTTCTAAAGATTTCCAGTACTTCTTTCCTTCTCCTTAAGAATAATAATACTTATCAATACTTCCCCAAATCTAAATATCACCCCATACCCAATCCATATTTGATTCAAAATTAAGAGAAAATTTTCGATATATGTAAATATGACAGAGACTAATCCAAAAGCAATGAACTATGTAAAGCTATGTAAGTTTCTGCTTTCATTATTTTCTTATAAACAAATGCTTTCAGAGTCAGAGACAATAAGGCACCATAGTCAATAAGGCTTAGTATTCTAATTTGCATATAAAAACTGAGAACAGAGGTGAAAAATGAATGTTGTCAAAAGTAATACTGGCTTGACAGTCTATCTATTTGTAGTAATAATAACAAAATCCATGTACCACGTGGGACTGCTTTTAAAAATTACAAAAGTTCCATGCACAGAAGTAAAACTTCAGACAGAACAGAAGGGTATAATAAAATAAGAAGCACATATATATGACTTAAGGGTTTTCTTCTCTTCCCTTCCTCACTTCTCAGAGGCAATTGCGTTTGACAGAATCTATTCTCAATCCTTTAAATATCCCTAAACAATTTGCTGCTACCTGTAACAGAATCTTTTAAACAAAATTTGATTAGGACAATGCTGAATATTTAGAACTTATGTGGTATTTGAATGGAATCACTAATTCTCAAAAGAAAATAAGTGATTCTGCATTAATGTACTTTGAAAAGTCTAGAGTTTTTAAAAACCAACAAGAATTCATTCTACTGTTAATAATTAAGAAATTTCTTGCCTCAAATTCATCACCTTAACCTAGTAAAGGTTAAGTAAAGAATAATAAGATAATTTGTCTCCCTTCATAATCAATTGTAATCCAGTTACTTGATCTCCATGCTGTGCTTTTTATTAAACTTTAATGCTATATTCATAAGAAATAACTAATTTACTATCCCCTCTATGAATTCCTGATTATTTTTTCCCATTTTTACTTAAAAAATGCCAATGGAATCCAGGACTATCTTCCCAAGACTTAAGTTTTATTTTAGTTTGAATAGTACGAGCTCTAAAACATCCAGACTTTATCAAATAAAATACATGCTGTTGATAATTCCTTGTGTTAATATTCATGCGTAGAGTGAAATATAACATGGTAGAAAGACTGGAGTCAGGCAGACCTGGGCTAGAATTGAGCTTCTGACTTGCGTAACTTACCTATTCCAATTCTCTTTCTAAAAACTAGACTAATCCCTTCTTGTGTTGTGACAAGGATTAAATTAGACAATATATGTAAAGTACTTAGAATTGTACTGGGCTTTAACAAGTACCTAATAAATGGTAACCATGTTGTTGTTGTTGTTGTTACTTAAGTAACATTTGTATAGTATTTTCTAATCAGAAAGCACATTTATGTATTTTAACACAATTGGTCTTCCCGGTAGTCTTATGACAGAGGTGACACAGCATGTAAGTGGTAGAATTGGCATTTACAATAAGCTTTCCCCACTGTAATACCAGATAACCACTTTTCTACTACATATTTTTTATTCATGTTATCAAGCCGTTTTGATCATCTCATTTTCAATACATTGTCAGAATAGTGGCACTTAGGTCATCTGTCATTTTGCAAGGTCATGATTGCATGGTAAAACCACAAGATACAATTAAGTATTTAGTATTTGCCTGTTCAGGGGGTGGAAAACCAAGCATAAGTACTGTCAAATCACTTTTCTGTTATATAAGTTCTATGTAAAATACATTATGAAATATCTGCCCAAGTAGGATAACTTAAATTTTAATCCAGGAAACAGGCTAACTTAATTAATGGTCTATCAAATGGCACAAGATTAACAAACATTTCAATAAAGATTATAACTTACTGTAGAGCTTATTTCAAATAATCACATAAATCAAAAATTTTTTGGCCAGATATATAAAGCAATGTTCATCCTATAGAAATTATTCACAAATATCCTAATTTGCTATTTTAACAAAGCAGAATTTCTCAAATTCCTTCACAGGTGCAATCTTTATATTTATTAAACACAAGATGTGAAAGTAGAATGCCTCAAGACTCAGAACAAACTAACAAGTAAAAGCATACTTTTTCTTGTTTCTTATTCTGATATTAATATCAAATTTTAAACAGAAGTACACATACCAATACACTGAAACAACACCACAATCTTATAGATGACTCACTAAACATAGTTTCTCACTATAGTTGTTTTTGTTTATTTGCTTTTTGTTTTTTTAGCAGCTATCCTAACTTCAGAATGAAGTCCTGCCATTTAACCATGGTTTCATCAAATCAACCCACGTGGTTCACTGTGTATCATCTCATTGTCTGCAAGCAGGGGCCACATACTAACTTCTCTCTCCTGGATTTAGGGTAAATGAATTCCATAAGTTATTATCTACAATAGTCAAGGTTTTCCATAATATAATTTCAACAGATAACATTAAAACACATGTAACATTAAGTTTCATTTTACCAAAAAACTACAGGAAATAACAAACAAAACACTTATTAAAATAATTCTCATTAATACAAGGTATTCTAACATATTTCTAAGGAACAAAACAGAAAACCTGAAAAAAATATTTTCATCCTATCCTCATACTTTTATTTACATTTTAAATACTTTCTACTTTGGGAAAACTAATGCAAAATAAAAGTATGTTTGACATTACCTCCTGTCCTGATACTGTCACATATTGTGCAGAAGGATTTTTTAGTATTTTTCGTATTTCTTGCAAATGTATTTGGATCTTGTCAGTAACCCCTTGAATTTCATCCTTCCTCCTTTTTATCAAAGGGAAGTCAGAAAGGTCTTTGAATAATTCAGTTTTATCTCCAATTCTAGAAAATAAAAAAATGAAAATGCATACATTGAAGTATATAACTTATACTAATAATCAATTATTTTTCGCAGCAGAATGAAAAACCAAAGGGTTTTTGGTTTTTGCCTGACTTTTATGGGTAAGGATCTTAATTTATGAGTAAGTTTCTTAATTTCTCTGAAGATAAAATAATACTAACATTTTTGTTTTTCAAATTCATGATCCCAAAGGTAAACCAAGAAATAAAATTAAATATTTGTTGTTTGCCTATTCAGAAAATATACACAAATATAAATACTGCCAAAATGTCCCTCTTTTATGTAGAGTTCTTGGTGGGATGAACTGTAAAATGACTCATTCTTAAAGGATAAGTTTGTTTCTGTAGTTTCTAAATATAAGGCCATCCCTGGATGTCACCCATTTGGAGATTCATAAACTGCTACTGCTTGCTCTGTCTGGACTATCTTTTCATCATTTGAGTAAGTACCACATCTGTCCTAGATGATGAACTGCCTAAATTTTAAACATTAAAGTGTTACTTTTAGCTGTAACATAAAGCCTTTATTATCCAGTCACAATTCTAATTTCACATGCAACTTCTTTTATGCTTTCTAGCGAAGCTTAAGAATCTACACATCAAATGGCAAATTCATTAAGACAAGCCAATTAAAACTTTCACTGCCGAAAAGGAAGAACTTGGGTCTGCTACTTACTTGGCAGCTTGTTCATTAAGTATCTTTAAGTAATGTTCCACTGGACTGAGGAGTTCAGGAATTTCTAAAATAAATGTCTGCAGCAAATCTGACTGAACATGAGAATTAACAGCAGGTATTAATGCTTGAAATTCTGACTTCAGATGATAAAGGGCTTTGACAATCAAGAAGAACTCTTGCGTAGAACACTGAAAATAAAAATATTTATAACAACGTTACATAAGAATGAAATTTAACAGTGATCTTTTTAAAGATCGAATCAAAATAAAACTTAAATTTATTCTACCAACAAGTTAATTGAAATAAAATACTGTTGGTATCTTCTAAATTTTAAATCAATATTTTAAATACTTTATCAAACAATATTTTAAAGCTATAAGGAAAATAATTTGAGACAGAGGTAGTAAAGTCAATACTTGCTCAGTATGTTTTCAAATACACTGACCATATAACAAAAATATAGTAAACAGTGTCAAAAACATAAAGGACAATTTTGGGGAAATATCTGATAAGAGAGATATAAAGGCAAAATTCCCCCAAATATAATGAGCTCTTAGAAATCTCACATTGAAAAGATAAATAACCCGAAGAATATAAACTGAATATGCTGCTCACAGAAAAAGAATGTCCAGTAAGCACATGATTAACCCACATAATTAGGAGAAACTAATCAAAAATACGAGAGCATTTTTCACTTATCAGGATGTCAAAGATCTAAAGGCTTGGTAATAACCAAGTCACAAATGGTGTTAAAAATAAAAAGACATTTTTTTTCTATACTATTAGTAAGAGGAATAACCTTTTGGAAGAACAATTTGGAATATCTTCATAGTAAAAAAGTACAAATGCCCTCTGACTAATCAATTACATTTTTAAGAACTAAAAAATACTTAACAAGTAATGAAAAAATAGTGTATCTAAATATTTATAATAAATTGTTTGTAATATTAAAAAGATGAATAAGAAACAAATATCCAGCAACTGAGATCTTATTAGGAAAAACTCATACAATGTAATACTATGAAACAGTTTGAAAATTAAGACATCTATGCATACTTATGTATATACAGATTGATACAGAACTCCATACTTTCAACATACATTAATTATATATAGTATATGTGTATACTCTATACAAAATATATTGTAATTCTTTAGGTTATATTCATTATTCCATAGAAATAAAAATATAAAAGAAAAATTTCTGAAAGGGTATACATGTAACTTATTCTAGTTACCTGTGGGTAGTGAGTATGTGGGGGTAGTGGAGGGAGACTTTTCACTCTTTATTTTATATCTTTATACACTATTGTAATTATTTAACGTGATCATAAATAATTTTTACTTTGGAGATTCTGAAAAAGAGAGTGGGCTGAACACGTGCATGTAATTTCACTTTATCTTGAAACTATAATCAAAGATTGTTTAAACAAGCATAGAATCACAAAAATAACTAAGAGAAAAGGCAACAGCAAAACATCTTAGAAGCTATAAAGTAAAAAAGTAAGTTGAAATTGACTTAGAAGACTCAAGGTATGTAAATCTTAATCTGGCCCTGAGGAAAATTAGGGCCCAACCTAAGTTACATCAAGAATCCTAAAAGACTCAGGAATTGGTGGCACAAATTATCTCCGGAAATAAATGTTGGGAGGGGTGGGGATAGAAAAGGATTGGTTGAAAGTGATTTAAAAAGCAATTAAATCCCTCAACCTCCTATTCCTTTCCATGACACTGAGCAACCACCACTCTCCCATCCTACAGAAGACTAGCTACATTCTCTGGGAAAGATAAAACATAGGCTATAGGAACCAGGTTCAGGCATGGTGAAGGATAGATAGGAATATCACCAGAAGCTAGGGATTAAAGAAACAGTTGCAAACTGAATGTTGAAATTCCTAGTTATCCCCATCCAGCGCCCAGAACATTGTTATACTAATACCCTCAGTTAAACAGAATATTGCAATTGTAACACAAAAATAAAATGCTATGAGGAAAAAAGAACATTCAGAGAATAACAAGGAAATAAGAAATTCCTAGAAATTAACTATGATAGTAGAAATAAATTTAACAGGAAAGGTCAAAGATAAAAGTAATGAAATTTTCAAGAAAGTTAAGCAAAAGTATAAAGAGATGGAAAGTGCAGGAGTTAAATAATCAGTACAGCAGATTCAATCAAGTCAAATAACAGAGATGCAGGGAAAAGAAAAAAGAAAAAAAAGTAATGCAGGAAAATTTCCTAGAACTTCAGGATTTAAGTTGCTAGAGTCAAAGAACCCAATACAATGAATGAAAACCAAACCAAATCATGGTGAATCACCATGACATATTTGAGATAATTTAAGGACAAGGAGAAAATCTTCCAGTTTCCAGAAGGAGGCTTTGGGGAAGAGAAGAAAACAAAAAAATCACACGAAGAATCAGGAATCAGTCTGAATTGTTCGACAACAACAGTAAAAGCAAGAAGTCAGTGGAGTAACAAAATTCTAAAGGAAAATAATTTATAGCTTAGAATTTTATAACCAAAAGACAAAAAACTGTGAAGAGTAGAAAAAGACATTTACATTTGATATCCTCTCTCACGATGCTTTTATAGGATGCACTCCACCAAAATAAAGGAATAAACCAAGAGGAAGACATGGACACAGAAACAAGAGAGTCAGTTCAAGGGAAATAAAGGGAACCTAAAAAGGAAGCTGCACAACAGGTATAAAGGGCAACCAGTCCAGGTTGGATTAGGTCAGGAGGCTCAGGAAAATAAAACTACTAAATATTTGATGAAAATAAATATCTTGAGATAGGGCAATTTAGGGTTGAGTTAATAAATATACAAAATAAGTGGTATATATAAAATGAATTAATGCTAAAATTATATTTAGAAAGTTAATGATTAAAAAATGAAGTAAATTATGTAGAAAAATAAGAAGTTAGGTCCAACTAAACAAAAGCTGTGCTTTAAATGTATCATAAAGCACCTCTTCTCCAGAAAGGCCACTGTATGATGAGAAAGATACATACACCAAGCTGGACTATTTGTATAAATATGGAGTCTAGAGGCTTTTTGACCAATAGTCACTTAATGATACATTCTAACTACACTGAAGAATTAAAAATAAACATTTTCAATAGAATTTATGAATAATAATCTCTTATAATTACTGTAATTTGAAAGGCAAAAGAAGGATTATTTTTTCATGTTCAGACATGATGAAAAGTTTAAGTCAACAATAGACGCAGATTAAAAACCAGAAGTGCTTTGCAATCAAGTCCTAAGTACCCATGGAGGGTTGTTTTCAAGTTCCTTTCAGTGGAGCTACAAGAAAGCTGAGGATAAGGGTTAAGCAGCTGTTAACAAAGTCACTCATGTTCAGCTCCATTTCCAGCAGCAAACTTGTATGTAGAAGAAATTCAGAACAGACCTGCAAGTGCACAGGCAAAATGTCACAGAACTGGGAGGGCCCCAATCTAGGATCCACACTGAAAATCTGACACTGGCAAAGAAACTATTCTCACCTGCAAAATTCTGGAATCACTGTCACTTCAACATTTACTAATACTTATTATCCTTTAAAAGTATTAACCAACCTTAGCAATCTTGTGTCACTTTCTAATAAAAATAGTTCTTGAGCAAAATTAATTGGTTCCTGTGACTTAGATCTAAGATTTGAATTTGAAGTTCTGTCAAAAGAAATGTTTATTTTATTTCAGTGTCAGCCTACTTGGGTTCCTCCTATTATCATCATAAAAATACCTATTTGTGCCTATTCTATGGCACTTTCCACATATGGCCTAGGCTTACCACTTCCACAACATCCAAACAGTGTTCCTTACCATTTTATGAATTTCATATAACTGGCACAGTCTGTACCCAGGATATCACTCACCATTTGGTGTATAGTGTACTCTAATGATAAAGAACAGACATGTGTTTGATGGTGAGGTCCAAGAGCCAGCTAACTAATATATAAAAATTTGTTTTAAAGCTTTTAGACTTCCTAATGATTTGTTTTTTTACTGTATCATTTCTAACTTTCACTTTTCAAACCAATCTTGAGACAAATTCTTGTTTAAACATTAAAACAGCAACAAGGATCAGCTTTTCAGTAAGTTATAAGTTCTGTTGGTAAAGTATATTTTGAAATTCTAAAATAAAAGTCATTCTTGCTCAATATATTGGTTACTTTTAAAATGAATTAGATTCTACACCATATAATCTCACATGTGGAATCTAAAAACAAAAACCAAAAAATGAACAACAGAAAAAATTCATAGATACAGAGAACTGGTGGTTGCCAGTAACAGAAGTGGATGAAATGGGTGGAGAGTCAAAAGGCACAAATTTTCAATAATAAAATAAATAAGTCATGCTAATGTAACATACAGCATGGTAATGGCAGTTAATATTGTATTGTATGTTTAAAAGTTGCTAAGAGAGTAAATCTTAAAGATTCTCATCATAAAAGAGAAACTTTGTGCACTGTTGGTGGGACTGTAAATCAGTACAGCCACTATGAAAAACAGTGTGGAAGTTCCTCAAAGAAATTAAAAATGGAGCTACCATATGACCCAGCACTTCCACTTCTGGGTATTTATCTGAAGAAAGTGAAAACACTAATTCAAAAAGATATACGCATCCCTATGGTCATTGCAGCATTACTTACAATAGCCAAGATAGAGAAGCAAGCTAAGTGTCCACTGATAGATGAATGGATAAAGGAGATGTGGTACATATACAATGGAATATTACCCAGCAATAAAAAAAAAAAAATGAAATTTTGGCATCTACAATGATGTGGAAGGACCTACATTCCATTATGCTAAATGAAATAAGTCAGACAGAGAAAGAAATCGCATATGATTTCACTTAAATGTGGAAGCTAGAAAAACAAAATGAACCAACACCATCAAACAAAAACAGACTTATAGAAAGAGAACAAGCTGAGGGGAAGAAGGTGGGAGGATGAGTGTAAAAGGTAAAGGGGAATGAGAGCAAAAACTTCCAATTATAAAATAAATAAGCCACAGAGAAGTAGTGTGAAGCACAAGGAGTCCAGCCAGAAATACTGCAATAACTTGGTACGGGACAGATGGTTATTAGACTTTGTTTGATCACACCATAAGGTATATAAATGTCAAATCACTATGTTGTACACCTGACACTAATATACTATTGTATGCCAACTATACTTCAATAAAAAAAATTTTTAAGTTCTTATATAAGAAAAAAACTTTGTAACTGTGTGATGACAGACATTACCACAATATATACACATATCAAATCATTATGCTGTATACCCGAAACTAATACATCAATTATACGTCAATAAAAAAAAGAATTAGATTCTTACCTTTAACCAGAGTTTTTGAAATTTATAAATACACAAACCTTATAAAATGCAAACATCAAAGTCAAGTTTAAAGGGAGGCAACAAGGCATAATAGAAATCACAGCAGCATGGAATGATGCTGCCATCTTAATGCCATAAATGCTTTGATTAGCTCTTTTGATTTGCAATTGATCATTTTTCCAGCTTTGATTCTATTTTCTCTTGAGAAAAACAAAAATCTGACATCTGTCAGTGAATCTTTTCAAGTAGTAAAGGCATGGTGGTTAGAGATCTGTTGCTTGATTGTGGGTAGTACTAGCTGGTTGTCAGGCACTGGGCCAAGGACACAAAATAACAAATGGTTTGACATCTACTCTGTAACCTCAAAAATGTCAATCATAAAACTTTCAGCTATCAACACAGCCTCTGCTATTGCCAGCAAAACAACAATCCAGTGCACCAAATAATGGAACAATAGATGCCACTGACCCAATAACCAACTCACACATTTTTTTCCCTCTGGTAATTAGTATTCCCAATTCTGGCTTGCTCTTTGTTTTCAAATTTAGCTGAAGCATATGGAACAGTTACATAAATACTTTTGGGCACTGCAAGTATTCTCAGAAGCAGTACTTACCGTTCTAGTAAAACTTTGTAGGAAAAAAAAAGCCTAAACGAAGTAAAGACTAATGAAAAATTGGTCACAACTAAAATTTGGCCTTGTAAAAATTGTTCTACAATAACATGAAATTGGCAAGGATTTACATTTGAGTAAAAAATAAAATTTGCTTATGTAGGGACAACCAAGAACAAAATGCAATGGCAATCAAAACTAATGCATCAAAAATGGTAGTGTCCAAAAGTGTAACCACTAAAAACCCAGTCAAGGGACCTTAGATTAAATACTCCACATCACTATCAGGTTACTAACTCTCTCAGCAGCAGCATTTTAGACAAGGTGATGCAAGCTGATGTGGCATTATATATAGATGACAATATACGTAATTTCCCATCTGTAAGAAGGTGGTAAAACATAGTATTGGCTGAATCTCATAGTTTTTACAAGGAACAAAGGGTCTAATGTAGGCGACTGACTTCTGCAACAACAAAGGTTTATCAATAATTGTAACTAACTGATAGTTCTTTTTAAATTTTAGCCCTATTTTGAAGATAAAGTATTTCTCTAAGTACAAAACACCTAACTTGTTATTTTTATGACAAAGTATAAAGCTTAAATGATGAACATCAAAATAATGCTTTTAACTTACCTTCAATATCTAAATTTGTTTGTATATAAAGACCACCAGAAATATTATAGCAACAGATTTTTCCTTTGATTAAGTCAAATAAGAAGCTGTTCTGAGGTCAAAAGAAATCAGGTATCTGTTTTTAAAAGTACCTAGTCTAAGTAAGTTTCCTTTTTAATGACAGTTTTCCACATCTTGAGGCTGAAACATGAGATTATCCTGTATTATAACAGAAGGGCCTCTATGCATTGCTATAGTTTACATAATTGGGCAAACTTTACTTTTCACAATGCAAATATTGGGTAACCTTAATTTGTGCAATGAAAATTTCTGAGGATTCTCTCATGTTATCTGCAAGATTTTACAAAATACATAACAATAACAATAAAGCTCTGAGATCTTTTCCTTTATATCTGGTATCCTAATGTTGAGAAACATTATTAGTTTTAATCCTTTGACTTTTGTCACACTTACTTTTTTGTGATAAATGCTACAGAGTCCTCTCTCAATGTCAGGCAATTTACGTAGATGATTTTCTATCTGACTAAACACACTGGATTCTGAATGGAGAACTTCAGATACAGCATCAAGCCGGTCATTTATTTCCCTGTAACAGAGTAATATCAATGATCAGATATGTAAAGAATTCAAACATTTTCTTCTCTAAAGCCCAGGGGAGTCATTAGGTAGGGCACACTGGCTCATCAGGTTTTCCTTTCCTCCTGGGCCGATACTCAGAATACACTTCCCAGCCTCCTCTGAAGTTACATATGTCCATATACCTGAGTTCTAGCCAATGAAATGTGGGTTGGAATGATTAAGCCACACCTAGCCCGCCCTGGTCCATAAAATCTCCTATGTGATCTTTCACCTTCACTCTTCCTCCTTTGTCAGCTAGATGCTGAGCCCTGGGCAATCTTATTGCTTCCATCAACCTGGGTCCATGAATGGAGCAAAAGAAACCTTCTACTCCCACATCCACTACCAACTGGACTTTATATTAGCAAGAAATAAACTTTCATTGTATTTAAACCAGGGAGATTAAAGATTTATTCGCTACAGTTGCTTGCATTACTTTGCCTACTGTAATAGGTTTTTAATGGGCAACCAGATTTTCCTCTCTGACTGAAATGACTGACCATCTCAGTCAAAAAAACAATCCATTCTTTTAACAAGCTGCTTTGATAGTAGACAGGGTGGTGGTGGTGGTAGTTGAATTCATCAACTGACTGAAATGGGAGCAGGCATACCAAGTCTACTGAGCAAAGACTGGGAGCAGCAGTAGAAAGTACAGAATATATGACATCAGCAGACATGGGAGACAAGGGTTGCAGGATTTTATCCATGGCTATACCCTAAGTAATAGGCTGTTTGGGAAGAAATGGTGAAGCTCTGTCAACTTAAAAATGTTAACCTGACTGACTAAATGTGTCCTAAATGAGATGTGGCCCATCTAGTACCTATAAACACCAAAGGCCTATCCTAGGAATAATGGCCACATGCGGTGTTAAAGAGTGAGATAAGTAAAACTATCCAGTGGATAGCTGGCCCTCAGTAAATCTGTTTTTGAATGAATGAATGAATGAATGAATGAATGAATAAGCAAGCAAATGACAGAATGAACTGACATTTGGGGGGAAAGGAGACATCGGCTACTGAATACACATCTGTTTATCAAAGTTCTGCTGCTATCGCATATGTTGATGTGAAAAGGCAAACCTTACAGGAAAATCCTCCCTATTTGACTGTGAAATTGAGTACTTTGCAGATAACTGGGTGCTTTTAACTTTTTGATACTTATAACTGTCCTGGGAGGTCATGCATGAGACACAGATACTAATTTCAGGTCTCATTTCTGTTCCACTTTTCTCTGGCTGTAGAACACACATTTGGTTTAGCATGACACAGCAGAACAAGCCAGAGATCTGTGGACACATGGACTGGCTCCTCTATTCTCAGTGGGATGGCCTCTAAGTCTATCCAATTCTCTCCATCTCTACTGGCATTACACTAGCCTGAGTAAAAGAACATTTCTCACAGAGGCTACTAAAACAGCCTAACTTTCCTCCCCATATCCACTGTCCCTTTTTCCATTCTCCACACTGTACCTTGAGAAGCCTTCCTAGAACCCAAATCTGTTCATGTCATACCTCTGCTTTAGCTCATCAACAACTTGCCATTAACCTTAGATTCAAATCCAGAACCCTTAAATGACCTACAAGACAACTGATCCCTGCTTATCTCTCACTTCAGACCACCTGTCACTCTCTTCTGCTCACTCTAAATTTTAGTCAGATTGAACTTCCAAATATCTTGGTCATTCAAATTCTCTAAAATCAGGGCTTTCTAGTTTACTGCTCACTCTATCTTGAAGACTTTTCCTTTTTCCTATCACCTACCAGTTCCATTTTGTTTGGCAAACTCCTAATCACCCTTCCTCTGAGATGGCTTTCTAGATGCATTAGAACAAATTTAATCCTCTGCCATCCTTTTCTATACCACTCTCTCTATTTTCTTTCCATGTGGAAATCATAATTTTATTATTTCTTCACTGCACTTTCCACTAAACTAAACTGTAAGCTCAGTAAAAACAGAGATCATATCATCATTCTCACAGTTCTGGAATCACAATATACACTCAATAAATAGTTGTTGAACTCAATTCAATTCAATTCCAAAGACTACATATAAAGTAAATCAAGATGAGGTTAAAAAAAATTAAAAATTAAATTTTCTTTGCATACGATTGTTGTGATAAAATTAATCAATGTTTTACCCCAACATTTACCCAAAATACTATACAAATATAAAGTTTTATTTTAATAACTCATTCTTGCATAAATGAAAGATGGTATCAATTGGAATAGACTACGATGATGCTACAGATGGTATGAGGACAGCTAAAATGATGCCATCTGTGAATGTATAAGACAGCCTACAAAGATAGCTACTCTCAAAAATTATAAAAGTTGTTGTCTGAGAGATGAAAGGATAAAAGCAAAAGAGGTTAATAAAAATCCAAATCATATTTATGAAGTCCAGCATAAGATTTTTCTAAAACAGACACAAAACTGTACATTTCTTAGGTCATGCTAAGTTTGTTTGCAATCTGGGAAAATACAAAGGTAGTTGCTTTTATTTTAGCCTACTTACAGCACAGGCAAAAGCTTGCTCACTGTGAATCATTTTGGTTTAACCCAGGCTTCATTGTTAAGGAGGTAAAAGATTGGAGATTAATAATTTGGGCTGAGAAGGCAGATGAATTTAGTCCTAATCCAGGCTTTACCATGCAAGAGTTATTTAGTCTTGCCCTAGTTTCTCCTATAAATAAGAATAATAATGGTCCCTAACTCATTGAGTTTTTATAAGAATCCAGTTAAATAATACATGTTAAGCACTTAGCACAGAGCCTGGTACACATTAACTACTCTTTACATGTTAGGGTTGTCATCTTCATTTTTATGGTGATCACTATCGGCTTACAAAGTTTGTTTGGTAGATTCTACAAAGAACACCATGTGAGAGGGAAGAAGTATCACCCAAAATATGTTTGGAAATAACTATATGTAGACAAAATGTAAGACACAGACATGCAAAAAAGTATTTTATGTAAAGTGAACAAGGAAAGGTTACACAAGGAAAGCTAGTTCTAGGATCTCAAGTGCTAAATCTAGTAGACTAGTAGAAGTGACTTAAAGTACTATGTTGAGATTGGTTAGTAGGCTGCACTGAAAAAGAATGCCATAACTGATTACAGATGCCTAACATGGGCAGGGAAAAAGTGAAATGTTGTATGGCACTGTTTACCACAAACCTCTCATCATTGGGACAGCTACAATTTCACTTATATCTCCTATGAGCATATGAAAATGCAAAGCAATGAAAATTAGTTCTGATCAAGTTTTTTAAATAAAACAAGTTATATATCTTAGAACTGTCCTTTAGTTAGCAGGAGTAATAAGACTTCCCAAATAACTGTAATAAGTCAATATGTAAGAACACTATAATAGAGAAAATTTACTTTGGTGCAATCAATAAGAGAGATTTGGTCACTCTAACAGTCAAAAGGGCAGGAAATAGCAATGTCAATAAGATGATGATAAATATATTATTCCAAGATGTTCTGTGGCATTCTACAGTTGATCTTACAAAATGATACATTCTAAACGAATGAAAAGACACCTGAGTCATTTCTTTACATATAACAAAAAAAACAATTAACTTGAGGTTCTGGGAATGACAAAGATTTTTCTTTATCACCAAACCCCAAGGACTAAATGTGGGTGTCACTGGAGTCCTTCACATTTGAAGATGAGCTAGGTGATGATGTTAGTATTTGTTGCGTGTGTCACTATGTGTGACCTATAGCTATTGCCAATGTAAGGACATTTGATAGAGTCTGTACCTGCTAATGCTATTCATAGAGATACTCCTATAATTCTAACACAAGGTTATTTGGGGGGAAAATGTTAAAATACAAACTGCTAGGGAAAGGTTGGTATTTTTGTTGTTCTAATTTTTTTCCGAAAGGTTTGCTTTAAAAGACAGATGATATAATATAAATGAAATTCACACATTAACACATTGGTCATATGATATGGCTAAACCAACCACTTAAATGGATTTTCTAGTAGAAACATAAATTATAAGTCCTTTCCTAGGACCTAAGCATTATTACTTGGATCCACCCAGCTTCAAATTTCACATTACCATTCATTCAATTACTGAGTACTTACAAGTACCAACTATAAGATGAGTGTAAGATGAAGGGTGAGTGTGACAGCTGAAGCTAGAAAGGTAAGCAGGGTCATGTGAGTAATGCACACCAAATAGAAATGTTGACTTTATCCTAATAGCAACGGAAGCCAATGGCTAATGTTTGAAAGGACTTTAGAACAGTGGTAGGAAGGCTGATTATAAGGCTGTTTCAGTAACCCAAGGGAGTGATGTTAATGATAAGAATGAACTTAGGTAGAGGATACAGAAAATAAAAGGGGCCATAGTTTCAAGAGATATTAAGGATGTAAAATTAATGAGTCATCATTGATAAGGGAAGTAAGAAGTAACTTGGGTAATGAGATGCACTGTGATGCCACTCACAAATATGCTCAAAACCTTACACATCATGAAAGAAAGGTTTTATTTTACTTATTAAATTACATTCTAAAGCACAATTAAGAATATTTACCTCATTACAAATGGTAAATCACCCAAGAAGCTTATAAGGATTTTTATTACTTGTGTTCTGATGAGGCATCATGTATACCAATAGACAATTTGCCCTTTCAAAATATTAAATAGAACAATTTTCTTACAGCTACTCTCTAATATCAATACAGGCCACAAACCTGGGTCTTTGAAAAGAGCATATGACTCCTGCCTTTGTTAATGATGGGAATGAATGGGTACTTTCAGATCATCCTTCCCACTGAGAACAATTTCAAAAGCCAAATAAAACATAAAACCATGTTCATAAAAGCATCAAAGAACTAACAAAATGGTAAGGAATAAATATACAAAATTTTAAAAGAAAGAGCCCAGAGAAATAATCTAGCAGTCAAAGCTACTTTTGCACTGAAGAGATATGCCAAAACAATCTGCTATAAAAATGAGCTTGCTTCATAAGAAAGGTGAATTTTCAGTCTGAGTTGGTATCATTTGAATGCACTAAAACATGTCAAACATTGAACTTGAATTAAGATGGTCCCAGACTGGTGGTGCACCAAGAATCTGGCAGAAGCAAGTAACAATCCTGTCCAGGAGAAAGCACCTTCATCCTAGCCCTCACATTACTCTTAAAAATATATTTCCAAATAATATAAACAGTACACAAAAAGAAATCAGATAAGTAAGAATCAACAGAAACAACAGACAATAAAAATAGACATACAAACTATCAAGCTTTGGGGGGAGGGGAGGCCTGAATGATTAAAATTACTCAATAAATCCAAGAGAAAAAACCAAATGAAAGCAAAAGCAGCACAGAACAGTTGAGAAAATTAGGAATCACTGTGCTACACTCTAGGTAATTTCTTCAAGTGTTATCTTGTATTTTAGCCATTACATCTATTTCTATTTAACCAACTCAGTGTTTCTAAAAGCTGTATATAGTTCTTTTTTAAAATCAAACTGATCCCTTTTGATGGTATTTTTGTTCTCTGCTCATGTTTTTGGTTTTTGTTGTGTGTGTGTGTGTGTGTTTTTTTTTTTTTTGTATTTCTTTTAACTTGGTGCTTTGATATTTATTTTTATAATTCCATTATCTGAAGGTCTTGGCATTCTAATTTTGCTGTTTGTAATTTCTGCTGACTCACACTAATGGTCACTTGTTTTCTTGTGTCTATTATAATTATGATTGTGAACTTAAGTAAGAGCTTTCTCTTTGGGATTCCTAGGAAGCCTAGTTTGACAAAGGGAGAATTTGCATTTGCTTCCACTAGGAACCCTGAAGTACAATGGGACAATTTTATTTCATTTTAATTAATTTTTTGTTTTACGCCTACAGTACTAGTATTCCTGGGTGGTCTCCCATCCAAGTACTAACCAGGCCTGACCCTGCTTAGCTTCCGAGATCAGATGAGATTGGGCACGTTCAGGGTGGCTTGGCCGTAAACTATGATGGGATGATTTTAAATAAATTTCACAACTTGGAAATTGTCAGACCTCACAAACAGTACAAGTGAAATAGCAAACCTGAGTAAGGACGGTCCAGTGTTTAAGAAATTTTGGAAAATTTCCCCACTATGAGACTAGGCCAAGACAGACATATTTCTTTGTCCCCTCTCCTTACTGTGATTATGATCCTTTGAGTATCTCACAATGCTGTAGACTCTTTAACTTAAACAGACAGAAGGCCTTGTCTCTTCCTTCCCACAAAGCTTTTTTTTAAAAAAAAAAAAAACAAATCCTTTTGATTATCGACATCTGTGAAGGTCTTGGGGGCCACTGCAACACCAGAGTCAACTCACTTCCATTTCCAGCTCCTTTTTGAATCTGTTCCCTGAGACTTTCCCTTTACTTATTTGTTTAATAAGCTCAGCTATTAAAAGTATATTGGTTACACTTTTGGAACTTCATATAGAGAAGCATTTTAAAGACATTAAAGCCACAAAAAATGAAGTGCTCCCACAGCATTTTGATATATTCTGAAAACACCCACCAATAAGGGTGGGGAGAAAAAGAGAGAAAGACAAAGCTGGAAGAGCCAAAAAGGAAAAGATCTATATCTCTTCCTTCTTACTCGCTCCTGTATTTCTTCTCAGTCCAAATGAAAGTTGCTATTTACTGCTGGTCTGTATCTCGCTGGAGGCCCTGATACTGTAGAATAAACCAGAGACCAGCTACATGTTCCTGGATATATGCACCCCAAGAGATGCTAGTTCATCCATATGCGATAACAGTCAGAGTAGATATTTGGATAAGAGGCATCTAGTGTCACTTTTTTCTTGGCAGCAGCAGTCCCCCTTTCAAACCTTCTCAGTCAGCAAAGGCAAAGGGGCATGGGTCAACACCAATCAATCACACAGATCTCAATTACATACCACCAACCACTCTTATCTCTCATTTATAAGCAGTACTGTCTCAATGGGCTGAGTAAAATCAGGGTCGTCACAGGTGATCATTGAGTTGGCAGGCTCATGGAACATGTGAAACCACAAAAAATAAACAGGGCCTCCTAATGTAGTTAATTTCAAGAAGTTCCAAAGGGTTAAAAATGGCATTTAGTTTTACTGTATTATACCTTCAATGTTCAATGGAGGAAATATATAACATTCTATTACTTTGTCATTTAGCCTGGGGCTATGAATTAGAAATATAATCATTAATAATCCAAACATATAGGCTTACCAAAATAAAGTCATGTAATTATTCAAAACAATTAACACTCACTTATGTACTTAGTGCTTCAGAAAATTACACAAAAGTATAATCAATTGTCAAGGATCTATTTCCTAACACCAAGAACTTTCTATTTTCTTAATTTTAATTATTTATGTGATTTAAATGCCAAGAACAAACTAAAGATACTTAATTTTCTCAAGCAGTTTTCTCAAAATCTAATTTTAATTATGAAAGTATTCTTCATTTGTTTTAATTGTGGTATTGAGCTTTACAGTGAATAACAGGTAAGGATTTTATTTTAGGTACAAAAGTTTCCACTACTTGTATCTCTCCTTCACTTCACTAGGAGACTGTACCTTGACCAAAGTAGATCAGAAACTCCTTGACAATGGGAACAATGTCTTGTCACTGAGATTGAATAACACAAAATTTAAAATAACTACCTTATACTATTTAGGGAAAGAAGCAAAGTACAGAATACTGTGTATATTATGCCTCCACTTATGTTAAAAGGTGAAAGGATAGTCATTCATATTTGCTTATTAGCTTTTAAAACAAAAATTCTCTACAAAGATACACAAAAAAATAATAACCATAATTATCCAGTTGGAACTGGGCAAATGTGGGATAGCAATGAGAGACAAATATTTCACTATATATCTTTGCACTTAAACTCTGACACTAGGTGAAGGTATTGTCTCTTCAGAAATTACAATAAATTAATTTTTATGCTAAAAAAAGAAATAGAGTTGAAATAACAATACAAAGGTAAAGAAAAAAATAGCCAACTCCAACAATAGACTACTAGCTATTCTCTAAACATTTCTTCTTCACCCTTAACAAACATATGTTAACTTCCCTTGCAGTTAAGTGAGACCATCAGAATGATTTCTAGCCAATGAGATAGAAGAAGTGATACCTGGCACTGCAAGACTTGGCTCATAAAAAACAAAAATATATCCTCCATGCTCTTTCCACTTCCACTGGCTAAATGTCATTGTTCAAGTTGACCTCAGAAGTCACATGTTTAAGACTGAAGAGCCCCTGGGCTTCCTAAATGCCTGTGTGATGAAGGTTCCAGCCCGAGACCATGGATTGTTTATGCAGAGAAGAAATCAATTTCCACTCTATTAAAGCCATTAATTTTGGGGGGTCTTTTTGTTACCAGTTAGTTTCTCTAACCAACACATTATCTTTAGTCTCAACAAACATGTTAATGTGTACTTAGTCAATCAGAACATGAAACTGAATTTCTTAAGTTCCTGGGGCTTAGCCATCTTAGAGTATTAAATAAAAGAGAACGGTTGTAATCCAAGCCCAATCACACAAATTGATAGTGCTCAATTGCCAAGGGCTGCATCATTCTGAGAGAAGACTCACACAAAGACTTACTCATCAGTAGTCCTTGCAACTCTACTCACCATCCTGACTGCAGCTACAGGCAAAAGGTAAAACATGGGCAAGGACAGGATTCAGGAGAACTGCCTGAGACAGATCTGGACAACTGAAACACAGGCACACAGACTCCTCCCTGTCATCACCGGAAACCTCTGGCTGGGTCATCTTATGACTGTCTTCTTTTAATGGCTATATAATATTTTAACGTATAACTAAATAACAATTTATTTTTCCATGCCCTACTAATAACTAGGTTGCTTCTAATATGGGGGTATTATAAAGACTACACTATTTTCTTGACCACATAATTAATTTAGAAACCACACTAATCCTTTATTTATACTGTCTCATTTGGTCCTCACAACACTATGAGGTAGAGAGACTGTAATTTCCATTTAACAGGTGAAGACATTGAGGTGTACAGAAGTTCAAACTCATCCAAAGTGACACAACTGAGCAAGGAAATTGGACTAAAGGTGAATCTCATTAATTCCAAACGAAACTGTGCTTTCAGATGGGCCTATATGTGCTTGGCTGAATGATCTTGGATAATTAACCTCAGTTTTTCTCACCTATACAATGAAGCAATAACTATCTCTGAGGACAGTTGAAAGAATTCGTAGACATAATATTTTTTAAATGCAGCACAGTTACACACTGGTTTCCCATCCTGCCATTTTCTTTCAGCTCGTTTAATCCTTCTGAGCTTTCAGTTTTCTGCTTCTCCCATACGGAGACTCATTTTCAACGAATCTTAGGCCTCAGCCCTTCCCCCTTTTCACCCTGCTACTTTTCCTTCCTTGACTCTTACATATGGACCTCTGCTCCTTTCTACCCAAACATTTCTTATTTATTTTTTTAATATGTGTTTTATCCCTAAAATCAATCTAACATTAACAAGTACATTAACCTGGACAGATACAGTCCAGAATATTTTTCAAAGTTAAAACAGATGGATGATTTTACAGAGTACTATACTATAGGAACAAAATTGCAGAATGTTTGCAATTTATATAATTCAAAGGTTCTTTACATTATTTCAGATGTTGAATAAATTGGCAGTGCATTTAAATGATAATCAAAACTCTTGTTTCCTTTCAAGAGATGAGTACATTCAATCTACTTGTGCCCCCCAAAAGGGAAAGTTTTTAGATCTTTGAGCCGGTTATGGTCTGAATTATGTTCCCCAAAAAATATATGTTGAGTACCTAACCTACAGTGCCTCATAATGTGACCTTTCTTGGAAACAAGGTTATTATAGATGTAGTTAGTTAAGATGAGGTTATCCTGGAATAGACTAGGCATCTAATCCAATATGACTACAACCTTATTAAAAGAATGCCATGTGAAGAGATATGCACATGGTGAGAAAGTACACCATGTGACTGTGAAGGCAGAGATAAAAGAGGCATGTATGGGACAAATAACACCAACGATTGCCAGCAAACCCCTAGAAGCTAAGAGAGATGTGGGGAACAGATTCTCCCTGGCCTCTGAAATAAACGAATCTACTGATACCTTGATCATGGACTTACAGCCTGTAACTGTGAGACAAATTTATGTTTATGCTACTTTGTTATCCCCTAGCAAACTAAAACACTATCTAAATCACTCATTATAGAAGTCAAATTCTACAGGTGTGGTCTTATAGAGACACAGGAAAATCACTATGTGACCTAATATTTCTAAGCAAATAAATGCTGACTCAGATGTGTTTAGAATTACAAGTTAGACCTTTTACATGAGACTTAAAACTAGCTATGCCTACGGTGAAAGACGGCCCCTTCCTGTCAAAGTCCTAAGTCACATGATTTTCTCTACGTAACTTCTATCTACTCTAATTCCACTAGGGGTTTGACAAGAATGTAAGATGTTGCCAAACCATTTCTTCCAGTTAAGTACAATGTTTTCAGACCCGAGCAAGCAATTATTACACTAGCAGGGAAAAAAATTATTTCTCAGAATCATTTCTGAGAAACTAAAACAAAGAATCACATAAAGGAAAGCTACTTCTACTGACCTTTTAAAATCAAGTTTTTCTTAGAAAAATGAACTGTTACACACATATTTCTTTATTTTCAAATCCTATTTAGAACTGTAAGGTTTTTAAAAATTTATTATTATTATTAATGCCTACAGTACCTGGTCTTCCTAGGTGGTCTCCCATCCAAGTACTAACCAGGCCTAATCCTGCTTAGCTTCCAAGATCAGACATTGGGCTTGTTCAGGGTGGCATAGCCATAGACCACAGACCATGGTTCCACTGAGGCATGAACCCAGGACCTTCTGGGTATAAAACAGACATGCTAACCACTATGGAACCACATACAAGATTTTCAAACAGATTCATTCATTTGGTCATAACTTCTATGATATAGAAACATAATTTAGGTTAGGAGATCAGAGAAAAAAGCTCCGAAGAGATAACACTTTTAAGGTGAAACCTAAGGGTAAGGAGTTAGCCATGTAAAGATTGAAGAGAAAGGTAAGAACATTCTAGGTAGAGAGACCAGTGGACGTGAAGATGATGAGATGAGGAAAAGCTTTGGGATGCTCAGGAACCAAAGGCAGGCCACAGTGACCAGAGAGAATGAATGGGTGAATGCAGGGGAGGGTTGGAAAGCCAAGTTAAAAAATTTTTATTTGAAGCACAATGGAAAGCCAATGAAGAGTTTAAGGCAGGGGATTGACATGTTTCAGTCTTTATTTTGAAAAACAGAGATCCTTTAGGAAGATACTGCAGCAGTCCAACTGAGAATTGATGGTAGTTGAGACTAGGGTGATGGCAGTAGGGCTGACAAAACATGCAGAGACTCTGGATATATTTTAGAGAAGGAAGCAATAGGACTTAGTATTAGGTTATATGTGGCTATTAGAAAGGAAATATTCAGGATCATCCCTAGGTTTCTGGCTTAAGCAACTCATTAGGTAGAGGAGCTAGTTCCTAGAATGAGGAAAACAGGAAATATAACAGGGTTGAATACATTGTTTTGAGGGGTGTGTGACAGACCTGTGTGTTTCTGAATCTAATTTGAATATAAAAGCCTAGAGAGTAGAGGAGAATATAGACCCAAGATACAAATTTGGGAATCACTGACATTTTAATATCGTCATAGCAACAGGTAAGTTCATAGGGGTAGGGTGGAAGATAGTGAGAAAAGAAAAGGAGGTGAGGGGAGGGTAAGGAAAGAAGAAAGCCAAGCTCCTAAGTTCGGGTCTCGGGAACTCCCAACACTGAAAAGATACACACAGGACCATCAGCTAGCAAAGGAAACTTTGAAGAATCGGCCAGCAAACTAGGAAGGAAACAAAAATAAGTAGAAGTTTTCACTTCAGGAAAAAACAACAAAGATCCTGAAATAAATCACACTCTGTGTTGTAAGAACTACACACAGTACGAAGCAACATAATTAAATATACTTTTTTTTAAGTCTATAGGTCATGCAGAGTAGACACAGATAAGGCATGGAGGTGCTTAGCTTCAGCTTCCTCAGTAAACAAAAAAACCTTTCATCTGCTTCTCATAAAAAGTGATTTTACAAAAAGGCAAGATGACATACTGTTGATCAAAATAATACAACCACTAAAAAAGGAGAAACATTTCTCAGAGTCTGCTTCATAGTCAGTAATCTGCTGTTCTGTATGTGTGTGTACGTGCACACACACAACTGTCTTTCCAAGAAATCACTCTCTCCCTGAAGGAAATGCTTTGTTTCCGATCTGTTTTGCCCACTCAATTGAACACTTCTGAGGCAGAGATGTTCTGGCAGCTGCTGGGTCTGTAGCTGCTGGAGATAATAGTGACAAAGTCATCAGCTCTTAAGTTACAAGAAAAGTCATGGCCACAGATAAAAGCCTAAGTAGTGTTGAAAGTGAGAAGCGGCCCCAGGAGAGAACTCTGAGTATTGTCAACATTTACAGTGCAGGTAGAAGAGGTACTCAAGAAGGAAATGCATAACTTACTTTTGTTTAACATTTTAAAATATAGAGTACGTTACTAAATCTTGAACCCTTCTAAGATGAACAAATCTGCCTTGGAAATTAATATTATGCCTAAAACATCATTTTAGAGAATTGTCCTATACTTTTAAAGGTCTTCTTCTCCCCTTCAAATCAATATTTACAAGAATTTGCATTTTCAGGCTTTTTGACAAAACTAATCAAGTACATATAGTTATATATTAAAGAGTGATAAGACCATATAAACTCAAAGAAGCAGAAGAAAATCAAAGATGAAACCTAAAAAAAATGAATTCAATATAATTTAATTGTAAAAGATCTTAGGACTAATGGCTTGCCAGTGTGACATGTGTTTATAAGAAGAAGCCAGAGAACTATGCTGGAGAATATTCCTGCCTGAAATTAGCAGAGGTCATAAAAAGTATGAATCATACATAAGAAAGCATAAACTATTTATAAAAATTTCTGTGGTTTCAGTGAAGTATATAAAATCCAGTCTCAAAAATCTAAACGAATTCTTTGAATCAGTCAATAAGTATAGGGTAAAACCATTTAGACTTTCTAAAAAACACAAGTAAAATTCTGCACCACAGAGGCCATTTTATGGAATAAAAGGTGGTAGGAGTGAAAAATCCTCTACAATTTGAAACACTTGGTCCTGGATTTATGAACTGTGGGATTTCCCTAGAAGCTGAAATAGACTAAAAATATAAAGAAGATCTTAAGGGATTTAAGAGAATTCATAGATGACGGACAAATAATGGACTCTTGGAGAACTTGGAAAGATCTGCCTCATATTGCTAAATTACCTTGTCACCAATTATTTGTTCTAGGATCACTACAGAAGAAAACCAGGCCATAAACTAACATTTGGCTGCCAATGTCAGCAATAGAACATTAGCCTAGATGAACCATCGATGTGATAAGCCTGGTGTTAGTTAAAATAATAATAATAATAATAATAATAATAATAATAATAATGTGTGTGTGTGTGTGTGTGTGTGTGTATAACTGACTTACTGACTAATCAGCTGAACATTTTCTCAATGTGTTTATTTGGAATAGGCTACAAGTACCATTAAGATTTAACTGGAATATGAAAGTTTTAAAACAATGCCTTAAAATAAAAAGGGTAAAGGAAAAGTTTTGTGTGCTTGTTTTCAGCTATATAAGTGTTAGGCCAGTCTAAAGTTCACACTTGAAAGAATCAGCGTTCAGTGCATAGCATGTTTTCTCTCAGTCTTTCTGCAAAAGTAAGATCCCAAGAGATACATAATTCAGTCCCCAAAGAGCATACAATATGGTCTACTGAATTCATCTCAAATTAACTTTGGTTATATAAAACAAATTTAACGAGAAATAAAAATTTTAATTTACATGAAAAAGTCTACTAGTGAATCTGTTTCTAGCAAATAAGGAAGTAAGAATTGCTGTGCATGCTTAGGTAGATGTCTCTCCAGAAGCCAGAATGCAACACCCCTCAGTCTGTGCCCAGACTATCTGCAGAAAGCCATCTTGTCCGCTGTTGTTTCACAAGGTAACTTTATTTCATTTAAATATTGAACCAAAGTAAATACTTCCATTTTCAGAATTTCTTCTTTATCTAGTCAATTTCCCCTGCTCAAAGGTCTTTATGGTCAAGAAGGGAAATCGAAATGCCCCACAAAAGCTGAAGTGATTTGGTAATCATCATCAAAACAATGTTATAAAGTTTATTACTAACACTAAAAACAATATCTGCTATCCTTTATGGTAGATGACTGTCTCCTAAGCACAGCATAAAACGCAGCCAAAAGCCAGGCTATTGTGCAACTTAAAGAGAAATACACAAAACCCCTACTATGGTGCTTGGTATGTAATAAAGGTGCTCCTAGTAACTCATTCTACTATCTTAAACATCTCACACCCGACCCCTCTTTCAGATTCCTACTAATACTGCTTTAGCTCAGATCCTCAGAAGCTCTCAGTAAACTTGCTAACAGCCCTGACCACCACCACCATGCTGGCCCCTCCTACACACAAGCCTAGCTTTGATGCTTTCACTCCCAGGCTCGAAATCATTGGATTAACTTCCTCTAGCTATCAATTTCTCAGCCTAGCTACAAAGCCCTCTACAAAAGATAAGATTCCATCTCTCTAGCCCCTTCCCTCTCTACCCGCTTCTGCTACTGATAACCCCAAACTACCTGGATAACTCACTTTCCCCGAACACACATCATGTCTTCCAATCTGTAAGCAGTCTCATTCTTAGGGAAAAGGAAAAAAATCCTCATAATAGTAGATAGTCTATTGTCGATACAAACTAAAATCTTTCCCAATTTAAAACTGTGTTCTTATAAGTCATGGTAACCTTGGTTTTAGGGAGGGCAATATACCTTTAATTTCATAACTTCATATAATTTCAGAATAAATGCATGAAAAAAGATTCCCTTTACCTTAATTTAAGGAGTGGCTGGGTCACCCACTTCTTTAACTTCCGTCTCCCAAACGAAGTTTTAGTATGGTCTAAAACCCAAAATAAACTTCCTTTGGTTTTCTTATCAGTCTAAGAAAAACCAAAAACAAGTTTTATTAACTAGACAATTGTATTTGTACCCAAATAGCTAGTTGTTCATGTACCCTAATTATTCCATATACCCCAATTTTAACTGTTACATATGCCTAGCATAACAACCGGCTCATCACAGGTATTCATTTAATGTTTGATAAATGAATGTGTTATATATATATAATAATTACACATACAAAACTACACATATACACACACTATATATATAAAGTATTGATATTCTGCACAAAAAAAAGGATAGGCTATGTATCATTTTCAGTTAACTAAGAATAAATTAAGATATCTCTTTGACATATATATTTGTCCTACATATCTTTAAAATATAATATATACTTTCCTGCCTTAGGAAGTACAATGAAGATAATTTAATATTCTTTGGCAATTCAGTACCTTTAACTGCCTCAGAATTAACATTCTAAAGACCAATACTCTCATGACAACATTAAACAAGTATAAGGTACTGGAGATAGATGTGAACCTGCACTATACTCTGAGAATTTACCCTGGAAGGGTTTTGTTTTAGTCTGTTTTATTAAATTATAGACAGCTTATCTATCTCTGCTTTGCTACTTGAAAGTTGAGCCATAAAAAAATTTACAATTAACTAGAGATGATATTTCATTTGAACCAAGTAAGTTTTCATTATCGTACAAAAAGTCTATTAATGGGTTTCAATCTTAATTGAAATATAAAATTAAAGTTTTCACCTGAGTGTTCTTTTTTTTTAAACTCCTTTTCCTTCAAATCATCAAACAGGTACTTAGAGAATACCTATGGCTCTGGTGTATGACTGGCAAAGGTATATTATGACATGGTCCCT
The DNA here is from genome assembly GCA_030015415.1 of Cynopterus sphinx. Lineage (NCBI taxonomy): Eukaryota > Metazoa > Chordata > Mammalia > Chiroptera > Pteropodidae > Cynopterus > Cynopterus sphinx. The sequence goes on along the minus strand of CM057379.1, from coordinate 44,758,987 downwards.
CCCCTCATGGCACTTATATCCAAGTTTGGAAGAAAAGACTCATAATTAGGACACAAAGCCACCTGGCAGAAATAAACTATAAACAGTATGACATAAACTCCCCAGGCCTTAGAAGTTTAAAGCAGAGCACACACAAAAGCTATGATGGTCACAGAGCCCGTCCCCCGTCCCCGTGGATAAGCCTATTGGGCAGTGCTGACTGTTGAGGGTGGTCTGAATTAGTAATGGCAGTGCCCCTCCTGTGACAAGAGTCCAAGTAGCCTGTCTGCAGTACAGGGTCCCAGGAAGAGGACAACGGGGAGGAATGAAGTTCCATTTAGCTGGCATCACTGGAAAAGCAGGCACAGACAAGAAAGAGAGACGAGGGAGACCCAAGTCTCGTTATACCTCTGCTCTCCCTGACATCCAGCTCTCCTTACTACCCTTTTCCACTGCTCATTGGTAAGGGAAGCCAAAGCTGAAGTGCAAAGGCAAGCAGAAAATGTTAACGCTCAGCTTCTGTTTCTACAAGGGCCCAAGTCTTGATAATGGAAGGATTTTTAAAGAGTATTTTCATTACAGATAATTTTTGCCTTATAAATTTGATTTCAGAACTGCCCCCACAGTAGTATGATTCAAACAGGGAGAAAGGGAAAGAAAAAAGAAAGCTTGGAATGCTGGGGCTGTGTCTGTAGGCTCTGACTATGAGCTCTTCTTCATCTAAGAAATATCCTTTTATTCCTACTACTTGTTTTCTTTCATGCAGATGTATATAGAGTTGATGAGAAAGACTTGTGGGAAAAATTCTCAATATCTGGATAATGGAATTGCAAGGTAAATATGTTATTGAATGAAAGTAAGCTGACCCTAGGACACAAGGACAGCTTGAAAGAGAAAAAAACTAAATGAGAGAAATAGTAATATACAAACCCAGGATTCAGAATAAATTCAGCTTTTAGTATAATTCACAACAAAAGCAAGTGCTGCAGTTATCAACTTATAAAGAGCTGACAAGCAGAGAGGTCAGTTGAAGACAATATTCTTTTCTACACTCCTAGGAACAGACTGCTACCTTATTCCAAAATGTCTTTCAAAACCATTTTGAATCAACTATCTCTTATGCTTACCTACCTGATTCTGTAGAATTTCAAGATTCCTTAATGTTGTTCCATTAATTGTCATAAATTCCATGTCACCTGACAACTGTTTAAAATTCCTGTAAAAGAATAAAATATGAGCCATGATGTAAGTGCATAAAGCAATTTTAAAACCAAATTCAGACACTAGAAATATTTCAGCAAAATTATGAAAAAAGTTAGCTCCTTGATAGGGAATCAAACCAAAAGAAGCAAAAATATCACTGGGATATCGTCTTCTACTGATGCTGGTGTTATTGAATAGACTGATGGCAAAATAAAGATAGTTGCTCTTGAACCAAAAACAAGAACAAGGAAGGAAAGTTAAGTGGTACACAGAGTTTTGGGAGCTTTTTTACATTTCCAGGAATAGAAGCAAACATAGTCCTTTATCACTGGCAAAGCATGTGGCAGTATCTTCAGGAAAAACTATACAATTAACTAAAAAAATATGTCAAAATACTTAAAAATGTCCTCCTTATCCTTTAGCATGAGATCATCTTGATAAACCCTTTAACAACTTTTAATCAATATACTGATATGTGCAACAAATGTTATTTACTCTATAATTAACGGCACGCATTAATGTAGCTGTTTTAGTAGAGTATAAAATGGAAAAGCTTGCAAAAATTATTTCTTTAAGCTCAAAGAAAGCACATTCTGCTTATATCCCTGTGACTATCCCAAACTAGATTAAAAGTTCAATAAATTTCATATAGACTTGAGTATCGAGTTGAAATATGATTAAGTATATGCACAACTCCAATTTGGCTTTATTAGTCTTTCATGTTAAAAAGTATATTAATCGATGCATTACTGATATAGGAATTCAATTTCCTTCATGAGCCAACCCTTTGTTTTTTCCATCAACAGCACTTATAGACTTGATGGCTTAAAAGCAAGAAAAATAATGGCAAGTCCCTAAACTATCTGGAGGGAAAGCATGAGTGTCTGCACTATAAGCCCAATCACACTTATCAAGGCTGTAATAAGATTTAGATAAAATCCAGTTTCCCAAACCAGTTATAGAAGCAAGCCCTCGTCCAGGAATCTAGAGCCTAAAATCAAAGCCCACATCATTATGAAATGACTCCACTTCTAGATGACTCCCCCAACTAAAGCTCCAGAGCCCTAACAAAGAAATAACTTACTTCACATTAGAAATGTTGCCTAGTAACTGAATGCTGTCCTTTGGCAGTGTAATTTCTCAGTTTGACCTAGCTTCCAAAGGATAATTTGTTAATGATTTTCAGAAGTAAGCAACTCCACACTGATTGATTACAGGTATATGTAGCCCTCTTTCTCCTTCTTATAGCAGTTAACTTAATTTGCCTTACATTATAGCAACTTATGTTCTTGGGCTACCCTCATTAATAAATCTTAGCTCCTTAGAGGCAAAGGTTATTAATGTCTTATGTATTTTGTAGCACCTGCAGAGTCTAGCAGAAAGTAGATGTTCAACAAATGTCTGCCATATTCTGACAAAGAAGCCAGTTTGGGTTTGTTTGTTTGTTTGTTTGTTTGTTTGTTGAGTCATAAAGCTCAGAAATGTCTGTGAAACAATATAAAATGTTATTTTCAGGAAAAAATAATTATGCAGTGATTGGCTGTGACGATGACTCATGTTCGCACAACTTTGTGATTAAAAACCAAGCTGGAAGAGCTGATTACTTAGCTAAGATGAGACTGAGAGTTGGTATCTAACCAGTCCTCATGTTTAAATATGTCATGTTTACTGCCCCTACTCCTGACAGTTGGGTTTAACCTACACAATTAACACAGTCACAGACTAGAGAAATGCTTAGTTAGCACAAAAGACCAATCAAGAACTCATAATCCAGTAGCCTTTTCCAAAAACATCTCAGGTAGTGGCCTTTATATCCCATGAGCACCAGAGATGTGAGATAAATATGTGACATTTAAGACATGTGGACTGCCCAGAAATACTGCTCCATTGCCTTCACCCTCACAAGTACTTGTAAACCCAGCAGTCCAACTCTGAAGAACGGTGTCTTAAGTTTAGGATTCCAAAAGCATGCCCTGTTCAAAAACCTGAGGGTTTTATCACCTAACTCCAGCCAAAAGTGAAACCCTGCTCCTACTATGCTCCTGCTTTGAAGCAAGGCACTGTCAGAACATCAAGACTGAGAATTGTAATTTCAAGGAGCATGATTGCTAAGAGTTTACAAAACTGCTTTTGTGCTTGCTTGCTAAAATGTATATGTGTGGCAGAATATTCTTTGAACTAACATACAACCTGGTAGAGAGAAATGGAGAAGCTTAGAGTCCTCATCTACATATAGTTGTTACTAGAGACTCCCAATATCTATTATATCAAAAAGAACCAATAACTGTGAACAACCAAATTGACTTGAGTTACCAGACCTTTACTGAGAAACTATATAGGTATACTTCGTTTTATTGAGCTTCAGATGTTGCTTTTTTTTTTTTTTTAACGAACTAATGGCAAGACCCTTCACCTGCAAAAAGATTACAACTTGCTTTATTACAATACTCACTTTATATCGGTGGTCTGCAACCAAACCCACAATATCTCTGAGATATGCCTGTATATGGGTTCTTTTCTTAATTAGCAGCATTAATGAGATGTGCATATGGTTTTTTGTTTTACTTTTGGTTTTGCCCTTACTGAACATGTCATCTAAACCATAAAGCAAAGAAACAAAGAATTTCTTTAAACTGATATCTGCATTTTTAAAATAAAAGACAGCAGCCACTAGGTACTATGAAACTGGTTTCTATGGAATAATAATTATCAAGCACCTACAAGAACTATCTTTCCCAAATGTTTGGTTGATAATAACATGTTCTGGAGCTGGGACCCTATCTTCCAAATACAAAAAAAAAAAAAAAAAAAAAAATTTCTGTCAGTGCCTATTTCCTTTAGAAATTACAAACATTTTTTAACTAAGCACTGTATCTGCCAGCATCATTAGGAATTCAATGGTATATGATCACTGATCTGAAATATTCAAACAATTCTGAATTATTTATCCTTTTGGAAGAAGCCCAATTTTATGTCTTCAAATGAATCTCATAAACAATGCCTTTAGAATTCATGCTATGTGAACCTGGATAGAAATAAGTAACATGGGGAAATGCTTTATTAATATTTCAGACAACAAAATACAAGAATGCTTTTTTCCCCTCAAGTTTCATTACAGCAAGAAAACAGATTTGCTACAAACCTGCCAAATTTAAGATTCTATATCATTCCTACACTACTTTTAAAAAAATCTGATATAGACTAAGGCAGTAAGGCTACAAACCTTACTTGAGAGATCAGCCTTTTATGAAGATCCTATTTCGATAATACTTGAAAATGAAAACAAATGCAAAAAAAAAACCCTACCATGTTGCATATAAAATCAATAGTGGAAAATAGTTCCACTGCCTAATCTTTTGGTGGTTAAATTTATTTAATTATTATAAATTTAATTTTATAAAATTATTATAAATTTTAATTATTACAAATTGTATAAAACTTCAGTTTATAGATTTACTTCTATTTAATTTGTAATTAAACAATATGAATATTTTTGCATTAATATATGCTTCCAATAAGCATATTAGAGAAGAAAATAAAAAGAAAGGTGTATAATGGGTACTCAAGACCACAGCCAGGTTCAAAGACATAGTAGTAATTCTATACTACAGTGCATAGTCATACTCACAGTTATGATTTATTACAGTGAAAAAATACAAAGCAAAATTTGCCCAATAAACATCACTTAATCCACCCTTAGAATGATTCCTAAAATGGTATATGTTCCTCAACCTAAAATTCTATTGTAAAGGCACAAAGACGTTTAAAAAAACATATACCAAAATTTTTATAAAATATACAGCAACTTTTGTGAAACTATTTACAAAAGAAGACAACTAAAACTTCCTCCAATAACACAGCTCTCAAGGTAAGTATAATCATAACTTAGACTACTAAACTTTTAATGTAATACAACTGAATTTTAAATATAGAGGAGGACATTCATGTGTTCCAAAGTAATCACTTTGAGAAGCTAGATTCTTTTCCCAAGATACAAGGACTGTAGAATTACTCTTTGGGAATTATATTTAGAGTCCAATCACATGCCACCCATAAAACATCATCACCAGTTTTGATCACAACCTTTATTCATTCATCTTCGCCTCCAAAGACATTTTGGGAATTTCCAATCAAATCCATGCTTGCAGGATGAAGTTTTTTTTTTTTTTTTTTTTTGCATTAATCCTATATTTACTGACTGCCTACTGAGCACTAGGTGATATATAATGTGAGAGCCTAACATTTTGGACCCCTTTATATCTTTTTCATCTGGCTCTATGGAAATAAAAATGGGGTTACCCAACAGGACACACACTAATTCACCAGCAGATCCAGTTCACTGACCACTTTCCCACAATACCACCAAACATAAGTTCAGCTTCACTCAATTTATCAAGTCAGGTAATTCTAAAATAAGCTATTCTAATTTCAGTACAAATAAATACTTTATGTTTTACTGTTTAGTATTATTTTCACTTTGAACTAAATATGAGGATACAATAATATTAGAAAAGTCAACTTCCTATTTCAATATTAATACTTCATTGCTTGGTGATATAGGGACAGAAACAAATCTTCATAGGCAAGCTATTAGTCACAACTAGTTTAGCCTCACTCAGTTAGAGGCTCCCTATTATGAATAAGTCAAATGTAGGTAGCCTGTCATCCTTTCTTTATAGGGATCCCAAACAATCAACCATACAGAGCAATCTCTGCAATATGTTTCCTATTACTGGAGCTTAAAGTGGAATCCAATGAGGTATAATGCTTTGTTGCTACTTTTTTTTAATAAAACATTTCAACCATAATAGAATATAGATAAATATAGTGCCCAAGTTAAAAGGTAAACATCTAGTAGAACACCCCCAGGCCATTTCCCCCACAGACCTTCACTGTTCCCTCTCCATCATCAAAACCACTCTTCTAAATCTGTTCTCCATTATTTTCCATGCAAATCTTTATACCTTCGCTATATATTTATGTGTTCTTAAGCAATACACACTGCTGTTTCTCATTTTTCTAACTTCAAATAATAGTATGTACTCTGCCCTTCAGCAGTTTGATTTTTGGCTGAATAATTTTTGGCTAATGAAACTTTTCTAATATATATATAACTCAAGTCCATTCATTTTCGTTACTGTATAACATTATGTTGCATGAATAGAACACAATGAACCCATTCTCCTGTTGATGAACATTTATTTAGATTGCTTTAAATGGAACAAAACTGTTTCCAAAGAAATGATATACTGTTCTATCCTAACTACCACATACAACACACACCAGGAAAGACACTACAGAAAGATTCTCAAGTGACCTGCCTTTCTTACACTCTCTCCAACAACCTCAAACTAGCACTACCTCTTCCTTCTTCAATTCATACTCGTCATTTTACTAAGATAGCTCCTATCTGTCCTACCACCACTGCAAAACAATAAGTAGCTTACTTATTCAGTATCAAAATGATGAAGGGTAATTCTTCACAGAGCCAAAGACAAGGGGCTGGTGAAGGTAGAACACAGAAAGGCAAGGAAATTATCCTGCTACCTTTTTTATGCCACTGGCTCTTAAACTAGTATTTTCCTAAAATGTCACCTGCTGGTTTTTATATCTCTGGAATTCTACAAAGTTAATCACTCTTTTAAAAAGCTATCTACATTAGCAGCTGTCCTCTTTGTTTCTAAATTTATGGCCTATAAAATAAGAACTAAAAATATGAATCAGAAAGGAGATAAAGTTTTATGAATGCTTTTTAATACCACTTAATTCCACTTATTACGACTTGCCAATTAACCATGCTTTAGAAAAAAGCAAAATTTTGTAGTCAAAACTATAATAGCTATCATCATGAATATAAATTGACAGAATTCTTAAGAATTCTGTCAATATTTTTACATCAATTAATATTTTTAATATTCTTCAGCAGTAATACCAGAGTTCATCCTTGCCCCTGAACAGAGTATTCCATAAATAGCAGGTAAACTTCCCTGAGCATAATACTTAGCAAATTCAATTTAAGAAATATCATTAATATAACCCCACCTCTTTTTTACTTTTGAGAAAAAACTTACTTGGGTTTGGAAAGCACCTTTTCCAAGTTAAATTCTTTGAGGTATCTTATTATGGCAGCCAAAGAGCAAATCACAGGCTTCTCCAAGTTAATAATGCCAGAAAAACTTGGAGAACCTAAAAAATAGAATATATACTTTCATTAGAATTATTATTCACCATTATAAACAAAATTTTAAATAAATAAATTTTATTTTATGGTTACTGAAATAATAATTTAGATAATATTTTCTTAAAACTGCCCTTTAGAAAAATGGGAAATAGGAGGTCACTGTCTGATGATGGAATAAATCTTTTAGGAAAGCGATAGAGTAACTTTTTCAAAATGTAAAATACTTATCTCCTTTGACCCAGAAATACTCCAAAATGCATGTCAAAGAGAATATATAAGAAAGTGAACTGAAAAATATTTTGTAATAGTAAAAAACTAGAGACAACCTAACTGAACATCAACAGGGTAGCAGCTAAATAAATTCTGGTAAGTTCAGATTATTATATACCTACCAATAGGAATGACTTACAGCTATTTGCACTAGTGTAAATAATGATCCATAATATATTACTGAGTGAGAGAAAATAAGTTGTGTGATCATTCTCATCTCTCAACAGGAAGAGTATAACAGCTTTCCATCTGGTCTTCCAGCTTCATCCTTGTGCCCTAGAAGGCAGGGATGCCCAACTCCTGGGCCAAGGACTGATATGGGTCCAAAGCCTGTTAGGAACTGGGCCACATGGCAGAAGGTGAGCAGCTGGTGAGCTTCATCTGTATTTGCAGGTGCTCCCCAGTGCTAGCATCACTGCCTCAGCTCCACTTCAGATCATGAGGCATTAGATTCTCATAGAAGCAGCGGTCCCTCATGCCACAGAGGTTGGAAACAGCTGCTATAAGGAATTCTTAACAACAACCAAAGGAATCCTTTGGAATAAGGATTCCTTATTCCTTGTAAAATATATTTCAGAACGTTAGACTACTGGGCTGAAAAATCCTCCAACATCCCTCAACTTACTAAAAGAAACTCAAGTCCTCAAGTCTATGAGACCTTGTACAATTTGCCTTCCAAACTCTTTTGAGTTTACCTCCTAATATTCTCCCTCTTAGTCACTTTGTTCCAGCACTTGGGCTTTTGCTATTCCTTAAACATACCAGGCACTTACAATATGTTGTGCTTACTGTTGTCTTTGCTTACAACACTGTTCCTTCACAGGTCCATATGGCTTTCCCCCTAACTCCTTCAATCTTTGTTCAAACCTTTGTTCAAGTGCCATTTCCTCAGTGAGGCCTTCCTTCACCATCCTTTTTAAAAGTTCACCCTCTTCCATGCCTTATTTTCTTCGCAGCACTTATCACCTTCAAACATACTATCTAACTTACTTCACTGTACATCTTCTCCCATTAGAATGCAAACGACAGAAAGGCAAGAATTTTTGTGTTTTATTCCTTATTGTACGTGCAATGCCTCACATAATATGGGTAGGCAATAAAAATTAGTTGAAAGAATTAACTCGTTATAATAAACATAATTAGGTACATGTTTATGTATATATGTGTGGATTTTATATAAAAAGTTCATAAGGATTTGAGATGACAGACTTATTTTTTCTTTATATACAATTATGTTTTGACATTTTTGCAATAGGCATTTGTTACTTTTAGAAATAAAAATATTACAAAATATCCTCTACTAATCAGTAGATTTCAACCATAGCTTTTCTTAAAACCAAGGTATAAATAAACAATTAACAAAACCTTTTCCCCTTCTACTGAGAATTTCATCTTTTAACTTTCTAACTCTGTTTCACAGGAAACCTGATAAAGATGAAGTGCCAGTGTGTTATGAAGTAGCAATGGAATAGGGTAAAAATGACTTGAAATCGGTAAATTGCACATGGACCAGGAGTAATTATAAACAACTGATTCCAGAATTTTGATCTACCCTGAGAGTACATTGATTCTTTGAACTTGTCCTTTGTAGAAGTTCCAGCAAGAGATATGGGTTCCTGTAAGACATGGTGCTTATAAGTCTGGGCAGACCCTGCACCCACTGGATGAGAGCCCTTTCTTTGCCGCTAAGCTATCACTAAGGGAGAGAGGAAACTGAGGTGCCAAGAGCTCTGTGGACTGGTACCAAAAGTGCTGAAGACTACTCCCAATAAGAGAACACGTGCCCTGCCAGAAAGCTGCATTTTCTGTCCTATATCCTTCTAATTGAATCTGATGCTAAGCGTGGCTTATGGTGGTCTTGTGACTTAGTCTTGCCTTTAGTTGAACATAAGACAGTGGTGATCCCTTGGTGATGTGACAGCCTGCTGGAATGTGATAGGGGTAAAAGTTAATTAAAAGCCCTGAAACTAGACAAAGGAAGTTTTTACCTTAGTAATTTGTAACTAGGACAAAAATGCCTAGTTCCTGGGACTCTTAACTGCATCCTGTCGTGAAACTTGTGACAATGAGCTCATATGCTAAGAGCACAACATTCCAGGATAGAGATAAGCAAGACCACCTGCAAAGACTTTTATCATTGTAATGCTAAATCCTGCTAGCTTTGTAAAGGACTAACTTCTGTTCCGGACCGAGTGGAGGCAGAGGCTTTATAATCTGCCTTCCCTAAGAACACAGGACTGGTCCCTTCTAACCCTATATGGTAGAGGGTCAGTCGCTGGCCGGCTAATAAAGGATCACATTTAATCTCAATTTGTTTCACGGGTTTCAGTCGCGCCACAACAGTGATATCTCAGACTGGAGTCATAAGTGGGTTATACTCTCAGACACTCAATTCATTTGGGCTAAGGCACCAGAAGATTAAAAGGAATAGGAAGAGAAATCCTAATAAGCCATTGATGCCCGGGCAGGAGGTGGATGATTTTAACCTATTTGTGGTCTAATGGTGACAGCTCTGTAGCATGTGATAAGGAACCTTAACATAAGCTGGATTGGTAGGAATGAGGGGTACAGACCAATCAGTCACTGATACCTGGTTGAAGAAATGTAAATTAGACAAATAATGGTTACCTAACATATTCAAACCCTGTCACTAACGTTCTGATACTTAAACTCCAGCAGCCAACCTTTTGAAATGCTACTCTTTATCAGGAGACTGATCCATACATACATCCATACAAGGGAAAAAAATGGGCCATATTTTAAGAGAAACTAGAAGGAAAAGTGGTCGGTAACTAACTCCTTCACTCCAACGATTATGTCAAAAACAACAAATTACTAAATGGTTATAACTACAAAGGAAGAAGTTGCACTTGTGTTTTTGATGAGTGTAAGAACCATGAACTCTTCCCTTTACTTCTTCCAGTTATTTATTAGTAACTACTTAGTTTTCGTTAAATAAAAAGTCAAAAACTTGCACCTCTATTCAAAACTCAACTCAGTTAAATTTGAGGACATATGGCTCACATACATAAAATATTTACCTTTGATGTCAACTACATCACTTGAATAAAACTCTGTAACCATCTGGAAAGCATGGCTGTATTCAAAATACATGTTATCCATCCTTTCTACTCGAATTCTGTCATCCCGCACACTAAAAGAAAAAAATGAAAATTTCAAAGATAATTGACCAAAATCTTGAATTACCTGTATTTAGGTCTTTGTCTGACCAAAATAAATAAATGAAGACTCATTATTTATTCTCTCCCCAGCTAAAAAAAAAAAAGAAAGAAAAAAAAAAGAGAGAGAGAGAGAGAGAGAGAGAGAAAGCTGAAGTTTCCCTGTCAAAAGATCCCATTTGATAAAATATAATTATTACTTTTACTACTGGCATTTTTATCACCTAGCATACTGTGAGTACTTTGTTATCAAGAACTCATTGAAATTAAGGTCAATTACTTTAAAAAATACAAAAAGAAAAATGGAAAAACATCACTGTCACTCAACTACATCATTTGTTTAAATATTGTAGCAACAGAATACATCATCGATTAATTCTTTCTTTGAAGTGGCATCTAAATGTCTGGTTGGCTTCTTGCTAACTCCATTTCTACCACAACCTCCAGTCAAATATAGAAAATTCCCTGTAGGTCACCTCTCACTGTTTATTTAAAGTGGTTCTATAATCTTTAAAAATGTTATACACATACACACACATGCACACATATACACACATATACATACACACATATACACACACACATATATACTTATATACAATTATGTAAGCACATAAACAAAATCATATTCATGACGGCTAGTACATTTTCTTTTTCATTTTCTGTTTTGCTTAGCTACTCATTCTCCTCTCCTTCTCCTCTCCTTTCCTTATCACCTCACTGTCAACTCATGTTAACAGCCTAGAATGAACACTTCCTTATTTTTTTCATGTTCATATAATCATACCCAAGAATATCATATATGTACTCACACATATATATTATTGTTTTTGTGAAAAAAAATTTAACATAAAAAATTATTGAATCTTACCTATTTTTTTCTACATGTGTTAAAACGATCAAAACGATCATACGGTTTCTCTCACTTAATTTAATATATTATTCACAATTTCTGATGCTGAATGATCCTTGCATTCCTGGGAATATTCTTGTCATGATGTTCCATGTTGCTCAAAGTTATAAACTTGATTTCTTAGTGTTTTAATTTTTTCCAGGAAATGTGTGACAGCATACCTAGCTCCAAAGACTTTTCCTGTTTTCCTTCAAGACTAGGCAGGTATAAACTGATTCAGGAAGAAATATAAGAGAAAGGATTTTCTCCCATCTGTGGTGCTGAAGAAGGATATTTCCACCTTAATCCACTGGAGAGGGAGTACCAGACTGACTATTGCAAATCTCTTATCAATTTTTATCTTCATGTAGACCCCCTTAATACCTGGATTTTTAGACGCCTACAGCAAAGTTATTATTTAGCAACTCAAAAAGCAATGAATGACCTTACATGAGCTCCACAGTGTTTTTATACAAGTTCCTAGAGTTCCTAGAGTTCCTATACAAGAAGCAGCTGGTAACTCAATTACTGTTCTAATTAACATTTTGTTTGATAAGCAGATAAAGATTTAGAAATCCATTAAATCTAATAAAAAATGGACTAGTCAGTTATCCTTGAGGCTTTTACGAAAGTATTACCACAGTGTTAAAGTCATCATTCTGCAATCTGTATATTAAATATCTTCATGAAAAAAAAATTGTTTTTTTTATAAACTGGCTGGTGTTAAAATCTCATAACTGTGCTTTCCTAGATTTCTTAAAAATTGAAGAAAGTTATAGTAAATTCAAATCACTGTATCTTTGAAACAAAAGTCTACTTGAACACTGCATATATAATAACCAACCAGAATAAACTAGATTTTAGTAAATTTCTACATTAATCACAGAACTGTAAATTTTGATTTCCTAAAATTGTAGTCTGTGGAATAATACCTACATCACAATCACATGCAACCTACTCTAAAAGCACAGATTCCATGCCCCAAATGTGTTCAATCTGAACTCTACAGGAAGTTAGGGGAAAGGAGGTATGTTCATTTTTAACAGGTTTTCAAGGTGATTCGCAGGCAAACTGCAAACCGAAAACACTAGTCTACATAAACAATACTGGCAGCCATCATAGGACTAGAATACAAAATAGAAATGTAAATCTCCAATGACAGTCTATGCTGCAGCTGTTCTATTAAAGAGGTCAGTAAATATCTTTTCACCAAAAAAATTAAGTAAGCCAACTATGGTCAAATAACTGACCTGGGCCTGAACGATTATAAAAACACCTTTGTTTCCCACCTCTACAGGGGCTATTTCAGCTGGGGCCAAAGCCTCCAGAATCTCAGAGAGGAGGCTGAACAGAAGCAGTGCTCCTCCCTGGGACATTCCTGCGACTCCCCTCTGTGCTGGGTGGGAGGACAACCAGCAGGATATGAGTCTCAGTCATTACATGAGGTTTGTCAAGCTGCACTGCTTGAATATAAGATTTCTAAGATTAAAAAATTCTTTTCAGATGTGACCTGCCTCTGTTGACAAGCATATTGTTTTTGAAAAACTAAATGGTGATAAAACTCCCAACAAGCATGAAGCCCATACTAGAAAGAAGGAAACTTCATACCCAGTATCTCTTAATGTCAACTTGAACGTAAAACTAGTGACTCTCTGGTATTGAATAACAGACCACCAACAGTGATTCTGAACTAACATTCAGTGGTGACCAAACAGGTGGCAGATTACCAATTTTATGATTTAGGTTGACTTTGGAAACTATAATTTTTATAGACAACACACACACAAAAAAAATCTTGTTAAAGGCTGACAATCTATGAAAACTCACAAAGCTTCTTCTGACAGCATACTTAGTGATAATAATAAAACTGATTGAGTTCCAAGCTTCCTAGATGAATGATTAATTCTCTCCTCTGAGGACAGAATAGATAGGTCTAAATTGAATAAAAGAGGCCATGTAACATAATTACAATATCTCTATTTTAGAATTAGTATATAAAATTAATTTTATCATTGCTTATAGTAGGAAACTATTACCACTTTCTTAGAAGACTAAGGGCTTTATGTGAAATAATAAATATAAAGATAACAACTAGAACAAAAATATCAGAATAACCCCATAAAAACAGAAAGAAAAATAGACTACATAGTGATAAATTTTTTAAAAGATGTAAAAATAGAAAACAAATTATATAAACAAGCTAATATCAAATACATCTGCCATACTGACAAATGTAAATTTGCTAAGCTTGCCTATTAAAAGAAAGTTTATCTCAGACTGAATTACAAAGAATTAAAAAAAAACTCTAAGCTACAAATAGGAGCATAACTTAAAGTAATTCTGAAAGGCTAAAAATAAAAGGATGGCTGAAACAAAAGTGCCCAGATGGATTATACTAAGCAAATGCAAATATGTAAAAAGAATGGGACAAGATTTTATTATAGGGCAAGATAGAATTCAGAACAAAAAGTATTAAATGAGACAAAGAGAGGTACTCTATAATGATAAAAAGGGCAGACTGGAAGAAAAACTTTTTACCCCTATCCTTTTATAATACTTTTAGATTTCTGAACCACTGGAATATACTTATTCAAAAATTAAGATTGTTCATTAAAAAGAATGAGAAAAGGAAAGAACAGATTACAGGAACTATGCAGGAGCTCCCAGGAGATGTTCATCTACTTTCCTATACTTGAACCTTGAAGGTTATCAGTGGGGAGTGAGGGGAAACAGTGGCTGGATCCAACCTGCCACTTTGCGGAACATGAGAGGAAGACAAAGCCAAGGATAAAAGAAAAAGAAAAGCCCTTAAATCTAGCCATACCTGAATTCCAACCTACCTTCCAGGGCTTTACCTATATGAGCCAATATGTTCATTTTCAGCTCTAAAATATTTAATGAGAACTCACTAGAAAGTGTGGGGTTTTAAAAAATAAAATGGAGTCTTTTATTATCCAGAGAAAGAAGTAGACATAATCACACAGATAGCTTCTGAGAAAGATGGGAAGCTCTACTGAAGAACACGTGGCCAATAGTAAACCAAGGTGAGGCTGACTCAGTTTGATTTCAGCTGGTGAATTTGATTCAGACCAAACCAACAGGCAGGAAGAATATAAGTCATAGACTCTAGGGACTGGAAGAAACCTTTCCAACCCTCTCTACCAAGATGAAGTGAAGGGACCTTATCCAAAGTACCACTATGAATGAGAAATCAAAAGCAAATTTAAGGTCAGAGCACCTAGAGGATTAAAAAGAGCTGAGGTAAAGAACCACAGTGGGACCTGCCCCTGGAGGAAAGGCCTATCTGGGAATGAGAGGACTGAGCTTCCTCATCACTGTGTGAACCCCATGGGGCCTCAGACAGAAGCCTAAGGCCCAGCAGCTGGGCTGTCCAAAAGACTAAGAGAAATGGGAAGTATCTTAATATAAGAAGTTTATACTAGGTGAATTCACGTCTTTCTAAACCTTTCTCTAGTTTTTTCTAAACTTTTGGTTTTACTTTTCCTTCTACAGTGGTCATTACCCTTTTAAGGTAAAGCTCCATCAAAAAATTTCTAATCTGTCTTACAAACCTGACAGGAAAGTATTTCGTTCTGCAATGAGGTCAGGAATACTGACTGCTCAACCCTGGGAAACCAAAAAGGAAAAGAAATGTGAAGGGGAAGGGAACAGGTAGAAAGCCCAAGGCCGAGAGAAGCCATTCATGGCTGCCTGGAGCCATGACCTTCCAGCTCTTCTTCCTTGATCCTGGAAATCTTCTCTAAGGATGAATTCTCCCTGTGACAATATTTTAAAACCTCCATCCTTTCTTAATGTTTCACCCAGCACAATCATGGGTCTTTCTACCACCCATCTACACATACCATATCCCCAATTCTGTGCTCACATTCTTATTTAAAAAGTGGGCCAAGACTCACCTCCTCTAAGATGCTTTCCCAGAAGGATAACCACATGCTAGGAAAGCCTGTGTTTTCTACTAGACACATGGGACTGCAGTTTGTAAAGTAATACCGTTAAAAATAAAGCCACTTTTTTTAAGTACACATGCTTTTTGTCAGAAACTTTACTGCCAGAGATAGAAACACAAACTGTAACATACATTTAAAGAAATGAAAACTTCATGAAATATTAACCAAAATGATGTCAAATATGCTATGATATTACTCTTTCTGAAGTCCAGAAGCAAGTGAAGGGAAGGAATGGTTGCTTCCTTGTGCATTTTTCCTGAGAAACCATATGACATAGTGGTTAAGAGCATGTGCTTCAGAGCCAGGAAGTCTGGATCGAATCCCAGTTCTGCCACTCACCAGCTCAATAATCAGACAAACAACCAAATTTTTTAAAAGGGCAAAAGAAGATATAGAAATAACCAATAAGCACAAGAAAACATCACTGGTCATCAAAGAAAAAGCAAGTTAAAATCAAAATGAAACACTACCTCATACTCACAATAATGGCTAAAATTATAAAAGATTGTAATTAAAAAATAAAAAGTATTTTAAAAAATAAATAAAATAAAAAATAAAAATAAAAAGACTGGCAATACCAAGAGTAGCAAAGATGTAGAGCAACTACACCCCTCGTCTGCTGGTGGGGAAGTGCATAAATGGGGAACTGCTTTTGAAAAACTTAGTTTGGCCAATTCTTACACAGTTAACTATATACTTAGCCACACAGCTCAGGAATCCTACTCCTATTTTCCCCAAATAAAAACATATGTCAATAAAAAGACTAGTACACAAATGTTACTGAAAATAGCTAAAAACCCAAATGTTCAGCAAGTGAATGGATAAACAAATTTTGGTCTACTCATATAATGCAATACCACTGAACAACATAAACAAACTACTGGTAATACTCATCCGTAAGGGTGAACTTCATAGTCATTATGCTGAAAGGAGCTGGACACCAAAGAGTAAATATTGTAATGATTCCACGCATATGAAATTCTAAAAGAATCTGAGATATCCTACAGTGACAGAAATCAGTATTTGCTTGGAGTAGGAGTTACAGGTGGGGCTAAAATGACAGCAAAGAGGCACAGGAAACTTTCTGGGGAAGTTGGAAATGTTCTACTTCTTAAATAGGGTAGTGGTTATATTGATGTATGTATTTGTCAAAATTAATTGACTCATCCAGATAAAATGTGTAAATTTTATTGCATGTAAATTATATTTGATCAAAGTCAATGAAAAATAAACCTTTGGATATTTGCCATATAATTTATAGCTGAAATTTTTCTATTAAAAACATCTGAACAATTAGGCTAATAAATTCCTGTGCAAATGTGTATTCCAAACAGATTCTGGGGAGTAAGATTTTTTTCCAGTATTTATTCAGCAAAAAACAATGTTGTAGGAAAGTATCTCATTTGAAGTATCTCAATTAACTTCAAAAGGTATATTCCATATTTACACACTTTGAGATGATCATATTTGCCACCCATTATTTATACACACACACACACACACACACACAAAATTTCTCTTGTGTTGTATATATGTGTAGACACACACACATGATACAATCATGTTAACACAGGTAAATTAAAAAAATAATTTATGCTTCCTGTGGTTTAAAAAATTTCTTTCAATTGAAAAACCACAAAATTATTACCTGACATACTTGCCTTTGAGAAAAAGCAAAAGAAACCTTACATTTATGAGAACACCACAGACTTATATAATTCTAAAGGGGACAATCAGCATCAAAATATTCTCAGATCAGTGAAAATGTATCTGAAACTTTTTTCATGCATGATTAAAAGCATTTTTTCAGCAATGAACACAAAATCAAGATCATTTCACTCAGTTCATATGCCTTTTGAGTTCATTAACAAGCCCATGCCTGCCTCAGACAATCTTAAAAAACTAATCTTCCTAACATTTTCTCTATAAACACTAAGTCTAATATTATCCCAAGAAAGCACTGCTTTTTAAAAAAAACAACAAATTGACTACCTGGAATTCACAGTTCAATGAATTAAAAATAATACACAAATAACACACCAGCTAACTGGTGCTTCCTTTTTAATTCAGTCAACAAATCTTTGCTGTGCAAAGTACTACACAGGGACAAATGGATAAAAAGAAATTGAATTGTGCTGAAATGGGTTGAACTGTGTGCCCCTAAAGTTCATTTGTAGAAGTCCTAAACCCCAGCACATTAGGATGTAACCATATTTGGAGACAGGATCTTTACAAAGGTCGTCAGGTTGAAGAGAGGTCATTAGGGTGGGATCCAGTCCAACATGACTGGTATCCTTATAAAAACGTAAAATTTGGACACAGATGCAGATAGAAGGAAGATGATATGAAGAGACATAGGAAGAAGATGGCTGTCTACAAGCCAAGGAGAGAGACTTGGAACAGATCCTTCCCACATAACCCTTAGAAGGATCAAACTCTGCTGACACCTTAATTTTGGACTTTTAGCTTCAGAACTATGAAACAATAAATATGTTAAGCCACCCCATGTACATATTCTGTTACAGCAGCCCTACCAAAATAATGTACCATAAAAAAGGTTCAACATCTATTTGGAGATGCTTATAAACAAATCAGCAGAATATCAAGAGGACCGAGATGAATGCTGAGGTAAATGGCAAATAAATATATATATAATTTTAATATAGATAATTTTATCTATATTATTTTATCAGTATTTAATATCCACAGGTGATTCCAACATATAGCTAAGGTCAGAACCAGAACTAAAATTTATAGGGCAGCATCATAAAGCAATAAGATTATTAGGACAGAGAATATTTTAAAATGGAGAAAACATACTGCACAGTGTAAGAATAGTTTACACATGGTAAAAAATAAATAAGTGAAAAATAAGACCTAATAACTGAGCATTTATTATGTTCCAGGCACTGTTCTAAGCCTATTACATGTATTAACTACAACTCTATGAAATAATTCTATTACAATACACTTCTTTTTGAACAAGGAAATTGAGGCACAGAGAGGTTAGGGTCCACAGGCTGGCCCCAGACTGTACTCACACCAAAGTCCTGTGCCATCTCTCATCGTGCATAACACATTTAGAGCATGGCAATTAGTCTGCTGTAGCTAGAGCCCAGAGTGAAAAATAAGAGACTAGGCAGGAGAAAGAGGGTCATACTTCTGTCCTTGAATACGTTACTTTACACAAGCAATGGGTCTGTGAATCAAACTTCTGTAAAATTGATCATTTTAAAACTTTTTGTATAGCTTGTTTTTTAAATACATCAAATGAGATTAGAATTGAAAATACATAAAAGTCTGTGTCTAAATTCTGGTTGTTATATATAAGGATTGTTACTAGGCAAAAACAACAACAACAACAAACCCAAAATCAGTTTAGAGCAATCAGTTTGGCCTAGAACGTCTGAGAACAAAAGCAGAAAAATCATATAGATTCCTTAAGCCACAAAGAAAATTCTGGAAGATGAGGCTGCACACACTAAACACCTGGAGCACAGGCAGCACCAAGCAGGAAAAGCACAGGTTTTCCACTTTTGAGGTTAAGAAAAAAGATACCCACAAATAGTTCATATCATCACAGCCCCTGGGGACTACTGAATTGCAGCACTGTTTTCTACACTGAGCCAATATTTAACTTAAGACTGTAGTTTTAAAAAACCACTTTTAAATCTATATGTTTGCAGAGCACTTTGACAAAGACAGTATTTTAGTATATTAGATGACAGGAGTAAATAAGACACATGTCCCTGAATTAAATAAAATCTACGCATTGTTGGTAGAGAAGATAAAGTGGAAGGAAATACGCAAGCAGGAAGGAAGATGGAAGTTTGTTTCCTAGAAGCACAGAGCCTTGGAAATAACCTAAAGAAGCCCTTTCCTCTACAGTCCCAGGAAAATGACAGAATGTAATGAGAGGCTAAGCTCTGTGTCTCTCTGTAGCAATAAGTAGGTGGGAAGGAGGCAGAATATGACAATCAACCTGCAGGCCAAGCTGTTCCCACTGTTCCCTGACAAGTAGAAGAAACAGGATTTTATTCTGTATGGGTGGGCAGTCTCTTGTCTTACTCAATTTAATCACCCACAAGTAAACTTTGTGATATGTGGGGGCTGATAGTTAAGAGTTACATAAAAGACTGTAAAGTATACTTACCTATAATGTAATTCAAACATAAATGATACCCTGACTTAGCAACTAGAAATTTCTCAGACTTAAAAGGGGCAGCAATTCCTTTATCAAGTACTTCCAAATTCCCTATATTTCAGTCAGAACCACAACTAGTATTTACAATTCTATTTGCAAAAGAAATTGTCTACTTACATAGTATTAAACACCTGTCACTTTCCGGCTACTTTGAAAAATGAGGAAGAAGAAAAGGGCATCGGAAGAGAGGCAGTGGTCTGACCTAATTCCAGTAAATAGCTACTGATTAACAAAAAGTTATTTAAAGCCACAACCCACATTAAGAAAAACATTTTGCATCATGACCAAGTATCCATACATACTGACAGTGTATTATTCTTCCTTTGCCTTTGCTATGGTTAACAAATAACTACAAATTTAGTGGCTTAAAACAATACACATTACCTTATAGTTCTATAGGTCAGAATTCTGAAACTGGACTCACTGGGCTAAACAAACTCAAGGTGTCGGCAGGGCTGAGTTCCTTTCTGGAGACTCTGGTTCCTTGCCTTTCCCAATTTCTAGAGGCAGTCTACATTCCTTGGCTTGTGACTTCTTCCTCCATATCAAAGCCAGTGTTGGTAGGTCACTCACTCACATTACACCACTCAGACCTCTTCTTCCTTCTCTTCCACATATAAAAATTTTGTGATTAATTAGGGGGAAAGTACCCCTATCTCAAAGTCATCAGAGCAGCAACCTTAACTCCATCTGCAACCTTAATTCACCTTTGCCATTTAACCTATTTACAAGTTCCAAGGGTTACTGAGACATGGATATTTTGAGGAGATATCATTCTGCCTATGATAAAGGTAGACAGACAGACACACACACATTACTTGACCACCTGTGCCTATTTCCTCATTTATAAAAATGTATAACTTATAAATTATATAGTAATTACTATAAAATAATAGTAACTACTTCAAAAGGTTGAGAAAATTACATGAGTTAATAGAAGAAATGGTCACAGAATATACCTGGTATATAGCAAGAGCTTCATTAACTATTTTTCATAAATTCTTATTTCACCTTTGTTTAAAGTTTTCTTTCATTACAGAATGTATTTTCCCACCACCTGTCTAGTTATGCATTACTTATCTTTCTAGGCTCTCTCTTGCATGAAGCTCCCCTACAATCTACTATGCTGCATTGTCTAATACAGTAGCTGCTAATCACATGTAGTTACTGAGCACTTGAAATGGAGCTAATCAGACTGAGAGATGCAGTAAATGTAAAATATACACTAAATTTTGAAAACTTAGCCTATAAAAAAGAATGTAAAATATGAATATAGCTGTCTAACCAATGTACTGTATACTTGAAACTAATTTAAATAAATTTTTAAAAAGGATGTAAAAGAATCATATGTTGAAATATTTGTAATATATTGAATTCAATAAAATGTATTATTCAAATTAATTTCCTGTTTCTTATTACTTTTTTATTGTGGCTACCAGAAAATTTTAAATTACATATGACTCACATTTAGGTTACATTATATTTGTACTGAGTAGGGCTGCTCTAGATAGAATTATTCTTTCCCTCTCATGTACTCTCTTAGTATTCAGTCTCCTTTCCTATTATACACTGTATCAATCTGCTTTGTTTTGGAGTAATTTCTTCATGAGCAGGTTCTCCAAAAAGACTGGAAGCCCTTAATAGGTAAAGCTCCTGGATGAATCTCTTCACCTCAGTAAGATGCATGGTAACTGCACAGTGAGTGCTTGTGCAGCTAAATGGAAAGCTAAACATTACTCAGTTAGCATGTTATCTGTATACATTGTCTGATTTATTGTCAACGCCCAGAAGTCAATTTGTCACTCTTTAAAAAACTTTTTCTTGGGTTAAAGACAGGATTAGAGTATATAGTAAATGGAAAAACAAAGTTTTGTAACACAATGCTTGGCTTATTACATATAAAGCACTCATTTATCTTCAGCTCTATATTACTCAACCCATTTTTTAAAAGTGATCACTGAAACTCATAAAACTGTTTTCATAATCCACTAATTACTTGTGACCACAGTTCGAAATGTGCCCTGATGAGTCAGGTGCAGGCCTTCCTGGCTAACTCAAACCATCTTAATGATGTCATCTGATACTTAGCATTCACATGATCTCAATGGCTCCACCAGGTAAGGGATTAGTCCAGTGGTGTGGTCGTAGTCCAGCATGGCCAGCAGGAAAGGCATGCAGGTCCACTCATGCATTCTTCTACCAGCCTTTTTATAGGGTTAGGGGAAATCTAGTATACCACCATGTAGTACACCACTATGTGTGATTAGGGCACATGTCCACTCCCATGAGATACAATCTAATATACCCACATGGGTGTTCACAGCCCATATCCACTCTCTGTTCAGCCTGGCCAAGAGAAGCTAGTCAAAGCTAAAGGTACAAAGTATAGGAAGAGTTCATGATGACACCAAGGGAAAGAGTTCTAGGAACCTGCCAGAGTTTTTGGAACTGCTGGGGTGTGAGGTGATCCCAAACAAACCTGGAGAAACATGATCGAGTTCAGCCTCATGTATATTAAATCAAATTATATATTAAATCAAATACTAGACAGGTGCTTTTCTTAAAGAAGGCAGGGGAAAAAAGGGAGTAAGGAAGGTAGGGAGTAAAAGGGAGAGAAGGGAAAAAATGGTAAAGGACAAAAAACATACCAGGACTTCACAGACTTTTATTACACTAAGGATTAAAACTTGCACTACTGGCTAAAAAGAACCCACAAAAACAAGATGGGAGGGAGAAAAAATTCTTGGCCTGAATATAAGAAATAAGAGAATATATCAGAATCATCAAGAAAAATAATGGAAATTAGTAAGAAATCTCCCCTCAGCAGGAGGTTTGACAGGATAGTCATTGAAAAGATTAATGGATATTTCTAAATCCAGAAAGGTTCAGAGATAAGATACCCATAGGGGCTCTGAACAAAACTAGCCTCAAGTTTCTGGTTTAAGGTAGACAGTGAAAGGAAACCTTGCTAAAAAGGAAGAAAGTGAAAGTAATCTCTCTTTAGACTATGAAGAGGGAAAGAGGGAAAAATAACTGAAGAGATCCTGAGGACAGAAGCTACTTGCATTAAGAGTTCAATTGAGGAGATTTTTATATTTTATTTTGCTATTAGTTTATATCCTAATGATAGCAGAAAGTGGACTTACTGGCATCAAATAGGACTTGGGATCTAGCAGGCTTTGCCACATACCACCTCAGAGATCTTATAATTTCAGAATAAAATATTTTAGTTAATTAAGAGATTTTAAGCAATTAAATCTTCAACCCCAAATGAACAGGTGTATTCACAAAAGTAGAAGTAGTAAAACAATTCTGCACATCTTACACGACTGCTTCCAAACTTTCTATTCTTGAAGCAGGTGGCCCTGCCTTGGGAGTAATCTGTAATACCCAGGAAGGTCACTCTTCTAGACACCTCAAATGCTATTTCTTCCTATTCAACTACTATTAATAAACCCATCACATGTACACCCCCAACTTATGCTGTTCAAGTAGAGATACTCCTGCAGAGTTATACTCAATGAAATGCATGAAGAGGTTCCTTATTTAGATAAACCCCATAGCAAACATCTCTTATAGAACACCTACCACCTATTATCATGTTTAAAAATCTGGATTTTCACATATATGTGTTAAACACGCCCATTAAAAGTGCTAATTAGACATATTAAAAACTATTGGTTCCAAGAAAACTACTGAAAATACAATGGCATTTCTACCACAGGAAGAATTAACATATTTTTTAAAAGGTATTCAATATAAAATGAATTATTAAGATGACTTTCTCTTTATATATTTTTCTAGAGACATTTTCCTATTGTATGAGATTTATATCTGCTACTTAATGCATTACCATCACTACTTCTACAATCACTTTTTAATTCTAAATTTTCTAAATAGCAAAGTGAAACTATTACATAATCAAAATTATAAAACAGAATGACATAGGAGTCAACTTTATATTTACCACCTACTCTAAAACAGGAATGAAGACAATGATGAGAAAGACAGAATAAAAAGAAAGAAAAAAAAAGATTTCCTATGAACACCATACCAGAAAAGGTTTCAAGTGCCAGAGATAAGTCTGGGACCTTGTTATCATCAATATCAATCTTTAAAATAGTTACTTAAGTCTTTATCGAGGATAACTTAACTTTGTAGATTCCATTAATATACCATAAAATAATGTCCATGGAAATAATAGGATCCTTAAACAATTAATTTAAAATGACTTTTTTTAGTTTTTGAAGAATAAAAACAATGAGGGAAAAGAGATAGGAAATTAATATGGTCTTGTCAAAAGAAGTCAATGAGGTGGCTATATCCTTACCATTTAAATATACATTTATTATAAGTTATATGTAGAAATTTCCAGCTACTACAACAATCTCTCTATATTTATAAAACCCAAATCATTTTCCTAAGAAAAGCAAGTGTAGGAAATACCCATTATTCTCCTTATTCCAAAAGTCACTTGTTTAATCATTCATTCATCAAGCATTTATTAAGTTCCTACTATATGTGAGCTACTATGATAGCTGCTGGGGACACAAAAAATCATTATGACACAGTTTCTACCACCACTCATCTCTTCTCAGTCTTTTTCACAGGAAACTTTTTATCCAACCCTTCCTTAATATTGCTTTGTCTCTACTGTTTCACCCTTAATTCTTTTCACTTCACTTTCAATTACTTTTCCAAGCCCTCGGCTGTCCTGCCTCAGGCTGCTATGCTCACCCTGGCAGAGCAGCCAACCAAATGAGTTTTTGCTCCCTAAGAAGACCATACTCTTCACACCTCCCTCTGCCCTCCTATCATTCTTCAAGTCTCAGTTCTGGCATACTCCTCTGGGAAGCCTCACCTAATTCCTTCAGGCAAAGTCTGATGTTCTAATGCTACCAGTCATTCATTCCATAAGACCCTAACAACCAGCATTTTCCTTGTAATCATTTACTTCCATGATTACTACGCCTTAGACTGTAAGAATCCGGAAGGTAGTGATCTTGTTCATTTTTATATCTTCATCATCTAGTAATGAACTTGGCACAGAGCAAGTTCCCAATAAATGTTTTTATGAATAAATGAATGTATAATATGCAACTCAGAGGATATGTCAGTAAGTGAGAACCTACTGGAAACATCTATCAATACAGATAAATTTCAGGGATAAGAAAAGAATAATCAATTAAAATTTACGGCTAGCTATCAAAATTAATAAACTTAAAGGAAGAATAAAATTCCTTAATTAGAAAGGTGAGCTATTATGAAAAATGGAAAGCAACCCATCCTTAGGGAGTTTAAGAGCCATTTCTAGGCTTCAAATTCATCATGTGTATTTCTCAAAAACAGGTTTAGATTTTTTTTTTTTATTTAAGCAATGGTCCCATTTATGTTGGATTTATTTTGAACACACATAATCAATATGACAAGACAAATGCGAACATGTTTTGCACTTACAATGTGCTCCAACACATTTCCCTAACTTAAGTCACTCCTCTTCCACCTTCAAAAATCTGCCACATTGGCAAGTACATTGCTACTACAACCCAATCGTTTTTATTAAATCAACCCACATTTTTTAGCTCAAATTACAACTTAAGGTTCTTTCTATGCCGTAAAAATTGATGAAATCACAAGGTTGATTGAGTAATTGCATGTTTTTAGTATACCTTAAGTAAATATTTAACTATGAAAGTAAAATATATTTATTTGTGAACCACTTAGACTTCTATAGGTAAAGTAGGTACAACTTGGCTCTACCTATATAACCCACTTATGAAAAACCCTGGCTCCCAGGCAATTCCTTTTTCAATTTAGGACTCTGCCCATGATTTATGCCCTTCTCTGGGCTCTCTGAATTTACTTGGTATTAATAAGTTTCCTTTAAGTAATTTTGATTTTTAACTTTAATTCTTAACTTTTTTTATAAGCAATGAAGAAGTTTCATGAGAAGGTAGTATGACTTTGTTATCATACAACATTCTAAAACTTAGATTTAATTCTCAACTAGTACTTATTAAAGCTGTTAAAAAGTTTTTACTTATAAAAATATTTCAGCTATGGCCATGCCACTCTGAACAAGCCCTAATCCCGACTAAGCAGGGTCGAGCCTCGATAGTACTTGGATGGGAGACCACCTAGAAAGACTAGGTGCTGTAGGCATAAAAATAAAAAATAAAAAAATAAGGGATTGTAAATTGACAAGGTTCTTGCAATCTGTGAGGTCAACCAACGGTTGCCTAGCTTAAATAAATAAATATTTCAAAAGTGGCAATAGAAATTTTTTTTAAAAAAGCATAATTACCCATAATATCACCTTAATATAGGACTTTAGAAGTTGATCTTTTTAAAGGGCACTTTGCTAGCATGTGTGAGAGACTGGACTACATTTTTTTCTGCAATATTTCTCTCTATATATTCTCAAGACATAGGGAAGGGTAACAATAAAGATAATAAGACTAATTTTCTAAGATTCAAACTGAAATCTTATAAGCACATTTAAATAAAAAAAGACAAGAAAAATCGATAGTTTCTCATTATTTAGAAATAAAAAGTTTAGTTTAGTACCACCTTTGAATAACAGTTATAATAAATTACCTTAGATACAACGTAAATGTCTATATCTTGAGAAATAAATATAAATGTGAAATTTCAGTAGTCTTTAAATTGTAAAACACAGAATATACGAAATCCTTTAGAGACCCCTTGTGGTCAAAGTTAAGAATAACAAAAAAAAAGTGATGTACTTTAAAATGCATATTCTTTCTCCAAGCCATTCTTCTGCTTTTTTTCACATAGCTTTATTAATCCTTCAATATTAATAAAATAGCAACCAGTAATTGACAAAAACTGCTGCTTTTACCTTCAGGTTTACAGCAGAAGAAAATGAGGGGATTCTAAGTCTAAGACACAAGACTCTACCTATAACTTTAAAACAGACAAGAAGATAACATCAAAAACAAACTTTTCTCCTTGAAAATCCAATGCTATATTGTTTACTGGTAGTAGATAGGGAACAGAATTTTGGCAAGCTATACTGTTCATACCTAATTAAATGCATTATCTATTTCTGTTGCTGATTTTTTTTCTTTTCTTTTTTAATAAGACTAGGATTTGTATCTCACATTGATAAAGGCTAAGTTTTATGGATGCTGAAATGGACCCACTAGCATTTAGGGGTAAATTAAGGTAGGACCACAACTCTCATAATCAAGCAAAGTAATACAAAGTAAATTAAAAGTTGAATACTAAAAAATTAAATTTTAAAAGAAAAACAAATTGACTAAAACAAAATGTAGATGATTATTGAAGTATTTTCAGAATGGAGAGAGATCTAAGTGTAAAAATAATGGAATGCTACCATAAGCATGGAGGACTTAATTGATTCAGTCTACTAAAAGCACACAGAAATAGTGAATTAAAATATAATAAAAAACATTTAAGAGTCAAAAAAAAAAAAAAAAGGAAATCCCCAAGGGTCAAAAACAATATGAGAAACAGCTATAGGTGGGAGATGACACCGTAAAGGGCTTTGCAGAGAGAGTAGAATAAGATAAGAAGGTCCAACATACTTCTGATAGGAGTTCCAGAAGAGAACAGGAGAGAGGCGGTATTAAAAGAGAGAATGGCTGATGGGAAGAATTACACTATAGGGAACTTTCTACACTAGGCACTGTTTCAAGCACTTCACCTATATTAATGTATTTAATCCTCATAACAATCCTGAGATAGACATTCTTATTATCCCTATTTTAAAGATGAGGAACTTGAAGGACAGCACAGTTGAGTAATTTATCCAAAGTCACACATTGGAAAGAGCCAAGTCTCCAGCCAAACCCTATGCCACAGGAGCTACACTACTTGACCACTTGACTTCTGAATCTCCACTACTCCATTCTGCCCATTGATATAGATTAGCTTTAGACATCCCACAGAAATGTAGATTAAATTTTGACTTTGCTTAGTCCAATTTGCAAATAAAATAAAAATTACATGTGGTCAGTAAACACAAGAAAAATTAAAACTATCAATAATAATCAGAAAAATACACATTAGATCAAGAAAAAGGCATCCATAAATTTGTAAAACCCACATATGACACCTAAACTATCTTTGGTATGCTAAATGTCTTTTATATCTCATTTGATAAATAAACATTTAGGAATATCCCAGCCAATGCTGCCAAATAATTCAGTTTTGAAGATATCTTTGTGGAATGTTTTAATATTGCATTGAACTTTGCCTTTATTGTTTTATAAAAATAAGCAGGTCAAAAATGAAAGTGTTGATTCACTGATCAGCTTTAATCTTTTAATTACACTTGACCCTTGAACATGGGTTTGAACTGCGCAGGTTCCCACATACATGAGATTTTTTTCAATAAATACGGTTGGCTTCTATATCTACACAAATGGATTCAACCAAACCAGGATTGAAAACAATATTTTCGATTCAAGGTTGGGAATCTGAGGATGAGGAGGACTGACTGTACGCATTATTCTACATAATTTTATATAAGAGACCTGAGTATCCATGGATTTTGGTAACCTTGGGGGGTTCTGGAACCAATCCCCCACAGATACAAAAACTTAACCTATTGTAGTTAATCTGGGGGAGTCAAGTTATATCACAGATTTTCGACTGCCAGGGGATGGATTGTCAGTGCCCCCAATCCCTGAGTTGTTCAAAGGTCAAGAGTATATCTGAGTTAAGCAAATAACCCCTCAGTTATAAAGAAAAATGAACAAAACCAAAGACCTGAAATACTAAAAATTAAGTTCTAGGAGACTTAAAAATTTTGAGATTTTAACTTTCAGCTCTTTGAGAGAGCTAAAAACTTGGTATTACCCCTTAATAGTCTACTGGATAACTTTTTATTATTCAAGTTTGAACTCACCATTAGAAAAGGATTAAAAACAAAATAAGGGAACTTGTTGCAGAATTTTTCATCTATCCAATTGGCAGAGATTATTTAAATAATCGTCCCTAATGTTAGCAAGGGTTTGAACAACTCTCCTATATTATAGTTGTAGAAGTATAATTTGATATTACTAATTCCTACAAGCAATCAAGAGCTTTATAAATATTTATACCCTCTGTCCCAGTAATTCTACTTTTGGGAATTTAACTTAAAGAAATAATCAGAAACATACACAAATATATCTATGTTTGGACATTCGTCACAGCAATATTTATAATACTGAAAAAAATGAATGCAACATAACAAAAGAGGAATGAATAAATTATGATCCATTCAGATGACTGTCATTTGGTTTTCATGAGTACCTACTGAAATGTTAGCAGATAAAATAATGTTCTCCAGAATTTGTTTCAAATAAATATTCCAAGGAGGGAGGGAATAGGGGTATTGATGAAATGAGATTGGCTCAGTTGAGAAATGTTGTAGCTAGTTGATAGATTCACAGGGGTTCACTACACTATTCTGTGTAATTTTGTATGTGTTTGAAATTTTCCATAATAAAGTAAAAAAAATGGAAAAATTTAAATTAAAAAAACTAATTTTGTAACATGAATCAAGTTCATAAACAAAAAATGTAATATACATACATAGAAATAATACACCAAAATATTTAACATTAATTATCTTTGGGTTATAGAATTTGACTTATTCTTATCTTTTTTTTTGGTAACTCCTAAATTTTCTGAAATAAACATAGACTAGCATTATAATCAGGAAAAATATATTATAAAAGCTTCTGTGAAAGACGCTTGAGTAAAATGAAAAAGGAACATTCTTAACTCTCAGGACTAAAAAATGCAGAACTTCACTTAATCAATTAGTTTGATTTTCTAACTGATTTGTCAGCCTACTAAATGAAAAGCTTTATGGGACTCTCCTGTGTAGTCTAAAGACCAAATTCCTCAATATATAGTCTTCTTCACTAGAGCCCCAGTCTCTTCTCCCACCACACTCTTCCCATACAATCTTCCCAACGAGGCGCCTTCATGCTCGTCACCTAATGTATCACACTCTGTGAATCCAGGTAGGTATGTAGCTGTCCACCTTCCCTATTGGATTACAAACTCTGCCAGACATAGACCACAGCCACATGTTCTTCCTCTAAATGTCATAGTGCCTAGCACACTGCGTAATAAATAACAGGTGTGACCTTGGATCTAATAAATAAAACTCATGGACATAGCCACAAATTGAAACTTGCAGCACAGAAACAGCATTTTCAAAATTATATAAACTTTCTAAGAAATGAACTCTAAATTCTCTCCAGAAACTGAAGGTTAATTAGCAAATAATATCACTAAATGCGGTTTTCAATAAAGATCAACTTCTAAATCCCACATTAAGGTGATAGTATGTGTAGTTCTGTTTTTCTTTTTTGAAATTTCCACTGTTACTTACTGTTGAAATATTTTTATAAGTAAAAAATTTTCAACTTTAACAAGTATCAGTTAGGGAATTAAATCTAAGTTTCAGAAACAACATTATTCTCCAATGATATGCCAACTTACCTGATAGCTGTGGCTCTGTGGATGAGCATTTCTGTTTGCTCTGACAAGTGTGATGGAAGAAGCAGCTCCACTGGCTGCAAGCTCAATAATCGAGTTTCTAGTTCTGAACGGGAAGCGGAGTCCTGGAAACTATCAAAAACAACTTCACCTGTGGCAGGCTGCACTCCCTGAAAACAAACAAAAATACAATGTCACAGAAAACATTTTTTCCCAATTATAACTATGACACAGCATAGATAAACATGGAAATAGCAAAGAGGAACAGCAAAGAGGATACATTCAGTATGTATCCACTTCTAACATATGAAAACCTGCTTTCAAAACTCTTAATAAGTCAGACTCACCAAAATCTAAACTATGCTAGATATGATTTTCAAGAGATACTGAGTACGAGTCCTGGATCTAACAGGTCTGATGGGGTGACAGTGACAAGTCACGAAACCCTCAGTTTCCACTTCTCTAAGTGGGAAGAAATCAGCCTACTTCCCTCATAGGGTTATTAAAATGGTTAAATCAGAAAACAAACATGAATGCTTTGTAAACTATAAAGCACTGCACAAATAGCAGTTGCCATCACTAAAATAAGTGATATATTCCTAGTAACCTAGCCACAACAGTAGTAAATTACTATTTCATTACATTAAGTTAATAAATAAGAAGTATAATTTTTGCAAAAATAAATATAACAAACTTTGAATGAACCAAAGGCAGACAGTCTATCCAGGGAAATAATCAGAATTACTAAAAACCACCCCCTATCACCCCAAGACAATAATATCAAAGATAAACTGGAAAAGATCATGGTTTGAAAGAAGTTAAAAAAAAAAAAAAAAAAAGCTGTTAGATATTCACCCAAGGTCATGGAGCAATAAAGTGGCAGAACCTAGATTCATGAAGTCTGGCTCCAGAGGCCACATTATTATCTACTATAGATGCTTAAGAAATGCATGAGGCTAGTTACAGACTGTATTAGCTAACAGGAAAAAAATAACCAATCCCTGCACTCATAAGCTGTTGATGGAAAGTCAACTGACACAGCTTTTTCTGAAAACAGTCTGGCATTTTCCAGAAAAGTTGAAAACATCCATACACCGTAACTCAGCAATTCCTCCCTATGTATAAACTCTTGAGGAACTAGGATGTATACCAGAAGACATATATACCAGAAGGACATACACAAAAAGGTTTATAGCAGCATTCTTCGTACAACCGAAAACTAGAAAAAACCCACACGTACGTCAAAGAAAAGATCATAAAGTGAAATACAACATCATACATGACAACAGAAGAATGACTAAGTTAACACATGTAATTAAATCTCTTATACAAACAGTCATTTGTAAACAAAAAAAGACCCCCAAAAATTACATACAAGCAGCAAGAGAAAAGCAATCAGTTACCTACAAAGGGGCACCCTAAGTCTGGCAGCTGGTTTCTCAAAAGAAACTTTGCAGGACAGAAGGTCTTGGCACAAAATAGTCAAAGTAATGAAAACCCAAGATCTACAACCAAGATACTTCATCCAGCAAAGCTATCATTCAGAGTTAAAGGACAAATAAAGAGCTTCTCAGACAAAAATATCTAAAAGTAATTCATCGACACCAAGTCAGTATTACAGGAAATACTGGAGGGACTTCTTACATAAAGAATGGTAATAATTACATATCTATCAACGAGTACCTCAAATGGAAAAGAATTAAGTACTACAATCAAAAGATAAAGAGGCTGCCTAAAAGAAACTCACTTCAGGTTAAAAGACACACACAGACTAAAAGGAAGGGGATGGAAAAAGATATTGCTTTGATGGACCTAGAGGGTATTGTGCTAAATGAAGTTAAGTCAGATAAAGACAAATACCACGTGATTTCATGTACATGTGAAATCTAAAGAACATAAGGAAAATAGGGAACACTTGTAAAAAATATGTAAGGAGAAATAGGGGTACTAGATTTAGTGGAGTGATCACTTTGTGAGTTATATACATCTCTAATCACTATGCTGTACAACTGAAATTAATATTATTGTGTCAACTATAATTGGAAAAGAAACTCATTGAACTGTTCAATGTAAATATGAGCAACTAATTATCTATTATGTTTCAATAAAGCTGGGGGGAATTACATACAATATGTTTATATTTATATACAGTTTAAGGTGCTGAAACTAAAACTAAAAGCAAGAAAATTATCATAGCAATCTGGATTTCAGTTACCTGCAGAGGGAAGAGGCCCTTCAGTAGGGAGTGTTATATTTCCTGACCTGAGTAGTTGTTTCACACTACACTATAATTATGCATTGTTTTATGAATTTTGTAATATTTTTAAATCCTTCAATTTTGGTTGAAGCACCTCAATTATAGCCGAGGCATTCTCTAGCACCCAGACAGCTGGACTATAAGTACATTAGTATACATATATGTTTATTTCCTAATTTACGAACCAAACATTTACGAAAGCTATTTATAGAAGTTCAAGGAACAAATTTATCAGCCAAATTTCCCTCTGTATTAAATCAGAGAAATGGTCTGTATTTTAACACCTGCAACATCTATGACTCTGTGTGGTACGATACTGAAAAACCCAAAGTCATTCTGTGTAAAACTGCATTGTCCAGACTGAAAGTAGAGGGTCTGATTGCAGTGGTAGTACTTCAGCAAAGCCTTTGATTTCAGATGATTAATACCCAAAAGACAACTCCTAGGTAGTGACTGGAAAACGTATGACACTCATTACAATGGGGGGGAAACCAGGCAGGAACAGAATTGAAAGTAAAGAAAGAAGAAATCCACTGCAGCCACATTGAGTTTGAGATTTTAGGGCAAGTTTTTAGTGTTTTGTCCAATAAAAAGTTGGATGCAAGAGACTGGAGCTCAGATGTGTGGCCTGGTGCCAGAGCTCTGGATATCATCAACCCAAAAGTGGTCATCGAGGTCAAGGACAGATCCGAAGAAAACATTAGAGAGGCAAACTATCATTTCTCATTTTTCTCACATCCCAGTTCATACACTGGTTAACTCTGACAGTAGGCCAGAAGGCATTTCTGAAAGCACTAAGCAGGAATTCTCTACTATCAACTCTGTCCTTTAGACTGAGTTTCTGGTAAATATAAAATAACACATTATATATGTTAAAGCTTAAAAGCAAATAACCTTACTACTTGTAAAAAGATCACTGCTTATGGCTAGATAAAAAAGAAAAAAAATGCTTCTCAAGGATAAAAAATCATTTAGAGTCACCCAACAGTAATGCTAACTCCCTGAGAGAAAGGCTTATTGGTTTAACAAATGTCAAGTTAGCACAGTTATGCAGCCAGAATAAGGTATTAAAAGGTAATTTGGAGACATTTGGGTTATAAGAATTTTTGTTGATATTGTAGCTGATTGCAAAGTTAGGAAAAAAACAAGAGAATTAGTTATGACTTAGGCAAGGAGTCCTACTTTTACTTAACCTGCAACAGAACCAAAGGAGTCTAACACTTCTGAAGGGTTGGAAAAAGTCTAAGATGTTCAGCAGAGTCCAGGTAGGCCTATAAATGGGCAAATTTATTCACAAATTGCCGGAAAGCAAGATTAATAAAACTATGATTCACAAAGTACATATATCTGGAAGACTGATTGTAAATATTCATAAAATTAATTAAATATAAAGTTTTATATTGGCTTATCATCTTCCCTCAACTATCCTTTCCTCCAAATCTATACATGACATTTAATTTTAAATACCTAGAGGTAATTTGTGAAATGCTTCGCTATCCATGCATGTTTTGGCTTGGTGTTTTATTCTGCTATCTGTATATTGTCCACACCCATGCCTGTCACTATGTCTATCTGCAACCCTAAACTCCTAGATCTGGGCAGAAACTATCTGGAGTATCAAGTAGCCCTATGAGAAAATTGGAACTAGTGATTTAACATAAAATCAAGTACAAGTACTTGTACAGGTACTTTTCAAGTACAAGTACTTGAAGGCACAGTTCATTAGATATCCTCATTAAATACCATCCACAACTGCTCATTATTTCGAGATCCAGGAACAATTATCATTTGTTCTTCACCTACAATGTACTTACCACAATTCCAATGAAAATGTTCCCCATTTTTTTGTCCTTAAGATTCTCCTTGTTTTCACAGATACACAGAAGATAGCTGGTAGAAGTATCAGTCGTTATCTCATCAACATTTACAGCATCATCCAGCTTGATTAAAGGATTTACATGTAATAATTATTAAAGAAAAATATGTTATATCTTCATTAACTGATTTCTCCTTTAAAATGATTTTTTTCCGAGCACTTTTGCTCTTAGATCTGCCACACTGCATTTGTTCTTCTGATTCTGATCACAGTTACATGCACCATAGTCCCTAAGATATAAGGCTTATGAGGACAGACAACTATGTCTTCTCACTTCCAAAAGGCCTAAGAGAACATCTCAGACCTTATGTAAACCCAAATGTTAACCCTCTTTACCTTTACACCCTTGGATAATGCTGAGACTTGAATCCTTAAAGATTCCGTTTAATCCCATAAGTCAAAGAATGAATACACTAAATTAGTGTAAATTACTTCCCTCCTTTACAGTGCCTAACAGCTCTCAGAAATAGAAAAAAAAAAATTTAAGATGTGAGAAAAAACAAAAAACGTGTGTGTGTATGTGTGTGTGTGTGTCTCGTGAGCCCATTAATTAAATTCTCAGAGAACAATGCTGATTTTGGATGAAGTCAGTCTGGGAACATCTACTTTGCGCATCAGCAGAACTATAGCCGAAGCAAAAGAGAAGCAGAGAGGAATACTATTTTAGGAGTAGGTTTTGAATAAGAGACTATAGTTCAGGCAAAAGAAACAACATTACCAGATTCTTACAGAGCTATTAATGGTGTGGGGGCCACATTGAGTGATAAGTGTTCCCTACTCATGACATTAATGAAACAGAACAGTCTTCCTAATTTGGGTAGAAGTTAAGCATATCTCCAAAAAAGCAGTTTTGTAATAAACTAGCAGAAATATTACTTTCACACAGTATCATTTAAGATCTTATCCCTATAGCTCTTTATTCCAACAGATCAGATCTCATCCCATAGTACATATTTTAAAATGCATTTTTATCTCATTTTATATATACATATTTGGTTTTAATAAATAGACAGTATTTTATGACCTGGGTATTGAAATCATTTTGCTTCAAGTAACCCAATGAATTTATGAATGAACATAAATGTGGGGTCAATCACTGTGCACCCTGAGGATTTTTACAAAGTAAGAAAGCTTCATCTATCTTCCATTTTTGAAAAATAATAAAATTTTTATGAAGCTAACAATGAAGATGGCCTGTTACTGTTTTATAAGCAGTTAACTGTGTGTTAACTTTGTAGTTTTCTTTACTTATTTTGAAGTTAAAAAGTTATTTTTTGGGTCTTGTCTTAGGAAGACCTGGAGGAGCTTATAGGCCCTAAGTACCTAACCACTGCCCACATAGGTCTAAGCAGCGGTTAGGTACTTAGTTACTAAGCTGCCATCATCTTTTATCAGGCTCTCTTTTTTCTTGCTCTTAAAGTATGATGAACTTTTCTTTTACTACGGAATTCTAAAAATGCTCCTTTTAGCCATTACTAACACTTCCCTCTTTAGTAATACACTAATCAATGGTCAAAGTAACCATTCCACCTCATCTCATTAAAAAGGTATCCATTCAAAAAACAGTTTTTAAAAAATGTTATCTAAAACAAATATTTGTGAAATTTAAGAAAAACATTCCTTTCCAAAAAGATATCTTCTCCAATAAGTGTAGATTTCGTATAAAGAGCAGTCAATTTCCGGGAAAAGAGCGAGCTTTTGTTGTCTCCAATGGCCTTTAATGCTGCTGTTTCAGTTTGCTTCACAACTCCTACCTTCAGCAAAAGAAAGAAAAATTAAATAGCAATATGACAGAAAATTTTTTTTTAAAAAGTTCTGAGATTTTAAAAGGTTAATTCTGAAACGTTTACCACAGTTTTTTAAAAAATTCACTCTAAATATCTAACGAAGATATAATTCTGATAATTATAACATACTCTCATTTCTCTAAAACACCGAATTCCAAAACCGATTAGAGCCTACCACTTAAAAAGCACGTTTTCATTCTCTGGAAGAGAAATCAAAACTGACCTTATATCCCTTTGCCACAAGGCGGCGTACATGAACAAACAGTCTGTGAGCAGGTATGCTTGCTGTCATAAAGTTGTGATCTAAATGGCAATAAATATTGAGCTCCCGGGCTGCAATCTAAAAAAATAAAAAAGAGATTATCAATAAACTTATATTCAAGATCTCTTGTGTAGTGTTTGTTCGCTTTGTTAAAAATTCATCAAGGTCTATACACTTAGGATTTGTGCCCTTCTCTATTGGTATGATATGTCAATATAAAGTTTGAAATTCATTCCCTGTGTAAAAATCTAAGGTTTAATCTATTTTTGGCAATTCCCATGACCTAACTTTGGGGCCAACATCTATATCTACAAACGACTCAGAAAAATACAACAGGTCTTCTTCTATGTCTTTAACTCTATCAAAACTTTAAAGGGCTGACCTTTTCCTGAACAAGGACTATACAACTCAGAAAGCAAGAAACTGTATTAAAGTAAGAATGTTACATAGCACATGCAAATAACTGGAAATTAGGAGTAGCTACTGATTATGTATACATAAATTACGAATCTACTTGAACAAAGGGCATCTTTGAGTAAGTGAGGAGAAAAACCCCTGGTCCAGTTAGCTAATTCATGATGAGTGAGTGATAGGAATGCAAAACCAGGCAGTATCACCTGACTCCCTGTCTTCTAGAAAGCACTATAGCTCAGAGATGGCTCACTAGAGCCACGGAACTCTCATTCTAAGACTCTCACACTCCCATCCCACTCATCTTTGAACTGTATTAGTTCATCCCTGCAAGGCAGGAAACATTAACCTTTACTGTGGTCAAGACTAACTTTGTATTTGACTTGGAGAGAAGGGTAAAGAGCAGTATTCCTTTTCACCATTTCACCCACAGGATGCCAACCACATAGTGGTTCCTGTCCTCAGGAAACAGGATGTTTCAAAGTCAGCTTCATAACACAGAACACAGCATAATGCTGTCTGAACAAGAGGACACCATTTTTCTGCCACAACAGGATTTCAGAAACTGAAGGAAAAGAAGTTGACCAAGTCTTCACTTCTCATCCACAAGGCATCAGATGTGCCACCTCATCACTCTTGGATAATGAAATCCAACTGGGCCTATAACTATGGAACCAACACAGCCGTCCAGGACTCCAATAAAACATTATCGGCCATTCTTGGCCTAAGCTTCTCCTTAAAGGCTCAAATTCATTTCTATCCTTCTTAATTTAGGCCTACATCAAATACTCAAAATTAAACACAAACCCAACCTAAGACTTCTGTCAGTGGCTGGGAGAGTTAATGTGCTCTTCCATTAAGACTTAAGAATGTTCCTGGCTCTGAAAATTCAAAAATTTAGGGTAAGCAGAGGAACTTACTTATATCTCAAATTATTTTTCTTGCTTTAGTGTTCATTAGGAAACAGAGATACTTACATGATTATGGTTCACTAACTGATTAATACAATCAACTTTGATGGGTGAAAGGCACTAAGCTAATACCACAGAGAATAAACACCAACATTCCAACAGGGACCCCTCACATCCTTCCCCACAAATCTAGCACCCACCAAGTTTGTTAGTGTTTATTTTTAGTTTTTACTTTAAATGACAGTATTTTTAAAGGGTAACTGATTACATTCACTTTTTCTTTTCATAAGGTCAGAAATGAAATAAAAATAGTGGAAAATATTTAAGGTTGAACAAAAAAACATGAAAGTGTTTGAAAAAACAACTTACCTCTGCATCTTCCCCAAAGAATCTGTACTTATAACCACATTCCACACACAAAATTGCATCTTTTTGCTGCTGTTTCATTTCTATGTATTGTGATTCTAATGGTGTATAGATGCTTTTGGTTCTTTTGTTAGATGGTTTAGAATCAGAAATTTTCTTTAAGCTTTCATAACTTCCATGTGATGATCCAAGATGACTGAGATCAGAAAGTGTCCTGTTCTGGCAACCAAAAGATTTTTATAGTTTAAGAAATACTAATTATAATAATAGTTCCCAGAGAGAGAGATTGCAAATTTGGCACAAAGTAACAATTGATGAATTTAAGCAAAAGGTTTATAGGAGTACACAGTATATTAACACAAATTTTTCTGTAGGCTTGAAATTTTTTCGAAGTAAAAGACAAAATATGAGCCAAGCTAAACTACTGTATAATTAATTATTAAAAAAAAATTTGAAAGCCTGAAAATTTTAATGTTTTATATATTCCTTTTACATTTAATTTTATCAAACCTACTGTAATTAACATTTTTGTTTTCATTATTTATTCCCAGATGTGTAAGTCAAAAAAAGTAAGCAGGCATGATCTAGCAGTAAGGCAGAATCACTTCCAACAAGCATGCTAGTAGCTTACGTTGTAATATTTTACACTACCAAGTACAGTCTAAAAGACTATATATTCCATTCCATAAATCTTTATTCAAGAAAGAACAACAATTATAGTTTTGGGAAAGCATAAAGCACAAGGTTACATTTTCAACATTAGCATTCCCACTATCCTTACTTTCCTGTATAAAAACCATAATTAATTCCAATTCACAGCTTATAGTAAATTCCTTGCTTATAAGACTCATTTATACAAAAGGTAAAATGAGACAAATTTGTAGGATAAATCCAACTTTTAATTAACTGTCACTATGTCACTGCCAAGACCTAAAAAATTTACTAGCTACCCCTGGAATTAAAAATATGGCCTAAAAAACTAATGACCAACATGGGAAGAAAAAAGAGAGAGAGAAATGTTCTACATGGCCCAGAAAGGGGAACTCAAGTCCAAAAGAAAACCCAACACGTACTTTACAGTTGCTAAATGTTTAAAAAGTTCACCCTAGCTGGGACAGCAGGTAGAGACACAATCTGAAAGTGTAGCTCAGAAAACCTCTGAAGATCAGCAATAACATGACAGTAAGGTACGGAGGGGTGGTAAGGAAAAGTATGTCAATATATCAGATGAGACCAAGTGTTTGCTTTTAATTTTGATGGAGATTTTCTACTTCGTTTCCATGACTTTTATGTAAAATCCAAGAATACTACATATTGGAAAACTTAATACTTAAAAATATATAGTTTTTAGGAAAATAAAGTTTTTACTTATTCTTATATGTAATCAGAGTTGGCATCAAGGAAATAGTTTTATGCATATACGCCAATCTGAATACTTGGTTATTAAGCAACATTTTTTTTCATCATTGGGGTAAAATACTTCTCAGATATAGCATATACTCTTTCATATTCCCAGAGATAGCATTCTGAACTTAATTTAACTTTGTCTCGACAACTCAAGGTGATCAGAATAAAATGAGAATTTCAAGACCTATCAAGACTTATGGGGTTGTTAACTCACACTAATGGTCCCCGACCACTGGGAATTTAAGTTTATTCAGTAGCTTCTTACCATTCGTCTGTATTCTTCCATACCATCAAATCTATCACTTGTAATTATATCTGTGTACTATTTCTAGATGTCCCTTCTATCTGGTTACTTCTAATTTTCTGTGAATCAGAAATGCCAGATTGGTCATTCTATGCATAAAGTAATAGTAAATAGGCCTTTATGAGACCCTAGAGTAAATTCTCCAAATAATAAATTGTGAGCTTTAAAAGGCAAACTTTTGCCCTCTATACTTTATGACCACTATACTCTGGTTAACTGCTTCTAAGTATTAGAAGAGATCAAAAATAAGAACCAAAATTCCTTTTTTTTCCTGATAACATAAGATAAGTCAGTAGATTTTAGCTTGGTATTTTTCTAAGGAAAGAATCTATAGCTTTCATTAGATTTAAATCATTTGAAAAAATGTAAAGACTATTTCTCTAATTCAATGGTTCTCAACCATGACTACATAGTAAAATGAGAGCTTTCAAACAATATTCAGGCCCAGCTCTTACTGAAAACCAATTAAATATGTTTCTAAGGAAAAGTTCTTGCTATCAGCATATTTTTAAGTTCTCCAGAGATTCTAATTTAATAGTGGCTGAAAACCACTATTCCAAATTATAGATTTCAATGATGAAACAAGAGCTAAATTCCCCAAATTTGTGATGATGAAAAACATTAAGAAATCACAAAACAGTAGAAAAGCCTATATTCATTTGACCTACCTTTGAACTTACTTTATATTAACCAAGTTTTGAACTGAAAACATCTATATGCACTGCCTATGGTGACTGTCTAGGCTAATCACATAAACTTTAAGGAGGACTAGAAGAAACTGTGCTTGTATTCATTATCAACAAAGAATCCTGGAAAGTCAATGGCTCCTGACTCAGGCTGTACATCAGAATAACCTGAGGCTTTGCTTTGTTTTATCTTAATACAAACCAGTTCATCTCTCCTTAATACATAGTAAATCAGAATCTCCAGGGATTCCAAAATAAAATAAAAAGTAAAAGCTCCTTCAACTAATTCAGATGATCAACCAAGTTTGGGAACCATGCCCTGTGTGGACCCACAGAACCGAATACTGTTCTAGGTAGATGGATATTCATTTATATAACTGTTAACATACCTTTTGACTAGTTTGAGATTTGGAATCTTCAGAAGAAATTGCATTCTTTGCACGCAGAAGACTGATATCGTCAAAATCAGTACATTTTGGGAGAACTGCAAATCCAGGTTCTCTTTGGACTCTATTTTGAGGAAGGGTGGAATCGCAGTGGAATTCTTTCAACTTTTCCAGAGACTTTAAAACAATCTTGCTCCTCAGACTTCTCTTTGGCTCTTAGTTAGCAAATCAGAAGAAAATGCAATATGATATTTTGTCTTGTTATATCAATTCATAACCAGCATAAGCTTTTTAAAGAGAAAGCTTCTCACTAAAGGGATCAACCTAACAAAGGAATAAAGAAACACTGGGTGGAGGTTATGGATGTCATATTGAAACAAACATGCATCTAATTTTGCTTGGTGCTGAAACTCCCTGCCCTTTTTTTTTTTTCTTTTTAGATATAAGTCCATAAGGGCAGAGAGAAAAAGAAGTAATAATATCTGAAGCTAGAAGGAAAAATGAATGAGCAATTACCAATTTAGCATACACGAAAGCAAAATCCTAAGTCAATAGTGAAAAAACCAAGAACCAATCCTATTTCCAACACAAAATGATTTGAAGGCTCAGGAATTAGGGTACCAGTACCTCTGAAAATGGAATTAAAGGAGGTTATAAAATAAAGAGGATTGTTTCAGAGCATTGATACCTAGACCTCTATCCCACTCAACACTCAAAGACATCTGTCCTTTCTCCACATCAGCAGAGGGCTAGAGATATCCTGTAGAAAGGCAGAACAGGCACAGCTAAGGTGTAGTACTGTGCCTAAGCCAGAAGAATACTCACGAGAATATAGGCTTACCACATACGAGAAAATGAGCACTTCTCACCAGCTCCCAGAGCACAGTTCTCTGTCCTCTAGGCAGAAGCTGGGAAGACTCTGGACTGGGAAAAACTTAAAGATAATGACACCAGGGTGGACCAAGGAAACCAGATCACCACCCCAAGTACACCTGCTTTCCTGCTTCCACAGCTTTGCTCAGGCCAGTCTTTCTTCCTAGAATATCCCTGTCCCCAATTTCCACATGTGAAAAAGAAAATTATACTCATTCATCAAGACCTATCTCAACCCTACTTTTCTCATGAAACTCTCCAATTCCCCAGCTTTCCTTTCTCTGTGCTCCAATAACAAGGTCATATTTCCCTATAGCACTTATCACAGTCTGCAGTTATTTATAAGCAAGGAATCCATAGAAGAGAAACTGTCATTGACTAGATATTTACTATATGCCAGAATATATTATTTTACCCTTTAGACCAATACTGTAATTTAGCTACTACTAAAATAAGGAAATGGGACTGCACTTATTATCCCTTACCTTCCTTTTTAAAGCAAAAACAGTCTGAGGGCAACAGTTGTGTTTTGTTCATTTAAAAAAGTTTAAAACTGTTCATATTTATATTTAAACCTCTTTTGGGATATATACTACATCTTGTCTCCTGTTAATCTCACAGCTAGAAAAATGTATATTTGAATCTCTTCAAATGTACATATTCACCCTCCGTACTATTACTCTCCCCCTTTCAAATGCATATTTGAATCACTCTTCAAAAATATACTATAAGTGTGTATATTATGCAAGGACTTCCCTCCAATGGTTACAAAAATACTTTCCCAGGATGGGGGTGGGGTGCAAATCTTGGGATTGTATTCATGCAAAGAAAGAATATCTAAAACTGACATGTTAAAAACTGAGGTGAAGTAGCCAGCATCTCCTCTGGCTGGAAAACGCTCCTCTCTATTCTTCCCATTACTTTTTAAAGTAAACTTTAAAGTACATATTTCAAAAACTTACATGTCTCTGGCCTTATTTCCACAAACTTCAGAGTTCATTTGGCAAGGTTTAGAGCAATAAAGACCTAAGGACAAGGACTTTGGGTGGTGAGATCCCCTGAAGGCTTACTTTCAAGCCTTCTTCCTCACCTTCCTTCATGGCCATACTCCCACCACTGCCAAGGAAGATTCCACTATGAAGCTTTGTTCCTGAGCTGCTATCAGTTCAGAAAGGCTTACAACAGTTCAAGTATGGAAATAATGAAGAAAAAAGCATTCTCTGTATTCCCTTATCACAAATTCCCTAAGGCCAAAATCTAGAGAAAACTGCTCAACCATTTATATATCCAACACCACCCTCTAGAAGTCTAGGAGCTCAGGAATGACGGTTTTATCCAAAATCTTTCAACACACAGAAAAAAACAATTCCATACTAAAAAAAAAAAAAAAAAAATGGAGGTTACCAATGGATAGGAGTGGAGGGAGAAAGTAGATGGAATAAAAGGGGTCAAACATGTGACAGAAATCTAACTATGAGCTATGAACACACAATGCAAAATATATATGGCTTATTGTTGAATTGTAAGCTGAAACTTTAATTAAAGTTCATTAACCAATGTTACAATTAAAAAAGAAATTATATAAATAAATAAATAAAAATTTACCAAATAAAAATGAACAGGGTAGATCTATACATCCTGACATTGAAAACTATTCAAAATGTTCAGCTAAGTGGAAAATGTAGTTGCAAATTAGTATATATAGAATAACTTATAAAATATTAACCAATTTGTGGGTCTATATGTGTATAAATAAAATCCCTGAAATATATAGTACCCCCCCACATTAGCAGTAGGCTTCAATGAAAGGGAGGGATTATGAGGTCTTTCACTGTCTACCTGACACATTTCTGTATTGCTTGAAATTTTTACAATAAACGTGTTTCACCTTAATAATCAAGACAAAAACTAGCTAGTGGGAATAAAACAGAAAATTGGGCAACTACAGCCAAACTGCAAAACTCCAGATCTTACCTCCTCTCCCCAAACTTCCTACCCATACCACCACCACTTTTGGAGGGGCCTCTCCACTCAAGCACAATAGAGGCCTTTTCCACAAAGGAAAAAAAATGGCATTATTCTCCCATACCTTCCTCTGCCCTTTGGATAATCTAAGAATATCAGAGTCATGACTGGAGAGAATAAAAATCACTGCCACAGAACTCACCAGGGTTCCTAGACATTACTGAATCACTTTGTCCATCCTTTTCTTGGACTTTCTTTGCTTTCTTTTTAAAGGGCCTATCATTCTCTAGTGGTCTCTTTCTTCTTCTGTCAGTTTCTTCAACCTGTATCAGGAGGGTTAGAAAATGATGTGTTATCTCTAATCTCAAAATCTGATGTATGCAAAATAATTTAAACCTTATTTCTGAATGACAACGAGGTCCTAGCAACCACCCTTCCTAGAATCATGGACTCTGAGCTCTGAAAAGACCTATGGATGAAGGTTTTTATCATCATCAAAATTAAGGTGGAGAATGGCAGGTTACAAGCCTCAGCATCTCCAACCTTGCTATATTCAATTAGAAACAAGACTGCCACCTTTCTTTACCATCAACTTGAATTACCCTACTTACATACATTAAATGAAATACCATTAAGAAAAAAAAAATTTATAAAAGGTGAAATTAGATAATTAAAAGGACAACATCATTTTGGGGATGTTAACTGTAATTTATGCTTTCTGTTCACCCCTTTAAGATGCCATAAGGTGATGAATATTTGTTGGCAGGAAGCCCGTCCAAAACTTAAGTCTTTCACCAAATATCCTCGAAACGGTGGCTACGAAATAAAATCTTGGTGAATTCATGAAAATGCAGACTATGGTCAAAAATCAAAAACAGGAGAGGAGCAATCACTCTACAGAAGAAATATAAATTAAGGAAAAAAGGTTTTGAAGCAGCCAACCTGTCACTCACATTGAAACGTATAGGGTGGCTAAAAGCCAATCTGCAAACCCTTTCAACATCCTCAGTTTGAGAAATGCCATACTAGGCTTTTCCCTGTGGCAG
This sequence comes from Cynopterus sphinx, assembly GCA_030015415.1. Taxonomy (NCBI): domain Eukaryota; kingdom Metazoa; phylum Chordata; class Mammalia; order Chiroptera; family Pteropodidae; genus Cynopterus; species Cynopterus sphinx. Next base: position 44,714,089 of record CM057379.1, on the reverse strand, counting down.
TGTCCCTGGCGAGGCGATGAGGACCCATACCCAACCACTTATTTACTCAGCTGAAGGGTGGCAAGCAACAGGATGGAATGACTAACCATCAAACTGGACCGTCTCAAGAAACTTTATCCACCCTAACTGTGTAACAGACTTAACAATAAGAACTACAAGGGATGTAGTCACTGGGGGCCTTGACGGCACTTCCCGGTCGTGGGTTGAAATGGTGAACAATGAATGCCTTTGCAGCCTTAAAATCCAGAGATTGAACAGCAGTTTGGGTCTCATTGCCTAACAGGATCCGTACAGATAAAACAAAACTCCTCTTCAAACGTCAGCGCGGCTCGGGAAGGGTGGGAAGATAAAGGCTGAAGTTGTCTCCTTTGCCTCCAGGCCCCGAACCTCCTCAGAAAGACTTGTCCAGTCTCTAGTCCGTCCTCAGGCACCTGATCGTGGCGTCCAGGCTATTACCCCAATGGAAAACGACCACCTCTGAATTACACCCAGGATGGAGGACGGGCTCTCCCGCCTTCACTGCCCCGAAGCCCGCCCCTCTCTCTCCTGGCCCCGCCTCGGGGCTGAGTCTCGCTCGGGCCCCGCCTCCTCCCGCCCCGCCTGCAAGCGCCGGCCCCGCCCATAGCCCCGCCCTCTCCCGGTGGCCCCGCCCCGCCCGGAAGGAAACCCACCCGCTGTGGCAGCGCCGGAGGCGGGAAGGCGGACGCGAGGGGCGCTGTGGAGCCGGAGTCAGGCTGCGCGCTCTCCGCCGCCCCCGCTGCGGGGGAGGAGGTAGATCTCAGGCTTCCCGCAGCGTGGAAGAATCTGCTCAAAACCGCTTGCCTGGCAGCAGCTGGGCCGGCGGCCGCGGAGCCGCCAGGGGCCGGCTTCCGGCGCGGCATCGCCGGGCACGAGGGACGGGCCAGCGCCAGGGCCGCGCCGAGCCGGGCGCGAGCCCGCAGCCGCCGCTCCGGCGTGACGCGGCCGAGCACGTCGCGCCGCCGACGTGCGCGCGCCGGGGGCGGGGTGGCGTCTGCACAAATGGGATCGCCGGGGCGGGGCGGACGCGAGTTGGCGCCAAGCTTTGCGCGGCAGTTCTGGTGTGGCGGGCGAAGGCGGGGCCGGTTCCTGGGGCCGTCATGGTTCGCCCGCTGAACTGCATCGTCGCTGTGTCCCAGAACATGGGCATCGGCAAGGACGGAGACCTGCCCTGGCCCCCGCTCAGGTACTTGCGGGGCCCGGCAGGTGCGGTGTGAGCGGACACGCTGGCGCGAGCTGCCCTTGATCGGGGCGAAGGGCCCGGGGCTGCGCCGGGCGGATCGATCCCCCGCGCGCGCGAGCGTGGGGTTGGACTTGCGACCTTAGCCCGCGGGAGCGGGACCTGGGCTCCCGCTGCCTCAGAAGCCGAGAGGCCAAGTTACCGACCCGGGTCCGGCTCCTGCTGCCGCGCGAGGCACTTCTCCCGCGGCGCCCGCAGCTCCAAGTCCCAGTCCTGGAGAGACCCCCCCCGCCCCCAAACACACCGTTTTTGTGTGGTGGGTAGAGCCCGAATCCACACGATGACGTTCTGAGTAACTGTTTCTCTGACTTGTAGGAATGAATTCAAGTATTTCCAAAGAATGACCACAACCTCTTCGGAAGGTAACGCGGGGTTTTTCGGGGATGGAGGTTCGCGAGCTGTGTTGCCTGAGTAAGCTTACCCGTGCAGATTTTACTTAAACGAAAAGTTTTCCTGCGTTAACCTGGGACCTTTTGTCTTACTGTTAATCTGTGTACAGTTCCCAGGGTTTATTAAACTTTTTTTTTTGGCGATCTTTGGAATGTTCTATGGGCGCGTATACAGTTGAGGTATTGAGCAGAACTGGCAGCTACGGAGAGGCTGACACGGCAGGGAGACCAGAGGAGACCCTTGGGACAGCCGCTGGAAGATAAAGAGTGGAGAGGATAAAAGTCCAAAGAACAGTTACATAACACTTGATTTGGCGATCAAGAAGTTAAAGGTGATGCAGGAAGGCAACGAGGATGAACTCTCAGGATTTCAGTTTAAGAGTCTAGGTGATATGGAGAAGAAAGGAGTGGAGAATAGTGTACAATTGTAACAATTTTGAGGTACCCGTAAGATATGCAGGCACTGGTACTAACTGAATTGAGACATTGGAGAGAAGAGGATAACCAAGGAAAAGAAGATGGGGATACCCATTTAAAATCTAAGATATGTATATTTGGTTGTAGGAGGAGAAATAGCAGAGTAAACAGGAAAAACAGAAAGGAGCATGTGCAGCATAACTTTCTAACAGGAGGATACAAGGTCCTTGGACTTGACACTTAGGTTACAGATAAAGACAAGATGGCAAGGGCTTGAAGCTAAAGAATTGACATGAACCACTCCATAGAATCCTAAGTAGTCTGGTAATAGGAAGCAAAATATGGGAGAATACTTAGTCTTACTCCTAGTATTTTGTAAATATTAGTTTTTTTGTTTAAATAAAATCAAGTTAATAATTCTTTAAGGAAAGAAACACATGCACTCATTTGGTTACTTAGAACATACCAAAAATCAGAAATGTGTATGTTCCTTTGATATATATCTCTAGCTCTTGAATCTTTTTCTTCTAAATAATCAAACCAAAAATGGAAGCTATGTTTATAAAGTTTTTAAGGAAAGATGCACAAATTGAAAGCATATTAAGCTAATTAAGTGTAATATTAAGCAATTATCTTTAAAAGTATGACTCAATATAAATATGAATAACACTATACAAATATGAAAAATACTATTAAATAGTTAAACAGTACTTTTTAGATATCAAACATTGTTCTAAGTCTTCATTATTTAACTAATGGGTGATTAATGGTAAATTTTGGTAAAGCTGTTGTAAATTTTAATTTTTTTAAAGCAGAACCACTAGATGTCAATATGACAATTACATATACATGCAAATATATAAAAATATGTATGCGTATTCCCAAAATATACCTATTCTTTATGTGATTTTGTAGGTAAAAGAAATTTGGTGATTATGGGTAGGAAGACCTGGTTCTCCATTCCCAAGAAGAATCGACCTTTAAAGGACAGAATTAATTTAGTTCTCAGTAGAGAACTCAAGTAAGTACTGTAACATAGATTCACTAAAAAAAAATTACCATTTCTTATGATAGAGGTCAATGTACAACAAACTTAAATGGTATGAATGTAACTATTGATGAAGCTGCTTAATATCACAAAGGTGATTACAGAAAATGAATAAGTTATTTATGCCACATGACAATATCTTCTACCTAAGTGGTTGATTTTATCGCCTGGAAAAGTTAGATTAAATTTCATTGTGGTAACAATCACAAATTTCCTTGAACCATTATTCATTTCAGTTCAGTAAGGTCAGATGTAAGTTCTATAATGTAAATAACATTTTTGAGCCTCACATAAAATCAAAATACATATGTTTTGGGACTTGCCAAAATTAAGTGATATGCCTTCTCTGGACCCAGCCCTAAATTCAGTGCGATGTAAATTTTAAGATGGGCAAAAACTGGTCATAATCTGGTGCCCAGTTTTCCTAATTTACCTCAATACCCAAATAATATTTGTGTCCTTCACCCTGTGTTTGCAGCTTAAAATTTTTAAAGTACTGAAACGATCCTAGGGAAAAGGAAGTATGTACATTTGGCCTCTGCTCAGAATTTTTCTGTCCTGCAAGCTAACGCTGGAGTTGATAGTTCCTGATGCCTGGAAATGCCCTTGTGAACTTAGCTGTGGGGGAGAGTAAATAGCTTTAAGACTATCTTTGAAGTATATTTCATGCTTTGACCTTCACCATGGCTTCCATTTCTTTTATTCCACACGTTATGTATCCTTATTTCTATATTTTTTATTGTTGCTTACATTGATCCTAACCCACTAAAATATAACTTCCTGAACCTCAGGGTTTATTTGTTTGTTTGTCTAGGGGTGGGGAGGTTTGACCTGAATTAAACCTTAAGGGAAAATTTGGGATTGCCATGGCAATGTTTCTTAAATTGTTAATGTAATCATTAAAAAAAAAAAAGAATGCGATATCCTAAGGGCACTATTTTCTTGCAGGAAGAGTAGAAGATACCTATAATATCTGACAAGGAATTTGCTTGCACAGTTGTGGGCGCTGACTAGGGAAGTCCAAAATCTGTAGGGCTTGCCCTCAGGAAAGGGAGGCTGGAAGTCTTCACCAGGGGCTAAAGCTGTTGTCTCCAGGGGAATTTCTTCTTCAGGGAAGCCTCAGATGTTTTCAAGGCCTGCCAAATGACTGAATCAGGCCCACCTTGATTTAAGTTATCCAAATATAACTTTGATCATATCTATAAAATACCTTCCCAGTAACACTTTAATTAGTGTCTGAATAACAGGACTATAGCCTAGCCAAGTGACCACATCATAGGAAAGAGAAAAACATTTACACAATTACAGGCTAAGGGAGTTCAGGCTTCTGTATTTTCTCCCAGATCTCTCCAAGAATGGCATAGGAAAAAACCTGGAAGAAATTGTGCCAGAATATTTGCATTGATTGCCTTTGGTTGATGGGGACTAAATTGATGTGCAGCTTGCCATCTGCCTCAATCTTTATACTGTTCTCTTTCTAGTGGTTGCTAGGATATTCTGATTATCTCTTTACTTGGTGGAATCCAAATTCACAGACTGTATTGCCATTTCCAGAGACTCTTTAATAACATATTCTTGAATACTACTCAATTTTATTTATGTCTAGCTTGAGCTAAAGCAAACATAAAGAAATTTCAGTGGGAAAGAAATTCATTTGAGCCAACAAATCTCCTCAAATGATGAATGTAATTTCTTTTTTATAACCTCTCTGTGGTGTGTGTAATTAGGTTTGGTTGTTTCTTATGTATATACAATATTCATTGGTGTATTTTGCTTATTTTTTTTAAGGCAGAGAAAATTTAAAGTCTTTATTATCAAGATACCAAGGAAATAGGAATACAAGTAGGGGGGTGGGATTAGTTTATTTTTTTGTCCTTGTTTATGCTTCCCTGGCCAATTGCTAGTCAATTCTACACATACCCTGAGCAGCTGTTGTGTGCCAGGCACTGCTAAGTCCTAAATAAAAGAGGAGAGATTTACATAAATAAATTACTATTGCTCATGCAAGTTTTGGAGATACTTAGTTTTTCACCACCCCTCACTCCCTCATGTTAGAAGAAACTGAATCTTCAAGATAATCCCAAATTTTGCTGCCCCATACTAGTTATTTTGGGTAACTATTTCTTTAGTAAGAAAGAGAAAAAATGCTTTCCAACGGCTTTCGAGACAATCAAGTTTTGTCTTGAACTATTATAAAAGAAATGTTATACAGCCACTTTTGGAAAACAGATCTTTCTCAAAAGATTAAACAGAGTTATAAGCCATTAGTTCTCTCCATGGTATATAGCCAAGAGAAATGAAAACAAATGACCACTCAAAAACTTGTACACAAATGTTCATAGTAGTAGCATCATTTATAACATCCCTAAACTGGTAACATCCCAGATGTTCATCAACTGATGAATGATAAACAAAATGCTACATTCATACAGTGGAATATTTGTTATTCCACAGTAAAAAAGGAATGAAGTGCTAATATATGCTACAACATGGACGAACTTTAAAAGCAGCCTGCAGGTTGAAAAAAGCCAGACATAGCAGATCACATGTTTCCATTTATATGAAATGTTCTCAATAAGCATATGATGCAGGACAGGGCAAACTCCCCTGAGTTGAGGGTACTCAAGCCCTGTACTGAGAGAGGAAAAAGTTCTTGGCTGAGCACAAGAATTCAAGCACATACCAAAGTTAGAGTCAAAAAGAAAGTTTATTAGAGAAGGGGTATTGCTCTGTACACAGCATATTCGGAGAAGCCTATCCACACACATACACATGCACACATACATACATACACACACACATATATATATATATAATTCTTTAGTTCTGTGAATTACAGTTTAAAGACTGTTTACCCATTTTCCTTTGATTTTATGGGCATATAGTGAGGAAGGATAAGAGTATGTAGCAAGAAAAGAAAAGAAATATGTAGCATGAAAAGCCTGCTGGCAATTCCTAGCCTTTGATCCATAGGTTCCCCATGGTTATGGCCGAAGGGAATAAATGATTTTGTTTTGTGTTGGCTATCATTTAGACTGTTTTCCTGTTTTTTCTTTATGGTGTAGAGAATAGGATGTTAGCAATCCCAGCAAAAATCCTCCTTCGTTCTTCAGGTTTCCTCACGGTCTGGCAGTAGGGCTGATCAGCATATCGCAGTCTCTGAATATAGCTTAATTTAACATTTTAGTTCTGTTGCCTCCTTCCTACATTATACAGAGGCAGAGGGGGCTGGGAGTGAGGAATAACGTTACAGGTACAAGGTTTCTTTTTCGGGTGATGGAAATATTCTGAAGGCAGATAGTGGTGACGGTGTATAACTATGAACCTCCGAAACAGTTAACAGATTTGTACACATTATGAGGATAAATTATGGTACGCAACTTATATCTCAATCACTCTTTTAAGGTCTTTGGAAGCAAAAATTAAATTGTTTTACTGCAGTGCTGTAGGTTTAACAGCATCTTTAGAAAATTCAAAATTGCCTCTATGATACAAGACGAAAATTATCTCCAATCCATAAAAATTATCTAACATTGAATGGTGTAATAACTTTTTATGGTCTCACTATCATATTCTCCACAGTGATAAAACTTTCTCCACCTCCCAAAGACTGCAGTTCCCTCACCACCGTACATATTCTTGGTATAGCAAAGACCAACCTGGCTTCTGATACCTGCTCTAGCACCTATTAACTTTGTGGCTTTAGGCTGTATTAATGTTAAGCCTTGCTGAATCTCAGTTTCCTTATCTACTAAATAGAATTAATAATGACTACTTCTTATGGTGATTTTTGAGGATTAATTGAAATTTTGTGATATAAATTCCTGGCACACAGAAGGCACATAAAGGTATCAGGTTCTACTCCCCCTACCTTTGCTACTTCAACAAAATTACCTTCTTTATAGGTTATAGAAAATATTAGTGTTAATGAGAGCATTAATATTGATCTCATCATTTTCACCTTAACACATCACTTGTTCTTTCCCTTAGTCTTCAGACAAAAAAATTCCCTCCTATCAAAATCAGAATTGATTTTTTTTCTGTCCTCAGGATCTTGCTCTAATCTACCCTTTAGTATTTTAAACTTCACCACAGATGATTTTTCTTCTGTCCTCAACTTTCTTGCAGCTTTCTTATGTTAAATGACTTTTGAAACTTTAAGCCTCACGATTATCTAATGGTGGGCTGTCACTTCTGTGTTTTGCACTTGGGTTTACCTTCTTAAAGACTTGACTAAGGGATCATACTCCAAGGAGTATCTTCCCTCATCACTCCACCCAGAAGATGCACCACCTCTGTGTCCATCTTGCATCCTCCACATACTTCCATTGTGTGTCCTTTTCACTTTATTGCCACTACTAAGATATTTCTGTGCCTGCCATTACCATCTTTTTTATCTAGACAGTGCTTTTTTTAATCTCTATTCCCAGCATCTAGCATATACCCTAGCAAAGTTGGGGTTCAGAAATTTTCACTGAATGAATGGTCTATTGGATGATTTATAAAAAACATGATCATCCCACATATTTATAACCTGCCTTTTCCCCCATTTTACATATTAAAAGATTAATTTCTATAAATATTTTTAGTGGCTACATAGTATTCATTTATGAGGATATAGCACACTTGAACCAATTTTAAATAATTGAAAATCACATTTCTAGAGACTGGGTATTAAATGTCTTAACTAGACCATATTTGTGAATTCTGGTTAGATGGGATTCTAGCCTAGGGCTTTTTATTTTTTAAATACTTTCCCAATAGTCACCAGGGAAATTGGGCCAGAATTTCATTTGCCAGGTCCTCTACTTTCACATCGGGCACTGTGGGAAAAAATAATGTGTATATGGTACCCTGCGGTAATCAGATGAGACTGCCAAAGGCCATAAGACACTAGTCTGAAGGCTCTGCCAAAAGTAGGCTATACCATCCTATCTGACACCCTGTAGCCCATGGCCACTAGTTGACAACACAGTGTCAGTGTAAGAAGTTGCAGCTCAGGCTCCAACATCAGTCTGCTGGAGTTCAAATCCAAAAATCACCATTTCCTGGCTGTGACCATCCGTTACTTAAACCGTCAGCTTCAATATCGTCATCTATAAAAACGTCATATGTACCCACATAGGACAGCTGGTAACATGAAGTAGTATGACACCCCTCTGAAGGAATTCATACTCTAAGTCTAAAAAGAGATATCAAGCATGTCCACATGTTTCTTGACAAAATTTGTTTGCTACCACTTACCCACTCTCCATTGTCAGGAAATCCATTCCCAATTGGTTTGGAATAATTATAGGAAGGAAATATAGCAACAAAATAAGTCACAATATTGAGTGTATGCTATGTGCTATTTACCGTGTTTCTAGGGTTTGTGCAGTAAAGGGGCTGATGAATTCAAACATTAGCCCAACCTTTTTTTTTCTTTCTACCATCATTCAGAGGTCCACTGTTTCCTATGAAATTTATTTCTAAACTGCTAAATAGCAACATAATCAGAAACATTTATCCAGCCTTTGTTGAAACTAAAATCTGAAACAATCTATTATTTCTGATTTTCCCACCATAAACATCATAAGTTGCAGAACTGTTTTTGTTTTTTGATTCATTGTGGACCATACATACATAGATGTAGGTTAAAATTATCGGCCATAAGCCATTCTGATATTAACTTGTTTTTGTCGAAAGGATTCACACTGATGATGAATTTTAGTTTTATAATTATTGCTTCCTAAACAGATTATTTGACTAGTATGAATTGGTTTTATAGAAATTATATGTAATTCGTTCTCTTAACCTCAGGAAACCTCCAGAAGGAGCTCATTTTCTTGCCAAAAGTCTGGATGATGCCTTAAAACTTATTGAGCAACCAGAGTTAAGTAAAGTGGACATGGTTTGGATAGTGGGAGGCAGTTCTGTTTATAAGGTAAGTAAAGTCATCTGTAAATATAAAGAAATGTTCTTACTCTTTCTTTCCAATCACCTGCCATCCAAACTTGTAAAATATTAAGCCATGAATAAAGGAAGCACATTATCCCTACTACTGTAAGTTAAATACAGTGAAGTATTTGTTTTTTGATACTATCATGCAAACAAAAATGTAAAAATTTTAAAGTCTTTACCATTTTATTTCCAATTCAAAATAGTTGATATTTCCACTTAAAAAAAAAAAAAAACATTCCAAATCCTTCCCTTAGAATCATACTAGGACAGTACTATTTTCTGCTCCCTGGATGTGCCTCGATATATTGAGTTACATATACCCATTTCTTTAATGATAAATGTGCCTCTTACTGAGAAAGGGATGGGTTTGTCAGTTGATGTACACTGACCAGATGTATATGAATTTGTTAAAAGCAGAAACTTCACATTAACAATATAATGTGAGGGCTTACAAAAAGTATTATGTGATTGAAGGGAAAACCATAGGTACAGAAAATATTCCTTCTTCTTGATACCAAGTGACTTTTAGCCTTCAAAAATTTTAAGGATAATAAATGGAATTTTTTACTCTTTTAAAACACTAATGAAAGATTAACATTTATGGAGAACAAAAAATCATCCCCTGCCCTTAGTAGCTTGTGATAACACATGTATACTGAAATTATTTGAGAAAAAAGGAGTATACTAGGATCCCAGATGGCATTATAAAAATTCTGTTTATTAGGTTCCCATTTGTACAGTCTTTTATTTTCTCCATTAGTAATAGGGAGGAAATGGATATTTTTCTTTTATCTTTCAGCCATGTGTGACTTTCTAAGAAAATAAGCTATTTATTTATTTCAGTATTCATTTTGAATGACTCAGTACCATATTTACTTGAAAGTGTATTTTTTAAACAGTGTAAGTACTTAAATTCATTTATATAGTTTGATAAATCTTTATGTATATAAATAATAAGGAAGTAAAACCTCTGGATTATAATTTTGCACTATCCACCTACCTCACATCACAGCATTTAGGTTTATATTCCCAAGGGCCAAATCAGGCCTACTAGACAATTTTTGCAAATAAAGTTTCATTGGAACATAGCCATGCCCATTGGTTTAATATCATCTATGGCTACTTTTACCTACAAAGGTAAGAAACCAAATCACCCACAAAGCCTAAAATACTTAACCATCTGACTCTTTACAGAAAAGGTTTGCCATATATCATAAAGTTTGATAACAGACTTTGAAATGCTGCTGTGGTTATTTATTTGGTTGAGGCAAGAAAATAAATGATGTAAAGCAAAATTTGTTCTATGAAACTTATTTGGAATTTAAGGATAAACACTGAAGTTACATATAATACGTATATATTTTTCTCCCCACATTCCCGCCCCCTCCCCACACCCTGCAACATGCACCATAAGCAATTTGAAAATTAAGAGTTGCTGCTTTCTTGGAGCTACAGTTAAGACTGATGATTTTTGTTAGAATTTTAAGATATTTGTTCCAGGACATTTTTTTTCTATAGAAACTGTCAACAGTACTATAGGCAGTACTTAGAAAAGTCATTAACAATATGAAGCCAAATACAATCATTAGCAATGAGAGGCAGAACAAATTACCTACTAGCATTATAACTGTTTCCTGGGTAATGAAAATATTATTAAATTTTTTGTCAATGTACTAAGTACACCCTTGTACTAAGTAGTCAGGGTCTCTTGAAACTATACTATTTTATCCATGTGTGCATATGTAAATTTTTACATGGAGAGTAACTACATAATTAGGAGTTTTTAATTCCCAAACAACCACCAAAGAAAAAAGACAAAACTGAATGCTTAAATGGAAAAAGAGTTCATGTAAGCAAACTAGAGGCCAGAATATATTTTAACTCACTCTCATAATTATTAATAATGACTAGGTCCACTCTCAACATAACTAAGGCATACTTTGCAGGGACCTAAAGTAAAATAGAATATTTTAATATCGTTCTTTGGAGGTAACAAGTTATGTAGTATGTATTTAATACCTAGTACAAATTTGACTATATAATTCTAAAATATCTCAGAGTTTCTATTTCTTTTGACACAGATACATAAGGAAATTGATGCCTTTTGTTTTATTTCAAAGGAAGCCATGGACAAGCCAGGCCATATTAGATTATTTGTCACAAGGATCATGCAGGAATTTGAAAGTGACACATTTTTTCCAGAAATTGATTTGGGGAAATATAAACTTCTCCCAGAGTAAGTAAAATGTTATGCCTGAAGCTCTTTTGGATTTCTAGCTTAAGAATTATATGAAAGAGTATATGTCTTTTCAGATTGAATTTGGGGTAGTAAAGTATTTTATAGACATAGTATAGAAATTTTTGGAAATCTGCTTTAACAGACTTGGGAATGTTTAAAGTTATAATGATTTTACTAAAATCTAGAGACTAGTCATTAGTACATTCTATGAGATCTGTGTTTAGCATCAAACGCTGTCCTGGGCATTGGGGAAGGAGTGTTTACCAAGACATGCTGTCACTAGGACCCCAAGAGATTACATTCTTTTTTTTTTTTTTTAATTTGTTTCAAGTATATAGTACATTGGTTAGACGTTTATACAGTTTATAAAGCAATCAAGAGATTGCATTCTTTGTAGTAGAGAGGGAGTTGCAAATAAGATAAACATCAGAAGAGTTGCTGTGTGGAAAATTGAAGTATCATGATGATAAATACGGTATAGTCTGAGAAGTCCTCTTTGAAAAGTGATATCTACACTGAGATCTAAATGACAAGAAGCCAGAGAACAGGAACCAAGTATTCCAGGAACCAGAAGTAGCCAGTGCAGAGACCTGAGGGCAGGAACAAGCCTGGCATGTTCCCTGAGTCTTGAAAGCCACTGTGGGCATTGTGAGCAAGGGGGAAACCCAAATGGATCTGACCAAGTGCAGATGTAGAAGGTTCTGAATAGAGTGATATTGTTCTAGTTGTTTCTGGAGAATGGAGCGGAGAGGACAAGAGTAAAGCTGAAAGACCAGTTAGTAATAGTAGTTCAGGTGAAAAATGAAGGGACTTAGATAACAGTAGTAGAGATGGACAGAAGAGGTTACACTAGCTTTACTATTAGCCGTAATTTTAGTGTAAAACTGCCTGATTTTGAAAACTCATAGCATTTTAGTTTAAAAGCACTTTTCAACTTTAAGGTTAATTATATCAACACTTTTCAACTAGCTTTTAACACATTCTTTCAGATATTCTCAGTTGAATTCAGTCATTAATCTTTGAGTGTAAGTTTGCTTTTTAAATGCCTTCTAAAAGAACATTTCAGGCCAAGTCTGGATAAATGGATGGCCAAGCTTTCAAATAATAATCTATTATTCTATAGAATAGTAGATAGTAGTCGTGAATCAAATGAAATGTTTGACTGCTTTTCTTAGGCTCTTAACTAACTCTGAAGAGATCTGAAAATTATAAGAACTCCAAAAATTTTCTAAAAAGCTAAAGTTCAGACTTTTGCTTATAATCTCCAAAACTGACTACTTAGAAAAGTCACACTTAATGATTTCATATATATTTATACAAAAATCAATTATATGTGTTTGTCACACTTTATTTTCTCTTGTACTGCTTAACTTGCTGATTGTCACATGTGAATATTGATCTGTCGTCCCTCACTTCTTACCTTTCTTTTTGCTACTAACAAAAAGAATAGGTTACTCTGTGAATCAGCTCCATGTTAGACATCTCAAATCCTGTTTCTCTCAATCAGACCTCCTTCCAAAGCTATGACCCTTCGGGGTGGTTGATAACTTAAATCAAATACCACTCTGGCTCTCTAACTTTTAGAAATGAAAATTTTTAACATCTTTTACTGAAAGATTATTTTCACACATCACAGCATTCACATAAAGTATATAATTCAGTAGTTTTAATATATTCACACAGTTGTGTAAACATCACTGCAATGTAAGTTTAGAATATCGTCATCACTCCCCAAAAAACCCTATACCCATTAGTAATTGTTCACCATTCTTCTCCCATTCTAGCCCTAAATCCATTAATCTATTTTCTGTCTCCATAGATATGCCTTTTATGGACATTTCACATAAACAGAATCATATATGTGGTCTTCCTTAGAATTGGCTTCTTTCATTTAGCATGCTATTTTCAGGTTTATCCATGTTGTAATATATATCAGAACTTAAATTTTCTTGCATTATCTGAATTGTCTTTTTACTTTCTTAATGATACCATTTACAGCACTAGGCTATTAATTTTAATGTCCAATTTTTCTATTTTTTTGTCACTTGTCCTTTTGGTGTCATATCTAAGAAATCATTGCCTAATCCAAGCCTACAGAAATGTACTTCTGTTGTCTACTAAGAGTTTCATAGTTTTAACTCTTAGTTTAAGTCTAAGAGTTTTATCTTAAAGTCATCATAGTTAGTTTATTTATGGTATAAGGAAGGAGTCCAAGTTCACTCTTCTGTAAGTAGCTATCTTGGTGTTCTAGCACTATTTGTTGAAAGGACTATTTTTTCCCCTAATGAATTATCTTGACACGCTTGACAAAAATCAGTGGACCAGATATATGAGGGGTTTTTTTTGAGCTCTTAGTTCATTGTTCTGTATGTCTGTCTTTATGCCAGTACCACACTGTCTTGATTAACGCAGCTTTGTAATATCTTTTGAAATCAGGAAGTACAAGTCCTCCAACTTTCTTCTTTTTCAATACTGTTTTGTCTATTGTGGGTCCCTTGCATTTTTATATGAATTGTATGATCAGCTTGTCAGTTTTTGCCAAAAAGCAAGCTATGATTTTAATAGGGATTATATTATATCTGAAGATCATTTTGGAGAATATTATCTTAACAATATTTGTCTTCCAAACAATAAACATGTGATGTCTTTCTGCTTATTTAGGTCTTTAATTTCCTTCAGCAATGTTTTATAGCTTTCAGTATACAAGTCTTGCACTTAATAATTATTTAATTAATCTTATTATTTTTGATGCTATTATAAATGGAACCATTTTCTTAATTTTATTTTCAAATTGTTCATTAGTAATACATAGAAATACAATTGATTTTTGTTTATCGGTCTTATATCTTACAATCTTGCCAAACTCATTAGTTATATTAGTGGATTCCTTAGGATTTTCTATATATAAAATATGTTACTTGCAAATCAAGATAGTTTTTCTTTTTCCATTCTAATCTGGATGCTTTTTAATTCTTTTTCTTGCCAAATTGCTCTGGCTAGAACCTCCAGTACCATGTTGATTAGAAATGACAACAGCAAGACATCCTTGTCCTATTCCTGATCTTAAGAGAAAGCATTCAGTCTTTTACCATTGTGATGTTAGCTGTGGGGTTTTTGTACATGCCCTTTATCACATTGAGGATTTCTCCTTTTTCTATCTCACCATGTATTTTTATCATTAAGGAGCACTGAATTTTTGTCAAATGCTTTTTTGAGTCTATTGAGATGATCATGTGGTTTTTGTCTTTAATAAGAAAAAATACACAAATACTTAATACACTCCTAATACAGTGTATTACATTGCTTGATTTTTGGTTGAACTAATCTTGCATTTCTGGAATAAATCCACTTGAAAATAGAGTTCTTTTTATATGTTCCTGAATTCAGTTTGCTAATATTTTGTTGATAATTTTTACAGTTATATTCATAAGGGATACTTGGCTATAGACTTCTCTTTTTTTAATGTTTTCACCTGGTTTTGGTGTCAGGATAATACTGGCCTCACAGAATGAGTTGGGAAATGCTCTTGCTCTCCAAAGCCAAAATCCAAGGAGATTGCTCTGAAGTGGACCTCTAAACAAAGCTGTGGACAAACATGAAAAGGCCTTTTTTCCGTTGCAGCATTTGATGCTGGTGTTACTTTCAAGCCTGTACCAACATAACAACATATTTAACATGAGGTAGAGAGACCCCCCTAAGGAGTCATCTTTCATGAAGTAGAGAAAAAGGAAACCTCTGAAAACAAATTAAACACACTTTGTCTCTGGAAGTCTGTAACTTGCTCAGTTCTTGAGCTGCTTTCTCTCCAAATCTCTGTACATTGGGGAACTTAGAAAACACCATGCCAGCCTATCCTCTAAGGCTCTGTCCCTATTCATCTTGCCTGGAAGAAATCTTTCTATCTCAGACTGTTTCACACTAGGCTTCAACAAAACCAGCAGACCCAGATATTTTATACCAGCAGTTTTCTGTTTTATGAGTCCCAGATAGGTTTCTCCTTCTAGTTATTCACCTTCTGTGCAAAGAAGATGAATACTGGAAAGAAGGCTTTGAGGCAGAACTTAGCTCCAGAGCTGAGACAAATGCCCCTTTTCAATGGACAACTTGAGTAGGTGTTAGATGGGCTGATGTTTCCTCTTCTGTCCATTACTTCCTGGCTACAACAGGATCCTGGCACATTTGCCCACGTTTGTATATCCATCTCCTAAGCCTATGCTTCCCACAGAGTCTTCATTTTAGTCATGATTTATTTCTTATAGATAGTTGTTTCAAAAACTCTGTTTACCTCTTAGACTCCATCAAATCATCTGTGTATTCTTGTGATTTTTTTGTCAGTTCAGATCTTATGTTTCTTTTATTCATTGACTTCTTAAATGCTTGACAATTCTAGAGAAGCGTCACTATCTGGTTGGTTCATAACAAACGAGTCATTTCCAAATCCTGTTAGACTTAAACTCAGAGTGGCTATTATACAGTTTGCTCTTCAGAAAAGTTTAAAATTATGAGGTATTTATAATCATTATGAAAACAGGCTTAATATGCGAACACTATGGAAAATAAAAATAATCTTAATCAGAATTAAATTTTAGTTTTACAGAGAAGATGAACAAATGCCATGGCTAGTGACCATACTCAGCCGGTAGCATAGTTATTCATGATTTTAGAAATAACTTTGATACTTCATTTTTATCTTAACTAATGATCTAGATAGTCTTGAGAATTTTATACACACACACAAATGTACATGTTGCTTTTGGTGACTCATCTTAAATATATTAAAATTATGGTTAAAAGTTGTTCTACTCTACGGCCATGCCACCTTGAACACACCCGATCTCGTCTCATCTTGGAAGCTATGCAGGGTTGAGCCTGGTTAGGACTTGGATGGGAGACCACCTAGGAAGACCTGGTGCTGTAGGCTTTAAAAAAAATTTAAAAAAAAAAAAAAAAGTTGACCTAGTAAAGTCATTTCTTTAAGAAAAAAGCTATACTGCTACCAAAACAAACAGCTCAAAATGGTTAGTAAACATAGCTTCTTCCTCTGAAATATAAATTATTCAAGAAAAACACTTTTCTTTCCTTACATATTATGCTATTGTTACTTCATGTATTTTGTTTCAAAATGTCATCTAATTAGTCAACAGAAGTTTAACACCTATTGTTACTCAGTATTGTGTTGGATATTATACGAGATTTAAATGTATTCCTATATTACCCCTGCCTACAATGAGTTTAGAAAATAGGAGAACCAAACCAACTAATAAATTTAATGGGTAACATCTGGAAAGCACTTAATGTACTCACAATGCTAAGTTCTTTATAAGGGTGAAGACTTACTGATAGCCAGATGTCACACAGCAGAACCACAAGTCTGTTTAAAGAAGGTGTTCCTGAACCCACCTGGGGCATAATGGCATGCAGCCCACACAGTACTGGGGAGGTGCACCTGAATTTGGGTTGGAGTGGTCAGAACAGCTTTCAGTGAAGGACATGGGTTTTATTTTTTTGTGGGTGGGTTTTTTTCAATTGTGATAAGAACACATTTTGTTGAGATGAACTCTCAACAAAGTTTTAAGTATATAATACAGCATTGTTAAATATAGGCCCAGTATTGCAGAGCAGATCTCTAGAACTTAATCATTTTGCACAACTGAAACTTTATACCCATTCTACAGCAACTCCCTGTTTCCTCCTACCCCTGTCAACCATCCTCTACTCTCTGTTACTATGAGTTTGACTATTTTAAGTACCTCATACAAATAGAACCATGTAGCGTTTGTCCTTCTGTGACTGGCTTATTTCATTTAGCATAAAGTCTTTAAGTTCATCTATGTTGTTGCATATTACAGCATTTCCTTCTTTTTTAAGGCTGAATAATATTACACTGTATGTATATAGCACAATTTTTTTATTCGTTCATCTGTCAGTGAACATTTAGGTTGTTTCCACATCTTGGCTATTGTGACTAATGGATTCTAGTTATCAAAAAACGAGAGAGAATATGGTAGTGAGGATGTAGAGAAATTGGAACACTATTGGTAGGAATATAAAATAGTGCAGCCACTATGGAAAACAATATAGCGGTTCCTCAAGAAATTAAAAAAAGAACTGCTATGTGACCCAGCAACCCCACTCTGGGTGTCTGCCCAACGGAGGACCTGGAAACTGGAATTGGACACTGGAAGGAACACAGATCTAAGTGAGAGTGAATAGAAAAGATCAGATAAACAGTGATGTTAGTACAGGAATTGCAATAAGCTACACACTGGGGAATTAGAACACTATGGTACCTACTGATTAAACAGAAGTTAAGAATCCTTCACCATGCAGGGCATGTAATTTCAGTTCTGCTCTAAACAGCTAAAGATTGTATTTTGTTTTTCTTTTGCTCACACAAGAAATTTGATACCAAGTGTAAGATCTGCAAAATGTTCTCAAGAAATTTCATATTAATTGAATGAATAATAGAGTAGAAAGCTAAAAGAGAAACTGCTAATAGCTGTTAGTTTTGGAGATCAGAATTTGGAATCAGAAAGAAAGCAGGAGAAATTACACTTCTTGTTTTCTAACTTTCTGTACAGTTTTAAATTTTCTCTTTTCATTTGCATGTAAGCATATTTGCATAAACTCATCCAACTTAACAGTGGCTTACCATTGTGAATAAAAAAAAAGGAAGGGAAATCAACCCTTCATTTACCTTGTGCATTGTCAATGCCTTTTAGCTGAGAGTCAGGGAAGCTAACTTTTCATTGGTAAATTATTTAATTATATATGTATATATTTCTTTTACAGATACCCAGGTGTTCTTTCCAATGTCCAGGAGGAGAAAGGCATTAAGTACAAATTTGAAGTATATGAAAAGAATGATTAATGTGAAGGTGTTTTCTGACTTATTTCAGGTTGTTCCCCATCCCCTCCAAATAATTATATATTTTAATATTAGAGAAGAGACCTCTGTTTACTTTAGGTCTATGGGTAACTATTTCTGAGCAATGTGTTTCTATTAATCAATCTTAACTGAATATGGTTAAGCTCCATCTTACCTGTGCTCTATCAGATACCAACTGTGAAACATTTCATGCTGTAACTGTCTGAATTTTCACCAAGGGCCAGGATTAGGTCCCTAACACCTGCTAGAGTAGTATATCTATCAAGACACCACAGTGGGAGAGTCCTCTAAGAGCATGAGTTGAAACCAGGGCTTATAGAGATAGGAGCTAGACAGATTTGTCCAGATGTCAGAAATGGAATTACAAAAAGAAGAGTTAGAACTCAGTGATTAAAATTAGATCAAAATAGGGACAATGAATTACTACTCTCTGCATATCATACTTCTGAAAAAAGCTCTGTTCACTCAGGAATGAGTAAGTTGAAAATCATTATATTCCATAGGGGATAATAAAGAGACAGGTAGGAGACTATCTGATGATTAAAAGAGAAGGTTTGGGACCTTTAAAGACTCTGTTTTTGATCCTGGGTGAGATTCCATGGGATATTAAAATGACAGAACAAGAATAGGCTGCTCTTTACAAAAAAAAAGTAATCTAATAAGCATATGACTAAAAAATTTAAAGAGAATGAATATTGCTAGAAACTAAAATTAGTCACATAATTAAAAAATGAAGATTAAAACATGTTTTACCTGTCATGTTAGCAACTATTTGGATTTTTAGGTATCCAAAGAAATAGCATTTTCTGGCCTATAAATTGGTACAACCTTTTTAGAGTGTAAGTTAGCAATATCAGTTGAAATTCAAAATATACTGGGTTTGGACCCAGGACTTCCATTTCTAGAAATTAATGCTAACCATAGATGGACCCAAGAATATTTGTTGCCCCATTTTTTTTAAGCTTGGAAACAGCCCAACTGTCAATCAAGAAATAATTAACCAATATGTCTGTAAAATTTAATATTCTCCAGCACTTTAAAAGAATGAAGTACTGACCCAAAAAAACGCAAGACTGCTAAGTTAAAGAAGCAAAATTGTGTATAGTTTTCAAAATTTTTATTATTTAGAAAAAGTATAAGAGGTTGAGAGTATCAGGATTGAGTGTTATTATGCTTTAGGCATGTCTACTGTGATTAGAATTTTTGAAGAGTGCTTATTTTCTTGAAAAATTACTTAAGGTAATAAATTGTGGCCTTTGTGTTCAGCAATAAAATTAGAATATAAAACAGCAGAAGTAGAAAAGGAAGTTTCTGAAATCTTTCATAGAAGGGGGAAACAACCAGGTATTAATAAGAAAAAAAGCCATTTAGAGAAGAAATTCAAATGCCATAAGTACATGCAAAGACTCACAGTTCCACTAGTAACTAGAGAAATACAAATTAAAACTGCAGTAAGATTCCATTCCACATGCATCAAAAGTGGCACTCTTGCCAGTACTTGACGCAGTCAGCCTCTTAAAATGTTGACAGTATTTATTAAGGATGAAGATACACATACCTTTGGCCCAACAGTTCCACTCAGATAAATACCAAGAGAAAGCCTTGATATAATATAAATATCTTGATATAATATATTTTTATAAATATCTTGATATAACATATCAAGATATTTATAAAAATATGTTGCAGCTTTGTTTATAATAGTAAAACACTAAAAACAACCTGGAAGTCCAATGACAGGAAAATGAATACATTCTTGTCTTAGACTAGGTTTCCCCCAAAAGCAGATCCCAATACTAGAATTTAAATGAAAGCAGTTTCTTGGTATATGACACCAGAAAGCACCAACTGACGTGTGGAAAAGTGAAAATGGGAAGATAGAGTCAGTTCAAGGTCAGTGAGCAGGTTCCCATTGGGTAATAAGCTCAATACCACTGAAATACCTAGGAGATGGAGGGGAAGAAAACAAGTATTAATCTCCTACTCATCATTGGTGGGGGGCTATTCCCAAGGTTATCAATTTCCTGTCCTGTGTATGAGCTGAACGTACTCCAGCTGCTAGATACAGCCCCAGGTGTTTGCATTAAGATGCTGGCAGGCGCAGAAACAGTGAATACTAAATACCTAAAGCAATTCCACATATTTATGATTGTTTGTATCAGATCTTCATGCTTCTTATGTAATAAGGATAAAGCTACACATGGTTTTTTTGAAATATTTTGCAATTTAAAAAACACAGACGCAGCAAGACTAATTAGAAGTTTAAGTGAGGGATGATGGTAACTTGGACCAGAGGATTGGGTATAGTCAAAAATTATGATTCGGGTTATATTTTAAAGTTGGAAGTAGTGGGATTTTCTTATGGACTTTGATTTTGGTTTTTGGACCTACCAAATTTGAAATGCTAGAAAGGAGAAAAGGAATAAAAAACTGAACAATAGAATAATGCCTTAAAATTCTGGGGTTATTTTCAACTGATAAATTTACTTAGCCAAATAACCAATCAAGGACAACTAAGTTTAGGAGAGAGACAGCAGAGAACTGTTGTTTTCACTAAGACTTGGAACCATTTAATTTTATGTAACCATTTTCGTGTATTTTTTAATAACAATTCTTAAGTTGCGCTATTTTTTAAGTGCTGGCCTCCTGTTATTCTTTGAACACCTCGCATAAAATTTCAAAGACTCTCATGGCAATTTATCTCCATAGCCAGCTTAAAAATGTAGGAGGAAAACAAAATTAGCCAACAGTCACACAAAATACCAAAGACCAATTGTTGGGAAAGCATCAGCCTTTCTTTGATGGTTCCTGATTTGTTCACCTTTCAAGAGAATCAACCTCACTTTTTTCAGATTGATTTATGAGACATCACTGTAAGATAATGATAATTTGAGGCAAAATGTAAACAAAAATACAAACACATTTTCCAAATACTCAGGTTAGCACATTTACTGTTTCTGTGAGATTGAAATTCTGTAACATCCATGGCTTAATGGACATGTTTCTTAAAACGTCACCTGTATATGGGATGGGTCATAGCGTCTCCATTTTAAACTAGCACCCCAGATGATTCTGAAGCCTACTCAATGTTGTAAGTCATTGTTTGGATGATTTAGAGTGCTTATTTTCTATCTCTAGGCTATCTAAACGAAGCAAAACAAAAACAAATTATATGAAGTCAACATGTGTAAGATTGTAGAAAGAAATTATAAAGATTAGATTTACCTGTTGCTAGGATATCTAAATGGAGCAAAACAAAAAGCAAATTATAAAGCTAATATGTATGAGATTAGAGAAAGTAAAATTATAAAGATTAGTTCTATGTGTTGCTGATCTATTTGAAGAATTTAAAGACTTTAATTTAAATGTGTAATGCATATGGAAATAATAGCTCAAAGAACTACACTGTAAGCAAAGTTGATTATAGGTGTCCCTTAAGATTTTTTTTAATAGTTAAGACTAAAAACTACAACAAATGACCTGCCTAACCTAGGCATCATGACTGAGGGAAAAGTGGGCTGGCCAGCTGCTGAAAGCATTCAGAAAAATAATGATCTTTGGAGGATTGAACCTTGTGATCAAGAATGTTCCATCTGGGAGAGAGAAAAAAAAATAAATGAGTACCATGAATAGAATTAGAGACTCTAAATCAAAATATAATGCTGATGAAGGGGATGGAAACTCTGGTTCTAAAAATCAGCATGGAGTTATGCTTTTCCTGTGACAAAGGTGAAACTGCATTTGTGACCATTTCTAATTATCTAATTATCTGTTTCTCCCTTTTCTGTTACCCAGGAGACCTCATAAAGACCAGAAAGTGTTTCTGTCATTGTGTTGACATTAGTGAAACCTCTTGTTCTTGGAATAAAAAGAAAAAATCATGTTGTATGGTATTGCAAGTAACTTTGCAGTCAATTATCAAAGTAAATGTGAAACTTTTTCGGAAGACAAATTTTAAATGGTTGCTTCTTCTGTACCCCAGGGCTATGGGACACACTTGAGCCACACCTTAAAGGAATAAAGTGTTCATCATCAGGGAGATGTGATGATGCTACAACTCAAGATAATTAGGAATAACTGATGAACACCTGAAACTAGTAAATTGACTATATTTGAATAAAATTCTTTTAAAAACAAGAGATTTTTCTGGTGCATCTACTAGCTAAAGTCTTTTAGGAAAGAAACCCAGAACGAAACTCCATTTTCAGCCCCTGGTTGTAGCCCCCTTCAAAGATTGAAAGTTTGCCTGCAGGTTGTTTTTTTTCACTGGGAGTCCTCTTTGATAGGTTAATTAGCAAAACTTAAATTCAGATATCCTTCAAGCATTTTATTATGAACTATTTCAAACAAAAGTTGGAACAATTACACATTAAACACCCATTTGCAATCACCTGGATTCTGTCATTAACACTTCATTATCTCTGCTTTGTGACACTTTTATCCATCCATCCATTTATCCATCTTCTATTTGGATGCATGTCCAAGTAAGTTGTAAATGTCAGTCTTCACCCCTAGATCCTTCAGCTTACATATTATTAACTATAATTCAACATTTGTTTACTTTTTTTTTTGGTAAAATTTACATAGTGAAATGCAAATTTTAAGTACAGCATTCTATAGGTTTTGACAAAAGCATATGTTTGTGTGACCCAAACCTCTGTCCGTCCACTCCAGAAAGTTCCCTCATAACCCTTCCCAGTCCCCCCACTCCCAAAGGCAACTGCTCTTCTGGCTTTTTCCTCTTTACGGATTATTTTTGACTGTTCCTAAACTTCATCTGAATAGAATTATACAGGATGTATTCTTTGGTCTGGCTTATTTCACTCAGCAATATTTATTTGAGATCTACTCATTGTCTTGATGGACTGTGGGCTCTTTTAAGAGCGGGATTTGAGCCTGGTGTTAAAGGATCTAGAGTGCTGGTGACTGAGAGTCAAGAGGAAGGCAGATAGATGCTCCAGGCAGAGGAAAAGCCATAAACATCTCATGATTCCAAAATCCAGGACGAGGACTTATCCTTTGAGGTGCCTGTCAATTTGTTCTCTTTCATAACCACATCTAGTTCAGGTCCTTATTTTCTCTCTTTTAGAGTAACCTAAATTGGTACTTTTTCAATCTCTGAGCTCCCTCCCCAACAATCTCATAAACATGGCCACCAAGACAATCTGAACTATACATCTGATTTTGTCATTGTCTCACCTCCTTAATGCTCACTCAGTAAAGGCCAAATTCCGCCTTGGTCTTTAGATACCTCTATAGATGGCAGCCATTAGCCTCTCCAGAGTCTTTAGAGTTTCCGCTCCCTACATGTTTTATATAAGCCACCTGTCAGCTCTTCACAAATCCCCCAATGGACCTAAGCTTTGTTATACATAAGTCCTTTTTATGCAGTTCTCTCTGCCTGTAAGTCCTCGCTCCCTGTATCCTCCAGTCTAAACTATACTTGCCTCAGAGCCCCGCCCAAATCTGAAAAGTTGCCTGTTTCACGAAAGCCTCCTCTGAATCACCCAGCACTGCCCACTCCTGTTATAGCCCCTAAATGCAGTTTGTATGACAGCTGTTATTCTCATCACCTCTCCTTTATCAGGAATGTTTTCAGTTGCAAGTACTGGAAAATCCAATTGAAAGTGTCTTAAACAAGTTAGGATTTGCTGACTCTCCAATTCTCTTGGTTTTTCTGTCAAGGTAGGAAGATGGCTACTACTGCTTCAGAAATTATGTCCATGATCACAGCAGAAAGAAGAGAGAAATGGAGCAATGTCACACACACGTTTTCCTTTCATCGGGAAAGTAAAACGTCCCAAATTCTCCTAGCACTGAAGTCTAATTCTAATTAATGCACATGAGAAGTTAGGATCACTGGCTTAAAATTGATCTATCAGTTGGGGCCAGTATACTCCCCCCATCCTAACAAAATCAGAAAGGCAAGGGAAAAAGGATAGATATGACAATACAATTAACCATGTTTGCTACATCATGCTGTTGGAATGCCAGCTATTTCAAGGCAGAAACTATATCTTATTCACCTTTATCTCCCCTCAATAAGTCTAGCGCTCTCAAAAATTGTGATTAGATAGATAATAAATGAGTAGGACACTGTGGACCAGTTGCAAAACCTGGGGAGGACTCCAGCCATGTGGAGGATAGCAAATATCTCAATGATAGCCACTAGGAACAGAAGTCCAAACACTCCTGCCCACTGCATCTTGGTATCTAAGTTGCCAAGGAAAACAACACTGAGAAGAAACAGTAAGATCAGTTCCAATGGTATGCATGGGCACCCATGGCTAGGGGGTGCCTCTGCAGCTGACATAGAGCAATTAGCCTACAAGCACCCCTCTTGTGTCATAGTAGAAGGACCCCAACATCTCCCCAGTGGAGTCTGAAATACTGAAAGATGGGGCATGCCTGAGGTCACTGATGCACATGCTCAAGCAGGTCAAAGGAGCACACTCTGAGCCTGAAACAGCCAAAAGTGTTCCCACACGGGGCAATAAGCCTGGCACAGGCTGTGTGGGCTCGTTATCCCTTGGTAAAAAAGTGTTTCAGGTCCAAGGTTCATTATGAGTCCAAGCCAGGGTTGAAATACGTGCCTTATGGCTGTTTGGGTTGAAAGGCACATATGAGACTGCCTTTTCTAATATTAGAGAGAGACACAGAAAGAGAAAACAAAATGAGTTAAATAGGATTTTGTGTATCATCTTTGGAATCTCATAACCTGTGTTACATTCTTTAGAAAAAAAATGAGCTTTAATCTTTAGACAATCAATTTATAAATGAACTATTTGCAAAAAAATAAAATAAGCAGGAGATAATTAATACTCAGCTTTTTAATGAAGTGTTCTTCAGCTGGTTTTATTCTATGAAAACTGAGTAGAAACCATGTCTGGTGACTGTGTGTCCTAAGTGAGAACCTAGCAGGCAGAAGCTCTTGGGAAGTAATCAGCTTCCTGTGGTCCCCAGCCACCCTTCATCCACTTTTTTCCAAGGTTATTAGTGACTCTGCTCTCTATAGCTGATAAAATATGTTTAGACCATGTGACACATGAAGGCTCCTAACATATACCAACACAGTATTTGGACTAGGAATGTGGCAGGGGGGTGAGGGAAGCACAGAAATCCTGCAATCTAGAATTGAAATGTCATATTTAATTTCTATCATATATTCAATCTCATAATAAATTCTATGTGGCACCACATTTGGAGGTGATTTGGCATTTTATTATATTCTCCACATTGCTGCCATAAATTACATTCCCAAACAATAGATTGAAACAAATGATGTAAACCTTACCTAGAATACATTAAAAATTAAAAGCAATGCTGTTCACCCACTGCATTGGTTAAAGATTCACTGCCTTAGCAAATAAACTCCAATTCCAATGACTTAACACAAGGGAAGTTTATTTTTTACTAGAATGAAGTCTCACACAGGTCTTTCTGATCCGTGGGCAGCTTTCCAGCTGGTGATTTGGGAGTCCGGGCTCTTTCCCTCTTGTGGCTGCTATCTTCAACAGGGGATTTCCAAGGTTGTTGTCAAAAAAAAAAAAAAAAGGAAAGGACATGGAGACCCCTGTGAGAGTTGGGGGTGCAGGAAGGGGACTATCAGCAGGGAAATGGCATACACCTCTTTCCCCACCTCCCCATTCCACTGACCAAAACTTTGACACGTAACTACACACAAATGCCAGGAGGCAGGGAAATGTAGTCTAGCTGTGGGCCAGAAGGAAAAGGAAACAGGTGTGGTGAACAGCTAGCCAGGCTCTGCCAAACCCATAAAGGGAGAGGGACAGATACCAGGCTTCCAACTTGACTTCTCCTTAGTTTTTTATTTTTGAATCTTTGTTTTGGGATTAAGAGATCTGGGTGGATGGTTTGGAAATGTATCTTGCTTTTAGTGAGGGTCCTTGAGGTGTTTGATACCAGAAGACTAAAAGGAATTGATGCTAACTGTTCTTGAATGGTTGTGAGAAATATAAGCAGAGTTCAAGTCTTATTGGGAAAGGACTCCTTATTTTAGGAAAGTGACTCATTCTTGGGCAAAGAGAGACTAGATCTCTCTTGTAAAGAATGGAACAGGTAATACCATTCTTTGCACATGGAAATAATTTTATTTAAAAAAGACTTTCTTAAACATTAAACATTGGGCTTGGATTTTAGTTCTATATTACCTATATTCACATTGCTTACATCATTGTATTTGGTAAAAAGCATTCTTTTATTGTGGGATATATTCTTATTTAGTTTTTCCATCTAGACCAGGAGGTAAGCCTGTCCCTTCCCAATACGCCATTAGCACACAGACTTCTCCACATTCTGTCCTCAAAACTTACTCCTGGAAGATCTTGTTTCAGGTCATGAGTGGGGAACAGGTCTGAACCCTGTAAGCCCTCAATCGCTGAATGCTCCCTGCTGGTCCTCTCACCACCCAGAGTTCTCCTATGAACATCTCCAGGCTGCCTGACACCCAAACATCTGTCTCACTTCCCACCTCTACAGAACTGTGTAGCATTTGGGTTGAAATTAAGAATGTGGTCCATTCACTTAGTACAAACTCAGAGAGGGGCAGAAAGCAGGATATCCTGATTGAATAGTTCTGAAATTCTATCTTAAGAACTTCAGCTATTACTGAGGTATATAAATGTGATTATATTGGTCAGGGTTTTCCATAGAAACAGGGTGTGTGTGTGTGTGTGTGTGTGTGTGTGTGTGTGTGTGTGTGTGTGTCCTATTGTGTGTACATATATTAAAAAATTTAAAGAATTGACTCATGCAATTGTGAAAGCTGGCAAGTCTGAAATCTGTAGGGCAGACCAGCAGCCTGGAAATTCAGCCAGGAGTTGATGTTGCAATCTTGAGTCAGAATTTCTTTTTCAGAAAACCTGTTTTTGATCTTAAGGCCTTCATCTGATTTGATTAGGCCCACTTGTGTTGTTGAGAGTAATCTCCTCAAGGTCAACTGAGTGTAGGTGTTAACTATACCTATAAAATACCTTTATAGTCACACCTAGATTTGTGTTCCATTAAATCACATACTGAAGCCTGGCAAACAGAGAAAACTAACCAACACAGTAATCAAAGTAATGAAAATGTGATTGTGCTGTTTACCTCCTTGGAGTTATTTCCTTTTCATGTCAGAAAGCTTTATGAAAAAAAAAAAAAGACAACACTTTCATAAGCACTAATGTCAAATTTCTTGGTCCATCAGGATGCTTTTTCTCAAAAAATCTGTGGTTCGGTCTAAGCAGAATATCAAAACGCACTAAAGGTTTTTGACTTATGATTGGATCTTAGTTGTCTCTTCATTCTCCATAGTTCAGTGATTTCTCAAGCTTTGATAAAAATGAAAAGTGAACTCTAACTTCTAAGATTGTCTCCCCTACACCCATGAAATTCCAGTTCCAACAGTATATCTCACTCTTTCTTTTTATCAGTGCCTTCAGGTATTTGCAGCTTCAAAAGACATTCTCTTAAAAAATAAAATCTGAAAATATTCAAAGGACTGGCCTTCAGCTCTGCAAACTTTTCACAATAATGTACATTGAATGTAGTTTGTTTAAAATCTGCTTCTTTTCATAGCTGGTGTCTTGTGAGCAATTTCCGGGAAATGTTGATTATAAGATAAGCTCTTTTCAGCTGGTTTCAAAAGGTGACCCCCAGGTAGGTAATAGTCAAGTAGAGGCATCTATTCAGAGAAATGAGGGGGTGAGCAAACCCCTCTGGGCCCACCATTGTGAACCTACCCATTCAGTGCTTGAAAATTAGCACTGAGTACCCAGCAGGCAAGCTCACTGGAGAGCCTCCTGCCCCCACAGGCAGGTGCATTGGGTGTGATGGGGGAGAGCTTCAGCATTTTGTATTTTAGGTTTTTGACACAAATTCTAAAGCCGGGGAAGAGCGGAGAAAAACAGCCAGGCTTCAGCAGATCCGTCCTTGAGTCACTCTGTTAAGTGGAACTGGGTAATTGTCTTATTGGAGACCTGCAGAAACAGCTTGTGGGAAAGAATGATTTGTACCTGAAATATATTCATTAGCTTGTACATCAAAAGGCTATACGTGAATAAAAACCATGATCTTGGCACTCTTTGCACTCCGCAGTCTTTAGACTTGAAGGGCAGAAGCCCACGTGCACAGGTTACCAGCCCTGCCTGCCTGGTAAGCCTAGGTGGCAGGTGGAGGTGGTGGGAGGGAGCAGCTGGAACTCCCCAGGATTTGAGTCAAAAGAGAGTGGAGAAGGCAGATGCCTTGTACAAATAGGCACTCCAGTAAAGGCCTGTTTGGGATTTCTTGGGACTCTCCTATTGGTCTAGCTTAAATTGAAAGGGGATTTGGTTGGCCTCACTGGTTGTTTCCTCCCACTCATATCACAATTACAGCCTTGTTCATTGTCATTAAAATACATTTAGTATGCACCATTTTTGCACAGCCCACTGCTAAAATCTGCACACACAAAAACTATCCCTAGCCCTGAAATAGTGGAAAGAGCACTGGACACCAAAAGAGAAGGCCTGGATTTCAACCCTGGGTCCACCTGGGAATGTTCAATAAAAAAACTTAGTTGCAAAGAACAAACCCTCACTAGAATCATCTCACGGAGATTGGGTGGAACAGGGTATTGACTGTAAAGATACACACACACATTGAAGTGGAAATGTGAAGCCATCAGGAAGCAGGGAGCTGGGCTGGGTGTCAGTCGTGCTTTCTTTCCTGCTGTGTCTGATTCCTTCTGTGTGCTCCTTATAACTCCAGCCTACCTCGCCCCCAAAACTCTTGTTTGGAATCCCACTACTAACTTCTTTTCCTTGTTTCTTAATTCAAACCCTCAAGCTATAACATGATTGTCCCAGCTCATTTTTTAAAGTCAGACTTTATATGGGCTCTGTAAGGATTGGCTAATTGTGGGACAAGGTCAATCAACTGCCTGGTCCAGATAAGCCTTCATCAGCCTACTTTCTTCTCTCAAAGAAGTGTGACAAGCCAGGCATTCTGAGGCTTGGCTTGTCCAAAACACTTGGGCAGATTATTAGCTTCTCCTAGACCTAATTTCTTTAATTGTATTAAGATGGTGGCACCAGTCCCAGCCCATAGAGTTATTACTATGCATTCAAAAACCATTTATTGAGTTTCTACACAAAGCACTTCTATTGGGTGCTTTCCAGGCACTGCTCAGGAATAGGGAGACAGAAGTGAACGAAACTAATGCATATCTGCCCTCATGAAGTTGGCCGTCCAGGATCAAATGAG
Organism: Cynopterus sphinx; assembly: GCA_030015415.1. Lineage (NCBI taxonomy): Eukaryota > Metazoa > Chordata > Mammalia > Chiroptera > Pteropodidae > Cynopterus > Cynopterus sphinx. The sequence continues at coordinate 44,684,665 of CM057379.1, read as the reverse complement.
ATCGTTTCTGTGGAAACACAGCCCTCACCCTCCTACCTGCAGCCCCACAGTAGACCCCAATGTTAAGATCCCTTCATTCTTTTATTCATCAAGCGTTTCTTGAGCATGTACTATAAATCACTAGAGAACCAAATATAGAGAAGACATGGTTTCTATCTCAAGTGACTCATGACCTATTTTAGAAACAACCATGCAAGCAAATAGTGATGGTGCAAAAGCACAAGTTAGCAGGTAGAATATGAGATACAGAAAAGGAAACCACAGCTTGGCTATACAAGTCAAAGGAAGCTTCCCAGAGGCAGCAACACGTGAGCCAAGACTTAAAGGATGAAGAGGAGTTTCTCATGTTTCAAGCAGTGGAGGGGAAGGATGAGGAAGAGCTATGGATGTTCTAAGCAAAGAAGATAATGTGCAAAGCATAGAAGTTGTACAGATTATGGGGAGTTTCGCGACACAGAAACAAACACTCTAGGATTTATGGAACATACAACTTAAGGAATACAGAAAAAAAAATGAAGCTACAAAGGTACTAGAAGCCAAATTATCACATAGAACCATGAATGTATTTTAAATTTTATCCCATGCTCCATGGGGAATCATTAAAAATTTGGAATAGTGCATTAATCTCAGTAATTCATCTGAATAATCTTCGATTTATTTTTTACAGTGAGAATCCTGGGGGACAGAGCAAGACTGGACTGGAGGAGGGTCATACCAGAGGCAGAGCAGAAGTAAAGAGACAGTTGTAACAGTCTCAAGGAGAGATGATGAGGATCTGAACTGATGAGGCCACAGTAAGTAGGAAAGGAGGTGAGCATCTCCAAAGAGCTTTCTTTAGAAGGTAGAAATGACAGAACTTGGTGATTGTTTTGGAAGTAGGGAAGAAAAAGATGAGAAGATGACTTCTAGCCTGAAAGACTACAGAGGAGAGGGACACTGGCCCCAGAGAGGAAGTTCAGGAAGGAAGGAGGCAAAGAGGCACTAGTTAACTCCTATGTGGACAAGTGGAATTGGAAACATTTTGGCATGTGTGCAGAGATGTTGAGTGGCTCTGCAGCTGGAGTTGCAGGCTTCTCGCTCAACACAGGAAGCTGGGATGAAGGTCTGTGTGTGTAGGCATCAAAACGTGGATGAGACTAGAGGGTCAAGAGAAGGTGCAGTGTGAAAGTGAAAGGATCCGCAGCAGGGAGTGTGGAAGGACACCTCTTTGCAGGAGAGAAACCAGTTAAAGGAGACTCTGTCTTTAGAAGAAAAACCCACCATCCCTAAAACTAGCTGCTCACTCCCATCCTGCCTCTTAAGAGTATGGTCTGGATAGAGACAGAATAAATTATTTCCTGAGAAATTTTAGTGGTGTTTGCCTTAAGTAAGAATTTATGTGGCCCAGGATAAGCTGTAGTTTCAGCCATGGGCACAGCTTCAGGGAAGATGTTCTCTGACAGGTTCAGTAATGGGCTATCTTTCTTATGCTCCATGAGGCTCTGGCCCAATCTAGGACCCACTCCTCTGCCTACTAATATATTAGGTCATCCCCACTGTGGTTACAAGAAACTGAGCTGGAAAACATTGGTTCTAGAGAAGAATTTAAGATGGGGAAAACAACTACCTCTGGGTTAGCTGAAAGGAAAAACGTTAACGAAGCAGAAACTGAAGACTGAAGGAAGCAAGAGAGGTTAAGTGATGGAGATGGAGAATGTCCCTGACGGCTTCAGAGTAGAGATGAAGGGGCGGGCCCTGAACAGGAGGTAGCAAGAAGAAAGGAGTCAGAAGGGTGGTCCAGCTCACTGGGCAGTGGAAGGGAAGGACGTCACATGTTAAAGGTGAGACAGTTCACAGACGGAGCTTAAATCCCTGAGAATATGGAGAGATTGGAACGAGGCTTTCTGATAAAAGGGACCACATACTTATGCACTGTGGGCTCCAGAACAGGTAGCGAGTCAAGATGGACCTGGTGAGGGACCATACACGTATAAAGAACAAGCCAATACATGATTACAATAAAGTGTACATCATATATGTCAAAGTTATGTATTATTTGGAGATGAAAGTTGTCATCTCATATATTCCAGTTTTTCAGTAGAAAAGAGCTCAGGGAAAGCCATCGTATTTCCTTTTATAAATCTAAAACAATTCATAGAGAAGACTAAGAGAAAACACAAGATTTGAGGGTTAGGCAAGAAAAGTACATGGAAAGGAATTGTGGGGGCTCCTAGGAGCTGAAGATGGCTTCTAGCTGACAGCCAGCAAGAAATTGAAACTCTCAACTAAATTCTGTCAACAATCTGAGTGAGCTTTTTTTAAATTTTATTTTATTACTAGTTTCAAGTACACAGTACATTAGTTAAAATGAGTGAGCTTTGGAGCATATCCTTCCCCAGTAGCACCTCAGATGAGAACAGGCCCTTGTGGGACCCTAAGAACAGTATTTAGTTAAGCTATGCTCAGGATCCTGACTCACAAAAACTGTGAGATAATAAATGTGTTGTTTTAAGCTGCTAAGTTTGTAATCAGATTTTTGTGCAGCAATAGAAAACTAAAACAAGGCATGATGGTTAATTTTACATAACACCTTAACTGGGCCATAGGGTGCCCAGATATTTGATGAAACATTATTCTGGATCTTCTTGGATAAGATTAACATTTAAATAGGACTGAGTAAAGCAGATTGCACTCCCTACTGTGGGTGGGCCGCATCCAATTAGTTAAAGGCCTGAATAGAACAAAAAGGCTGACCTTTCCCCAAGTAAGAGAAAATTCTTCCTGCCTGACTACCTTTAAACCTGGACATGAGTTCTTTTTCCTACTTTCATACTCAAACTGAAACATTGGTTCTTCCTGGATCTCAAGCCTGCCTCCCTTTGAATGAGAACATGCCATCAGCTCTCCTGGTTCTCTGGCCCTCAGGATACAAAAGGATATACAGATGTCATTGCAGTATTTTTTTAAGCATTTCTACATGCTTGAAAAATTCAAAATAAAAATTGAGAAAATGTGAAGTCAAGAAGTGTCAAAGAAGGCGCCTATGAAGAGTCACAAAACTTTCTCTCTCCCTTATTCTCAACCTCTCTCCTTTCTCTTTTTCCCTCAGTGAATTTACTTTATTTAACATGAGATTTTATAACTCACAGTGGACACTGTAGTTAAACATAAATAATAATTCTACCCCTCTTTTGTGCAGATTTATGCTCTATAAACATTACACTGAGAAAATATGGCCTTAACCTTTGTTCTGCAAATGTTTCAGAATTTTTTCTACTGCCACATTATAAGATAAATGTCAGTTTAAATGAAGGCTTTTCTATAAAACTCAGCAGCTTCACAGATGGCCTTTAATTCATAGTCATAAAAGATAAAACAACATTTTTTTGGTTGAAAATAATTTCAAAAGCTCTTCTTAAGTCCCCAGAAGTCCTACCTACTCAATGCTGCATGAGGTCAGTTAAATAAACTCAGATACTGTTCTCCAGAAGTTATCAACCAAACTGAGAAAATTACATAAAAGCAAAGTTTTACCTAGAATGAATATAACTGCTTTTTTCAGAAACCTCAGTAATTACACATGGCCAAATAACTGCTTTGCCCCAAGATGCTTTCTCCAATGAGACTCATACAGAAAGTGCATAAGGTTAGCCAGAGGCAAATGACAGAGATATGCCTCAAATTCATTTTCTGAAAAACATGCCTTGAGAAAACCTATAACCACTGAGATATTTTTAAGGAGGTCTGTTACATAGTAGAGCAGAGGTTCTCCACTCTGGCTACCTACACACAGGAATCACCTGGGGAGCTTAAAAAAGTACTGGTGCCAAAGTTCCCATCCCTTCATCCCAGAGAATCTAATTTTGGTCTGGAGTGCAGCCTGAGCACCAGGATTTTTCAATTTCCCTAGTTATTCTAACGTATAACATTAGAATAGTGAATAAATGAACTTTATACATATTCTTAGACTACATTCAGAAACTAATCTGAATCAACTTAAAAGTATTAAACAATGAGGCTCTATGACCTAGGCTGCTTGTGCTATACCAAAATGCACAAACTCAGAGGGAAAAACAAAGGGTCTAAGATGGAGAAAGGATTCACAATGCTGTCAAATAAGAAATAGCGATAGCAACAGGTAATGCTGGGTCTGAAAAGAAAGGCCTGGTAATACTTGAGAGCTGCCTTCACATAACTCAAGGGTACACTCAAGGGCAGAGCTAGGGTCAAGGATGATGGCTAAAGGAAGCTCGATTTTCACATAATATAAGACTTTCTTTAAAAGCAGTGTTGTATGGGATTAGATTGGTTGCTTTGAAATTGTGAATACCTGGTCACTGCAGAAATTCAGACATAGGCTCATCTACCTCTAGGTTGCTTCAGAGCAAGGAAAATAAATGCTATATTAAGCATTTGGGGTTTGTTTGTTTGTTTGTTTGTTTTTGGCTGTCCAATATCTCTTTACTCTTTTCTTAGTAACAGCCTCCTGGTTTTTTTGATGGCCCACTCCTCTCCTGCTCTCAGTTCTGATGGAACTGACTCTTGGTTTACCTCTAGAAGATCCATACCAAACTGGAAAACTGTGGTCTCCCTGCGCAGTGACTGGTTTAAGAAGGAGCAAATAACGCAGTTGAGCCAATCAGAGCCAACAAGATTACACTCTGGAATTTCTGAAGACTCTCTTTCACTAGATTTAAAACTGTGAGAATGTGATATGGAAAAGGAACTCAAAAAATGAAAAGAAGAGAAGGAAATTTCAAAACAATCTTATTAATAACCCCAGAGAGATCAAAGAATATACCTATGTAATGAGAGAATGATACTATAGAAAAAGAATATTTAGATACCAAGAAAGAGATCTTGGATATTAAAATATATGATGCTACTTCTCACACACCAAAATCAGTTTATCAATGTACATTGCCTATGTTCAAGTGTCCTTAGCAGCATACTCCATTCAATGGACTGTTTGATAAACTACCCTTTATTATACTATTAAGCTGCCTGGATTCTGCTAACAATTGTGTATATGAAGTACTTTCTTTTGATATTTTCCATAAACCTCCATTGTTAAAAATTAATTAAAATATGTTAGCAATCACTTATGAAGTTGAAAGATAAATTTAAGGAAATCTAACAAAAAGTAGAACAGAGACAAAGAGATAAAAACAAAGAGAGAAATTATATATATAATTAATCCAAGAGGATTAACCTCCTAAAAATAGAAGACCCAGAAGAACAGAAGAGAGAAAACAGAAACAAATTACCAAAGAAATAATAAAAGAAAAATTCTTAGAATTGAAGAACAAGAGTGTTCATAGTTAAAGGTCTCACCACTGAAAGCACAGCAAAAATAAATTCAATAGACCCATAGTGAGGCACATCATAATTGCCTCTGAAGACAATTCTTACTATCACAGGGCTTGTAAGAAAGTAAAACTCAAAATGTAGCATTAAAGAAGGGCCTTGCCCAGTTCTGAAATGCAAATACTAATAATGCCTTGTTTTCATAAGACAAATTTCAAGAAAGCTTTAAAAAAATCTTAAAAACATTTTTAAAACTTGATATTTTAAGAAATTCTATAGTGACCTCTTTCATAGATATGGTGACCAAGATTTCTGAATGAGGCTAGAAGACAAAGTAGGTGACTCGAGACAGGGAACCAAGAAAAAAGTCTCCCTCTAGGACTCTGTCCAGTGGATGGTGAAGAGCTCCTGCCTAACCCCAGAATACTACATGTGACTAATTTCTCAAGATGACTTACAGCTCCAAAGTTTTCTCAATAAAAGACTGAAAACACAATTTACAAATGCTACCACTGTGTAAAAATATATCTATAATATAGCCAATTATAAAAGTTTACAAAATTAAAATAACAAGTTTTGATAGTATGTTTATATCTATGAACTTTTTATTCACCCATAATTTTTCTTAATATTGTTAGATTAGTTTTGCAGTTAAAACATTAAATCCTTTTTCTTTTTCTTTTAAAATAAATGGTCCCAAGTACAAAATGATAAGTTTAATTCTTTTTGTTTACTTTCATGACATGTTCCAAGATAATTTCCATTTGGTATTAGAAGTAAAATGTTAAGTGATGTTTAAGCTCTTTGAAGTTGAATAGAATAGCATGTAAATGACAGAATATAATTACACATCTCTAAGAATATGGTACAAAATGTACCCAAATCTTACCTCTTCATACTTAGCTGAGAACAGAGTGCTTCTGTGAGATATGAGATTAATAAAATGTCTAAAGAAAAAATAATTTTGAAAGAACCAACTCTTCCTAGTTAGAGCTATCAGAGCTGGAAGAATAATTGCTAAAATTTCATAAAATCTATATTAACCATAATGATTTAGCATCTATACTAATTGTGTCAATGAAATCTACCTTTTAATTTCATTTTATTGTTTTCCAAGACCAAATACTCCATCTAAACTTATAAGACCCCTATAGGCAAATAGCATATCCTATACTTCTCTTAGTTCAAGTTCCCCCTAAAGCAGAACTTAGACAAGTTCTGGGAGCAGGTAATTTATTGGGGATGTGATCCTACCAGGAAAGGAGGAAAAGCTTTTAAAGGATGCATTCTCAAGGTCACTCTTAGGACCTGGAGGCCTGGATGGAATTAGATGTAGTCCAGTGGGATGTGACATGGAACATCAAAAGCATCTGCTATGCTCATATACCCAGAATCTTGCCCTACCCTCAAAAAACTCTCAGTAAAAGCATTGAGTCATTTAATAATCCAAGTGGCCTGTAAGGCTTCCTTCTCCAATTATTTGATATTGTCAAGATTATCTGAGAAGCTGCACATTTTCTTTTACAACTACATTCCAGGATCTCATTTCATCTTGTCAGGTCCATGTGTCTTTGTAGCAAGTAACAGAAACCCTCTCACGTTAGCTTAAACTGAGAGGCACTTATTATGAGGGTATGGGGTTATCTCAAAAGTCCCCAAATGAGCCTCAGGCTGAGTTTGGACTTGGAAATCTGAAGTGGCCCTCTTCTCTGCAGCTGGTTTCTTCTATGCAGTTTTAAGTGAGCCATTATGCTGAGCGGGGCTGACGGTCAGTAAGTAATCCGTTTGGTGCCTGCATTGAGGCGGTGCTGTCAGTGATTCAGAAACATGACCCTAGACTTTAAAGGGTTCATAATTTTGCTAAGAAGGCAAGGCATGTAAAGAAAGTCTGCATGTAAACTAGGACCTCAGGATCGCTCCCATGTTAGCATTATTGGAACTCACAACAGCTCTGTTCCATAGTGGTTGGACGGTCAGCAAAGGCTCCATGAAGGAGGCGAGCTGGGTTTCCAACAAGGTGTAAGATTTAGAAAAGCAGAGAGGAAAAGATGGGGCAGGAAAGAATGTCATGAGGAAGCAAGGGATCAGAGGAAGGAATGTATCCAAGTTCATCTCCAATAAATGACTTGACCAGTGGCAACAGTGACTCCACCCTCACTGTTTAACTGCCTACTGAATGCCAGGCAGAATGGTAAGCCAGAATCTATTTGGATGATGGAAACGTCTTCCTGTTCTTTTCAAACTACATTTCAGGTGTCGACTTGCATGAGATTTTGAAAAATGTCTGCACAGAATATGGCTTTGGTAAACTTCCCGGGTGAACTCTCTTATATAGTCACGAGCATAATCACTCTCAACCAGGATCAGGAAACACTTAAAATTCGAACATAACATAGGGGTTCTAAACAACAGCAACAACAAAAAGGTGGTTTCTGTTCCAAGAAGCCTTGACACATAGGTATTTTTCCACAGAATTTAGAGATTTGAATTTCATTACATTAGTAAGAAGGCCTCATAAGCCATTTAAACATTTTATGGCAATGCTCTGACCTCATGACTTGACTGTGCTACTTCCTTGGCCTCAGTTCTGCAAACTAGGTACCTGTCTGTGCCACTCCCTTCCCCACCCTGCTCTCTTTTCTGCCAAATAACACGACTCTCCAGGAGTGGTATCTGAATATAATCCCCGCTCTTCCACTAATTGGCTGTACTTTCAGGTAAATGATTTAGCTAGCCGAAAACGATTTTCTTATTCGTAAAAGGAGGGGTTTGGATTAGATGGTTTTAAAGGTCTCTTTGAACTCTAAAATATAACTGCCTCTCTATCAAGCCCTTGGAGGCTGTGGCCTGTCCCTGACTAGTCTTTTGTCCACTGAAAGGGTGAGTAGCATTTAAGTGCACTAAACAAACATGTTACAAAACAACGTTCTTAGTATAATGTATGTGTTTTTATGTCAGTTGGACCCTTAAAATTACTATAGTTTTAAAATTAATTATTCCTTGTCTAGAATTGAACTAAGTACAGAATAATACCATGTATCTTATTCTAACATGGAGTATGAAACAGCCAGTGTCTTTTTGCAAATAATTAAACCAACACCAGCTAACTTATACAGAAAAAAAAAAATTTTTTTGGAAGGATACCAGACATCTCAAAGAATTTCAGGAAAACTGGAGAATTAGCCTTGGAAAAAGGAACTCAATGGTGCACAGCACAGTCACAGTCCCACTGGGAGTTCAGTCAGGGTAGGTACTGGCCCTGGCATCATCAGCCCTGGATACCTGGTAACAATACCTGTCTTAATTCCACCCAGCCACTCCAAATGATCTCAGACTGTCTCCAGCCTCATCACTCCCTGAAAATCCAGTCTCGGGAAAGAGCCTCTGATTGGCTTAGCTTTGGTCAAATGTTCACAGGCAGGTCTAAGGAGTCTGGAGGGGGCTTATCTGCTCCTCTCCATCTTCCAGAGTGGGAAGCCAGATCCTGCCCTTTTCTCATCCTGGATTTGCCAAAATAGAAAGGGTGTTTGGATGCTGGACAACCAAAAATGACAACTGTTTGATACACAATTTTCTGACTTGAGACTGCAAATTTAATATATCCTGGAGACATGTGTAAGAGGTTAATCATGTTACATGTGCTCAATTATACCAGCCTTATTTCATCTCTTCATTGATTTACGTGAACCAGTAGTTGGTCCAGTTAATGAAACATATTCATCAGCATACTGACTAAATTACTGAGCTGGCTTTCCATATTTACCTGGCTCTTCTGCATGACAAAATGAGTATTTGGAAAGAATAATGAATCATCGGAAGGCAAAAACACATCTCTTCATTCTGAACACAGGCAATCATTGATTTTTAAAGTAAAAGTAATATCTGGTACTTAGTCCTGGCCTAAAGTTCTTCTCAGAACTTACATTAATTACCCTAAGATGCTGCATTTTCCTGGCTTTATAGATCAGCTGGGATGTCTGAGTTACATGGAGTCTAGGTGACAGATGTCAGAGGAGACACTAAAACTGTCCTCTCAAGCTTTTTCCAGAATAAACCCACTAAGCCTCAGAAATAATTCTTCAATCTTGAAAACAAACGTGGCAAGAAGGCTCCCACAGATTGCTGCCATTGGGTGGAACCCCTCCCAAAGCCAAGGTGATACAAGTGAATTTTGTCAAGGAGTTCAAATATCAAGGCAGTCTTCCAGAATAAACAATAAGTTCACAGAGGGAAATCTGTCTGAGGAGCTGCAGGGGTATCAGCATGTGAGAAGCCTTTGTTTATGTTTGTTTGTTTTTAAGATAGTCAGGGGCCAACCAAAGAAAACCTCCCTAAAGAGAAATAAGTAGTCAGCAACCCAGAGTTTGCCATCCAAGAACTCAAAACTCCTCCCTGCACTGGTCCACCAGTAGCTCTGACTTCCAGACCCACAGGAGAAGTGGGTCTTGCCAACTGCTTCAGGATAGAAGTTAGCTTCTCTCCATGTAAAAGTCTTCCTACTTTTCACTGATGTAATACCTACTTGTCCTTTAGGTCTCACCGAAAATATGAGGCTTCGTCTTCTGAGAAGCCTTCCCTAGACAAGCTAATGTATCCTCACTGGTCTTTGAGCACCTTCTAACTTCTCAATCAAAGCAATGATCATACTTTATGTTACAGGTTGTTTAATTTTTTCACACATTTGAATTAGCAACACAAGGGTAGAGACTGAATTGATCTTGCTCATCATCCTATCTCCAGAGAGCCTCCTCCCGCCTGCACATCACAGGTACCTACTTATCTGATGTACTTTAAGTACCTTTCTTGAATGTTCTTAAGGGTGGCAAGAATTTAATACTTCTGGTTTATAGTACATAGGACTGTTGCCCAGAAGTCTTCAAAAATAATAAATAGTGTAAAAAACAAACAAAACAGTGAAATAGTAGTGCAATTACAGATTTGGTAGAGAGTGAAAACAAATATTTCCATTCAAAAATCCTTAGCCTACAGAGTACGGGTCAGCAAACTTTTTCTACAAAGCATCAGTAAATATTTTAGGTTTCGGGACCCATATGGTCACTGTTGGAAGTACTCAGCCCACTGTGGGAGTGGGGAAGCTGCAACATGGACGCACAATATGTAGATATAGGTAAAACTTTATGAACACTAAAATTTAAATTTCATATCATTTTCTGATGTCATGAACTATTCTTTTGATTGTTTTCAACCATTTAACAATGTAAAAGTGTTCTTAGCTCATGGGCTTGGTCTAAACAAGTAACAGCTGACTCGGCCAACAGGCTGTAGTTTACCAACCTCTGTCAGAGACATTTTGACAGAGAAGAATCTCCAGCCCCTCTACCCATTCAGTGAAATACCTATTCATAAGCACCTACTGTGTGCCCAGCACTGGGCCAGAAGCTTCCATGAGACAAAAATAGTTTAAAACCTGCTTTCTGTCTCCAAAGCCACTCAACATGGACCCAAATAATGATGACATCCGTCTGACAGTGTTAAGTGTCCTAGAGAATCCACAAACTGTGGCTGCAACCTTTGTTTGAGGGGGAAAGCACTTCACGACAAAGTGGCATCTGAGAGGTGGGTCATGGGCCACACACCCAGAAACAAGCAGCACTCAGTCTGGCTGGGGCCCCAGATGAATCCCACATGGAATGCCAGGCATCAGGTTGTGCAAAAGACCCTCAGGGGCCAGCAAAAAGCTTAGTCTGGCGGGCAGCCAAGAACCAATATGGATAATTAAACTGGTACTAACAATATATTCGTTTTTGAATGTTCTAACTTTCAAACCATTAAAAAGTGGCTTCTGAAGCTATTTGAATCCCTTTTCATTACTAGTTTACCAAATATTTTACCTAACAAACTCTTCTGAGAAAAATGCATTGAAATCAAGGAAACCTAGGAGGAGAAAATGCCATCGGTGTATTTTAGAAAAGGTTAGTGTTTTCCCAGGCCAGAGTTTATAAAAGGAGTTACTGGATAGTAAAAGAAAATATAAAGCAAGAATAAAATAACAATTTCAAGTACTTCTTAGATTTTCTGAAAATTCTGAACTATCTATCCCACAATGTCCTCCAACAACAAATAATAACCCCCCGAGGAGATTCCTGAGGAGAAAATTACTCAATATTAAACTGCCTCTTTCCTTTTGGCTTTGAAATGGGAGTCTTGTTAGAAATGATGAATAGGAAATAATAAATCACCCTTTCATATCAAGATAAAATATAGGAGGCAGAAAAAATCAACTCAAGTTACAGGGATGGAAACTAAATTTTCCTTCCGTTGGTTATAAAATATCACATTGTTCATCCAACCAAAAATTCAGGACGAGTCTCTTGAAGTGCCTCCTATTAAAAGCTACCATCTTGAGACACAAGATGCTCAGGAATGGAAGTGACATTAATCTGCATGCAGTGATCACCTCCCTCATGCTGATGCACTGTCTGATGGGAGATAAGGAGTCCAATTGCTAGTGCCCAGATGAGGGGGCTGTCAGCAGTCAGGCTGGGCACTGCAGCTCTCCTTCCTTTTAGGAATCCACCTGGTGCTTTTTCCAGCCTGCTTTACTTTCTCCTGGTCATAGGATAAATGGATAAAGGACTCAAGTGCAGGTTGAGCAGCAACCAGTGACAAATTTGCACAAATTATAGAGGTGCGATATTGACATTTCTATTTATCTTAATTTTTTGAATATTACATATATATGGTTCAAATGTCAATAATTATAAATAGATATTTAATAAAAACCAAACTCCCTCCCACCACTCTCCCCCACCTCTCAACCTCTCAGTTCCTCTCTCAATAGATGGCCTATGTTATCATAATTTCCTAAATACAGATGATGTATATATTGAGTCTTTTGACCCATTTTGTGACCCAGGAGATAAAAACTGAGATGGTTAAACTGGAAGTGAGAAGGACCCAGCTGCACCAGCCCTAGAAAACACACACACACACACACAAACACACACAATTATTTTCCTCCTCAAAGCTATCTTCACACTGATACTTAAATTTAGTTCCTGGCCCTGACTTCCCCAAACCCCACAGGTTAAATATCTCATTTTAGGGGTACCCTATTGGCCTCTCCTACATTAGGCCTCATATCCTCTTCTCAGAGTCCAAGACTCATTCTTTCTGCATCAGGCCCCAAGGACAACTCTATCTCCAGTGAAGTCATCCTTTCTGATCATAATTCAGAGCAGTTTAGCTCCTTACAGTCTTGAATTTCTGGATTCCAGAATCAGTTTTTGGAACTACCCACTTAGGTTCTGAGGAAGCATTCCTGAAACTGGATAACCCCTGCGGTTATATTCGCTAAGCCATCTACCGAAAAAATCCAAGAAAAGAATCAGAGACATCTTCTCAATTTTGGAAAATCTCATCCTTTTCATAATGTCACAGAAACCAGAGGGACCACTGAAATGGGGCTCTCAACTCTAAAGAACTCAATCTCCAATTCAAAAGAGACATTAAATATTCACCTACTCAGATACAGAGCAGATACAGAGGCCCAGCTCCTATCCCAGGAAAGAGAAGTTTTAGCCTAAGGGTTGTGGCATAAAGACCAATGGCTGGGCATAAAACATATGTCAATGATTATCATGAAGCTATTCTTTTAGGACAACTTTTCTTTCCTCCTATCAGGTAGGGCATGGTGTGGGGTACACATCTGTGGACAGTGGTGATTTTGGGGAGACTGGGCACATTCAAGTTCAAGGCTCATAGATTTCAAGTGTTGACTCTGAAATGGAGGTGTTAGCCCTCATTTCCAATCTTTCTAGCACAACAGAAACATTTTTTTTCCTTCCCAGAACAGAAAAGCAATCTTCTCCCAAAGATGAGTCATAAAACTGTTGACAGTTTAGAAATAGCAGACCATTCCCACTCTAAACTGTTCTGGTTAAGAAAATGTTGGGGACAGGCTCAGCCAAAAGGCTTCCCCTTACTAGGACAGCATGGAGAAAGAGGGAGACATGAAGAAACGAGTGTAAAGGAATCAGAGGGAAGAAAACTATGAAGATAGGAAGCAAAGCAGCTCTGTTTTGCTCAACGTGACAAGAGGCTTAGTGGTTCATATTTTCCTATAGCCTTTCCTGTCCTAAAGAGAACCCACTTTAAAATATAATATTCATTGTACTTGAATCTTTTCTTAAATGAAAAAGGCCTTGAAAAATGTATTTGCATCTCAAGAGCTGAAACTAAATATTTTCCTGTATTGATGAGAAGATCAGAGCCATGGACAGTCAAGGCAAGGAGGAGAGAACTCTGCTCTGTGGCCAGGCAATCCCCCACCACCATTCTCTATATGAAAGTTCTTGCCCTAAACATGTTGTGGTGCCAGGATGGTGGTGGCCAGAGGTGACTAGCAAAGTCACCAGCTTCCTTCTTCTGTCTACCAGCCCTGCCACAGCACCCAGGTCAACAGCATCCATCTTCTATCTCTCAGAGTGTCATTGTCTTTTTTTTTTCCATACAGTCCCTCTCCATCCATCCAACTCGTTCCAACATCCTGCTGATAAGTATAGTAGATTGAATAATGGCCATGCAAAGAGTTTCATGCCATATCCCTGGTATCTATGAATATATTATCTTGCACAGTAAAATAAACTTTCAGTTGTGACTAAACTAAGTGTCTTGAGTTGGGAGATCATTTTGGATTATCTGAGTAGGCCCACTATAGTCATGAAGGTCATTATAAGAGTGAGGCAGGAGGGTCAGAGGGAGAGAAAGACATGTGACAACAGAAGCAGAGTTGAGAGAGAAAATGAGACTTGAAGATGGAGTAAGGGGCCAGCAGCCAAAGAATGCAAGCAGCATTCAGAAACTGGAAAAGGCGAGGAAAGGGATTATACCTTGGAGGCTCCAGAAGAAACATAGCCTCACCAACACTTTAACTTTAGTCATATAAAAGCCAATTTGGACATCTGACCTCCAGAACTGTAAGAATACATTTGTCTTTATAAGCCACTAGGTTTTTGGTGTTTTGTTACAATAGAAAACTAATGAAATGTAAGTAAAACTTCAATCATCTACTTTGAAAAACTGGCAATATTTACAGAAGCTGGACATGTGCCTGCTTCATGATTCACAATTCCACTCCTAGGTATTTACCTGACGAAAATATGTGTATATGTTCATGAAAGACATTTACTATAAAGTCTCTAACAGCATTATTTGCAATGTCCCAAACCTCAGAATTACTAAATATCTGTTAGTAGTAACACAAATAAATTGTGGAATACTATACAGCAAAAATATAAACCAACAATGACCATAGTTGGTAGGCATCTCTTAAACATATTCTAGTGAAAAAAAGCCAGACAACAGTATATTCTGTATGATTCAATGAAGTAGAAATGTAAGCAAAAGAAACCCATGCTTATTGAAGTCACTACTCTGCCTTACCTCCAAAGGAAAGATATGAGGGACTATTCTGGGGAGCTGGTACTGTTCTGTCTCTTGATCTTAATGATGCTTCAGTTTGTGCAAAATCATTGAAATTGTAAAATGTGCACCTTTCAATATGTACTATATATTAAGAGAAACTTAAAAAAAAAATAGAGGAAAGAACTGTGCCTTCATGCATTGCTGCCCAGGCCCTCCCTGGGAACTCCAATCTCCCCCAACAAACCGGTGTGGGCACAGAGCGCAGATCCAGGATTCCATCTCCCTAGAGTCCAGCTTTGAGTTAAAATGTCCTGTGAACTAGTTTTGCATATATTCACTAAAGAACATATTTCAGTCGGTTATTTTCCTAAATAAAGGAAGCCTGCCCATATTTAAGTCTACCTTCCCCTGGTGAGAACTCAAAGCAACAAACTAATTTTGATTGCCATTATTTGAACAAAAACAAAAAGGTGGTCATGGTATTTTCTCCACCAGATGATCTCTGATAAGTGGAGTTAATTTTGTCTCTTTTTTATGCCTCGGTGAAGGTTAACACATGAAATACACTTCGTGAAATTTTGTTAAAGTGTTATAGTAATGTATTAATAATAATGTAATAAAGTTATAAACTTATAAAACCAAGAACGGTTGCTCCCACCAACATCCAAATGTGGAGCGAGGCTCTGGCTTTACCCATAGGGGGTCCAGGGGGACGAGGAGGAAGAGGAACCGTGGGGGACAGACACACGGATCAGCCCGATGGATATGAGCTGGTGGAGACGCAGATTCGAACAGGGGGAACCACCGGCCAGAATGGAGGGGATTTAGAGTGACCGTCCCCCCGCGGTGGAGAAGACCCTGCGGTCCCTGCCCTGGACCATCTCCCCAGTCAAAGCGCGCGGAACGGGTTGGAGTGCGGAGGGGGTTACTTGTGGGGGACGAAGCATGGGAAGCCAGACTTCAGCGCAGCTTGGGAGGCCGGACTTTGGCCCTGAGGCGGGAGCGGACTTGGGCCCCGCCGCCCCCACCTGCAGCGCAGCCCCGAGCCCGCGCGTCACCCGGGCGCCCGGCGAGGTGCGCGCCTCCCGGCCCCCGCTCCGCCGCCCGCCTCTCTCAGACGAGCAGGGGCGGGGACAGAGTGGCACCTACCCGGATCTGCGACTCCAGCGGCCGAAGACCTCCATCCAGCCCAGACGGCGCCCTAGGGCCACTGACGTGGGGGGTCCGCGCCGAGCCGGGGACGCGGGAGGAGCCGCCGCCGACTCGACAGCGCGTCCCAGGTCAGCGTGCGGCGCGGTCCCCGCAGGCTGCACTTGGGGAAACTTTGGTTTGTCGTGCCGGCTGCGGGGGAGAAGGCACCCAGGGCTCAGCGCGGGGCCCCGCGGCCTCCGCGCACCGCGCCTGGTCTCTCCAGGCCCGGGGAGCCCGCACGCCCCGCGGCCCCTGACACTGCAGTGCCCCGAGCGGCGAACGAGACCTGGTGGCCGCCGAGGGACCCCGGGCTGCAGGGGCCTGTCCAGGGGCCGTGGCCCGCCATCCCGGGCTTTGCGGCGGCTCAGGCTTGGCCCCCGCAGGGAGGCGGGTTTCGCCTCCTTCTCCGCCTCGCGGCGCCGGGGGCTGCATGAGGACGCCCGCAGCCGCGGGCTGTCTGCAAGGATCCCGGCACGGACCACGCGGGCGCGGGGCGTCGCGCGCGCGGGAGCGCGCGGGTCGGAGGGTCCGACTTGGGCGCGTCTCTGCAGGTGCCTCGGGTGGCAGGGCTGTGGGAGGTGCAGGCTGAGCATGGAGGGCGGGCTGAGGGCTGCGGAGCAATGTGCAGCCACTGGGTCGACAAATGGGAGCCACGCAGGGGCAGACAGCCGGGGCTTGGCGCCTCTCGGGCGCGCACACCTTTAGCACCTGAACCCCAAAGAGCCGGAGTCCAGACATGCGCCTGCCCCAGGATGGGGCCATGGCTGCTCCCCTCGGGCGTGTCATTTCCCAAGAGAGGGCCGCGTCCTCCAAGCGAGTTGCGAGGAGGCTGCTCCGCAGCGGCGCTGGGGCCGAACCCCTTTTTGTGGATGGCGATTGTGTCGCCCGCCGGCTTGGCTCGGAGACGAGGCTACGAAACGCGCACCCCGCCCCCACCGGTGCCCCGGCGCTGTCGTCCCAGTCACCTTCCTTTGCCCTTCTCCGACAGCACCTCGGGCTCGCTCTCTCTTGTGCTCGGGAAAAACTGGGAGAACAAGCACGGTGCCCAGAGCCGGCGGGGAACTGTGGGGACACTACCAAATCCTCAGCATCTTGAAAAATCCATCACCTTGGCTCCCTGAGACTTGGAGGCACAGGTTTGCGTTTCTGTGTGTGTCTGTTCGGGGGCGGGGACGGGGGTCTGCTGAGAGAGGTGGGGGTGTGGCTGCCCCAGAGCCCAGCAGGCTCAGAGGCCTGGGGTCCAGCGGAAGTAACTAGGAGAAGACGCCAGCCCTTTGGGGGTATGTGTGGGAAATACAGCAAACCTTACGAGCTACTCCTCTCCCTGGGCAGTTTCTAAATATTTCTTACAAGCCGGTGCCAGGGAAGAACACTTTTCCTGACAAGTCATTATATTTCCTGGGACTATCTTCCGTCCGTCTTTTGCCCTGGCCATGCCCGTTTCCTTGCATGGAGATGAGACAGATTTTGCTGGTGGCTGGCAGGATTGCCTCATTCTAAGTGCAGCCAGCCTTTGCATCCTGGCCTTGGGCTGCCCTCTGGGACTCTGGCTTTTTGCAGCTCTCTATGGGAAGGGCAGGACAGCACACCTCCAGTCCCTGGTCCTTGGTAACTCAAGGGAGTGCTCTCCTGTGGGTCAGTGGGCTCCTTCTGTGGCAGCCATCTCTGCCCAACTCTCCCCACCCCAGGGGACTTGAGCATCAGAAGTGATAACAGAGACAACCTGGTGCGAGCCTTAGGCAGGGATTGATAGCAAATAGGAAATGGGTCTGGAATGAGGAATGAAGAGTTTGCCACAAATTTTCTCCAAGTGTGCATAGGAAGCCCCCCTATTGAATATCTGCAAGTGGAGCCTGGAGTCTTATTTTTAACAAACTCTTCATGTGATTCTTATGCCTACAGAAGGAAGAGAGCCCATTGGTATAGAGAGACCTTGGCCTCACGTTGTTCAGCTCCAGTCAGCCTAGAGGATTCTCATTTAGTGATGCATGTTTAGAAATTAATTTATTAAATTAAGTGGCAAATTAAGTAGGATCCTTTAAATCTTCACAATCATGTACTGTAAAGTAGACTTTATCCCTACTTTGTAGATGAGGAAACTGAGGCTCAAAGGAACAGCTTCCCAAGGGTTGGTAACCCAGGTCTCTGACAGAGAGCCTGCTGCCTCCTCTGAGCACTTTGTCCCCTTGTGGGCAGCGCAGAGGCAGAGACTGGAGCAAGGATGAGGGTCTGAATCTAGAGCTTGAAACCCATTTGTTAATTTCTATCCCGTCGCTGCCCTGCCCTGCCAGGGCCAGACAACTGACTTTATAGGAAGGAGTAAGGATCCCATTTGAAGATGGAGTAAGAGGCTCAAAGGAAAATAACATTTCTCTCAGAGTGAAAGAAAAACTGGAGGTGGCACAGGGTGAAAAAGCTACAGGAAAAGCCAAGCCTATCATCTCCAAGATGGCTTTTAAAGTTCCTCAGCCTATGTAGCAGAGTTAAGATACCACAAGAATCAGGTTCTCAAAACAGGTACCCCACTTTATGGGAAGCTGGTCATCTGAGACACAAGAAGACATAAGATAAAGGGCACAGGAACATCTAAATGAGCCCTCGTGAGCTGGTAAGTAAAAGGGTTCCCACAACTTGCCTTTCTCAACTTCCTCATATGCACAGAATAGGGGCCAGACCCACTGAGGGAGGGACTCTTCTAATGCCAGTGGTGCTTATGAAGCAGGCTGTATCCTGCAGACACACACAGGGTTGCCATGCATAGGATCCATGCCAGACGCTTTTACAGGCTTATTATAATCAGTAAAATATGATTAACTGAAAAAACACAGTAAGGATGTCTTAACAAGCAGTGAGAAAACTAGAGTCCAAACGGGAGAGATATGTACAACAAATTATCAGTATTTATGTAACTGAATAGCTTTGATTTCCTTCATAGGAACTGACAGCTGGCTGACAGAAAACTAATCCAGAGAGAGAAAAGACTTATGTGGAGCATGAAATTTTGAATAATGTTTTCAGGTAACTTTCTATTTCCATTTAGAGTGGGTGTCTGAAGGGGCAAATGTAGTTATGATTTGAATTGCTTTATTTATCAACAGATATTTTTTAATAGGGCTCATAATTCTAAGATCCAGTGCTTTTAACTTCTTTTTTCTGGCTTCCAGTCTCCTGGTAGTACAGCAAGAGCTGGGAGGTCCACCATCAGCATGTAGACTCTCATTGTATCCTCATTTTCAGTAAACAGTCTCCAAGTTGGAAGCCTTTCTCATCAATCTATTCAGAGAATAGATCTTTGTTTTCTTGCTGAAAGAGTGTTATCTGCTACTTGGGGTGGAGTAAAGTGCCTGGGGGTCCAGTTGTTCTGTCCACAGATTTTAAGCCATCCTCTCATTTTCAGCTCTGGGCCTCATTGCTACTTGCTGTGTCACTTGGGGCCTCTACATCCCAAACTTCACAGATCTTGCGGGTAAGTTGGCTCCCTTATCTTCTCCCTGGTGCTTTCTGTTTGCAGCCTCTGCTACACTAGGGCAGTTTACCATGTCACCATCCCCCCTCTGTTTCCCACGGTTGTTTAAAATTGTTCATCTGATGATATCTTCTCTAATTCTCTTTGTTCTTTAGAGTATATACCTTTTTATTTTTTAAATAACTAAATTGTAATTTTAGTGGAGTCTTAGGAGTAGAGAGAGGAACCAAAAGAGTATAGTAAACATGTCATGATGAATTGCAAGTGATATTAAAGATGTTCTAATTTTAAAATAAAAACAATTTATCCAGCTGTTTAATAATTAATATCTTATAATAATGTTGAAATTATTGTACTTAGAAATTATAAGGAAAATGCTTGTAAAGGATGTCTTCATAATTCACTTAGTAGATTCCACTTATGTTTATAAAATATTTGCAGATTCTAAAAAATACATTTTAAATATTTTATCTGTTATTTAAATAAGCTGTTAATTAGAGACATGATTGAAATAAAAGAAGGTTAAATTCTGAGATAAATTTTTTTAAAAGAAGAATGCAGTGAGTAGGAAAGCACAGAAAGTCTTTTTTCTAGTGATTCTATCACCACACCCCCAGGGGATGAATGTTATATGATTGCCATTCCAAAGATGAGGAATCCAAGACTCTAAGAGACTGAGAGACTTGAGCAGGGCTTTCAGCTAGTAAGTAGGGGTAGTCAGGATGGAAATATGAATCTTACCTCGAACTTTCTCCAGTTGAACCGTTTTCTACTCAGAAGGTATACCTGAACTTGGGGATCATTTTAAGCTAGATTATAACAGAGGTCTGCCTGAATGTGAAGACAGTATCAGCACTGGGTGCTCAATGAGAATGTGTCACAGGAGGAGACGGGGCTAGGACATTTCTAAACTAGGATAATTGTAGGCAAGAGAAGTGGTCTTACCAGAGCTAGGACTTACCTCTACGAAGAGTCAGTAAGTCAAACTTGAGTGTCAGCCTTTTTGATGTACAAATGGCTGAAGCAAGATAAAAACCAAAAATAAACAAACAAACAAACAAAAAAAAAACTGAAAGAGGATGAGGGCCTAAAGACAAGGGGATTAATTACAAATGAGACATTAGGAAACCAAACATGTATATATGTGGAAAATAAAGTATGTGACAATTTTTTCTCCGAAAAATTTAATGTTTAAACAATTTCAAAATTGCTCTACAATTTAAAAAGTAAGCAATCCAATGGGCTTTATAACCAACAAAGAGTAAGCCTCATGGATTTGTTTTTGCTAGACAGTCCTCCTCAGGAGAAGGGCTCTGCCTACATCCACATGGTTTGCTGGCTGCCATTAGCTAGTGGTACCAGTGCCCAGCTTCTCTGGGGCCTAGGAGCCCACAGCACCCTCCTTTTTTCACAGGCCTGTGGTGTAGCACCGCTCCCCTCAGGCATTCCAGCTGGCAGTACATTGCCAGGACCCTTCTTCTCCCCGAATCTCCTGAAGCCAACCTTCGTGAGAAAGTTATGGCAGAAAATAGTCCGGTTTAGTGTTGTGGAGAAAGGCTTTGACATGAAGTTAGGTGAAAAGGTTTGAAAGTCTTCCCAAAAGTTTCTTATAAGATTATTTTTAAAAATAAAGAACAAATTATAGATTAGAATGTGATCTAGACACACACAAAAAAAGAACTTTTTTTTTTTTAAAGAAGATTGGCCCAAACATTAGAAACTATCTGAGAGTATAATATTGAAATGTGGTATCTGACAACTTGTTCTCATTTTAATATGTTTCTTAAATGCTACTTTTGGTCAAAGGTGTTTTTATGTAATTGATACTATATCTTCTGCTTGAATTATAGTTACTAAATGGTTTCTATATTTGATACTATATATCAGCTCATTTCTCTAAATCTCTTTATTAAATCCATTTGTATATGAAAAATGCTAAAAGGTTTCTTTTGCATCATTGTCTCATGTGAGCTCATTTCAGATGCTTTGCATTCAGAATAGACCTCTGTTGGGACCCAAGCTGTCAACCAATCCTAAAATTCCTAAGTTCCTGAGTTGCAGGTATGTCTGGTTCTAGAACAGCTTTTATAGGACATTGCACAGGGGACATAAAATCACGGCATTAACTTTCATTGTACTTATGTATGTGTATATAGAGTAGTTGTTCTTTGTTTAGGATTGTGTATGATACTAACATGGAAATGAGTAAGGATGTCCTATTATAATACCACAAAAACTGAATTATGTTGTAAAAAGTAAGATAAATTTTAATTATATCCTATAGAAACATTATGTTCTTGTATACACGTTCTATTTTACAATAAATAGGTAAGAGTAGTATCATAATAAAAAAGAATGTAAAATACCATTTAAAAATTGATAATAAAAGACATTCATATACATGCCACCCTAGGTGAGAAACATCATGTGAACCTGTGTGTTTCTCCCAAATTGTGTTGTTCCTTTTACCCCCACCAAGAGATAACTTTCTCTTGATTTTTATGTTAATCATTCCCTTTGCTTTTTTCTCTTCAGTTTCCCATTTGTATATGATTCTCAAGTAAATTAATTATTTTTTAAAAACTGGTTGCCAAACACAAAATTAGATAAAGAAAGGTCAACATTATAATATATGATGAAAGCTCTCAAGAGCGGTAAAGCTAAATAGTCTCTGGATCTCAGTTCACCTCAGTGTCGCTGAGTGTTTACAAGAGCTCCTTCTGGGCAAGGTCATGACTGAGTCCTGGGAAACGGTGGGCTCACCATTCAGGGCTGCTGGCAGGGCTGTAGTGTAGACCAGGTACAGGATATGCAAAGGGAATGGGTGTTCATTGTTTTTCCTGCAAAGCTCATCATGACTTACACTCAGGTCTCAAAGCTGATCAAAGCAGAACAGCTGAGCAGGGCTGAAATAGGTTCATTGGCTGCCCCAGGAAGCAGGGCATGGAAGACAGAGCAGAGACATGGTTGGTACAAAGAAAGAATAATAAAGAACTGAAGACAGGCTCACCTGAGCTTTTGGTCCACTGTGCACATCCATTATCTGGGCATCTCTTCTCACCATCTTCCTGGGGACTTTCAATGCCTCTCCTCGCTAATGATCTCCAGCCTCTGGTATCTCATTTCGACTTTCTTGTTCTACCATTTCACCTTAGTAGATTATAACCTCCAGTAGATTCTTGAGAGTATATTCCAATTCTTGACTAATGTTTTGGCTACATGTAGAATTGTAAGCTGAGGGTCATTTTTCCTTCAGATTGAAAAAACAACAACATTCCTCCATTGTCTTTCATTGTTGTTACATTTGAATCAATTCTAATATTTGATCCTTTAGGATATGACTTATTCACCCCATTCTTCACCTTTCACACCCAAGTTTGTGGAATCTTCTCTGTTCTCAGTGTTTTGAAAATTTATAACCACATGCCATGGTTGTGGTCTATTTTCATTCATTATGCTATATTCTAACTGGGCCCTTTCAATTTGGTAACTTGTGTCTCTCAGGTCTAGATCTCATTTTCTTGATCTCATTGACCATTGCCTCTTCTGCTCTCCTCTTCTCCCCACCCCCATTATTTCCTCTTGCTGGAACTTCTGTTATTATATCTATTTGAGGATAATGAACTTGTGCAGTTTTCATTTTCCTGACTTATATCTGTTTCCTTCAAGGTGCATTTTTCCCCTATCTGTTCTGGTTTCTATATTTTTAATGCAAGAGGCTTTTTTTGTCTTTGTTTTAACTGTCTGCTCATGATTAAAAGGGCTTGGATTAAAAAGCTGATGAGGAGCCTCGAGAATATGATGAGCTTTGTCACCTTTGAGCCTAACTGGAGGATGATCTGAATGACATGTCGGGGAAACCCTGTAGTCAGTACTCTAACATATCTCCTCTTAGGCAGATTAGATTTTGCAGAGTAGAGTATAGCAATTTTTGCTGAAGGGTAAAGGTATGGCTGCCAGCGTTCCTGGAGCCAAGTTCATGAGTGCCTTCCTTCAGTGGTCAGTAAATATATAATCACTTATCCCCCTGTTTTCTTGTCCTCAAACATGCCCAGTGTCTCTCAGTCCAGAGTCTATTTCACATTCCTGGGGAATTAACCTCTGGTCATCTCCTCTAGAGAGCACGAGACAGTTTCCTTGTTTCTCAGTGGCTTAGAGTGGAGAAATAACCTGAGGCAGTACTTCTCAAACTTTAAGGAGTATACAAATCACCTGGGGACCTAATTTCAACGTAGGCTCTGATTCAGCAGGTCTGGGTGGAGCCTGAGATGCTGCATATCTAAAAAGCTTCAGGTAATGCTGCTTCTGCAGGTCCAAAATAGGTTCACACTTGGAGTAGCAAGAACCTGTGGATCTGTTTCTCTAATAGCTTTTCACCTAGTTCTTATTTCACCTAGTTCTGTACTCTCCACACCCGAGTTCTAGAGCTTCCTGCTGCCTTTTTCAAGGATTCTGCAGTGTACATGAGCCTAATTCACAGCTTTACACCAATGACTTTAGGCACAGCCTCATCAGGTTGGCTGAGTCAGTTTCCACTGCCCCCTCTGCTTTGTGGCTTCTAAAATGTTGCTGTCGGTCTCTCTCCTTTTTTTTCCTATCCTTGTGAATTTATGTCTTTAAAAAAATATCATTAGTTTCAGGGGCTTTCAGGAAGCGGCAAAATTAGACATTTATGTTCTGCCATATTTACCCTAACAATAACCACCTGCTAAAATATTTTCCTAAAGTTTCGTTATATCAGCATAAATAGAGCCTGACTTATGAGAAATAACTGTGCTATTTTAAGCCTCTAGTTCTTTGCACTAGAAGTATTCTCCTCTTTTTTCCTTTATCTGCCTATGAAACTCTTACACAGTCTTCAAGACCCAGCGCTAATGGCTGGCCTCTGTGAAGCCCCCTTGAATCCCCAAGCACTAAAGCCTGTGTGTTCTCATGACTCTAACTCATAACCAGATGCTTATATAGTATCTCTTCAAACAACTGTGTAAGCTCTTCAGGGCTACAACTTGCACCTTTATAGCTCAGTGCCTAGCACTTATTAGGAGTTTATAGCTGTTTAACAATTGAATTAATTTCTGTGCATGTCTCTCATCCCTTTTCCTTAATTTTCTTTCTGCTCTCTTCATCTTTTCTTCTGTTTGTTAAGAGGTCATTATATTTATTATCTTTTCTATTATCCAGTAGAAATTCATGTCCCATATGTTTAATTTTAAAAGTAAATGGATGGAATAAATAACATGTCTCAATTTTTTAAAACTGTCTAATTAAATAGATTTAATTATACAAACTACATTTGATTTTTCTCTCCACTCTCAGGACTGTTAAAAGACAAACATTTCTTCAACTCTAGATAAAGACATAATTCTTATCAACTAATGGACTTATCTGCTGAAGGAGTCTGAATCTAAATTATTTAAATAAATAATTTTCAGTTTTAATGGTAAAAAATAAAATGTATATAAAGTCTACATGTCTTTATTTATGTTTCTAGCCTAGAATATTCCTTTTTCAGAGTACATGTACATCTGTCAAAATTTAACCCAATAGTATGTTGCTAACCCCTTAATCTAGTCAGTGTGTGATTTAAATAATGGAATAAAGAAAAATACATAATCATATGCTCAACTTTCCTATCT
The DNA here is from genome assembly GCA_030015415.1 of Cynopterus sphinx. NCBI lineage: Eukaryota > Metazoa > Chordata > Mammalia > Chiroptera > Pteropodidae > Cynopterus > Cynopterus sphinx. The sequence goes on along the minus strand of CM057379.1, from coordinate 44,659,699 downwards.
CCGTGTGAATTCCAGACATTGTCAGTTATTTTAATGTCTTGTATTCCAAATAATTTTTCATCCTTTAAAAGAAACATAGAAATGCTCTTCAAATTGAAAATCTAAAAATAGTTGAATTATTTAACTAAAGCACATGTTTAAGTAGTAGTTTAAAACTAAGAAGTTTTTACATTAAGCTACCATAAACATGCTATATTTTAATTGATTCAGTCAAAATTACACAGACTCTTGGCTTTTTTTTTTGCTTAAATTGGCATTTTAGTATGATTTTTAATATATTTTTCACAAGTCGAAAATAAGTGGATTATTGTTTCATTAATGTGGGATTTAGGAATTAGGTCGGTGTTATAACATAAATAAATATTCAATGAAGATTTTGAAAGTAAATTTTAGTTTATAATTTCCTAAAACTTGTTACTAGTCTAAAATATTTTATTTTGCAATTTACTATTTTGCCCTGTATTTAGTAATAACAATCTCACTTATATCTTTTTTCTCTATATATCTTTCAGAAATTGTGAATATAAATGGGGACATTGATTCTGGCTAATCTTTTCATCCTCATCTTCTTTGATAAGCAGGTATTGATTTCTGACTTTTGAAGATGGATGAAGGTGTAGAAATTTCAAGTGATGGAAACTCTCTGATCAAAGCAGTCCGTCAGAGTCGGCTTCGCCTCACAAGACTCCTGCTGGAAGGCGGTGCCTACATCAATGAGAGCAATGACCGTGGGGAAACGCCTTTGATGATCGCTTGTAAGACCAAACCTGTTGATCACCAGAGTGTCAGTAAAGCCAAAATGGTTAAATATCTGTTAGAAAACAACGCCGATCCCAACATACAGGACAAATCTGGGAAAACCGCTTTGATGCATGCTTGCTTAGAAAAAGCTGGTCCTGAAGTTGTCTCCTTGCTCCTAAAGAGTGGGGCAGACCTCAGCTTGCAAGACCATTCGAGTTACTCAGCCCTTGTTTATGCTATAAATTCCGAAGACAGAGAGACCCTGAACGTTCTACTTAGTGCCTGCAAGGCAAAAGGGAAAGAAGTCATTATCATAACAACAGCAAAATCGCCTTCTGGCAGGCACACTACCCAACAGTATTTAAATATGTCTCCTGCAGATATAGATGAGTGTCAATCCCCAGCTGCCTGTGCCACGCCTTCAGAAATAAACATAAAAACAGCTTCATTGCCACTTTCACATTCTTCTGAAACTGAAATGACACCTTTTGGCTTTAAAGATCTGGAGCCCTCAGAAAGCAGTGATGATACCTGGGACCCAGGCTCCCCCGTGAGGAAGCCAGCTGTGGCCCCTAGTGGGCCCAAGCTACCCCAGACTCCCCCCTGGATCAAGAGCCCCCCTTCACTAATGCACCAAAACAGAGTGGCCTCTTTGCAAGAGGAGCTCCTGGATATTACTCCAGAGGAAGAATTATCCCACAAGACCAATGGGCTGGCACTTTCCAAGCGATTCATCACTAGGCACCAAAGTATTGACGTAAAAGATACGGCACATTTGCTGAGAGCTTTTGATCAGGCCAGCTCAAGAAAGATGTCATATGATGAAATAAATTATCAGTCACTTTTTTCAGAAGGAAATCAGCAATGCATCGAAATCCCTGTTGACCAGGACCCAGACTCTAACCAGACAATATTTGCTTCCACCTTAAAAAGTATTGTTCAAAAAAGAAACTCGGGAGCAAATCACTACAGCTCTGATTCCCAGCTCTCAGCTGGTCTAATCCCTACAACTGTAGAAGATGGCAAGGCACTCACAGGAAAGAAGAAGATTCTCTCATTATCACCTTCTTTGTTGTCAGGGTCCAAAGAACTGTTGGAGAATATCCCCCCAGGTCCCCTGAGCAGAAGAAATCATGCAGTTTTAGAAAGGCGTGGTTCGGGAGCTTTCCCTTTAGATCACAACGTGACCCAGGCCAGACCAGGATTTCTGCCACCCTTAAATGTGAATCCCCACCCTCCTGTCTCAGATATCAATGTCAACAAGATTTCCAGTCTTCTTTCTTGTGGTCAAAAAGTGCTTATGCCAACAGTTCCTATTTTTCCTAAAGAATTCAAAAGTAAAAAAATGTTGTTAAGGAGACAGTCATTGCAAACAGAACAAATTAAGCAGTTAGTAAATTTTTAAGAGATGGCTAGAAAACACATTTTGTTCAAATGTCTGTATCAGAAATGTAGAACTAGAGAAGAAATCTCAAATGTTCATCCTTTTAAATCTTGTAATTGATGAGTCCATAATGGTTAGGGCGATCAACATATACCATGTATCATACTAGGCACTTTGTGTGTGGACATGCAAAGAATATATAGTTTCTGGTAAGAGAAGTCTCTCAAAATTCAAGCCATTTTCTCTCAAAACTTCCAATATTTAACAACCTCATGTGGTCTAAAACTTAGCAAAGAAAAGGTCACATGCATTGGGGATAACTTTAAAATTTTTTTTCAGATTTGCCAAATATTTTATTAGGAAACATTGCTTTCAAATCAATAAATTTTAAACATTTCAAGTCAATAAACAAGACTGTAGTGTTCCATGATGCCAAAAGTGTAAAAGAAAACACTGACCACTATAAAATGTTCAGTAGGCTTAATCTAGTAAGAAAGAATGAACTAATTCTTAAGAAATGTTGAATGCAGGTAGATGGACATTTAATTAAATTTTTAATGGTCAACCATTATAGAAGGGGCAGCTAATATTCATGTTGCCAGCTTAATCATGTCAAAATGGCAGATCAGTTTTACATGCTAGTAATAATCTATGCCAAGTGTTTGTGTGCTGTTTTTTTGCTTTGTTTTATTTTTTAAACAAACATTTAAACAAAAACATTATTTTCTGGAATTCTTTCTCCAGATCCTTTAATTCCTGTTATTATTTTTTGAAGCCTATCCATAGGTAACTGATAATAACAAGATAATATAAAAGTTAAAAAGCATTCCACTTTACTTATATCAAATTATTATTGTCTTTCTAAGAACAAACCAAAAAACCCTAAAAGTTTGGGATTTATTACAAATAGAAACTAAATGCTTGCTTCATTCTAGAAAAGAAAAACATTAGATTAGCTTAGGTTAGCTAAAATTAAGAAAGCCAGTACAAACTTAATTATAAAATGTACTAAATATTCAGTCAATATTAAACAATCTTTATTTCTGATATATAATTATTAGACATTTCTATAATAATTTCCTTAGTATGACATATTCCAATCATGTAGTATTTTAGGACCTGTGAATAATTTCTAACAAAATAAAAGAATACCATGTTACTATCATATTATAAAATGACTGCATTATCTATGATTTCAAAATAGTGTTTGTACAAATAATACTTATTTCAATCTAGCAGTTTACAACAAAGAATCAGACTATACAAAACCTGAGTGTTTTGACAATTGTGATATACAATTTTTTTTCTTTGCCTTCTGTCAGTAGAAAAGATCTTAACAATTGGCATGATGCTTAGTAATTTGATATAAGCAAGTTGTAATGTAGACAGTAACTATTTCATTTTTGTGGCTTTTATTTGAAAATAAAATGGAAGTTATCCATTTAATGTTTTGAAGAACATTAATTATATTAGAAATATTTTTTGACTCAGAACTTAGAATCATACCAGATGTTCATAGGTAGCTAAACCCTTTTGGCAAGTTTTAATACTGAGAAAAATGCTTGGCTTTAAGTTGTAAGGATACAGTTTGGAAGAATCTGTAAATAGATTGGTTCATAAACAAAATGGTATCAATAAAGATTTAAAATATAATTTTGATTATCACTGGTTTTTATTTATCTCAAATACTAATGATACATATTTCAACATAATCTCAAGAGAAATTGTGCCACGTTACTTTGAGTAAACAGAAAACTAAGAAAGAATAACTTTTGTTGATATTCTCATCTCAACATGGAAAAAACATATTTAGTAAGATTAAAACTGTGTTGGCCATATTTAGAAGAGTTTTTAGTTATCTGTCAATCCTAAGAACACTGAGGGCTGAGGTTGTTTGAGCATGGTTGTAAAGCCATCCCATGAGACTTTTCACTCCAGTAAGTGGAATGTATCACTGGCATTCCAATGATAATTCACAGATATTTGCGACAGGAATCATAGATATATGTATGTTCAAAGTTTTTAAATTAGCTCTTGAATTTACAAAGTAGCAGCAGACTCTCACAGACAACATTTCAATTAAATTTCTTGAACTCATTACATTCTTTCACCCCAAGGAAGGGATAAAGAAAGGGGCAATGACTAGCTTTAATGAATGTTCGCCAGTAGCAACCAAAGCCAGAATAGCTCAGCTGCCAGATTTAGCCAGGCTGGTTCCATTCCTGAGAAGAAGCAAAGAAACAAAATGCAGAAACATAGAAACAACAGAGCCTCCTTAGAAGGTAGGAGGCTGGTTAGCCTTTTCCAAGCCCTGCCTGTTTCCTCTCTACCTGAGTCTGGGAATGTTGGGGGTAGTTTTGTTGTTTAAGATTATTAAACGATTTAAAATAAGAAGTAAAGTAGCAATTACTTGGGAGGGTCCTTTAAAGAACTGGTAGAATTGGTGAAAAAAGCATCCTTTCTAAAATTAAGAGTGGCGGGGGTGGTGGTGGCGGGTTCAAATACGTGGTGACTAACAGAAATCTAACCATGGGAGGTGAACGCACAGTGTAAATAAATACATATATGCTTTACTGCTAAAGTGTACAGCTGAAACTTATTGAATTTCATTAACCAATGTCACCATAATATAAACAAACAAATAAGTAAGTTAAGAATGGAGAGGTGAGTGAATTCAGGGGCAGGCAGATAGGGTTTTCATTTTCTTTCCAAGTTAGTATGAAGTAGCAATATCAACTAATCACTGAGAAATAACGCTATCTATACCTGTCCTCTGTCCTATCCTGTTTGGGTCAGTGGCACCATCTGACCCTTTGTTACTCAAGCCAGAAATATATATGCTAGACTCTCCCCTCTCTCTTTTTAACTTTCTTCTGTCTCTTGGGCCTTTCTATCCCCTTCTGCTTTCACTTTAATTCAGGGCTTCATTTCCCCTCACTCCAAGAATTCCAAGTCTCCTCATGTCATTGTAATCACCTTTCTCACTCAAAACTGATAAAAAAAACTTCCCTGCTTAAAATGGTGTGAGGACTCCCACAGCCTGAGAGAAAAGGAGCAAACTCAACGCAGAAGATGAATCTGGCCCCTGCTCTAAAGTCCTGCCATGCTTGAACAAACTTATTTGAACAGGTCAGATCAAGCTCTTTCCACACCTAAGAGATCCTTTTATCATGTGCCTCTCTCTGAAAAGCACTTCCCTCTGTCAAACTGCTGAATCTCATTCATCAGTCAAGATACAACTTAAGTGTTTTCTCTAAATTAGAATGGACTGCTGTCTCACCACAATCTGGTGCATATAGTTCCATCATAGGATTATAGCAAATATCCAACTTATTGTTTACAGTTCTTTCTCCATTAGACTGTAAGATCTTTGTGATAGGAATCATTTCTGAATTATTGGCACAGCATCACCACAAAAGATATTAATTAAATACCTCCCCCCCTCCCTCTCCACAGAGTTTGTACTGAGCCCTGAAGTCTTGTCATGTGTTTCCCTCATGAAATACACATGACTGGACAAATTATGGCCTCGGAACCAAAGGATGGTGGGTACGAAGAAGAGGAAGAAGCAATCACAGTGAAGAGTTAAAAAGTAACATTGATGTGGAACACCAGAACAAAGACCCTGAGCTTCTGCTGCCGAGGTCCCAAAAGTTCCTGAATCCTACCCTTTTTTCAAGACCTGGTTATCAGCTCGTCTTGGTTTCACTTATTCATTATATTCTCATTTTCTAGATATAGAAATTCTTTAGCATTACTATCCTCATCTTCTTAACACTCATCTATTTTCCTTGCATCGATTCATAAATTTATGAGTATAAATACATTGTAGGTTCCAATGAGATAGGCTCACATCTTAAATTTCAAGGCAAAAGATAGCACTTTTCTATATATTCACTAGGTACTTAATTTTTTTTTATTACAAGAAAAATATCCAAGACCCTAGCTCCAATAAACACGTACATCAACAACCTGTTCTGAATAACTTTTAACAATTTCCCAAGGTATAAATGACTACATATTTGGCTAATTAACAATTACATCACTCTTACTGAATTTTTAAAAGCTCTAATTTTTTGAATAATTGGATTCCATACTAAAGTCTCTTCTAGGGCTAGGGGTTGCTCTGCCAGACTTGGAAAACAACACTTGAACGCTATGGAGTCTCAATACCAAAATAGTAGAGCCGAGAACCTGGCGGAAATAGATGGTACTTAACTTTTTACTTATTTTGTGTCTGTGAAATTCTTCCCAAATATTCCTGTGTATATAAATATGTACAATTTTACATAATACCATACATCCGTTTTGCAGCCTGCAATGTTGTAACATCTTTCCATATTAATTCTCAGTGTCTATACATATCATTAAAATAGTATTTAAAATAGTAATAGTAGTTAATAATCAAATTTTGAAGTGTCTGTTAAGTCTTTTACCCATTTTTAATTGGGTTGTTCAGCTTCTTTTTAAAAATAAGTTTATAGGAGTTCTTCACAGATTGAGTATGAGTCCTTTGCCAGAAGTGTTGATGGTGACTTTTGATGAGTAGTTTTAAATTTCTATAAAGTTCATTAGTCAATATTTTTCTTTTATGGTTAGTGTTGTTATTTTAAAAAATCATTGCCTTGGGGATAGAGGAAATAGGGAGAGGTTGGAAATATCTTACAACTTTATGTCAATTATACCTCAATAAAGCTAAAATTAAAAAAAAAAGAGACCATTGCCTACTCCAAAGTAATGAAAATATCCCCCCTTATTCTCTTCTAAATGCTTTATAATTTTAGCTTGTACCTTTAGGCTTAAGTATGGTGAGGCGTAGGGATCATTGTTTTCCATATGGATATTCATTAAATCTTACTTTTCAACAGAGTACACTTTATAATTCTCATATATTTTGGTTCCTAAGAACACTTTAATATATACCCTTAAATCTTAATCTAAGTGATACTCAGTTGATATGTTTCTCAATGTAAAAGAATTTTGACTGAAGAGTAATGTTTAAAATATATATATTATCAAGGGTAAGATAATCAAGTAGTAAAAATCTTCTGGACAAGTGAATTTTATTTAAAACTTCATTAAATGTAGTTTATTTATAAATTTAACTCTATAAAACCTGGTCATTTTATAAAACTCAAACTTTTTATAATTTTAAAAGCTACTCTGTATTGCAATTATTAAAATTTTGTAATTATGACATTGCACCTTTTGTTTTTGGCAGATGACCACAGAAAGTGAAGCTTTAGTACTACATAGGGTATACATTCAATAACATTGTACTAACTGTGTATGGTGTCAGAGGGGTACTAGACTTACCAGGGTGATCACTTCATACATTATATAAATGTCTAATAACTATGTTGTACATCTGAAACTAATATAATATTGTGTCAATTGTAATTGAAAAATAAAAAATTATAAGAAAGTGAGGTTTTAGGTGTTGATAAATAAATAGTACTGCATTCAGTTGAAGCTAAAATTTAAAGTGGAAACAATTGTTTTAAGTATTTATACATCTACATTGTATTATGTTATATCTTACTGCTATCTACCATCTATCATCTACCTATCTACAATGGATCTGAGCACTTGCTATGTGATGAGCTTTGAGCTAGATGCCTCCATTACACGAATGTCCCTTAATCTTCACAACAACACTACAGGAGAATCCTCATCCCCCTCTAATCCATTTCATAGATAAGGAAACCAAGACTCAGTGAGGTTAACTATTTCCCCAAATCTATTGCTAGTAAGAGACAGAGGTGGGGCTGTAAGAGAAGTCTGTCTGAATTAAAAACCCAAGCTCTCTTCTCTAAATCTCTGGGAGAAAATTGTCGATAAACAAAAGACAAATTACATATCTTAGGACATTCACTGGTAAATTACTTTTCAATAAATCTAAGAAGCAACATTTTTCTTAATGTTTTGCTCAGGAACTGTGGCAGGCACTAAAAAGGACAGTTGAAAACGGTCCCTTACCAAAAAAAAAAAAAAAGTTCCCTTACCATGAAAGACTTAACAGTAATCTAGCTGAGGAAACATAACATGTATGATGCAATTAGTGAATGATATTAAATGGTTAAAATTAACTGTTCAGATAAGATCTAGAGACCATTGATGTAGGCATTTTTTTAAATGAAGGACTATATTGGAAGACAATGAGTTTCCTTTCAGAGTGGAACTACATTATGGTCTTGAAAGAGTAAGACTCAGTAAAGTTAAATTTAAGAAGCCCCTGGAGGTTTTTGATTTGGCATAATAAAGAGGTGTTTTAAATTTTTTTCTTCTGCACAAATACTCAGGGTATCTGAGTAGAGTGTAAAGAATGAAGTAATGAAGAACCAGTTTTTGAAATTCTAATAGCAGAACAACATCCTGAACTGAGGTGGTGGTGCTGGTGAGAAGCTTGAAAATCAAATGATATGTTACCAGGCTTAAAATTTTACCCTCCAATGGTACTTTGCTCACTATAGAGAAGACACTATGATTGAAACAAATAAGACAAAAATATACATAGCTGTCAGTATGCTCCCAATGTTTGAAATAAAAATTCTAGATCCATATAATTTATATTGTTTTCAGTAAGTAGATTTGATTTTGTTAATGAGAAAGCTGTTCACCCCTGCGAAAGTTAAAAAAGCTTTTTATAATAGCCTTCTCTTTTGTAGTCTCTGAAATAATCAGTTCTCTAGGAAGAAGGGTGCCATACTTTTGTAGAATCTCTGAAATGCAAGTGACAATAAAATGTGATTTATACTTGTGTTATGATACATGGCTTCTTTCAGTTATCTTCAGTATATAAAATTATTTTTTATAAAGGGTTTTAGAGTATCTTTTTATTATTATTACACTAGGTCCTATGAAATCACTTCCTTCCAAACCTTTCAGGTAAGTACTATGTTATAAGGACATATGCCTAATACAATAAGCACTCGTTAAGTTTTTTGATTGGATGAATTTGACTATAAATCAATCATCGTAATTTACATGGTAATTAATTCAGACAAAGCATAGAAAGATTATGAAACCAAAACGTAAAATAATTTAGAAGAATCTTCTTAGAGATTTACTTTGATTCCAATGGCTTGTTTAAATTCATGATTTTGTGATTCCAAGATGTCATAGAAAACTCGTTTTTTGTCAAAATGGTCTCTAATACAAAGCAAATCTTCAATAGAATAATTATCATTTTTTCCAGTCCAAACAGTAAGGCTGTACCTGCATTAAAGTAAAACAGAATTATATAGTTAAAACTGAAAGATAAGAAACAATGATGAGGTATTCTAATAAGCCTGGGATACTCTCATTTGTCACTAACCCAAATTCACACAGATAAAAAAAATTAATTAGCAATTGTAGAAATATACTTTCCAGTTTCATTCCTTCATCAACATCAAAGGGATTAGAGAGAAAAAAGAATTCACATTGCTGTTGCTAAATTAGGTAACTGCTGTATCGGAATCGCAGGAATGTTAAATGGCTTTAGAAATCCAGACTGGTAGCATTGAAAGTGGGCCAAATTTTGGACAAAAGAACTGAGGAGATTGTACTGCTGATCAAGGAATCTGGTCTCCATACAAAAACTACAGTTTTAACCTGGGTTTCTTCAGTAGCAGAGTGAAAAGCACAACTGGAAGGGACTGTGAAGAGACAAAATGTCACTGATATTACCAATGTTCATATTCATTTATAAATAGCCCTACTATCCCTTCTGGGTTTTTTGTATAAGATACAAGAATACAAAGAGATGTCACTAAGAATGACAAATGGAATAAATTTAGATCCATTTCTGGAGTTAAAAAAAAATAATAATAATATATGTAGGTTTATTATGAATATAAAAGTATGCTCAGAATTTTAATGTTATTTAAATTGTATATTTTCATTTCTTTCAGTGACATTAGTATTACATTACCCTTGTTCATTGGAATGTAGGGAAATGGAAAGCTGTTAAGTAGTTCCATATTTTTTCCCCCAAAAGAACATGTCAGAATCCAGGGGGAAATCTTCAAAGCATTTTTTCTAGTAATGATAAAAAATAGACTCATCAATGTATATAGTCCTGTTACTGATACATTTCTGTCCTTAAGGATGGTAACAACATTCTGGAAATGTAACAGAGGGAAGTATTTAGCATTTTCTACCATAGAAGTACAATGAGATAAATCAAAAGGAAATTTTAAACTACAGCTGAGAATACAGAGAAGAAAAACTGAGAATTACTTTTAAAAGCTATATTTTTGCTAAAATTACATTTTTACCACTGTAGTTGAGCACCAAAGTGACAAACATAAAAAGACACAGATATAAATTTAGGTTAAAATAGCTTTCCAGCGTTATTTTGCCTCTACAGTATTTAAACTGAAATAGGAAAAATAAAATTGCCCAAGGGTATCTTAAATTATATTAATTCAAATCAGTTCTCAGGTTTTATTTTTAAAAGCCCCTTTTATTGTGAAATAACATATACAGAAAAATGCATAAAACATAAATGTTTATTTTAACAAATTATTATACAATGAACTTCAGTGTAATCAAACATAAATCAAGACACCTTGAGAGGTACCATTACAAACTTGCCTCTCCCCTGGAGAACTCACAACCTTGATTTTTGTGGTAGCCATGTTCTTGCTTTTCTTTATTTACCACCTACATATCCATCCATAAACAATATAGTTTAATTTTGGCCTGTTAATGAATTTTATATAAATGGAATCATATGGTGTATAATATTATTTTTGGTCTTGCTCCTTTTGTTGAATATTGTTTATTAAATTTACCCACATTGAAACATGTAGCTACAGTTTATTCATTTCCTTTGGAAAACAGTTTAGCATTATCTACTAAAGTTGAAAATATGAATACTCTATTACTTAGAAATTCTATTCCTAGAATTTCTATTCCTATTAGAATATATCCTTCTGATATAACCTTTACAAATGCAGGCACATGTGCATCACGATTTGTGTGTGTGTGTATGAATGAATCTTTGTAATAGCCAAAACCATGTAATAATCTAAAAGTCATTCAATAGAATAAATAAATTGATATACAAATAATAGAAGATAGCTCTTCATAAATTCTATATTAGGGCCCTTCTGAGTTACAGAAATCTTTCTCAACTCTGTGCATAAGAACCTGTGCATGCTCTGTGTGGTACCTTTTGAGGGAAAGAATCTCTGAATTTTAATGAAATCAAATTACTCAAACATATCCTGTATAATTAGTGATTTCTGTGTCCTGTTTAAAAATTCTTTTCCATCCTCAACATTATGAAGATATGGAGCTAAAAGACGAGGGAGTTTCAAACCAAAGTATTTAAATGTTTCAGAGGTGAAGAACTGACTTGAATAAACTGTAATTTTCAAATGAGAAACTTCAGGAATGCATATGAATTGGAAGTTAAGGAAACTCAGGCAGTAGATAAAAAAGAAATGGAGTGGTAGGAATATCCTATTTGAACATGGCAGCCTGAAGTTCCCACTGCCTCCATTTCCTCCTAGGAATCACCAAAGAGCAGCAAAAAGAACAAAAGATTGAAATAGAAGCCCGATCTTCAATGAAATTAAGAGCTAAAACCGCAACCTACAGAAAAGGTGAAAAGGTTTCCAAGAGCAATAGTGATTAAGGCCAGATGTGGATGTAAGGAGGTAGAATTTGCTCATGTACGCAGATTACAAAGAAAGTTTATAAAAGACACTTTTCAGGTGAGGGGCATATTCCACCTAAACACTGTGTAGCAGTGAAAATGGCATCATCCCTGAACTACAAGTGAGAGGTTTCCTGGATTAGGTTTGGTCCCAAGAAGCAGCAAAGACAAGATAAGAGTTAAGACAGGAAAGTCATAGTTGTAGGAATCAGACTGTTTGTGAAGAAACCCAATAATTTTAATTTAAGAGAAAGATGAAAGATTTTACTTAGAAATATTACAACTGACTATCTAATCTCCATTAACTGGAGAGACATTACAGGCTAAACAAACTCACACATAAGACTCTCTGGGTAATAAGGAACATAGTCCTGGTCCCTCTCCAATACTTTTCTTTAAAGCAGAGTAATCCTAATAAATTTGGTAGAAGTTTAACACGAGAGTACAAGAAAATATAAGAAAAATTAATGGATGATGAAGGAATAAAAACCTCATCTTTCAACAACTATAAGATAGTTAAAACAGATGTAAAACTGAAAAAAAAAAAAGCCACAAAACAGATGAAAGCCACAACCAAACATTTTTTTAAATGATTCAACTGTCTCTTTGAAGAAAGAGCACAAAGTAGAAATATGAGCTCATGGAAGAAGTTGCAGGACAAGGGCAGAAAAACATTAATTAGCGGATCTTAGGAAAGTGGAAAATTAATACTATTACAGAAATAACGTGAAGTCTGAAGGTATAGAAGGGAGAATAGATGTTGAAAATACTGTAAAGGACATATGAGAAAAATTATAAAATCAAGCAAAATAAGATGCAAGTAAATTCAAAGGAGAGAAGACCAAAGAGAAAATAATAGATACCAAAGAGAGGCAAAGGAGATTACATGTTCATAACTAGAGTCCCTAAGAGAGAAATCATAGTGTTACAAATGAAACAGAACAAGTATATAAAAATATAATTGACAGAAATATTCCAGAAAAGAACATTTGAATCTATATATTGAAAAGAAGACCACATTCCTGAAAAAACTGGTACAGAATGGTCCATACTGACACACAATGTAGTAAAATTACTGATCCAGAAAGCTAAAGAACTCTTTCTACATTCAGTTCTCTCCCCATCCCCAAATCAAGTCATTTATAAGGACAACTTTTATAAGGCTGACTTTACACTCTTCCACATCAACACTCACACTAGAAAGCAGAGGAGCAATGCCTTTGAAGTCCTCAAAGAAAGGCTGTTTAAGCCAACAATTTTACAGCCAGTCAATCTATCATTCTATATGAACTACAAAGACATTAAGAGAGTGTAGTCAACTAAAATTAGGTGAGAGGAAGTGAAGAAATACACTATTTAAAAAAAATTTTTTTTTTTATTATTAAGTTTATTGGGATAACTTTGGTTAAAATAATTATATAATTTTCAGGTGAGAATTACATTATCTTTATTATTGCTCACAGAAGTTAAGAGGTATCTAGAAAGAAGTAGATTAAGGATATTTTAGTAAGTAGCAGTAATAATCAATATAAAAGAACTTCCCAAATTATCAGAATTGAAAATACAAAACAAAATAGAAAACAGCTACCTGTCTTTTAAAGGTATAAAAATAGCAAGTACACAAGTTTTTTTTTAATGACAGAAACAAGATCAAACATATATGTGCTAGAAATAAATGTAAATAAGTTAAACTTTTATTTAAAAGGAAAAAACTGTTACATTAGATTAATGGAGACCAGGTTGATAAGCATCTGGTAAGGAATTTAAGAACAGAGAAAGGGAGAAGGCTAAAAAGAAGCCTGAGGAGTTGCGTTGAAATTGGAAACATCAGTATGAATTCATGGGTTGTTTAAATACATATATGCACAGAAAGATACAGAAACAGTTATAGATATAAGTGTAAGCATGTGTGTATGTATGTTTGTATAGATTTGTGTTTGTATGTACATACATACATAAACAGCCCACAATAACACATATATCTCCCAGCTCTGTCCACTGAAACGTCCTCGAATAAATGACACCTAATAGAAATGATTATACTAAACTCCCAGATTTCGCTTTCTACATACCATCTCCTACTGTAATCAAGCAGGAACCCCTGAAGAAGTGGCTAACTGGAGAAATGAGATAGGAAAAGAACATGATGAGCCTGCCAAGAATGCAAGACCTAGGATTAGTCACGAGGAACTATTGAACCGACTCAGACTGAGCACATCTTTCATAATAAAAGGCCTGTCGTCTTTAAGTCTGTCAAGTATATGAGAAAGATTGAAGAACTAGTCCAGACTAAAGGTGACTGATGAAACATGACAACCAAATGCAACACATGCTCATGGAGAGTTTTCCAGACCACAAAGAAATAAGTATTATTGGAATGGTTGGTAAAATCCAAATCTCTGGCAAGGCAGTGTTGCCTCAATGCTGATTGGGAAGCTTCCTAGTAGTAACATAGCAGAGTGTCCTTGGCTGGGGAGGTACCCACTAGAATACTTACGGCTAATGAGGCATCTTGCCAGAAAAAATACAAAGAAGAAAAGAGAGAAGTTGCTGGGGAGGAAGGGAGACAGAAAATGGATAATAAATGCAGGAAAATGATAATAGTTTAGGAATCTGGGTAAAGAAGATGCAGTACAGTTTTGCAACTTTTCTAGAGGTCTAAAACTATTTTCTATAATGACAAATCACCCTTAAAATGTCAATAAAAATAAAACTCTATAAATTATTTTTTTCAAAAAAAGGAGAATACAGTTATTTAAGAAAAAACAACAAAAAGAGACAAAGTAAATTTAGGTAAAAATCATTAAACAAGACCGAGAGGAAGACCTTTTATTAATAAAGATAGAAGATATAAATATGTATCAAATAACAGATGACGAACATTTAATAAGCAAAAACTACAAAGTATGATGCATCTAGAAAAAGAGGAACTTTAGAAAGATATATAAGATGTAGTGCTAAGTTAAAAAAAGAATGCAAAGAACAAAACAGAAGCAAGGTATATAATTTTCTACCCCCCCCCTTTTTTTTTAAGGGGGAGGAATAACCTGTATTTGTATTTACTCTTATATGCATAAAGAAACTACCAACCGTGTTTAGAGAAGTTGGACAAAGTGGGGTGGATGGAAAAGGCTTTCATAGGGTAACTCTGTTCTTTGGTTTTTGAACCATGTAAATGTATTACTTATCTAGAGATTAAATTAAAAAGTACATTTGAAAGCAAACAAAAAGTAAAGCATAAAAGCTTTATATAACATAACCAATAATATATGCTAATATGTCACCAAAATCAGTAATTTACTCTACTACCCATTCTCCTTTCTTTCTACATAAAAATCCCCTGAATTCTAACAAGGCACAAGTTTGTACAGAATAACAGCTACATGTCTTACCATCACCTACAGCTAGTTACAGCCAATGAGAGTCTGTAGTTTTTAAGCCATGACCTTGACTATGTGAACTCAGTACACAAATATCCATATGCTAAGCCATTAATAAAACCCTAATAAAGTCTACAAAGTAGAAATAATATAAACATTATTTGATTACAATACAATAAACCTAGAAAACTATTAAAAAAGCCAAAATAAAAAATAATTCTACAACCTAGACACCCCGCAAAACTTCTTAAAACTTTTGAGACAAGAGCCACAATTGCAGAATGTTTTAAATTAACAGTGATGAAACCTACGCATAAGTAACAATGAGAAAAAAGTAGTGGTCAGAGAAAAAAATATAGTCTTACATACTTATATTAATAAATATAAAAATGAAATTAACATATTAAAAAAATGAGAATAAACTATATAAAGCAAAATTTTAAAACATAAAAAGCAGAAATCTGCAAATTATAAACCAAATTATAAACCAAATCTGCAAATTATAAATCTGCAAATAAATAAATCCAAGACTTGGTTCTTAAAAAAAAGAGATAAATCACTATCTAGTTTAATCAAGAAACAAGGAGGAAAAGATCAAATAAATAAGATTAGAAAATTATTTTAAAGACACAGAAAAAACTAAAAGAATAAGAAAGTATTTTAAACATCTGTATGTAAATAATTTTTAAAACCTGCATGAGAGCAACAATTTTCTAGGAAAATACATCAAAATTGGCTCCCAAAGAAACAGAAAACCAAAATAGACCATTTACTATATAAGAAATAGTAAAGGTTATATGAATTAAGCTTTCCCCAAAGCATAAGGTTTAGAGGGCTTCACAATTGAGTTTACTAAAACTCAAGATACTGTTGACGTTATTTTTAACATTCTAGAATACATAAAAAGAAAAGGTCTCCAGTATTTTTTATGAAATGTACATGACACTAACACTTAAAACTGAGAAATAAACAAAACTATAGATTAATCTCATTTTCAAATGCAGAAATCCTAACTAAAATATTAGCAATAAAATGCAGCAGCATGTTAAAATAATGATCATTCATGATCAAGTAGGGTTTATTCTAAAAATGTGAGGATAGTTCGATATTATGAAATATTAATAATTTATTGTATTAATATATATAGGGAAAATATGCTTATTTTCATAAAAACTGAAAAGGCATTTAGTAAAAATTTAATATCCACAGGAATATGGATAGATAGTTCTTTAATGTATGAGTGTCTGTTGCCCTTGCTCTCTACAATATAGTAAATTATCAACTGGGTCCTTTTCTGAATGATTTGTGAAAATATTTGTTAGAATTCTTTTATTTGATTTTTATTTATGACTATAGCACCTGGTCTCCCATTCAAGTACTAACCAGGCCTGACCATGCTTAGCAGAAATTAGGCTTGTTCAGGGTGGCATGGCCATAAACCATGCAAACCATGGATCATAGCTCCACTGGGGTGTGAACCCAGGACCTTCTGCATGTAAAGCAGATGTGCTAACTGCTACACTATGGAATCACATCCACATTAGAATTCTTTATATCTGTATGACATATCACTGAGGACAGTTTTACCAGAAACTTTCCATTTTTAAATATTCAAATGTATCAAACTTTCCTTTTATAGTTTCTAGGTTATATGCCTTACTAAGGAAGGTCTTCTCCATTCTGCAACCACATAAAAAATTATCTCATTTTTTCCTAATGCACTTAACGTTTAATGTCAAGTCTTTAATTTATCTGGAGTTTATTTTGGAGGAAGGACTAAGTTTGTTTTTCTACATAGCTGGCCTGTTGTCTCAACATGAGTTAATGAACTTTTGTTCCAAAGACTTAAAATGCCGGCTTTCTCCTATATTTGGGTTTTTTTCTGGACTTTCCCTGCTATTCTACTGACTAGTCTATTTAAAAGATAGTATCAAAACTGTTTCAATACTGTACCTCTATATTTTAATATTTACTAGTTGGTCCAACTCTTTATTACATATTAAAATAAAATTTTTATATTTTAAAGACTTCTGAAGTTATGATAAATTTCAGAAGGAAACTTTTATCTACTTATAACTTTTTGTGAACATATAACAATGAAAAAGGTGACATTTCTTGGGCACCAACTATGTGTAAAAATTTCTGTGAGGAACAGATGTTAAGTTCAGGTCTATCAAGCAGCTTCATTCTAGCGAGGGAGTCTGTGTGCTTACAAAATCAATGTTCATTTCTTTCAGTTCTATCTTTCTCCCTCACACAGTCTTTACATCATCAGTTTGCATCCTCTTTCTGCTTCTGTCCCTCACACACACTCACATGCATACACTATACTGTTAAACTTATACATACCTGTTTGATTTCTCTAACAGCCAAAGTAACTGAGAACAAGACTGCCTGACTAATGCTGCTCTGACAGGAAATGTTACAGGCTGATTTAGTTCATTACATATATATTCCATCTCTTTTACCATTGTCCAACTGTAACCTGAAATGAAAAGAAAAAAATTTAACTTTTCTAATTAGAATCCTAAAAGTCTATTAAATTAAAAACTAAATTACCTATGAATAGGCATATTCATAGATAATTTATAAAAATTTCCATTTGGATTCAGGGTGAATTAAAATACCACTTAAAAAATAAATTAAAAAAATAATAAAATATCACTTAATATAAGACAATATATTGAATGGAAAATATAGATAAAAAATTAAATCTAAAATTATGCCACAAGTGACCTAGAGCAAATTTAACAAAAAATTAAAACATTAAAAAGAATTTATGAATCAAGTGCAAAAAAAGCAAATTTTGACACTAAATTTACTTTAAAGAATCCAAGGCTTTTAGGTATATATCTCTCTATAATATTCTCTATAAACTTAAAATTTTCCATTTGCATTGTTTTCTTTTAAAAGAGAAAGATAGTTACTAGGCATTTCCTAGCTGTCTGTGTAATAATTAACTTCATTCTCATTTTGGGGTGGTAGGGGTAGTCCAAATTTCCTTTACATTTTACCTAAAATAGAAATGATGAATTAACTTTTATATGTGTTTTAAATCACATTAAGACATTGTGAAAAACACACCTGCCTGTTTATAAATAGCTTTGGGAAAAAATTATATTTTTTAAATTACCCTACACTGTCAAAAGCAGATTGCAAAAAATAGTGGTCAGTAAAGGAACATTTTACAGAAAGCTTCTGTTAGTTTACTAGCCAAATTTCTCATGAAACAAGGGAAATGTCTGCTTTCCTTTAAAATCTGGGAAATTATGTTGTTTTAATTAGAAAAAGGGATTGCTAACAGAAGCTATACTTACCTTACTCTAAAATTTATACACTCTCTTTTCTAAAATTTGTGGCATAAGAAGGGAAGAATATAATTTTTATTAAAGTATATAATTTTTTCTCTCAATCATACCAATTATTAGTCTAGGAGGGTTATTTCCTAAATGTCATTACTCACTAGACAGCAGTTGTTCTAATCTCAAGTTAAACTTAAAAACCTTACATCTAAAAACAAGAATAGCAAAAAAAAAAAAAAAAAAAATCTTGAACACCAAGATAAAGGCTAACATCTCCATAGGCTTTAAATGCATTTCTAGTTTATTATTTTTACATGGGACACATGTTAACAGGTGTCCCAGAGCTTCTGATTGCTTACTGGCTGTTTACCTGGAAATCACTACCTAAGGATATATGTATGAAAAAATAGAACGATGAGCTCAATAGTACAACGAGTTGCAGCCAGGAAAAAGAAGCTGAATATTAGGTCCATCTGTAGGCATACATGAAGGAAAGAAGGGATCCAGGATAGAGGAGAGTCTCATGGCCTCCCAATCCCCTGTCTCCCAAAGAGAGCATGCAGGCACCAAAGTTTCAGCAGCTTACATCTGGAGCCTCTTCTACTGTCTAGAGAACAGAACTTGCGCTCTTCAGACACAATTCTCTATTTCTGGCCTCACATCACATGAAAAGCTTTTATTACCATTTCTTTATCTTTCATTTGACACAGGGAGTTTGTGCCAAGTAATAATAAAAAGAAAGAAGACTACAGAATGCTTTAAAAATTCAAAGAGACCAATCAACTCAGGATTTGTTTGAAACATATAAAGAGGCAGCTTTCATTTTTCTAGACCTTGCAAATAAATATTTCCCATGGAAGCTTGGTGACAGAATGTCACCAATGAATGCAGTATCAACCTGAATAACAGAAAGAAGAGTCACACACATACCTTCATGGCCAGAACTTTCTCTCCATCGGGCTCTTAGTTTTTGTGGAATGTGTTTTTGGTTTTATATTCAAGGTATTTATTTTATATTTGGAATATATTTCATTTGACCAAGAAGAAATACATTTTCTAAATTATTACCGTCATTGACTTTCTCAGGATCCCATCCTGTTGTCCAACCCAGGGAAAATGTCACATCTGGAAAGAAGGATGTCACAGTGTCTATAAAAGATTTTGCATCCACTACTCTGCTATTTCCATTTGGACCAGGAAGAATATCAGCATTAATCCACACAGGACGCTTCAGATGCATCTTCACATTTTCCAAGAGCATCATGGATGGTTCTACAGCTGACAGACTAAAAATAATAGTTTGTTGTAAATGAAAGATATTCCTAAAGTATAAGTAAAAGGAAGTTCTTTTAGACTAGTGATTTGAATGTTTTCAAATTCATAATAAAAGTATATTATACAATAATGCCTGCATTAAATAAAATCAAAGATCATATAGCACCAGAGGAGAAAGTTAACATATATGCCATATCTCAAATGTTGATTTATACTTCTTATTCATGAAGGTAGTTAAAGGTTCTATAAATATATGAATAATGCCACTTGTGGACAGATAGAGGTTTCAAAACTCTGTGTTAAGATCAGTCAGTATAAAAACAATTTAGGATATAAATATCTACTCATCAGAGAATTTATAAATAAGATTTAAAAATGAGATGTACTCATAACCTTCAAATTAAAATTTTTGAAAATACTCAAAGTGCACTCAGGTACCATGTCTCTAATACTGGATAATGACCTTGGGGGAAAAAAAAGCCTCTTTTCCTTCATGTATTCTTGTCTGAGTTTGGACGCATAAACATATTTCTAAAAGTGATTGCAAACTGTACAATTATAACATTCCCTTAAAGCTCTCATAAACTTCTTTTTTTCCCTCCTTTATTGTAAATATCTTCTGGAAACTAGAGAAACTACATTTCAGTTACTTTTAAACAAAAAAGGAGCTTCACTCTTTTTACTTCCCAACATTTATTCTAACCAACATCTATAGATTTTGAAACAATAGGGTTTTAATGAGCTCATATAATTTTTACTTTTAAAAAATATATACATAAACTTTACTGGAAAACTATACTACTTAGAATTCTGAACCTTTATGGACTATGTGCATTTCTCAGAAAATTAGCTTTTAGTGACTACTGTAATGGGAGGCTAAGAATCTGGGAGATGGATATTGAAGGGAAGAATACTCAGCACCCCCTTCTCACATTTCCATCTTTCCTCTTAAGGGACTGGAATCCTGCCTATGCTTCTACTGCTGTTCACTCCTTTTGGGCCCTCTACATTAAGAGACACTGATAATCTCATCATTGCCTGGGTCATATTTATTAGTGAGCAAGGATACTGTACATTAAACCAGAGGAAACCAGCCTATACTTTTCACTCTGTTCCCATGTGGTAAGTTTCTTTGTTCTCACTCTTCTACCCCTGAAATAAAGGCCTTAGATTTTAGTGGATTAATAAACTCTCATGCTGGACTTTGCTGACTCTAATTTAGATGCTGTAATTTCTCTGTTTCAAATGCTCTTTGCCTTGATGGGTATCAATACCATGTTAAAACCACATTTCTGATACTGGCATTGTACTTCTTACAAAATTCCCCCATTTTTGGTAGCAAGCAACCTGTGACTCCAAAGCTTGCTTGTCTTTAAGTTCCAAAGCAGCAGCCAAGACCCCCTGCAGTTCTGTTCTTCATGTGTGAAGAAGGGAAAAACCCTGAAACTAATCCATGCATGTCTATAGCTGACCTTTCTTTTTCCAAAAAAGACTGACTTCTCAAGAAATCCCGGGTCTGTGGAGGAAGTTGGCTAGCCACTATTTTCCAGTTTACATTCCATAGGGAACATTTTAGGCTTTCTCAATTTAGTTAGCTGACACAGGGCTATTTAATATTGGTTCTCTATCTGATAATATTTAGTCTTAAACAGCATTTTCTCCCCTAAACTAAAATTCCATCATATGTCTACTATATCCAAAGCACTATACTATTAAATATAAGAAATTGACATAGAACACAATGAAGCAAGAATTTAATACATATATTCCATTTTATAAGTATTTTAATTATCACTAATTTAGACTATAGACTACTAATACAAAAAGTTAATGATACTTTCCCTTACTGGAAACCTAAATAAGAAAAACAAAATCTACATTAATAAAAGCATAAAACCTTGACAAAACAATTCTAAAAGAGTAAATGCAGAAGAAAAGCCATACATTTTTGAAAAAAAAAATAAAAAAAGACTGAGGAAACAGCAAAATATAATATATACTAAAGGAATAACACACCATGTTCCTGGCCTGGAAAACTCATAAATATTACAAAATAATATAATTAATAATTTATAAAATCCATGTAATTCTGATTAAAAATAACAGTGGCCAACATGTTCATTCCTTACATGTATTAGCATTACATTTCCCATAAAGAATTGCCAACAAAAGGTTGCTAAATTGCCCTTTTGAAGAAAGAAGTTCTGATTAGAACACTACCTAAAATCTCTCTTTGCTTAGCACTTTTTTAAATCCCTAGGAAAAAATATAAACTTATTTTTTACAGAATAGCGTTTTTTTTTTCCTAAAGAGTTACTCGTGAGTCAAACTTCTGAGT
This sequence comes from Cynopterus sphinx, assembly GCA_030015415.1. Taxonomy (NCBI): domain Eukaryota; kingdom Metazoa; phylum Chordata; class Mammalia; order Chiroptera; family Pteropodidae; genus Cynopterus; species Cynopterus sphinx. Next base: position 44,637,630 of record CM057379.1, on the reverse strand, counting down.
TTCATATCCTATTTTACTATTAATTTCATTTAGAAATTGGGGATGACAAAATGGTCATACTTAAAGGTGCAATAAACCATTTAAAATTACATCCTAAGGGAAAATAATTTTTGCCAAAACACAAGAATTTGCTAAAATGCCACATAAAATTTAAAAATCATCATATATTACTTAGTTATTATTTGTATACTAAACAAAATAACTTCAAAGCACAATAAAAGAAATTAAAATTTGACTAATATGTCATTCAGTTACTCTACATAAGTAGTGCAGAGTTTTGGGGCAGAGTATTAATTCATCAGTTAAGACTGGCAGCTCTGTTCAAATATCTTATAACCAAAAAACGTGCAAAACCTCTTTATAGTGGCTCAGCCTTTTTGTGGTAGCTGTCAGTGTTTAGGAATGAATGAGCTATTCCAACTTGTGAAGAACCAAAGAATGTATCATAGAGAAAAATTCAAGGGGCAACAGTAAACTCAAAAAAACTGAGCCCATGAAAAGGCAAGGAGATCTAATACTTTGAGTCACGAAGCATTAAAGATCAAATGCTCTGTTTCATAGTACAGAGAACACCCGCATTGGCTTTAAGAAACCTGGGATCTGGTTCTAGGTCAGATGTCAAACTTAGCTGTTGCCCTTAGGTAACATCACCTTAAGGTAAAATCACTTAACAGCTCAGGGACTAAGTTTGTTAATAAAATGGAGTTGGACCATTCACCACCCTAAAACCTTTTAAGTAGCTCTTTCATTTGCCAACAGTATGACAAGGTCTACTGGTATATTTAGCCCCACGACAAATTATTAAAGTCATCTTAACATCTCTCTGAGTAAGATTTCCAAATCTTTATTAATTTCTTGAGATAATTCAATTTAAAGATATTTTTCAGAAATGAGGTAGGTTTACCATAAATCCTAGATTTTCACAGAAGTTGTCTTCATGGGGCTTATGGTGAGTTTTTGCAGTGACACAATATATACCTGGCTTCACCTATAATTTTTATACTGCCAAAATACCACAAAAGTAAAATTTCCTATGACAGCTATAAGAAAGAAAATGACACTCTTGCTCTTCATTATCAATGCCTCCAAAACACGGTTTTTAGAAAACATTTTCATTATTGAAGAATTCTAAATAATTCCCTGAATATAAACATAATAACAAAAATCAAGTAGGGCATGCATTGACTACCCCTAAAAAATTTTCTCAACTCTTTCTCTTCTGGACTACTTTTTAATGAAAGTAGCATTTAAAATTTTCTATTATCATAATGGTCACTTATAATAAATTCCTTTGTAAAAATTAACTTAATTTTAGCCTCAGAGGATCCCCAAGAAACAATTCGAGCAAATAACTCAGTAAGTTTCAGGTCCATTCTTGAAACTTGTTAGCTTGCAATTCATTTTTCAATTTAGATAAAAGTACAAAGTTAGTCAGCCAGATATATGAGGCTTTTAATTTTTTCCCCTAAGTTATTCTGTAACAACCAAAAGACAATATATTTGTATAAATACCTCTTGAAATCCAGCTTGATGCCTTTATTGCTTTTCATAACTTCAGTCAGCCACTCCAGTAGAGTATTATCACTGTTTGTTTCAGGAGGATGGGCCATGATTGGTTGGCCATGTTCTGATCCATCACTTGGAAGAAGGACATCAGCCTCTATCATGTGAGCAGTACCTGTCAAAATAAAATAACTTAAATTTAAGTTCATGCTAACAAGACAGGGACTGCAGGAAATGCCAGGTCCAGTATCCTTTTGATGAAGATAAAAGGAAGGATACAAAACTAACACTTACTGAGTAACTACTAAGTGTCAGGTACTGTGCTAGGCCTGTATGTGTGGTTATTTTTTACAGATGAGCAGATAGGTGGTGAGGAGTTAAATTTATCTTTCCCTAGGTCACTCAGCTCTTAAGTGTTGTCATATTATTTATTCTTCCCAGTACACAGCAAAGTGTGTAAACAATGGGAGGCTTAATAACTATTTAAGTTTCTAAGAATAAAAATAGTACTTTTATCTTCTCACTCCTCAAATTAGAAACTACAGATACTTATTGTTTAGTGTGAAATCCTATGTTACAGATTCTGTTCTTTAACTTAAAACGTAACTACTATTAAAATACACATCCCTGGAAAAATATTCATATTTAACTAGATTAGTTCTAGGTATGAGACATCTGCATGTCCGATCACAAATTATAAGTTTTTAAATTTTTTTTTCCAAATTTTTAGTTGTTATATAAAAGTACTATTTATTTTCTATTTTGATTTTGTATCCTTAGATCATCTAAATTTATCTATAAATTACAGTGTTTATCTTTTTGATTTTCAATATACACAACCATATTGTCTATAAATAAGTTTTATTTTTCTTTTCTCTTTTTTATCCCATTTTTAAAAACTGATAAATAATCCACGCACCCTTGTAAAGTATACCACTCAATGGTTTTTAGAATATTCAGAAGGTTGCAAATTGATCATCTACTATCTAATTCTAGAAAAGTTTCTTTATCCCCAAAAGAAAAACCCTGTACCCAGTAGCATTCACTCCATATTCCCTACTCTCACCAGTTCCTGGTGACCATGAATCAACTTTTTCCTAAGGCATTGCTTTTGCTAAACTTCATTTATTAAATAAACACTGTGTGGTGATTTTGTGCCGGGTACTGTTTTAGGTATTAGGGATTTAATATTAAATGAGACAAAGTTCCTCCCTTTGAGGAACAAAAAACTGCAATTTAAAACAGTATCTTTACAATAAAAGAGATACATATTCAGATACATTATCCAGATACATAACTGAGTAGGATGCAAAAAAAATATGCATATATTAATACAATAAAACATAGGACTTCAAGGAGTTTTTCTTGTTAGACCAGGTCACTCTAAGCTATGCCCCAGCCCTCCGGTAATAGGGTTTCATTCTCTGCTACTGCAGTCAACAGGAGTACTTCATAGAAAAGGCTAAGAAAATGCTACAGTGTTCATCTATATATATAATCAACGGAGATAAATATATATGATTATAGAATGAGTAGTAAACCAAATGGCCTGGTTTCTACCCTAGGCATAAATTCTGCCCAAGGCAATTAATTATAAATTAGTACACTATGGCTTCATCCATTCATTTAACAAATATTTATTGAGCCTGAAGCTTCTTAGCACACTGTGAAAGACACAAAAATATGTAAGACATATGACTCCAATCTTAAAATTTTTACTCAAATCACTGCAATGTATAAGCAAGTATAATAATATATGAGCTTCAAATAAGACACAGTAAAGGCAAATTGCTTCCAAAAAATAAGAAAATTCTTCCATTGTGGAAATTTGTTCATTTTGTTAACAAAATGAGATCTTTTATAAAAATGTTTATGTCTTGGATGGACCTAGAGGTTATTATGCTATGTGAAATAAGTCAGACAGAGAAAGATAAATGCCATATGATTTCACTTATATGAGGAATCTAAGGAACAAAAAGTACAAACTAATCAAAAACAGACACACAAATATAGTGGAAAATTTGGTGATGGACTGAGGGGAGAGGGGTTGGGGGACTTGGAGAATGGGGTGAAGGGTTAAAGAAGTACAAATTAGTAGTTGATAATTGGTCACGGATTGGGAGCATGGCAGAAGGAATACAGCTAGCATTAATATGATGGCTAGGTGGAGGCCTGTGGGAAGGAGAGAGATCGTTTTATGAACTATAATGTCTAACCAATGTACTGTATGCTTGAAACTAATTTAAATTAGTAAATTTAAGAAACGTTTATTTCTGCCTGAACATACACTTAACTCATCTAAGATGCTGGTACCTGGCAAATATGCCCCAAAAGCAAAAAAAAAAAAAAAAAAAAGAGTTGCATTCATCTAGTATCCAATGTAAATACCAGGAACTATATTGACTTACTTTTTAGTGCCTCATTCATTTGTGCCTTATGGTTAGCTGCATGATACCAGGTGATCTGGACACCATCCTCTGTTGTGATCTGGCTATTTCTCAGAAAATATTCCAGAATATTTTCACTCCAAGATCCTAAATGATAGCATTTACATTAAAAAGAATAGATTTTTTATATGAGGTAAAATTTGTTTTTCTATAAAAAAAAGGGTACAGATAGAATAATAAAGTAATTAAACTGGGAAAAACACAAGATTTTAAAAACTAGAAACAAGTATTATGATATGGCAAGCATTTAATATATACATATATAAACATGCTACATACAAGTTATAATTATCAAACATATAGGATAGCCTGTATCTTAAAAGCATGAAAAAGTATGCCATAAGAAAAAAACTGTTAAGAGGTAGATTTTTAAACCAGGAATTTTCATATAATATCCTCTCCAATCCTGGCCCTGTAAGTAAGTAAAACATATAAATTCTGTACAAGTTTTCTCCACCCAAAGTCCTGTTCTATATTTACATTTACAATTTAGAATCGTAAATTACACATTTAAGCATATTTGCCTTCAGATTATGAGTCTCAACAACACTTATACGAGTGACTTACATAAACTCCTAAATTAGTATTCACAGAATTATCTAGCATGTACATATATATATAATTCTTATGTCTATCAATCACTTTTTGGCAGACCAGAATTTCTCTAAAACATTAAAATATGTGAGTTAACTGAGACTAAAACATTTGAATCCAGGTCTACTCCAAATGCCATCTCCCACGATAACAATGAGAAAGAGCTGAAAAGTGAATAGTTTTCTATAATCTTCCCTCCCTAATTCTTGTTCATTTATTTAAACATACAAGTGCCTACTCAGTGGATGCAAATTCCCTATGTATGAGATTGTGTCTTCTGTTAATTTTTTGTATATTAACCCCACCTAATGACAGTTAAAAAACTAAAAATGGACATCATAAACTGGTGATAAGACATTGAGAAAAAGCAAAATATGATTAGAGACTGGAGGGGCATACAAAGATAACTTCTAACTAACATGCATGGAACTTAGCAACCACTCTGTTATGCTGGGCAACAGACTAAAGAATGGAGAGAATTAGCTGTAGCATTCACTATCCTCCAAGTAGTCTCCTACCCCAAACATGTAGTCCTATTTAACATATGCAATAGAGTCAGAGACACTTAGATGAAAATATATGGCCATCATTTTTTTAAATACTTAAGTTAGGTGTTTTTAGAAGACACATTAATTACTGGCTACAACAGAAATGTCCAACAATGGGAAAATAATTAAATATTTATTTAATTCACAATAGTGAATTCACTAAATAATGGTATACCCATGCAGTGGAACATTATGCAGCCATTAAAAAGAATGAGGCAAATCTATATGTACTGATAATATCTTAAAGATATGTTAAGTGAAAAGAAAGCAAGGTGCTGTAGTAGGAAGAAAATCACCTCTCAAAGATGTCTATGACCTAATCCTTGAAAACTGAATATATTACATAGCAAAGGGGAATTAATGTTACAGATGGAATTAAGTTTGCTAATCAACTGACTTTGAGGTGGGGGTATCAGCCTGGATTATCCAGGTGGGCCCAATTTAGTCACAAGATCCTGATAAATAAAAGAGGGAGAAAGGAGAGTCAGTGTGTCAGAGTGATGTAATGTGAGACTCAACCAGCCCCTGTAGGCTTTAAAAATGGAGGAAGAGATCATGAAACAAGGAACTCAAGCAGTCTCTAGAAGATGTTAAAGGCAAGAACACTGATGCTCCCCAAGAGTCTCCAGAGGGAATGCAGCCACTTAAGATTTTAACTCAGTGAGACCCACTTCAGACTTCTGACATCCAGAACTACAATAAATCTGTGTTGTTCTAAGCCACTAAAAAGTAATTATCTAAAAAACAACTTTATATGTTTTTTTTTAAAGTAGGATAAAAACAAAAAAGAGATATATAGTATATGGTGGCATGTATACTATGATCTTAACTTTATTTTCATAAAAGTCAGGATTATTAGAAAATATACCAAAAAGTTACTAGCGGAGACTCTGAGTATTGACATTATGTGACTTTTTTCCTACTTCAATATACTTTATAAATATTCTAAAATGAGCATATATAATGTTTACAATCAGGGAAAAATTTAAACTGAAAAGAATGGAAAGACACAAGGGTAACATATAAAGGTCAATTACTTTCCTAGTTACCAGCAATTAACAAATAGAATTTGAAATGAAAAACGATACGATCTACATTAGCACCCCCAAAAATGAAATACTTAGGTAGAAATCTAACAAACTATGTATAAGCTCAATATGAATAAAACTACAAAACTCTGATAAATAAAATCAAAGAACTAAATAAATAGATATTCCATGTCCATGAACAGAAAGACTTGCTATTGTCTGTTCTTCCCTACTTGATATACAGATTCAAGCGATCCCAATCAAAATCCCATCAAGTTATTTTGTGGATACTGACAAACTGATAATAAAGTTAGAGAACAAAAAAAACCCACAAAAACAAAAACAAAAACAAGAGCCGACACAATACTGAAGGAGAACAAAGTAATGACACTACCCAACACCAAGACTTAATATAAAGCTACAGTAATCAAGACAGCATGGTATTGGTGACAGAATAGACAAATAGATCAATGGAACAGAATAGATAGTCCCGAAACAGACCTCATAAATAGTCAACTGATCCTTGACAAAGGAACAAAGGCAATACAATGAAGCAAAGAAAGTCTTTTCAACGAATAGTGCTGGGACAACTGGACATCGACCTGCAAAGAATGAATCTAAACAGACCTTACACCCTTCACAAAAATTAACTCAAAATGGATCGTAGACCTAAATATAAATGCAAAACTATAAAACTTCTATACGATAATACAGAAAACCTAGATGACCTTGAGTGTAGTAATGACTTTTTAGGTACACAGCAATGGCACCATTCATGAACAAAATAATGTTTAAGCTGGATTTCATTAAAATGAAAAACTTCTCTGAGAAAGACAATGTCAAGAAAAGAAGACAAGCCACAGACTGGGAGAAAATATTGAAAAAGGCAAATCTCATAAAGAATTGTTATCCAAAATATACAAAGAACTCTTACACTCAACAATGAGAAAACAATCCCATTAAAAAAAGGGTCAGAGACCTTAAAAACACCTCCCAATAGAGGATAAACAGATGGCAAGCTTGTGAGAAACGCATGTCATTAGAGAAATGTAAGTTAAAACAACAAAGTACAACTACACACTTATTAGACTGGCCAAATTCCAGAACACTGATAACACCTCATGCTGGTGAGGATGTACAGCAACAGGACTCTCATTCATTGCTAGTGGAAATGCAAAATGATACAGCGACTTTGGAAGGTAGTTTGGCAGCTTCTTGTAAAACTAAACATACTCTTACTACATGATCCAGCAATTGCACTCCTTGATACTTATGCAAAGGAGTTGAAAACCTAGGCCTACACTAAAAACCTGCACATGGATGTGTATAGCATTTTAATTCATAACTGCCAAAACTTGAAGGCAACCAAGAAGTAGGTGAGTGGAATAAACTGTGGTGGTACACCCGGACAATGGCATGTTGTTTGCTGCTAAAAGACGTTATCAAGCCATAAAAAGAGTTTAAGTGCATATTACTAAAAGAAGCCAATAAGGTTACATAAAGATTCCAATGACATGACCTTCTGGAAAAGGCAAAACTATGGCTACAGTGAAAATATCACTGGTTATCAGGGACTGGGGAGGAGTGAGAGGTGAACAGATGGAGGACAGAGTATCCTTTAGGGCAGTGAAGCTATTTTGTATGAGACCATAATCACGGATGCAAGTCAATAGACATTCCTCTAAGCGCACAGAACGCACACCACCGAGGACGAACAGTGCAGTAAACCGGGACTGCGGGGGATTACAGTGTCAGTGTAGGGTCACAACTGGCTGTAGCTCTCATGGGGGGCGTTGATACTGGGGCAGTATAGGTTTGTCCGGGTAGCAAATCCGAGGAGCAACTCTCCCCCATTCGATTTTCCTAGGAACCTGACACTCCCTCTTCTCCACCCCCCCTAAAAAAACCCTTAAAAAAAAAGGCGCAATATTCTCTCACTTCTTGGCCGCCCCAAACGCTTTGCTCTTAAGGCCCGCTGGAGGAACGAGCTGAGACTGCGGTTCCCAGAGACCCGAAAGAGGTTGGGGCGCGGCCAGAGCAGGCCCTCACAGCGCCCACGCCCCCGGGCACCAGGCCGGGGACAAGCGCAGGGCGGCGCCGGAGCGGGGGCACGAGCACTTACCGGGGCCCCCAGGGGTCGTTGCCATGGCGACGGGTGCCCGCAGCCCGCGCAGGCGCTGCGCGGTGGGGCCGCCGCGGCCCGGTCCCAGGTGGCGCGGAAACCCCGCGCCAAAGGCGGCCCGGCCGGCGGCCCCACCTGGGCGGCGGCTTCGGCGGCGGCGGCGGCGCGGGGGGCGCGGGGGGCGCGGGGAGCGCGCATGCGCAGAGGCCGCGGCGCGCGCGTGTCTCTCTCTCGCGCGCGCGCGCGCAGCCTGCGCTTTGGCGTCCGCGTCCGACTGCCGCGCGAACGGCCCCGGTGCGAGCGGTTCCGAGCCCAGGTAATCCCGCGCGCCGCCGCCGGGCGGGGCGGACAGAGGCAGAGCAGGAGAGCGCAGCTGGGACGCGCTTGGAAAGGGTGTGGGGTACGGCTGCTTCCAAAGAGGGATGTGTTTGCCCTCTTTAACGTTCGTCGCCTCCTAAAGAGCCTCGGAACCCTTTCCCCATCACCACGCGTGTGTCGGCACGGGAAGACCGAACCGGCAGCGCGAGCGTTGTCTGTCCCCTTCCCTTCTCTCCCTGCCGGCCTTCTACCCGGAAAGCAGCCCTGGCAGCTGGATGCCCCCCGCACTGCCCTCTTCGCCCTGTGCGCCCGACGTTCCCAGCCCAGCTGCGGCTGGCAGAGGGCGCCATGTGGGGCAGATGCAGGTGTGCGGGCAACCTGGCGTTTCCTGGTCCTGCGACCCTACCCCATTCATTGTCACCTGTAGACTTAGGATCACACACAGTACGGCACCCGAAACCTAATACATAGGCGACTCTTCTTGCCCCAGCCCTTCAGGTTTTGATGTCTTTTCAGACCGGAGTTGTCATTCTTTCGATCGTTTTGTGTCTTCCCTGGTATTTGGGTGGATGTACTCTAGCTTAATCTTTTTTATTTTTTTTCTTGCTTGAGTTTCAGAAAACACTATTAAAGACGTCACTCTCATTTTTTTTTTAAAAAAAGCTTTATTGCTATAGGCAATTGATTGATCTGTAGTTGATTTGCTTTTCCCTAATGCTTTAAAATGTCATCCATTTAAAGTCTACAATCCAGTGTATAGTGTAGTCAGAATCGTGCACCCAGCTTTAGAACATTTCCCTAACCACCAAAGCAGTCACTCCTTATTTCTTCTACAAGCTCTTAAACAACTTACTAACCTACTTTCTGTCTCTTTTGACTTGAGTGTTCTGGATGTGTCATCTAAATAGGATCATACCATACAGCCTTTTGTGACAGGCTTTTTTCACTTAGCATCATATTTTCAAGGTTCATTCATATTGTAGTGTGCATCAGTACTTTATTCTTTTTTATGGCCAAATGAAATTCCATTGTTTGCATATAACGCATTTTGTCCATTTATCAGTTGATGGACATTTGTGTTGTTTCCACTTTTTGGCTACTAGTGAACAATGATTCTATGAACATTCATGTACAAGTTCTGTGTGGAAGTATGGATGTATTTCTCTTGGGTATGTATGTACACAAGAGTGGAACTTCTGGTTCATATGTTAGTGCTATGTTTCACTTTTTGAGGAACTGACAGTTTCGCAAACTAGCTGCTCCATTTTACATTCCCACCAGCAACATATGAGAGTTCCAGTTTCTTCATATCCTCACTAACACTTGTTATCTTTTTTTTTCTTAGTACAGCCATCCAAGTTGACATGAAGTAGTATCTCATTGTGGTCTTGATATTCATTCCCCTAGAGACTAATGATGTTGAGCATATTTTCAAGTGCCTATTGACTAGATGTATATTTTTTGGATATATGTCTACTTAAATCACTTGCTCATTTTTACATTGAGTTATTTGTTGAATTGTAAAAATTCTTTTAAAATCTGACTACAAGTCCCTTAACAGATACATGATTTGCAAATATTCTCTTTCATTTTTGCGGGTTGTCTTTTCACTTTTTTGATGGTATTAGTTGCAGGACAAAAATTTTTATGGCCTATTGATCATAATAGTAGGTCAATATTTTCATAGACTTTGTAGTAACTGACTCAATTAAAATTACTTTCAACTCTAGATATTTCCACTGAAGTATGTGGCATGAAATGATGATATCTGAGATTTGCTTGAAAATAGTCCAGGAAATAAATATAGGTATCCTCTACTCATTGAAAGTTTGCTTTATTCCAGTCTGCTTTTGCAAAAGACCTACATTAGTACCCTTTTTCACTAACTGAATAAAATTCAAAGAGGGTTTTCACTTTTAAGTGAGAGTGAAAATAACATTCAGCATTTGTTTTGCAGCAAACCCTTATAGAAGCAGCACACACCCCAAACAGAAAGAGTGGTACCACCAAGCTCCTTCCCTGGGAACCACACTTACCATCTTGGTATCAAGCCACCATAGCCTTGAACTGTGTCTGTGAGTATCTGTGCTTTATCTTGATTTTTTTTGTGCAATTGTTAGTAAGATGTGTCCTAAGGTAATTGCACCATCGCTTTACTAATTTCGGCTTATGAAAGGTTTCGTAGGAACTCTCTACTTTCAGGATAGTAAAGGGATAAATAAAGCAAAGTGGAAAACCTTGATAATTATTGAATCTGAGGATTTTATAGGATGAGTATATGGAGTTTCATCTATTTTTTAAGCTTTTGAGTGGAAATCGTTATCGCAAATAGGTGTCTAAATACTGTTTTGGGCACAAAGGAAGGGTTCATATGTTAATATATGGCGTATTGAGGAAAGAATAATAGATATACAGAGTCTTAAGAGATTAGAATGGGAAAAATGGGCATTGACTTTAGAGTTTGGAACTGCTTTTGGTGATACATATAATTAGGAATAAATAATGTAATATTAGTTCTGATTAACGCAATCCAGGTAGAGGTGGTAAGATTATGTATATTAGAAGAGTGGAATAAGATGAGGTCATCTATGGAAGTAGGACCTTTGATTCAGTATGCTCTTGAATAAGAGTGTATGTAGCCTTTGAATTTAGTTATTTTCCACTCAGCACTTAAATATATGTTTATATTTATATAAGTATTAATTTACATTTAATACAATAAATATATTTTTAATAGTTTTCTGGCCTCTCTTTTGTTATTGACAAATTTTCTGCTAGCCTAATGGGTAATTCTCCTAACTATAAAGCAGTCTATTTTTTCTCCCTGGTTGCCTTTAGTTTCTTTTTAAATATGCCTACATTGATAGCTTCCACTTATTCTTTTAAATTAAATTTGTTAGGGTAACATTGTTAATAACATTATAAAAATTTAAGGTGTACAACTTTATAATATGACATCTGTATACACCATTGTGTGCTCACTACCCAAAATCTAATCTCCTTCCATCTCCATATATGTGACCCTCTTTACTCTTGTCATCCTCCCCTCCCCCTCCTCCCCTTCTAGTAACCACCATTCTGTCATCTATAGCCATGAATTTGTTTTGTTTTGTTTGTTTATTGCTTTTTGTTTTGTATCCTACATATGAGTGAAATCATATGGTTCTTGTCCTTTTCTGTCTGACTTATTTCACTTAGCATGATATTCTCAAGATCCATCCATATTGTTGCAAATGGCAATATTTCATCTTTTTTTATGGCTAACTAGTATTTCATTTTTATGAAACACCAATTTACATTTCCACCAGCATTGTGCAGGGATTCCCTTTTCACGACATCCTCTCCAACACTATTATTTCTTATCTTATTGATAATAGCTATTCTAATAACAGGCGTGAAGTAGTGTCTCATGTGGTTTTGATTTGCATTTCCCTTGTAACTAGTAACTAGTGATGTTGAGCATCTTTTCATATATATGTTGGCCATCTGTATGTCTTCCTTGGATAAGTGTCTGTTCAGATCTTCTGCCCATTTTTTAAATCAGGTTTTGTTGTTGTTGAGTTGTGTGAGTTCTTTATATAGTTTGGATATTAGCCCCTTATTGGAGGTATTGTTTGCAAATATCTTCTCGCATTCAGTTGTTTGCCTTTTTGTTTTGTTGATGGTTTCTCTTGCTGTGCAGAAACTTTAGTTTGATGTAGTCCAAGGAATTGAGAATTTAAATATTTTATATCTTGGTTGCCTTTAGCTGCTTTTTTTTTTCTTTAATTTAACAATTCTGTCAAACATTATTGCCACTGATCCAGTTTGCTATGTTTACTTACAGTGATGAATGAATCATGAAAAGAGATTTATGGTTTAAAAATTAATCTTAGACACCATCTAGAATATGAACATTGAGTATAATATGAAAGGCACTGGTCAGAGGGAGACTTGGGTTCTAGTTTCAGCTTTGTAACCTCTAGCTTTATAAGTAGTCCCTATGCCTAGAAATAAGACTTCTTTTTCTTCATTTACATTGGATTAGATTATCTTTATACTTCTGGGTTTGAAATTATAAGCAGAACCATCAAAAGTCTGCATAATAAATTTAATACAGCTTATTTCATTTTTTGAGAGTCCGAATTGCTAGAAAATTTTTTCTTAAACTTCAATTCAGTTAGTTTCTGGATGTGTGACTTTGGGCAGATTACTCTCTTATTAACCAGTCTATGAAATACAACAATAAACTATAGGATAATTTTCCTTTTACTCAAGTCTGCTTTGTGTGATACTAACATAATAATTCCAGGGGTTTTTGTTTGTTTGTTTAGTTGGTTGGTTTTAGTGGTCATATGATAGATCATTTTTCAACTTTTTACTTTTTAACCTATATATACTATCATGTTTCAGGTGGGTTCTTATAGATAATATCTTTTATTTTTATCTAATCTTAGTACTTTAATTGGCATGTTAGACCATTTAAATTTAATTTTTTTATATTGTTGTAGATAGGTCTACTGGTCTGTTATCATTAATTTTCTATTTATTACTTCTATATATTTTTTTTTTTTTTACCATTTTTCTTTCTGGCCTTCTTCTGAACTATTTAAATATTTTCCAGAATTCCATTTTAATTTATATATTGGCTTTTTAAAATGTGCATAGTTTTTTTTTAAAATTACTGCTCTGGAGATTATTGCATACCAAACATTTTGCAGTCTATGTAGAATCTTTTATCACTTCAAGTAAAATATAGAAATCCTACTACCATATAAGTCCCTTTATTATCCCATTAGGATGCAGTTCTATATGCATTAGATCTATTACATTAAAATTCCCATCAAACAATGTTATGAATTTCTGATTTCAGCAATTATACATATTTTAACAAACTTAAAAGGTGAAAAAACAATCATTACCATTTTTGTTGCTCTTCTTTCCTGACACTTTCCAGATTCCCTCTGCTACTATTTCCCTTACCTGTGAAATTTCTTTACCATTTTTTTTAAAGCAGGTCTACTGACAATGAATTCTCTTTGTTTTCCTTCTGAAAATGTCTTTATTTCACTTTTATTCCTAAAAGATACATTTGCTGGTTAAAGGATTTTAGATTGGTACTTTGTTGTGGTTGTTATTTCAAACACTCAATACATGATGTCCCACTGTCTCTGGCCTCCATGATTTCTCATGAGAAATCTTCCATAATTTAAATCTTTGTTCTTTCACATGAATAGCGTTGTTTTCCTCTGGCTGTTTTTAAGATTTTTTTTTCTTTATGTTTGGTTTCATCTGTTTGGTTATGATGTGCCTGAGTATGGTTTTTGTTTACTATGTCAGTAGACCTGCTGTAGTTATAATTTTATGTAAGTGTATATAAATTTATATCTTTCACAAAATTTTGCAAGTTTTCAGCTTATTATTTCTTCAAACTATTTTCTTCCAGTCTTTCTTCTTTTTGGGTCTCCTATGACCCAAATATTAGACCTTTTGATTTTGTCCCATAGCTCCTCAAAGTTATTCTTTTTTTTTCTACTTTTTTTCCCTGTTATTTAGACTAAGTAGTTTTTACTGATGTATCTTCAAATTCACTCACTCTTCCCATTCTACTATTAAGATCTTCCGCTAAAATTTTTAATTGTATTTTTCAACTCAAAAATTTCCATTTTTTAAATAGCTTCTGTTTCTTTGGTTAAGACTTCTATCTTCCCATTCAATACTGTTTACTCTTGCTTTGTGACACATGCTTAAAATAATTCACGGTAAGTCTTTTTCTGATAATTCTAACAATTGGGGAACTTCAGAATTGGGTTTTGTTCATAGTCTTTTCCCTTGAGAACTGTTTAGATTTTTCTAGTGTTTTGCATGTTGAATAATTTTGGATTATTTTTAGGACGTATTGAATATTATGGAACTCAGTCTTGTTTAAATCTTCAGAATATTTTTGTTTTGTTTTGTCGTATTTTAGCTAACAATCAATCTAGTTGCTTCAGACTACATGTCCTGGCCATCTTCCTGTGGAATATCATTCCAATGATAATTTAGTTTTCAGCTCCTTTGTAATGCCATTCCAATCTGCCCCAACTGTGCACCACCAATGGCCAGTCAAACCTGGATAGTGAGCTACACTGTAGCTCACTGTTCTAAACCTTTACTCTCTTTTTGATCAGTTTCACATATGCACAGAAGTTTCACATATGGCCCCAGGATTTTATATACAAATTAAGAGGTTCCCTTTCTTTAGTTCCCTCTTGTCTACGGTCTCCCTCCACTTTGTTTCCAAGATTCCCCTTCTTGGTGTTCTTGCTAGAAAGCCAGGGCTCTGATCTCTCCACCCCAATGCCAATGTTCTCCCCATTGCACCAGTGCATAGAGGGGTTCTGCCTTTTTGCTGTCTCTTGATTGGCAAAGAGCAGGGTAAGTCTGTAAGGCTCCACATCAAAGCATTTACACATTGCTCCACAGGGTTTACATATAGTGAGGAAGGGTGCTGCTGCTTTTCTGCAGCTGTCCTGGAAGAAGGCAAGTAACTTCTAAAGCAGCCCCCTCCTGGTCCTCTGACTAGAGAGCAAACTATTCCTTGGACTCTTGTGTGCCATTTCACTTGCTGTGTCCTATTTTTCTGTTAAGTGTCTACGTATAGATTACTATTTATATCACTTGAGATATGTCTGGCTTCTTGAATCTGTAGTCATCTCATCAGTTTCAAATCTACATCGTATTTAAAAAGATTTTGTCTTATTTTGCTGCTTTTGCAGGTAAGTAAGCATGTTAAAACTTCTCACTACATCTTCATGTCTCCTGTTTTTCCCATCTTTCCAACTTGTTGCCTCTTTGTCCTGCACTCTGGATAATTTCTCCTGACATGTTTATAAATTCTCCCCGTTATCTGTATTCTATTCTGCCATTAAAGTTTTTATAAAGTCTTGTAACATTTATACTGTTCTTTCCAAAATTAGCTCCATCACTTTTTAGTTTCTCATTCTCTACAGATACCTCACACCTGATTTCATTTCTTTAAACACAGAAAACAATCAAATGCCTAAGTCTATATGAGTTTGTTTCTACTAATTCTTGCCTCTGGAGTTTAGTTTCCATATGTGCCTTTTATATTGTTTTAGATATATTTGAAATGTAATTTGAGGCTTACAGTGAACTTACTTTCCTATGGAGAGGATTTATATTTTTATTTCTCCTAGCACCTGGAGACATAACCAGTGTGGGATGACCTTAAAAGCAAGTTAAATGCTCAAGATTCTTTATGTAATGGAGGCAGCTCTAGACTTGGCTGTTTTACATATTTTATACTCCCATTCAATCTCATCTGAAGGCTGAAATCCTTTGGAGGTGTCTCAGCCTATTGAGGGAAAGTTCTGTGGGATCACGATTCCTGTTAGATTCATTACCTTGTGTGGGCCCTGAACTTTGACATCTGTCCCCCTTACTCCATAGGTTGTCACAATAAGGCCTCATGTTAACTTCTCTCTTTACCTTTGGATTGGACATCCCTGTCTTAAAATCTTTTAAAGATAATTTTTAAATTTAATCAGCTTTGGTTGTTTTCAAATCCTACTTTTTCTCTTAATATTCCCTGCACTTATCACATATCACATACTACTTGTGGCATGTAATCCAAAATGTTGATAAGAAATATGCTAATTATGTCAGAATAATTGATAATTTTTAGCAATTTTTACTTATAGCTGCTCAATGATATAGGTATCTTGTATTAGTTACCTAATATTAGTTGCTACAAATAATAAACCACAAGAAAGTTTAGCAGATACAACAGATGTTTATTATTTGACAGTTCTGAGATTTAGAAATCTGAGATGGTTAGTTGAATGGTTCCCATGAAGTTGCAAACTGTTGGCTTGGGCTACAATTTGAAGGTTTGAGTGGAGTTGGTGGATCCATTTCCACTTGTGGCTATTATCAGGAGACTTCAGTTTCTTGCCAGGCAGACCTCTCCATGGGGCTGCCCATTCATGGCACCTGGCTTTCCCAAGAATGAGTGATCCAACAGAAGGGGGTGCAGAGAGAGAGAGAGAGAGAGAGAGAGATACAGACAGACAGACAGACAGACAGACAGACAGACAGACACAGGAAGGTAAGGGAGACAGGGACAAAAGAATGAGGAGAAATGCACCAAGATGGAAGCCATAGAGTCTTTTATAACATAAATCTTGGAAATGGAATCTCATCCTTCTGCTGTATTCTATTGATAACAAAGACCAACAGTAGTACAGTGCAGGAGGGGATTAAACAAAGGTGTGAAAACAAGGAGGTAGGGATCATTGTGGGCCATCTTAGAGGCTGTCAAGATCTTATTTTACCAGAAGAGGCTCTTTATTATATTTAGAGGTTCATAATAAAGCACTTGAATCAAACCTATTTCTTCATTTGTAAAAAGCATGAGAATAATCATAATTTTATCAGTACAAATGCAGAAAATATTTCCCAACAGGTGTATCATTCCAAGCTAAATCCAAAACATAGTATATAGATTTAAAACAACTAATAATTGGTAAAAAAAAAAAATACTAATAAGTCAATTAAGTGGTACAGATAAATTTAGGTGAGGCTTAGTGTCTGGTAGGAAAAACAAAGCTTTTAAATACAGCTCAAATAAAAAATAACCTTGCAAGTGTATTAGTAGTAAAAGTTTTGTTAAGAGAAATATAGTCCTCCTACTGAAACATATGGTCATAATTCCAATAGTGGATTTTCTTCTTGCCTTTTTGCAATGTTTTTATCAATCATTGAGTAAAAATGTTTGAGAAGCAATGAAACCTTTAAGATTGTAAATATAAACCATATAACTCAAAGTAATTTAAGAGTAATTGATATTGTGTTCTTCAAGTGTAAACAACATGCTATGTTTTTATAAAAAATAAAGGGAGGAAAAATATATAGTATATATTTGTATTTGCTGCTACTGAACCTAAACCATGGGAAGATACACAAGAAACTGATAAAAATGATTACTTTGTTGAGATTGAAGAAAGAGAAGAACAAAGTAGATGCATACAAGGTGGGAGGTAAAACTTACACTGATAAGTTTTTAATATTTTTTTCTGATATTTGAATCATGTATATATGTTAAATATATGAATCTTTTTTAATCACAAAGAAGAAAATTAAAACCTAGGATGGCTTGGAGGTTTCTGATTTAAGATAACTGTCTTTTAAATTTTGAGTCTATTTATCAAAGTTATGCTTGGTATTAAAAAAAGATGTTCTGTTATTTACAAAATACCTAAATCTAGGCCGTTATAAACTTAGGCATTTGAGACACCACAGTCAGGCTACTACTTTTTTTTTAAAAGATAGTTTAAATAATATATTCAAGATCATGCAGTTACTAAATGATGGAATTGGTAGTTCAATCTCAGGTTTTATGCCTGCAAAGCCTATGTTTGTTTCCTTGCCTTTGACTGAAAGTATTATTTTTCCAAACTTGGTCCTTGACATATGTGTTTCTCTTTATCTGCATTGACCCTTCCCAGTTCTTTTTTAAGAAAGAGGATTCTTCCTAGGGGTAATGAGGCAGTCCTCACTGGCTTTGCTTTTCCTTTCCAAAGCCACTTCTCAACAGCTTCTTTTAATTCTCATGTGTGCTTCAGATATATCTTCTATTTTTCCTCTTAATCATAGTGGAGCTGGTTTTGTGAGCCCTTGGAAAATTCCATACACATTCTTCCTGACCAATGGATCAGGAAGTCAACATTTCACTACAGTAAGAGGCTTCTTATTTGGACAGCCTCTCAGATGTCCATCCCACAGAGTAAACTCAAGGATCTATAACTTGTAGTCCCCTTACTCTTTCCTCAGAGTATAGCTCTATGAACTGTGTGCACCATTATCAAACACTTAGATGCTGCTTGTGGAGATTTTCTTCCTGTGGAAATTTTCTTGACCAGAATACACACTTGCCACACCTGTGCCCTTGCAGGTTTCTTGGTGTTCTGTCCTATGGTTATACTGTGATAATTTGTCTCTCTCCAGACTAACATCCTTCAGTTCACCATCATCTTTGGGATAATGTCTAACCTCTTAGTGGGCTATTCAATGTTATTTGCAAACTAGATTCATTGTTTTCTCAGTTGATCTTTTACTCTCATTTTCTCTTCTACTCTTTGCTTTAGCTTTCCCTCCTTTAAATATGTCAACTACTCACCCATGCTTTCTTGTGTGCTTGCTTTTGATTTTCTAGGCTACTACTTTTATAATTAAATTATATGGTAAAATATTCGCACAAAACAGAAGGCTAAAGTAAACAGAAGACTCTAAAAAGGAAAGTTTGGCCTTTTCACACATTACCTACCTTTCAGATTTTCAGCTCTTGCTTAGACAAGTTTAATGCCCACCATCTAATAGATTCTTAGATTGCGTTCTCATAATTGGTAAGGCTATCCTCTCCTGGGTTGTTTTCCAACCACCTAGTCAAGATCCGTATCTCTTATAGCAGTTACTTTAACTCTGTCAATGATCTGCTTCACACACTCAGTTCTGAGAGAGAGAGAACTATTTTATTCACCTTTCAACCAGTGAAGGCTAATAAAGTACTTTGCATATGGCAAGTATATAGACACAAAGTTTGTTGGATGGCTACATAAAACGAGTTATATTTTACTTCATATTTCAAAATTCAGAGTGAGTAGTATTAAAAGGCATGAAATCAAAAACAGATCATTGCAGAAGTGAGTATAAAGAACCATTGTATTTTTTCAGCTTTAAAAAATTAAAATTTCAAATTAAGTACCAATGTGAAGAACATGACCAAATAAGTAACAAATGCATAAGTAACATACATCTACAAAGAATACTTTAAAATGTGCCTCCAAAGGCACATCATTCCAATTTTTATTACATGTAGAGATTTTTTTTAAAACAAATCCAAAGCTATCTCATCATGGAAAGAGCCTTCCACTGTTTAGTTATTTTAAGGTAAGTTCAGTATTCATAGATTATGCAATAATGTATGTTGCAAAATAAACATACTATAAAAAAACATAAATTGAGTTTGATATGTAATTGTTTTTACCTTATATTGTTTCAATAAATTTCATAAGTTATTACCTTTTGCCACTTTACTTAATATCTGCAACATTTTACATTGTTTATGAAGTAGCTTTTTCCAGAAGACTGGTATTCTACATACTGTATCTTTGGCTAGTACTACAGATGTGATTCAAGAGGAACCATATGTCCAATCTGATTAAGATTCTTAGTCTTTCCTAGCCTGAGACCTCAGTTCCTGAGTTATAACCCTATGTGGTCTTCAACTGAGTTGCTTCATATTTTTCTTAAAACAGGGCTATTTAGTGTAATTTCTTTTTCTTGAGCTATACAAGTGTTTTTGATACAAAAACATATATTCCACATAAGAATAAAGCATCAAAATAATGATATTTTATATAACTTAAATGATAGCACTAACTAAAATATGCCCATTTTTTTAACACAACATACTTTCCTTATTTTGCTGTGTGAAGTAAAGAGGAAAGCTCTGTAACAGTTTTAAATACATAGAATTTAACTTATGTTAATATTGTTATAAAAATACCATATAAAGAATTTAAAATATGCAAAAGTAATTAGTTCATTAAAATTTGTATTTAAAACACTGGTGTCAATGAAAATATGTAGACTTGCCCAGAAACTTTAAAGGTTTAAAAGTAAAAAAACGAAAACAAAAACAAACAAAAAAAAACCTGTTTAGGCTTCATTTATTGCTACATAATGACTACTTCAGTGGTCACCTGGCCTGTTGTCCATCACTCTTAGAAGTGGTAAATACAGTGGTATACTTTGGAAAGAAAGGAGAAAAATTAATGCACTGTAATATAAAAATATTACCCATTTATAAATTATTAAAGATTTATAAAACACATACTGAATCACATTCTTGCTATAAAAACAACATATAGAAGCACAAAATCCTGAAGCACCCACAATTATTTTAGAATACCTATTTAATCAAGAAAAAACGTGTGTGTGTGTATATACAGATATATACACACACATATATAAAATTTGAGAAGAAAAAAGACAAAATTCTGATTTTAATCCAAACAGTTTATCTAGTCATGGAGGTAGGTCACCACTCCAATTACACAAATAAGTTGTCTGCCTTGTTCAAACAATTATATTAAGTCTAAGATCTGGAAACTGGTCTATGCCATTGAAATACATTTTTAATAGACTTTAGAAACCAGTAATCTAACTGGCATATACAGAAAACAGTTATTTCCCTTATGAGGTTACATCTGAAAAGAGCCTTCATTAAAACTGATCTTGGAATAAAGAGGTATACCTAAGTGCAGATACTTTGGCATAGATTTGAATAACACAGGGAATGCTACAAATTTCTTAAAGACAGAAGAAATCCTTGCCTTTTTAGTATTTGTATGAAGGGGAAAGCTTCAAAAACTGGATCTCTTCAATTTTCAGAGATTTAAATTGTGCTAATGATTTTTTTAAAAGATCATTCCTGACTAAACAGCAAAGCTTATGTGTTTCAAACATCAATCATATTTACTTTTAGTGTTTGTGGCATTTCAGGTTTAGTGCTAGAGTTAGTTTTAACAAATCAGTTTGCAATATGTAATATGACTCACTAAAATCTTTTCACTAAAAAAGGTTTTCTATAATGAAAAACACTAATTCTATTTCTAATGGTAAACTAGTAGAGTTGGAGGTCCCACCATGGATCACAGGGATTAGAGCACTATCAAGGTCATTTAGATAATGCTGAGGAAGTAGTTGGCCTTCAGATCCTGCCTGAAATTCAACCTGAAAAAAAAAAAATTTGGATAAATTAATCCTAGAAAATGAGCAATCTTGTTGTCTTGTTAGCTCATGTATAATAAACTAAAAATACTGTTTAAGAATGTTAAGAAAAGTTTTGACATCTTATTCATAAAATCTTATATTCTCTTATATTTCTTTTATCCATCTACTACATAAAGTATAATTTTCTTTCCCACAGGTGTTATAAAAATTAAAAAAATTTGTTACTAATTCATTCTTTAGGTTTCTTCTCAATGAACACGTGAACATATTGGAGGACTACCAACATATCTTAAATAAAAACCCCATGGTATTAAAAAAAGTAATTTTAAAATATTTTATATTTGTTGTTTTAATATTCAACATTTGAATTTAATGTTGCTGGTGAAAAGTACATTTTAATACATTTGACTAAAAACATTAGGAGTGCCTACTCAAATTAAAAATTATTGTTGAAAAAGGAACCTTTAACATTGAGATGAAAATATAAGTTCTTTCCACTAAGAACTATGAATGTAACACATCCTGACTGAAGAAAAACAAACTAGCATATGAACTCCTTTATATGAGATAAACCATTATAATGAAGAACCTGCTTTGAAAACTATTATACTGGATACTAGGAACAGAAATACTAGAGTACCATTTTTCACCTATCAAATTGGCAAAGTTCAACTTTGATTACATACTATTTCAATAAGGATGTGGGGGAAAGAATGCTCTCATAAATTGTGGTAGAAACATAAATTGGCATAACCTCTACCTGAGACACGGTAATACCTGTTGAGTACATACTTGGACCTGACAATTCTACTCTAGGAATGTTTCTTATATACTCATACTTAAGCAAAAGAAGATATTATGGATAACCTAAGTGTCAATCTGTATGTACCAAACATGCATAAGAACTAGTTAAATTATGATATATTTATATATAAACTACTACTGTGCAACTTTTAAAAATAATATGTAATAACATGAAATATCTCTAAAATACATTAAGTTAAAGAAGGAAAAAAAAGCTATGTAAAGGGGGAATGAAAAGGACATACATACTTATTTGCATGCATAAAACCACAAAGAATACATAGAAATGGGTAATATTTGATTGCCTACCCAGAAAGGAAGAATGAGAGGAAGTATGGAGGTGGACACTAGAGTTTGGAGATAAGGATAGGAAGGAGATCTTTCCAAATATATTATCTTATACAACTCTATTGGGCATCATTTACATTGTAGCCTGGAGTTAAGGGACCAATTAAATAGGCTACAGTGTGAATGATGCTCTCTGAAAATGTTTAATGAGGTGGCCCTGTTACATAAACACTTAGACTTTTGTAATTTTAAATCAATCACCTGACTATAGAATCTATTCAGAATAATAAATTTTAAAACCTACTTATCAAGCATGATTGTTGTGGAGCAGGGGTTAGAGCAAACTATGGCCTGAGAGCCAATCTGGTCCACCATTTTTGTAAACAAAGTTTCAATGGAACACAGCCCAACTCAGTTTACATACTGTGTATGGTTGCTTTTGCACTATAATGGCAGAGTTGAGTAGTTGTGAAATAAATCACACAGCCCATAATGTCTAAAATATTTAGTGTATAGCCTTTTACCAAGAAAAGCTTGCTGACCTGCTGTGGAGGGTAAAGGAGATAACATACATGAAGTGTACACTCAATGATGTTCAACAAATTTTAGTTGTCTTCATCAAAAAATAAAAGGTTAAAGAAAAAACTTTTGATGATTTTAATTTATGATACAATCATTTAAAAAATACATCACAAAAACATGCCTCACCATATCAGTGTCAATGGAAACTCTTAGGCCAATTTTATTCATGCCATTACTCTTTAGAGTTTTCAGATGAGGGCACAATGCAGCACTACAAGCCATGGCTATTTCTTTTGCAAATTGATAACGAGTTGCTGAAATAAATAAATCCTGATCCTTTAGAAAGTAGAAGACCTGAAATGTATTTAATTAGGAAACAAGTCATGATGAAAAGTATCTTTAAAAATGCAACAATTGCTACTTTCAATTTAGCTTTATTAATAAAATTCCAATGTTATTGGCATGAAATTTACTAGTTAGCACTATATAACACACACACACACACACATTATATTTATATATACACAAACCCTGATCTATATTATAAAAGCTTAAAACCAAAGTTTTTAATTTGGGAATGCCTAAAGTTAACCTGTAGCAATGAAAGCCCTGTTAACTCAGCTTACAGAAGAGTACTAATGAACTTGCCCCATGAGACTGCCATCCTGTAAGGACATCTTAATAACGTTAAGACCGAACAAAAAATGTCCTATAATTTCTATATCCTCTAGAGTTTTTTATCTATCTTGTACATGCATAAAATCACAAAGTATACATACACAATGAGTAACAATGATTGCCTGACCTGAGAGGTAGTGTAAGGAAGAGTATGGAGGTGGACTAAGGGTTTGGAAGTCTATAGTTTTATATACACTTCTTAAAAAAAAAAAATTAAAACATGAAAACATAACTTACACATGTGAATGATGATTATAAATTGATGTTAATAAAATATTCTAATTTTTGTAAAATAAGAGAAAATGAGAGTAATATGATCAAATAACGTCTTACTATATAAACAAAGGTGGCAAGACTACCAAAACTTAACCGTGAGCTGGCAGGCAGTACCATCATACAATAACCTAAAATAATCCTATGGAATTCCAAATTTGGTATAATAAAAGGCAACTGGGTGGAAATAATGTGTGTGTCTCAAGGTGTAATGTAAAAAGTTTAATACACTGCACTTAAACTATTCAGCGGTTAAGTACTGCAAAATCTTCCATTTAAAAAAGTAAAAACCATATCCAACCATAGCATGTAAAGGGAAGGAATATTTTTTCTCAGTTACCTCTGTACACTTTACAATCTTCTCATCAGTTTCAAAATCTGCTTCCAGTTTTATTTTTTCACTTGGAAATCCTTGTAATGACAATCCATCCACAGAACTAATAACACTATAGAATAAAACATAATACAACAGAATTATTACTTCTAAAGTACATATTATGAAATGAATTATATTTGAATAAGTGGAATAAGGAGAACAATTATGAAGTTACAAATTTAAAGCAGTAATATATCTCAATTATATACAAAATAATTAAAACTGTAGTTTATATGTATTTACCAAGATTTCTTGATTATGTAGCATATTATATCTACTTTTTCATATGCTCAATTCAGACCTGCAATTTAAAATATATTAGTCTCCTAACAGAAAAGCTGTCTCATGAATTTCAAAAACTCTTTTAGAATCCTTCGGCATTAGGCCTTTAGCCAGTTAAGGAAGGAAGGAAGGAAAGGAAGGAAAGAATAGGAAGGAAAGAAAGGGTAACTGAGAAGAAGGCAGTAATATTCTGTAAAGTCTCTAATGTATATGTTATTAAATTTAGTTGTTTGTATTTACAGTGAATCAACGTAATACAAAATAAATATCCAAAGAGAATCTGTTACTTGACAAAAATAGGTACCATGCAACAGGAAAAGTGTCTTGCCTTTCTCAGCCCCTGACATCAAGCCCACACTGCCACACAATGGACATTTTGTCATTGGCCCCCTCCCATCTCGGCACTCTTCCATAATTTATAGCATTCTCACAAAAAACAAACACAAACAAACATGAGGCTGGTTAGGCACGTGTTTAGAAAAAAAACAGGCTGTATTCATTAACTGGACTATAAGCATTTAAATCACAGGATAATTCCATATTCATAAAATATTTCACTTTATTAACTAGATGTTTTCATCCTTCCCCTTTCCATCACATCAATTATATTGTAGTAAAAAGGTTCCTACCCTTTGTTTCCTTTTTCTTCAGAATCTACCCAGCAGATATCTACATATTCTCTCAGGTCTACAGCATCAACTTTCCCACACGTAATTTTAAAGTCTTTTTGTTCTCGTAGAGCTAGCCGCAAGCCATCCATGGTCTCTGGAGTTATCTGTACCATTAAGCCATCTAAAAATGAGAGTTATAGTTCACAATTATGTTACTAAACATCAATTTACATGTATGTCTAAGCCATAAAATTTGTATCAAAACATGTTCTGTGCAAGATATCTTTTAAGTCACCTGTTAAATTATCTTAATGGTTGTTTTCTATTAGGAAATAAGAAAACTAAATCAAAAAGTTCAAGTTTCTTTTTTTAAAGGTAAAAAATAGTAATTTTTTAATGGTAAAAAATATTTTAAACATTACAAATTTTTTTAGTAGTTAAAAAATTTTTCATTTCTGGCTTTGATGCCAAACTAGCTCTTTCATAACAACCAAGCATAAAACCAGACAAAATGTATGAGGCAACTGTTTTAGGTAGTGAACAGGAAGTGCAATACCATGATCCCTAGAGGAAAACTCAACAAGTGAGCCCACCATAATTGCCCAGCTTCTCTGCTTGGGGACAATTTCTAGATGGTGATCCATTAAGTCTGTAATGGTCCTACTAGACTAAGAAGCCAGAAATAACAGTCTGAGGAAGCCTGGAATCTGGGGTCAAGACACTGAAAAGGTGAACACCAGAAGACTGTGTAAGGGTCCCTTTACATCCTTGGACTAGAACTAAGGAAAAGGGCTGGAAGTTCATTTAGCAATGGCCAATAACTTTGTCAATAATGCCTATGTAATGAAACTTCCATGAGAACCCCTGAAATTGGGGTTTGGAGTGTACACATCAAGGTGCTAGAACACTGAGATGTGATGGCAGGGTGGTACATCTGGAGAGGGCATGGAATCTTCATGACCCCTCTCTATACTACGTCCTATGCATCTCTTTCATTTGGTTGTTCCTGAGTAATACTACTTTACAAATGCTTTATTATAAACCAGTACACATAAATGTCTTCTGAGTTCTGAGAGCCATTCTAGCAAATTACTGAACCTGAGAAGAAGGTGGTGGGATCCTCTGATTTACACTCAATTAGTCAGAAGTACAAGAGGCCCCAGACTTCTAACTGGCATCTGTAGGGGCAGTCTTGTGTGACTGAGCCCTTAACCTCTGGGGTCTGTGCCAACTGTGGGTAGTTAATGTCAGAATTGAAAAGAATTCTTGGATATACAGTTGGTGTCAGAGAACTAGAATTGATGTGAGGATAAAAACCCACACATTTGATGTCAGGTGGTGTGAGTAAAAAAAAACAACTCTCTAATACAGAATACTAAATCACTAATGCTAGATCAATTCCTATTCAAAAGCAGGAAAACATCAATGGATTCACACCTTACACATGCATATAAATAAATTTCAGATAAATCAAGGACCTAAGTGTTAAAGGCAAAGCTTTAAATCTTTAGGGACAAAACAGGAGAACATCTTAACAATAGGATAGAAACTTCTTAAATAAAAAACATCAATTGTAAATTAATAAATAATACTGTATAAAATGAGGACCAATTAAAAAGATACTATAAAATGGTGGAAACCTATAAAATATAAAAAGCTATATAACTATAAATCAAAAAAAGACACAATAGAAAAATGGGCAAAAGATGTGAACAGGCATTTCACAGAAGAGGTAACGTATATGTCCAGTAAATAGGTCATAAGATGCTCTACTTATTAGGATACTGTAATTATGACCATGTTCAGAGAGATACCTATCAGATTGACACAAATTAAGTAGTCTGATAAAACTACATTTGGAGAATATGTAGATCAATGGGAAATTTTATATATTCAGATGCAAATGATTTAGCACTGTCTTGTAAAGCTGAACATTTACTAATCTATTGGCCAGGAAATTTCACTCCTGGAGATACATTCTAGTGAAACTCTTAGACGTGTGCCCAGTGTCCACACATATACACCAATAAGAATGTTATTAGTACCACTGTTCATGATAGGAAAAGAAAAGAACCAAGCCAGATGTTCATGATCAGAAGATAAACTGTCATGCATTCACAAAATAAAATATTTAATAGCACTGGAACTGAATAAGCTCTAATTGTAACAACAGCATAAATTTTAGAGATGTACTGTTATGTGAAAATATTAAGTTCCATAAGACTGTATAGAATATCATTTTTATAAATCTCCCAAATGAGCATAAACAATGTATTTATACATATGTTTATACAGAGTAAAAAAAATTAACCAAGAGAATGGTAAACACAGTTTTCAGTCTAGTAATTAATTCTTGGAGAGAGGAAGAAAAAGACATAAGTAGACCCAAATATTGGTCATGTTCTCGTTCTTGGGCTGGGTAATGATTTCACAGAAGTTTGTGGTACTATGCCTTGTAACTTACATATATTTTATATAAGATCAAACAGAGGTTCAAAAAGAAATGGAAAACATCTTTACACTAAAACAATCTTAAAGATGAAACTCATACCTTCAACTATGCTGGACTTAGCAAGAAATCCTGAAGATGGTTTTAGAGCTCCATTGAATACTACAAAACTTGCACCTGTCACTGATAAAAAAAATACAAGTTATGTTTTAACTTGCTCTATTTTATGTTATATAACTTTTTAAATGCATAATGTGGAGCATGGCACATATTAAGTACTTGATAAATGCTATAACCATACCATTTACATTAGAAAGCTAATTTAAAAACCCCAAAAATAATGCATAAAGATAATTTAATATCTGTATCTAATAACTATTATTGTACTACTTAAAATCTTTGTGTCTGTGTCAGATATGGTGTGAGAAATTGAACATCCATTACTGTGAGAGCATAAATCAGAACAATCTCTGAGAGGACAACTTGATAATTATCTATTAAAATTATAAATACATGTATGTATTCTCTGATGCACCAATTCCATTTTTAGGAATTAATGGAATGTATACAAGGTTATTCACAGTACATTACAATAAACAGGCAAGGACTGGTAACAGCTGTATCTACCAATAAGGGACAATTAAATGATGTGTATATATATATATATATATATAAAGTGGAAAGTTATATGGAATGCAAACATTCTTTATATACTAACATAGAATAATATCCAAAGTGTGTTAACAAAAGAAAAAACATAGTGCAGAATGGAATGTCATGATTTTTTTAAAAAAGTAGAAGGTGTGTGTGTGTGTGTGTGTGTGTATGTGTATGTGTGTGTTTGCTTAAATATATATACAAGCAAAAATGTCTCAAAAAGGAAATACAAGAAACTGATAAGACTGGTTTGGTTGCCTGTGGAGAGGGGAAGAAGGTAGCCTGAGGATCAAGGGAGGAAAGGAGATTTTGTAGTATAAATATTTATACCTTTTGAATTTATGCCAAATATATACCAATGAAACATATATTAAATAGTTGTTAAATTTTAATGACAAAATTATCAATGATATGTTAAATGAAAAAAGCATAATACAAAAGTGTAAATATCCAGTATAAAATTTATATATAAATATATAATATAAAATATATAAATAAAAAGTAAAATATATAATAAACATAAAATATATATTAATAAAAAAGGAAAAAATAGTAAAAATGTCAACAATAGCCATATCTTGGCATTTTTTTACTACTTTTTAAAACATATTTCTCAAGCTCACTACAAATGAGTACACATTACCTTTATAATAGGAGGAAAAAATTTTATTAGCTGCCAAAATGACTTTTAGATACGTTATTTTATAATGTTATATTAATTTTATGGAATAGTTACTAACTTCTACTTAGCTTTAAATTTGTTAGGCTCTCTACTGCAAGGGTTTGGTAAGCACAGCAGTCATTGAGTTCACTGAGCCAGAAGTGAGAGTAATGTCACTCAGATATGTTACTTTATCACCTTTATCATTTTTATAGCCACTTACAGTTTTAGAAATCATTCTACGTTCTTATCTGTCCTGTGCTCCCCTAAATAAGAGGGTTGAATCAAAGAGCAAATAAATGTGAAAAAAACCTCATCCCAGAGAGAAATAACTGAAAAAAATAAGACTCCCACCATATGGGACATATTAAGCCTGAAGATATCTAGATACAGTGTTGCAAGTCTTTAACTTTATGTAGCCCAAGAGAAAAACACAAATTAGAACATAAAAATATGTTTGTGTAGCTAAAATTTTAAAGCATACTGTTTTAACACCAACAATCAGCAAATAAAAAAATATATGTATATTTCGCCTTTTAAAGGAATTCTATTTATCGAGTTGGTTTAATAATCAACACTAGGAACCAACACTCACCTTTTCTAGGATGGCCAGTGGCACTGTTGGCCTGTGTTTGATAAACTCCATCATTCTGTACACAGACTAGATGAGAATCTGCTTCTGTACTAAAACTAGCTCCAATACTAATGACATGCTCATTAGAAGAATTTATTACTTTCATTACCTGAAGGGAAAAATGCTCTTTCAGAAACACTTTTAACATCTTATACCTTCATCAGTTACAATAATTGAAAGTCACATTTCTGACCAGCTTCATAATTATCAAGCTTTGGTATGGACAACTCCCTGAGAATGTGATAGAAACAAATATATTAAGATAAAATCACCTCAATTAATATATAAAACAATAAAGAAAAAAACAAAAAACAGAATTAAAAAAATGTTTTACTGGCAAATGAATCTAAAATTACAAATATTATAATTTGCCATTATAAATTAAGATAGTCTGATTCAAAACAAACTTAATTTGACATACTTCTAAGGAAATCTAATGTTCAATAATTATCTTCAAAATATGAATAAAGCAATTATACTCACATCATTGTATTTTTTCCGAGGTATTTTTATGCAACTTTTCCCCATTTCCATATGAATCAACAGCTGATCTATATTTTGCAAGGTATACTGGTAATTTCGAAGGTCCTACATAAAATGATGACACTTCCATAAAGCTTAAACTACAATCCACATTTACCTATTCATTAAATCCTTTTTTAAGAGTATCCATAATGTTAAGACTTGTGATACGTAACTGTCGAAATGCCACTCAGAAAGCAGTACCAACTTTAAAAAACCAACTAATCCTAAAACCAGCTACTCCACAGTAGTAATAAAGCATATCATTCTCAGGAAGAAGTCTATAGAAATAGGCTATCTCCTCTTTCTAGTTACAATACTTCCAAAATAGAATAGGTCTTCAAACTGAATGTTATCAATAAAAGCAAATCCAATGAAATACTTTTTTCTGGTAACAGGTAAACACAAAATTATAGAAATTTGAGGTAGAAGGGAACCAAGACATCATCTAATGCAATCATTCCTATTGCAAATGAGAAAACTTGGGCCACAATTTGCTCATAATCACCAAACTTATTGACTTTACTAACACTTTTTTTACTAAAGCTTCAAAAGTTTCAACATTTGTGTAGATCTCACATTACTTAAAACTGTAAGCACTGCAGCTGAATGAATTGAAAGGCAATTAGAATCAGGTACACGTAAATTAGGAGATGTCTTCTAAAAAGAATTCATTAAAAACAGAGCCCATTTATGTTAAATGAATTAGAATTTATTGTAAATAAAAGTTTATTATACCAAATATATCATATCCAAACGGGAAAATATAAGTGTGTAAAATTTACTAAATAAGTTTTTAAAGTAACAATTATAAGAACACTCAATAAAATAGTTCAGTTACTCACAACAAGTAAATTCATAATAGTGTGTCCTATTTCTCCAAACAGAGGTTTTCGGCCTCTTATACTTGTTAGAGGGGCCGGGTATG
Organism: Cynopterus sphinx; assembly: GCA_030015415.1. Lineage (NCBI taxonomy): Eukaryota > Metazoa > Chordata > Mammalia > Chiroptera > Pteropodidae > Cynopterus > Cynopterus sphinx. Next base: position 44,606,608 of record CM057379.1, on the reverse strand, counting down.
CTATATGAAAGAGGAAAACTGGTTAAATCAGAAAAAATAACCCAAAAGGTACTGAATTTACCACCTTTAATTCTCATTTTTCAAGCATCATGGATGAATACCACCCAGCCATTTATTTGAGGAAAGCAAGAGATGACATTAACCCACACTATCTATTAGATGCTACACTGAACTGGGAACTTTACATACATTATCTTATTTAAACCATATAACCGGATGAAATATGTATATTCCTACTTTACAAATGGGAAAGTAGAAACACAGAGATTAATAAACTTGCTTATGGTCTAGTTAATAATTGGTGAAACAGATTTGAAACTCAGCTTGCCCGATTCCAAAGCATTTTAACCTTTTCACTATATGTTTCCACAAAATTATGACAGTTAGAAAATTACAATAATTGGCTAGACCTCTATAAACTTCTGATAACTTAAAAAGAAATATGAAGAATTAAAGATTTTTTTAATGGAAGGCTTCACAAATTTGCATGTCATCCTTGTGCAGGGGCCAGGCAAATCTTCTCTGTATCATTCTAGTTTTAGTATATGTGCTGCCAAAGCAAGCACTGAAGAATTGAAGATTTTTAGGGCATGTACAATTAATGTTCAATTATGCTAATTTATGGATGGTATAGTAAACTTATAATTCTGAGGTAAGCATAATAAAAGGGGCATGTAGAATCAGAGAAGTCAATCCAGAGAAGAAGGGTCATGAAGTTTGTCACTTAACTACTTTTCTCTTTCTCTTTAGGGCACTATAAATATCATGCACCAAAAAGAAAAAGATACCTTGTTGGCAATGCAACAGGGCCTCTAGAAGAAAAGGAAGGTAAGACTATTTCTGTGATGATAAAAAGCAGATATATTTTTAACCTTTGGCTTAAGCTATAAGCAAATAAAGCTCTATAATACCTATTATACAAATATACTTCCTTAAAATTCTAAGAAAACATACCTGACATTATGTACTTTAAAATCTTAAGTCAGAATAACTCATATCTTTGCTATTACAAAGATACTTTATAGTTTTAAAAAGAATGTTATTTGGAGGACAGAGGGTATAAACTGGAAAAAAACATAAGACAGTGGTAAAAGATGAAATGATAAATGATATGATTAAGGTAAAATGCTGACTTTATTTCATCTTTAATGAATGAGGGAGCATCCTTATTAACTTGATAGAGGTAATTTTATTTAAAATACTATTTTAAAAGGTTACAGCTTAGAATGACATCTTAGGTCTGAGTTACAAAGATACCTTATAAACCATCTAATCCAACATTTGATGGTATTCCAAATGGTCTCAACATAAAAGCATAGATAATCCCTATTTGAAAATTACTAATTTCTGACATTTATTTTTAGGTTTTTTTTTTTAAGTTATTTTTATTATTTCTTTCTTTCTTTATTTTAGGCAAGGCAACCCTTGGTTGACCTCACAGATTAAAAGGACCTTGTCATTTTACAATCCCTTATTTTTTATGCTTACAGCACCTGGTCTTCCTAGGTGGTCTCCCATCCAACTACTAGCTAGGCCCGACCCTGCTTAGCTTCCCAGATCATATGGGATTGGACGTGTTCAGGGTAGCATGGCCGTAGACTATTTTTAGTTTTTAATTTTGGGATTCTAACTTTTACCATTAACTTTTCCATGGTACACTATAACAGGACACATACATACACACATACACCATCACACTTCCAAGTTCATGTCAAAAGAGGCATAGGCACCAATAACACCAAATGCCAGTCTATCTAAAATCCCACAGAACATAAAGAACTGGGGAAAGAGCCAAGACTAGTTAACCTCTTTAAATGCTGATTTGTCCTCATCACCTCTAAACAGCTATTATAGCTTTGTAGCTCCAACCCCTGTGATCTTTTGATAAATCCCTCTTTTAATAAATCCCTCATGTTGCTCCATGATTTCCTGTTTTCAGTGTGAGAATAAAAGACTTAGTAAGCTAGAAGTGATACTGGTCGAAATTACAGATTATATATTCCATATTAATTACTTAATATTAGCTAGTATATTGACCTAAACTTCCATAAAAAATAGCATTCAAATATTAATATCAGAGACAAAATATTACATTGAATGGATGTAGTACTTGGCTAAGAATATAATTTAAGTTCTTTGGTCCATACAACATAAAACCTGAGATGAAAGTTAAATTTTGTTACTTTTCAGATAGTTTAACAGCATCATGTATTTAAATCCTAAATGAAATATGCCAGAGGGATTTAAATGAATATTTTTCATTAAATTTGTCCATTTTGAAATAGTATTGGTTTTTATAACTTTTATAACTTTCCTATATTTAATTTTCCTCCAAGAAAATACCTAAATGTTAGAATCAAATGTATAAAATTTCATTAGATGTGATGTACTTCACATTCAATAAATAAATAATATCTTGAAAAAAGGGATAAAGAAAGGGTAGAAATTCAAAAAGCTTAACACTGGAAATAATTTCAGCTTAGATCTAACCATACATATAAACTTGGACCATTATTTCATAACAGCTTTAGAATCTCCAGTTCTATCAAGGTTAGATATATAAATACACACACACACTCACATATATACCAGTACATATATTATACATAAATAATACAGTCTATATCACTTTTGGATGATAAGCTATCAGGAATATAAAAATAAGAAAAAGGAACCTCAAGCTTAGAAAAGATGCAACCACTATTTTTAAGTATTTCCATCTCTAAAAATAGTCAACTCTTAATTATAGTCAATAACTGAAAGCAGTAGCACTGATAATCCAAAAATCCTTTATGTTTGGCTTTATAATGTACACAAACTGAGGGGAACAATAATTTACCTTCTTAATATAAAGGTAACATAACAAAATGAACTGTAGGGTACATGCTTTTAAGAAAACTTTTCAAGGTTTTGTTCGGAAATAAACAAAAACAAACAAATAAATAAATATATTTTTAAGGTAAGTTAAAGTAGTAATTATTAACATCTAGAAACTTCATGACAAATGAAAGCTGTCTAGACTAATTTGGTAGTAGAGGAAGGTTGTTTTGGAATTTAAAAAGTACACCAAAGTCTCATTAATCCATTAAAAAATTGATTTTACTGATAGCCTTGAAATTCTTATGTTCAGGGTACTTGAATGTATGTAATTTATTATTCTAAAACTTACCTTTATATTCTGCACCCAATCTCAACATCAAACGCATAGGAAAAACCTTCGCCCAGGGAATCTCTAGCTTCTGGATAAGAATTCCACAAAGAAAAGGATTACTTGGTAATGGGAGATCATCAAGTTTCTGAAAAGTAGGTGTAATAAACAGAAATCCTCCATGGTCCTTGCTACTGAGAAAACTCTCAGTAAAAGTAACACTGTCCAAGTTTTCTATGTATTTTCCTGGAAATAAATCATTAATAAAAAGATTTTAAGTTGTTTTAAAGAAGAGTTTGAATGACTCCACATAAATTTCCTTAAATAAAGTAATAGTAACCTATAATCTGAAATCCTAGCAATAGGTAAATTGCTGTTAAGTAAGGCATCATTGGGACTAATAAGATTTTTTTTATTTCTACTCTTGAAGAAGTATCTATTAAATACCTGAATGCACAAAGCTCAGTTATCTTGGAGAATGGAGATTGTGAACAAAAATTTGAAAATGTTTCCAACCATACATTATTTTAAAATTTTTCTTCTTACTTCAAGGTCAAGTGAAAATTATCATGTCTCTCCAATCTTATACAGACAGTAAGTTTAAAGACACATAAAAAACTCAAAAAGGTAAATATATTTTCACTTTTCAAATGAAAAACAAAATCTATATAAAGATACTAATCACAGAAAATGCTAGACTGAAGAAGACTGAAAATGATAATTAAGATCCAAGAAATAATGATCTCTTCACAAAATAAATCTTTAATACAGTTATCATAGCCAAAGCATAAATACCCTTAATTAAGTTTCTGCCTCTTAGTCTGAACAGTTCAAAATAAAATGCTATACCTTTTAGAGCATCCTTATATATGGAGATAAATAGTCTGAAGATGTCCTTGGGGATAGTATCTTCATTTGGCAAACGTAACAATAGAATAATAATTTCTGCTTGTCCTAAGCCATGCAATCCATTGGTTGAGAAGTACCAATATTTGTCTGAGGAATCTTAAGTGATAAAAGCATACAACTCTAAATGTCAACTTCTATTAACCAAGAAAACTAAATATAATTGTTCTTTACATGAATCACAACTTTTCACATTTCTTATTTTTCCAGAATTCTCCTCATTAAAACTTTAAATTGAATTGTATGAGATTAATATAGAAATAGGATGAATGATTATCTTATGGAGTCAATATATAACATTAAAATAAAAAATGCACTAATATCCTGAAATGTAGTGGGTAAGAATCAAGCTAGTTTCAAAGGGTATGTAAAACTGAGGATTATTACTGAGGATTATTTACTTTCTTATTTTAATTAAGCGACATAGTTTACTTTAAAACTATATTTCTACAAAATCAGGATTCTTGCTTATCTCAATTACCAAATTTCAATTTATCTAAAATCTATATAAAGTTAATTATATCATGAACATCAAAATACAGCTCAGCTACGAGCCCATGACCTTAACATAGGACTGACTGAGGGACACTAGTAAAAATCTATAAGCTTGTATTTCAAGTCCCATTGAATATAAATTTGAAAAATAAATTTATATTTGTCTAAAAAAACAATATCCAATGCTGTCCATTTTTCACAATTACCAGTCAAAATCTAATCTGAAGATGTAATTAATTTAGAAATCCTGCTTACCAATTAGGCAAAGAAAGATGAATAATCATTACTTACAAAATACTAACTTGACATTCACAAGTAGATTAGCATTTAGGACAAATGTAACAGGATGAAAACCTTCGCCTTCAAGAAGCAAAATGATTTGCTCATGTGATGGGTGTTCTTCTACTACAGGCACTAAATCATGAAAATGATACACAATTAGAATAAATATGTCTTCCTGTTAAATATGCTTGCAATGAAAAAAAATTTATAAATCTGCCAATGGCCTGAGCAGATTTAAAAATAGAAGCAAACACAGTTTCATAAAATCAACATCTTGAATAATTTATATATACTCATCTTTACAGACGTAGATATTAATACTGTAATACATATAAATCCTGATATGTTCTATATAGTATATATATAAATACACTGATTAAACATTTTAATACAATTTTAACACCTTTAATATTTTAAACCAAAATTTTTTTTGAAGTGGATTCTAATCTGCCAGCCACTCCAATTACAAATTCTGAAATTTACTCTGTAGTCCAGACCAAAGTTGCACATGCTGCTTGCTGACATATACCCTATGTCAGTGACAAGTGCCAAAAAAAAATAAAAAGGATCTTGACAGTAAATAGGAAAATATGCATGGCATGCAAAGAACAGGGCTTAAGTATTTTTGCCATTACAGCCAGGTTCATGAAATAGCTTCTATTGAGAGAAAGAGATCCTAAGCTCCATTTCCCTATATTAACATGTCAGAGCATAATCACTTCCTTTTGCAGGATAAAGCATAATGCATACAGTAACAAGGATGTATGTATCCTAGGGAACTACTCTGAGATAGGAGCTAGAGAGCCACAGGATCTCTACCTTGGAACGGACCTTAAAGATCATCTAGGTTCTCTTCTTTTAAAAGGAAACTGAGGCTTAAAGATATTATATAACATGCTTCAAGTCATATACATATTAAGTATCAGATGAGAAATTAAAATTCCTAGCTTTGTAATCCAATCCAGTACTCTTTTCATTAGGTACTAAGCTCCTTTAAAAAAAAAAAAAAAGATATGGAGTCAAAACTAATAAAATAGAAATATTTTTAGGGCTAAAAGTCTAGGAGTTTTCCTGTTGTATTGGACTTTTACATCATTCTAAGTTAGGGAATTAAATGTCATAAATGAATCATTCAATTCAACTCAAAAGTTTAGAGTTTTTTAGAATTTGTTTTTATATAATAAGAATTTTTTGTAAACCAAAATTACCAACCACACAGTACATATTTCAACCGAATTGTCTACGTTTTAAAAAAATACATTTCATACAACACAGACAAAATACATCAATACAATCTTTTTTTTTTTTTTAAACCCTTTTAAATTTAAATAACTGTTACCTTACCTGATGCCTTTTCTTCAGTTGCAACCAGAAGAGGGGGCAGGCTGTCCTCATCATTAGGAAGAAGACTGATCTTATTGCAAACATTCTTGTCAATACCACACAGTAACCTATAATCTGAAGTACTAGCAATAGGTAAATTGCTGTTAAGTAAGACATTAGGACTAGATAGTTCCTCAGCTTCTGTAAAAGCATCATCATCTAGTGTAAAAGAACCAGAAGTAGGCAACCCCTCAGTTCTTGTGCTTATGGGCAGTTTTTCTACAGATGGAATCTGAATTATCTCATTTCTTGTAATAGCACCTATCTCATTGTTTGGTTTTTCCACTGTAGGAGAATGGGCATGATCCACTGTATTTGCTATCTGCAAAATAAAGAATAAAAAACAAATTAATTCATATTCTTTGTTCAGCTGTGAAATATTGATCTCTATAGACAAATGTATCTTTTTAATAAGAATAAAAACCAAAATGGACTCAGAAATTCTTCAGATGCCAAATTTCTCAAGAAACAGTACCATTTTGCTTCTTTAAATTCAGGAGCATAAGGTTAGTTAATTTTAGAGACTGGAAGAAGAGGAAAGGAGAACTTCAGGATCCTTTGCTATATTACACAATAAACTTAGTTCAACCCAAGCCTCTCCTCATGACAGCCAAAAAAATCTAGGGAGAGCAAGGGAGAGGAAAAAGGGGGCAGATAGGGAGGGGAGTGGTTAGGAAGCAGAGTAGTCAATATAGTCCAGGGATTCCTGGGGTTCCAAAGATCCTTTCAGTAAGTCAGTGAGATCCTAGGATTTTCTTCATATAATTTATTCAAAACAACACATATCAGACTGAATACAGAAGCAGATGTGAGAATCTGCCTTTTATTAAGCCAGACAATAAGCTGAAAATGTAAAATAATGTTATTCCTCTCATTAACCTTTTGGAATTTTTAAAATATTATTTCTATTACTATAATGAGTTTATTTTTAAATTAAGTTTAAAAAGTAATATGATAATTGTCAATAGTTGTAACCCACATAACTTCTAATTTTGGGGCATTCTCAATAACTTTTAAGAGCACAAAGGAGTACTGAGACCAAAAAATTTGAGAATCATTACCTTCAACTGACATTGGAAAAGTAAAATCTAAAATATTTTTACATTTCTCGTTTTAGATAGTTCACAGTTTTAAAAAATTGCTCTAACAATCACACAAGGAATTATCTACAAAATAAAATTTTATTCAATTAACAAGTCATTCTTTAGATTCCTTACCACGGGCAGATCTGGTAAGAGAGGACTAAAGTCTTCAGAACATTTTTTGCTTCCAGATGATAATTTTGTTGTATCTGCAACTTCACCATTGGGCAATATACCATCAGCAAACCATACTCTCTTCTGTTCTCTGGAGCATAATCCTGGATTCAGTTTAAAAAGTAAAATACTTTAACTTGGCAATATTATAATGATTTAATACAAAATGGATCAGAAAATGTTTTTAAAAACTTTTGCTATCCATTGTCAAGCCCTGCATTCTCAGGGTTTCAAAGGTCTACAGAAATGGCCTTATATGATTCACCTACCCAGGGTGGAGTATTTTTCTGATTTATACAAAAGCAAGGTGACCGCAGAAATCATGTACTTAGAAAAGGAGTGGATATGAGAAGTTATATCTTAAAGATACAGGGGACAGGTTTAAAGCCTATATTATTTAAACTAAGTTTGTGAGTGTGGAGTAGAGGCTGACTAAAATATAGGGACTAAGGCACAGGAGGGAAAAATGAACTAGACGAGAGCACTGCAGCTAAGCAAAGAAAATAATATGAACAGAAAGAGAAACAGGAATAGAAGAACAGGATCACTGTGCATCAGAGGTCATTTCTTTTATTTATTTAACAAGAGAAGTATAATATATTTTACTCTTATAATGTAAATATTAAACTTTATTAATATTTATTACTATTTCCCTCCCATATTTGGAGGAAATAACTAGATATCAGCATTAATAGCTGTTCTCTTTGTTATAAAGCATCTATAGAGGCAAGTTATGAAAACTGCTGGCAGATGATTTTAAAACAATATAAAAGTGAAAAGGATCAATATCTTCCTTCCAGAACATAATTCAGAAAACACTAAAAAAACCAAAATCATATATAATTTTTGCAATTACATATTAAATAAAGTATCTTTCTTGTATTTATAATACTTTTATAATTTAATAATTTAAGATGTCAATGTAAGAGAATACGCAGATATTTTTAAAAGTAAATTTATCTTTAGAGCTGTAATATACAACTATATATATTGAATCTCTTTAAGTTGTAATGATAAATGGAAAACAGCTATTAAGTGACTGAGTTGGCTTTTAACTGAGTTACAGTTATTTTCTAGCATGTTACAGACTAATAGCTTACATTTAAACATGTACATGCGTCTACGGCCATGCCATCTTGAACAAGCCCAATCCTGTCTGATCTTGGAAGCTAAGTAGGGTTGGGCCTGATTAGTACTTGGATGGGAGACCAACTAGTAAGACCTGGTGGTATAGGTGTAACAAATAAAAAATAAGGGATTGTAAACTGACAAGGCTCTTGCAATTTGTGAGGTCAACCAAGGGTTGCCTTGCCTAATAGATAGATAGACAGACAGACAGACAGATAAAAATGTATATAGGCTTATAAAAAAAGAATGAAATCTTGCCATTTGTGACAACATGGATGGACCTAGAAGATATTATGCCATATGAAATAAGTCAGACAGAGACAAATACGTTTATGTAAAATAAACGTACTAACAAAACAGAAACAAATTCATAGATACAGAGAACAAAGTGATGGGTGCCAGATGTGAAGAGTGTTGGGTGGATAGATTAAAAGTTGAAGGGATTAAGAAGTAAAAATTGCCAGTTATAAAAACTATCACAGAGATGTAAAGTACAACATAGGGAATATAGTCAATAATATTATAATAACTGTGTATGGTACCAGATGGATACTAGACTTATCAGGGTGATCCCTTCATAAGTTATCTAAATGTCTAATCACAATGTTGTACACATGAAACTAACATACATGCATAACCAGTTCCCTGTATTAACTTCCTTCTGATATCTAGTCTGGTTTCTCTGTCCTCATTAGACCTTGTCAACACTAGAAAATTTCTGTTTTAACACTCAGTCTAAGACACGGCATTTTCTTCTAGTTACCTTCAACACTTGGTTGTTTAAGTGCTGAGATCGGTAAAGTAGTAGGTGAAGGTACACTGGATGTTTGGGTCTCCTGAAGAGGCTGGATGGCGGCACATTCATCAGATTTAAGACTAGAACCAGAAGGACTCATCATCCTTTCAAATGCCTGAGCTATGAAGGGAAAAAAAATAACATTAAAATCTCAGATGTTTTTGGACATCAAAGTAAAGTATGATAAATATTCTATTTTTCAAGTTGTAAGGAGAAAGAAGTCAATGGCTTAGCAAGAAAAAGAAGTGACATTTGACAAAGATAATGTCCATACCTCAGCTGGCAGCACTCCACTTCACTATAAGCTATCAATTAGTTATTTCTAATTTTTATATTTAGCTTATCTTTGATATTTACAATAGAAAATTGTTACTTAATATGACTGTTTTTGCTCTGTACCCCTAGTCTAGTTCAGAGTTATTCTTTTAAGACATAAGTCATATTACATCATCTCTCTGTTTACAATCCTTTAATAATTTCCCAACTGGAGTGAAAATTTAAATTTTTACAATGACTCACAAGACCCTGTATGGTCTGTATCCTGACCTCCTCTGCTTGTTGTCTGAGCTCGTCTCTCACTACAGTCCTACTTGCTCATCATGTCCAGCCACCCAGGCCTCCTTGTTTTTTAATAAGTCAAGAAGCACTTCTCCTAGCTAAGGGTCTTTGCTCTTATTGTTTTCTCTGCCTGAACTATTCTTCCCATAGATACATTTGTTCTCTTCCTCCAAGTCTCGCTCATGTCATATTATCATAAAGCCCTTACTTGGACCATCTCATAAAAAACATTAACTCTTGCCACCAACCTGTTACTATCTTATGCTCTTATTTTCTATTAGGATATTCCCATCATATGATATTCTCTTTGCTTACTGTCCATCCATTTCCTCTACATTCGTAAGCTCCATGAGAACAGGGAGTCTATTTTGTTCTCAGTTGGAGCAGAAGAGTTCCTGAATACTGCTGAATAGTTTTTCATCCAAATATCATGTAACAATATTGGTAGCTCTCCCTTCAGCATATCTACAAACTGATCTGCTCTAAACACTGCCAATACTAAAACAGCCTTCCTTAAGTGACAATAAGTGATAGCACTCTCATGAAAAGGCTACCTACCACTAACCAAGTGAAATCCAAACATCTTACTCTGGGTTTCAAAGTAATTTTCATCATGCCCCAAACTAATAGCACACATCTACGTGTTTCCTTGTGATTTATAGTCTCAGCACTTCCGTATACACAGTCTCTGTTGGAACTATTTTTTCTTTTAATCCTTCATGGAATATGTCTTACAACACGAGCTATCTTTCTTCTCTTATTTAATAACATTACTTTAAATGATCACTACTATCATTTTCAACCCTAAAGTTGATGTTAAAATAACTTTTATTTATGTTTTCTTATGGTGTATAAGTTAATAATAAAGAGAACCATAAATGAAATTACATGCCATATCAAAATAGAATAAAAGATAAATAAATCCCATTTCAAAGTATTTTGTTTGATCAAAACAAATAAACTCAATACTCTAGTCTCTTTAATGACTCTCTTATCTTCTCCCCTTCTAGAATCTACAGTCAGAATAGGTTTTAATGTTCACCTAAAAATCTGACCTGTCAATTCAAAAATTTTCATGGCTGTTTGATATTTAAGTGGGGAGAGATATTTAAGTGGGATCGTGATTTAATATTTCTGCATTCTAGCAGTCTGCTTTGGTTAACAGGACCAGCAGTCATCTTCTAGGCTACTGAAACAGTGTTAAGAAAAAGATAAAACAATAATAAGCACTTAAACTAACCTCTTCATAAGCAATGGTGGTAATATGAAAATATAAAAAAATTTATTTCCAGAACAGAGGTCAACACCAGGGAGTAAAGCAGCTTACCTCAGGCTAATAGACTTACATCAGAGCTTTTTGGAGAATTGCTAAAAAAATTTATCTTCATTCAAAAGAGAAGAACAAATTATTATCAGATATTTATTCTCCTGGCTACCAGGAAGTAGTGCCTGAGCTAGTACACAGGCCCAGTCTTAAAAAGTCCCAAGTAATATTTTCAGGGAATTAAACTGTCAACAAATCTAAGAAAAAGCCAAGAAGTACTCAAAAGAACAAATGCATATTTGAGGAAAAAAACACAGAACACACACACATACAGACAGAACACAACTGTCAGAACTCTAATAAGACCACCAAGGTTATAGCTGATAATGGTAGCTAGCTAGGGAGCCAGAGAAACAATGGGAATCACAGACAAAAAAAATTCTAAAATTGAACAGGGAAAAAAATACATGAGACAACAATGGGCAAAGAGTGTGGCAGTCCTATACATTTAACTATAAAATCATAGATATTACTACCTTATCTTTTATTCCCATTTTAGGTTATAATTTTCTAAAGGGTGGGAACTATTATCTTGCCTTGTGATATTATTATATAAGATTAAATACTATTTATTGGTAGGTGTTCTATAAATGTTTAGACTAAGGTGATGATGATGACAATGATGATGACAAAAACAATAGGCAGATGAAATGCAGCATTTAGGGACTTGGTACCTGTTAAAGGTTAATGAACTGCCACTCCAGAAACTGAATGCTTCCTTTCCAGACTGGTAGTATTAATTGTGACAGTGGAACAAAAAGAAGAGAAACCAAGCCTTGGGATGTCCCACCTAAGCCAGATAAGTCAACACTAGGTCCTCGCCTTTAGAAAATAAAGAAGTTTATCTTTGTCACAATCCAGTTTTTTAAAAGATATATTCAATTACTTAAAGAAAATATGTCAGGTTATTACTCACCTTTACTAATAGTCTCATAGCAGACCACACATACCCTTGCTTCCTTTTCTAGATACTGCAGTTTACACTTCCTATTACAACAGACACCACAAAATACCTATAAAGAATAAAATATTAAATTTAGTTCTGTTTCAAGCATACTTATACCTATAGGAGGAGGGGAGACCCAAAACAGAATTAATCAAAAACCATTTTTCTGATTATATAATTTTTCTAATCACTATAACCATAGGTAGTTAATAAAACACTTTTTTTTTACTTAAATGAGGTTTTTTTCAATTTAAAATCATATCTGACACAGAAATTTCTTTAAATCAGTTCTATTCATTGGAAGAGAACAAAAACCTTTATTGGATAAGTTCATAATTTAAAACATTTTCTGTAGCACTTTACTCAAAACTTTTAAAAGTTGAATATTATTATTTTTCTAAAAAAAGTAAGGTTGATCTGACACCAACATATTACTGAAAAATGCTAAATTAAAAAATGCAATGTCATTTCTAGAGCTAACTCTAGAATGACTGAGGTTGTCAAAACGCAAATGAGGTCAGCTTCGGTGTTCTGAACCTTGTGCAAGGCAACTTGCTTTTTTTGTGTGTTTCCCTGGGTAAGGACCACAACACTAGCTTCAGAGAGGTCTTGAAATTAAGTATTCAAGGACAAAGGGAGATCCAGCTGAATTTTGAACATCTGATATGTTAGTGTTAGACAAATAAGATATGTATTTTTAGCTTTCATAACAATTAGTAATTACTATTCCTAATTTCCCAGTACATAATAGCCATGACAATGTGACATTTATTCAGCTCTCAATCTGTAAAATGACAATGCTTTATATATTTCCATGTAGGTGAAAAATAATCATTTTAAATTAACTGAATCTTTTAATCATCCACTCATCAGCTTTTTTTGTCACATTAAATTTCATTTAAAATGTCTCAAAAGAATAAAAGACTTGTATAACTTACTTTCCCACATGCTCGGCAGTGGTGCCGCCGTTTCGTAAAAGTAAATTTGACTTGGCAGTTCATACAGTTTGGAGCTTCTGAATCAGGAACCCAAGTAGGTTGTTTCTGGCCCAAAACCAGGTCTTTTTTGCAAGTGTTTGCAGATAGAGATTCTTCATTTTCAGTAACGAGACTGGATCCACCTTCAAAATTACTTTCTATATCAATGTAGTTAGAGTTGAAGCTAATCTGAGGATCAGTTGTAGAATCTGTAGTACAAGTAGTTGGAGCAATGGTATCTGTTTTGCTGGTTACACTTTCAGGCGTATCTGGAACATCCATTTTATTTGGTTCCTTTGAACTCCTTGTTCTTGATGGAACGCTAAATAACTGCTTAGGTCTAGCCCCTCCAACATGAACAGATTGACTGTTAATATCAGAGACTGATAACTCATGTGTAATCTCAGATTTACTGGTAGATAACCCTTGTTCAACTGTTATTGTACTTTCTTCCCCTAAAGAAAGGCCACCATTTTCTGCTGAGTTTTGTTTATCAACTGTTTCACAAATCATAACACCAGGACTTTCCCCAGTAGCTCCTGTTTCAGCATTGAAATATATATTATTGACACTTTCATCATCTAGGTCTTTCATATCTATCTGATTCATTTGAGATTTTGAATCATTTACATTTTCTTCAAATGACTTTATGTTACTGGTCTGAAGATACTGTTCAGTCAGAAAGGCATCAAGTTCAGCATCACTAACTAGTGTGCCACTTTTCATGCCTTCATCAATATTAAAGTAATCTAAATCTTGCCCATCGATATCACTGCTTGAAAAAGGGAGACCTTCACAATGATCAAGAGACTCTGGGGCATTAGCACCAGAAAGCTCAATTTGAGATTCCACAGCTGTGGAAGAACTGGTGTTATCAGAGTAATCCAAAGATTCAACTCTGATTACCATCTCATCAGGATCTACCTTTCTATCTCGCATCTTTTCAATTAATGGCTGATGAAATATGCTTTTACATTCTTCCTGTTTCAGAAAATCAGTTTCCTTCAATGACTCCCCTTCTAGGATAACACTCTTTTGTATTTCTTCATGCACAGTTACTGCTTGTATATTATCTTTACGTTCATTCTGAAGTAAACAATTGCCATGTGCTCTAATTTCATTTAATGACCCACACAAAGACCCAGGTGCTGGAAGACAAGACAGTGAGGAATATATATCTTCACTTGAAACATGTAAAGTTGAAGAGGAATCTTGGATCATATCTTTATCATCTTTAAGACCTATATTTCTAGAGTCTTCTTTTGCAGATTGTTTTATAAATGTAGCAGTCCTATCTTCTTGAAAGGAGAAGTCAGTTAATTTGAAATTTGTATCTTTTGAATTTGAATCATTCAAGCATAAACCTTCATTTTTTAGAAGACTACAAGGCAAAGCATTTGGGCTGTCACTTTCATTTAAACATTCTGTGGCAGCTGTGACTGCCACATGTACCTCCTCCTTTACTTCACAGCCATCAGCTTTTACTAATTCACATGGCTGATTGTGTTGTGGAATGTCCTTGGCATCAAACATTTTGGAACCTTGCTGAGTTGAGGCAGATGGCATATTCAAATCAAAAACTGGTTCTAACAGATTAGAGATCTTAATATTCTTGAAATTTTCTTTTCCATTGTAATTAAATGAATCTGAAAGTGTTGTATCTACATTCATAACATTTATATCCAATTCTTTAGTCCCACTGATTTCTGTATTTTGTAATTCAGAGTTGACATCATTCTGTTCCTCTCTGATAATATCATTATCATGGTCTGCTGAAGAAACACAAAGGCTTTCTTCTGACACTGGAGGTAAATCCAATCCAATCAAAGAATCTGCACTAGACCTAAAATCATCTGGCAATAACTTTTTAATATCTTCTTCATTATTAGTTACATGAACTAAATTACCCATGTCACTTATCAGATCACAGACAGGTTTACTACACCGTCCCATATATGAAGGCTGAATTTCATCTGAAGTGCCACCATCTACAGAAGAAAGAAGATCAAGTCCTGTTACATTTTTTTCATTTTGCATAGGAGTGAGTCCCTCATATATGTTCTCATTCAGTGAAATCTGATTTGTTTCACAGCATGTTTCTGATGAGGCAAAACAATTAATGCACTGTTGATCCTTTGGTAGAGGTGAAGTTAACTGTGAGGAAGCCAACTCTGAAGAAACTGAGCAGTGGTTAGAATCATATGCATTTTGTGCATCTTGAAGATAATCTTGTTCATCTAATTAAAATAAAAATACACTGTTATTCAGGTGACCCCAGTCAAAATTATTACAGAGATGTTATGTTTTCTAAGACTTCCAAACTAAACTTTTTTTTAGAGATAGATGATGCTCTTGCAAAATGGTAATAACCTCTAAAATTATTTTTATTTGGATTTAAAGTACTTGGGGTTTTTACTTTTAACTGCAGAAGTCATAAAGTGGTAAGAAATTCCACTCAGAATAACTCAGTTAAACTATAAAACCAAGAGTAAGGAATAGGTGAAAAATTAACTTCTTTGTTCTATCCTCTTAGCGTGAAGACTAGGGTACTGTCTTCATGCTAAGATGAGAAAAATACCACTTCTCATAGTAATAAATACCAATTTATGTAGAGCATTCGAGTTGCTTTTAGCTGGTTCATATGTTGGTTTTAAAGGTCTACTTTTAATGAACTTTCTATCAGGAGAGAAACTTCTAGTTTCCTTCTATTTCTGGCTACTGGTTCCATCCAGTATAAGAAAAAACTAATGTTATAATGAAATAAGTGAACCTTTTACAGAAGATAACCATGTGACCAAAATCGAAACCAAATTTTGCTAAGAGTACTCTATAACTGAGATAATGGAATTAAGGACGTTTTTAAAGTCCCTTAGTAACAAAAATGAAAAATCAACAAACCTGGATTCTGTTCAAAATCATCAAGGAGTTTGTCCAAGTCACTGACTGCTGCTTTAAAATAACTATCCATCCTACTTGTAGACTTATTCAGAATTTAGTTCTTATATACCTAGAAAATAAAAAGTATGATAGTTAATTTAATTCTCTAACATGTATGTATTATGCCATCTACTGCATGGCAAGAAACATAGTCAGGGAATCCAACAATGTATAAAAAGAATTATACACAATGGCCAAGTGGAATTTATCCAGGTATGCAAGGCTAGTTTCAACATTTGAAAATTAACCAATGTGATCCATACCAACAGACTAAAAAGAATGATCATATAATATCAATTGATGCAAAAAAAGCATTTGACAAAACTTAATACCTGCTCATGATAAAAACTCTCAGCAAATTAAGTAGAGGGGAAATTCTTCAATTTGATGATGAATATCTACATAATACCTACAGCTAACATTGCACTTAATGTTGAGAAACAGGATTTCTTCCTCGCAAAGACTGGGATCAAGGAAAGGATATCTTCTCTCAATACTCCTATTCAACACAGTACTGAAAACCTCGCTAGTGCAGTAAGACAAAAGGAATTAAAAGCTACACTTTTTGGGAAGGAAGAAATAACACTATTTGCAATGACATGATTTAAATGTAGAAAATCCCCAAAAGCTGACGCCAAAAAGTGGAAAAGTGAGTATAGGTAAGACTGCAGGATAAAATACAAAAGCCAAACATATTCCTATATATAAGCAAGGAACAAATGGAATTTGGAATTAAAAATAATACCATTTACAATAAAAAAAATACTTAGGAATAAAGCTAAGATAACATATATAAGACCAATATGTAGAAAACTACAAAAAGTGGTGATAAAAAAATCAAGGAATGAACACACAGTGTAAATATATATATGTCTTACCGTTAAAGTGTACAGCTGAAACTTAGTGGATTTCATTAACCAATGTCACCATAAAAAAAATTAAATTAAAGAAAAAGGAAGATCTAAATAAATGGAGATATAATCTGTGTTCATGGATAGGAAGATGTCAATTGTTAAGATGTCAGTTCACCCAACCTGATCTCTAGAGTCAGTGCAATCCCAATAAAAATCCTGGAAAGCTATTGTATAGGACTCAAGTAACTGACTCTAAAGTGTATGTGGAAAGGCAAAGGACCTAGAATAGCCAATGCAATACTGCGAACAAAGAACAAAGTTGGAGGACTCTCACACTCTCTGATTTTAAGACTTAAAACATAACTACAGTAATTAAAGCAATGTGGTACTGGCAAAAACACAGGCATATCAACAGAACAGAACAGAGAACCCAGAAATAGATCCACACAAGTACAGGCAACTTCTCTTTGACAAAGGGGCAAAGGCAATTCAAAGGAGAAAGGGCAGTCTTTTCAACAAGGGGTGTGGAGAAAACTGGACACCCCTATGCAAAAATATGAACCTAGATACAGATCTTACACTTCACATAAAAATATGTTTAAAACGGATAACAGACGTAAATGTAAAATGTAACGATAGAAAACTTCTTGAAGAAAACATAAGAGAAAATCTACATAACTCTGGGTTTGGTGATGAGTTTTTAAATGCAACACCAATGCCATAATCCATGAAAGAAAAATACTGGTAAATTGGACCTTATTAAAATTAAAATTTTATTACATCAACTCTGAAAAAGAGTTAAGAGAATGAGGAGACAAGTCACAGTTTGGGAGATAATATTTGCAAAACAGATCTGATGAGGGACTTGTATCTAAAAATCTATAAGAAACTCTTAAAATTAAATAATTAGAAAATAGTCAAATTAAGAAATCAACAAGGGAGGAGGTGGGCTGCTTCAAAATGAAGCCAAATATCTTTCCCAGCCACTGGCTGCCAGAAACTCATTTAAGAAAGGAACTATCATCACAATATACTACCAGGATCAGGTGTACATGATATTTACATAGTTAAGTGATGTCAATATTAAAAATTACTTAACTAAAATTTAACATGTAACTAATTCATGAACATAGGGGAGGAGTAGTGCAATGCAGTATTTAAAGGTGAAGGTTAGTGTAACAAACCTAAATTCCCATCTTCTATAATAGAAAATTGGTAAACAGTATCTAAAACTGGTAGGAATGGAGGCATGGAGGGGAGAATGTGACATAAGCATATTATTTACAAAATTAGAGGTAAAAAAGAGTTGACTCTTGAGCAGCTTTTCTCAATAAGTTCTGTGAGAGAATGCCCTTAATGCCCTAAGGCATCCACTTTATGTAATAAATTAACTTCTCTCCTATCATCTAAAGTATTACTAGTTATATATTATCCCTGGGGGAATGGAGAAAATATTCAAATCATTTTCTGTGTTTTGGGATTCCGATGAGGAATGCTGATTATGAAAGGCTGCTTCTGGAGAAAGGGATTCAAGGGAGAGAAGGACTAGAGCAGAGGATTACTAATTTTCATTATAAGTCTTATAGTGTTATTTAATTCTTTAAATTATGTACAGGCATCACTTTGATAAACAAACATTACATTAAAAATATAACAGTAAAACGTAAAGGAACTCTGAATATAGAATTATAAAAAAAATAAGCACAGCAGCTTTCTCATTACAAAAAGCCAAAGAATTTTTCTTAAAAAATTACAGAATTCAATAAATACTATTTGTAAAGTACATACAGCAATGTATTAAGCATTGTTATTTGATTTGCATAAAAAGGTACAAAAAGGGTAAGATAATTCAGCATTTGTAAAAGGTATGATAATGCAAATACTATACATTGATACCTTTTAACATGAAATCTTATTAAGCCATACATACTTCCCATTTCAATCCACCAAGATACATATACTGTACCAGTAATCTACCAGGTACAGTAGAAGATACAAAAGAAATATAATAGATACTCCCTATTTTAAGCAAGTTTATCAGTTTTAAGTAATGTGTTTACTCACTTGGCCATTTATGTACTCTCAAATTTATAAACAAATGTTTACAATATTTATAAAACATCATTTTTAAAAATCTCATGATTTTAAAAAATTGGCAACAACATGGAAGGTTAATCAGAAAGGCAGAAAAACCAATAGTAAGGAAATTCCTAAAATGTTTAAGGTAAAAAATGATGAGGGCCTGAACTAAGTGCAGTGCAGATGGACAGGAGATAGATACAAAAGTGGCTAAAGAATAGGCACCATTGGAGAGTGAAAGCAAGAAAGAACTCTAGGGTTACTGCCAGGTTTCTATTGTGGGTGACTGTGTACAGCATATACTGACCATGACAGGCAATACAAGAGGAGCAAGACTGAGGCAAATTATAAGTGCACATTTGGCCTGTTGTTTGATGTACCTTGAGAACATGTTGGGGGAGATGTCCAACAGGCGGTTGGATATAAGGATCTGGACTGCAGGAGAGAAGTCTGTGATAAAAAATTGGAAATTGGCAGCACATAGTTGTTAATGGATAATCACCTAGGTAGAGAATATAGAAGAGGATAGGAGCCTGACATCAGATAACTAAAGATCACAGTTAGTGTCCCTAAAGCCACTCTAGATAAAACTTTTCCCAGAGTTATATGTACTTCTACAGAAAATATCTAATATATAATTTTAAATGACAAAAAAAAATCAAGTTGCAAAACATCATGCTTAGTACAAACCCATTTTTACAGATAAGTTATATATATATATATCAAAACAGTATTAGCAAAGGCACAGGAAAAGAAATATAGAGGAGCAAATAACAATATTTTTCTGAGACTATGTAGCCTTTCACATCTACATTATATGTTTCTACAGTATTTTACTTTTTTCTTACAAAAATGTACTACTTTTGTAAAAAGAAAAAAAGATAGTTTTGTCCTTTCATGTAAAAATTATAGCATGTATTCTTACAATATAAAAAGAAAAATCTGTTAAACACTTGGACATTAGACTATAAATGGGCAAGTAATATGAACAAACAAGATTATGAAAAAATGTTCAATGTACAATCTGCACTATCAAAATAATGCAAATTAGAACATACCATTTGTTGCCTACTAAATCAGAACATAATTTTTTAATAATAAATATACTCAATAGTGGTAAGAACATGATAAAAAGATCCTATCTCAGACTCACTGACAGAAGTAAACTGGTATACACTTTCAGGGAAACAATGTGACAATATATATCAATAGCCTCAAAAAGATTCCTAACAATTTTTTAAAAATTTAAGAAAACAGTCCAAACAGCTGAAAACATGCAGAGATATCTCACCAAATCATTAAGTAAAACAATCTAAACACCAGCATTAGGACACAGCAGAAAATTATGCAGGCATCAAAAGTAATGTTCATGTCTATCAAAACTTTAAAAAGTACATACTCTATGACCTAGCAATTCTACTAGAGAACTACTACCAGTTGTCCCCAAGAACACATCACAAAGAAGTAACAATGATGCAATGTTTATAATAGTGTTAACTTGCAGAGAAGCTAACAGCCATCAATACAAGAATGATTACATCAACTTTCTCAAATGGGGTCTGAGGTTCCTTGGAAGTTCCCAAGAGCTTTTGAGGGGGTCTGTGACATCCTTCCTTTTCCAAATATCTATCTATGCAAGACTGGATTTTCTTAATACACTTCAGCCTAAACAAGATAGCATATCACAATGAACAGAGAATCAAATATGAGAACCAGCAATGTCCTATAAAGCCAGACATTAAAGTGATTTGCAAAAATGTAAAACAATGTCACCCTTCTCACTAAATTTTTTAAAGAAAATAGTTATTTTTAAAAAATATTTAATACAGAATGGCTTTATTATTATTTTTAATGAACAAATAAATTTTAAATCTTGAGTTTTAATTTCTAAAATGGTAAATATACTGCATTAGAAAACAAAAACTTTTAGTCTTTAATAATTTTTAAGTGTGTAAAATCTCTAGACTCTCTTGGTTAAATAAACTGCAATACCATCACATTATGTAACATGATTGGGCATGATAATTAAATGGGAATTTAGCTTTATAATGTAAACGTTTCAAAAGATATTTTGCTCATGCACTACTTATGTAATCAAAAAATCATAAATTTATGTTTTTTTAACATGGGAAATTCTTAAAAATGTAATTTTAAGAAAACAGGTAATCCAACTATATAAAAATCTCAACTAAGAAAATGTCATGGGAAAAAAGGTTGGAAGGTAAAAAGTCAAAGTATTAACTGTGATTGATTACCTTTAAAGAATGGAATTATAGTTATTTTTCCTTATTCATTATTGTATTTACATTTTTTTTTTACACTAGGCACGCTGTGTAATATCTAGTGGAGAAAAAAGGAAGAAATTAGGTGAAAAAATTATGTAAGACTTCTAGATCAAACTATTAAACTACCAATTCAAAAGACGACAAGTTTAAAACAATAAATTAAAGAACCTAAATCGACCGGCAAATTGCCTGTTTTGTTAAATAAAACTTTAATTTATCAGATTTATGGGCTGGTTTCCAGAAGAGTCTAACAATAACACTCTTAGTCTGGAAAATAACAATTTGTTATCACGGTAAAACTAATAACTTACTATTTTAAAAAAGTTAGGTTATCTTTAGAATTTTTCAAAGGTGCCGAAGGAAAAGTAGGTAGCAGGGAAGGACCAACGCCGCGACCTTCTGGTCTGAAAGGAGAAAATGCATCGGTGCGGGGAACGGGCTTTACGAGCGCACCCGCGGCCAAGACAGATTCCCCGGCGGGGGCCGAGCCCTTCCAGAGCAGCGGCCACGACCGCGCGGAAACCAGTCCCCTCCGGCCGGCGCTGCCCCTCCCGGCGGGCCTGCCGGGCCCGGGGGCGCTTCTCCCCCCACCCGCCGCGGCCCCGGGGGGCGCCCGCCGGCGGCGCCGAGCACTCGGGCGGCCCGAGTAGGGGGGCCCAGGAAACAGCCGCCGAGATTGCCTTCCTGGCCTGATCCTGCCTTTGCAGCGTTACCGAAGGGACAAGAGCCAGAGGGTCGTCGGGCCCTGGCCAGCTCAGCGGGGTCGGGAAAGAGACGGGCCGGGGGCCCCGGGCTCCAGCTCGGTCCCGGGGGGAGGAGGGCCAGAGCCGGAGCGCAGGGCGAGGCGTCCGGGCCACCCCGCCCCCTCCGTGAGGGCAGCAGGCGTGGGGAGAGGCCGAGATGCCTATGACAAGGGGCTCTTACCTCCCCACACGCCTGCGGGGGTCCCGGGGGACGCGACACGACGCCGAGCAGAAGAACGAGAGGATACCCCGGCCGGGAGCCGCGGGGACGCGCGACGTCCGCTCCGGGTTGGTCTCCCCGATGCGGGCGCAGCGGACGGCGCATGCGCGCGGTGTCCCCCCCGTTACCCCCCCCTTCCGCGTCTCACGCCTCCTCCCGCGGTGTCCGCGGCCTCCCGGGCGCGAGGCGCCTGCGCGCTGCGATGCAGGCTCTGAGCCGGGGACACCGGGTTCTTACGGGGAATAGTGGCGAGGGTGAGGCGGGCGGCTGAAGATCGGCCTTGGATCCGGACTCGGTTTCCCACTAGGTGCTTTGGAACCGGGATCCGGAGGCGAGCTGCATCGGTGGCTGGCTTCCTTTCTTTCCCCCGCCCCCAGCCTCTTGCGACCTCGGAGCGGGCCGCAGCCTCTGGCCTGTAGCGGACACACCCTCCTGCCGGACTGCTGCTGACCCCAGCCTCGCTCTCTGTGCTGCGGGCCTCGGAAACCTAACTTTTTACTTAAGACTTGTTTTGCAACCTTCTCCTTCCTCTGGCGGCAGCTCCTAACCCATCCCGAGCTTCAGGCCCTCCAGCTGAGTGGCCAGCCCCATGGGCTCTGTCCTTCCCTCTCATTGCTTTAGTTCTGTGTTTTTGTTTTTGTTTTTCCTAACAGTGGCCACAAGAACAGCTGCCTCCCTTGTCTAAAAACAAATACTAACTAATCTGTTGGCGGAAAAAAAGAAGTGTCACTTATGTGATGCATCTTTGTACTTGTCGAGCTTTACTATTTTTACAAGTTTTCTATAAGTTTAAATGAGGGAAGAAGAAACATCTCTGTGTGGGGTCAGAGTATCATTACGGGCTGTAGGGAAAGACTCCATCAGTGGTCAAAAGGTTTTACCAGCCCAGATTTCATACTGGTCTTCCAGAAATTTCAATAGTTATAACATCTCTGGAGTATTTCAGTCAGATGTGTTTTGTGGTGAAAGATTCGATAATGGGAGATCAAATCCTAAATCTGCAATTTATAACTAGTTTGTGATCTTTCAAAGATAGTGTATATTGATTTTCTTTTTCTAATCTTGATTTTCTTGAACTCTGAAATGGAAGTATGTGTTTTTAGTTAAACAGTGAAACTTTTGATTGCTTTAAATAATTTATTGAATAGCTGCTGTGTGACAGGCATGTTAGATGCTTTGCTTATCTCATTTAATCTTAATAATAATTCTACATGCACAGTATACAGTTTTTCTGCTATGTGTCAGGTGTTGTTCACAGATAAATAAAATGGGGTCACTGCCTTTATGGAACCACAGTCTAATAGCAGAGGCTCATATATACAAGTGCATATTTGGAATAAAAGTATATAGTACAGTGTAAGGACAAACAATAGAAATAGAAACCACTAAGACCTTAAATAGATAAATGCGAAACATAAATGATCAATTCACAAAATAGGGAATTTAAATGCGTACTACATATTTAGCTAATGCTCAAATTCAATAATGAAATGAAGACTAAAGAGATATTTCCCATGGATCTAATTAGCCAGTTTAAAATATTAACTCCATTGGTGGAAGGTAGAGTGAAATGAGCATTCATACATCCTGTTGGGGATCTAAATTAGGACAAAGATTTTGGAAAGTTATTTGTCAAAGTATTTCAAGTGTTCACATGAATAATTCAATACTTTTCTTTCCGGAAATTATAAGGAGATATTCCAGAAAACAACGATATATGGAATAGCATTAAGGAAAACAAATAAGGTACCCAAAATGCAAATATCTTTTATATACAAGTGCAGTTGTACTTTGTATTACATTTATTTGACTATGGGTATTTCCTTTGTGTAGTGCATCATGCTAGGAGTCATAAGGATTATAAGGATGGATAATTCCTGATTTTTGCCCTCAAGTTCACAATCTACTGTGTCATTTTATTTACTTTTATTTACTAGCATAAATAGTTGAGAGATTGCTGTAATATAATAAAATTACAAGATCTTTCTATACATTCTGAGTCAATTATGCTTTTTGTGATTTTTTTGTTGAGTGGAATAAAGAAGTCTGCATATCAAATGTAGTGTCAAAGAGTCCTTGGAAAGTTTGGATAATAATTGCTTTAAAAGTCCATGTATCATCTTTAACCTCTAAAAATCCAATTTAAGACTAAATGGTTTCTGGATTTGAAATCATCCCATTTGTAACATACTTGGCTAATTTATTCCTTAGACTAGTCATTGCTTGAATCATCAACAGTTTCTTATTTTGAAATGTAACCAGAATCTTGATGATTTTAAGAGGCTTAAATCCCACAGTAATATGAACTTCCAAAGCCGTTTGTTCTCTTTTTGTAAGTAATCTGAGTGGAGAAAATACCAGAAGCAAATGAATATAACTATTACAATTATTCATTTTTTTCATGGCTGGTATTATACCAACAAGCAATTTTAGAACTAAGGACTCATTGCTCTAAAACACAGAACGTGACCTGAAACTTTTAGTTAACCATCCATATTTAAGTGCTACATAACCATGTTAAAAACATTCATGTTATGAAAAAAAAAAAGGGCTAAAAACATCTCTTTAAAAAATTATATGCTGGTCAGGGCCAGTTATATAAGCTATTTGGGGCAATGTCGCTAATGAAGCAATGGTTATAGTTTGGGTGACCATGAAAGCTAGTTTTTTAAATACGTAGAAAAAAGTTTGGAAAGAATACACTAAAATGTTAATTGTGATTATCTTTTAAAGGGGACATTTTGAGAGATTTCTCCTCTTTCTAGTTTTCTATATTTCCCAAGTTTTTTTACAATAGCGTATTATTTTAATAATCCAAGATGGAAAGTGGAAAACTTTATTCTAAAAAGTATTGCTGAATTCTTAATGGAGTAAACCAATTAACTTACATTCATTATGCAATCTCTGTATACAATATATTGCATGACTGTGAGTCATAAGAGAGAAATAACTTATGTCTGGATACTGTCTTAGAGCTGGCAACAAATTACAGTCATTCCCAGGGCTCAAGGGTGATACAGCTTTAACATCATGACACGGGTTCTCTTAGAGAGGAAGTCATTTGAATTCTTTGCCAAATATTTCCAGTTCTCCTCTCTTCTGGGCAGAAGATGGTGATGTACTTCCTGTGTTTGAATTATGGCCATGTGATTGATTCAGGCAAATGCATGAACGTGACAAATGTCATTTCTAAACTGGATTCTTAACTCACCAATGTGAAACACTCCAAAGCCTGTGGGAAAACAATAGGCAAGACTTGATATTGTGGCTGCTGTATCAGTCTGAGTCCTTGAGGGATTCCAATGAACAGAGCACTTCTGGAGCAAGAAATAGATCTTGTTATATGCCACTGAGATTTTTTGAGTGATTTGTTACTGAAACAAAACTTAGCCTGTCATAGCAAGTAAACTTCGTTTTATGCCTCAAATTTGGGGATGGCCATTCTGCTTTATACACTGAGACAGTGCCTAAAAGAAGCTTTCTGCAGCAACATTGTTTCCTAATGTGTTTTTCCTTCACAAGGGAATTACTCTCAGCTTCAACATCAACTATTCATGGTCACAGAACTTACTTTATCTATAGATTTACCCACTCTACACTTACCCCCAAAGCTCGTTTATTTTGAGGCAAATTTCATGTATTTACCTTTCATCTCTAAATTTTTCTACATGTATATTTAAAAGATAAGCACTTGATAAAGTAATAATTGTAATACAATGAACTTCTTTGTAGTCAATACCATCACTCAGCTACAAAATTGACACTCTTGTTTCATCCATACCCTTACCCACTATGTTATTTTGAAGCAAATTCCATGTGTCATACCATTTTATTCATAAATATTTCAATATATATCTCTAAAGAAAGTAGCTCTTTACAAAAACATAGCAATACCATTATCACACCTGAAAAATTTAACAGTATTTCTTCGATAATGCTAAATATTTAGGCATTGTGTCCATATTTCCAATTGTTTCAAAAAATGTTATAATTTTACAGTAGTTCAAGGGAATCAAAATTCAAGTGAGGACATCAGGTTGAGATTAATTGATATCAATAATGTTGCTTCTTTTTCATTCCTTTTAATTTTTGTTTTTGATAAATGATGTCTTTGGCCTGTAGAATTTTCAATATTTGGATTTTTCTGCACCTACTATCCTATGGTATCTTTAACATGTTTCTCTTGCCCCTATGTTTCCTGTAAACTTTTAGCTAGCTCTATAGGCTTAGTTTGATACCACATCAGTTTTTTGACAGGGCTACTTCATAAGTGGTACAGTAGTCTGATCTTTTACTTTACTGACAGTTTTCAGAAAAAATGAGTTGATTCCCTCATATCCTCTAAATGAGACCAATGGTGGGGGAGAGGTTAACATATATATAAATTAAATATATGTATATGTATGCTTATATACTAAACCAGTTCTCCAATTTCTTTTTAGTACTTTTGTAAACAAATTTAAGCATTTTCACCATTGTTAATCCTGATGTTTAATACCATAATAAACCTGTGTCATAGCCATTGCCATAATAATAATATTAAAAATTATTAAAATAGTCAAAAGAATCATAATTAAATTTAAATCAGATTAGGATTTACTTATAATTCTAAAGTTAGATTTCTCCTTTTTTTCTATCAGACCATAAAACAGGTCAATAAGAAAAGTTTTTCAAAACTTTTATTTTTATATATCTAAGGATAATCACAACTGAATTCATCTACAAAAATTTCAAAGATATAAGCATATTAGTACACAGTAACACTAATATTATGTTTGGAGTTTGCATAAAGAAACTCATCAGAGCTCAAATGTGTTAAGATGGAATTGACAGTATCAGCCATTTTACAGAGAGAATAAACAAATGTTAGTGATCTAATTCCACTGTCAGCATGTAAACTGGTGCCAGACGGAGAACTGAAATTCAAATCAGAGAAGTGAAATTAATGATCTTACTTGTTAGTCAGTTGAATAATGAAATTTTGAGAGAGCAAGCTCAAAACAAAACAAAGGTTAACATCCTTTCTGAGTTATGTATGTTTAACATTATGTATAATTAGGAGAAAAAAATGAACTGGGGCTGTCAACTCCTCTTCTTATGTATATTTAAGAAAAGATCACATTTCCAAACATTGAGAGAAAAAATTTTAGCTTTCTTCAACTGAGAAGATAAGGAACCCACCACTGGGTGGCAGAGACCAAGAGTATGCAGTGACCCTGTTTGGAGCTGGACAATGAGAGGCACAGTCTGCAGTGGGAAGGTCCCCTGTGAGATGTATCTCTGAGCCTTTCTGATCTTCAGTGCCCACGAACCAGGCTTCAGGGCTCCAGAGCAGCATTTTGCAGTTGATAAAACAATGGTCAAGATGGCAACCATGAAACACAAAGGATAGCCCAACGATAGCCCAACCTCCTGGTTTTATTAATGAAGCCCAGGATAGTTTAGGATCCCACCAAGAAAAAGAAAGGAGTCCCAGAAATGATTAGTTGCATATTCCTTCCAACCTCAGGATTACATTTCATTTAGAAAATAATGGAATGTGATATTTCTTGTATCCTGGAATTGTGAAATAAATTCATGTCTATTATATATAGTTTCGTAATGATGATCTCTCAATAAAAAGCATATAAATAGAATGGAAACCTTTTATTGTGGGAGATGATGTTTTTATTAGCTTTATTTTAGTAACAGATTTGTTAGTTCAAAAGTGAATTTTCTTTCATAAAATTTCTCTGACTTACTCCTTCAAATTAAGAAAAAGAAATAATGATTACCAGAAGGATCTTTTCTGCATACTTTACAATCTGCCTTAATATTAAAAAAAACCCAATAGAACCATATGGACTCATGTATTTACAGTTAAGATTTAAATATATGTATATATGTATATATATAATTTTATTATATATATACACACAGTTAAACAGGGTCATAGAAAGTATAAAAGTATGCACTCAATCACTATCTGCCTCATTTTTCCTCTTGAAGGAAGGCTTTGCAAGAGTGCTGTGGCTGACCAGTGATGTACAAGGAGACTGGATAATATGAGACCACATTTCTTCATGTGGCATTTTCTCCCTTTTTTTGTCATTTACTTAGCCATTTCCTTCCTAGTATCAAGCACTCCTGGACAGGATTCCTCATCTTAAATTAATGCTATTATTTTTCTTAAATAGAATTTTCTTCAGTGACTTTTCATATGTTTTCAATTCAATGATGGTTTGTCATTTGTATCACAATCTGGGCTTTTCTTGCTGTCCTTCCATAGATTTCCTGAAGATTTAAATTTGGCTAAGGGTATTAGTAGCCCCCCAAATATCAGAAGTCTAAACCAGAAGCTTCTTTTTCTTTGGCATCAACATCCAAATACAGATGGACTAAGGCTGCCATGGAACTCTGTTTTATGAAGTCAGCACAGACTGTAGAGGCTTCTAGTTTTTAACTCTGTAGCTTCTATTCTCAAGGTCACCTGATGTTCCAAGATGGCTACTTCAGGTTCAATAATCATGTCCACAATACAACCAGCAAGGAGAAAAGAGACATAAGTGTGTCAAAGTGTTCATGTAAACTATTCCTTTATGAAGTGTCTCTGAAGCTGCTACACGATACTCTTCCTTATATGTGTTGGTCAGAACTTAATATCCTGGTCACATATAATTGCAAGGAAGACTGGGGAACTGCCTTTATTTGGGTAGGCCCTTGCCAAGCTGGAAATTCTAAAGGGGGAATGGATATTGGGAAGAAATAGTTTCTGCCATATCCTGCCTGAACCACGGTGCCATTGGAAGTACCCTTGTTGCAAGAATACAATATGATTTCATCAAATAGCATGGATCTGCGCAGGCTCTGCATGATTATTGCAACTTCAGAAGAAAGACTAACTTTGGTCAGTGTACAATCTTCACCTTCACAATCAAATACGAAAACACTCCCTCCACCCCCAAATCTCTTCTCATCCCTAGTATGTTTTTAGGAAGAGTGCTGTCAACTGACTCACTTCCTCACCACCTTTATTTATCTTCAGTCTTCTCCATAATGGCTTGTTCCTAATTCACTCTTCTTGCTAAAGCCAACAGTGACTCCCATGAAACTAATCAGGCATTTTTCTCTCATCTTTCTTGGCTTTGCAGCATCTGGTAAGGAAACTTCTCTTGAAACCCTCTTTTCCATTGGATTCCATAACAGAACACTCTTTCAGAAGCTCCTTGTAAATTTCTTTTGTAAGCTTTTCCTCTGTCATTACAAAATGATGGATCTCCTAAGAGCTCAGTTTTAAATCCTTCTCTTCTCCATTACTATGCATAGATGAATTCATTTATCTATGAATTATCAATTATCACCATGTGCTGAAGATTCCTAAAATTACATCTGCCATTTGATTCTTATTCTGTTTTGTAGTATTTTCTTTTTTCTGTCAATGCATGAGCAAGCAGGTGACTAATTTGTGTTTGATTAGCAAAAACTGCTTTTTTATCCATCCGAAGGCACGTAAATTTTTAAAAATGTGTGTGCTTCTCAGTAAACCACAGACTATATAGCTATATTAAGAGAAACAATATTATAGTTTATCATTGTAATGTTTAATCTTTCATTCTTTAAACTTTCAACTGATATAAATAATTAGGTATCTGCTGTTTCTCAGACACATTCCTTACATATTATTGAGAATTTTTTTAAAAACCTAGAGACGATGTCTCTTTTATTGAGAATTTTAATATATGCATCATATACATAAATATGCACAGATATTTGCAACATATGCATAATTATATGTGCACAAATAACAACTTTAAACCCTTCAAGAGATAAGTATAAGTTGATGTGAAGTGTTTTTCTCTGCCTTAGTTTATTATTAGTTTATTATATCACAAACTTATTGTAAAGATTAAATGACCAATTTACATGGAAGTGTCTCAAAAGCTTTAAGAAGAATTTAATATTCCATAGATAGTTTACTAACACTGAGATATTTTTGAGCTATCCCTCTCAGAGTTTTGTTCTCCATGAGACATTTTTGACGTTTGTCTATATTTGTTTTGAAATTCTTTTTAGACCAATATGATTGATATGGGTGTGCTGGTATGGAACACTGACATAGCAAGTCAATTTAAGAGGTAATTCAAATCTACTTTTTAAGGAGAATTCCTGATTTTGCCTACTGATACTTATTTGTATGACCTATTTATATGCAGACACAAAGTCTTCTATTCTTCTATGTCCATTCCCAATCAGAATCCATCTGCTTTCCAAAGCTTGTGGCTCTGCGTTCATCAGCTGCACAGAATATCAGCATTCCTGGGTCCTCCTTAGAGTTTATTTTTTGAATTTTCTGCTGTTGAACTTGTATCAAAACCTTGGCTGAGAGAAATAGTTTCTAAGAAATCATTTAAAGTAATATTTTTTTTCCCTTAGATTAAATTAGATTCTGAGAAGGCATACTTGAACTATATTACTTAGCCCATTGCAAAATCACCAATACTGAACTTAGTTTTAATGTAATGCTCCCAGTTTCTATCAAAGTAATTATAAGGAATATGTGTTCTTATTTTTGTTACCAAGCTAACTGAGGACATTTTATTATTCAATGAGGTCATTTTATTGCCCAGTGCCCTCTTTGGATCTCCTGTCAGAAATTGCTATTAGAATTTAAAGCCTGAAAAAGTGATGCATATCTTGAGGAACAGTATGCTTCCTTTCTGAGAGTTATGAAAATTGTCTTGGTTTTGTCTGTTTTGGTTTGGTCCTGACTGCCAGGAAGTTAAATTTGCCAGGTAAATCAAATGATTAACAACACTAAGTACACAGGCATTATGATCATTTTTTACCTTCTTTCATGGTTGATTGTATACTTTATTGTACCTAAACATATAGATGATAGATGATAGATGATAGATGATAGATGATAGATAGATAGATAGACAGACAGACAGACAGACAGATCTTCTTTAAGATATGCCACAAAAAATCTTTTAAGGAAAGACTTTCTTTTCTTATTCTGTGTTAATGTATTTGTTAATATTAAAGGAAATTTATCATTCCAGAGAGTCATTTTAAATGCATAATACTGAAATTAGAGTTAAATAAACCTATTAAGATATTTAGAATTATCTTCTCAGAATTTAAATACTGCAATAACAAACATTTAAATATATTCCAAATTTCAATTTACTCTTTCTTAAAAATAAACAATGAATAGATTTAAATTGTGATCTGATTTGCATTACTAATTCACACAAAGTAAATTCTATTGAATAAAGTAAATTAGAATTGGCTTTGTATATTGAAGACTTAGCAAAACAATCTCTAAAGAATATGACCTACTTTGTTTAAATTGCAAGACCATTTCAATTATAATTTTATTCTCCCATGCTGTTTTATATTTTTCTTAGGAAATACAATGCAAAAAAGGTTTGCTTCAAAAATTGCCTTAACAATTTGGTAGGTTTTTAAAGGGGCTATTTTATTAAAATATTGTAAAATTAATTAGATTTTGTGTTTTAAAACAGTTTTGGATTTACAGGGAAAAAATGAGCAAAAAGTAAAGATTTCCTATACATTTTCTCCTATCCATAGTAGTACTGTTTCATTTTTAATGATAACAGTTTTTTTAAAAAAAACTTTTTTTTCAAAAATTTAAGCCAAGATTCTTTTCTCCCACCCTTAAATGTTCCCTCCAGAATCTTGTACATTCAGTATTGACTAAATAAATAGATAGACAAATGAAACTGTGGCTTTCATTAATATTATCAATATTATTTCTGAGGAATTCTCTTTAAATCATTTATGTCTTTTGTTACTTCACCCCCACCTGACCTAAACCTAGTATTGTTTACATGAGGCAGTAGAGTATAAAACAGTTATTCTGCTGTTAATTTGAAAAGACCATTTCATTATTACAATAGGTCATTGGCAACAGACCTTCAATGACCTCCTTTGTTATTCTATTCATAGATGCTCATAGTTAAATGGATTACAATTGTTAAGTAAAACATTATAATCATAGCATTGCTTAAACTAAGCACAACTGAAATAAAAATGTTTAATAATAAAAAATATAAAAATTATACTTGATTATTGTTACTACAATAATATTTTAACACTTCCTTTAAGGTGCTACTAACTCATCTCTTCTAATTTTCTTTCTATACATTTTATCCATTTGTGCCGATTTTAGTGCCTGGTTCTTTTTCTTGATTAATTGTTGCTCAAAAGCAATTTGGAGAACATCTGCCATTATATAAATTCCCCTTTATTCTTCTTCAGAAGTTCCAAGTGTTTTCTTTTTCTAAACTAGTTTTTTACCGTCTCAACTACCTTTAAGTGTACAATTCACTGCTATTAAATATATTTCATTGTTGTAAAACCATCACCACCATCCATCTCATTAACTCTTTGCATCTTATAAAACTGAAATTCTCTACCCCATTCTCCCCAGGCCCTAGCAACAACCATTCTACTTTCTGTCTTTATGATTTTGACTATTCTAAGCACTTCATTTAAGTAAATCATATAGTGTTTGTCTTTTTGTGACTGACTTATTTCACTTAGCATAATGTCCTAAGAGTTCATCCATGTTGTAACATATGTCAGCATTTTCTTCCTTTTTAAGGCTGAGTAATATTCCATTGTGTGGATTATAGTATTTTGCTTATCCATTCATCCACTAATATACACTAGGTTGCTTCTGTGTTTTAGCTATTGTGAATAGTGCTGCTATAAACTGGGTGTAGTTCAAGTGGTTTATTTTTTTTTTTTCTGTTTTTTGTTTTGTTTTTGTTTTGTTTTTGCCTGACTGCACTGGCTAGGACATCATGAATAACATTGAGGAAAAGTGGTAATAGCAAGCATCCTTATCTTCATTTCAGATTTTAAGAGACTGCTTCTAGTATTTACCACTTATAACTATTGATATTTTAGGTTAGATATCCATTTTTAAGATTATAGCAATTTCCTTCTTAGTTTGATAAAAGTTTTTGTCTTGCTTTGAGTTCTCTCAAATGCTCTTTTTGCATATCTGTTGAGGGATGCTATGATTTTTCCTCTCAATTTAAGCACAGGTGAATTATATAATATTCTAATTGTACCATCCTTGCACTACTAAAATAAAAACAAAATGATAGTGATAATTATTTATTGTTTTGTTACATAAATACAGGTTTGGTTTGCTAATATCTTATTTAAGATTTTTACATTTATACTCATGAGTAATACTGATCTATACATTCTTCTTTATTGTCTTTAGTTTGGATATCAAGGTGGTACTGGATATCAAAATGATATGAGAAGCTTTCTTTGTCTGTAGAACTCAATACATAAGATTGCGATTATCTAATTCTTGAATATACATAAAAGCACCCATAAAACCATGTTGGCCTTCATCAGAGTTCCTCACCTTTTGCACTATTCTTTGTTGTGGGGGACTATCCCATACGTTGTAGGATGTTTAGTAGCATCTCTGGCCTCTGGCAGCCATACCCCGAGTCGTCCTAGCTGTGACAACCAAAAATGTCTTCTGACATTGCCAGATGTTCACTGGGAATAAAGAAAGGGTGCAAATCATACCTGGTTGAGATATATGTGTGTGTGTGTGTGTGTGTGTGCGTGTGTGTGTGTATGTATATGTATATGTATATATGTGTGTATATATATATGTGTGTGTATATATATATATATTTTAAAAAGTTAGACATTTATACAATTCATGAAATGATCCCCTGGTTACTCTAGCACCCATCTGGCACTACACACAACCATTATAATATTGACTATATACCCTATACTGTACTCTAAATCCTCGTGACTGTTTTGTAAATGCTAATTTGTAATTCTTCATCCCTTCACTTTTTTTACCCGGCCCCCCAACTCTTCTCCCCTCTGGCAATCACCAGTTTGTTCTCTGTATCTGTTAGTCTGTTTTCATTTAGTTTGTTCATTTCTTTTGTTCTTTAGATTCCTCATAAAAGTGAAATCATATGGTATTTATCTTTCTCTGTCTGACTTATTTCATTCAGCATAACCTCTAGGTCCATCCATGGCATTGAAAATGGTAGGATTTCCTATTTTTTATTAGCTGAGTAATATTCCATTGTATAAATGTACCACAACTGCTTTATTTAATCATCTATTGTTAGGCAGTTAGGTTGCATCCATATCTTGGCTATTGTGAATAGCACTGCTATAAATTCGGTATAGTCCACATGTTTTTGGAAGAATGTTTACCAGAACAATTCTTGCCTGAATTTTGTGGTTGATGAGTAATTGTGGTCTCCTGGCTTCCAGTCTTTCCCACAGCCTAACACTGTGCCTAAGGTAAGCCTGTGATCTTTGACTTTCCATTCATACATAGTGTGTGCAATCAACAATATGATGGAAGTGTGCATGGCCAGAGCTTGGGAATTTGTAAGGATTTAATTTGAAGTGATTTTGAACTCAGATATCCTTGTGGAAAATCCCTAATTATTGCTATCTGCAGGGATTTTTCTTTAGAGCTGGTCAATTTCCCCAAAGAGTGGTATACCAATCTCTTGGGGTTGGGGATAGGGAACAAGTAAATCTTGGCTTCCATCTTTCTCAGAATCGAAGAAGGGAAGGAAGATGGGATTTCACCATTAGATGTGTAGGCTTTAACCTAAAATTTTCCCTGGTTTCAATATTGAGCCTCCTGCACTATGTAAAAAAATAAATAAAACTGGCAGTTTTAAAAAGAAAATTTTGAAAACAAAATGTTCTTAAATTAAGCAGATCAAAAACCAAAGTCTTGGTATCCTCCTAACCCTTCTTTTTTTTCACAGTTTGCTCATCTTGTTAAATGGCAACTTTATCCTTCTGGTTGTTCAGGATAAACTTGTGCATCATCCTTCACTCTCCTCCCCCCGTTCCTTTACACTTATAATCAGTAAATCCTCTTGGCTTCATCTTCAAAATATATCCACTTCTTACCATCTTGTGCAAACCACCACGATCTCTAGTCTACTGCAGATTGTTCCACTAACAATGATTTTTGATTTGTTGCCAACAAAGAATCTAGTTTATCTGCTTGGGCTAGTAAGCCATTACTTGCCTTTGTTTCTTCCTGCCATAGCTTTCTGTTCTGGACCTGACCACTGGTGCTCTGACTTATGGTACTTGTGAGCCTCCTTCCAGTCCAATCACAGTTTTGGATCTCACTGTCTTAGACCTTTCCTATACCAGATCCAGAGAGGGACGGCACTGACTTCGAGGAAAGGATAAAAGCAAGTGCAATAAATTGTCTGCTTCACAATTCTGTCACAGGTTATGCAAATAATTCCTCTGAAATAACTGCGAATCTCACTGTGCTGGTTATTTCTCCATTTGTCCTCAAATCCATTCCCTGCCCTTCTCCTATTCTGACCCCTGCAAACGGAGATCCCAGGCTCTTTGACAACTGGTTTCTAATTAGAGTGGACCACCAAGGAGACAATGACTGGAGATTGAAGGATGTAAAGTTGGAAAACCAGGGAATTTCTTTTCCTTTCTCTCTCTGCTTTGTGTGATAATTCAGGCAGGGCTTCATCTCTGTCATGGTTCCATCTCTCTCCATGCCGCCTAAGCTCTGGTCCTACCACCTCTTCCCTTTGTCCCTCTGGCTGTGGGAACAATATCAGTTTTCTGCCATTGGTGAGCACCAGGTTGCTTCACTGGCCTCTGATTGGCTTCTCAGCTCTCCCATCAGTTTTTTGACTCATTTCCCTCATTAACTTTTCTCTATGAAAATATCTCAGTTCTGCTTTCCAGGCTGGACCCTGATTGATATTTCTACCTTTCAAATTCTCACCATATACTGCCAATACTTGCTCTAGTTTTATGCTTATAATCAGACTTTCTCCCATAATGCATTGCTCACATTTGCTTGCTTTCATATCTACTCTGAAGTTTGAAAGTGACATTGTCTACCTTATATGAAAGTAAGCTGTTTTTAGAAGCATAGTCTATGTATTCATTTTTCGAGATCAAAGATAGCAGCTTCTGTTTTAATGAATCCCTGTAATCTGTTTTACACTGAGCTAGACACTTCACAAATATTTTCTCAAATCCTCCCAATTACTTGCAAGGTAGTTACTACTCTTTATTTATTAGAGAAGAAAACCGAGGCACTGAGAAGCGAAATAACATGAGCTCATAGGTGGTGAGACTTGGCTTCACACTTAAATCTGTCTGATAAGAGCGCTTTCCACTACCCTACTCCATTTTCTCACAAACTCTGTCTGCCTTCACATTAGTCAGTGTTTGCTAATCTTTGTGATTTTAATAAATACATATAAGTTTTTACTATATACTTATATAGTAATTGTAGACCACATGAAAGATATTTGAATTTAGGAAATATTACATAGAAGTATAGAGAACTGATTGTGTCTTGATTAGGTCAATAATTGTACATTCTTCAAATGTCATTCTAACTACTATTCGTACACTTGAACCATGGAAACAAAACCTAATTAATTTGTTAATTCTATCATGTAAAAACAATCATGTTTCAATACCCCTATATCACCACAATAAAGTTAATCTAGAAGAGGTACTTTCGTTTATTCTACAAAATACAGAGAAACAAAACCAAAGTGGTTGTTTTGCCTAATTACTGAACCTCTTTTGAATGAAGGAGGCTGCTTCCTAAGAAAAAGTGTCACTTTCAGCAAAGAAACAGGAACTATAATGGAGGCAGGTCCCAAGCACGGTAAGATTTAGATCCAAAAAGCATCCTAGTGACTTATTTGCTCACAAACATGTGGATATGCACACACACTTTGTACATTATTTTTTAAGCACCATGTCCAAAGAAACTAGAATGGAAAGTATGAGCCAAAAAAGAGCTGAGGCAAGGATATGAAGTGGGAATTAACAACAAATGAAGAAATAACAAATTTCACTTGGAATAGAAAGTGTAACATGATCCTACCTTTCCCTTGTTTGCTGCAAAATTCTTCAGCGTTGGCATTTGTCTTCAATAGTTACAAATCCTCAGAAAGAATTTGGCCTAATTTCACAGATAACACTTGAGTACGTCCTCATGTAGATTTGTATTTTGCGGATTTTTCTGTGACAAATTAACATTCCGTACTGGTTCTCCCTGCTGCCTGACATTCACTGTTAAGTCTTTCTGGTATTGGCTGCTATGTGTTAAGAAATGACAAATGAATTATAATATATAGTTGAGTAAAACACAAGCACACTATGATTTTGCCCCCATAAAAAAAGTCACAATCTACAATCTACAATACATTTTAAGACAAAAAGAAAAGATTTCTGGTATCATCTACTGTTCTAAAAATACCTGTGCTCCTGATCTCCTAATTTAGCACAAGTAATCAGAAGTTAATTCCAGATCATTGCTTATCCCAAGCATAGGAACTTGGAGTTTAGTTCTGATTAACTCACAAAAATGTGATAAAAATAAAGAATTCTCATTTATTATTTATTTTAACAACCTATAATTAATGTTTACTTTCCAAGAAAAATTTGATTTCTACAATTTAATGGAGACATTCTATTAACATTAAGAGGCTATACTTTTTCAACTTTCAGATGTTTTCATGTGGAACTTATTATAAAAATATTTTCTAGATTTACATTAGCTATAAAATATATTTATTACAAAACAGATGGGCTTGGATTATATTTTATTTTTAGAGACTTTTACAGGAGATTTTTTTCATAACTTCTTGTGATCGAGGGCTGCCTCTAAGAGAAAAGCTAATCCTGTTTTGTTTACCTCAGGACCTTGTTTTGCTGAGACTTACTTTTTTTTCAGAAACACCATAGTGCTAATGCATTTAGCATTTCAGGCAGGAATTAACAACACATCCTCTAAAGATGTAGCATTTAGTCAGAGTCAGCAGATCTAGGTTTAAGACCTGACTCTACCACAAACTAATCCATGTTTTAACTTCTCTGAGCTTATTTCAGTATCTGTTCCATGGGATAATAACTATAGCTATATGTCATTCACAGGGTACATGTGAAAGAATGAAATGTAAGAGTACTTAGGGAATCTGCCCATTCCCTAATGTCTAAGAACTTTATGCATGGCTGACATGGGGTTAGCAAAGCAGGAAGTACTCACCTATGTTCTCAGTCGCAAATTTCTAAGATTTTCTATATTTCAGCAATTTGGCAGAAGAGTGAAAAGAGAAAGAATAAGAAAATACTTTTTTCTTGTATTTAACTTTGACATACTTCAAGATCTGTTACCTCTGCAAAGACAATCTCAGTCTATGTTTCCTGAGTAATAATTTTCTCTTCCTCTCTCTCTTTTTTAAAGCCAACATTGGAAGGGACTCCAAATGTTCTTGATTCAAAACTAAGAAGTGAAAGATTAGAAAGAATTAGTTAAATTCTAACTGGTAGCCTAGTTGCTCCAACAAAGAATAATAATTTCTTATAGGCAGTGTGCACAACATTCATCATCAGCAAAGATCTGGCACCCCCAGAATTCCATCTTAAAAGTTATTATCAAATGAGATAGTGTGAAATGCTGGATAATATATTATTTTGTCTTGCTGTGTGAAAATATCATAACTACCCTTAGTCTTATTATTTTTTCCTTATTGACAATTTAGAGAATTTTTAAAGTGGAAATATTCAAAGGCAGTTTAGCTTGAGAATTTCTACATGGTGGAAACTAATGACTAAGAAATTTTTCAGGGTTTCCTCAAACCAAGCATTTAATTCTTGAGGCAGATTGCTATATTTTGGATAGCAAAAAACAGTCCTTCCTTTCAACACTTTTATGGAGAATAAGAAAATAGAGAAAGAGAGAAAGGATTTATGCTCAACACTTCTGAGATAGAGGATC
Organism: Cynopterus sphinx; assembly: GCA_030015415.1. Taxonomy (NCBI): domain Eukaryota; kingdom Metazoa; phylum Chordata; class Mammalia; order Chiroptera; family Pteropodidae; genus Cynopterus; species Cynopterus sphinx. Next base: position 44,567,475 of record CM057379.1, on the reverse strand, counting down.
AGATTTACTCTCCCATCTGAAACAACTAAAAAAATCAAGCAAAACAGTTTTCAAGACATCAGACATCAAGTGATGAAAGCCAGTAACCCCTGAGATATGAGAGGTGACAAGGTAAGCCCTGTGTTTTCCCAGTGTACTGCTTTGAGAGAGTTTCCATGCCACACTGTAGAGAAGGAACACCAGGTAGAGCCTCGTGATTTTCCTAAGCTGAGGAGAGAGCTCAGAATCCAGGGAGTGCAGGGCAACCAGAGTTTGCAGGTCAGAGTACAAGAGAGGAAAAAGCTGCACAGAAAGAGAACGCCAGAGATGTAGAATCCCCTCAAAGATTCAGCCTAGTGCTGATAAGAGCACATACATGATGCAGCTACCTGTGATTGGCAGGTAGTTAGAATTAGACAGAAGCAACAGCTGACACAGTGCCAGGAATAGTGCCTATTTCTGCCGCCCAGACTGGGAAACCTCATAGTTATTGAGCATTGGAAAGAATATGCAGAAAGGACTTGTGTTAGTAGTGGGGAATAATTAACTGTAGAATAAGTGTTGCTTTCGTACAATTTTTTAAACATCACTTCCTCTGCTATTTAGCTTTTAGTGCATGTTCTCAACATCTAAAAGATGTATCTAATTCATTGTGATGCACATAAAATGAATTTTTTAAAATACGTTTTAAGTCATTCTACACATATATTCTTTCTGCTTGCATTTTCAGAATTTAGCACTCTTAATTTCACCTTTCTTTAAAGAGAAATCATTTATGGTATTTTTAAAGATTATTTGCATGTGAGTACACTTAAGTGGTTCAATAACAAAATAATAAAAAAAGACATATCATGAAAAATCTCATTCCCACACCTATCCTCATCTCTCCCAGATTTCTATACCATTACATACAATAACCACTTTTAGGAGTCTCTTGTGGATTTTTCTGGTGTTTATATATAAGGAATTGCACTTCTATTTCTTCCACTAATTGTAACATACTATATACACACTGTATTATGCTTCGTTTTACTTTACAATTTATTTTGAAGATCTTTCTATTTCAATATACAAAAAGCTTCTTCATTCTTTTTTTAAAAATCACCTTCTTTATTTCCTGATTCAAAAACAGTTACAGTTCCCAGAATGTAAATGCAATCTCAAGTTGCATTAAAAAAGATGTATGTAGAACATGTCAACCTGTTTGTTCTAATGCAGTCAGTCCACATTCTGAACAGTATGTCCCTTTCTGAATAATATCTGCACTTAAAAGGGATGCCAGGAACTTGGATTGGAGAGGCAACCAAAATGATGTGAGACTCAAAATCCTCAGATATGAGAAATAGTTGTGTATTCAGCTTAAGTCTTAATGGTTTTTCTTTTCAGATAATCAAAGGGCTGACACACGAAGAAGAAAAATACATTCTCTCAGGTTGCCCAAGTCAAAATAAGGGCTAATTGATAAACTTTTCTGGAAGTCATATTTCCAGTTGACATGGTGAAAAATGACAGGCAATTAGAAAAGTTTGGCCCTGTAATGGTTTGACATATGAAATGAGTTTTCTTTTTTTTTCTTTAGTATACATTATTATTTTTAAATCTGTGTGTGTATCTTATTTTAATTTTTCGGTTAGAGTTAATATCTAATATTATTTTATATTAGTTTGAGGTATCTTCATTCTTTTTTACAGTTGAATAGTATTCCATTTTATGGAATTTATTTAATCAGTTCTCAGCTGTTAGATATTAGTTTTCTATAATTTTCTTTTTAAAGAATATTCCACAATAAAAACCTTTATTTCTTAGGTATATAAACATATCTGTAGTATAAATTCTCAGAAATGAAATTACTGGGTCAAGGGTAAAATGCATTGGTAGTTTTGCCTTCTCTAAGGGTCACACTGATTTGTACTTGTGCCAATAATATATGAGAGCCTATTTCCCCACAGACTTGCCAATTGAGTGTATTCACTTTATATATTGTAAATAGGAAATTCCCTATTTTGTTAATACTCTAATACATTCTAATTTTAAGTGTTTTTAGATAGAATGGAATGCTGAAATTTAAAAAAAATTAGAGTGTTTAAATACATTTCTATGCCATCAAAAATACTGATTTACTTCCTTTGAGAAAAAAAAAATTAGTACCAGAAATGAGGCCTGTGAATATTTTATGTGCTTATTCTATTTATTGATATTTTAATTTAGTGGAATGATTATTGATATATACTAGTCCAAGGTTGAAACACATATTTAAATTTTTTCACTATAACAAATTCTTTCAAATGAAAATTAGCATGAATACAAAAACTCAAGTTGTTTAGCATCAGTGGTTTTAAAAAATATGTAAAAATAAAAACTGAAGTGAGAGCAGCAATCACTAGTTCATCACTGAAATGTACAGTTTAAAATAGAAGTGCCTATGTAATTACGTAGTGATTACTTGTGAAAAGTATTACATTCACCAATCAGGATTGGTCCTGGACCATCAAAACAGTGGTTGTTAACTACCATCATTTATTTACATGATGTTTTTCAATTCAAGGTGCTATATAAATGTAAGACATTCATTTTCTACTAAAAAACACACTACAATCATGTATGAGACAGACCTTGCCTGTGAAACCTGAGACCCCAGCAACAAATGTGGATTATTTGCCGGATGGTCTGAGTATTCTAGGTCTCTCGTTCTCAAACTGAGTCCTATAGAATCTGAAGTTTTTAAAGAGGTTCTTAAGGGGCTCGCAAATATCTTATTAGAATTTCCCATTAAAAGTATGACTGTGATTTTTAAAAACAATCTAAAATAGTGTAACTGCTGTTTAAAACAGTATGGCAGTTCCTCAAAAAATTAAAAATAGAATTACCATATGATCCAGTAATTCCACTTCTGGATATATACCCAAAAGAATTGAAACCAGGATCAGAGATATTTGTATATCCATGTTCATAGCAGCATTATTCACAATAGCCAAAATGTGGGAGCAACTTGTGTCCATCAAGGAATGAATGGATAAACAAAATGTGATACACACACGAACGCGAGTACGCGCTTGCACACACACACACACACACACACACTGGAATATTCTTCAGCCTATAAAAGGTAAATTCTATCAAATGCTACAATATGAATAATCTTGAGGATGTTTGCTAAGTGAAATACATCAATCACAAAACTAATACTATATTATTTCACTTATATGAGGTACCTAGAATAGTCAAATTCATAGATCCTGAAAATAAAAGGGTGGTTGACTTGGGTGGTGAGAAAGGGAAACAGAGTTCTTTAATGTGCATAGAGTTATAGAGTTTCAGTTTTGCAAGATGAAAAGAGTTCTGGAAATTGGTTGCCCAACATTGTGAATACACTAATGCTCCTTAAACTGTACACTTAAAATGCTTAAGATGGTAAGTTTTATGTTATGCATTTTACTACAATTTTTTAAAAATATGTACTCTCAAATGTGTTGTTATATTGGAATATCTGGAGGTCATCAACAAATTGATACTAGAACTGTGAGATACTTCATTTTTATACAGACTTCAGAATAAATCTTCCTCTGCCATTTGTTTGAATATCCAGAAAGTCAAGCTATTAAATACCTGTCAGGATGTGGATGAATCAGAATGTTCTTCACATTTTATAGCCCAAACAAATCCAGACATAAATTATATGTTAAGGCCATCTGCAAACCCTGATTTCATATTTGGTCTGATTAAAACAGCTTCTTTGTTCTTGCTGATTGATTTGCTGAAATTAAATGCAAATTAAATTAATTTGATGTTATAAATTAAATTCACACTATGTAATAGTCCATCATAAGATTTTGCTTGAGAAAAAGCAAACAATCCCATGGCTAAAAGTATATAGAAAGTGTTTTCTCTTATATGAACTACTGAAACATGTTTAAGGTAGCAAAAAAAGGAAAGTCAATTCTATAGGTAGAAATTTTTCATTGAGAAAAAAAGCATGAAAAAGAATGCTAACAGGAAAATATGAGTTGATAAGATGGAGAAAAATAAGAATTTAATAAAACCTATAGTTAGATCATGTAGGACAAGTATCTATAGGTACAGCCAAATATATATATTTTATAGATCTTTGAGTTAAAAATATGGAATGATAATATTCAGACCTCATATATAGGGTTCAAGAATTCTGTTTTTAAATCTATTCTGTTCAAATTTATTTCTCACTTCAAGATATTTACTATAGGAAGAAAATATAACATCATGGCAAATAACTATTGATAGGCTAGTCCAATATGTATGACTAGCTGAGGAAAAAAACCAGACAGAAATGGTTTGGAGCAAAAAAAAAAATTACACTTACTAGTACATGTTATTCTATCACATTAGAGATAAAGCATATAAGACACATGTTATTCTACACATTAGAGATAAAGCATATAAAACATCTCTTGAAGCCTAAAGACATTTGTCAATGTCTATAACTTAATATCAGACTAAAATTTAAATTGCTTAGTAATAAATCTTTCAGAACTGAACCAAGAAACTATGACATGATATACTCATCCTTCACTCCTACAATATCTTTTTAAAATCTATGGATTAAATGAATGATTTCCCTAGTGGTATGGAAAATTAAAAGTTTAAGATTATTCTTTACTTATTTGTGGTCATGGTGAGGTATTAAGCAATCAAAAGCAGAGACTGTTTTTAAAAGCTAAATAAGCAAAGGAGGAAGGGAAATGAAGTGGAATTCCTGGACCATGAAGCAAACAACTTTACCGTGTGGTTTTAGCACACTAAGACTTGCCTGTTTTATTTGTCCTGAGAATAGAAATGGACTGCAGTCAGAACAGTAAAAGAGGAGGTACATAGTTTTAAATATAAATTGTAGTTATATTGTGCTTATCTACAGAGCGGGATCTTGAGGTTGATTTAGATACCGAAACTATGATTTGAAATAAAACATCAAATACACAGCCATCAGAAAAAGAGTCAGCACACTATAACTTTGCACCCATAAAATAAAAATAGTATGTTCTTTGAGGAAAATTCTACAATGGATTGGAAGCAAGTCATAAGCTACCTGCCTTTGCATATTTTTTATGTCACAAGGTACAAGTCATAAGTTCAGAAGCCAAGGATCGTATTAAATTGAAAAGTGCCCAGAAGAAAGACATGTACAATGAGACTAATTAACATTAAAAAGAAGATTTTTTAGAATAAATAATATTTACAACTTACTTTCATTAAGCAGGACTACATACAAAAATCTGCTTTAAAATCTTTATACATAAAGATATATACTGCTAGAGAAAGATATTTAAGATGTATTGCCATGATAAGGGCAGGATACAAAATGGATTGTTCATTTTACAAAATATACCAAAAAAAATACTTAGGCCTCAATTAAAGATTTTTGTTCATTCCTGAAGATTCTACCATTAAATATGAATATTTTCATTAATTTTAATGGGAAAAAATGATGATACACTCTATCTTACCTCAAGATACTAAAACAGTTTTCACGAATAAAAACATCTATTAATAGAACAATGAAAACAAGATGATATAGGTGTTTGAAAGTAAATAAATACAGCTTGCACATAAAGTATAGTAAGTGAAAGTATACTGTATTCATCAAAAGTGAAAGATTCCTATTTTAATTAACTAGAGACATGAAGAAATTTTTCTTTGAAAGGGGTGAAAGTATAGATGATTGATTTTTATGCAAACATTTTTTGATGGCCAATGGTTATCTGGCACTCAAACTGCTCAGAAGCAGCTGAAGAGTTATGGTCATTATTGTGAAAAATTTCTAACCTGGAGAAATATACTTAATATATATGCACAAAAGTTAAGTTTTGTTGAGATGAGAGTATAAGCCATTTCACTTTCTAGACTATTTTTCATATTTATTATTTACAACATGCATGTATTTCAATTCATAGTAAAAGTTGAAGAAAACATTGTTTAGTTTTCCTAGAAAAAAAAATTCTAATATGCAGCCAAAAATTAATACCCTCGTGTAAAGCAGATACAAACTGACAGGAGTAGTGTCCAAAATTAAATTGAAAAATTAAAAACTTTTACTCTGCAAAAGACAATGTCAAGAGAATGAGGAGACAAGCCATAGGAGAAAATCTTTGCAAAAGACACACCTGATAAAAGACAGTTATTCAAAATATAGTACAAAGAACTCTTAAAACTCAACGTCAAATATGTGGTGACAGAAAAAATCTAATTATGGGTGGTGAACACACAATGCATGCATATATATATATATATATATATATATATATATATATATATGACTTACTGTTGAATTGTACACTTGAAAATTACTGGATCTTGTTAATCAATGACACCATAATACATTTTTAAAAAATTATTAAAAAGAAAGAAAGCAACTAGAATAAAGAATGGGCCAAAGACCTCAACAGGTACCTTGCCAAAGAAGATATACAGATGTTAAATAAGCATAATAAAAGACACTCCACATTATATGGCACCAGGGAAATGCAAATTAAAACAACAATGAGATACCACTACATACCTATTAGAATGGCCAGAATCTGGAACACTGACAACACCAGATGCTGGTAAGGGTGTGGAAGTAACACGAACTCTCATTCATTGTTGGTGTAAATATAAAATGGTACAGCCACTTTGGAAGACTTTTTGGCAGTTTTTACAAAGCTAAACATACTTTTACCGTATGATTCAGCAATCACACCCCTTCATATTTATCTGAAAGAGTTGAAAGCTTACGTTCACACAAAACCTACACACAGATGTTTATAACAGCTTTATTGATAATTGCCAAAACTTGGAAGTTACCAAAATGTCCTCAGCAGATAAATAGATAAATAAACTATAGTATATCCAGACAATGGAATATTATTCAGCACCCCCCTCCCCCCACCAAAAAACAGAGCTAGCAAGTCATGATAAGTCATGGAGGAACCTAAATTCATATTGCTAAGTGAAAAAGCCAATCTAGAATGGCTACATACTGTATGAGTCCAACTATATGACATTCTGAAAAAGACAAAACTTTAATACAGTAAAAAGATCAGTGGTTGCAAGGAGTTGAGGGGGTGAGCCAGAGGGAGGGGCAGCAAATTGAATAAGCATCACATAGAGGATTGTTAGGGCAGTGAAACTACTCTATATGACACTATATTAGAGACAACATGTCATTATACATTTGTCTAAACCAGTAGAATGTAAAACACAAAGTGTGAATCCTAATGTAAACTATGGCTTTTCGGTGATTATGATGTGTCAATGCAGGATCATCAATTTTAACAAATGTATCACTCTGGTGAGGCATGTCGATTATAGGAATGCTATGCATGTGTGGAGAGAGGTGCTATATGGAGAATCTCTGTATCTTCCTTTTGAATTTTGCAGTGAAGCTAAAACTTCTCCAAAAGAATTCTTTAAAAAATTAAATTGATACATATCCTTATGTATAATATTTAATATTTTTAAAAGGAGATGTTTTATTCATGTATTATATGTACATTTACATCATATGTTTATTTTTTTTAAATGGAGTAATGATTATAACGTGATGTTCTATGGGAAAAAGGCAGGGATCTCAGTTGTGGGCATATTATGTCAAATATGTCGAAAAAGAGCTGGAAGGACTCACCCAAAATATTAATAACTGATTGCCTCTAGGTGGGAGGAGTATAGCTTTTTTCTTCTTTGTACTTATTACCTTGTTTACTTTATACTATTCAATTTTATTTTTTAGCCTAAGCATATACTGCAACAGAAAAAAAAGTATCTTCTCCTACTACTCAATAAAATCTAGGCTGCAATATGTATGAATCTTCTAAATCATCATTAAACCTGATCTCAATGCGTAGAGATGGATGACTGAGCAAATAAAGACTAAAACAAATTAAACTAATAAGTGTTATTTTTTAATAAATAGATTAGCATAAGATTTCACATTTGTGAGCCTAATTTCAAGTCAGCCTAGCATAAAACACCAACATTTCAGTAAGTAAATAAGTAAACATGTAAATAAAATAAAGATAAGTAAATAATATAAAATTCTGGTCCTTTTTTCAGATTTTTTTTCAAAGAAATGGGGAGAGACCCCTCAGTTCTTAACACACTACATCATTTTGGTCAAAATGATAAAAAAAAAATACACCAGGAAATGGGTATTGCAGGAGCATGGAAGGTGATGATAGCAGAGATGCAACAACTCTTGGGAATGGAGGAGAGAAAAAAAGAGAGAGAGCAAGACAGAGTGAGAGATTAGGAAAGTTAGGAGGCTCCTGGAGGAAGAGGAGGGGCAGACAGAGGTTAGTCAGTCAGGTATTTTCTCCAAATGACCAGGGACTATCACATAAAGGTGGTTGTGAAGGTTTCATGAATTAATTCTTCATATGATTGCCATAGTAGGTACTCAATAAAAATGAACTGTTATTACTGTTGATGGTTATATTGTGAATTAATGCACCAGCATTCTTGTAGACCTATTAGTCTCCTGTGGTTTTGGTTAGTGTGCAGAGATGCCCTAGAGCCCATTCTCGTCTGGATATTTTAATATACTGATTTTCCAAGTCTATAAAGTAAGGAAAAGACACTGGGACATATTGATTGCCACATTATGCAGATCAAAATTTTTCTAAATGAGAAATAAAAAATTACCAAATACCAAATTTATACTCCTTGACTCTTAAATTTAGTGCCAAATGACAATGATAAGGATTTAATTTTGAAGTTGACAAAAAATGCAATAGCTTAGTACATCTTTAGAAATGTAATAATCTGTTTCATATTTTGAGTAGGGATTTGAATTTCATTAAGCATGTATAATATTAAAACATACCTTGGAAATTAATAATTACAACTTTAGCCAATTAGTAACCTAATAGATGAAAAAGAGAAAAGCAGCCCCTGACATCTGGGAGCTGGCCTAGAACTCATAATTAGGCCATGATGTTCTCTTCTTGAACATAAAACATTTCACAGAATATTAACATCATATAATGCCAATCTGTGACCATGATGGATCAAGATAAAAATGAGACTTCCCCATGATCATGTCTGAATATAGACAAAACATGAAATTGTCCAAACCTCAAATATAGCAAACATCTCCCTATCCTAGCTAATATGAGTGACTGCTATTCTTTACTAATTAAAGCTTTAGCATGTGTCTAGTCTTCCCTTCTTTTCGATAAGTTTTATTAAAATACCTAATCATAGATTATCTCCTCACTTCCCAACAGTCTCCAATCTGGAGCAAATTTCTACTTCCTGAAATACCCCCAAAATCACCTAACATAATCCCAATCTATAAATTTTCTCTAATATTCTTGTGACATCCCACAGTTCCTTCTGGTATCTTCTCTCCCATACTGCAATGAGTAATCAAGCCAATGGTAAGTGTATTCTTGGTGGTTTCTGGGTAAAGAACTTTAACATAGTTATATTTTAAATATATTTATCAATTTCTAATAAGCAGTTCACTTTGGCTTTGATGAAACAGATAAAAAGTTACATTCAGGAACTCAGACTTTACTTTTTAGTTCCTGCATCAAAATAAAATTATAATCCTATTACAATTTAAATAGGCTTTTCTTCCAAGTTTGTTCACATTAACTTTAACCACAAACTATGAATCTCTGATGGCAAGTTAATGGAGCAACAATATTCCAAGAGAGAGCTACAGCAATTTACTCATCAATTACAGTCATCAGCTTCATATGCAAATTGCTCATAGCAAGAGCCAACTCATTATGACTTTTTTTTTTTTTAAAGTCTTGATTGTGAACAATTTTGATCTTTAGCTGTGAGGCAACCTACATATCACAATTCTTCTTGGTGTTGAGATAGTTGTTGGTTAAGTAGGGAAATAGTCACTCAGGAACACGAAGCTGATAGCCTCTTATTCCTTTTGTACCAAACACTATTATTAGTATTGTTTCTTATGAGAGCTTTTTTAGTGCTCTAAGGACGGTCACATTTGTATTATCCACAATGCAATCACTGAAGATCCTTGGAAAGAGAGACAGAGTAAGCTCTTTTACATGCCACATTCCAAAGATCAAAAAGTGTAAATAACCAGAAGTTAGAGGGGTCAGTGAATAAGATGGCATAAGATAAGATAATTATTTTATTGGCTTTCTAGTAATCATATATGTTATTCAAGTCAACAAATATTTGTTGTTTGTTGAATCTAATTGTTATTCCTGTTGGTAATCCTGGTGCATCACTGCAAGGTCAAGAAGTGCCATGTAAATCTTAAAAACAAACAAAAAAATAGAAAAAGGTGTGTGTATTATAGGGACAAAAGTATTTAATTATAATTTATTCTTTTGGAAGTTAATAATCCATGTAAATTGTATATTGTGACTCAATCCTCAGCTCTTCCAGACAAATGGAAACTTGGGGCAAATACACTCTAGTATTCAGTTGTAACACTCTCACCAAACTCTGAGTTGCTCTTAACTTGTTGGAACCCAAACAGAAGTCTGTTACTAACCTATAGTCAGGAAGGCATGCATGCTAAATTGTTTTCCAAAAGTAGATGGTGTTAAATGTGGGCTTGTACATAGTGACTTCCTTCTAAAGAGTAGTGTGTGGGAAGGGGGAGGGAGGAGAGTAATTTTCCAGTGGAGAAACCTGAGAAACACTGCTTCAGCCAGGTTTCCAAAGTCAACATCAGCAGCCGCAAACTAAGCTGACAGTATGTACACTTGTACACTTGATATGAAATGATGAAAATGGCACTTTATTTCTGTGATCTTCCTCTCGTAAATCTATAACCCAGTCTAATTATTAGAAAACCAGCAGTGAAGTTCAATAGTTGGGTATCCTACAGTATATCTGACTAGTAGTCCTCAACTGTCAAGGTTATCAAAAACATGGAAAGACAGAGAGACTATCACAGCAAGAGGACTCTAAGGAGACATGACAACTACATGTAATGTGGGATCTTGGAACAGAAAAAGGATATTAGCTTAAAAACTAAGAAAATCTGAATAAAATATAGACTTTCATTAACAATAAATAAATAAATGGAGATTTTTTTACTCCTATTACTTTGTAACATACTTGTTTCAGAAAACATACAGTTAAGTCTGTGGCTTTGGGACTGAGTAAAGTTAAGTAACAAGTTTTTGTGGTTGTCAGCACAATGGCTATTTTTCCGTAGTGTCACTGTTTTAACAGAATGGGACCTGGGCCAGATGATAATTTGTAACAAGGATATTTTCTTCTGAGAAAAATTATTTTTGCTGTTTTTTCTTGAAATATAGTTGTTTTAAAAGAGACGTGCTGCTTACAAATAAAGAATAATAAAAACTATTGAACTGAATGGTCAACTACAAATCTAAGAATTACAAATCACATTGTTTTTCAGGGCATTGAGTTCCTTCTTTAAAAATGTTTATTATAGTAAGACCAATTAAGAAACAATGAACGCTGTGTGGAAAACTACAAATAGTTTAATGTTATAAGTTCCTGGTATTTTCTTCACTCAAGTTACACATGAATGGGAAATAGCTTGTTTACAAATAATACAGTGTTCAGGGTAAAATATTTGGAAATCTGGCAGAGCATTCTGTTATGAATTTAAGCTTCCTAAAACTATCAACAAGGTTTAATTACCTTTAAAAATAATGAAGATGTTGATGATAAAAGTGATGACTAGTTTTGAGAGGGAATAATTGGTTAAATATTTTAAAATTGGCATGAATTTCTCAAGTGCTCCAAATGTTCAGTTAGAAATAAATGAGATCCTCCCTGGAATTATTTCTCAGATCACACTGCAGAATTCTTTTTCATTTATATTTGATTTAATATTACATCTGATGTACAAATTTCTTCATTTCAATCACCATGTGAAATAATAAAAAATTTAATTGACCAAATCTCTTCCAAAGAATCTTAAGTCATTTCTTAATCTATGCATGTTGGTGAGAAAAATAATCATTAATTCTAAACCAAGTTACAATGTTATAATTCACTGAATCCTTCAATTTAGGGCAAAAACGTCTATTATCTTTCTGATTTTCACGAGCACAGTGCTTTTCATATAATAAGTACTTATTAAGTAGTGAAGTAATAAATGAATAATTTAAAGAATGATTTCATTTGTTTGTGAAAAACATTTCAATATTTAGTAGCCCAGTTATTTTCCTTACATTAAAATTATTTCTATTTCTTGACAATTACCAACTAATGGTAGAGGCTAAGACCATAACTTATTATGAAAGAAAAGCTAAACTGTGATTAAAAATTTTTTCTGTAGATAATTCATGAAAGACACAAATCATACATACGCAAGTAACCAAAAGGTGAATATATAGTGATTATACCATGTTAAATAAAATCAATAGATAAAAATATTTAAATAAAATATATTACATTATTAACTATGGCTGTTTTTGAATGATAGATATATTGTTGGCCTTACAGTCATAGAATCTAGAAGGAGGGAGGGCTACATTTCCAGTAGATTTTTAGGACATACTATTTCAACATTATTATACATCTCTGAGTCATCTAAAATTTTAAAAGTTCAAGTGATATGAGACAATAACATTTTTTCCTCATTATCTTTCTCTAAAGCATGTTTTTCCTTCATAAGTAAATTACTCTATATTCATTTCTGTTATAGTGTTTCAGGCAAATATATCTTATATACATTTCTCCTCACTTGTACAGTTTTTAAGGGTCATGTTGAATTCTAACTCAGTTCCTCAGAGTATCAGACATCCCATCTATTTTGTATCTTAAACATACGTAAGCATTTTCACAATTCTTTATCCAAATATCTAATACATATAATGATAACAAGTAGTATCGATTGCCATAATCTTAATTCAAAACTGTGATAACCATAAATAGACAATGCAGTCAGTAAAATTAAAATCTGAAGAGAGTCTAGTTATGAATTTGTTAGGTTTCTGTATTTTTTTTTCATTCACTAACGCAAAGTGTTCAATATAAAAACTTTTTCAAAAATGTAAGTTTGTTTTCACATCTAAGGTTCAATGCAATAATTTCAAAGCTCTCTCTCTCTCTCTCTCTCTCTCTCTCTCTATATATATATATATATATATACACACACACACACACACATACACACACACACACACACACTTTCATATACAAATACATATACTTAATACATACACAAATTCATTTACAAATGTATATGTATTTCTATTATGCTTAATATGTATTATATGTTATACTTAATATGTCATATGTATTATATTCAATACGTATACAAATACATACACTATCAAGCAAATAAGTACTGTTTTGCCGAGCATCTGAGTTGAATACTTGAAAGCTGGGTATCAAGAAACTCACACTAGGGCTCTAATGGCACAGATACTACCAGACTTAGAACAAATCTATAGAGAGAATGGCCAACTGTTGGTGAAATAATTCCATTCCCCTTCCAGTCATCACATACACTGAAACAAGAAGAGAAGTCAAATTTAAATCAATTATTTTTCTCTTTAATAAGGGTATTTTATAAGAGAGAAGGATGAAGCAAGTGACTAAGATAATTTTTGAGTTATATGAATTAAACTAGATAGGTTGTTTTTAAAACTCAGCTGGTGTTAACATATTTTTGCTTATCCCCCTACCACTGTAAAGATGGGCCATGTTTCTTAAGACTGAGAGAGAGAATTTTTAGCTTCTTTCAGCTCTGGGAAGACAATAGGAAACTACAGGGACAATCTGGTGGCAGAGAACCAGAGAATGTGGGGATGTTCTGAAGTCTGGGAGAATCTGAAATCAGGGAGAATCAGATAAGACCCATGACTGAATCCACCTGGGTCCTCAGCGTCCTAAAGACAACAACAGGCACTAGGCTTGATAGTAGTACTGTGGGATCTTTGAAGGAATAGCAAAGATGCAACCATTGAAGACAACGGGCCAGGACTCACTTCTTTTCTTAGACATAGGAACCCGGAATTCTTGTGTAATCCATGGAGGGGAAGAAGGAGTCCATAAATAACTGAGGTTGCCTTTCCCCCATACCTCAAAGCAGATTAAATTTGATTTAGGAAAATAAGGGTCTGTGACTTTTTATAGCCTACTGTTTAGACCCATTAAGTGTGGTTTTTAATCTCTCAATAAAGAAGATTGGACTAGAGTAGAAATGCAACACCCTGTAAGAGCATTTCCAACTACCTTTATTAGTACTTTCTGTTCCCCTGGTTTTGTTAATAGCCTATATACTCATTAAGTTTATTTCTGGATTTCTCTGATTGTCTCTGTATTTGATGCTGGAAGCATTGGAAGATCTTTTGGAGAAGAATCACTCTTTTAATTTTGTACACATGGGCTCGACAGCTCTGTGTAGCTATTCAGCCCTAAATCAAAGGGCTGTCAAAAAGTTTTGAAAGCAGAGAAAGTATTTTTAGTCACCCCTGAAAAACATTGGTGGTGATCATATTGTTTTTGCATAACCTTTGCCTATAAAGCTGAAAGCAAAGGCTCTTCCTTGACCTTTTCTTTCTCTTCCTCTTCTGTAGAAAAGAGCTATTGGTCCTTTCTCACTGCCTCCATTTCCTTACCTCAACCATTTCCAATTGGTATTCTACCTAATTGCTCCACTAAACTGCTCATACTGCTCTCAAGTCACAGTGTCTTTCAAATTGCTAAATTCAATAGACATTTTCAGTTCTCCTTTTATGTAGTTCATACACTTGACTGTTCTCTACTCCTCGAAGCACTCTCTCCCTTTGGTTCTATGACCTGAAGGCTTCTTCAAGTCTACTTATGACTCCCCTCTTCTATCAGATTATTGAATGTTGGAGTCCCTCAAAGCTCTGTACTAAATCCCCCTTCTCAGATAACACTAGCCTAGATGATTACATCTACTACTATCATGGTTTAATTACCACTTATGTGCTGATGACACCAAAGCCACATCTTTAGCCCAGACTCTTCTTCTGAATTCAGGATCATGTATCCAGCTGTCTGTTGAACATTGTCAAGAACTATGAGATTTTACCTACCTCTAAGCTAATTAGTTAACCTGCCACATTTTCATAGGTGCTAGCAGAAAACATGAGACTCCTGGATCAGAAATAAAGGATTTATTACTAATAGCAGAGGCAGCATGAGCCTCATGTTTGAATCTGTTACCTTCCCCCTGCCCCACCCCCTGCTCTGAGATCTCTTGGGAGTGATAGAGAAGAAGGGTCCAAATAGGTGCTGCTCACACAATGGGTTTATGTTCCAGCTGAGGAACTCTGACTTTAGGAAATCCCCATCTTTAAAAGGAACTGCTAGCAAACTTGCCCAAACTTTGCCTTGAAGAGAAACATTATAATCCTAGACAGCAAATACACCTGCTTTCTGTCCTGGAGAGAAACACTGTTTCAATGTTTTAAGACTATTGGCATTCCAAGCATTCTTGAAAGATGATTCAGCAAAAAAAGCTGCCACAAGACTACAAAAATCCACAAAGAATTGTCTCTCAAAAGATATATATCCCTGTTTCTTTAACATATACCTCATTTAAGGCCTGGTACAAAATAGGTGCTTAATAAAATTTCATTGACTAATATGTCCCCATATTTTTATTAAAAAGGTAAATATAGAACCAATAGGTTTTCTTCATTTATGTAATTATTTTGTTTTCAAATATATATCTTTTGTACTTTGTGCATTGTGGAAAAGAATAAACAGAAATTCCATATCCAAAAGGTAACTCATTATATTCCTTTTCAAACCTGTTTCTCCTTCTAGCACAGTGAATGGAATCCAGTGCTGAAGTTGAAGCCTTAAGTCTTATCTGAAACTCCTCCTGTTTCCTTACTATTCACTCTCAACTGCATACATTCACTTCCTCATCAAGTCCTACTGAATATATGGCCCATGACATATGGAAACTCATATCCATTCCTACTTTTTAGCACCATTCTGTCTATTCTTTAGTTTAGGGAGTCTTTCTTGGGGAGTAGATGGGGTATCTGGATTACTGCAGACCTGTGTATTAATGAGACCACCTAATAAGAAATGAGACCTAAGAACAGAATCCTAAGGAAAACCAATGCATAAGAACAGTGTCAAAGGTCTCAAACACCACACAGAGATCAAATAAGAAAATGATTGCAAAATGCCAATGGATTCAACAATAAGAAAGTCACATCAGCAAGAATTTCATTATAAGGAAGGACAATAACACTGGAAAGTAGTATAGGCATCTATGTAAGGTGACGTGTTTGGAGTAAAGAGTTTAAGAGCTGATGTACTCATCTGACAAAGTAAGGAGTGAAGAAATATTGCTTTTAACTACTAAAACGAAATAGAGATTTAAGTATGTTGTTTATAGCTGCAGAGGTTGATCAGAAGAGGGACTGACAATGGCAATGAAATTTTTTTTGTAGAAGGATGTAATAGAGTTAAATCTTCATCTTTCACATTGGGGAGTCAAATAAATTTTATCTAAATTTGTTTACTCAACAAACAGCAGTATGGATGTATTATAAAAATAAAGGTAACCACAGGAAGAACAGATAATAAAAACAGTTAAAACTAGTGGCCCCTAACAATAGAATTGATGTGAAAAAAAAAATGGGATGGAGGTGGGGATACTATTGCTTTTCTTCATCAACTCATCTGTGCATCGGTTTCCTCATCTGTAAAATGGAGACAGTAATATTTGACTTATAGATTTGTTAAGATTAACCTAAATGCATGTTAAGGGCTAAGAGTAGCATGAGTCACATAGTTAACATTTATTTTATTCAATTATTTATTTTTTAAGGCTTTACACATATAAGCCTTTAAAAAAGGACTTAAAAAATGAGGAGAGATATTGAATGTGAATTGCTTTTTCTAAACTCTAGCTAAAGTGTGAGATGAGATATAGAAACCATAGTTCTGTTTTGTTTTAAGATTACTGACTATTGGATTTGCTTATAAATGGAAAGGTAGGAAGTAATAGCAAAATAAAAGGTTGAAGGTACAAGAGAGGAGAGCTAACTGACAAAGTTTCTGAGATTTTTGTTTGGAAGAACAAGTCTGAGCCCTAATGACAAAATTCACAGTGCTATAAGATTACAAAATTTGGGGCTATGATTTATTCATTTTTGTTATTTTAGGGATTAGCATAATGACTAGAGTGAGAAGAATATTTCACCATACACTCTTCTTGAACCTTCTTGAATTTTGTAGAAATATATAAGTACCACCTATAAAAAAAGGAATAGGACTTAAATTATTTAGCAAAGTACCATACACAAATAGATTTTGTTTAGAATTTCCAAATTTACAATTCTTATTCCCTTTTTAAAAATGTTTTGGATTTTGATTCCATCTCTATTATTTTCGAAATATCTATTTTGTGTGTTTTTCTAAATTATAAAACTTTAAAAAGTTTTCCCAGAATTCTATCTTTAATGCAGAACAGGAGGACTTGGTACCTTTCATGCAAGGCATATTCTTGTTATATTCTTGTGCTTACAAAATCCTGTTAAACAGATATTTTTATTGAATCACATTGATAAAATTAGATAACGGAATAGTAATCACAAATGAAAATTTAAATATAATATAAATTATAATTTAATAATATTTCCTAAGAATCTTTAAATACTAGAAAACCATTTTGAAAAAATGTCTTTTAATATTTAATAAAGGGAAAATTTACTAATTGCTGTACAATAGCCACATATTTAGGTTATGATTTTGGTATGTAGAGAATTTTCAGAAGTCTCAAATCATTAATCTAAGCTCTCACTTCAAAAAACTAGAAAAAGAAGAGCAAGAATAAACCCAAAGCAAGCAGAAGGAAAGAAATAATAGACAGAAATCAAGGAAATTGTAAAGAGATTTTTAAAAATCAATGAAGCAAAAAGAAGCTGGTTCTTTGAGAAGATCAATAAAATTGACAAATCTCTAACAAGACCAACAGGGAAAAAAATAGAGGAGATATAAATTATCAATACCAGGAATGGAAAAAGGGATATCACTACAAACGTTGTAGAAAGCAAAAGGATAATTAAGGAGATAATACAAATAACTCTACAAGCATACATTTGGCAACTTAGATGAAATGAATCAATTCCTCAAAAAAACACAAACTAGGACAACACACCCAATATGACCTAGATCTTTTGAATAGCCTTATAACTATTAAGGAAAATGTATTCATAATTTAAAATCTTTTGGAAAAAAAATCTCCAGGCCCAAATAGTTTCACTGGAGAATTCTACCAAATGTTTAAAGAATAATTAACATCAAATGCACACAATCCCTTCAAGAAATTGGAAGAGAAAAGAACACTTTCCAATTCATTTTATAAATCCAGTATTACCTTAATACTAAAACCAGACAAAGATAGTACAAAAAAAAACCCCATAGATTAATATTCCTTGTGAATATAGACACAGCAATTCTTATCAAATATTAGCAAATGTAACTCAGCAATATATTTTAAAATATAGCACCACCTAGTGAGTTTATTTCAGAGATACAAGGCTGGTTCAATATTCAAAAATCGGCCTATGTCATCCTCCATATTGACAGGCTAATTTAAAAATCACATAATCATATCAATTGTTGCAGAAAAAGCATTTGACAAAATTCAACACTTATTCCTGACAAAAGCTTCCAGAAACCTGGGATTAGAGATAAATTTCAACACTTGATAAAGAATATTTACAAAAATCTACAGACAACGCTGTATCCAGTGGCAAAAGACTGACTGTCTTCCCAATAAGTTTATGTCTTCCCAGACACAGCTGCCCAGTGTAAACCTTTAAGGAGAAGTGAAACTCAGTTTGGCAATCAAATAAGGTAAAACCCCTATGTTGATAATAAATGTATGAACACAGAAGACTTCAAGGCTGAAAATAGAACTAATGGCTGGAGTCAGCTAAGAAAATTATATTGTCGACTAGTTGCTTTTCATAAATAAGAATTGTACCAGGTAAACAGATGTCATTATAGTTATAATGCTCCTTTTGAAAACATCCATACCTTAATATAAAGAATGTTGTACGCACATTTGAATGTATGCCTTTTAGAGGTAGTGAAGTACTCTTTTTAAAAATAATTTCCACCGTTATACCTGGTGTTCAGAAAACACTATTGAAAAATCTAAATATGGCTATAAGTGATATTCATATATTTGGAATACAGTGACTGGTTAAAGTTACCATTCTCTTTTCTTCCTCAGAGTATTATCCCTTAAAAAATCTAATTTATCACTTCTCAATATTTTGGCTAAGATTAAGTGTAAAAAATGTGACTCAAAAATATGTTAGAATATTATATAATATTTTACTGTTGATGGAACTATTTAATAAGAAATATAATAAAAAATAACAAATAGTAATTTAAAAAGTATTGTGTAAACACTATATCCCTTTAAGATATGTAAAACTTTGGGTGGTTAGTTTTATGAAATTCTTAGATTAATAAGAAAACATGCTTCTTTTGATTAGTTATCATAATTGACATCAGCAATAAATTCTGGCCAAAGATGTCAAAAAATATCTATGTTGGTACATGTAAATTTAGTTCATTTTAACTTCTATATTATTACTTTTTATGAATATAGCCCAATTTAGTCATTCTTTGCTCATAGACATTCAGTTTATTTCCCATAATATCAGTGTTGCAAAAAATATTATTATACAATGTCAATTTTTGCTTATGTGCATGAGTTTCTATAGCATTTATAGGTAGACGTAAAATTTCTGGGTGGTAAGATAAGTGTATTTTTTTCCTTAAAACTTTTTCCATGAACTATATCAAATATACAAAGGATACCATAAGATGCCCATGTATAATTTAAATAATACTTAAAAGTTATACCAGTGTATCTACTACCCTGCTTAATGATGTTTGGGTTATAAAGAACATCATACAAAACATTTCTAAAACTTAAAATTAATGATAATTAAAGCATTTCATATAACATTTGTGATTCACATATAGGAACATTGATAGCTTTGAATACATTTTTGAGGAAACGAGAAAAATTAAAATAAATATGGTAAGCATTCAACTCAAGAGATATAAAAAGCACAACAAAACAACTTAAAAAGGGAAATCAAGATAAGGGCAGAAATCATTGAAATGGAATACTAAAAATAATAAAGAAGATTAACAAACTTATATCCAGTTTTTAGAAAAGATTAAAATGGTAGATCAAGAAAAAGGGAAAAAATACAAACAAACAAAATAGGATATTTTCCCAGAAAAGTCTGAGGACCACTAAACAGCACTTTTCTCTTAAATTAAAAAATAAATAAATAATCTTTAAAATCAAAACAGAATGCAAATGCCAGCACTTACTTCCTCACAAAATGAAGCTTCATAACAAACCAGTGAGACCAAAATGATGTACACCCACTTGTGAAAGAAGATTTAATTAAATATGGATTAGTGGTTAGTGATTTCCTCTGGAAAACTGTGTAATTGTTAGGAAAGAAAAACACTCAACTGACTGTGACTCTCCTATCACGAATCAATGAAGCCTTTAGTAATATCAATAAATATTTTTAAAATGACTATATTAATCAGGCTTGTAGTAGAACATCAGAATATCAAGGTCCCTATTTCTGGACATCTTATATGCCTAGATTATTTGCTATCTTCCCTTCCTTTTTGGCCATGCTTGCTTCTGATTAGTTTCTAATTCTCTTATCTAATCTGTTCCTACTTCCCAGAGAGCAATAAGACCTTAGTAAGAGGGAGCTGGGGAATCTTCGACCACTAATCCTTGGTCCAAAAAAAGTTACTATCTTCACCTTGTAAAAGGAACAGTTAGGACCCATTAAGTTAGGACCCTGAATCACCTCTCTCTTTGTGCAACGTGATTCTTTTAGTTCCCTCAACACTGTTTCACTGGAAACCTTCTTTTACTGAGGCTGGAATAGGAAATTTT
The DNA here is from genome assembly GCA_030015415.1 of Cynopterus sphinx. Lineage (NCBI taxonomy): Eukaryota > Metazoa > Chordata > Mammalia > Chiroptera > Pteropodidae > Cynopterus > Cynopterus sphinx. The sequence goes on along the minus strand of CM057379.1, from coordinate 44,546,615 downwards.
TGGCTCTTACATTATGTGTAAAGTGATACCTATACCAAACATGAGAAAGAAATATTGCTTTATGGAATAGGGAACAATATTTCAAATCGCATTTTCAGTACTTCCAACATATGAAATTTCTCATGCCTTATGCTTCATTCATAATAAAACCTGTGCCGGAGATCGTGATCATCTTGGTTGGGTTTCTAATATTCATTTTTATTTTGTCCTGACGGCACACATAAAGGTTTTGGATTAGAGACAGATTATTATTACTACATGATAATTGTGCTGGTTCCCCTTGCTCCAATTCTTAGCTCTGGAGAGATGCTGTGAGGACTATTTGTCCCCCTACATGCAACAGGGAGTGAACTATAACTGAAGAATGCTGAGAAAATAAATCTAGATATTTATGGAAAAAAGAAAAGCAGCTGTTCTCATCTTCTAAAAGAAGTGAGAAAAAACAAAAACAAAAACTCTATGCTCTTCAAGGACAAGATGTAAAGGATCCTGGGTTCTCACTCTAACCTTTTTGTAATAAATCTCTTCAGGTGCCATAGGAGCCCAGTGTCACTAGCTTTAAAAGCCACAGACATCTCTGAAGTCTCAGGCCTCACCCTACCTTGAAATGTAAACACACATCTCCAAAGTTAGGTAAGTCTTTTGAGTTCTTATTATCTATACAATTGTAAATTATCTTCTGGAGCTTGCTTTTAGTCCAGGAACTCAAGTTTCCATAAAATTTGCTCAAAAAGACCTAACTGCAGAAACAAAAATATTTTCTCTGCATTTCATTATTCCAAAATTAATTTTCCTTCTGCCTGGGCAACATGGCTGCCCAGCTAAAAACCTCATTTCTCAATTACTTTCATAAAGGTGTGACCTTGTGACTAAGTTCTTACCCATGGAAATTTCACTTCTCAGAATGGTGACACATGCAATCTAATTCATCTTGAAACTATGACTGCCTTGAGTTTGTGTTGTGTGCAACAGATGTTGCACTTTGCTATGCTTTCTCAAAAATTTTAAAATCCTATAGTTCCCTTGTGAGTTTATTGTGGTACCAAGAGGAGCTTTAATGCACAGTTTTGGAAATGGAGAGAGAGCCCTTTGACATATGACAGCTAAATGACACAGAATTTGTTTAAGTAATGCATATGAATAGGCTAAAGTGTAAGAAGTTTGGTTCAGCAATGCTATAGTTTCTCATTTCATTTATTTAGCACATCTTATGTGAAATTTCTATTTGAGATATGGTAGGACAAAGTCTGAGGCTAAAGAGATCACTCATTTTCTCAAATGTGAAAAAAATGAGGGGCTCTCCCAACAAATACATAGTGACAAATTATGTTTTCTTTTATCTAGGAATGTATTGATTTCACCTTCATTCCTGAAGGATATTTTCATTGGGCAAACAATTCTGGCTTGGGATTTTTTTCAGTTCTTGAAAAATGTTCATTTCCTTCAGGCCTCCATTGGTTCCGATGAGAAATTTCCTGTCATTTGGATCATTGTCTCCCTACATTTAATGAGTCTTTTCTAACTGCTTTCAAGATTTTTACTTTGTCATAAGGATTAAGAAATTTGATTATGAGTGCCTTGAACTTCTTTGAGTTTGTATGTTTTGGAGTTCACTCAATTTCTTGAATCTGTAGGTTGATGCCTATCATTAAATTTGGAGACAGTTTAGCCAGTTAGGAAGTTCTTTTTCATCCCATATTATAGTGTATGTGTGTGTGTGTGTGTGTGTATGTGTGTGTGTGTGTGTGTGTGTGTGAATTCTAATAACATCAGTGTTAGATACTTTGTTACTGTTCCACAGGTTCTTGAAGCTATTTTTTTCAACCCATTTTCTATTGCTCGGGATGGGAAATTTCTATTGTTCTATCTTCAAGTTCCTAGACTCTTTCCTTTGATATCACCATTCTACTATTGAGCACACTCGGTGAGTTTATTTGACTATTTTTTCAATTCTACAATTTCCATTTGTTTCCTCTTTATATTTTTTATTTGCTGAGACTTCCTATTTTTTCTCATTTCTTTCAAGTGTGCTTGTAATTGCTCAATGAAACATTTTTATAATGACTGCTGTTCAGATAATTTCAATATCTTTATCATGCCATTGTTGGCATCTGTTTTCTTTTCTCTTTCAAGCTGAGCTTTTTCCGGTTCTTGGTATCATGAATAATTTTTCTATGTATCCTGGACATTTGGGTATTTTGTTATGAGACCCTGGATCTTATTTAATCTTCTATTTTCACAGGCTTCTTCTGATGTTCTGCCAGCAGGGGAAGGGTGTATAACCTAGGCTACCTTTGTGGCTTCCAATGACATTCCACTCCCCTGGGGGAAGGAGCACCGGTTATCATCGGGTACGGGTAGAATTTCAAGGTTCTCACTCTGCTTTCTCTCTACCACCAAAGAAGAAAGGGGAAAGAGTGCCTTATCCCCACCAGTCACTGGTGAAAGTCTAGGCTTTCCTTTTAATTTTTGCTGATAGGGGTGAGGGAAGAGACATGGCATTTTCTATTCAGTTTAGCTAGAGTAGGGTGGTTTTTGCCAGACTCCCTTTTTGCCTTGCCAGACTCCCTTTTCTCATCCTTTGGTGAGAGAAAGCAGGCTTAGATGGTAGCGGTGGGGGAGATATTTTGTCTAAACGTATTGGCATTTCTGAGTTGTGGGCTCCCCAAGCACTCAGTCTGAGATATAAAAGAGACAAATAGAAAACTCAAGCAACTCAGCAGCATGCTGTTCCTTAAATCCAGGGTCCCTGGCCAGTCTTTCTTCTCACTGTCTTTCAGAATCTAATGCTCATTTTATACACATGTTCAATTTTTTTACCTTACTTAATGGGAGGAATAGGGAGAAATGCACCTACTCTGTCTTTTCGAGAACCTGAAGTCCATTTTTTCTTAACAGAAGATATTGCATTCTTCCTTGAGTAATTCTATTGCCCCCACCTGGAGGAATGGGAGGATTTTTTTTCCAGCACACAATAAAATTTAGGTACACATATATTCTAAACAAGCTAAGGTGTCCTTCCCCAAGGGTCTCTACTGCCTAGTATGCCCATCTTTCACTAGTTGAGGAGCAAGGGAGGAATATTAGGGAAAGCAGAGTCAGGGATTGAAGAGATTTCTGAGAAGAAAAACTGTAGCAGTAGTTTGTTGACATTTTTTTTACTACACTACTTTCTACACTTAAACGGTAATAGGAAAAAGGGTCATGCATTTAGAAAATGAGCTTTAAAGATTCACAATTAAAGTGTTATATACTTCCACTCCCTCTGCCCGACCACCCCCCGCCCCCGAATCTCACTCCCTCACCCCTGGTAATAATTAAATAAAGAAAAGAAATTTTTTTCTTTGTTCTGTTTTTTTATTTAGATTTTTACTTAATTGGACCTGTAACTTCGCACTTTTGCTTAAAGTGTCATAGGATCTTCATCTAATAACTACAAAAACAAGCAGGTTGTACAAATGACAAGTTATGAACTTGATATTGACACTAATGGTCATTAAAGAACAAACTTACATAACTATTGCAGTAATAAATATGTTAATCTCCTTGTTCTATAGCTCTTTCCTGGTTGAACCAACAAATCTACCCTAGAATTGATGACTGATGATGCCTGCAGTTGGATGTATTATAGCTTTTTGATAAATTGCCTTTTCTTCTGCTACCTTAAGCTGCTGGCTGGCCTCCTTTTCCCCAAAAGAGCTCTTCTTGCAATATGAATATTGAATCGGTTATTACGAGCTTTCTTATTATGACAAACATCCAGGTTTCTATAGAATTTGTTTCTTTTCTGAAATGTACCTTCCAGTTCTTGCATTTTCTGCTTATACCTTTCTACCTTCTCTGCTTCTGATAACTTCTGTTCTTTCTTGTCCTGTTCATTGTTCATCTGAATTGGCTTCCCTTGCAAAGTTCCATTTTTTTGATGATGGACATCCTTAAGAAGCTCTATTCTCTTCTGTAACATTTGGCATTCATTCTCCAGCAAGGCTGCAATCAAATGCAATGAATACGTGTCATGGTTCAGTTTCCTCACCTGTGCCTCCAGCTCATGATTAGCCGACACCTTGCTATTCGGTTGACTTTGGAAATGGAGCTCACGATTTTCAGGAGTTACTCTTATGTCTTTCTGAGATCTCTGATACAATTTTATCAGTCCACTAAGTTCAGTATGTTGCACACTCCAGCGTTCTGCTTCTTGTAGCAACTGCTCCATGTTTTTCTTAAGTTTGACATTTTCATCTTGAACATAAGGGAATCTGCAATCTACTTTTTCCTTACTTAGTTGAGTTTCAATAAGAGCTCTTTTTGCTTCTGAATGATATACCACATTCCTTGCAAAACGATGTACTGTGTCTTTCCATTTCTGATTTTCCAATATCATCTCTTGTTTCTTTGCATTTTGTTCTTTGTCTAGGTCTGAAAAACCAAGCAGGTTTTTTAATAGCATTTTATTCATTCTATCAAGTTCTTTGATTTCTTTTCTAAGTTCTGACACATCCTCGGAGACATTGGTTTCCTCAAAAGACTCTTTTGCTTCTGTGATGCTTTCTTTATGACTTGTCATATTTTTAAGAATATCTTTAATTTCTTTTAAGAGATTTTCCAACTTCTTTGCAGTCTGCTGTTCAGTTTCTTGGTGGCAATTATTACTTAGAGAAGGGAGAGAATTCCAAGAGACAGAGGGAAGCGATCCAATTTCAAGTAAGGCAATGACAATCTTAGGGTCCAAAGACTCTTGACTGAGATCAGGAGTAGGCTTAGACATTTCAGAGAGAGTGGGCGTTTCCATCTTGGCTGAGTTAGTAAGTCTGGTGATCAGGGAAAAGCAGACAACTTTAGAGATTGCAGGAAGAAAAGGTGATGGTCTTCTGAGCAAATGAGTAGAGAGTGTGGAACTAAGCAGAAGTCAGAGACCAGAGTTAAGGTTTGAAACCGGGCAGGTGATAGTTAGGTGGAAGGTGACATCTCAGACAACTTAGGGGGGAGGGAGGGTAGGAAAGGGGACCAGGAGCTAGAGCCCCATCTCTCCTCCTCCAGGATTCTGGTATATTTATTCACTGATCCTAGCAACCAGGTCTTTATTCTGTCACTGCACGTTGTGGCCTATCCCCAGCTTCTGTTTCATTTGTGTCACAATAGAAGCCTCTTATCTCCCACCCAGTGACTCATGCATCAAAATCAACCTTGAGCTAATGCTATTCCTCATCACAGAAAGATCTGTACGGCAATCTTCCCACTTTTAACTTTTCTAGGTTTTTATTTAGCTCATTCTAACTGTATTTAATGACTTTCCTACCTCATTCCCACCATCCACAACCCAACCTTACCTGCAGTATGTTTTCCTACTACCTAAGTGCATGGCTGAGAGAAGTCCTTGCTGATGAGGTTCCCCATCCTTTCACAGCACCCAGAGACTTTATTGCTTCCATTGGAAAAGAGATTCTATTGTAAAAGAAAGTTATCCTTACAAAATAAGACCCCAAATGTACCACATCTTTTTATGATATGAGGGAAATAATGTCAGGAATCGCTCCATTTGAAAATATCCTACTGCAGTAAGAAGAGAATATCTGAATGGTTCCTTAACGCAATTACAAATTAGGACTTTGCTTGGCTTCAAATACAGGCATCCTTTAAGATAGGTTTAGTAAGCTTGCTACTAGGTCTTTTATATCAGGTGATATAAAACTTTAATCATTACTTTTCACAAGAACTTGTTAAATGGCATACTTTATCTAAAGCATTTGAAACAGCTAAATCCAGGAGAAAACTAAATTACCTTGAGAATGTTAAGTTCAAAAAACACATTCCTTAAGTGAAATTTTTCTTGGCCTTCAAAATCTTGCTAGCAAGCACTTTACTAACTAGAAGTTTACTTCCAATCTTAAGGAAAAACTCATACTCTGATAGTTTTTTTTTCTTAGAAAGGAAAAATTTGTGTCTTTTTCTTCTACAGCTACCAAATCATTTTGACTTAAATTACCCTGAGTCTCATGCTCATCTTCCAGCCACCTAGGCTCAGAGCCATCGCCTCATGACTTTTCACAGATACAGCAATGTTGGTCTTTTTTTGTCTTTTTTTTTACTTGAAAGAGGCTTTTTTCAATCTACCTAATAATACTATAACATAGAGGCTAGCAATTGCTCTTATGCTTTAATTCCATCTCATAATGTCTGACTTTGGTGTTTCCTCCTTTGATTTAAGCCATCATTTAAGGTTTTTTTTTTTTTCCCCCCAGGTAAAGAGAATTTTTTTTATGGTTTAGTTATTTCTAGCTTTATTGCATAGTGATTAGAAAATGCAATATTTTTACATTTCAAAATTGACATTTTCTCTTTGGTCTATTAGTGTTAATATATATTTCATGGACGCTTGAGAAGAAAATATATTCTCTATTTTCTTCTTGTAGCTTTTTGATACTTTTGGGCATTAATCTTGGCTTTGATTTTTATGGAAACTGGTTTGAAAGTAGCTTGGTCAAGATACTAAGAGAATTATTTTCATTTCATCAAAAGAAAATTTAAATATTTCTACCTCTATAAATATAATGAATTTCAAACAACGTTTTTGTTAATTTTACTGAAATTTTACTGTAGATGCTAAAAGATATTCAGAGTTGTCCTCTTTCCTTATTGACTCATTGTCCCAGTGGATAACTGTGGAAGTTAAATACATTTTGATTGTCTTACAATTGCTATCTATTAAGTTTCCCAAAGCTTAATGGCTTTTAAAAGAGTAATGCAAAAAGAAGAGCAAAAAGCTATTTCTAAAATTATTAGAGAGAAAATATGTATAGAATTTTCTCTCTCTCCGATACCAGTTTGCCTTAACAAAAATATGTCATATCAAAGGGTCCATGATGTGACTATGTCTTATTTCTGGTGATGTTAACTTTGGTTGTTTTACTAAGTGATATCTGCTAGATTTTTTCACTATAAAGTTACTACCTTTCTCTATAATTTACAGATATCTTGGGGGAGATACTTCAAGACTATGAGATTATCCAGTTTCTCCTCAAACTTTTGCCTTTCAGTATAACTTTAGTATACCGAGGTGGATCTTTTCTATAGCAATTATTGCATTGGTGATCAAATGGTGATTTTCTAGTTCTCTCATTTCTTTTATACTTATCGATTGAAATTATTTTCTAAAGAAGAGCTGCCTCTTTCCCTCCTTTTACTTATGTTTATTCATTTATTCATTCATACATTCAACTATGTGTTTATATAAGTATGGACTCATAGATATTTATTTTGGGGATTATAATTGAATATTGTTATTTATTTTCTTGCTCAAATATGTATAAAGAATTTTAATATGATGAGTTTTTAGTATAATGAGGTATATTTTTATTTTGTGTAATTGTTCTAATTGTCCAAAAGTTTATTTTTTAACCAAAACTTGGTATCTGATTAACAATGACTATCCAAGAATTAGTCTTTATACGTATAGGGAATTCTACGCAGAGTGTGACTTAAACATATTATTGCTTTTATATGTAGTATTATACTTGTGTGTTAGCAGGTTTAGAGAAGTTTCCTAATAATGTGAAATTTTATTCAACAAAATACAGATGTAGCTGGACATGTCTATTAGCTCTTTCCCTCAGTATATCCTCTTCTCTTTGACCACCAGGTGGTGCCGCAGACTTTAAAAATTACTATAGAAACATTATTATTATTATTATTAATTATTATTATTTTTAAAATTTTGAACTCTAGAATGGGTGAAAATTGTGGAGATAGTCTTATCCACGGTCTTATTTTCTTCAGAGTTTGTGGGTGGAGATTATGAGTGATTTTCCCAAAGTTACGACTAGTTCTGGAGAGAGCTAGAATTGGAGTTGAAGCCCCCTGCCTCAACTTGTTAAACCTGCAGAGGAGACAGGCTCTGCAGATCAGGAGGCTGTGGAAGAATTTTAAAATATCTGCTAAGTGTTATACAGGAAAAGGGTTATGCAAAAGAGCAGGTTTTCAAAGTTGCTGAGATTGGCTTGCTTTATAAACATGCTGGCAAACAAACCTATATAACATAAATGGCATTTTGACTGACAAAAATGTGACCAGCAGTGCACAAGAGTTTATAAATCAATGAAACAATATAAAGAGCTCAGAAATAGACCCATACAAAAATAGTCAACTGGTTTTTATCAAAGATAGAAAAGCAATTCAACAAATGGTGCTAGATAAATCAGGCATGCAAATGTAAAAAAAAATAAACATACACTATACTTCTTCCAAAAATATTAGCTCCAAATGGATCAATCATACACTTAAATGTAAAATGCAAAACTAAAATTTCTATAATAAAACAAGAGAGAAACCTGTGTGACCCTGGATTTGGTGCTGAGTTTTTTTTATGACACCAAAAGCATAATTCATTAAAGACAATTTTGATAAATTGCAATTTATCAAAAGGAAAACCTTTCATTTGGTGAAAGACACTGTTGTGCTGAATGAAATTACAAGCACAGATGGGAAGAAATATGTGTAAATCACATACATATGCCATGAAAGACATATCCAGAAGATATAAAGAACTTTTAAAACTTAACAAGAGCTATCTATATCCATGTCACCCTGAATGTGCCTAATCTCATCTGATCTTGAAAGCTAAGCAGGATCGGGCCTGGTTAGTACTTGAATGAGAGACTACCTAGGAATATCAGGTGCTATAGGTGTTAAAATTTAAAAAAGAGAAGAAGAAAACAACCGAATTTAAAAACTGTACAAAATATCTGAACAGAACTCTTCACCAAAGAAGATACATGGATGGCAAATAAGCCACTGCTATAAAAAGATGCTCAACATCATTTGTCATTAAGGAAGGCAGATTGCAAAGCAATGAGATGCCGTGACATACCAGTAGAATATTTAAAATTAAAAAAAAAAAACCTGATAATACCAAATGTTGTCAAAGATTTGGAACAAGGGGTACTGTCTTTCGTTGCTAGTAGGAATGCAAAAATGATAAAGGTGCTTTGGAAGACAATTTCCTATTTTCATATAATGGTAAGCATAGACTTACTATCTGACCTAGCAGTCATCCTCCCAGATACTTACCCAACTGATCAGAAAACATGTTTACACAAAACCCACGTGTGAATGTTTATAGCAGCTTTATTCATAACCACCAAAAGTTGGAAGCAACCAAGATGTCCTTCAATAGATGAATGGATAAAAAACTGTGGTATACGTGATGGAAAAATATTCAGCAAGAAAAAATGAACACACTATTCATCTGCACAATATGGCTGAATCTTAAATGTATTTTGCTAAGTGAAAAAAAAAGCAGACTGAAAAGTCTATATATTGAATAATTTCATTCACTAAGACATTCTGGAAAAAGCAAAACAGTAAGGATAGAAAACAGATCAAGGGTTTCCAGGGATTAGGAGAATAAGGGGTTAATGAAGGAAAATACAGGGTATACTTTAGGTTGGTGGGATTAACCTGTGTGGTACTGGAGTGATAGATATATGATTCTATGCACTCGTCAAAACCCATAGAATCTACACTACAAGAGGAAACCATATTGTATGAAAAAAAAATATTTTAAGTCAACCAGAAGGTCAGAGGACACAGGGATGAAATGCAGGTAGTGACAATGCTTAATGACTTGCCTCCCAAGAGAAAGTGGGGGTGGGGGGTGATAAAAAGTAACTTGACAGTGGAGAAACTATAAATACTGTCCGGGTCCATTAACATCATCGGTGTTGAGTCATGTTAATAGCATGTTCCCCTGCTATGATGAGCATGGGACTTTTTATCTCTGATCTTTCCCCCCAAAACTCACCACCCCTAGTCTATCCATGAGAAAAATATCATACAAAAACAGACTGAAAGACATTCCACAAAACACCTGACCAGTACACCTCAAAACTGTCACAGTCGTCAAAAGTGAGGAAAATCTGAGAACTGTCACAGACCAGAGGAGACTAAGGACACATGACTAGTAAATGTAATGTGGTATCCTGGGACAGAAGGACACTGGGCAAAAACCGAGGAGATATAAATGAGGGAGGGAGTTTAGTTAATAATAATACACCATTGTTAGTTTCTCAGTTTTGACAAATGTATCATAGATAGTGCTGTAGTACGTTAAAAATTGGGGAAACTGAATGAGGGGTACACAGAAACTCTGAACTATCTTTGCAACTTTTCTCTAAGTCTAAAATTTTATCCTAAAATAAAAAGATTTAAAAAAATTAATTAGTCAAATTCTTTTCTTGGCAATACTGAGATATAGCATAGAGTGTGATTTCAATTAATTATAAAGGTGAACTTTTTGTGTTAACTAAAAAGGTGACGTCTTCATCTCAGCCCTGTAGAATTGGAAAGTATGGTGTAGATGTCAAAATGACACAGAGCTAGTTTGAAGGAGTTCCCACTGTCAAATATGGGATGTTGCACACCAAAATAAACAATAGTATTAACAGATATTACCAGTAGAATAAGAATCCATGAGTCCATACTAATACAAATAGATAAACGTTAAATAAGTGATATAGCTAGATAGATGATAGATATGTAGATAGGTAAAGAAAACATTTCCTCACTATAAAATGCCAACTAGTAAATGCAAAAGTAATGATGGGATTAGAAAACCATCATTTAGCAACCACCACAGTAATAGTTGTTTTAATCAAGGATCATTAATGTATGTTAAAACTAGTGAGTGAAAATTTAACAAGAAACAAGATATTTACATAATCTCAAAGCATCTTTCCAAAGATACTTATTAATAGCAAAAGGAAAAATAGTTGCTTTATAATGGAGAGTCTAGGCAGCCACAACCTTAACCAAGTGATCAAAGTTAAAACATAACCAGTAGTAGGACAAATAAAATTTTATGTGCCTCCAGGATGCACTGAGAAAGATACATCACTTCTGTAGTATTCATGGACAAAAATGCATAATCTGAATCTAAACATAGAAAAACATCAGAAAAATAAAAATTGAGAGATATTCTTTAAAATAACTGGACTATACTTTTCAAAAAACTCAAGATCATGAAAGGAGATTAAAGAGGCATGACAACTAAATGCAATGAGTGATTCTGAACTGGGGGAAAAAAATACCTTTAAAAGACATTATTGGGACAATTAAATATGAATACAGTCTGTAGACTGGAATCCAGGCATCAGTACTTTTTGAAGCTGTCCAGATTTCCACGTGCAGCCAAGTTTGAGAACCAGTAGTATTGTTCACCTTAATGGATTTATTTATTTGTCACTTATATATATAATTTAAATAAAAAGTGCATATATTTAAGGTGTACAACATGGTTGGACATACATATACATAATAAATTACTACATTGAAGCTAATTAACATACCATTTCCTCACATAGTTAGCATTTTGTGTGTGTGTGAAGAGTGCACCTGAAACCTACTCTCTTAGCATATCTTCAGTATTCCATACTGTATTATCAAGTATAGTCATTATGCCTGTACATTAGGTATCTATACTATTCGCCCTGGTTTTCAGTTAGAACTCACTGCTTTCCCAATTAGACTAAGCAGTTTCTAGCTCCTGCACATAGCGTTTGAGGATCCCCAGGATGCTCTGAAGGCAGATTGTCAAGAAGACACGCTAAAAGCCTAACATTGGCATGCTTTTATGGTAATTAATAAGGCTAATGATTATGTAACTACATTAAGAGAATTGCAGAGGACTTGAATGATGTGAATAATTAATCTTCCTTCACTACACTGTTTCTTGGTCATCAGTTCTGCTTTGTTTCTTAATTTCTAAAGACAAGCTTCTATCTCTAAAGCAAAAGGTCAAACAAGGAAATCGATGTGAAAATAAAGAGCTCAAGTAGCTTGTCTCTAAATGTCAGATCAGTTCTCTTGCCTATCAGAATTTGAAATCCCTCCTTTTCTTCCTCATCTTCTCTGGGCCCGGAATGTCAGGCCTTTCGCTTCCTGAAAGACCAAGGTTTTTACTGGCCACATCATACTATTTACATATGCTGAAATTTCTAAAAAGTGAAAAAGAACACTGCATCCTCATCTGACCTCCAGCTAAAGCTCTATCATTCTTACCTTTCCAAGAAAACAGCTGAACACCATTTCCTTTTCCTCACTCCTACTCACCCTTCAAACCACTGATATCTGCCATTTTACCCCGGCACTTCAACAAGTACTTCAAAGACCCCCTTGCTGAGAAACCCGAAGAATAAGTTTAAATCTTTATCGACTATTTCCTTCAGCTGCATTTTATACTCTTGGTCATTCCAAACATCTGGACCCAGAACAAACTTTGAATTCAAGTCTCAGCTTGACCATGTACTAGCCCTGCTACCTTGGTCAGTTGCCTAATTTCACAGAGCCTCAATTTATTCTAGTGTTAGGTTGGGATTGTGATTACATGCATTCATGAGACAGGATATTGTAAGCACTGAGCATAGTATCTGACACAATTCAATGACTTGTGACTTTATTTTTCCTTGCATGGCACCAACTTCCCTAATTTTCTTCCTTACTCTTGTCATTTGTTCAGTCTTTTCTATGTGTATGACTTTCTAGATTCCTAGGAGTATTCTCTAGCTTTTCCAAGACCCCTTCAAATATCTCATTCCCCAGTTTTTCCATTTAAGCTTTTGGTCAGCCTCTCATTAGTTCTAACTGATGCAGCCACCTCAGGCAGCTGCAATGTTAAACAATTGCTGCTAATGATTTTTGATAAATGTCTTGGCTATGGGTTCTTCTCACTCTGTGAGCTCTTAAGTTAAATAGAGACAAGTTTTAAGGATGGCTAGCTTTTCAAGGAGCTTCCAGATAGGTCAAATAGTGATAAGTCTTTGAGGCTGGGCCTTTTTGAGATCTCTAAACTATTCTACCCACTATGGTAGCTTATAGGTTGCTGGTTTTCATAGCTACTCAAGCAGGGAGGATAGTGCAGAACTGGGGAGAGGAGGAGGGGAGTAAGGCAAGTTAAAACACCACAGAGCTCACTGTTCTTACTGAGAATCACTCATTTTTCTTGAATAAATGCTTTTTGGATTTTTGCAAGTCTTTGATTAATTTCTAGAGTCCTAAAAAAGTTAATTTTGATCATTATTTTTGCCAGTGAATTTGTAGCTAATGTGCAAGAGTGAATTTTCAGAGGTTCTTATACATCCTTAATTCAAATCACCCATTATCTTCCCGCTAAGCCCAAACTGCCTGCCCAGCTTGGTTTCTTTTCTCCTTAAACAGTACCCACAGAGTTTTATTAAATGGAAATCTGGAAATCATCTATGACTCCTCTCTCTCTCCTACTCCCTCTTTCCATCCTTAGTTCCAGTCAAACACCAAATCCCAATCTTTCCATCCCCTCTATATCCCCCATTGCATTGCAGTCCTAGGGATCATTTAAATATATAGCATAGTGAAGGATAAAAGTTCAGGCTTGGGGCTCAAGTTGACATGGGGTTCCTAGGCCAGCTTTGCTATTTACTACCTCTGGGTCCTGGGCAAATTCACTCTGTGACTCAGTTTTCTCATCTATAAAATTGAGATAACATTAGTTCTTAACTCATGGGATATTTATGAGGATCAAGTGAGAAAATCCTAGTAAAGAATTTATTATGTTGCCTGACATGAAGTAAGGACTCAACAGATGATAGTAATGTATTATTAGACTCAAGTTCCAACATGATGTATAATGCACAATAGCATTTGGTGGGAGTTTACCCTTCCAACATCTTCTCTCATCACTTTCCTGTGTGCTCTATTTTGAAGCCATTAGAAATTTTATTTCCTCATATGTGCGAGAACATAGGATGCTCTTTCTCAGTTCTCAGCTCTCAGTTCTCAGCTTCAAATGTGTTCTTCTTGCTGCTTGAAACACCTGCTTTTTCTACGACATACCAGACATGGTTCTGACTCAGGACTTTTGAGCTTGCTATTTCTTCTGCCTGACGAGATCTTTCATAGATCTTCACATGGCTCGCTCCCTCTCTCTATTCATGTCTCTGTCCAAATATTATCCCCTTTGTATAGCCTTCCCTGACCATCATATATAAGGTAGCATTCCCACTGAAACCCTCTTTCTTTACTTAGTTGTCTTTTGTAGCTTTTATCCCTGCCTGGTATTATATTATCAATTTCATTATTACTTACCTGTTTTCTCTGTTAGAATGTAAGCTCTCCAAAGCCAAGAATTTTGCCTTGTTCCTCACTGTATCTCTAGCACTTATAAAATCCCTGACTCATTAGAAATACTTAATAAATGTTTGTGAAAAAAATGAATAAATGTGAGCTCATAATGAGTTTTCCTGGTAAGATTTGTTGCTGAAATTATACCAAGATGAAGATAAGACATAGATATTATTTTGGATACTGAAGTGACCTCCTATGACTAAATATAAGAACATTGACAGACATGGGTTCACTTTAACAGACTTATTCCATTAATATGAGAGGAAGAGATTCCAGGTGGATACAACATCAATAACTGTAGAGGCTTTCGCTAGTTTTAGAGGGTGGACCAAAAGACTGATCTTGGATTAGTAAATCTCTCCTTCAGAAATTTCTTTTGTTATGGTCTTCATGGGGTTGGTTAGACATTCCTCGGCTTTTGAAAAGTTATCCTTTGATACATACATATTAATATCTGCCTTGGGCTAGCAGCCTGCATCTTCTCACTAGAACTCCTGCAGTATATGCAGTCAGCCAGCTGTCACGACCTTTCATATCATGAAGAGAAATCTGGATTTATAAGATCTTTGTTTTTTGTACTTCATCCTTCCCTTGAATTTTCTGCTTGTGGAATTTTACCTACTTTGTAGCTGATATTTCTGCTCTTTATTCCCATTCTAAGTCTTCCTGAAACAGCTTCTTTGAATAATATTACCTTTCTTCCCAAGAGTTTATTAAAGATATCATTCTGATGCCAAGTTTTGTATTCATTTTCCAGTAGAGCTTTGGCTTAAAGCAGTGAGCAAGATCAATGTTCCAATTTCTCTGTTTTCCAGCCCTTGATGTGCTAGCAACTCAGCACTCTGTTTGGATTGGAAATGGCCTTTATCTTTTTCAGCTATGGTTAGCAAAGTTTCCCTTTGTGAGCCATCTATCATCTGTTTTTTAACTTCTCAGTTTGGTCACCTGCCAGGTATTTTAGCCGCACAATGCTATTACTCAAAACTTGAACTTCATGTTCTTTTTAAGCAAGAGCTTTTTCTATGTCTCTTGGAAATTTTTGACAGTATTCAATGAGAAAACTGAGCTTATTTCAGCTTTCTGCTTCCAGTTGTAAATGCCCAACTCTCTTAAGTCCAGTGTATTCTTTTTTAACCCTTTAGAATTTAGGTTTTCTCCCTTAGATAACTTAAAGGCTTTTTTTACTTTCAAAAGTTTGCAAAAGCCCTTGTAAAAACCAACAATATTTCCATTGAGTCATTGAGTTCTAATATGTTATCCTGGTTCTTTACATTGCTGTTCTTGGGGCCTAAAATAGCAAATGGGTTTACTACTGCCACTTCATTTATTCCTTTAAGCCCTTTGATTACATCTCCAAGCCCATTTCTTCAAAGAGATTCTTATTGTTATTTGTGTCTTGGGTTCCTCAAAATACTTTTTTGTAGTTCTGATGATCTGTTGCTAATTGACAACTCTCTAAGAATCTTACCTGCCAAGAGGTTTTTAAATTTCTGCAGTGTGCTGCCAGTCATATCTTTTTTTTTCCCCCTTTATGGGCAGAAGTATTCTCCCTGAAAAAAATGCCAAAGTAATTATTTCCTACTTAGGCAGTTATAGATTCCCAAGGCACTTATTGAAAATCAGGTTGTGGCAACTGTAGGGAGGTATGGTGATGTGGCAGAGAAGAGAGAAGAGTGAGGGCAGCAGGTGCCAGAGAGAGAAACCTGGGTCCAGAACAGGTACACCAGTTGAAGCTGATCCTAGTGGAGCTGGGTGAGGAGAAGAGCTCAGGAGAAGGAAGATCTAGAGCTTGGGATCTGTCCTTCCTCCAGGACTTCCTGCTGTGCAGTGTCTGGCCCTGGCATCCAGATTTTAATTCCAGTGTCAAGCAGGCCTGATCTATTCCCAGATCTTATTCTAGCCTTACTATAGTCAGATCCTCTCCTCAGCAGCACAAGTGCCCAGTGGCACCTGTGTAGGAATTAGAAACAAACACTCCTGCCAGCTTCTAGGATACTTTCCTGCTGGACGGTTATAATAAGTGCACAAAACTATAATGCATATGACATGACTGGTACTTCCTAGAGTCATGCCATCTATAGCCTGTGAAATCGGACACAGAGGCTTGTCCCTCCAGTGCCCTGCAGCATGACCTCCTTCCCCAGAGTCTTCTCGGACTTCCCTAACTCCCTACCCTAGAATGATCCTAAAAATAAGCATTGCCTCCCTTCTGGGAAAGTCTCAGTTTCATTTGATCCCATCTGCTCTCCTTCTTCCTCCAGCCCCTCCCACTATTACTACTCAAGATAGAAGGTCAGTCCTTGGGGTCATGAGTATCTGTAGAAGCCCAAAATTTCTAAAGGAGATAGTTACACTACATATGAAATTGAGGAAAATGTTTTTGCTCATGAGAAGAAAGTATAAAGAGCATAGAACTGGGTGTCACAAGGCCTTGGTCTTCATCCCACTTGTGCCAATAGCTGAGCCAGGTGATCTCTGGAGTTTTACTATGAGCTTTAGAGATGTCACTGTAAAAATAAGTGGATTGAGCTAGCTGATCATGAGGGCTGCTTCTACTTTTGGCATTCTATGTCTGTCCAGTGCTCAGGGGTTAATGACAGGATTGAAGAAACAGTGAGAAGGCTAGAAATGGGTTCACTGCTCTTCTGGGATGACATGACTTGGGGGAAATTTATTTGAGAAAAATAAAACATGTCATACTACCTAGACCTGAACAAGCAGCCTGACACTTTATTGGCATTCCTTTGATATCAAAGTCAGGGCCACTTCTAGCTTCTACTTATGCAGATTTTGACTACAGCATGAATAAATGTTGAAGGTCTTAGGTAGTGTCCATTTACCAGTTAAAGAAATTTCCTTGTATTTCTAGTATATTCTGAATGAGCATTGCCTTTTTATCAAACATGTTTTCTGCATCAACTGAAAGGATCATGTGGTTTTCTCCTTAAATCTGTTAAGAAAGTGAATTACATTGGTAGTTTTCTAATATTAACCACCTTTAAATTATTTTGGAATCATGTTCTTTTTAAATATACTGTTGGACTGGATTTGCTTACATTTTATTTAGGACTTTTCCATCTATGCTTATAAACAATGTTTTAAGCACAAAAAAGAACTTACTATCTTATTTACCTAAAAATTCTGGTGGTAATTTCATCTATGTTTATAAGAGAAGATTTTTAATCTTCTCTTTTTGTGTTGATCTTGCCTGGTTTGGGTGTCAGGGTTAAACAAGTCTTATATAACTAATTGTGTAGCTTTTCTTTTTTTTGCTATTCTCTGAAATAGTGTGTATAAAATAAAGATTAGCTGTCTTTTTAAGTTTTATTTTTCTTAACAAACCTCTAAAAATATCAGCAGTGAACTTCCACTTGGGAAGCATGGTAACTGGATATCCTGGATGAACGAACTTCCCAGTTAAATAACTATGCATCCTGGAGTAAATATTTTTAAAATTATGTAACTGTATTGCCGAGCTGGCCAAAAATATTGAAAAGAGAAAAGAAAATGGGAATTCAGAGGAAGCAAGAAACCAGATTCTTCCCTCAGGACATCTCAAAATCCTCTTAAACTTGAATTTCAGTTTTGACAGTTGAGTCTAATGACAGGAGAATAGCTGATAAAACCCATCTCAGAGTCTAATGGAGGACTTCTCTATAAAACTGGGTCTGAAAAGTGCTAAGACCTTTGTATAAGGATAAATTAGAAATAAATACATATTGCAAAAGGAAACAGGAAGTTAACTTGCTTATCTTAAACTTTTTGCTGAGTGGAGGGTAGAGGAAGAGTTCCTTGAAAAGTTAAAATCAATTTTTATTTGGGCACAGACTGCCTGGAGTACAGATTATATTTCCCTATCTACTTTGAGACTAGATGTGGTCATGTGACTGTATGTTCTGGCCAATGGAATATCAATGGAAGCGATGCTTGTATTTCATTCAGGACTATTCTATGTGTGTTCTAAAATCAGATTTATTTTTAATATTCTTCTCTTGTGCTGAGCTTGTCTGGTTTGAGAATTCTTAGAAAGGGAGAAAGGTATTGGCTGACTCCAAGGAATTGAGAATCAAGAGGCGGATGATCCATGTACCACCACTATGTTCATGGCAGCACAATTTACAGTAGCCAAGATACAAAAGCAACCTAATGTCTGTCAACAGACAATTGGATAAAGAAGTTATTGGATAAAGAAATATTCCAATGGAATATTTCTCAGCCATTAAAAAATGAAATCCTACCATTTGCAACAACATGGATGGACCTATAGTGAAATAAGTCAGACAGAGAAAGATAAATACCGTATGATTTCACTTATAAGCGGAATCTAAGGAACAAAGATAACAAACTAATCAAAAAGAGACTCAGAGATATAAAGGACAATCATGTGATGGCCAAAGGGAAGGGGAGTTGGGGGTTCTGGGAGAATAGTGTGAAGGGTTAAAGAAGTACAAATTAGTAGTTGATAGATGGTCATGGGGATGGGGAGCACAGTATAGGGAATGCAATTAGTAATGGTTAGGTGGAGAGCCAGAGGACAGAAAGAGCAATTAGAGGGATGGTTTTGTAAACTATATAAATGTCTAACCAATGTACTGTATACTTGAAACTAATAAAACAAATTTTTTTTTAAAAAAATGGAGAATGAAACATGGAAAAGATGTCCCAGAAACAGAATGTTCATATGAGAAAAAGACTCTTATTCTTTAAAGAAAATCCCAGGCCTGGGATCTTCTAAGATCCAGCCAAGATAGCTGCCTTGAAAAAGAATAGCTGCCCTAATTAGTGATGGAATGTGAAGGGAGAAGAGGTGAATTATTTTTGTCTTCGTTCCAAAGTTATCTGGAACATTCTGTGGGCTGGAAGTGGGGAGAGTTTTGGGTTGTTATTCAGAAAGGAGAAAAAATTGTGAGTTTGTGTGTTTGAGATAGGTCCAATACAATTTAAATATTTCTTGAACAATCTCTTTTCCTGAATGTGCTTGTCAGAGCTCATATTTCAAATAGGCCTGAATTCAACCTAAATCCCTTCTGCATTCCTCAGTTACCCTTTCATCTAACTTGCCTCTCTGTGCTCCTCAAAAGAGTCTCATATAAACTGCAAATCAATATCTTGTCCTTGAGTGAGACTGCCTTCTCTCTTCACACTTACTATAGCTCTGGGCTCAAGGCCACAGTGCTGGTTAGAGTTAGGGCTGGACTGGGTAAAGGAATTCCTCTAGCTGGGGTGTGACTGCTGACTTAAGGACTCTATTCCAGTCCCAGCAAATAGTAGAAGATAAAATACTCGAGAAGCCCTTTCAATCCCACAAATTCACAGCTCCAGATATATCACTCTTTATCCTATCATTAGGTCAAATCCTATGAATACTTACATGTTTGTCAATGTTCTAGATTAGCAGTTTTTGAAATCTTTTTGCTTGTATATACCACATAAAAGTTTTAAAAAGTATGTATTCCTTCATTTCTACTTTGAAAACTAACATTTCTTATAAAATTTCATATAAGTACATAGCTATAATTCCTATCTATTAAAATTTTGACATAAATTTAACTGTTACATCACTCTTTTAAATGTCTCCTATAAATCCAAACACTATGGTGATTTTCAGTTGACTAACACAACCCATCTATTTAATACATAAACCAGCTTCTCATTATATTTTTATTTATAATTTTTAAACGACCTCTTTAACAATAGGAAATTTTATATTACTCTTTCTTCTCCTTAAAGTCATATTTACAGTCCATTCCCCTCCCCAAGATTTTTATTCTAATATAATACGTGTTTTGCTTTAAAGTTTTTTATGTCACTTCTCATAATTCTTTGCAACAAAAAAGTTGACATTTTCATTTTTTTAATTTCCTGTGACCATAAGGCTCTACATATTATAAATTAAATTTATTAGTAGTATAAAAATTGAAATGTTATATTTATTAAAAGAGCTTTAAACATTACTAACATTGATTTATTATTATTATTTTATTATTTTATTATTTTACAGATTGCAAGGAACTTGTCAGCTTACTATCCCTTATTTTTTTTATTTTTTATTTTTTACACCTATAGCACCTGGTCTTCCAAGGTGTGACATAGATTTATTTTAATCTTGTAAAATAAATAAAGTATTTTAATTTTTTTCTTCAACTTTATTGAGAAATAAAATATTTTTAAGCAGTCTTCACATCAGGGTGACTCATACCAGTCACTCTTCCACTCCAGAGTCAATGTCCTTTTTCCCATACATCATGTCTCAGGGGCATCAGGAGCATTGATGAAGTAGCATTTCCTAAAAAACTGTTCAACTCAGGTCTCAAGGATTTTCTGCTAGGTAGCTGACATCTGTTCTTTGTTTTGAGTCTGGCACTTTCTTGTTTTTACCAGAAGGTGTCAGGCAAAGACAACTATGGCAAAATCATTACCTGTTCTAAACAGATGGTAACATGAATTAGGTTTCAGAAATATTAACATGTGATGAGGGGTGGGAAAGAGCATCTTAGAATTAGTGAAGTTGTAGGGGCCAAAACATAGTAATACTTTTCCTCCCACCTTCTGAGTTCTTTGAGCTGGACTAATAATCAAATTAACAGAGACAGATTAACAGGAGAAAATCAAAGTTTTAATACATGAGCATGAGGAATTCACGTAGGCATGAAAATTCCAAAGAAAATGAGGTAATATTGAGTATAGGACAAAGGAGAAGGTGGGGGAAGGGATCTGAGATTTCAGAAGTGAGAGTGAAAAATTTACAGGTAATTGAGGAAAAGCAGAATGGACGTGGCAGGCAAATTCTTACTGTGCAGCTCTGAAACAATGGGACGTGAGGGATATCTAGCTAACAGGAACCAGCCTGGTGTCCTCTTATTTACCGTACTTAATTCAAATTAGGCTGAGGCAGCGTTCTAAGATTTTTCTGTCTGAATCTCTCATGCAGAAAACGGGGCGGGGGGGGAGTCAAAGGTTCTTTCTGAGTGAGATTTCCTTAATCAACAGCTTAAAAAGCAATACACAAGCAATACGCCAAAAGTAGTTTCAGGGTGGCAAAATTCTGGTTCCCTTCAAAGTACAGTATTGTGAAAGGGGAAGGTAGGAAAGGAAAAGTTTATGAAGCCAGGACAGAGTGCAAATGGACAGTAGGGATTTGGAAATGGACTTCCAAGCTATCTGTGCCTTTTGTATGCTTTGGATGGTGTACCCAGTTTGAAGACCACGCCCAAGAAGAGCAGTTCTTAAGCTCAGGACCCTTTTGTACTCTTAAAGAACGTGGTAGAAATCAAATAGCATTTGTTTATGCAGATTATATCTATTTACTGTGTCAATAACTAAAACAGATAGCGATTTTAGGTCCTTTGGTATATACCTAGAACTGGAATTGCTGGGTCACATAGTAGTACTATTTTTAATTTTTTGAAGAATCCTCTATACTATTTTTCATAGTGGCCGCACCACCAGCAGTGCACAAGGGGTCCTCAGGAATAATTTCCTGAATCTCAGGGTGTTTTGTTTTTAGCTCTTTGAATGATAATCTTCTTATCCCAAACTAATATTCCTGTATAGATATTCATTGAATTATTAAATGTTTTACATTTTCCTTTTACTTTCTGCTTTAGTACATGAGAAATTATATAAGTTCCTTAGCTCTCTGCCTTTCTTCCTTCTGCCTCTTTTCTCCAAATAGTCTCTATTTTCATGTTCTTTATTTTCAGAGAAAATGTCTTCTGGCCACATTTTACCCACAGCAATCTTTATTTGGCCTGTGCCATTTTTTAACATTGAATTTGAATCTTTAGATGGAGTAGTAGTGCATACTCACTGCTGTCTGCTATGGTTCTTATTGCCCACATTGCTTTATACTCTGCCTTCTTCAGTCACTCCTATCATCTGTCTACTTCCTATAAGAATTTACTTGTATAACTGCTGCCACCTGCATGGCTAGAGTGTTGATATATCTGAGAGGGAGCAATAGAAGGACGAAGAAAAACACAGACAATATGTACGAAAGCTGGGGCCGGGTAAGACACTCTGCACTATGATGAAGATACAGTGACCCTGAGGCAAACTCAGCCAGTTTATTATATACAACTAGAACAAGGAGGGGATGGGAGTCTTGTTCTCAGAACTTGAGAATTGATAGCAACAATAATCTCTCAAAGGCCTGTCTGTACCCAGATAGCAGCCATTTATTCTTTGTTTGCTTCTCTGCCTTTGGCAGATTGCTGCAGTCAGGCATGGCTTTGCTAGTGCTTCAGCCACACGTCAGTCTCAGGTCCAGCTCTCTACATATAACTTTAGCTAATATATCTACACTTCCTTGTTTCTTCAACTATAGAGAACATTTCTTGAGTCCTGTATTAGTTTTCTATTGATGCTGCAACAAATTACCACAAATTTACTGGCTTAAAACAACACAAATTTATTACCCTACAGTTCTGAAGGTCAGAGTCTGAAATGGGTCTCATTGGGCTTAAATCAAGGTGTTGACAAGGCTGTGTTTGTTTCTGGAGGCTCTAGGAGAGAATCCATTTTCTTGTCTTTTCTAGTTCTATATGCCACCTGCATTTCTTGGTTCATGGCCCCTTTCTACATCTTCAAGGTCAGCAACAGCAGGTTGAATCCTTCTCATGCTGCCATTCTCTGGTTCTCTCTCTTCCGCCTTTTCTTCCATATATAAGAAGTGTTATGGTGACAATGAGTTGACCTGATTAATTCAGGATAATCTCTTCATTTGGAAGTCAGCTGATTAGTAAACTTAAATCCATCTGCACCTTTAACTCCCCTTTGCTGGTAACCCGACATATTCACAGGTTCCTGGGATCAGGACTTGGACATCTTTGAGGAGCCATTATTCTGTCGACCACAATTCTCGATTTAATAAGACAAGGATACTAATGGGTCTACCCTTTCTTTAACTGCTCCACCATAAAGGCACTAAATCCTTTCAGGTCTTGAGGTCAGCTTTGGCATCCCTCAGTCTGGTTTCATGGAGACAAGGTCAGAGGTCACTCTGATTTAGAGCTCAAGAGCTGAGATACAACTTAGGCCATGATGTTATCTTTAGCTTAACAAAAACCACACCTTGTGAACGTAAGTCAAGGCACAGTCATTGTTTCTGGCTGCCTTGGGAGATTAATGACTAGTAAGGAAGGAAAGGGCTAAAGCTTACAGGGCATATTGTGAAGAAACTGAATAAAACACTGGGGCAACATATTAAATAAAAATCAAATATTAAATCAGGATCCTTGGTTTCATCTATTAATCTTTTTGTTTTTTCATGGTGAGGTTTTGCCCTGGCTCTCTCTTGTCCTAGAGGGCCTCCCCCGCTGCAGGCATCTCCCTGGTTTGTGGCTTGTACTCTAGGTAGCAGCTTTCCCTGTGCTGCCTCACCCACCACCATTCCTCTTTCTGCTTTCTGTCCATTAGAAATTCGTCCATATCTCTCTACCCCATTTGCTTTAATGTGGGAAACTTGTTCTTTTTATTCCATTGCCATCATTTTAAAGGAATAAATGTAAGCAAGGATGTGAGAAAAAGAGAACCCATGATCACTGTTGGTGGGAATGTAAATTGATGCAAGCACTATGAAAAACAGTCTGGAGGTTCCTCAAAAAGAAAATTAAAAATAGGACTACCATATATGATCCAGCAATCCCACTTCTGGGTATATTTCTAAAGGAAATGAAATCACGATCTGGAAGAGATACTGCACCCCTAGTTTATTGCAGCATTATTGATAATGACCAAGACATGGAAACAACCTAAGTGTCCCTCAATGGATAAATGGATAAAGAAGATGTGAGATATTTGTGTACACACACACACACACACACACACACACAACTTGAATATTATTTAGCTGTGAAAAAGGAAATCTTGCTGCGGTGGCTGGAAAATGACTGCTTGAAATTTATTATTTGCTGGAAATTACTGTTTGACTATTGCCATGGGAACGGAGGCTTTTAATTATGGGAACATAACATTCTAATAACAAGCTTTCTGCTTCTGTACCCCCGCTTGCACACCCAACCTGTGGGTCGACAGGTAGTGAATGGAAGAAAAATAGACATTTGTGTTCAGACAGAATGAAGAATGGGGTTTAGGGCTTAAAAACCTTGTACCTATACTTTTTGCTGCTGCTTAATTGGGGTCTGGGTACCCCTGGCAGACCCAGCTGGCTGAATAAAGAGTGTGTTTCCTATAACTCACTGAATTCTGGTTGTCTGTGTGTCTTTCAGGGGCTGGTGGCTGCAACATTACCGTTTGTGGCAACATGGATGGACCATGAGGCATTATGCTAAGTGAGATAAGTCAGACAGAGAAAGACAAATATGATCTCTTATATGTAAAATCTAATAAAACCAAACTCATAGAAAAATAAATGTAGATATTGAGAAAGAGGAATGATAAATGTAGTCAGTTTGCCATTTGAACCTGAAACCTCTTCCCTTTATTTAAAACTATTTCATCAGAACAAGCATATAAGGCAAGCCTCACTGTCTTGCATCCTCAAGTGCTCTTGTGAACCCTTCTTCTACTTTGGACATAAGAGCTGAAATAAGGCACTATATTTAAGTTTGGAAATCAATGGGACATTATGGGGTTCACTTGCTCTACCCTCCTGTCACACAAAAGGTGGTAGTTTTTGACTCAGGCTCTTCCCTGAAATCCAGGGCCACGCCCTAAAATTTTGATCCCATCTGCATTATCAGGTGTTCAAAGACCTGTTTGCCCCTAAGAACTGCCAGTGAGACCGATTTCCAGAGTTAGAGAACTTGGATTAGATTAAGATATTATTTATTCTTGGGGATTCCCACGGAGCACAGTTTGAGGGAAGAAGGAGAAAAACATCACCTATTGTACAACTGAGGGGCGGGGAAGGGGTGAGCTGGATTTTCACCCTGCAGGGGACACACAGGTAAGAGAAGCATTTGACATTCTTAAAGACAAAAAAGCTAAGAAAGCTTTACATCTACTGGTATTTCTTCCTCCCAAGCACTAAACCTTACATTTATTTTTATTCCTAGGATAAAAGTTAAGACATTCTACTCTGTCTCGTACTTTACCCAAAGACTCTGTGTTCCAAAGGAATATAAAAATAACAGCACCAGGAAATCCTGTACTTTTAAAGCAGAAATCTTCCAGTGTTCTCTCCTTGATGAGGGTATGAAGTCATCAGCATTAACTTTTCAGGAGTTAGGTGGCAAATCTGGAGGTTGACAACAGCATAAACCTTTCATAAATTGGTACTGTTTTCCTTGGGAGAGATTTCAGTTGAGTCTTTTATCCGCTAAGTGGCCAGCCTTTTGCATTCCTCCTTCTTCCCTTGTCTCTATCCCTTTGTCTTCAAGTTAGCTTTGTCTGCAACATGGCTTTAACTTTGTATTTTCTACTAATTGGTCTCCTATCTCAGAAGAAAAAAAAAAGGTGCCTGGTCCATGCCTCGGTTTTCTGTAGCTCAAATGACACATCCCCATTTGGGATTTCACACTTTGAAGGATGGGAGAAAAATGATGTGCCTAAGACTACTTGCTTCTTCAGAAAATGTAGTCCAATTATAAACTAGAAGCCCACTGCTTTAAGTAAAGCAAAAAATAAAATAAGTGTTTAATCTTGCTTTCAACTTGTAGAATCAACATGAGAAAAACAAAAAGAAAATATGGAAAATTATTGATTGCTTGAATGATATCTATTCAATAAACTCATACTTTTTTTTTTTTTAAAGCAACTGTTTCTAAACTTTTCATTTGTGTTTCAGTCATTAACTTTCTTTGTTGGGTAAATTTCTCTTCCTCTTGTATTTAAGAGGGAAGCAGAATAAAATGGCCATTCAACATTTTATTACCATCTTTTCTCAGCCATTTAAAGTTTCCTAAAACATTCTTCTGTAACCAAAATCCTATTATGAATAAATAAGCTAGATTGTCTTCCTGTGAAACCTCAGGAAGCTCCTTCCACTTTCCACACTTCACAGAACAATGTAAACACCTTTCAAGTGAAACCCTCAATGAAAGCTTTTTATTGATTTTCATGAAACCATGTGGTTTCACAGGCAGTTAACTGGCTGTGGTTCTTTTAAAACCAATCACCTCCAAAGAGTGCTTACTTCAAAGGATGCATCATATAAAGTGAATTTAAAAGAAACTGACAGGAATAGTCTCTGTAAATACACATTGAAAATAGACGGCAACACAAAGTGCTCTTTTTTTTTTTTTTTTAAAGAAAAGGGCTCACCTCTTGTATTTCCCTCCAGGAAATTAATTAAAATGGATTAACCAGGAAAACTGAAGAGAGTGTGCGCTCTGTCTTTAGTTTCCCCCCTTGCCCTAATCTCTAGCCTGTCTAAATGTGTTTATTTGAAATCAGGATATGAAAAGTTTTTTGGATTGAGTTTTAAAACCAAGGAAGTCAGAATAATTTTCCTTGGTATGCAGAACAAAAATGAGCTATGTTCAGAAATGTTTTTTAAAGTTCATAATAAAGTTGAATAGTGACTGTAGTGATTATTTGCCTGATCTACCCAAATATTTACTTATAAGGGAAGAAAAGGGAGACTTTCAAAATTCTGCTCAAAGACTATTGCAGATTTTGATTAAGTTACAGAGGCAAAGCCTTTCTAAACATTGTCACTAAGTTTTCTTAACAAAAAGGTTAACTCAAAATCTGAGAGTGTGTACATGCTATAACTTCAAGATGGGGGTGGGAGGTAGAAATTTTTAATATCAATTATATACATACATACATACATACATACATACATACATACATTCTCCTCATTGATTTTAAGACTAGGGCCCTAATCCAAGAGGCCTTAAAAAAATTAATTTGTCCCCAGAAGGGTTGAATGATGGTTAAAAGCCTGTTCAACGCTCTATCCGCTTCATTAATTAGGAATTTGGGTTCCCTGGGGTGTTATAAAGGAGTGTTTTCCTTTCTATTATCTATACTCAAAGGACTTAACAAGCAAATTAATAATGTGAAATGGATTAAAGGGAGAATCTTTAAAATACTGAGGCAAAACTCTTAAAGAAACCACTAAGTGCTGAAGAATCATTAGCTTTTCGTACTTACAAAATAACTGGTGATCATTGCAAAAGATTTCTCTGGCTGCCTAAAGCATCTTTCCTAAAAATCTCAACCAGGCAACGCCTTGTTAGCTTATTTGCAGTCGTTATGTAAATTTGAAAAAATAAAAATTTATTCCTTTAAAAATCTTTCTCAATAGGAATTAGTGGAGTTACATTCAATTTTCTTCCTGCCTTTGGATACAGAGATAAAAAGAAAACTATTTTAAGGAGGATTTATTTCTCCTGTCGAAGGCAAGAAGAGCAGGAGGTGGGCTGGCAGCGGCTCCAGTAGCCTGTAGAGACAGAAGCAAAACCAGAGAGGGTTCAGGAGAGTGAAGCACAGCAACCTTTGTCCTCTTGAAGTTTGAAGGGAAAGAAATGGGGGAAAGGGTGGTAGCTGAATCAAAGAGAAATTTTTATTTGTTGCTTAATTTAGGAGAAATTTGGCCATGTTTGTAGTCTGAGAATAATCCTATAGGAAGTGTAGGAAGTAGAGTTTGCCACCCCCAAATAATGTCTTTTTGAGATATAGATTATTCTAAGCGGTTATTTTTAAGAAACAAGAAACTCAAGAAGAGCCTTTTACTTCCCCCCTTGTCTAAAGGAATTTAGATAGAAGAAAAAAAACTGCTCCAGGAAGGGAGCTATCATTTTAGCGTAATAGAAACTGAGTGTGGCAGACAGGGAGGAACCAAGGAAAGTTATTTTGTTGGACTCCCCTCTTGTCCCATTGTTTCTGGGTGCCCCAGCAAGAATTTGTTTACCACATATTTGCTCCTTCTCACATACCTGTGAATTGCCTACCTTCTCTTTGAAGTCTCCTTAGCTCAAGATGGTGTGTGTTTAAGCCTCAACTGCGCAATTTGTCTTGTGGAACTCCCATTTGTACAGACATAATAAATTTGGTTATTTTCTCTTGTTAATCTGTCTCATGCCAATTTGATTATGAGACCCACCAGAAGAACCATGAGGGAGAAGGGAAAAATTTCTCTTCTTCTCTAAAAAAGAGGAATTGAAAATACTTGGGAGAAAATTGAGGCGACAGGAAGTAGTAGAATTAGAGGTAGGATGAGGACCCAATGGAAGAATTAGTATTAAAAAGGAAGATAAATAATTTTTATTTTAAGTTGGGCATCTCAAGAAAGGTCAATATGAGGTTAAAAGCAGGGTTTCTGGTGTCTGGAAACAGCTGATGTTCTCACCAAAACAGGAGAGTAATTCGAGAGAGAGGATTCCAGAAAGCCAGATATTCAACAGAAGACAGTGGCAAGGGAGTGTGCCAGGATGGCAGTGGTGTAGCAGCAGCTTGAAGGGGTCCAGACTGGAGCAGTTTGGAGAACTTTGGGAGACAGAGAGTGCTCTTAGGAAAAGAGAATTGATAGATTATCTGAAAAGGTTGATTATTTGGGAAAAAAAATTATGACAGGTCAGATGGACAAATGGAGAAAAATCAAGATTAGGTACACAAAAGACCATGAAAATAAAACATACTACCAAATACTTAATACATGCTAGTTACTCTTCTTCTAAGTGCTTTTATGTGTATACATTTATTAATTCTCAATTTTTAGAGGAGGAAGCTGAAGTGCAGAGAGATAAAGTCACATTTCAAAATCTCAATCTAATAAGTGGCAAAGCAAATTTCTGATCCCAGAGTCTGGCTCCAGAGTCTGTACTTCCTACCACTAGAATATACTGTCTGTCCAGAAAAGGGAGATGGGATGGAAAAATAACAAGTTGTTCAAAAAGAAATGTTATCATCATACACTGTGTGGCTATGCAATGAATAAAATTTACTAGCCATAATTACATAAACATTGACTATTAATTCTATGAAACTGATATAATCAGATTGGTAAAATGGTAGATGGAAGTGCTCAGTACGATAAACTTTCAGCCTACATGGAACATAAAAGGTAATACACAGATCTTTTGTGCCCAGCACAGCCATGGCTCATGGTCCCAAGAAGCATCTGAAGCGCTTTGCAGCTCCCAAGCATCGGATGCCGGATAAACTGATGGATATTTGCTCCTCATCCATCTACCAGTCCCTAAAAGCTGAAAGAGTGTCTCCCTTTCATCATTTTCTTAAGAAACAGACTGAAGTATGCCCTAACAGGGGATGAAGTAAAGAAGATTGGTATGCAGTGGTTTTTCAAGATTAATGGTAAGGTCAGGACTGATGTGACCTACTCTACTGGCTTTATGGATATCACCAGCACTAACAAGACCA
Organism: Cynopterus sphinx; assembly: GCA_030015415.1. Taxonomy (NCBI): domain Eukaryota; kingdom Metazoa; phylum Chordata; class Mammalia; order Chiroptera; family Pteropodidae; genus Cynopterus; species Cynopterus sphinx. The sequence continues at coordinate 44,517,173 of CM057379.1, read as the reverse complement.
GAGAGAATTTCCATCTCGTCTATGACACCACAGGTCGTTTTGCTGTTCATCAGATTACACCTGAGGAGGCCAAGTACAAGTTATGCAAAGTGAGAAAAATCCTTGTGGCTACAAAAGGAATTCCTCATCTGGTGACTCATGATGCTCACACCATCTGCTACCCCTAATCCCTCACCAAAGTGAATGACACCATTCAGATTGATTTGGAGAATGGCAAAATTACAATTTCTTCAAGTTTGACAACTGGTAACCTGTGTATAGTGACCGGAGGTGCTAATTTGGGGAGAATTGGTATGATCACCAACAGAGGGGGACACCCTGGTTCTTTTGATGTGTTTCATGTGAAAGATGTCAATGGCAACAGCTTTGCCACCCTGCTCTCCAACATTTTTGTTATTGGGAAACACACAAAACTGAGGATTTCTCTTCCCCACAGCAAGGGTATCCACCTCTTCATTGCCAAAGAGAGAGACAAAGAGACTAGCAGCCAGAGCAGTGGGTAAAGTGACCTCCTAAGAAGCACAATTAAAGATATACAGAAGAAATGAGACGCAGTATGGAAGTTGCTTTAGAATCTAGTGGGTGAGGAAGATCAATGAGACAAGATTGACCATGTACTGATAATGAGGGAACCTGGGGGATTGGTGCACGGGCTTTTAGTATGTTTGCCACTTCTGTCATTTTAACATTTTAAATAATAACCTTACAAACAAACAAAGAAACAAAAAAGGTAATACACAATAGGTACGGTCAACAGATCAGGAAAAAACAGTATAAGACTTTTACTTGAAAATGTGAGGGGAAAACTGCTAAAATAATTGATAATGGTTGCCTTTGGGGAGAGGACTGCAAAGTAGATTGTGGAGAAGGGAGATGCTATTTTTCATTTTATATTTTGTAAGGTTTTTGATATTTAAAAACTATTGTGCATATATTAATTTAATAGAAATAATGGAGAATTCAGTTACCGGGAAGGCGGGGGGGACCACAAGGCTCTGATTATTTTTATGCCTCAGACCTCAAATTTATAGCTATTTGTTTCTAAATGAATACTTTGTTGTTTACTTGAAAGTGTTTAAACTTCCACTACTAGATTGAAGTCTCTACAGACTTTGAAAGTGAATATAAGAGAAATTTCTTCTTTTATATTTAAATATAAACAGAACATGTCACTAGGCTTTTTTCAAATTTGAGAAAGTTTTTGGGAATTAAAATTTTATTTACTTCTAAGCCATTCTTGAACTGGAAATTAACTTGGTAATGAAGTTTTCTAAATTGATTAAAGGTAAAAAAAAAAAAGGTAGGTATCTATGGTGACACTTTTTTCTTTAATAATACTGTTGTTTTCAGTACCAGATGTGGTGTTTTTAAACTCAACATTGAATTCTCCTTCCTAAAAACGAAAAACCAAAAAAATCTTCAAATTCAGGAGGGAAAATCATAAATTATAGGATGGTTATTTATAATATGTCATATGTACATACATAATTATGTTGCATAAAAGCAGCTAATTCAGTTAATTTAAAAAAATTTTTGTGGGGGAATTACTTCACATGGTCTGCCAAGAGCCACAATATTATTAAAACAGGCCTATTACTGCTTGTCCCTGAAAAATCCACATCAAAAGAGATGGACTGTAAAACTACCTACATGTTAGGAACACCGTGTATGACCGCCTTCCTTGAAAAAGACTGCAGGGTACTTAAAATAAAATTAAGCTGCCACTGTTTTATGTTATGCCTGCTGACATTACCTCTATTCCTGTTAGCCTATCACACATGCAAAGGATGCTACCAACCAGATCTTAGTGACTGCACAGCCCTCAGAGCCAGAAAGGCGATAAACCTCCAGGTAAGGCCACATCCCTTAAATATCTTCTAGAAGAGAGTAGGAAATCAGCCTGCATTGATTATTTCTATGCATCTTTTACACTCACTTATTAATACTAGTCAGGGCTACTAATTAGGTGTGCTTTAAAGGCAAGGTCTTGTACTGCATGGTTTGTAGGGGATCTAATACTTGAAGAACGTATTATCAACTCCCTTTTTCAGATGATAAAACTGAGGCTCTGAGGTTGCCCAGCTAGTTCTTGGTAGAGTTAAAATTTGCAATCTCCTTTCCCCAGTTCAGGCTTCCACTCTGTTTTTCTCCTACATTGGGGCACAGTCTACAAATCACCAAGTTATTAAGATTTGTGTTCTCTCTCTAAGACCGACATTGATATAGTTACAGAATCCTCTTACACTGGCATCAATTTGGCCAAAAGAGCACAGGATTCAAAGTCAGAAGGCCTGGATGGTACTACCAGCTTTGCTTGTAGCCCAGAGGTCCTTGTTGACGGTTCTCTGTCTTTCTGAACCCGTTTTCCTTAAAGGCCAGGAGGCCTCAGAATCTCAGTCAACTCGAACATGTAGATTTCATTCCCTCCCTTCCCTGGTAAACTGTCTGGCTCTTCCCATTGGGGGCCGAAAACTCTAGGCTCCCAACTAGTCTCCCCAGGAGAGAAGTGGGGCGCAAGTGACAGCTGCAGCCAACAATGCAGCTCACTAAAGTTCTGGTGAAATCCTTGGCTTCTGATGAGTCACGGGCCACCACCGTGGCCAAGCAGGTTGCTGTGGTAGTCTGATACTGTTTAGGATGTTTTGATTGTTTTTAAATAAAAGAAAAAACTTTTTATTTTATTATTTTAAACAAGTTTTAGAGCTCTCTTCATTACTCTCCATGGCTCTGAGTAGGGCCTACTCCATCTGTAATCGCTGGCATCGGAAGATTCTAGATCTTGTTCAGTTCATAGCAGGAGGAATGGCCCCCGTGACTTTCCTCTTAATCTCCATCTCCTATACTGTCTAAGCAGGCACCCCCTGTCAAAGGCTCTGTTTGGAAGCCACTTAAGTTCAAGCCTTGCGACGTGAGCAAGGGGATCAAACGACGCGGGTTCCAGTCCCAGTCCCTGCGCCTTCAGCTCTGCTGTGAAGCTTTGGGCTTCGGCTGCCTCATTTCTAAAATGGTTACTTACAGTAATGTTGATTTTAAGGAGTAAAAGGGCTTAGCGCAAAGTTCGCACGAACAGAAATTCCTGTTCTGGGGGAAGCGGCTGCGAAGGAAGCGCATTTGGGCAGAGAGCAAAACTAGGAGTACCCTCTCCGCTTTCTGAATTGCAACAAGCCATTATCCGGGACCCCCCTCCCCTTTTTTTTTAGTGAGGTCTGATGAGAGGAAGCAGGGATGCAAACTGAGTCCCCGGGCCGGTGTGAGTTTTCGAGAGGGTAGGGGCGGAGAAGGCTGGAAAATTGAAATCGAGGGAAGTACAGAAAGGGCTCTCGCAGGGCCCCCTACAGCGCCGTGGGATTCAGGGCAGACGAGCCTAGTGCCCTGATCGGGGAAACGTGGGCAGAGGAGACTTTCCCCAAAGTTGAGACGTTTTCTTGGTGGCCGAGGGCGGTAAGGGCATTTCAGGAACAGAGGTGTCGAGGGGATCGGGTCGCCGCGAGGCTGCGCGGTCCCCGCTGCGCGGGGTCAGGGCAGGACGCTCGGCCGAAGGCTCCACGCTTCCCTGGCATCGGCGACCAGCGCTTTCGCTGGAGCCAGGGGACGGCGGGGCGCGCATGCAGACCCGCCCGTGGGCGGGCGGACTCCGGCGGTCCACGCCGCACCGGGAAGTGACCGCCGCCGCCGCCGCCGCCGCCGCCGCCGGGAGCCTGACGACGGCGGAAGTGCCGGCCCAGGACGAGCCTGGCCCGCGGCGGGGCGCCCGGGGAGGGGCGGGCGCGGGGCGGGGCTGCGGGAGGCCGCGGCTCGAGGGGGCGGGGCCTGCGGCGGCGGGGAGGGCCTGCGGCGGAGGGGCGGGGCCTGCGGCGGAGGGGAGGGCCTGCGGCGGAGGGGCGGGGACTGCGGCGGAGCGGCGGGGCCTGCGGAGGGGAGGGGCGGAGCCTGCGGCGGCGGGGGCGGGCCTGCGATGGAGGGGCGGGGCCTGAGATGGAGGGGTGGGCGGGCCTGAGATGTATGGGCGGGGCCTGCGGCGGAGGGGCGGGGCCTGCGGAGGGCGGGGCGGGGCTTGGCGGCGGCTGTTTTCGCCCAGGCCCGGGTGGCTGGCCATCAGCTGCGGTTCCTCCGCGTGCGGGCGCGGGCTGGTGCGGAGGGGGTCGCTCGAGGCCGCAGGGAACCGGCAGGGTCGGCGGGGCGCGGGGGGCCTCGCCGCCGCGATGTCGGCGCGGTGCTGTGCGAGCCAGGTGAGCGGGGCTCGGCGCCGGGCGGGGGCGACGGCGCGTCGCGCGACGGGGCCGCGCGGCTTCCCCGGGGTGCGCCCCGCCTCGCGGCCCAAAGGGAGGCGGCCGGGGGGTTGCTCGGAGCTGACCCCGAGCCTCCTGGGGTAGAGCCTCCAGCCTGTGCCACGGACGGGAGGGAGGGGGCACGGGGACGCCGAGCGGCCACCCCGAGGTCCTCGGTGCGTCCTTAAGAACTTCGCCGAGGGCGGGGCGGGCAGGACTCGGGCGGGGGATCCCCGAGGCCCCCGGAGCGTGTCACCTCCCCCAGGGCAGGAGTGTGCGGTGGCGAGCTCTGTAGCACTCCAGGCTGAGCCCGTCGGACGCTCCCAGGAAAAGAAGTGCAGCGTCTCCTTTCCCAAGCCCCGAACAGAACTCGGGGCACATGGCCCAAGCAGGTCGCGCTTGGCATCTCGCAAGGCTGGAGCGTTGGCCCTGTCACTTCGGGAACGTTTCGAATCCTGGTTTCCAAACTACTGGGCTCAGGTCTGGGCGCAGGATAGACTCCAGCCCTGCTTCCTGGGTTTCCCGACCCAGCCTTGGCCAGTCCAAACGCGGTTGCCTGGGTAGAGCGTGAGCCTCCCCGTCCCCCGTTTCAGCTGAACTTGCCCGAACCTGTTTTGTAACTCTGGTCTGTTCAACTCACGGCTGTCTTAAAACACACCCGGCCTTTTGGAATCGGCGTCTCCTAGGGGTGAGTGTGCATCAGGGCAGAATTAGTAAGTCTTAACCCTTTCATGCTAATTTCACTCCTTACTGCAGAGTTAGGAAAAACCGTGTAGGTAAAGCCTTCCGGACGTCGATTCCCCCCTCCCTATCCATACTGATCATGAGCATGGTGTTTTCACAAATGACTCTAACTCCGAAGGCATTCAGGGTCATTGATGTTCTTGTTTCCTGTTAATATGTTCAGCCTTCGACAACGGAGGTCAGCTGTGGGTTTCTGTAACCAGACGATTGTATTGGCAGATATTCTGCAGATAATCCGTCCTGTTTGGGGTGGCCATGTGGAGCTAACGCTTGGTTAGTTTTTGAGGCCTCATACATGTACTTGTAATGCATTCAAGCTGGTATTTTCAGAGATGAGGAAATTGAGGTTTTTAACTTGAGGTGTATTGACTTGCTGTGAGTCAGACAAGGTAAGAGGACGGTGCACACTTTTTCAGGGCTTCTGAGGCCAACGTGGACTCGAAAAGGCTTTTTGAATGTTCTGAATCTCAAGAAAGCTTTGCAAATCTTTTACTGTTGTTTTGAGATGCTTTTGAATTTGATGTGACACTTTCCATTTCGTAGTAATTACTTTACAGATATTTTGGGACATCTCTAGTCCCTTGAGAGCACTTTGAGGCTTTCTGTCACCCTAAGTAGCTAATTTAGGGCTTTAAAAATCATTACTCAAGTGGGTCTTGCAAAAAGAATTTTTGGTATGAATGATATTTTGGCAGGATTTAATGACTTGTTTCTAAAATCCCCCTCTCAAGTCTTTGGAAAGAACCAAATCCTGGCATTCATCGCAGGAAAGTTAACTTCTGCTTTCTCAGGATTGGTTGAGGCATCACCGTGGTTGCTCCCAAGGCAGTAAGGGAGTGATGACACTATGACGTCATATGGAGGGGCTGGCTGATAAACTTACATTAGAAAAAACTTGCATCACCGCAGAAGCTGTCTTAAGTCTTTTTTTTTTTAATTTGTGTGAGCACCTATGAACTGTTTTTACTAAGCACTTCTAATGTCAAATATATATACCGCCCTCTCCCCCAATCAAATACCCAACTCTTTGGACAGCAACAGTGTCCAAATATTCATTTTAATTCTGATAGTAACCACCTGGAATTAGCAGTTAGTATCCCACAGATTAAAGACTTAGTCCCACAAGACTGGACCCACCCACCCCCATTTCAGACACCATTCACAGTGTCACAGCACCACCTATGTGCCAGGAGTTGGAGATAATTGCAGTGGGCCAAACACACATCTCTGACCTCAGTGATCATTCCAAGTTGGCTGGGGAGGAGGGCATTCCATCAGCCAAATGTAAACAATGAAACAGTAAGTACAGCAGGTCCTCAACATTGAACTATGGCTTTGTTCAATGTTTTAAATGGCATTTTGTTATAACATGGATGAGATACTGTAGGAACCTGACTCTTGTTTATATCAGTTAGCCTGTGGTAATTTTGTTATATGTCATTTTTGCTTAAAGTCATAGAACCTATCAACTATTTTAAGGAAGAACTGTACTGATACTGTAACAAGGCCTTGTGGTAGAGTAGCCTTGGGTAGGGTTGCTGGGGAAGCCTGTCTGAGAAGGTGCCCCTGGAATTGAGACTGATCAGTGAGAAAAGGCACCCATGTGAGGGCCTCCGTAGGGAACCTGCCATGATGTTTGAGAAACAAAAGTGAGTGTTGAGTAGCTGGAGTGTCATAGATCAGGTAGATTAGGTCAGAGAGATGGGCAGGGCCAGATGTGGCCAGAGACTGTTGGTCACCACTGGAGTTTGGTTTTATTCTGGTTGCAGTGAGAGGCTGTTGGAGGATTTTGAACAGGGGAGAGCTGTGGTTTATTTACATTAAAAGATAACTTTGGGTGTTGTGAAGCCTGGACTGTATCAGGGACAAGAATGGATGTAGGAAGAGCAGCAGTCAGAGCTGTTTATTCAGTGAATATTTTTTAAATGCCTCCTTATGTGTGTAACTGGTTTTCTAGGCTTTAGCAGTGAACAAAAATCCTTCCTGATGGAGCTTGAGTCCTGGCAATCCGCTGTTGCTATACTCTGAGAAGGAGAGAATGTGGTACCTTAATTTAGGCAATAGTGGTAAGTACAGTGAGGTGCCATTGGCTTCTGGATATATTTCAGGGGTGGAGATGGGCTTTTGTATGAATTTGAAGTAGGGTGTGGGAATAAGAGAGATTTGATTTTTGGCATAGGTAAATGAAAGTGACATTTACTGAGGTGAGGTAGGTGGCTGGTTGGGATGAAGATATTGGACAAGGACAACCCATGGTTTCCTTTTGGCTTTGTAACATTTGAGATATCTATTAAAAATTAAATGAGAATGTCAAGTCACCAGTTGGATATTTAAGTGGGGAGAAGTTTGAAGTTGGTGATAGGAGTTTGAGGGACTTTGAGGACCATCAGGAAGAATGTAACCCAAGAAAGAGTCTGGGCTTTGGACTTAGGTCTGGGTTTTACTTGGGAAATCTGGACAGCAAGGGCTGGTTTGACTGCATGTTACTTGCCCTCTGTTAACCTCTGATTTCCTCAACTGTAGAATGGGTGTGATAATTCGCCCTAGAATTGTTATGAGTATTAGACGTGATAAGGAGTATCTAGTACAGGGTTTGGCACACCTGTTTGTCCACCTGTACCTGGACAGTCTTCACATCATCTTATTTTATTTTTGCATTGACTCTGATATACACTTGGGTTTTAATTAGGTTGTTGGCTAATGGATGCTAATGGAAGCAGAGATCAGAGGAGTGGTCACTCAACACCTTCTAAGTACCCAGCACAGTGGTAGGCCTCTAGAGACTGGATGATGAACAAAGACCTTCCTTCCTTTCCTGGAATATATGGGGTATTTGGGGGATGGAGGTATGAGGGAGGCTAGCTACAGAAAATGACAGTATATACTGTGAGAGGAAATGAGAAGTGTAATGGAAAAATCTAGACAATTCTTCCAAGGCAGTTTGAAAATAAGGCTTGGCAGGGTTTAGGCAGTGTAGGCAGTGATGATAATAAAAACAGTAGCTGAAGTTTGTTTCATGCCCATACTGTACTGTCTCTTTCTTACACTGTATCATTCTTCACAACTCAGTGGGGCGGGTAATGTTCTAATTGGCCTCCTTTTGTAGGTGAGGCAACTGAAGTGCAGAGAAATAAATTAATTTGATTGATGTTACATGGTGGTGGTGCCAGCCTTTGAACACGGGTCTACCTGACTCCAGTTTGAGTACTTAACTGCTAGACTGCGATTCCTGATTATTCTTATCACAATAGGAATAAATGATAATGAGTAACACTTGCTTATTATTGTTGCTTATGGTGAATGTAAGTCAGTTTTGAATACACAGCTATTAGGCTTTTTTGGTAGATATTGGTGGTTGCCAGTTGTTATGGGTGGGCGAGGTTTAGCTTCTTTCTCATAACCTTGTCCAGGTTATAATAAAGCAAGTCTCAGAGCAAATTCTGCCACTTATGCAGACTTTATTGGCTAGCAGGTGTGGAACAGTCATGCCGCCTGATCTGAGTTCATAAATTTCCAGCTCTTCGCCTTTGGTGCATTGCCGCGCAACCTGCATGTTCACCTGAGGCAGATGTGAGAACAATCTAGTAGGCAGAACTTAACAGAAACTGTCCAAACCAGCAGAACCACATGATTTATCAAACCCATGGTGCCATTCTCAGGGTGAAGACTCTATCCTCATAGCTGGCTCATGTAAGGGCAGGAATGCCCAGGCCAAGATATTTCCAGTTGGATCATGTTACTTGAACAGTGAGCTTTTCCTCAATGAAAGCGCATTTCTAATGTCTTTCATGTAAATTAACAAAGCCACAAGTGCCGCCTGGGACTGTCTATTGTCAAATATAAATAAAGCTGGACATTAGTTATAGCAGTGAAAAACAGATTTTATTCAGTAACTGCTGATAGTTGAGAAGGAGCCTAGCTTCATTTTGATTTGCATGGAAGTGACTGGGAGTTTTAAACAGAGAATAAGCAAGTAAGGAAGAGGGAGGAGGAGCAAGTGGGGGCCCGAATATGCATTAGGGAAGTGTGAAGTTACCGAGGGTTGATTGGTGTACCTGTGATTAGGCCAGCTGTGGCTGCCAGCTGGCAGGTTAGGATTCTGTCCTTCCATAGAGACTGGGAGGCCCTATCGTTTTATTTCAAAGGAATGGCTTTTGGGTCCTTGAGAAAGACACACCAGAGTTGTAGGAGTTACATATAGTACATACAAAGGGACAGGAGAAGGATTTACAATTGTAAGCCCCCTTTAGTAAATGTTCTTAAGAAAAAGAGGCCTATTTCAGGTGTTAACTAGAATAAACAATAAATTTGACAGCCCTGAGCTTTACCAGACAAGAACTCAAAAGGCAAAAGGCCACTGGGTCACTCCAGAGATGCAGCCTTGAATTGCTAGAGGCCATGTTAAAGTTTGGTCAAGTCTCTTGTGTAGGTGTTTGGGCAGAGTTGCCATGTGCCAACAATTGTTGCAGTCCTCACCATTATGCTGGTTAAAACCTGGCGTCATCCCAGTTATAGGTACTTGAGGCCCATGCAGGAGAATTTAGAATTGTAACCTCTGAGTAACTGTTAAATTTAACTAAAATGTGTTTTCCTCATCACGGCAACTGACCAGCTCTAGATTGTAGCTTAACACACACACACACACACACACACACACACACACACACACACACACACTCCATGAAGATTTCTTTAAAGATTAAATTACACACCACATAAAAGAGTAATGAGTTCCCCCAAAATGTTCTCCTTCTGTATAAAACCCAAGTCTCTACTTTTAAGGCCAAGTGCAAGAAGCATGTTCTCAGTAATGGTCTTCCCTTTGTTTTGAGAGTTCTGGTAGAACTTGTGCTATCCACCTCACCTTAGTCATCTGAAGCACTGGAGTTGTTTCATCATTACTGCATGTATGTGTTTCCTCTCTTCTGGACAGAATACATGCTATGGCCTGTCGTTCAGTATTTTTGGATATAAAACTTTTCCCCTGTAGCTCTTTGTTTATTATAGTGATTGGAAATGTTAGGTTCTCATTGTATCACATATTGCTTCCACTCTTGGAAGGAATCCAGGCACAAAAGTTCAGTCTTTCCATGACTGATGAGTTTTTGAACAAATTTGGGTATTCGTGAAACACACAGGAAAAAAAAATCACATCACTCAGAGAGAAACATATTTTGATATTTTATAATCCAGTCACTCATATTTAATATTTTGATTTTTTTTTTTTTTGCAAAATTAGGATTATGTTGTAGGTGCTATATTCAATCCTACTCTTTTTGCTGGATTTTTATGTGGGTGATCAAGGATGTTTTTAACATACACCAACCACTCCTTCACAGCCATAAATGTTTTCTGGCCTTACATTCAGGTATAGGTAGTCCTCTACCTTCAAACATGAGCAGTTTCTCCAGAGGCGTTAAATAAAGTTGAATGCGTGAAAGTGTTTATAGGTTTATGTGTTAACAGGTTTGTGTGTTTCATTTCCCAAAAGGCTAAAAATATTGAAGAAAATCCCTAATTACATCCCTTTTAGATGCCATCATTGACAATATATTTTAACTATTTCCAACATTTTCTTTAACTTTGGTCTCTTTCTGTATGGTCACTCGTACAGAGAGCATCTGTCAAGGTGGTGTTTGAGTCACTGTTTTCCTTCAGTATGAAGGTGCCCACCTCTGTTTCAGTTACAGTAAGTTCGAGTCCAGTACTAATCAGTAGTATTGACACTGTTATTTTATTTTTCTATTCCTATTTATAAAAAAGAGGCAAAATGCAGTAAAATGCGCACATAATTGCTTTTCCACACTGACAAAAAGATGGTGATTTGGCTGGTGGTGAACTCTTGGCCCGTTAGCTCACTGTGAGCTGATGCAGCAAGAGTGGTTTGCAGATGTCTATAGTTAGCCAAGTTCAGGTTGTTGGAAAGATGAGTCTGTCACTTACCTTGAACAGTGAAGAGTTTAAAAGTTGCCTTATCAGGTGGAGAGTTCTCATAACGATTGCTCTTTCACATTTGTTTTTTGGGGCTGATTTAGAGTTGACCTGTGTGAGCTGACAAATAGCTTTGGGCTACAGCAAGCCTGAGTTGGATGACTGTGCTGGGAGGGCTGAGGAGGGTCGACCTGTAGGGAGTGGAAGACAGCCACTGACCCATTTCTCTGCTGATGAGCTAAAAGGCAGCACCCTCTTCCCCGCTACTTGCTTCCACCCATTCTCTGCATAAATATCACTTGTTGATTTCCCACAGATAGTGAATATCTGGGATTGATTTGACTATGAGAAATAAATGGAAACTTACTGTTCAGTTTCTCAGGTGTTTTCATGTAAATCACCATTTTAGAAACCTCAAATTGGGTAATGATGACATCTCCTACTTTTATTTCAGAGCAGTATATGGCCAATTCATCTATGATAGTTGAGACTTAAAAAGAAATCCACAAAACATGTGTATCTGCAGGACTAGCCATTGGATGCAATTCCATTTTATCTTTTGACTAAGCAATTATCAGTATTTTAAATTGTAATTATAAAAGAAGATTCTGTGTTCTCTTAGTGTTCTGAGCAGCACTGTTAGTAAGTTTTCATTACATATTGCTGTTGTCATTTGAATTTAGGGCTGATAGTGGATGCTGAGAATAATATCAAGTTACTTACTAATCAAAACCACTGATTGCCCCTCACAATCTGGTTTTCAAAGTGAAACTTAGTGACCCTAGTTAAGACATTTTCAGTCAGAATATCCTCTTCTAGCTTGTGTATTAATGACATTTTAAAAGATTTTAGAACATAGTCTAGGAGTCAGTGTAGCGTGTGTAGAAAATTCAAATAGTGGATTGGTTTGATTACATAAAACATCTGTTTGAATTTTAAAGGAAACAGGATTTTACTTTTGGCTTTTCTTCTGTAGTTTGCCTTGTGAGATTAAAATTGAGCTAATGTTTAAGGAAAACAGCTGTTCTGGAAAAACTTAGAATGGGTATTTATCAGATTAAATTCTGAAACAGTTTGTGGGGTTGAAGTAGCGTTACAGTATACAGTGATTCAACAGCATTCCCCAACTCCCATGAAAACTGTCTAGTTAAAACAAAAGTAGGGAAAACAGACACACAACCCCTTACACCTTATTTGTGCAAAGATAACTAAGAGAGATGGAAAATCATTCTGTTTGTTTAAGTATCATTTTTATACACTGACCAACTGTAGTTTGAAACAAAGCCCATGAGGTCTTTAATGTGATTTATTTTCTGTGTTTTTTTTTTTTAATTGTTGTTGTTGTTCTCATTTTATCTCAGTAATTTAAGGAACGGGTAAGTCTCCAGATGCTGATTCTTAGCATGTATGCTTCACGGAAACAGGAAGAATTCAGTCTTTTGTTCTTGACTCCATGCTCTTCCAACTCCTCCAGTGGTGTTCTCAAACAATGGCAGTGTTTTGTAACCGTAGTAATGAAACTGTTCTCTGTAATAGCATTCTGTAACAATGTGAATTTTCTTCAGTTTGGTAGCATTATTCATAAGGATCCTAGGACATTGTTGACTACTTCATTTGCTGTTAAAAGAAAAAGTCTAACAACCCCTAAAACAGTATGTCAATTGATAAATATTCATTGGGTATCTGGCTATAATGTAATTCAAAGGCAGTAACTAAGTTGACTTTCATGCTTGGGATCAACTAGTGAGTTGATGCTAGATTTCCATAGTATAGGATTTCTCCTGGAGCAGAACTTTTCTGCAGAACCGATTGAGATTTGTGTACCTCAGTCTTGGATCTTTTATGCCTGGGAAAGGGAAGAGGGAGCATGGTGTCCCTTGGGGGAGACATTCTCTTGGGAGTAAGTGAGCCTTCCCTGGGGGAGAACAGGGAGAGCCGAGTCCCCGGGAATGGGGTCCAGGAGTTCCACGCAGCCTTGCAGTTAGTTACGCAGTCTGTGTGTATTCTGAACACCTCTTCTAAGAGGGTCTTTACCATTTTCAGCTTCTTAAAGGAATCCTATGACCTCAAAAAACCCTGATGTAGAATGAGAAGGGAAAGACCAACAGTGGAGACATATCTGCGTAAAAGGTAGATATTCCTTGTAGCAATAAGAAAGAAAATTGAATGAAGGAACAGCCAGCCTGGAGAGAAAGAGCCTGGGGCTGGAGAGATGAGGGGAGTGCTACTGGCTTTGTCAGTGACATGAAGTTAGTAAGAGGGAGACCAAGAATCTTGGTCTTATTGGGCAATGAAGAGGCTTTGAAACTTCTGTCTCCAGATTGCAGAATGTTGAAGTTCATTACTTTTTAAGTTCTCCTGTAACCTGCCACAATTTAGTCTGGAGGTAGTCTCTATCCTCTTGATGTTTTTTCTTATTCCTCTTCCTTCAACCCCACACCTGCCTCTCTTTTTTTCTGTTTTAAGTTTGTTGAATCTAATCCACTGGAATTTTTTGGAAAATTCTTTGGAAAACTCTGGAGAGGCAAATCTAATTCTGGAGAGATAGGATCTTATTTGCATAATGAGGTTATTGAGGCAGATCATGGAATCAGAAAAAGTTTTGGAAGAGACTTTCAAAGACATCCCTTTTAATTCCTCATCTGAAGCTTAGGTGTCTTTTTATTTTCTTTAATGTCCCACTACGTGTACATCTGGTGTGTTTGAACCTCTCCAGTGTTGGGGAGGTCGCTACATTTCCCAGTTCTTAAGCTTTGGTTTCTTTGATCATCAAATGGAGGAAATTTATGTCTTGTTTCCCTTATAAGGTTGTTGAAAAGGTCAAGCCTGTATTAAGTCTTTCTGTTAAGTCTGTAAAGTGGTGTTACCAAAGAAAAGGTTCAGAGCATTTATTTGAGCAAAAAGAATTGCAGCCCAGGACGCACAGATTCAGGTAGCAACCTAAATGGTGCTCTAAGAAATCAAAGAACAGCGGCTGTGTATAAAGGCAAAAACTACCAGAGCAATTACTTCATGCAAAAGAGGGCTTGCCGGCTAGGTTAACGGAGATTGGTTAGTTGTAATATGCAGATGAAGGAGGAAAACTGTGAGAAAGGAAGTAAAGTCCCTCCAGTGCCCATGCAGCAGTTGTCCCCAGTTGTTTCTGGCTCAGCCTTGAGCTGAGTTTAGCAGCAGGTTAGCGACTTAACTGCAGCTCTGACAACTGAGGCACAAGATGTGCACAGGCCTCACTTCCTTAATGGCCTCCTAACTCTTATTTTAAATGACTCTCTTAGCCATGTTAATTTCATTTTATTTTCCCATTATTAGTGGTGTTGCAGATGTGTCAGGCAGGGTTCAACTGCAGGAAATGGAGATCACTCTAGGTAATTTGGGGATTTAATGTAGGGAGTTAGTTGTTTAAGAAATAAAAGAACTAAAGGAGCAAGAACCAGAGGGCCACTTGGAATGTCTGGGTTAAAGAACATCCACTGCAGCAGAAATCCAGAAGTCTGGAAGCCACAGCTGCCAGAGCCCCCATGGCTGCCTCTTGACCCCCACGTAGCTGTTGGCTTAAGATGGGACCCCTGAGTCTGGCCATTGCAAATGCCTGTCCTGGTGTTATAGAGTAGACAGGTAGCCAGATATGAGCAGGAAAGAGAGAAACCAAATCCATGAGGCACACATGTCACCACGAGCCCTGATAGGCTGGCCCTTAGAGGAGCTCAGAACCCACAACGTCCTGGTGTTCGTCTTGACAAGACCAAGCCCCATTTGTCCTTAACCTAACACCTAGAACCATAAGTATTCCACTCCCAGTTGTGTCAGTAGGTTAAGTCCCTACCCCACGAGAAAGATGGGGCAGCTCTTCCATCTAGGAGTGTACTTTTGCTTTTCATAAACTTGAGCTGTTGTTTCATTGTGATCATTGTCCATGAATTCTTTCTCGCAATATTGGCAAGATCCTGGTTAACTGGTGACATTGGGACTTTCCCTGGCAGAAGATACTATCACATGACAGTTGACACAGGATCTGGTCAATGTCTCGAGAAAGAATGTATGGACAGATAGTGAAGGCAATGAAGCAACAGCTTCAAGTTTGTTGAAAGTGAAACTACACTTAGAGAGCAGGCAAGCTTGAGAGGGAGCTGCACTGTTTTTTTCCCACATGGTTGGGGCTTTATCTGCTGATTTAACTAGGGGGTAGAATATTTGTGGTTTTGGGTGGTCTTTCTGGGGAACGGGGATGGGTTTTCTTGAGACTGGGAGACACCCCTTTTCTTGCCTTTTTGGTCTTTATAAAATTGTCATAGCATCAGGTACGTCATTAACCACAGTGTTAATTTATTATAATGGCTATATAATTAGGGTAGGGTCAGGTTAAGGACACGAGGGGCTTGGTTTGTGCATGTGCTATTATGGGGAAAAGCACTTGTGTCTCTGGGTCAAGATATTGTAGTTTTTTGAGCTCCTTCAAAGGCTTATCAGGGCTCATGGTGACGACATCTGTTCCTTTGTGGGTTTCTCTCCTTCCTGCTCACATCTGTCTATCTGCCTACTCTAACATTCCTCCCTCAAGGAATCTGGGCCCCTGAAATCTTACAAGGACATAGGGTTAGCAATCTTCTATAGCTTCTTCCTGCTGACCAGGGACCTAGCTGAGGGTACCAGATTTCCTTGCTTGATGTCGGGGGGAGAGATAACTTGAAGTTAAAGGTCCTAGTGGGGGAAGGGTTGAAGTTTTTGATTGGTGGAGGTCCAGGAGTCATAGACCTGAGAGGCTTGAAAGGCGGAGTAAGTGATGTCCAGGGGATGATGGTTTTGTATAGGTTTATATCTTTGTTGGAGAATCATCTGTACTTGAATAGACTCTAGGTGAGAAGAGACAAAATTTACTAAACAGTTAGGATGGAAGATCTAAAGATTACTAGGAATAGGGTGGAAACAGTAGGTCCTTAAAAAAGGAATAAACCAAGTGATAGAAGGTGGATGAGGTGGATGCCTATAGTGGGGTCGTTTGTGACATCTAGTATTTAGAGAGAGTATTTCTTATTCTATTATATTAGAAAGTTTACAAAAGCATTGGATTCCTGTTTTCCTCAGAGGGGCTGAGTACAGATTAGAATGAAGAGGATTAGGATTGTATTGATAGTTACTTGGTTATAAGTACAGTCCAGGAAAGGGGTCAAGATTGACCAAGAAGAAGCAAAGTAAATATTATTGAGGAAACAGTCTAGAGTTCAGAGTCTGACTGAGATCTAAGTAATTACTGAGAGGAATGCTAAGGGAGGCAGGGTACAGGTAAAAAGAAGCATAAGAGCCAAAGGAAATCTAAGCAGGAGAAGAAGGAATGGGACCTCAGCAGCTCTTGGATTAGTTACCTTCCTGTATTGTAGAGGTCTCCTGGAAAGCCTCAGCTGACCAACCCTGAAAGAAATAAGGCCTGAGTGAGTGGTGCTGTTGCCGGGGGTTCTGGTTTAAGAGGATCTAGTTTCAAGGTGAGAATTTAGAGCTATTCCCTGAGTTTAGGACTAGAGTGGAAGCAAATGGGCCCTGATTCCCTGCCAGTAATTTTCTGTATAGGTGTCACATTGTTGGGGTCATCCCTAAGGCCAGAAAGGTCTGGTTGTATGGAATCTCAGACTGTTTTCCCCAGTGTCTGTAGAAAAGGTCTAGCTGTAAAAAGGTGTGATAGTCAAGGCTACCATTTTTCTGGCCAGTTTTCCCCTTTCTCTAACTTATTTTGGGGCCAAGCTGTGTTACAGAAGATAAGCTTTTTCATTTTAGACTATCAAGGGAAAGTTGGTCTCAGTTTTTGAGATGAGGTGTTAAAGGGGAGGTCTTAGGAACTGAATCTGTATTGCCTCATCGTCCTGAGGAAAGAAAGACTTTCTTCCTGCAAGAGGAGAACCGTAGGAGTTACTGCAGGTGGAATGAGCCATCTGCATAGCACCCAGACCCCTGTCTCATTCAAGAGGCCTGTGGCCAGCATGGTCTGCACCCCCTGAGCCCATAGCATCCCAGGGTCTGGGCCTTGTTTCCCTATAGATGTCCCTCAAGGAACATTGGGCCTTCCTGAAGACCACAATATAGTCTGTGTCCTATATTTAATCCGGGAATTCAGGATGAATGTTGGCTCTCTCAGTTGCCTGTTGTCCCTGCTCTATGGTTTCTTGCAGAATCTGGTGACAAGCAATGGCTAATAGTGAAGGGGGTTTATAGCAAAAATTAAGAGCCTCTTTCTGTTCACCTATAATAAGGCTAATTTCATGAAACTTTTCCCACAAACAAATTAAGAACCTTAACATTATAGCAACACATGAAATGGTAAATTAGGCACACCCAGAGAGAAAAATCCTGGTGGTGAGGGTCTTCTGACTTCTAGAGGAAGGACTGATAGTCCCTCTGTCCATGCCCAGCACACGTACAGCAAGAATTACCGTAAGGAAGGTGGCAGGAGCGACTACAAACAGAATCCCACTTCCAAAGGAAGAGGACCTTAAAGAAATGATGGTTCGTGGCAGCTGAGATTAAGCAAGGAGGAGCAGAGCAGTTTGCTATGGCCTGAGAGAAGCAAAGGGAAGCTGAAGCCAAGAGGCAACCCTCAGCCCTCAAGGTCGGGGCGAGGGTTTGAGACTCACCGCAAGTCGTCCAACAGCTGTCCATGCTGGCTGGCTTGCCGCAGATGTTATTGGACAGTTGACCGGGATCTTGTCAGCGTCACGAGAAAGACTTCACGGACAGACAGTGAAGGCAGTGAAGCGGCAGCTCAAGTTTATTGAAGGCCAGAGTACACTCAGATGGGAGAGCGGATAAGCTTCAGAGGGAGCTGCATCTTTTTTATCACGGGGTTGGGGCTTTATCTGCTCATTTAACTAGAGGATGGAATATTTGTGATTTGGGGTGGTTTTTCTGGGGGAAAAGAGATGGCTTTTTTTTTTTGGAACTTGGGGGACACGCTTTTTCTTACCCATTTTTGTGTCTGCGGAACTGTCATGGTGTCAGGTGCGTGATGGGCACATTATTAACCACAACATTAACTTATTATAATGGCTATATAATTAGGGGAGGGTCAGGTTAAGGATAAGAGGGGCTCGGTCTATGCAAGTGCTATTGTGGGGAAGAGCACCTGTCTCTGGGTCAGGTTGTGGTTTTAGAGCTCCTCTGAAGACTTATCAGGGCTCATGGTGACCGCATCTCTTCCCTTGTGGGTTTCTCTCCTTCCTGCTCATATCTGTCTGTCTGTCTGCTCTAAGAATACCACGGCAGGAGGGTGATCCCCATCCTTCCAAATATTGTGAGTGTTAATTGTCAGGACTCTAACAGCTAAGAATCTGGGAAATGTGGTTTCCAGACTTCAGTACTTGAAGACGCTTAGAAGAAGGTGAGAATGGAGGCAGAGTGAGATGTCGTCCATGTGGACCACAGGCTCTGAGAAATGAGTATGATAAACTCTACCCTCGTGAGCACTGTACTTGCTGCTCACCATGGCTTGACCAATTGAGAAATGACAATCCCAAAAGTAAGACCAGAACTGAGAGGGTAGACTAGAGGCAGGAAGATGGAAATGTGTGTCAAATAAACTAGTTTTTCTCCCTCTAGTCCATTCACTGCATGATCATTTTCCATACCACCAGCAGGTTGATCCTTCTTGAGTAGAGTTCTAGTGATGTCATCTGCTGCCTGCTTTTTCAACTTTGGGGATAATGTAATGAATTTTTAAAATGGAAGTTCTTTGTAAGAATATGTTTGAGGTTTGTATCAAGATAACATATTCTAAAAAACAATGTGTGCAACACATATCCCCTCAATCATTCCTGATATTGGTAATTTGTGTTCTTTTTAAAATGGACTCTATCTAGTTTTATCAATTTTATTAACTGATAAAATTTTTATTGTCAGTTGTTTGTTTTCTGTTTCATTGATTTCAATGTTTATTTCCCTCTTTTTACTTAGAATTTAATCAGTCCTTTTATCAATTTTTGAGATAGAAGCTAAGGTCATTATTTTAAGTGTTTCTTTTCTAAAACAAGTATTTAAAGCCACATTTTACATCCCACATGTTTTGATACATTGTGTTTTCATTATTCAGTTCAAAATATTTTCTAATTTTCCTTGTGATTTCTTCTTTGACCTATGAGTTCTTTAGAAGTATGTTATTTTCTAAATATTTGAGAGTTTTCTAGGAGTATTTTTGCTATTGATTTCTATTTTACTTTTCTGGTAATCAGAGAACATATTCTGTATATATTCATTTCTTTAAAACCTATTATTTTATGGCTCCCAATATGATATTTCTTGGTGAATGTTCCATGTGCCCTTGAAAAGAACATGTATTCTACAATTACTGGATATATTGTTCAAGTTGGTTGTAGATGCTGCCCAACATTACATGAAAAGCAATTTTAAAACAGTATTTTCTGCTTTATGAAAACAACCTATAGTTATAGAAAATTAGGAAAATACAGAAAAGTATAAAGAAAAAAATATCATTTGTAATCCCAGGGAGAACAAAATCTCTTAGTGTTGTTTAATGGTATTTTATTTTAGTGTTAAAATAAATTAGTATAAATGTGTATTCTAACATTTTTTTCACATAACAAACATTTTCACATTTAAGAATTCTTAAAAGCAAGCATTTTAATGGCTGTATTACATCGATCATATCAACATTTCTCTATTTTCTTTTTATTAGACATTTAATGTGTTTTGTTTTTAAAAAAATATTTTAAATGACTCTTGTTTTAATTTTATTTTCTTTTAGTTTCAGGTGTATAACATAGTGGTTAGACATTTATACAATTTACAAAGTGATCCCCTGATTACTCTAGTACCCACCTGGCACTATACATAGCCATTACAATATTATTGACTGTATTTCTTATGCTGTACTTGACAACCTCATGACTGTTTTGTAACTACTAATTTGTACTTCTTAATCCCTTTACCTTTTTCACCCAGCCCCTCAACTCCCCTCACATCTAGCAATCATTAGTTTGTTCTCTGTATCTATGAGTCTGTTTTTATTTTGTTTGTTCATTTATTTTTCCCTTAGATTCCATATAGGTGTGAAACCATATAGTGTCTGTCTTTCTCTGTCTGACTTATTTCACTTAGCATAACATCCTCTAGGTTCATTCATGTTGTTGCAAATGGTAAGATTTCATTTTTTTAATGACTGAGTAATATTACATCATATATATGCACCATAAATTCTTTATCCAATCATCTATTGATGGGCACTCGGGTTGATTCCATATCTTGGCTATTTATTGTAAATAGTGCTGCAGTGAACATAGGGGTGCATATATCTTTTAAAATTAGTGTTTTGGTTTTCTTTGGATAAATACCTTGAAGTGGAATTGCTGGGTCATAAGGTAGTTCTATTTTTTTTTTAAATTTTGAGGTATCTTCCATAGTGGCTGTACCAGTTTGCAGTCCCACCAACAGTGCACAAGAGTTTCCTTTTCCCTTGCTAACACTTGTTATTTTCTGATTTATTGATGATAGCCATTCTGACATGTATGAGGTAATAAGGTTTTAATTTGCATTTCTCTGATGATCAGTGACTTTGAACATCTTTTCATATATCTATTGGCCATCTGTTTGTCCTCTTTGGAGAAATGCCTATTCAGGTCCTTTGCCCATTTTTTAATTGAATTGTTTGGGTGGTTTTGTTTTGTTTTGTTTTTTTGTTTAGGTGTTGAGTTGTATGAGTTCTTTATAAATTTTGGATATGAACCCCTAATCAAAAGTATCATAGGCAAATATTACTCCCATTCAGTAGGTTGTCTTTTTGTTTTGTTGATGGCTTCCTTTGCTGTGTAAAAACCTTTTAGTTTGATGTAGTCCTAATTTTTTCTTTTGTTTCCCTTGGCTGAAGAGATATATCAGAAAATATATTACTAAGAGCAGTGTCAGTTTACTGTCTATACTTTATTTAGGAGTTTTATGGTTTTGGGTTTTACCTTTAAGTCTTCAATCCATTTTGAGTCTATTCTGGTATATGGTATAAGAAGGTGGTCCAGTTTCTTTTTTTGCATGTATCTTTCCAGTTTTTCCAACACAATTTATTAAAGAGACTGTCTTTACCAACACCATTTATTGATATAAATAACTTTTATGTAATCTTTTTCTGTGCCCATGTCTCTTACTTTTGGAAATAGTCCTGCTATAATAGCTAGCGTGAATTGTGTCCTAAAAATCGTACTATGCTAAAGCATCCAATAAAAACCATAGGCTTAATGGGGAAAGTAGGGTTAGGGGGTACGACTTTCAAAAACTTTGTCAATGACATATTTTTTTAAAAAAAGAACTGAGTGAAAATGTTATTACAGTTTTAGAAATGTTAAATGGTTAAGCAATATGTGGATTCTATGAAAAATTTAGTACCTGACCTTGAAAAAGACCTGAAATTTGCTTGTGGAAGGCGGTGTTGGAAGAGTTTCAGTGTCAGCTTGTGAATTATGAAGTGTAGCGGAAGGAGGGTTATCTGAAATTGGATGGGAAGTTGTAACACCAGATGTGCTTCAGAGTGACACATACGTAACACACTCATTGAACAGAGGTGCGTGCGTTTCACACAGTCCGATGTAGCTCAGTTCAGCTGGGTGCAGTTTTCTGCCTTAAGTCAGTGTTCCTCACAGACAAAATTACACATCCTGTTATGCTGAAATTGTCCCCTGACATGGTAGGAGAGGAAAAAGTTTTTTCTTGACCATCTTAGGGCCTCTGGCTGGGTTTGAAAATTAAACTGACAAAGACACATCAACAGGAAAAACATCATATATAAGTTTTATGTGACTTGGAACCCTCATAAGGAAATGAAGACCCAAAGAAATGGTGAAAACTACTTTTATATTGAGTTGAAAAAGGAGAGGCGTTTGAGAAAAAGTTTCTAAACTATGTGGGGAGGTGAAAGGAAGATAAGAATTAACAAGATCTGCTTCTATAGAATTCTCTTAATCTCAGCTTGTCCTTGATAATTTTCGTCTTTCTCCTGGTACAAGGAGGGCTCCTTTCATGAGGGAGTTTTATCTTCTGCTTTCAGGAAGTTTTAAACAGGAAGGTCAAAGTACCCTTCTTGCACCTGCTGTTTCTCAAGTCCCTTTAAGTCAAAATAATCAACATGCCAGAGTGCCATATTTTGGGGTGAGATGCTCTGAACTCCTTCAGTATCAACCTTGTTGGAACAAATTTACGTTTTCAGAGCAAGTACTGTATAGCAGAACCCACTATAAGATGAATAGTGTAGAAGGTATGGATGTCGCAGAGCTTCTTCAGAAAGGCTCAAGGCCTCTTCCAAGGCCACATAGCCAATTAGACTGCAGCAGAGGCTGCCATCCCACTCCGCTGGCCTTTGCCATGCCCCAATACCCAGTACACAGTTGACACTTAGTAAATACAAGATGTTGGGCTTTTTCTGAAGACATCTGCTGTTGCTGCAGAGCAGTTCAACAAAGAGTTTATGGCTACAGATTTTAAACCTCATCTTATGGTCGAAATCTCAATTACTTTTTGTACTGTATTTTGCTGTAATAACATCAATTCGAACATTTGTCTCCTTTCTTCTCTTAAATTCCTAAGTAGTTGTTTAATTTCTCTTCCAGAAAGTTCTGGTCTGTTTATGGATCATAGGATTTAACAGAAAGCAGTTTTAAAGAATGCTTTCTTACCAAGGGAAGTAGCTTGTGCAGGTTGAAGGTTGCTGAGTGAGAGGAGTATCAGGCCATTTAGAAAAAGTGGTTAACCAATAAGTCACACTATAGAAAATGTATGCCCAGCAGTGGCTTCTGGCTGCAGGCTTTAAAAAGCATGAAGTAGTAAATTATTTCCTTATGATGGGGTGGGGGAAAGATGAGCATTGTCATGGGATTGTATTTTCTTGGAAGCAAGAGGTCCAACAGAACTGAGTCTCTGACTTCTTTTTCCTGCTGTGGTGTGGCAGAAGAAAGCAGGGCTCAGAGTGCTGATGTTGTTCCATTTGCCCCTCATTATGGGGAGTCTGAGGGTATTCTCAGATTATTGGGAATATCCATCCACAAGGCCAAAGGCAAGTGGGATGGTGCTGCTTGCTGCCCAGTTAAGAACCACGGAGTGGAGTGGTGTGGGTAATGTTTTCATACAGTTTAGAACTCTTGCAAAATAGATTGAATCCTTCTGGTAGTGCACAGCTAGAGAGGTGAAAAGGGACTCAAATAAGCAAGGTAGATGATTCTACCACAGTACCACCTTGTCACATATAACATACATTCAAAACTTGACGTAAAGATGGCAGGCTGTATACTTTGGATGAAGTTTACTTTAATGTAGCTCAGAAGTATCATATTAAGATTTAGTACTTAAGCTAAGCTCCTTAAAGTTATATGTTTGACAGGAAAGGGAAAAGTGTGCTTTATAGTAAGAGAATTCATTTAGACATATTTCTGGTGTGCATTTTTAGGCTTTTTCTTTGATAGTCCGGAGGCAATATAGGTAATTAGTGAAGAGCTGATTCTGGTGATGGGCAGCTACAGTCCAAATGTAGTCTCTGCCCCTTACCAGTGTGTGCTTTTCATATGCCCTTTAGTTTACTCATTACAGGATGGGGTGATAATACCCAGTACTAGTGATATTGATAGGATTTTGCACTTGGAAGAGTAGCTGGTTCATTATGGGTTTATAAGAGTTCTTTGTTGTGGGAAGGGCTAGCGCTCTCCCTTGGCATAGCAGTACACATATTTTAAGTTGTGAATAAGCTTCTTTTGAAGTTTGATTTATGCCCTTTCCCTTAGAATAAATAATGTTTAGCTCCTTAATATTTAACAGTATGTTGATGTAAGAAACGTCCAAACCTGTAGAGAATTTTTATAAGTTTATTTGAACCAAACTGAGGACATATGCCAGGGAGCAAGATCTCAAACTTTCTGGAGACTAACAGTTTTGAAACTTCTTTTATGCATTTGAAACATAGGGGAACATAAGGCAGATTACATGCAGGTGGGAAAAAAGCTAGCTGGGATTCCATTACAGGATAGTTAATGATATTATGTGCTCTTTTGAGGGTGGTTATGGTTTATTTCAAAGGTATGTTAATTTAGATGCACAGAAACCATGGACAGGGCTTTCTTAAGTCAATGATAAACCTTTTAAGTTATAGGCCTGGGGTCTGACTACCTACTGTGACCTGCCCAGTTAGGAATTTATGATTAGATCACCCTGTAAGGTTACTTTTCCATAGAACCTTTTCATCCACAGTACTATAAAATGGGTTAAAAGTGGGTCCATAAAGAGTATTATTAAGAGAAAAGATGAGTGAACTTTTCAAATAATAACCTTGCAGTGGCCAAGGTTTTTTCTATTTATGATGAAAAGACACAGAAGCCAAATTGTTGAATTTGACTATGTAAAATTTAGAATCTTGTCCATAAAAAAATATAAACAGTCAAAACACAAATGATACAGAGTGATTCATGTATCAAATTATACAAAGTGATTCTGTATCAAGTGATACAGAGATGCTTTACTTAATTTACAAAAAATGTTCGTATAAATCAATGGAAAATATGCACAATAGGAAAATGCAAATGGCTACTATACGTGAGAAAATGCCCAGTCTTACTCATAATTAAAAGATACAATTCAAAATGAGATATTTTTTCATTAATCAGATTGGCTAAGTTATAAAGTATAATACCCAGAGTTGACAAGGTGATAGAAAAATTGAATTTTGTGGATTCATGTTTTTCACTTTTAGAGGAATATTTAAATTAGCGTAATCTCTTTGAATCATAATATGTAGATATTCTTAGATCTAGCAATTCTACTATTTTTTTTGTATTAGAAATAAATGCAGAACGTCTTGATCAGAAGTTACTGGCCTTCTGATACAATGGAATACTGTGTTATCATTAAAAAGCACGAGGTAAATTGTGCCTGTGGAGAGAGATGTCCAAGATACAGCGTTAAGTAGGGATGAAAGAACAGTATGTATATGTGAAGCTATGTATAGCTGTCAAAAGGAATAAACACAAATGTTTTTATGTATGTAGATGTTTGTATATGCATAAAGAATTTCTGAGTATTTTTAAGACGTACTAGAAATTGTCAATAGTGGTTACTGCAGTGGTGTAAGAACAGGAGGTTTGAGGGTAGAGGATAATTCTGAAGGCATTTGCTTTTCATTTGAAACCTTGTTGTGGTGTTTGGATCTATCACGAGCATGTGTTGGCTACTTTAAAAATTTTCAAGTTTGTTTTAGCAAGCTTTAGGTTTTAGGAAACGTAAATGTGTGAAATAAAACATGTCATATAATTGCATTTTCTGGCACTCTTCATTTTCATATTATACCGGCCTCGTGTATATGTGTGTGAGTGTGTGTGTGTGTGTGTGTGTGTGTGTGTGTGTGTGTGTGATGTATTTAGGAAGTGGGTTTAGAGAAAACAGATTTAACCCGTTTTAGCATTAAGACAGGAAACTGAGGTTATTAGTTTGCCCAGCTGGTATGGATATGAGGTGTAATTTATTTTTATCTTTGTTATCCATAATTTACATATGTACTGTAGGGTTTTCTTAACTGAAGTGTACAGAGTTGAATAGAGCTAGAAAAAAAATATGCCACCCTTAAAAGTGGGTGTCAAGATGATAGTTAAACTGTCAAATTAGTCTTTGTCAGAGGACTGCCAGCTGGCTATGGATTATTAGGAGGTACTGAAAGTGCTGCTTTGGTTCAAGACAAGAATATTCTTAGAGAAATGGCAGCTCTAGTACTAAGACTCAGCCATTTCCAGTGTGCAGTCTCTTAAGAAAACTAAACGTTGAAAGATGTGTGAAATACTTTATATAAACTTTACAAAGCATTTTACAGCTGACCAAAAATTTAAGAAGCACATGAAACAATTTCAGTTCCTAAGCAATGGGGATTTTCCCTTGGGGACACTTTATTTCTATTTAAATTAACAGGTGTTCAAATAAAAAAAACCTCATAGTTTTATTTTTATTCTTAAAGTGGAGTTGGAGAAATGCTTAAGCTTTAACTTCTCTGTTGAGCAGAAGTGTCTAACCTTTTGAAATTATTATTTAAGGTTTTATTTTTCTTGACACTTGCTTATTTGTCTAAAAGAGATTATAAAGTTCTTTTAAAGAAATTCTTTGTAAAATTAGTTTGAGATATAGTTGGTATGCCATACAGTATTTTAAGTAAACAATGTAAAGTATTTAAAGTAAACAATTCAATGGTTTTTGGTATATTCACAGAGTTGTGCAGCTGTCACTGCAATCTAATTCTTGTCACCTCTGTGGCCATTAGCAGTCATTCTGTTTCTCCCAAAGCTTCCTCAAAGCCTTGGCAACTGCTAATCTACTTGCTGACTTTATGGGTTGGTCTGTTCTGGACATCGCATATGAATGGAACCATGTGATACGTGGTCTTTTATGTCTGGCTTCTTTCACTTAGCATGTTTTCAAGGTTCACCTGTGTCATAGCATGTGTCAGTACTTCATTCCTTTTTATGAATATACCACATTTTACTCATTCATTTGTCAGTTGATAGTTTGGGTTGTTTCCACTTTGGGGCTATTTTAAATAATGTTAATTGCCATTTGTGTGCAGGTTTTTCTATGGACATGTTTTCATTTCTGTTGGGCATATATCTAGGAGTGGAATTGTTGAATCATATGGTAACTATCTTTAACCTTTGAGGAACTGCCACATTGTTTTCCAAAAAGGCTGCTGGATCTTACATTCCCTCCAGGAGTGTCTGAGGGTTCTAATTTTTCCACATCCTCCCCACCACTTCTTATTATCTTTTTTTTTTTTTAATAGCCATCCTAGTGGATGTGAAGTGGTATCTCATTTTAGTCTTGATTTGCATTTTTCTTTGTAAGTTTAATATGTTTATTTTTTGTTGTTGTTGCTTGTGCTTTTGATCTTGTATCTATCAAAGCTTTGCCTGACTTAAGGCTATGAAGATTTAATCCTGTGTTTTCTTCTAAGAGATTCATAGTTTTATTTTGTTCATTCAGGTTTTGGATTCATTTTGAGTTAATTTTTGTGTATGGTATAAGAAAGGGGTCTAACTTCATTCTTTTACATTTGGATATCCAGTTCTGGGACCATTCCTTGAAAATATGTTTTTTTCTTCCATTGAATTATCTTAGTCTACTTGTCAAAAATTAGTTGGCTGTAAATGCTAGGGTTTATTTCTGGGCTCACAATTTTATTAATTTTTTTTTTAAAAACTTGACTAAACATTAGTATTCATCTGAGATTTAGACAGAGTGAGACTATCAATGGCCTGGAGATTGCAGTTTGGGAACTAGTCATTCCTAGTCATTCTTAGATAATTGACTCATCTTTGTGTGATCATGAGATTAAATGTTTACAGAGTTTTAATTGTAAGTTACACAGGGCTGTAGTGGATGATAGGGGCACGAGAGGTGATTTTGTTTATACAAATTACAAAATGTAAATACTGTGGCAGTAGAAGTCAGTGCCATTCAAATATCAGTGCTCCTGAGTAATGGAGTTGTTCCTTGCTGCATGCAACAGTAGCTGGTTCTTTATTTAATATTTTCATTTATTAAGCAATAACTTAATTAAAATGAATTTTGATTCAGTTTTCCAAAATAATCATTTTTTAAAAGTGTTATTTCCTTTTTTCTTTTTTCTTCTATACACTCAGGTGAGGCAGTTAAAATTACTGGCTTTGTAATTAACCTGGGTCTGGGCCTTGTCCTCATCTCTGATGAGCTGTGACTGTGGACAGCTTGTTTCTGTGAGCTCGGGTCTTTCATTGCTACCGCAGGGAGAATAATAGAAGTAATTGCCTCTCAGGTTGGGAGAAATTGTCTATCACAGCACTTGGAAGTGGTTGTTGTAAAAATGGGAGCAGTCTGTTGTAAAAATGGGAGCAGTCCTCTTTGTTGTTTTTATTTGTTTAAGTAGTTATAAAACTCTCCCCCAACCTCAAACCCTTTTTGGGAAAAATTGGAAAACAAATACAAGGGGGAATAGTCAAATGTGAGGTTTGTGTATTGGGCTGAGGATGCTAAAGCAAGTCCCAGGAGCAGGTTGAGTTGCCAAGAGGAAGGAAGCCCTTGGGTTCCTTGTTCCTGAGAATTGCCTTGAGCAGTGGGAAGAGAGCTGGCATCCAGGGAAATATTCCTAAGCATCAGCTCCAGCTTGAATTTGAGGAAATTAGATAGTAACTGACATTGCTATTCTAAGTTCTTTGAATACATTTTCCATCCTCATGATCCTCTGATGTAGGAACCGCTATTATCTCCATTTTGTAGATGAGGCCACTGAGGTGCGGAGTATAAGTAACCTAGTGTTGAATGAAATGAGCATTTATTTAATACTCCAAGCTATTGTGGAACAACACAGTCTTATGTGCCAGGCACATAGGCTAAGTGCTCTACATGACTAATCTCATATTATTCTTGCAGATGTTTATCATCATAATGTGGTTATGGGGTGGGGGGTGGGGCGGGCCAGAGGCTAGTTTGTGTTTTTGTATTTCGTATCACTGGCCAAGGGTTTCCTACATTAGGGAGCAAGTTTCGGTTATTTGTTTGCTTTTACCCTCTCTTAGTATTGACTTAATCTGTGAATGTTTAATGTAGGTCAGTTCAAATTCTTGTCTGGTTTCTCTTATCATTTTTCCATTATTTGATCATTTTAAATGTTGGTTGCAAAACTGTTTCATGCAGTCTCTGAAAAAGATAATCCCAAGTTGTTAAATTAGGAAAAAAATTTGTTTCATGTGTATAAACTGTTGAGATAATTTGAGGGAAAGGGAATTTTCTTAACAGATTAATAAATTTACTTAAGCCTAAGTATATTTTTTGTTTTCTGTCTTTTGCCCTGTATCTTGTAATAGTGAACTTTGAAGGGTTTTATGTATCTTAGAAAGAGTGGGAGTCATTCTAACATTAACAGTGGGCCAAAAGTGAATCATGGGACATTTTAGAAAGGGACAGATTTTATGATTGCTACATTTGCCAAACTAACTGGAGTCCAAAATAATTGTTAGGAACTTTCAATATCTTCTCTCTCTATAGAAAATCATTTTATCGTATGTGTCAGCAGCTCTTGATGGATGCTCTGTTTTAGAAATGGCACCACAGAAGTTTGGGTGAGGGTTTTAGGACCTAGTAGACTGAGTTCACATCTCAGCACTTAGGAAAGTTACTGCACTTCTGTCCACCTCAGTTTTCTCATTTGTGAAAAAATTGAATTGACATTCATTTTTCCTTTTTCTCATGTGTTTTCTGTGCTTATTTTGTTTTTCCATTACTGTTTCAGTCAGTATAGCTTAAAAGATTTTTTTTCTGGTTATAAAAGTGAAGTACATTTTCATGCTAAAAGAGTAAGTACTGATTTTCCGTTTGTGGAAAAATGGCAAAAATACCAGTGAGATCATGGTAAATGAATATTTACCTCATGGGGTTGTGAGGATGAAATTAATCTATGCCAAGCACTAGGATCTCACCTGGCACCTAGAAAGCACACAATACAATTTCCTGTTATTCAAAAAGTTATTACTATCACTGCCAGCACTTATAGGGAGAATGAAGAATGCCTTTCAGAATGATACTGGGATGCCGAGGGCCAGGGCTGTCTTCTTATAGCAAGCCTTAGGGACGCTGTTCGGTGAGGGCAGGTGAGGAAGATGTAGATCCAAAGGGTTCTCACTGCCTAGGCCTTCCGTGCATATACCTGCTTTGGGGTCTCTTATTTCATGTTTCTATAGGAACAAGTAGAGGAAGCTTCAAAACATTGTACTCCAGGTCTCCTGGAGATGTGGTGATGCCAAAACAGTTTTTCGAGTCCTCATGAGCTTTGTAATGAGAAACTCAAGTTTTCTCATCTGTAAAATGAGGATTGGGACACTCACATCATAGGGCCCTTTTGAAGATTAAATGAAAGGATATCTTGAAAGCACCTTAGTGTGTAGTGTTTTGATACAGAGGAAGGATTTGAGAAATGGTAGGTAACTATTATTTATAATGACTACTGTGTAGAAGGATCTCCCTGGTTGACTAAGTCACTCCTCTCTAATTTGTGGTGCCTTGATGGCAGCACAGCCTATAATTTTTCTGCCATCTTAAATTGTGGAGCTTGCTGTGAAGTTTGACACTCTGAAACATGGCTAGGGCTCTGGGGCTTTGTTCTGTCTCAGAAGCTTTGTTCTTCTTGGATGCAGTGTGCATGTGCACAGGTGCACACACGTGCATATGCAAGCACATACTGCATGTGCACATAGTATAACCCTGTGCTTTCAAGGCAGGATCGAGGTAGCAAAGCTGCTGTCTCTGCCATTTCCAGTGTTGCCAGTCTTCTTTCTCTTTGTACTATTAAGGATTTTCTGGTCATTACTCTTAACCTTTGGAGGGTGCTGTGTTAGAAAAAAAGAGTTCTGGAAGTAAGGTAATCCAGGTTTCTGATTCATCTCTGTAATGGGAATAATGCTACTCTACAGGCCTGTCATGTAAGGCGATTATCAGATTAGAACAAGAGGAAGTTTGTGAAGGCGTGATTGATCAAAGTATAACAGTTTGATGGAAGATTATAGCCTCATAAAGGAAGTGCATGCTTCAGCAAAGACTTTGGCTCTTGTGAGTTTTTGAAGTTAGGTTCCAGGCCTCCGGAATTTAGAACTCACACAATCCTAATCCCATAATGGCATACCTGCCATTATACTTTTATAAAATGGAAGGAGAAAAATCGAGAAGTAAATGCCTCTTTTTAGATCAGTAGAAATGTTTTTATATTTGCCATTGGTCTGTGCCAGACATTTGGCGCTAATAAAGAAACACGTCATCAAGAAAAAAACAAAAAGCTGTGGTTTTTCTGATTTGCAGAAAGGCATTGTGTGTACTAGCAGGTGCAGTGTTCACCTCCCCCCCACACCCCAAAAGCACATTACACTGATAATTAAACATGATAAAGTAGGGGGTAAATGGATTTAGGAGGTATCTTACTGAGGCAGAAATCCTAGTTCTTCCACTTACTAGGTGTGTCTTTGTTGTTTGATCAACTTTCTCATTTATAATAGAGGTTGATGATAACATAGGGTTATGATGAACATTAAATTCTTTAGTGTATATAAAGAATCTGGTAAAGTACATGCTGCAATAATAGACATTCAATAACTTGTGTTTGTGCAAACACGTCAGTAGTTGTTGGCTTTGGTTACTGTTGTTTCTGCTGCCTATTTTCTGTTTTTTCACCACATTTCCCCATTTCTCCTTGCCTTTTTTGGAAAGACTGAACATTGGCTAAAATGCCTGCCATCAGCCCTTCTTACTTTTTAGTTGGTAAGTGGGAAGTTGTATCATCAAAGGTTAAATCTTTGGATTTTTATTTATTTCTGATAACGCTCATGCTCGTGCGTGTGCGCTCTCTCTCGCTCTCTCTCTCTCTCTCTCTCTCTCTCTCTCTCTCTCTCTCTATATATATATATATATATATATATATATATATATATATATATATTTAATGCTCTGGGATGTTTCATTTCAAGTTATTCTGGGTGCCTAAGGGTAGCGAAAATTGAAGTCTACAAAATCAATTTTAGTTTGATTAGAACATTGACTCTTAACATTGTTCTTGGGGCAGAATAATCTTTGTAAAGTATGGTGTTCCTTTCTGAGTACCATGAGAAAGTTGGTGATAAGAACTAGATATTATTTTATAACAGGATATGATTATTATCTGTGTCCTATAAAATCCCAAACATTTGTTCATGAAAATACAAGCTAATACCTTCTGATTTCTAATTTTCCCTTAATATTGTGATGTGTTCTTTCTGTTTGCCGTCTCCCATACATAACTGGAAGGTTTGAGGAAAATTTATGGGATAAAAAATGGAAATTGAGAAAATGAAGCCATTTTGGGGTGTGTTTTAAAAGATAGGTTTTACTATTGTTTATGTATGGTGAAGCTATCAAGAGACAACTGCCATTGAAAAGATAGTTTGTTATTTATATTTCCCAAGAAGCAAGGCCACATGGGTGTAGCAGCAGAGTCAGGAAGCAGAAGGAGTGAGGAGAATGCATGGGCAGGAGCCTTAAATGTGCTTTCCTAGGGAAAGGCAAGACAAGGCAGCATAGGCAGATCTAGGATTGGCTGGTTTGAATAATTTTAGCAGGCTCTGGGGTTTAGGGGTGGTCTCTAGTTGTCTGGTACCCAGTTCTGGGATGGTTAGGGCAGAGAACTCTTAACCTCTTGGACTGTAAGAGCCAGACAGAGAGGTGGTCCAAAATATGGGCCCTGGCTTGGTCAGTGTGCACACAAAAGGTATACTCACAAGGGAGTAATTGGCTATCTCTAGGAATTAGCTAGCCCTGGGAGGGGCAGTCCCTCCTAGGTCAGCAAGGCCCAGGATGCTAGAGCATTAAGAATATAGAAAATAACTATATTATATTTTGTTCCTGCAGATTAGGAAAAATCTACCATGATTTAATTCCAGTGATGGATCTATTGGTCTAGCGTGTGACACAGGAGTGACTGAGGAGCAGGGTATAAGAACTCCTGGGTTGGAGCAGATGAGGCCACAGTGTTTGGTCTTGTGCCATGTGGCCCAGTTTTGTTCTTATAGAGTAAAATCTCTGCTTGGGAACCACCATGTCACAAATTCTTAAAGTCTCCTTGTAGACATTGAACTTGCTGGTGGTGTTGTGAGAGGTCATCACTAGAGATAGTGGATCTGCAGAGTTTTGCCTTGCCCTTGAGAAATAACCTGAAGACAGTGGCCCATCCATGGTTGTTTGGTGGGGTGATTCTTCTTCACGGAGGACAGTACAGTAGGATGTTCCTCTATATCAAAGAAGTGTCTTAGAGGGGCTTAATCCAGAGAGTGAGGTCAGGACCATTTTTATTGAAGTTATCCTTGAAAAAAACCATTTTGTGGTATGTCTTCTCTTCTGATATTCTTTGCTTTTGCCAGGATTATCTTCCTATTTGATGTACCCTAATAAAATGAATTTTATAAGTAAAATAGCAAATCATGTAGAAGCATATTTGGAAGGTAGCAATTAAGCAGGCTCTTTTTGTCTGGACAAGATTTCTACTTTTTGATTCTTCATCTGTTAATACTTTGCATAATTTTCTCTTAATTTAGAAGAAGACTTATAAAATTCTAGCTAATGCTGAAAACCAGGGAAAACCAGGACAAGACAAAGAAAATGAAGATTGTCTATCTTCACATTCTAGCTAATTCTTTAGTGTGTTTATCTTTTCCTAAGGCTGTGAACATTAGCATTTTTTCATATTAAATTATTTAAAAGCATCTTTTTCAGGGACTGCATACTAGTCTGACATATTGTCCTTATCTTGTGATACCGAAGTAGTGTTTGATCCCAATGGAAAGTTGCCATTAGCTGTGTGAAATGTCATCTTTAAACACGAGACTCTTTAAAGGTGCAGTTTGAATTCATACCTGCTTCTGCCATTGGGCTCGTTTCAGATACTGGATACTCAGAAGGCCCTACCACTGTAGAAGGAAAGCACCATCTGAGTTTCTGAACTTGGGTGGGATTGAACCAGCCGTAGATCACCTGGGGAGCTTACTAAAGTTCAGGTTCCACTTCTGAGTCGGTAGGTCTGGGGTGGGATCTGTCAGGCTCCCTCTCAGTGATGTCCATGCATCTGGCTCATGAACCACACGTGGAAAAGAGCTTAAGAATTGGCCCAGTGCGCTCTGCTTTTGCTGTGAAGTGGTTTCTGCTTCTGTGCTGGCCTGGGGGCCTTGCTCCACTTTCTGTTTCTATCTCATCTTCCAGGCTACTCAAGACTCCCAGTTTTCCCCCTTGTCTGGGGGGCAAACCCACATTCTCATCAGATCTGCTCCACTCCTCACTCAAGCAAGCTCTAAACTTACCCCAGGTCTCCTCCGCCCACCGGCACCAAGTCAGGATCCAGGGAGATTTTTTAGTTACTTCCCACTTTATTCTCCAGCCTGATCCCCTTCTGTTCATGGAGGGTGGGGGCTCCCACTTCAGAAGTACCATCTGTCAGCTCTGCCATGGCCCCAGACCTGTCCCCCCACCTCTTCTCTTTCTCCTTGGGGCTCCCTGAACTCCAAGGCCTTTGATCTCCCTGGGTGAGAAAGAAGAGGCCAGACCAGATACATAGTCTTCAAAGGAGCCCTCTGCTCAGTCCAACATCCGCTCCTCCCAGTCGACTGAGAAATGCTAGGTTCCACTGAACAAATAACAGTAATTAAGGTCCATTTCCTGAACTGCCTACCCTTTAGGCCTGTTTGCCAATAAGAGTTGATTTAGTACGCGCATCAGCCTGGCTTTGTAGTCCATTGTGTTTGATTTTGATGCTGAGGTGCTTGCTGGTCTTCACAGTCCAGGGCTAGTAAAGAACTATCTGTTTCTAGTTTTGAAAAGCAGAGGGCACACCACTACCAACAGAAGTAACTGACCTATTTCATTAAAAAGAATGTCCCAGGGAAACCTCTAGACTTCCTTCTGTCCCTGACCTCACTCGCATAGGCCATGCCCTCATGAATAAAAAAATAAGGTGAAAGATGGGGCAGGGGGCTATATAAGAATATTTTTACTTCTGTTGATATTTTGATAGAAAAAATACGATTCATGGGCTCCTTCATTTGGCCCTGGTTCCTTTTGCAAATGTATTTTAAGAACATTAACAGGAAGTTTCTTAAGTGGGGAGGATGGTTGAGGGGTGGGGGTGAGTTGCACGTGTGTCATAGTTCCCTGCCAGTTGGTGCCGTCAAGGCAGCCTGTACCAGAATCAGAGCATTCCTCCCTCTTCCTTAACACTGCCCTAGGGTCTGGTCTTGTCAAGGGAACCTGCTTAGAAGAGGGTGGACAGGGTGCTGATAAAATCCACTGGATGTCTGGGCAGAGCCTCAGTTGAAAAAGCAGATCAGTTGCTGATATTTACTTGGGAAAGGCAGAAGTGAGAGAAGGAGAAGGATTTCCAGGGTGAAAGGAGACAAGAACTGGAAAGAAGGCTTCCTGAAGTTTTGAGTGACTGATGAATGATGAAATGAACTGTGAGACAGTGTCTCTTCGCTGTAGGAAAACAGTGCAGCTGTTACATCAGCTCCAAGAAATAGATGCTAAACTAGGACCTTTCGTGGCCACCAGGCTTTCATCCAGAAAGATGGAGTGAGAGAGAGAGACGGGTGAGGGTGACCATGTAGGAGGGGTGTGAGTGCTGCGTTTCCTCAGGAGAATCAGGAGTCTAAACCATTGTGGGCCTTACCCTCCCTTGTCCTCTTCCTACCCCTGCCTGAGCCGATGCCATCTCTGCTGCCCACATAGGGCCATGGGTTTAACAAACAAGGCCCATTATCTGACATTTATTTCCAATTTATTCATTTTATGTGAAAACAGGTTTGAAGTGTCACCTTTATTTGGCATTTTTGTGAATGGTAAAGAAAAGTCTGACTGCTGGAAAATCTCAGGTAGGTGGTATGTGCAAGTTTTTCGTTGCACAGAGCCACTGAGGCTAGACAACCCTTCACAGAGAGGCGTCTTGTCACTGGGCAGTGGGTCAAACGTGTCTTTTGAGGAGTGGCCTCCTTCTGTAGCATGGGGAGGAAGAATGGCCAGAAGATGACCCTGCATGTGGGTTGTGTGTGGGATAAGGAAAAGGACTTTCTTGCTGTCTGCTTCTTAGAAGAGGGGAGGTATTTCAAAGGGTTGGGCATTTAGCAGCCATAGCCTATAGCTGTTCAAGAGCATTCAGTTGTGTGGCCATCCCAGGGTTAACTCAGTGTGTCAGGCCAGTATTTCATTTTAGCTGCTGTTGTGGAATCCTTTCAAAATGTACTAGACATTTAGACATTTGCAGCCTTCTTGCTAGAGTCAACAGAGCATTGCTTAAACTTGTTCATGGTGACTTCATTTAATTGTTTTGAATGTGTTAAAATATTGCACTATAGATACAGAAGTATGTGACTCAAAGATTGAGTTATCAGCTTATCCTTCCTCCATATTGCTGAGTTATTTTAACTGGTATAATTTTTGCTGGTTCACTGATTCCCATCACTGGATTTGTCCATGAGCCAAATCACCTAACCTTTCCGGGCCTCAGATTTTTACATTAGGAAAATGAAAGGACTGGATTGGATCTGAGGCTTTCAACCAGATGCTATGACATGTCTCTGTTTGGGTAGAATTTTTTGGGATGCTGAATGTGATCCAAATCTAGATTATAAGCTTCATGAAGACAGGGACTATACTGCTAGGTCCTAGAACAGTGCTTGGTCACTAGTAAGCATTTGATAAATATTTGTTGTATGGATATATAAGTACCTTTGTAATATTATAGTGCATCCACATTTTACATGTTGGAGTTGCACATAGCATTTCATTTGACTCCTTAGTTGCACTGCTAACTCCGTGAAAGCAACAGCCCACCTGAGCTCTGATGTCCTCCCTGTGAAATGAGCTCATTTCAGTTCTCTGAAGGGGTTCAAAACAGGCTTCTCCACAATGAGCCACTTTGGCAGTGGATCCTTTTGAGCGGAAGAAAACTGAGACCCTATGGCCCAAGATAAACTTTTACCTCTTTCTTAAAGAATTTAAACTGGGGAGGCTCGCCCATAGTGTTTTCAGCAGAAATAACCTTTTATGACCTATCTATAGGGCAGACAATTTCTAATTACTGAACTTCTGCTCTTATCATCTTGCAATGACCTTCCTCCCTGCTGAAGCCCCCAATGTAATCCTTAGCTTGGAACGTCATATATGCCTCATTTTTTCTTTGAACCTCTCATATAGGATCTCTGACTCTCATGTATGTGAGCTTCCATGTATATGTATGTAATTAAGTTTGATTATTTTCTCTTGTTAGTCTGTCTCATGTAGATTTATTAGGCTAGCCAAAAGAACCTGGGAAGGTGGAAGGAAGTTCCATCCTCCCTCACATCCCCATCCCAGAGCATAGTTGGATGTAGTTGGCAGTTGGCGCTTTGGTCTCCATCACCAGACTGTAAAGAAAGCATTCTGTGGCTTGGCAAGGTTTGGGGATTGAGCTGGCATAAAGCACCTCTTGGAAAGAGCTTGGCAGATTTCTCCATTGCAGCATAATCTCCATGACACAGTCAGGCAAATTTGGATTTTTGTGTTTCATTAACTTCTTGTTTGATAAGCTCTTATAAAGTAGAACATCCAGGATTGTTTTCCTTCTTGTTTTGATGAGATTTGAAACTAATTTTTTTAAATGAGCACTTTAAACCTATGAGCATTTTCCTACATCCTACACTTTTTTCATTTTGAATTTCAAGGTTTCATTTTCTTTCACCATTACCCCCCGCCGCTCTGGAACTTGCTTAACTCCTCTTTCTCAGTCCTGTTCAGCGGCAGGTACATATGAGTGTTCTGACCCTTGTTTTTTCCTTGGGGAACGTAAAGACGGCTTTAGCTTCCAGGCACGTGGGAGGAGTGCTTCTGCATACATGGAACAGCTTTCCCCCAGTTGCTAGGATACTCTCTTGGATTCAGATCTTAGAAGTCTTATTTCTAAAAGTATTTTCCTTCAACAGATGCATTTATTGTCCACACTAGAGCAGAAAATGAAAAGATTGTTATCGATCAAGTATTAATGATTTGATCCCATCTCCCTCCTATATCTTCACCTCTTTCCATATCGACCTGATGGACCAAAGAGAGAACGAGCATCTCTGGAGAGTTGAAAGATGACTATGATGATGCAGATGATGAGAACAGCTGGCTTTTGTTGTTACTGTTGTTTTTTGTGCCAGGCTCCGTGCTAAGAACTTTTCCTGAATTGTCTTAGTTTAATCCTCCTATCAACCCTGTGAAGTAGGTATTTTTATCTCCATTTTACAAATGAAGTAATTAAGACCTAGAGAGGGTAAGAAGTGGTCCAAGGCCACATCACCAGGCAGTGTTTGAGTTGGAGTGAGAACTCAGCCTGACTCCACAGCTCTTGCTCTTAACTCAGTGGATCTCAACAGACAGAGGGAGGGCAAATTGTCTGAGACATTTCTGATTGTCACTACTTGTGAGGAAGAAGTGGGGAGTTGCTACTGACAGTTTGTGGGTAGAGGCCAAGGAAGCTGCTAAACATCCTGCAGTGCATAGGACAGCCTCTAACAAAGAATTAATGGCCCCCAATATTGTGGGGCAGAGTTTGACAAACTTTTCTGAATGATCTGACTCCCAGGAGTGTTTGTTTTCTGTTGAACTGCCAGAAAGTGAAGTTAGTTTACCTTTTAACCTAAAAGCTTATAGATTCCCTCCACCAACTTATAAAATATATCACTTGTGGGAGGGTGCTGTGATAGAATGATTCAAAGAATCCAACCACTGTCTTGAGAACAGATAACTTGATCAACATTTCTTTAGTGCTGAAAGTAATCCTAACTTCATGAGAAAGGGACTCCCCACCTGGGGAAAAGTTTTGTCCTAGCCATGTCCAGTCCTGTGTACATAGCCTGTCTGCCCATTTCAGATTCAGACCCCGTGGGTACTAAGTGCAATTTAAGGAAGGGTGTTGACCCTTGACCTTGCTTTTCATGGAAATGCTTTTGATTGCTAGTTGGTGGAACCAGCAGTTCTTGAATCTGGAAACCTAAGTGTCATTTAAGTGTCATTGACCTTTGACCTTGCTTTTCTAGGAAATGCTGTTGACTGCTAATGGGTGGAAACTGGCACTTCCAGAATGTTTAAACCTGTGTGAGAAACTACCTGTCAGAAACTTCCTTCTGACAGCCCCTCAGAATCCTGTTGCCAGGGTTATGGGAAGGATTATGAAAACTGTGGAGCTTTAAGGAATTCTCTCAACTCAAAAGAGAAAAACATAAGAAACTGAGATAAAGGAAATATATATGAACTAATTCCTGGGCAGGACAAATACATAACTTCTTGTTCAGCTTCTTGAATTTGTAGGTAGCCGTTTAATTTTTCTCATTTTATTTTTATTTGATGCAAATTCTACCAAGTTGAGGTTTATTTATATAAGTTAAACTCTAAAAATTAGTTACAAGGGTTAAGGAATTTTCACTTTTTTATTATGGTAAAACCACAGAATTTCCCATCTTAATCATTTTTAAAGGAACAATATAGTAAAAATTCCCTAGTTTTATGCCACAATTACAGTAGGAGTTCATTCTGGCTGCTTTTTACCGATTACAGCTGAAGCAGATTTCATTTACTCAATGGCTGATTCATTTAACAAATATTTGAGTGCTTCCATCTGCGAGATAGAACAAGAATGTGGTGATAGAAACTTTAATGCTTTCCTAATTATAAGGTATGTGCTTGTTGCAGAGGGTTCAGAAAATACAGAAATGCATAGCCACTTGTAATCCTACAACTCTGTTAACTACTGTTGACATCCTAGAATATCCTTCTAGATTGTTTTCTGTTGTTATCGCTGATCTGTGTCTTCTTATATTTTTACCCCAAATGCTATCATATTTTATATTCTTGTATTATATGCTATTTTCAGTTAATGTACTCTGGACGTCCTTCTGTGGCAGTGCACGTTTCTGTGTAACCTGTATAAGCGTTTCAGTAGGTGCATTGTATGCAATAATGGGAATGTACCAGAACATTAGTGATCATTACTCTTTCATTGAACATCTAGGTTTCCTTTTTCTCTTCTAAACACATAGATGGTCATTCTTACGTATAGCTGTGTAATCTTGCTTAGTGATGGTAGAAACAAGATCTCTTGTTTATTGCTGCATTCGGGAATTAACACTAGATACAGCAGGTTTGTAACAAGAATTAGTTGAGTGAATGAATGGCCTGGCTGTTTCTATAGGATTAGTAATAGGGCTTTTAATGTGGAGTAGGACTTGTGGTGAGGTGGGGAGCTTGGTGATTGGGGTGGTTGAGCTGCTTGGGGCAGGGCTCTAATAAAGGTCACCCAGGTCCACAGAGGCCAGAGGTTGCCTGCGATAGCTGAAGGGGCCCAGAAACGGAGATGCCTTCTCCAGATGTTTGTTGAATACTTACTGTACACCCCAGGATAGGAGAGAAAAACTGCTTCCTCTCTGGACACGTCCTTCTCTCATAGCCAGTTTCCTTTCTGTAGGAAACCAAGGTTTCAGGGCCGTGTTACTTGTCCTGTTCACCCTTTCTCTGCCAGCAGTAAGTAGGGCAGAATGGTTAAGAGTCTACCAGGTTCAGATCCCACTTCTACTACTTACCAGCTTTCTGACTGACCTTAAGTTGCTTAACCTCACTGAGCCTTAGTCTCAGCTCTGTAAAGTGGGGGTAATATAATAGCTAGTAATAATAGTTATACCTTGCAGAGAGTAAGAGATTACTAAGTGTTAATTACTGTTGGCTAATATTATTATGGATTAAGTAAACTTTAATATTATATATTATTTTGTAGAGAGAGAAATCCACAGCATAATATGTGTTGAGTTCGCTGAAACATTTTCTGAATTAGGTACTACCTGCAACTCTTCTGGTGGTACAGAAAGATTGTCTTTAATCGAGTAGAAGAATTTCTTATTTTTGTTCTCCGGGCTTTCAAGTCCCATCGGTCGCTTGCCCAGCTACAAGTAAAGGACAGTACCTGGCACCATGGGGGCAAGAGTTGCTATTTACTGCCACCACTGCCTTTTTATTGTAGTGGAAAAACGGTCTATATAAATCAATGGGAAGCTGTTTCTGAGCTTGGAGAGAAGAGAATTAGCTGCAAAATATTGGTGGTGGAGTACAGAGTTTAAATGAATATTACTGTCAAAGTAGAATTCATTGCATCTCTGCTGACCACCAGTGGTTTATAGGTAATCCCAAACCCTCGGAGGAGAAGAAAGGAAAGTGGTCTGTGACAGTCATTGCACGAATAGTATTGTACATGACTGAAAGGTGTGGGAGCCTAAATATGTTTAAAGAATAGAAAGCACTGTTAAAAGAAAAATTTTGAACCTAGTTTTACTTCTTTCTTTCTTTCTTTCTTTCTTTCTTTCTTTCTTTCTTTCTTTCTTTCTTTCTTTTCTTTCTCTCTCTCTCTCTCTCTCTCTCTCTCTCTCTCTCTCTCTCTCTCTCCTTTCCTTTCTTTTCTTTTCTTTTCTTTTCTTTTCTTTTCTTTTCTTTTCTTTTCTTTTCTTTTCTTTTCTTTTCTTTTGATATTATAACCCCCAACATGCCAAGGAACACCAGGGTTCTACTTCTGACACTTCAGTTTTTGAGGAGCCTCCCTACTGCTGCCCTCTCCCCGTGCCACTTATCGAGGAGCAGTGTTATAATTAACACAGTTAAGAAAAATCTCTCTTTCCTCTGTTCTGCAAGGGCTCCTGCTTTCCCAAGTCAGGAGGAGGGCTCAAGTGATGGGAGGTGTCAGATCAGAAGATTGCTTTTCTTTTGCAGTTTGGCCTTAATTTACATACACTAAAGCCAACTTGGCTCTCCAGAGCCCTCAAGGAATAAGTCTTTCGAAATGAATGTTTTCCACCTTGTCGAGGAATTTACATGTCCAAACGCTAAAACTAAAGCATTGAACCTCAAAAATGTGACCCACATTTGGGATGATTCTTGTTACAGAAGTGTCCTCTGTCCTTTGTTGCCTCCCCAAGTGGAACGAAGGGGACATGACTTAGTGTGATGCCTGGGCCATCGTAACGAATGTGAGTGATGGCAGCACTATGTGAGCTACACCTTATAGAGCATACACTATGAAGCAATAGAATAATGCTCACACGACCTGTGTGGTGCTTGAAGCGCTTTTGACTACTCCACAGCTCAGGTCTTCTCTTTTTCATTGATTTTTTCCTTTTTTTTTTCTTGTTTTGAGGTTGTTAACTCATGTGCTTTCCTCTTGCAGTTTGTTTTTCAACATTTAAGAATTTATGGGCAGTAGGGATGTCAGATCACCTCTTGCAAGGGGGACAAGAGTGAAGCATGGATGCCACCATGCCTCTTGTAGATGATACTCATTGATCATTGAATTTTCCCTACTGAGACATTCAGCCTTAGAACCTACCTCAGCACAGCACTTCCAGATACCACTGTCACGATGAGTTGAAGGCAAGACGAAACCTATTTACCTATTGTCTGTTGTCTGACTGCTTATCCTTTTACAGGCAGAGAACCAAGACCCAGAGAGGGACTTAAACAGAGCAGCAGAGTGAGAATCCACTTCCTCTGGTCCTCAGACCTGTATTCTTCCCACCAGTTAGTCCCCTCCTAGGCCCTATGGCTTAAGAACCTGGTAGCCAAACTTGTTGAAACTCTGAAAATAAGACTTAATGGAGAGAGAGAGAAGGGCTTATTAGTTCGATCACATTGTGTGTGTGCACATGTGCGGATTATGACTTCTGTTTGATTTTTTTCCTGATTCTTTGCTATTTCCAGTTGTTGTTGCCAGCTGAGAATTCTAGGAAGAAAGAAAATTAGGCTTTTTAATTTGACAGAAGAACCTTGACATTGCTAGCAGCCCTAACTCATATTTCTGTGATCTTTTCTTCTTATGCCTAGGATCACTCCTTGGAATGGTCTGTGCCCAAGGCCAGTGGGGAGGACAGGGAGGAAGACTGATATTTATTTATTATGG
This sequence comes from Cynopterus sphinx, assembly GCA_030015415.1. Lineage (NCBI taxonomy): Eukaryota > Metazoa > Chordata > Mammalia > Chiroptera > Pteropodidae > Cynopterus > Cynopterus sphinx. The sequence continues at coordinate 44,474,744 of CM057379.1, read as the reverse complement.
GTTGCATGTGTGCGTGTGTGCGTGTGTGTGTGTGTGTGTACACGCATGCTGGGAGGGATCCTTAGGAGAATAAAAATAACACTTGTGGGTGAGGCCCAGCTCTAGGTAGCAGTAAGCAGCTGGTTTATCCTTTCACTTTGACTCTTGCTCTGGCAAGGACAAAGCTCCTTGTATTTGGAAAAGCCTTTGCTATTCATGCTGTCGCTATTTCAAAGGAAGTTAGCCAGAGGGAGTTCGTGAAGGGCTCTTTGAAATTTTTTTTACTGTGTTTGGGGAGAGGAATGTTCTTCAGGAAGAAAAAAAATCACATGAGTCAGTGCCACATTTGCAAATGCTTGTATATCCTCAGACACAGTTGCTTTTCTTAAATAGTCACTTTTCCTTTTTAAAATTATAACAGTAACATAAGCACATGGTAAAAACCCAAGCAGAGCATAACGGTGAAGGTAGACGTCTTCTTTAACTCCTTATGTTTAGGCCCACTTTACAGATAAATGATGTTAGTGGTCTTTGCGCGCGCGTGCGTACACACACACACACACACACACACACACTCCCATATACCAAACATAAAGATATGCATATATGTGAAAAATCAGGGCATAATGAGTGTGTTAGTTTTCTGTGGCCGTCATAACAAACTACTACAATTGGGGCGGCTTAAACAACAGAAATTTAATTTCTCAAAGTCCTAGAAGCTAAGTATGAAATAAAGGAATTAGGAAGATTGGTCTTTTCTGGGGCTTCTCTCCTGGGCTTGTAAATGACTGTCTTTTCCCTGTGTCCTCACAAGGTCTTCTTTCTATGGATCTGTGCCCTAATCTTGTCTTCCAAGGACACTAGTCATATTGGATTAGGTCCCACTCTGATGACCTTGTTTTACCTTAATTACCTCTGGAAAGACCCTATTTCCAAATATTCTGAGGTACTGAAGGTTAGGGCTTCAACATAAATTTGTGGGTGGGGGACAGGGAGATGACAGTTCAGCTCATAACTGACTTAATTTTATAACTACATTGTATTGTAAAGATAGCTTTAATTCACTTCTCCAGTCCCTGTGTAGCTGTAGAATAAGACTGTTTCTCTGCTTGTAATGAACAATCTCATACCTAAGTATCTGTGCCCTGGTGTAAGTGTCCATGCAGGATGAACTTCTGGAAGAACTGTAAGCATCACCTTCCAAAGAGATTGTCTTGGGCCCTTCCTAAATGTATAATAACTTCTCGTGGAAAAGGAGACTGGTGCTGTATCTACAAGTTAAAGCCCTAGTACTTCGTAATATAACGCTGGTGTGAGAAATTTAGAGTGTGGCGCATGACTTATGCTCTTGGCCCTGTAGAGTGGGATTGCTAGCCCCTTTGGGAAATTTTGTCACTATGACTTCACCATGGATTATTCATTCCGCATCCATTTCTTGGGCCATTGATGGGCACTTTTGTTCATTTCTCCATTGTTACTTTTTAACAGACTTTAGTTTTTAGAGTAGTTTTAGGTTCACAGCAAAACTGAAAGATAGGTATAGAGATTTCTCATACACCCTCTGCCCCGCACGTGCACAGTTCTCCTTCCCTCATTATCCACAGCCTTCACTGAAGTGGTACAACTGATGAACCTTTAGTGACAGATCAGTATTATCGAAAGTCTATAACTTAGGTTAGGGTTTACTCTTGGTGTTGTACATTCTCCATTTGTTTTTTAAACCCTGGCTTGTTCAGTAAAAGGTTTTGTCTCTCTTGAGCCAGGGGTGACAAGACACTGGCACTTTCTTCAAGCTTGTGACAGCCCCAGAAGTTAGGCTGGCTAGGAATTGATTTTTTTCAGTTTTGAAGGTGAGGATCAGGGGAGTGTAAGTGGCAGGGGTGGAATGAGAACCCATTTTTTTCTAAATTTTGCTTTTCCAGAATGAAGTAGTAATTCAGTGTGGCTGTGAGATTTCCCTAAATGCTAATATAACATTTATATGATGGATGCTGTTTTGAATTTCTACTTGATGTATATATCAGTGTTTATTGGCCTAGAGAGAATGCACTTGAACCCTTGGGTATTGGCATAGTTTGCTTTGATAAATTTCAGGCTGGTACAAAAAGATAATTGGATTTTAATATTAGGCATGTCTGTAATATACATTGTCTGTCTGAATATCTGTTACCTCATACCATTGCATTTTATATAAAGTGAAAGTAAATGTAAGGGTGTTTGACAAGTCAGATCCATAGAGTGCCACAAGACTTTAATGATACAATAGGATTAAACCAGTGTGATTTTCTTTTCACATTTTCCATGATGACATGCCTCTGTCCCTTATCTGTCTTTTTTTTTTTTTTAAGTTGAAAATGCTTTTATTATATAAGGCCAATACAACTACTTCTAAGTTCAACTGTGCATCTCTGTATTGTTCAAAATGTTACGCCTGTAATGTTGAAGACAATCACTTCTAAGGGTTATCAGGTAGTGGCTTTCCTGTGGGTGTCATCTGTCATACCTGCTCCACATTTCACAGTTGACAAATTGCTCTAGGAAATTCAGACCTTCTTCCAGGCCCTAGAGCAAACAATATTCTTCCCCACTTTATGTACCAGAAGCAACAAAGTTCTGAAGGAGACACAAAGATATCACAGGTGTCCCAGCTTATCAATATACTATTTCATCATTTTCAGAACAAAGTATATTACAGTGGAGCCCTAGTTTGTATTATAATTGGTTATTACGAGATATTGCACGAGGACACAACATGATTCTCAGGATGCAAGGTCACTCCCAAAACAGTCTCTCATCTAGTAAGTAGAGAGCTCTTCCCAGGTGCAGAGAGTTGCTTCTTGTATTCCAACTATGTGTTTGAAATAGTGCTTTGCAAGATCAGCACTGATTATAAGCGTTCACAATTCTGAGACAATTTCCATTACACATCTGGTAGAATTAAAAGACTTCCTGACTTAGTCTAACTGTAGTTAGTATATTAGTGGTATTTCATGGTGTGAGAGTTGTTTTTCATTATTCAGTTTGGTTCAAGACAGAATATAGAATTTGGGCCAAAATTATAACCTGATTACAACCAATTCTCTAAGCTAAAGAAAGTAATTGCCGATGTTATCAAAGATGCAATAATTTTCTTCATATGACCTTGTACTGTTTTGTGAACCGCATTATTAAAAATCCTGAGCTTAGCAAAAATCTTTATAAGCCATCGAAACAGGCATTCGGCCAATAAGAATTTATTTTCACAATAACAAAACTTTAGATTTTAGATTTAAGGCTGTTTGCACATGTTTATAGGATATTTGGTTTAACAGATGTCAGGAAACCCCCCCCCTCGGTGAGGCCCAGACCTAAACATGTTTGCTTTACTTATGTAGCAAGAGGACAACATTAAACTCGGGAAGTTTCGCCTTGTGGCACTGGATGATGATCTACACAGGGCATCTTTCAAAAGCTACGATTAAGGATCCACCTAGCTTTTCAGCAGCACAAGCTTGATTGAAGTCTTCTAGCTCATTTACTTGACATTAGTGTTTTATACTTTGAAATTTCTTTTTGATTGCATCTTTGGAGCATGCATAGATCATGTTCTCAGAGGTGCTAGCTCTGGTGGCAACAACAACAAACAAAACCCATCAACTCCACCTTTCTGGATTCCTTAATTTCATAGCTTGCATCATATAAAGCATAGCAACAGCCTTTCTCAGGAACCATTCCCACAACATGCTTGAAAGGATCAGTTATGATTATACCAAAATCTGCAACCAAGATCTCTTTTCCTTCTTCTACAGTGATGCACTTTTTGTCTGCACAGAGACAAAAAATAACAGCATTCTTTCTTTTCTTGATTTTTTTTTCTTGTGTGGAAAACTTCTAGACTTCCGTAAAAAATGCTATACTTCATCAGCAACTTGCACTCCTGAAGCCATCCATGGTGGCGGTCATGGGGATGCAGGGAGGCAGCCGCCTACACGGGTCTGCTGAGCAGCTTCACAGCAGTGGGTCTGAGCAGCTGAGCCTGTTTGTCTGTCTTTAAAAGACCAGTTAGGCTCACGTTATAGATGTATCGATTAATTTTTCTCTTCTGTGGAGATAGCAAGTTTAAAAGTCAATTCTGCTGTGAGACAGTTCTATCTATATTTCTTTTCCTACATAGGATATTTTGTTCATCACATTTGAATTTGAAATACAGCTAGACTGGTTATCATAGAACTAAAGCATTCGCAACAAATGAAGGAGGCAGTTGGGAAAGAATTTGGAAGGCTGAGGAGGAGGAGGCAAGGCCCAGAGAGAAAGGAATTTGGGCATATCAGTGGAAAGGGGTTGGTAGAATCAGGGATAGAAAATATGAATAAGTGAATTGTAAAGGTAGGTGACCCATAATGACATGACACAGGCAGTAGTATTAGTATCCCTCTTGTGTGATCTGTTAGCTTATACCAAGTAGAATGGCTTATTGGACAAAGCTGTAGTCTGTATTTATGAAGCAAGAAGACGACTGTGTTTCCAAGATCTGTCACACATAACACCTTTATGATGGCAACCTGTTGTCTTATACCTCTATACCTATGATCTCTTCTCATTGTAAGTGATGTTTATAGTGTGGCATTCTAATTGATGTGTGTTTTGAAGCATCTTGAAATTCCTTCCAAATTATTATGAAAAGTGAATTGTTAGGTCATAGGTTTTATATAGGCTACAGTATAACGCATGTAGGGTTGTTTGATATTTGCAGTTTATGGAAGTCTCTTTTGTAGAATTCCCTATTGCTAAACAGAAATTTCTCCCTAACACTGAATGTGGCAGGTTAGGTCATCTAAGAGACCACAACATAAGCATAAGTATTGTTATCACCCCTACTTTATAAATGAAGAGTCTTAAAAGGGTTAGTGATTTGCTCATGGTTCATAGCTAGAAGGTGGCAGGCCCAAGCCTCAAGCCCAGGTACTGGTAACGTTGAGCTTGAGCTTTTAACAACTCTATGATCTACTGCTCAGTGCTTTACTAAAGATCTAGTTTCCTTTTAGGACAGTGGAGATACTCTGTATGATGTTATAGTGTTGGATATATGTCATTATATATTTGTCCAAACCCAATGAATGTATAGTGAGTTTTTAGGTAAACCATGGTCTTTGGGTGATTGTGATTTTCTGTGGAAAAGAATGTACTATTCCGGTGAGTGATACCGATAATGAGGGGAAGCTGTGCATGTGTGGGAGTAAGGGGTATGTGGGAAATCTCTGTGCCGCCTTCTCAATTTTATTGTAAACCTAAAACTAGTCTTAAAAAAGTCTTTAAAAGGAAAAAATACTGACCCCAAACTGAAAACTTAATCCCTATTTTATTTAATATTCCCAAGTTATGTCTAGTTGTATTGACCAATAAAGCCCAATCAGAGATAAAAAGGATCTAGCTTCTTCCCCAAAAAGGTGTGTGTACCATTTATTAGTGATAGAGTGGGAGCTCTGTGCTCCTCGGTGCCCATGCCCCACTCATTAGCCTAACAACCTACCATTAAGGGCGCCAAGCTGTGGTAAATAATGTCTGGGTAAGAGGCACCTATTGCTTTTGAGATTTGAATTAGCCACTCCCATCACTTCCTGCAGAGGAGAATGGTTGCAAGCACATGTAGCCTTTACATCCTTACATGTTCCTAGGTGTTCATACAATTCATTCTTTGGCTCATGGATTTTGACAGGTCCCTTACTTAGGCTTGACTTTCTGTTTTTCATGTTCTCCTCACCTCACTTTGGCCTCATTCTAGTTCTTAGCATTTTCTCTTGCTCTTAGCTAATCCCCCAAATCTTTGTTTTGCCTAAGAAGAGTAATGATTATAATGCTTCAGGTGAACTGTGCCTTTTCTGTTAAATTATCTGACATCTCCCAAGCCAGATAATTTCATTAAACACAATATTAGAGCAATTCTGGTGAAAGCTTTGTTTACACACTAAACCATTTCTGCATGTTCCATGGTTAGGATGGCTCAGTACAATGGTAGCCTGAAAGATCAGGTGTTAATAGGTTTGTAAAGCAGCGGCTTTAAAAAGATGTTCTCTGTTCTTTTCCTAGTTGGCCTGTTGCTGTGGGTCTGCTGGCTGCTCCCTCTGCTGCGGCTGCTGCCCCAAGATCCGACAGTCCCGGAGCACCCGCTTCATGTACGCACTCTACTTCATTCTCGTCGCCGTCCTCTGCTGCATGATGATGTCACAGACTGTAGCTAATGAGATGAAAGAACGCGTAAGTCTGCCACTTTTCCACTTTTCTATTTCTGATGGTTGATGCGGGTGTATGGAAATATCCAGTCTAGGCACAGGCCCACCCCTAAATTGGCACTTTGGGTACATTCTCTCTTTGAACCTTCTAGGAAGCCTCTTCTTTTCTGCTTTTCTGCCAAGCAAAAGAATCATTCAATGTCTTCATCGTTAGTGGAAATACAGATGCAATCTGATGCTGTTTTTGGAGAGGACTGCATGTTTTGTCTTAGCCTTGTTTATAGCTGTTCCTGATAAGATGAATGTCTTTTTGTGTAGACTTTTATTTTTCTCTTGTTCTAAGGATGGCTGCCAGTATCTCAAGTAGTAGCTATTAAAAACATTTAATTTGGCTTTCATAGGAAGTGTGATATAACCTATGATAATCCCACAGATAATGAGGAGTGGGCTACAGGTGATTTTTATTTTTCTGGGTATGTCATTTGTGGGCTAGGTATCTCCAGGGATGAAGAATGGATTTCCAGCCATTTCTTGGGCATTGTATGCAGAGGTAGGCCTGATATGTGATGCAGAGACATGTATAAGACCTTTTCCTGGAATTGCCCTTTAATAGCCTCTTAATCAGCCAGATTACCAGGAGGGAATATGTTGGGATTTTTGAGGGAGTCCAGTAAATAACAGCATCTTTGCCCTCCCAGGTTCTGAACAAATTGACAAAAAAAAAAAAAAAAGGCTACAATGTGAGCAGGTAGCTACCAACATCACCTTTATCCCTTGTAGAGCTAACGTGGCTCATACCTGCAAGGAAGTGGGCGTCCTACTACTGAGCCCAAAATGAATTAGACTAACTCACCTGGGAAGCCCACCCCAGGGCCTTCCTCTGCAGGGGCACAGTTTGTGGGGAAGAGTAGCAGGCATGCTCCCAAGGGCAGCTTTCGTCCAACGAAAAGGAGAGAAAAGGCTAGCTGGGCAAACCTCGTTTGCTCTTGTAGATCTACTGCTCAGTACTCATGGAACCCTTCCACAGTGGAGATGGCATCCCAGGAGCAAATCCGAGGAATTGTTTGTTCTCTCCAAGCTTATGCTAAAACTACATGTTTTAATATACTCGAGTGCTCCAAAGCAACCATTTTCTTAAAAGCATTGACATATTCCCATCCATTAGCTAAAGTAGGCCCTTTGGAATTTTCTGTTGGGTAATGCTTTTATAAATGTGGTTGTGTGGTCTGGAATATACCAGAACTACTGTCAAAATGTGTAAAATTAAGATTTTTCTCTGATTGCTTTTAACAGTGGATCTCTGCTCAGTAAGGCACTGTAGTGGAAGCTATAGGGCATTCAAACTTGTGAGAAACGGACCTGGTAATCTGGAAGACAAGATATAACGTCTTCTGAGGCATAAAACAGGTAGAAATGAGTAAGTGTCATTTGAGAGGATACACAAAGTGCTATGGAAGTTTGGAGGCAAAGAGACCAAGAACTTAGGCTTCCTCATTTGTAGTCTACACTGGATTTCACTCTGTCTTGGTGGTATCTTCCCCTGATTCTCTTCCTTTTACCATGGTTTAATCTTGTACATTTGTGACAAGAAGTTTGAGAGGAGGGATACTTAAAGGGTAGGTTTAACTCTTATTCTGGAGGTCCATTTAATCTCTCTCTTACTACCTTTGTCTTTCAAGTAACTTAATGTTCTCTTTTTAAATCCGACAAGCATTGGCTTTGGGGCCCCTGTGGTACTGTGGTAGGAACTCTCAGGGTAGACCAGATGTCTATGATATGATACCTGCTTTTAAGTTTTTAGTCTTGGTAGAATTAAGCTTTGGATCCAAGAAAGAAAATTTGAAATCGTACAAATATGTTGTATCTCTTAGTGGTAGACCCTTCAGAAACATTGTTATTGGATATAGAGATAATTTGGGAGCCACAGGTACATATTTTAGGATATGATTTTTATAATAATTTTAACGTTTGTTTACCATCTAAGTAACCTGCCCCATGAAACAGTCCCTAAAATCTCCTGCCAGTATCTATGTTTTATAGCTGTTTGTAGAATATTTAAGAAACAGAAGGTGTTGGCTGGTGTTTCTAGGGAAGCCTTCATGGAAGAAGTGACCTGTGGGATAATAATGAGTATTTTAATAATATTTATTGGGTGATACCAGGTGCCAGGTTTTATTCGGAGCCTTTTACCAGTATCATCTCAGATCATCACTACTCTACTCATCTGAGCAGTAGGTGCTGTCATTATCCCTTATTTACTGATGAGAAGCCTGAGATGTTACATCTCTAGCTCTAAGTGATGGAGTTGGGATTCGAACCCAGGCTGAATGTGTTCTTATTGACTAGGCTGTGTAGACAGAAGAAGGAACAAGAACAAGGCACATGTAGAAGGACAGAGAGTAGACGTGGGACGTGAGTAGGTGAAATGACCAAGTCCTGCAGGAATTTCAGTGCTAAGGTGAATCATTTGACCGTGGTCTGATGGCAAATGGAAAGCCATTATAGACCTTGAGTAGGAGGCTGCCGTAGAAACAGATATTTAAGGGGTGAGCCCAGCAATGGTGTGTGTGCAGTATGATTTGACGTCAGAGCAGAGGAAGGGAGAGAGGGAAGGGACTCTTATAAATAGGAGCTCTTAGAAATGTTTCTATGCCTGTCTCCTGAATGTACTTATTTAAAAATGGTTTGGCTGGGCTTCCTGCATAGGGAATGAAGTCCCTGTGGGTGAAATCAATCCTTTTCCATCTTCAGGGCCTCATAGGGGGCCAACCATCTGGTCACAAAGTCAGCTTGTTTCATGGCCTATAGAATAGATGCTGACCTCATCCTCAGGCGGTGCTTGGAGGTGGGTGTTGAAAGGTCCCCTTGTGGGGATACACACTGGGCTTCTGCTGTAGTCCTTACCCCCTCATTGTTGGCCTGTGGATGTGTTTGAGGTTGTGCTCGGAGGAGGAGAAAGTGCGTATGCTTGTAGTGCCCTGGACGGGAGTGTGTAATTGCCTTCCACCCAGCATTCATGTGCAGTGGATGGGAGCTCTGTCCAGAGCCACAGGGGCCTTTGGTGTGTGGGTTAAGACCATGAAGACAGCTCCCTTTTCACTTATTTTCAGTTTTTGCCTTGGTTTCAGAATGTGCCCTGTGTTTAACTTTGAGTGAGAGGGAACTGCAAGGAGCTGATCTGCTAAACTTTGTCCTGCTTCTTTTTACTAGGGACACCTCTTTCCCATGAGAACTTTGGCTCAGGGAAAGCTCTATTGTGGTGATTGAATAGGATGTGATTTTTGTCTCCTCCTGGAGTATTTTTCCCATCTCAAAATGTATAGGAGTCATTTTATTTCAAATCATTTTTGTCAGCAACATGTAATTCAGGCAGGTATTGTCTTGAGATATTTGATGCTGGGGGAATTAAAAATCCATTTTAGAATGTAGAATGCCAAGAAAAAAAAAACAGTGAGAGATTTAAGCCTCCTGATCTGCATCACTAAATCAAGATGTAACTTCTAGGTTTAGAGGCAGATGATGACACTTTGAAGTTTGGGTATTCAGGGAAGCTATACAGGCATTTTGGGAGGGAGGAGAAAGGAAGGTTCTTTCGTTTTCTGTGGATGAGGAGGTCTCTGAAATCAACCCTCCCTTGGAGAAGGGAGGACACGTGACTTGTGTGGCCCTCAGGCCTTCTTCCCTGCGAGCTTGGTATGCCAGGCCGAAGTGGGAGGTGCCTTGCATGTTCCTGACCTGGCATCTTTGATCCGTTTTTTCTGTCCACTTGGTCCTCGAGCTGCTCTACATCACTGAGATGGGTCATAGGTAGTGCCTGAGATAGCTGAATCTTTGCCCCCACCCCTCTGAACCCAAACACATCTTCCATATTATGAAAGACTTTTTTTGTATGTTGTATGTTTGTTTTAAATTTAAATTTTTAAGAATTATTCTTGTATCGAGAGGAGAGGCAACTAAAAATGTTTATTTTGATAGCAGCCTTTTTTTGTTCCCTCATTTGTTTTAGAAATGTTTTATTTGTAATCTTGCTCATTTTAAGAAACATGTTTTACTTTACACGTTATTCTCTGCTGCCAGGTTTGGGTCAGTTTTCTCTTGAGAGAGTAGTTATGCAGAAACTGTGCTCTTGTGATGGTTACCCTCGCCCTGGATGAAAGATCTTTCTGGTTCCGTTAAGCACAGGGTGATAATATTGCATGGTGGCGTGGGCCTTCAGAGGAACACTGGGCAAGACCTAACAGGATCTGGACAGAAGAGGACTCATGGCTGCAGTTTTCTTCGTCTTAAAAGCAGTTCCTGATTTCCATTCCCTCCCTGGACTTGATGAAAGTCAGCAGTCTGATGTTTAGAGCCTGGCCCCCACCCCACCCGTTAGCCGGTGCCATACCCGGAGATTTCAGATGAGCCTGGAACTCTCCTAGCCTAGGTATTGTAAATTGACTTACAAGCTCTTATTTGGGCAGAAGATTTTTTTTTTAATTTAAGTTTGCCTGCCTTTAGAAGGGCCTTGACCCTGAAGAAAGGCATTTGGATTTGCAGCTCCTGAAATTTCTGAAAGGTCTGCAAATATCAAATTGGACACGAGGGCTCTTACCCATTAGGGTGGACACTTTGGAAGTTGCTGAGTGTGCTGAAGGGTCTTTGCAAATCTACATGCATAGCCCCAGGCTGAGACCTGAGGAGCTCTTCTCTAGCATAACTAGTCTGCCCCTTTGTGTGCTGGAATTTGGCATTTCTATCCAAGTAACCAGAAGTTGTCCTGATCACTATGGTCCACTATGCTCAATAGACCACTCATTTTCAGGACTAATGTCAGGTGGAGATGGGACACTGACTTGGACCTAAACCAGGCTCCATATTCCCCAAGTTTTAGTTATCACTCTCCCTCCTCCCAATTTTAAGTACATATTCTAATCACACTCTCTACAGTTATTATAAAATTCAAAATTCTCCAGGGACGGGGAAAAGGATTGGATGTTGAGACTGCTAACACTGGATTTAGGTAAGTAGGTAAGCATGAGTCTCTTAAAGGATTTTTCTCCATTCAGAAAATCCAGTCATAATACATTCCCTAGGAGTGATATATAAACTTTTTTTGGTCTGTATATTTTTCACTGTCTATTATCTTCAACAGAAGTAGAAAGGAGATGCAGTGGTTGGAAGTTCACATATATTAGCAGTATTAATATAAGTTTATGTGGAAGTAGATGAAAGTAAAATAAAGGTTCTTTGTAGCCAGTCTGATCCCAAGGACAGGGCGACATCTTATTATCCATCACCCAGAACAAAGTGCTCATCTCTCTCTGCCTGAGCCATAAACATCACCCTCTGCTTTTTTTGTTTTTGGGTTTTTTTTATTTCTGGCATTAGTTATTTTATATGTACATCTGCATTAGAGCAAGTATTATTTGTGAGAAATACTTTATTTCCCTGTGCTAGTTACAGGGGATAAATACATGAAACAAAGTTACCAGTTAAAGGATCTAGTGATAAAAAAACAAAAACAAAAATACAACAGAAAGAAGGATGCAGCTCACATTTATGCTGAGTGTTCTGTACTGTGAAGAGATAGCAAGTATCATGAAGTGTTAAGAGGAGAAAACAATGATCGCTTTCAGGGTATAATTTGAATAAAATGTTAGATTTATTTTTTTAGAGTGGAAGAACCTTAAGTCATAATTTGATTCAACCTCCTCATCTGAGAGGTGAGGATGTGGCCCAGGGAAGGAAGTGGCTTGTCTAAGACTGTGACACTAGGTAGAGGTGGAACTGGCATCTCCAGGACTGCTGGCTGCCTGGCTGTCTGGCCAATGCTTTTCCTGCCTGTGAGACTTAAATTTGGTGGTTGTGTAGACGTTCATAGAAATAACAGGGAAAGCCTTAGCCACTTATCCTTTGTCCTGTTTATTAATCTTCTAGAGCTACTAGTGAGAGAGAAGTCTTTCTTCTGGAAACAATACCACCTTGGGCCTTTAGCAGCTTTCATAGCAAATCCTCATCTGCCCTCTTCCTGTAATGAAAGCCAAAAGCTAGGCACAAGGGACCACTAGTAGTCTGTACCAGCAAATAGGGGCAACTGCAAATCTAGGTTTATTTACTTGATGGCTTTGCATGTAAAATAGAGCCTGCCTTCAAGTTGTGTTTGGTGTAACCTCCTTTTCAAAGTAAACAAACATCACCAATGAAAAAATCATCCATTTTTTCCCCAAAACACCATGTAGTTCATCCCAGCATGGAATGGCAGGTATTTATGCCAAAGCTGGAAAGTCTGGGAGTTTTTTTTAATTTTGGTGTTTACTGGTTAAATGTTAATTAAGAGAACTGTGTACCTGAGGCCTAACCTCAGGCTTTGATATAAAGCTTTGAACTCTAGAGTAGAACTCTCCATTCTTAGCTGGTGTTTTATTTAGTTTTTGTCTTAGAGCAAGTGTCAAATTAGCATGTGCACATCTGTGTGTCTGAACCAGTTCTTTGATTTTGGAGCATTTAAAAAAATTCACCCGGAATGAAATGCTTTTCCAAAGTTCTTTTACTGAAGAGCAGCTGAGTTCATTGTACTTTGACACTTGACATAGGTCAAATGTAAAGTGTATCAGTGAGTACCTTTGAGATTAAAAGTGGGTTTGGACCATCAAGCCTTAAGGCTTTTGTAGAACATGGAGAAAAATTCTCATTGTGTCTTAATCAGAGTTTGCCTGTGGGAGCTGACACTGAGGTTCCACCTTTTAAATCCTCCCAGGTTTCCAAACAGTTTTATCTTTGGTCTAGATTCCATCCAGACATAACACCCCATGGGAGAAAGCAGAGTCCCTGCAACCCTCCCATCCCTTACTCGTCACATTGCTGGGGCCTCGCCCTCTGTACACAAGTGAATGCTGGGAAATGATGGTGGGAAATAGTTTTGTGCTACAGGCAGTGATTTGAACTAATGGGTATCCTGCTGAGAGTCTTTTTTTTGAGTCTGAACCAAAGACAAAAAGGTTTGATCCTTGTCCAGCAATAATGAGCTTGCCAGGAGCCAGAAAATGAGAAACAATAGTCATTGTCCTTTGGTCTGCAGGATCCATTACCCAGAAGCTTGGGGTGAGAATCAGACCTTTACAGGATCTCAGTTTCAGGATCATGCTGGCTGTGGGAGGGGGAGAATGATGAGATGTGGGAACTGAAGTTTCCCTAAACCCTTTTTCTGTTATCATCAAAAGCATCTATCTGTTAAGCAACTGTCCACAGACGGGGTCTTGGAACATTCTGCAGATAAGTAGGACAGACAGGAGCTTACAGATGGAAATGAACAGTTCTGTTGTTATAAACATGGGGCCAAAGGGAACAGACGAATGGCACAACACACAATGAACTAAGAGAAAGTAGCCTCAGAAAGCTTGGGAGCAGGAAACATAAATGTTGTGAATAGTTGAGTCTTGATACTTTAGAGTTCTACTCTAAAGTTCAATCAAAAGTAGGTGATTGTGTTACTTGGTTAAACTGTAATCTGAGTTCATTTAAATCATGTGACCTCTCCCTCCCCCTTTCCTTCCTTTCTTTTAGGTAACCCCCCCCCCTTCCTTCCTTTCTTCCTTCCTTCTTAGGTACCAAGCACCCTGTGAGGTGCTGGGGATGAAATTGATAACAAATCATAAAAGATTACTCGAATTAGCATTTAGTCAAGCTTGTTAAATCAGCCTTCTTATGAGCCGTAGCTCCCTTGTGAAGGGAAGCAGAGTTTGCCAGCCCCCAGATATGCCTTTCCTATATAGATCGAAATCTGGTTATGGGAAAACAAAAGACTCCGAAAAAAAACCTTTGACCTCCACCAGACTGCCTAGAAGGAATTTAAATGGATATCTGCTCCAGGATGGACATTCACATGGAGATACAAGTAAACATTTGTTTGCCAAACATTTGCTTTTCCAACTCCGTGCTTTCCTACCCTTTGAAGTCTCAAATCACAGCCTCGACTTCTTAGCTTAGAAATGGCATATAAACTGTAGCTACCCAATTCTTCTTTGGGTCTCTTTCTTAAGGCTTCCAAATAGACATTTGTGTCATAGACTTTGTACACTTTCTCCTGTTAATCTGGCTCTGTTGTTTGATTATTAGCCCAGCTAGCAAAATTTGAAACATGAGAGGAAAAATACCTTTTGCCCCACAGCTGGCTGTCATGATTTCTGTTTAAAAATTAGGAGCAAATACAACCACGTCCCGGAACCTGAAGAGCTACCTGTAAAACAGAGTTCAGGCAGTACATTGCTTCACATAAGGAAAGGATGTAGTCTGTTAAGCCCAAAAAGGGTAGATCTTTTGTTCTGCTCTGAAGGTACTATCACTGGCTCACAATCTCAAGATGGGTTACAGAACCCTGGTTTGTTTGGAAACAGGAAGATCCATTGGCTGCAGTAATGGAGACCCCAAACAGGATGACGCCAGGGGAGAAATAAATCAGATTTACTCTTTTCCTGTCTAGGAAAAAAAAGAGCAGCTCACTGCCAGCGTTAATTTAACATCACGCAATGGAATGCTACATCTCCTAGGATTTGACATTTTCAGAGATTGAGAATTACTATATTTTGTAAATGGAAATATCAGTACTAAAAAGAGAATGCTATAAATAGAATGATGTCATTTGTTTCCAGAGATTATCAATATATAAGAACGATGCAGTAATAATAATAAGCATGATATTTTGTGGCACACTCTGGTGGTACAGTTAGGACTGTGATCTGCGAGTCATATCAGGGTAAATGCTGCAGTCACGAGCACCGCCGGTCAGTATTCTCAGGGCAAATGGGAAATGGATTAAAATCATGGAACCTTACATCATAACTGACCAGTCAACACAGCCCACGACCCTGACCCCCTTACTCTCCTGACTCTTGCCCTTAAAAGACCCCGTTTGCAAACCATTGGTTAATTTGGGTCTTTGAGCATCAGCTGCCCTATTCTCTTTTCATCAGAACCTTTGAAATATCTGCTCTTTCCTTTTACTGCAACCTAGTGTCAGTTTATTTGGCTGTCTGTGGGCCAGGCAAACAGACCCTACTTCTTTATTGACAACAGAGGTGTGGGTTTAGTAACATACAGTCATTGTCCTTAGAGAACTGGACCTCAAGTAGGGGAAAAAGAGAACAGTTTGGTTAGTATATGCAGAAGGATTCCCCAGCCCTAGACTGGGTGTGCCCATAGTTGTGTCTGAAAGCTAAAGATATGTGAACTTCATTAGGGACTATAAGAGCCAGTGAAGTCAACTGTCACTTTTTTTTTGACCTTTGGGCTGCGTTAGAACTCCAGAATGTTTTCTCTCCTTCATTGTTGGAGATTGGGATTTGAGGTGCGGTAGGAGGTAAAAGGGAATCAACCAACCCCTTTAAAGCAGGGCTGAGCTTAATCACAAGGGGATTGGTTATTTTGGGGGTGTGGTTTTCAAATTTTAGTGAGGCTGTTTCTACAGTCTTAAAATAAGTCTAAAATTATCTTTTGACATGCTGGCTTTCATCAGTGTGGGTTTTATTTTTGGTTCCACATGCTGTGTTTGCATAACAGATGCAAAGACTTTTCTTCTGTTAGAGCTTTTGAGGGCTTCTACATGCTATTGGCACCCACAGGCATGTCTTCCTCCATTCCCTCCACCACCCCTTCAAAAACTTCTTTTTTTATGCAGAGAAATTAAAATATGTAATTTGCTGCTCTAAAAATAACATATGGAAGATTCACAATTGGATTCATTTAAAGCACAAGTTTTATTATGGGACAGCAGTGAGCCCTGTGGAGAAGGGAAAGAGTCTTATTGGAGGTGAGAAGGCAGGACAGAGCACTGGGACATGCAGATAGCAGAATGAGCTGCTCCTTTGGCTTTTGATTTACAAAAATAAGTTATCACCAGTTGTCATTTGCCTTTGAGATGTTAATTTATACTTGAGCAGTTCCTCTTGGAGCTATTCCTCCTGGTGGTCCAGGGGTGGGTGAACTTTCCATGTAAAGAGCCAGCTAGAAAACATTTTTGGCTTTGAGGGCCATGTGGTCTCTAGCAACTACTCAGCTCTGCTGTTATAGAGTAAAAGCAGCCAAAACAGTATGCCAGCAAATGAACATGGCTGTGTTCCAATAAAACTTTATTCACATAAATAGGAGCTAGCTAGATTTGGCCCACAGGCTGTCATTTGCTGACTTCTGTGTTAGACCTAAAGCTCTCTGCATGTCATATGCAGTTGAACTCTCCCCTTCTATCTGAAGGGGAATTTAAGTGGCCCAAACTTTGTGCTGAGGAGAGCAGAGTACTTGCTTACGTTGCTGAGACTGTGCTCTGAGAACCACAGACTGGGTCGATTACGCAAGAATAATGTAACAATAAATTTAGCGTGACATGTTTGACAGTGTATATGTCTTATTCTGTATGGCCTTTTGAAATATGTGGTAAGTCATTCACAGGTAAAGATAATTAGTATTCTTTTTTATGTAGCCAAATCAAGCATTTTGGTGGTTGAGAAGAAGTGGGGATGAAGAAATGACTATGTGTGTACCCTTGTTCTCTTCCTCTTGGGGACTCCCCAAATCCAGTCCAGTAGTTGGTAAAATGGGAAAGATGCTGAGCCAGAAAGTTAAATGTCTGACATGGTAGGTAGAGGCCAGTCATTCGTGGGGTGGGATATTAGATTGCCATGTCCCACTTAATGTAAAAATGATAGTTAAAATTAACCATGAAAGTGATTGAAATATCAATAAAGTAGAGCAGTTTTATGGATACAGCAAACATTTGGTAAACAAATTCTTGCCAGGGGCCACCTAGAAACAATAGACACAGAGGGGAATCTAACTGACTTTTTGGATCTTCTCTGTCACCACACCTAATTCATATGCTAAGATGAAAGCTCCCTTCCTTTTAGCATGTTTTGCTACCTAAACTCATTCAGGCAAATAAGGGGAAGGTAAAAAACAACAAAAATATCTTCTGAGTTTGTTGGACTTTGATTGTTTTCAACCCTAAATAACCTACATGCCAGGGTGGCACCTTCTTTGGAGACTTGTCATGGCCCCCTACACTTTACGTGTGCACAGAGAGATACACACGATACGAACAAAACCCACCGTGCATTATTTATAATAGTGGAAAAATCAGAAACAACCTCAAGGACTGCCAGTCGGGTAACAGAAACTAAACAGTGATTGGCTCAGACTGTGGAATTCTGTGTAGTAGTTAAAAAGGTTGCAAATATATTTATGTGTTGAATAGGCAACAACACATAGTATAGAATAACATAGTATAGAATAACAGCTAAGGGTCTAGAAGGATATTCATGAAACCACAACAGTATTTACCTCTGGGAAGCAGTCAAGTTAGGGTTGGGCTAGTAACGGTCAAGGGGATTCTGTTTTTTGTATCTTTATTGTAATTTAGATTTTCTTTGGCAACAAGAATATAATTATGTATTGCTTATATAATTGCAAATAAATAAAATTTAGGAATGGTCCTTGGACCCTTCCCTTTCCAATTAGATTTCTGGAAAGCATAGGTAAAAGACCCATTTCCTGGCCCAGAAGGTTACTTCCTGACCCATACCCCAAACCCCCTGACCATGTCATCAGCCATCTGCAGTCCAGCTTTCTTCCCAGCTCTAGAGAATATTCTGATCAATGTCCAGAAATGACTCCCTGCTGTCAAATCCAATGTTACTTCTCAGTCCTCATTACATTGATGGTATTTGACTCTGCTGACCACACTCTGCTTCATGAAGGACAGTCTTTCAACCTCATTCTGGTTCTGTACTTTTTCAGTTTCTTCTTTGGGTTCTTTTTATTCTTCCCATCCTTGGAATGTTAACATTCCACAGGGTTCTGGGCTGTGCTCACCTCTGACTCCCTCTCTCTTCTCCACTTGCATTTCTTTCTCTCCAGGTGAGTTTATTTACTCTCATCAAATGCTCTCTTTGTGTTCTCTGCTGGTCAACACCGAATTTTTGCTTCTAGTCCCCCTGTCTCTGGAGCACCACACGCTTGCTTAACCATCTGTTCATACTTCCCCTTGATATAGGCGCCTTCACTCTGAAACTGCTCTTCTCCCATGATTCCTGTGACACCACTGGTCTGCCATTGAGTCAGCTGCCAGGCTAGACACCAGGGTGGCAAACCCTGGGTTCCTCTGCCTTTACATATAGGCCACATCAAGTCAGCAAGCTGAATCTATTCATTCCACGGCTCCCAATCTCCACTGCTGTAACTTCATTGAAGAGTTCCATAAGTTTTCAATGAAATTAACTCTCGTATCGCCTTCAAGATCAGTCACTGGTATGGTTTTTATTTGTACATTGCACCTTCAGTATTACCTAATTCTCTAAATGGAGATTTGACATCAGCTGATCCCTGTTCCCCTTCTGTGCAAGAGCCTTTCATTCCATCATAATGTTTATAGTTTGATTAGAGTTGATTTCTGACCATCTAATAATATTTGTGACTGTTTGATTCCGATGAAATGCTTGTGGTGAAGGTGCTGTGAGCATGCTTTTGAGATTCTGAAGAGTTATTAATTGGGGCATTACGTTCCTGATTTCAGAGGTGGCAGGATTAAATATAACCAGTCTCAGGAATTTTAGTTCTTCTTGTGGCATTTAATGATGACATGTAAACTTTTCTTGTAAAAAATGTTTAGAAACCCAAACAAAAGAGAAGCAAGTACTGATAGTCATTTCTGTTTTTTTTTAAATAGTCCTCACATCCCATGAAGGGCCTGAAAGATAATAACTTACTGATAAATGAGCCTTAGTTGCATAGAGGCTGTCACTGGTAGGATGGAAGCAGATTTTAGCGTTCTGCATTTCATAGCTTCTGTCCATCAGTAGGTAACAGACATACCTTATTGTTGTGGACCCTGGAATTACTCCACAGAGAAAAACGAATTGTCTTAGAAAGTTTGAGGACACGTGGAATATCAGAGAGAGGAGAGGCAGAGTAAGAAAGGCTCTTGGTTTTGAAATTTCTTTATACGTAAGTTATTAAACAGAACGCGAAGATCTAGTTCTTCTAGTTTTCATGCTATTACTCATGCTGAACTGCCCAAAGCTTTCTTTGCATCTAATTTTCATCCAGTGCCCTAGAAAGTTTGATAAAATGAAATGTAAGAATCATTGTTAATATACCATTTCCTCACCTCTCCCAATGAAGGCTTCGACATTACAGGAACATGACTCTCATCTTCCTCTTTTCCTTTTCTGAAAGAACCATTCCAAAAGCCTATACTTTATTTCTGAGTTTGTAGCACCTGGGCTTCTGGCCCAGGATTAGACCCACAGGACTTTCTATAGTTCTCCTATTGTTTCTGTAAAATTATTTGCCTCTATGGAAGTTGTTTGGGCATAGCTAGCATCTCTTCTATGTGGATTTTCTTCTGGTTCCCATCCTTTTGAGCTTAACACTGGTATTGATGTTTTGAACATTTCTTTCATGATTTGGGAGTTCAGATATATTTTCTTCTGGGTGGTGATTAGGTCTCTGAAAGACAAGTACATATTTGGAACTTAGTTCTTAAATTAATGCACCAGGGAAGGATTCATTTTATGAAAAGGAAAAAGATACGCTCTATTTTTCAATACATATTCTTTGGTAAAGTAAACAAAGTATTTACAGAGTTTTAAGATGCTAGTTTCTCCCATGTTTAAATCAGAATACATCATCCCTTCAGTGGTTCATGTAATGTGCCTGACTTCCTCCCCAAGAAGCTTTTTTAATAAAAAAGATAGTACTTTAGAATTAAGGAAATTTACTTAATGGCTACTGTAAATTAGGAACTATGGCCAGTAGTACTTTACAAGGATTAGCTGATTTAATTTTTAGCACAACTTCACAAGGTAGCTGGCAGTATTATTTCATTGTACATATAGGGACATTGAGGCTCAGGGAAGGTATGTAATTTGCTCAAGTTAGTGGTGGGAGTTAGGGTTGGAAGTGAGCTGCTTATTCTTAGTGATAATTTGCGAGTTTGAGTTTGGTTGCCTTGAGGACTGGGAGAAAACCCTCTCCCCTTAGGTCAAGGAACCCACACAGTTGTAGTGTCCTTGGATGCCCAGAACCAGATTTGAGAGGCAACACCCTAGCAGTCCATCCCCTGCACCCCACAGTGTAGAATCTGTGTGTGATTTATGTTTTCTTTTTCCAATATTTGGATGGAGCTTGGAACAGCAAATATTTAATCAGAAGAAATTCTTCTTGCTAAATCCTTCCAACTTGTTAAACTTGTGGTTACCTAAAAATATTCACTACTTACTGAAGGATAAATGACTAAGTCACACACAGAGCATAAAGCAGTTCTTAAAATTTGGAGTGGGGTTGCTTGTCTATTTTTATTTTGGATGAAATATTCCATGCCACATACACACCTTTTGATGAGCCTCAGGGCTTCTGGGAGTCAACAGGGGAGGGCATTTGTAGAGGATGATGCGGTGATGGGGTAGATGCTGAGGCCTACTGGCATTAGCATTCTCCTCGCAATGGACTTTAGAAGGAGAGGAGAGAAGTGGGTTTGGGGTGGGAGGGAGAGAGGAGCCTGAATATAGCTTTTACAGATTTAAAGCAACATTATCTCCTGGCACCATTCATATGAGTATAGCTTTTGTTTCCAGCTAAAGGCTCTGAAATATTGACTTTGTGTGGAGTCTTCTATTTAGTATCTGAAAATTTTAACCCTGAGAGTTTGCTAACTCATGGTAAAACACAACTGAAAATTCAAACTTCTTCAGAAAGCATTTGCTGACTTCTCTCAATACCTGCTTGGGGTTACTTCGTGTATCCTTGTGTCTAGTCCTAATTGCAATTCTGAAACAATGTCCAGGCCAGACATTTTCTTTGAGATGAACCAGGATGCCTCCAAATCTGCTTGTTAAAAACAAACTCCTGATCTGTTCTTCCAGTTTCACTCTTTGCCCCGTGCCACACCTACCCCCATTCACCATGTTAAAAAAAAAAAAAGAAGAGAACCCTTCCCCCATCCTTCACTTCATTCTCATCATCCATACAGCCCTACCAACTATGACTTCTACCTATAAAATTTCTATTTTTTCTGCCACTAGTTTACCTTCTTCATCCATTACTTGGACAATTAAACCAGCAGCCTTCTAACTATACATCCCCCCAACCCTCAACTAGCTTAGTTGTTAGCCCTTGCCTACAGGGCCAGACTTCTTAGCATGGCAAATACCTTGCCCTTCCCAACAAGGCCCTGCCTTTCGAGCATTGTCTCTTGCCAAAGAATACTTTTTTTTTTGAGTTTAAGTATGTTCCATGCAATATTTAGTCAGATATGTCCCAAATGCTGTATAGGAAATATACTAAAAAGTTAGTCATTGTTTACCTAAAATTCAAATTTAACTAGACATTCTCTGTTTTGTTAGGCAACCTTACATGTGTTACTTTGTTTTGTAATCTGGTCAAAAATACAGTAGTGTCTCTATTTATTTATATCTTGCCCTGATCTAAAAAAATTACAGTTGCAAGAATTTTTTGACCATGAAATGTGTGACGTTTCTTTGTGAAATCTTTCATATGTTTATGAAAATGGAGCTATACAAATGGAGTCTCTGTAACAATGCATTTTTGCCAGAGGCAATAATTTCGAAAAAGTTGTTTTGGAAAAACATGTTTGAGATTCAAGTGCAGTAATGACTGCAGGCCTTTTCTGAGAGGGGGGGGAGGGATTCAGCATTCAGGAAGATGAACTTCAATTAAATTTAGTCTTCTTTTTGTTTATGGAAATTCTTGTTTATGGAAATAGTGTTTCTTCAAGAGTTTTCTTGGAGAAGAAATTAAATTATTATTTCAATTTTACCTTTAGCTTTGTGTAATTTTTTTCTTCTGAGATATTTTTTGTCTTGTGAATAACAACTGTAATGTGATTTTCAACTTATTTTCTGTTCTGCAAGGTGTTCAGCTTTAATGTAAATAAGAATCAAGGTTTTTAAAAAATCACTGGCTAAAATCTTTATTTCATTACATTAATAGAAATGTTCTACCTGTTCTGATTTTATAAGTTTTTAATTATTCTGACAATGTAAATAGGTTTTACACTGAAACTTTCTAATTGGACTAGGATAAACCATTGCCAACATTTATCAGAAGATTAAGACTCATAAATAAAGAGCTCCAGTGGATCAAGAAAAAACAGCTGCCAATTTGCAAAGAAAAATACAGATGGCCATAAGTTTAAGAAAATAAGTTAATCTTACTAGTAATGAAGAAGATGGATTGAAACAAAATAGTTATTTTTTAAATCTTTAAATTGGGTATTCAGGTTGGGAACATGAGCAGTCTCAGCTATTACTGGCAGGATCTAAACTGGTACAGCCTTTGAAAGCTCTTTGACTAAATCTTGAAATTTTAAAATGTAGTACGACTTGATCCACTAATTTCATTTCTAGGTCGGAGTCTGTCCTATATAAATAATGGCACATGTGCAATGAGGCATGTACAACAGTGTTTATTGAATGAATCAGTGTTTGTAAGGGCAAAAAAACTGAGTACACAAAATAAAAACTTTCCCCAACAAGATCAATGTGGAAATGTTTATCAGTTTTAATCTGGTTTTACTATAAAATATTATATAGTGGTTAAAAAGAATGCATGGGATTTTATGTATTAATAGAGAAAGATCTCCACAGCTTATTGTTTAACTGGAAAAAAAAAAACACATTGCAGAACAATACATAAACTCTTTTACTTAATAAAGCTGTTTTTGTGTCTACATATATACATACATACATATGTACACACACATATATGATGTACATGGTACCATACAAGAATGTGTGTGTGTGTGTGTTGTATGTGAATGTGGGAGTGTGTATGTATGTATACACACACAAATTTATGTATTTAAACTAATAAAAATACTCACAAAATTTTTAACTCTCCTGAGACAAAGGCAGTGGCATTTTGGGGTGTGAGTAAAGGAAGTCTCTCATTTTTTATTCTATATATTTATGCATTTCAAGAAAAAAATATCTATGTATTAAAAGTGTAATTTAAACAAATTCTGATGCTGGATTTCAGAATTCATTTGGGGTAAATAAAGGCAGAGTGGTATGTTATGAGAATTATATTTTAAAAAAATTCAGAGAAAATTAAGAAAAACCTTCGGAAGAGGGCCTTTCTTCTCAGTTTGTTCCTCTGTGCACAGGGTGCACTTCCTTCCACATTGAGTTTTGACTTGGAAGCTGACGGAAGAATTCACAGCCCCTCTTTGCTTAGTTTTAACAGATGACTTTTTTCTCTTTCTCCCCAGATTCCTTTTTTTGAAGACATTTGTAAAGGCATTAAAGCTGGTGACACCTGTGAGAAGCTGGTGGGGTATTCTGCGGTGTATAGAGTCTGTTTCGGAATGGCCTGTTTCTTTTCAATCTTCTGCCTCCTGACCATCAATATCAGCAACAGCAAGAGTTGCAGAGCCTATATTCACAATGGGTAGGCCTTCAGTCTTTGTGGGGATAGTTTCCCCCTTTCTTGTATTCAGAACTGTGTTTTAGTACCACTTCTACTCATCAGACCCTCTAACTGATCTTACTCTAGTTGAAATCGACACTGATTTTTTCTTTAGAGAAGGTGGGATTTAGACCTGTCACCACACAGTGGCCTAAGAACTAGAATCCTATTTGCAACACTCATTCCATAATGAGAAATGCGGCAAGGACAAGAGTTAATTTCTTGTACCATGACCTTTCCCCAGGTCATTTCCATCCCTGCAACAAAATGGTGTTTTGTACAATCAGAGGCCATGCTGCGTCTGTCTAACTATGGGAAAAGGCAGTTTCCAGTCACTTAATTACTTCCCCTCGATTTGGAGAGAATAGTACCAATGGCAGAATCATGGATCAACATGCTTACGTTCTAAGAGGTCTTTTGTCCTTCCTTGAATATCATTTAAATACATTTCCTCATTTTTTTCTTTCTTCCAGCTTTTGGTTTTTCAAGCTTCTGTTGTTGGGGGCCATGTGCTCAGGAGCTTTCTTCATCCCAGATCAGGAGACCTTTCTGAATGGTACTAATGGGGTATTTGGGGTACCTATTTTATTTTGTTTTTACCTATTTTGTAAAACTGTTTAAAAGAGTAGTCTAGGGTGCTTTTGATATTAGGAATTACTGTGGCTTAAAAAAAAATTTCTAACCTGCCCATGCTTCATCCACTCTCCTAACTCCCTGTCCTCCTCCTTCCCCCACCTCTTAAATCTTTCCCCCTCTTTCTCCCTTCTTGGCTGGGTGTGGGAGGACCTTTTATTTCTCTGCAAGCTCAAGAATTGAAAGGATAATTTTAAGGTTATTGACCTGAAGGGAAAATGAGGCATTTAAAATTTATTTGAAAATCAGTTTAGCATGTCAACCTGACACCACTAGTCATATTTGAAGAGGCCCTGGAGATGTTCTTTCTCCTAAGTACTGCACAGAAATTCGGAACACAAGAACACAGGGCTTCTTCACCACTTTGCATTATAGCCGCAGCTGTAATGGGATAAGAAAAGCATCCTCCAGTCTATTTCTAAACTTACCTTACGTCAAACCGTAACATTGAACTATATTCCTTATTGATTGAACCTACCAAAATTAATGTAATATGAATATGAAGCTTTTCATCGTAGCTGAAACAGGGGCTCTTTGTATGAGCTAGGGAGGAAAAAATTGTCTGAATTTCAGTGGTTCAAAACATTGTTTAATCCAAATGAATTTACTTTCCTAGTTAAGACAATAAAAATATTCACATTCTGTCAGTCCGTAAGGACTAGCCATAGACCCTCAAACAGTCACACATCCTGGTCCACACTAGTTTTATTTACTCCTTAATGAAAATATATCCAGGTCTTGTTTTTACCTAAAATGCTGTTAAGTGATTTTCTCTTGCCCAAAGATGTACTTTTATGTATTAGAACAATATCTTCAGAATAAAAGGGACCCAGCAGTCCTCTAAGTCTAGTTCAGTCATTTTTATAGTCAGGCCATAACCCAGGGATGTGACATGGCTCATCCAAGGTTAGAGAGTCTTTGTGACAGAGCCAGAAGTAGAATCTGAGTCTTTGGCCCCTAAGTCTGAAACTCATTTCCTCACGAGACACTGATGGCTCCCTGTCTGATAAAATTAGAACCCTTGACTTTTCGGCGTTGTGTGCTTTTACTTTTAAATTGTGGGTCATGTTGACTTTATGAATTCCTGCGTCTGTTAGAATATCTGCCAGTTATAGAGTACAGGCTAAGCTTGGATGCTTCAGACCCAGGCTGACTGCCTGTGTTCACATTCCAGTTACACCCTTTCCTGGCTGTGGGCCCTTGTCAGCTTATGTAGACCCAGTTTTTCTCACCTATAAAGTGGGTATGACAACGGTACCAACCTTATATGACTGTGGGAATTAAATGTGTTGCAGTGAGCATGCAGTAAAAATGGATTGTAGTCATTACTCTCTTTTGAGCTGACACTTGGAGCAATTATGTCATCTCCTTTTGCACACTCTTTTGCAGCCTGGCGCTATGTGGGAGCCATTGGAGCCTTCATCTTTATAGGCATCCAGCTCTTCCTGCTCGTGGATTTTGCACATAAATGGAACAAGAACTGGTGTGTGCCTTTATGGAAAGCTTCCAAGTGAACTCATTCAACGACTCAGAGACACTGCCTCAGAACAGTGTTGATAAAGGCTCGCCTCTGAGTTGTACTGGCAGGGACCGGCAGCCCGCTTACAACAAGAACAGTGTTTGCCAGCATTATTCCTTCTCTGCAGCTCTTTATACCTCTTCATTTACTTTTCTCCCTCATACTATTTTTCTGTCCTTTCCACTTCCACTTTTTTTTTTTTTTTTTTTGGCTCTCGTTTCCCCCTTACTCTCTCAGTTGTGCTCTAAGTCAGCGATGGTGTGACTTAGCCACACTCAACTCCATCATCGGCTCCAGCTCTCTGGTTGTGTTATTGGTTAAAAGAAAGCTTGGACAGGCTTTATCTTAGGCTCTCATCTTTAAGAGATTAAAACAAAACGTACTTTGGAACTGGAGGTTTACTTTCTGCAAAGAATATGCAATGGAATATTTTTTTCCTTAAAAATTTTTTGTTGTTTTCAACTGCGTAAGGATGGAAGGACCTCTTCATTAGGAAGGTCTATTGTCCCTCCTTAGAAAGCCATCTTGTATTTTAGAAACATAGACTCTTTCTCAGTACCTTGAAAATAGAATTCATATCTCAGGATAAGTGGAAAATGTCAAACTATTAATAGCTAGTTTTTAGGCTTACTGAGTCACACTGAAGAAATGATAGCCAGACAATGGTTCAGGCCCTTGAGTACCAAGGCCAAGTTGACTCTTTCTGTGACCTGGACAAAGCACTTAGCTGCTCTCTGTCTTACTTATAGAATCTGAATGAAAATTACTGCTCGTTGTACCCAGTAAAGCTTTTGTTATTTTGTAGATTTTGTAGGCATTATGTTTTTTTACATATTTTTTTTTGGAAAATATTAGAAAATCCTAGATGCATGTGAATTTTATTGTTTCATTTTGAACAAACAGAATATACTGTCCAAATTTTCTCAAACTACTTTTCATTCTGATTATATTCCTCAGCTCAGTAGTAGTGGTTGCTGTTTATTTTAGTTTTTTTTTTTTTTTTAAGCTCAAATCATGAGATACATGAGTGAAAAGATAGTGTTACTCGTTTTATTATTGGGTAAATATTGGAGTAATAACCCAGATGCTTAAGGCCAGTTTTTTAAAAGTTTATAGGACATCAAACAGTCATACAAGTAGCACTACATATATGTTTTGGAATTTTTCAAGTCTTAATTGTTACAATAATACAGATTTCAGGGTCTGAGTTGTGTTTCTGTATAAATTATTACATGCTGTTCTGCTTTTTGAGTTATCGCTAAAACCTAATAATTTATGTGTGGGGTCTCTACTAGATATTATTTTGAGGCAGCAGAGTTTTCCTAAAGTTAGGTCAAATGGGTGACTACAGTTTCATGTGACCCTGTTTTTTCAGTTGTGCAGAAGGAATACACACAATAAGTTAGAAATGCATTTTAATTGATCGCTCATCCATATTTCTTAACGTACTTTCACTTTTAATTTTTTATTAGACTAAATATGTCATCCTAAATTTTTTCCTAAAATTTTCACAGATATACTTCAAATAGGAGATGTCATGGTAAAATAATAATATCTTTGATACTGAGTGCCTGATCTGTCCATTAAATAGTATGTTCTCTTGAGAATACTTGTGCTTCTTAAGTCTGACTTTAATATTCTGATTGATTATGAAGCCATTTTCTGGGACAAATTATTTATGCCAACTTTTAACAGGCATTTTGGAAGAGTTGGTTGCTTTAAAACTTTCCAGAAACCACTCATAAGAATGGCTTAAGAGCTTTGCAACAAATGCCGCTGCTGTTGTCCTGCTGTTGTCCTGGCTTTGAGGCCAATATCCCAACAAAATCCCTTTTGTCAACAGAGTCATGGTTGGTTTGCCTAAAATTAGGTTAAGCTAGAACGCTCATTAATAATGTTATTTTTCATGAAAATTAATCTAATTTAGAGTCTTTCTGTGTTTCTAAACAGAGGCTCTTGCTTACGAGGTTAGTCTAGAAAAATATAATACTCTCTTCATGGAACAATCACTCTTCATGGAACAATCAAGGTGCCTTTTTTTCCTCCCTTCTCTTCTTTTTTCTTTTTTTGTAAAGTCTTGAGAAGAAGATGCAAAGGCAGTAGGATAAAAAGGTCATGGGCCTGAAAACCAGGAGATTGCAGATTCTTTTTTCCTTTTTTTCTTTTTAAATTAAGTTCATTGGGGTAACATTGGATAATACAATTATATAATTTTTAGGTGTACATTTGGTCCCCTTTACCCACTTCACCTTTCCTCTGCCCCCCTATATTTGACCCCCTTTACCCCATCTACCTCTCCCTTCCTCCCCCACCACCTACTGTCTGGTAGATTTTTATATCTCTTACTCTGTAGCTTGTTATTTCACTTTAGGCTTGTCATCTGACCTCTCTACTTTAGTTTTCTTAGCTATAAAGCGATATTGTTGGACTAGATATTTAATGTGTATTTTTTTTTGTTGTTAAAAGAAACTAAGGCTTATCAAAAAATTTAAGAGTGTATTTGAGCAAAAATCAACTTGAATCAGGCAGCATCCAATCTAGCAGTTAGAAAGGAGCTTTAAGGCACTGTACTAAATGAAAGACTTATAGGCAGAAGGAGTAGGAACAAGAAAGTTACTCTAGTCAAAAAACTGGGCTGGTTATAGCAAGGTTACTTTCCTTTAGGGGATACAGTACTACTCTACTGCTCCTCCCTCATACAACAGCCCCCAAAGCCTTACACAATCTGGTCAGTCTACCATCTACTAGTTAGGAAGATTACCTAACTCATGCTGATCAGGTGATTCCTGATTGACCAGTTTAAGATTTCACTTCTGGAAGAGCTGAAATTGTAACTAAGTTGTCTTGGTTTGGTGTCTTAACATAAGTACTACATTTGAGGCCTTATTTTTAACACTTTCTTGCTCAAATTTTGTAATCTGGAGTATCAATTCTGTATCAAATATGAAATAAAAAGTATGTAGTATATCCAGGTATATCTAATGAAGACTTACTTTCTAGATTTTCAATTCATGTTGTTTTTTGAGTTTGGTTTACTCCCAACCCTCACTCCAGCCAACTCTTTCAACCTGGTACCTGTTTGCTGCTGTGTCTGTGCATTTTGCTTGGTTTCCTGGTCCTTTTCTAATATCCAAATGCTTTTCATTTGGAGCAGCAGGAAAAGCAGTAACTCTACTCATTGCTGCATAATGTTATTTTTTAGCAGTTGACAGTCTTTGTACCAGCATTCATTAAGCACCTGTTATTTGCCAGCCCCTCCACAGTAGAACCTCAGTGACCATAAGCTCGTCTTGCTCTGTGGAGCTTAACATTCTTTCGGGGGTAGAGGGGAGAGATAGTCAACTTTAATTGACCAAGCAAATAGGTAGTAGGTTTGATGGTGAAGAGTGCTCTGGAGAGAAAGAAAGGATATGAGAATTGGAGAGCAGGGCAGAGAAAGGTGGAGAAAGTGGGGGGCCATGCTGTGTTTGTTTAATGAGCAAAGGATCATCTATTGTGGCCGAACCGCAGTGGTGAGGGAAGGGTGCAAGAGATGAAATCTGAGGTAGCACTGACCAGATTGTGTAGGGCTTTGGGGGCTGTTGTATGAGGGAGGAGCAGTAGAGTAGTACTGTATATTTTAAGTTGAGAAAAGATTAGAGAGAGTCAGAGGTGAAAAGAGGGAGGCCAGTGGAAGATAACCCAGTTGAGAGATGAGGAAGCTTGGAGCCAGCTGGTAGCAGCAGTCAGATTTCGATATATTCCAAAGTTGAAACCAGTCATGTGCTGACGGTGATGACGTGGGAGTAGGGGAGGGAAGTGGGGAACAGCAGGGAGAGAAAGACAGCCATCAAGAGCCAAGGTAGTTCTGTCATCCCCTGCCCCCCACAATCCATGTGGAATTGCCATTTTCTGAGGTTGGGAAGATCATAGGGTAAGGAGGTTTGCATGTTGGCAGGTGAGTCTACATCTGCTATCTTACACGCCAGTTAGACCTGTAAGTAAGGACACTGAACTGTTGGACATTATGGGTCTGAGGTTGATGGGGAGAGGTTAGGGTTGCATTGAAGATCTAACTTTGAGAATATAAGCATAAATTAACTGTAAGAAAGCTCTTTGTATATTAATAACAACCAAAATGACTAGTGAAGAAACAGTTGGATCCCACCCACATACTGGTCAGCAGTGTTTACCTTTTTCTACAGAATTCGTTCCCTCTGTCATCGATTACTTTTTGGCTCTTAGATTTCTTTTCTTCCCCTTTCTTGAGTCTCATTTTTCTCTTTATTTCCTTTGTGTGCCTTTTATGTCAGAGTAATTCCATGGTCATTGGAGCACCTGGCTCAGTTTCAGGAATATAATAGTCATTATCATTTTGGCCTTTCCTCCCTATTTTCTTTGTCTCTGGCTGCAGTAAGTTTTTCATCATTAAAACATTTTAGTTGGATTGCTTGAACACTGCAGTTTTTAAAAAAACATTAAGCAAATTGCTTACTCTGAAGATTTGTGAGAATGTAGTTGCAAAGGGTGATATAATCATAAAGCAGATGACAGTGATTCAACCCATTCTTCCTGTTGTTATGTCTTCTTCATTTAGCATTTATAAACACTCTTTTCTTTGTTCTACAGGATTTCTATAGATTGTTAAACCACCACTTACGTCTCCCATACATTTATTAATATTTTATTAATATATAAACTAGGAAGCACATTCATCTCTTTCAGATTCTTCACTGTAAATCTCTTAAAATTTTTCTCTTTTCCTGGCTGATTTTATTCTTTACTTTTTTTAAATTCTAAATTTTTTTGTACTCATACTTGGCATTGTTTTGGAGAAACAGAACTGACTGACAGGTCTACCCTTAAGCACAGGGATAAAAATGCTGCAGTCAGCCTGTCTCTCTATGAGTGAGGTTAATTTGCTTCTCTCCCTAAAGACAAGACGGGCTGCAGCTGGAGCTGCCGGCAGCACTTGGGGGTGAGAATCTGTGGCACCTGTGGTCTCTGTGTTTGTAGGGAAAACTTGAAGTGAGCTCCAGCAAAAAGCCACCTTTTTAATACTGTCAAAACCTATCCCAGGGTAATTGACATTCAGAGTGGGGAAGCTAAAGTCTGTGGATGTTCATTTTAGTTGATGAGTACCCTTGAGCCAGAAACAATTCCTTTAGCATTTAGAAAAAAATTGTAAGCTTTATAAGCCATAGGTTTTTGCATATTTACCTTCTAGCTTTGATGGTGGATAGTCATTGGTGAAATGTTATGTCTTCTGGCCTACTCGGTTATGGCCGGGGGCTTGACAGCATTAGTTCATGCCTGAGGGATGGTAAATGTCAGAATCAGTCGGAGCCTTTACTAACTTCTCTCCCCTCCCTGTTATCCACTGCCTGGAAAAACAGGACTGCAGGCACAGTTCACAACAAGCTGTGGTACGCCTCTCTGGCTCTGGTGACACTCATCATGTATTCCATTGCCGCTGGAGGCTTGATTTTCATGGCAGTATTTTATACACAGAAGGATGGTTGCATGGAAAACAAAATTCTCCTGGGAGTAAACGGAGGCCTGTGTCTGCTCATTTCACTTGTAGCCATCTCTCCCTGTGTTCAAAATCGTAAGCACAGTTGTTTTTTGTTTTGTTTTGTTTTTCTTATTTCTAAGTGTCTTTGAGCAAACTGAGTTAAAATAAAATTATGGTCATTCCTTTACAGTGTGGATGGGTCAGCAGTAGGAAAGGTGGGACTACAGTTCCCTCTTCACATCCCACACCTGGGTTGAATGTGATTGTCAAGCATGCGTCATGTCAAGAAAGAACTGATCATAATGAAGTCAATAAAACAGAGAGAGATAGACCTTGCCATTATTAAATAGTGTACTATAAGATGCCTTTAAGTGGAAAATGCTCTTAGTGTATGTTGAGTGCTTCTCTATAATATCTGTGTAAAACTTGAATGAGAAGGCTCTGGAGGGAGCTGTTTCAGGGTCATCTTTCACTCACAATTCATGGACTAAAAATCAGAGACACTGTGCTGCAGGAATCAGGAAGTAGGAATGCAGTCCCGGCTCAGCCAGCACCTGGCCCTGTGGGCTTACCTTCCTTATATCTTAGTCTTTCCTTAGCAAAGCCAACAGAAACCTGACCTTGCTCATGGCTCAAGCCAAAAGGAAGAGAAGATAGGATTTGAAAGTGCTTTAGAAAGTATAGGTATGAATTCTTTTTTAAATGATTTTTGATATCTTAAGCCAGTATGCTGTCTTTGGTTACAGAGAATTGTTCCTGATTTCATGTTTCTTGTGAGTGTCTTACTATATAGGTGATGAAAAAGCACACAGCATTTAGATTTCTAGATAGGAAAAGGAAAATACGGCCAATAAATTTATTGCCCCTTGAATCCTTTTTAAATGCTGATTTAAAAAGGAACTAGTATTGAGTAATTTAAAAGTTTTTCTATACTGAAAATTTCAAATCTGTTATTGAAATTGAGAGTATTCTTCTAATCTCTTTAATTGGTTACTTAAGAATTTCCTAAAACATTATTAGTATTCAGATTAAAATATTTTTTGGGTTAAATCTTACCTTTTGAAATAGTTATAATATTTTGAAATATTTAGTTTAATGTCATTAGTTGTTCAGGTAAGTTTTATTCTCATACCAAAGAGTAACATTATAAAAGGGTCCATTTCAATACCTTTATTGGCCATTGTAACTCAATAATTCCAGAAATAAAATCAGAATGAGTAAAATGAAATCTTTTTATGCCAGCAGGTGGTTGAGAATTTCACCAAAAAAAGATAAATCCCTTTTATCACGTCTTGGTTACTCTCAATAATCTAAACACTGAGTTTTGTCGAAATGCTATAACATTAAAGCTCTTCTCCCAATACATACTGAGTCCCAGAGCCTTCCTCTTTGACCTGGACCAGCTCTGGTATTCCCAGAGGTCTTTTGTCCATTGACAGATGTGAGCTTTTCCCACTGCCAAGGACTATACAGTGTCTGCTGGCCTTGGGGAGTCTGGAATCCATGGCCTATGAAATCTACCATTTAGCCCACCAAGCCATGTGATCTCAAACATAATAATGCTAAATTTTCTTCTGAGTCTAATGATTTAAGAGCGAATGTTATGAATCTCGGGGGATCAGGCAGTATGTTTAAGTACAGTTATAACTATTATCAGAACAAGGTGTTGGTAGAGAACTTGGCAGAACTTGGCATCTCTAAAAATAGCAGTTAGGGTTAGTAAATAACTCCCTCCCCCCCAGATCTTTTTAGTGTTATCTGAGAAACATGTTGTGTACCTCTTCTTTCCTTTAGAGGCAGGGGTCCAAGTTTGAGGAATATAATTTGGGGGGTGGGGAGACCCCTTATTTTAAAGCATGTGTTTTTAAATTTACTGTTGAAATTTAAAACACTCTTAAAATCTGTCTTTTGTCGTTTTTCAGGACAGCCACACTCCGGGTTATTGCAGTCAGGTCTCATAAGCTGCTATGTCACGTATCTCACCTTCTCAGCTCTGTCCAGCAAGCCTGTAGAAGTAGGTAAGTCGGCATTGCAGTATGAATATTTTCATTTGTGGAGGAAGGAATATGTCTCTGTGAGCTATTGTTTAGATATCAGGGATGCAGTAAATCAAGCTGAGCCTGTGTTTCTTCAGGAATGATGTCACAGGCAGAGTTACAGGTAAAGGTGCAGGGAGTTGAACCCAGGGCTTGAGACATGCCAAACAAATGCACTTCCACTGAGCTATACTCCTGTCCTTACTTGCAATAAATCAAGATAGAGAGGTGATTTAGACTTTTTTATTAAGTAAAGTCCTTAAGGTGGAATATGAAAATACCTTCTTTTGAGTCTTCCTGCTGTGTAGGTAAGACATGAATAAAAAGTGGGCTTTTGAGTTTTTAAGGCCTAATCTGCATTTACCAGAGCCGTTTTCAAAGATTTTTATTTTGCTTAGTTTTATTTTGTTTGTTTTTTAGTTGGTTGTTAATTTATTTTTCTTCATGTGGTCATTTTTCTGACTGTAACAGAGAAGACTGGAAAGAACGTGGGAGCGGGAGCAGGGGACAGGATTTAAGCCCAGCTCAACCCTTTGCTGGTTATGTGACCTTGAGTAGCTCATCTTCAGTAACATTTATTTATAGAGATAGCACAACATGCATGAGCCTTAGGTGTGGATTGCCTGTGATTATAGCCTGGTTCTACTGCTTTAAGTAACTTGTACAAAGTTACTTATCTTTCTCTGCTTAGATAACTCACCTTTAAAATAAGGATTTTAATTATTATTTTAACAAGATTTCTGTTTTCTAAGGTGGTTTCTAAGAATTCAGTGAGTACATGTGTATATGTATATATGTGTACAGTTTCTGGGATGTATTGGGTGCTATACATAGTTAGCTGTTATTATTGTAAAATAGTTGCAATGATTATTTGAGAACTATAAAAGCACAATTATAAGGTGTTACTATGTGAGGCGCTGTGCCTCACCAGTAAGACCAAATTTTCTTATTTTGATTTCCAGACTCATTATACTGTATTGTCTTTATCACTTTTGTGATATATGAAGTACATACACATGGTGTGTATAAATGTGTGTGTGCTTGGGTACATTTCATCTTGTATAAATTAAGTTAAATAAATGTAGTCTCTTTTCTCTAGAATAGAAAATTGAAGTAGCTTTTATATTTTTAAATTTAGGAAGCAGATGCAAAGATAATTTGAAGGTTTAGTATATACACATACTATGAATAGCTCTATGACTATTTATAGTGCAAAACAATATAATTGTAGGCCTTATTAAGGATAGTTTATTCTAGATATAATTGTTTTTAAAAGTTCTGTATTTACACATAAATTTATTTAAATCTAGTACCTTTAAGACTTTATGACCATTTATGTATTAATCTCTGGTTTTAACTTAATGGGAGTTTGTTACAGTAGTTTACTTTTTATTGGCAGGTATCACTTAAAAACAACAAAAAAAAACTTTAAATTTAGGTGGTACAAAATAACAAAGTTCATATTTTGGTCAATTTTTTTAAAAAATATTTTTATTAGCCAAAGAATAAAGATTCCTTAAACCACAGCATACACAGTTATACTGTTTCAAGTGTTAATCCAGTAATAATTTTAGTGCAATTTCAAATGCATGTTTCTAAAAGGGTTTCTAGGCTGCTATTTTATGTTTATGTCCCTTATTTTGGGGGCAGAGCTAGAAATCAGATCTAGCTTGAATGTTCAGAATTAAAGACTGACTTTTCTCATCTGGGCAGAGACTGTGGGCAGACAGCTGTGACACTGCTGGTACGTGTTTGGCCGTTGGGTACCCTTGTCACACCTCCAGAGAAGACAGACAGGGAGGGAGGGCTCAATTATCTGCCAGATCAGCTAAAAAATGGATCTAAATTTACTTTTTACTGTTTGAATAGCACTAATAAAGCAAGACTCTTACAAGGCCTTGGAACTGAAGAACCCTTCAGCACTAAGCTGGAATCTGAGGGTCTTATTCTCAGAGGCGGCTGAGATAGGAGAGGGGTGCTTTGCAGTAGCAACAGTCTAGTCTGAGATGAGGCAGACCGTAGAGTAGATGTTTCCAGTGATGTCTTTACTCTTCTAAGCTACTTGAATTTTTTTAAATGACTCCTTCTGTAGGTTGCAACAGGCTTTTCTAATTTGTCTTTTCTTTACAAGTTCTAGATGAACATGGGAAGAACGTTACGATCTGTGTGCCTGACTTGGGTCAGGACCTGTACAGAGACAAAAACTTGGTTACTGGACTGGGCACTACTCTCTTGTTTGTGTGCATCTTATATTCATGGTAAGTCTTAGGAAGTACTTGAGGCCATCTTTGCAGACTTTAAAAGTACAGGAGAATTTAAATAAATTCTAGCAGCTGTGAGGCAGCAAAACAAATACAATCTGAGGAAGAAGGAAAAGAGAAATAATAGTTGTTTGGACTTCATTTGCCATCTTTGTTTTCATATGGGGTAAATCAAGTAAGTATGTAGTATGCTGCAACCCTTTAAAAGAAGGTTGAATATCACTTGCCAAAGTGTTATTGGAGGACAAGGGAGCGCAGAGTGAGGAAGAGATGGTATGTGCCAGAATGTTTGGGCAGCTTTCTAATCCAAGGGAAATACCATTCCTTCTGCCGTTGATGGATAGAGTACAAAGCACTACATACACGGTCATTTCATGCCTGGTCCAGGAAAGACAGGAATGTCCTTTTCTTTTATGCTGAAACAATGCTGTTAAGGAGGCGAGGCAGCTCTAAAAGTAGGTGTGATAATGTAAGCAAGCTGTATTTCACATGCTTACGGTGGGGTTTATTCCACCTTTGAAATCTTCGAAAGATTGCCAGAGGGAGAAAAGTAAAGGATACAAATGGTGGTTTCTTATTCTGGGTACATATTTCACTGATAATTAAGCCGCTTTAGACAGTAAGCTTTCACTTTAGATTTTACTTATATGTTCTGTGTTTTCTTTGTTATGTTTCAGTGTATAAAAATTTCAGCTTTTCATAGGCACATTATAATCTTCTTTAGCTGAAACTAAACAATATTGATGGTGATAGCTTGTGTAAATAAAACATCTTTCTAAGCACACTGGCATTTGTTTTTCTCTTACAGCTTCTAGTACCCCCTAATGTAGAGATGGACCTACAGATCTAGACAATTTAAAGTTTTATAAAGTACTCGTTCATAGTCACACATCCAGCCATAAAATGCTTGCTGTGTTGTAGGTGATTGTTATAATGAAGGATGTATGGCGTTGATTCCCAGTCTATCTTTGACAGAGCGACACATTCTCCTTGTTGGACCAGCAGGGACCATGGTGTGCAAACACACAGACCCAGGGAAAAGCCCCGAGACTGAAAATCTGCCTCTTTAAGTGGAGGGCAGGGAAAGACCGAATAAAGAGACTTGCTACTCTTTTCTGGTAATGAATAGAGTTTATTAAGGGAAACTTACATATGAGACATGTCTTGGGTGATCATAAGACAAAATGGATCCCCGCACTGCTTGGTAGGGGCCCAAGAATTCTATAGGGTAAAGGGGGGATGGTCATGGCATAGGTCATGAATGCTACCAGGTCTGGAAATTACTTAACATGCTTAAGGAGGTCAGGACAGCAACCTTTTACAGGACCCAGCACACAGCAGGGGACCAGTGGGGGTGCTGATTTATGTTAGAATGAACATCAGTTACCGTCAGACACTCTCTGAAAGGGATTTGCAGAAAGCAACCTCTGTTCTGGCCCAGGTCCAGCTTGCAGGACAGACAGTGGTCATGTCTTGGAGACCTGTCTCTCTACACATGGGGACCACTTTCTGGTCTTTCATTTCGATTAATTCCATAATTGTTCACCGAGTGCCTACTATGTAAAAAGCATTGGATAGGATTTGGGTTCAAGTCAATGAATGTTTTCAGGAAAACCATAAAGGCACCTAAGTCTGGAATCTTGAGTCTCAGCTCTTCCTTTTTTAGAAAGCCTTTCCTTCTGGAGTCTGTCATTGGGCTTTGGGGAGAAATGGCAACAACATGGCTAATTTCCTCTGTCACTCAGTTTTTTTTTTCTGTCTTGGCATATAAAAAATATTGGTAAATCAGGTGAGGAGAAGATAGGTTACTAAACTGTAAATAAAGAATATTCCTTTTTAAAAAATAAAATTAGTTGTGTTTACATATATAAAAAAATTCTAGAAGGAGATAAACCACATTTGTAGTAGTGGTAACTTATTTTTTTCTCTTTCTCTTATGTTTTCTTTTTAAAAATTATTTTCACATCGAGCTAGCATTTCTTTTGTCTTTTTGTTAGAAAAAAAACTATCAAGACATTTTAAAGAATAAAATCATATGTTTTATTGGATGCCCAATAGCAGGTGAAAGAAAAATGTTTGCCTCTCAGATAAAATGGGGCCTGGATTTGCTATATAATAAACCCACGAATGGAAAGAAGACAGAAATTCTACCTAGTCTGCTGCTTGAACTGCCACAGATAGCATTATTTTGCAGCATGGGATTTTCACCCTATCAGATTTTCACTACCACCCTTCAGTGAGAGATGAAAAACAAACCATTGCCTCTTCTGGAATTTAGAGGTACCATAGTGGCGGTTGGTATGGTGTAGTCTGATAGTCCCCAAAGATAACATATTTCAAAGGCGACAGCTGCTATTTAAAATCTGTCTAAATCCCAGTAACAAACATTCTTGAGTCATAGGAATGAAATTGTAAAATTGTAGTGCCCGATGGAATGTGGAGAGGGAATAGCAGCTGCACCAAGTGGAGATGCAGGGTAACCAGGTAGTGCTGGGGTGTTTGGGTCTGGGTGACTAATGTTTGCCGCAGTCATCCACTGCAGCTCCAGGAGGAGTCAGCTTTGAGAATATTATAGTCAAGCATTGGAGCTCCCTGGGAAGTGAGTTCAGGCCTGGGAGAGCCTTGAAAGAAAGGAATGCTGCTAGGGATGAGAGGCAGCCCAATTAGGGGTTTTTAAAATCTTGACCTTTAGAGTCTATGTTTTCCTCTCAAACTTGGAGGAATGAAAGTTTGGAAGATGTTACATATAGAGGGCGAGTGCAAGCTGTCATTTGAACACGATTGCAGGAATATCTAGAATTCTTGATAAAAATTGTAGGAAGCCGAAAGGCTAGGTAGTGTGTATACTAAAGGGATAATAAGTCATCTGTTTTCAATGAAAATCTGCGATTATTGGGGCTGACTTCTGTAGGGCCTCACTGTGCTGTCTTCTAACTCCTAGGAATTTCCCCTAAACATCCCCCCCAACACACACACCTCTTTAGAGGGATCACATGGTGACCTCCCTCCTGTTTCTGGTTCTCTGTTCCAAATCCCGCTTCTGACACACTCACTGTGAGTATATTTACTCTTTGCTGTCTCAGCTTAGGAGAAGGGCTTAGCCAAAACTCATTCTCTGGCTTTCTGACTGAGGCCACCCTTCCTCCAGAAGCCCCTTCCATAGCTCCCAGGCATTGTGGCTGTGAAGAAGAGTCACAACTTGAACCCCATGTGGAAGTTCCCTAGTGGCTCATTCTGTAGGCTGATCTCCCTGTACCCCTTAGGCCTGGTTCTTTTGCCCTGACAGGCCTTGCCTCTTCCAACTATTCCTTAATTCCCTTCTTGGTCTCTGGATTTTAAAATTATTATTTATTGGTTTCAAGTTCGAGCTGTCAGAATGGACAGGATCCTGGAGTCAAGTTCAATCCTTCATTGTACATAAAAGGAAATGCATGGAACTTATTCCTGTAGCTCTCCATCCCCAATTTCAGGAAACCTTTCCTCGAGTCTCCTTTGTTGGGTTATTTGTAGAGACGGGTCAATTTTTTTCCTGTATTGGCTTATAGTAAGTTATATTTTACTGAGGTAGAGAGATAAGTTAGATGACTTGAATAATTATATGATGGGGAGGTATCTGTGCTGTAAAACGTTCTCTAGCTACTTGAAATTCCTTGACAGTTTAAATAGTAAACATATTTTCTCTTAAACTAAAATAAAACTGAAAAAAATTTGTAAAACTAAGAACCTTTATTAAATGTCAAACAGCTTGCTTGTTCAAAATGCGACATTCACAAGAAGGTGCCAGACCATATGAAAATAGGTACAAGGTTGACAAGATGGCTTTGGAGAAAAGATTGGCTTAAACAGAAGAGTTGGTATACCAGGGAGGGGTGTCTTCTTTTGGTGTCTTTGGGCCTGCTACTTTTATTTAAGAAAAACAGGAGACGAGAGGTTGTGTCTTTATTTTGGGAATCCTGCCACTTTCTAACCTGCCAGCTAGAAATCCTCATGACTGTGTTCCAGGGGCGTGCTGACACTGCCCCCCAGCTTGGGTAGGACTGTGCCTCCTTTAGGAGTGAGTCATCGTTCTGTGGTACAGTGGGAGCATAATTGAACTTCATCACACCAAGACTGGGAATAGTCTTAGGGAGATCTCTTAAGGACCACCCTGTAAGTTTGTCGGGGAAGCAGCACCTGTGGTTT
This sequence comes from Cynopterus sphinx, assembly GCA_030015415.1. Taxonomy (NCBI): domain Eukaryota; kingdom Metazoa; phylum Chordata; class Mammalia; order Chiroptera; family Pteropodidae; genus Cynopterus; species Cynopterus sphinx. The sequence goes on along the minus strand of CM057379.1, from coordinate 44,434,977 downwards.
CAATAGGAAAGTCTAGACATAGTTTTTAGAGATTTTCTGTAATCTGGAGGTATTTGGCCAGTTTCAAAAGCAACTGAAGCAGGTGCAGAGGGGCACCTGTGTTTCAAATCACTCTGCTAGTATGGGAGAGGCTCTGGACATGGCAGTGCTTCTGGAGCTGGGGTAGGAGGCAGGAATCTTATCTTGTTGGTTGTCACAAGGACTGTAAGGCACTGCTGGCTTTTTATGATTGGGAGCAGCTATAACAAACATGCTTTAGTGCCTTTGGACATCTCTGTAGGGTGAACCATCAGCCCAGCCAAAAAATATTAATTTCTTCCACACTCCCACCCCCCACTGGAAGTTCTGGTTAAAGTCACTCGTACATCAGCCCTAGAAAACAAGAGGTTAGGGATAATTCAGGCATTGCTTTAAGCAGCTTGTCTGGTGCTAACCAGACAGATTGGTCAGTAATAGCCAGAATGCAGACAGCAAGAATTTCTCATGCTTTTTAAGAACCTGTAAAAACAATTTTCCTTGATAATTCCAAGAAGAGGATTTTTCAGGGAAAGCCACGACTGAATAAAAACCTTATTTATGGTAATGTATACTTATAGATGTCACATGCCACTAATGGTGAACTGAATATAGACATTTTTACAGGTTAGACCAAAAGCTCCCCTATGTAGTGCGCTTTGATGGTGGAAGTGAAGCAGTAAAGATGCCAGAATCAAAAGCTTTATTTTACTGAAATAATTTTATTGCAAAGAATTTATAATATTTATATATTTATATATTTATATATAATATTTATTCTATCCCCTTTAAAAAATGAATATTACCTTTTAGATGAAAATTCCAGATATTGATCTCTTTTTAAAAGTCCTATTTTTCCTATGCAAACTATGTACTGTATTTATTAAGTCATAATTCATATGCACAAAATATAGCACACTCTGAAATATAGGAGCAAGGTGTATGTATTTCTTGTGTGCACAGCCATTGGGAAATGTTTGTATCATTCCCCTGACCAGGCTCACAATCAGGAAGTGGGAATGGAGTGGGCTTTGATTAGCATCAATTTGTTCAAAGCAAAACTGAAAGTGATGCTGTTGGTCTCAGAGTGGACCACAAAAGAGGTGATGCGCTTAGGATCCCAGAGGACCTTTTTATGGGAAAGGCTATTGATTTGCATCTCACTGATCTCTTCTGTCTTTGGGAAAGAGGATGAGAATGAGCAGAGAAGGTAGTGTTGCCTCATGTGGTTTGTTTGTTTGAAAAGAGTGTTAATTCCTGCCTGTCTGCTAGCCAACACCCTCACCCAGCCAGCACCCTCACCCACCTCCAGGCTAGCCCGGAAGCTGTGTGAGGGCAGGGATTGTCTTTTTCACTAAGTTTCTAGTACTTAGGACAGGCCCCAACACATGGCAGACTTTAGTAAATGTTTGCTAAACGAATTTATACAGTTAGCTGGAACCTTAAGTATTGTACATACTTCTATTTGCTTAAAATGTTTCCCCCTTTTTTCCCCGGGAAAAGGAAATATTTTACCCCTGTAATCCAAATTGTTTAGCATTTTAGTTCTCAACGAATAGGGAAAATGGTGGGAAGTATTTATTTTAATCACACTGAGTGCTACTTACTCCATGTTGAATTTCTAAACAGAAAACCTTGTTCTCCCGTAGGCTGATTATCAATCACATTAAATAACTGTTCTTTGCTTTTCCTGCCTATGCTTTTTCTTGTGATCTCTGGGTTCTTTCATTGCTTTTGATCCCTTCTAAGTGAGACTAGTCAAAGGGAAGGGAATGACAAAAGTGAAATTAGAAAATTATTTTGACATTTGAGGTAGGAGAGGCAAATAACCAATAGTGAAAAACCAAGATAATAGAATCAAAAGACATCTTATTTCTTTACCTACAAACTTCTCTTTGCATAAAATCATCTAACAATCCATGTAAAAAGACATCAACTGTACAATCAATCGGTCAGAGAGTTCTGGAATAAAGCAGATATTAAAATAGACTAGTAAAGCAGCGGGAATTGTACGTTTAGAGAAACTGTCACCAGAGCATGGGCCAGGCAGTCCCGTCCACGCTTGATGTACTATCACATGTCGATATGCTCTGCTGACCTTTGAGTTTATTTCCTAGTTTGACATCGACAACAAGATCGAGTTCTGATGCGCTCCAGGGGCGCAGTGCAGCTCCTGAACAGGAAGTAAGTTCTTTTCTTTTTCTTGTCCTTGCTGCATCTCCCAAGACCCATTTTTTCAAGAAGGCTTTTATGTTTATTTGCATTTTTATTGATCTGCACATCTTGATCCCATTTTTCTCCAGGAAAGAACACAATCTTAGTATAGAAAAAGAAATGCCCTATACTGTGGGATTAAAATGAATCCTTGGTTTTTCCTCTAACAAAATTGGCCTTCTGTATGGCATCCTGCTGCCCGCCTCCCATCAGAGGCCTGGGTGGCTTTGTTGGGCTGCTCTTTTCCTTTGCCATAACGGAAGGTGTATTTTTTAAAATTTCCATTTCTCTGTTTTATACCTGTCTGCGGCCTCCATTCATAGCACGACCATGAGGTCATATAATAGCAGTTCTGAAGGAAGAGAGAAAGATGGGAGAAGAGAAGGAAACAGCACCTGCTCTGTGCCACACCACTGAGCATATCTATACATTAGCTTATTTAAAAGTTGGTTCCATTAGGTGAACATTGCGGTAGGTAAAGAATTGTGACCAGTAGGTGTCCAAAGAATCATGGTGGTCAGCAGATGCCTATCAGTCAGCAGAATGTCTTAGTTTATTACTTGTGCAAAAATTTTTTTCTGGGGCCATCAGTGGAATTTCTGCCAAGGTCTAAAGAGGTCTAAATAGGTGGAGGCAACGAGGAGGAGACTCAGCCTTGACCCCAGGATGGAAAGAACGGGAGTTTCCAGTGACAGCTAAGACTTGCAGTACTTGCTATGTGCCAGGCACTGTTCTAGGCACTACCTATGCCATTTAATGTAGTCCTCATTAAAACTCAGGGTTTTATCTCCATTTTGCAGATGGGTTAAACAGAAGAGGTTAAATTGTTTAAACTCGTGAATTTGCCAGCATATAAACCATGCATTCTGCCTCCAAAGCCAGTGTTTCCAAGCACTGCTACCCAAGAGTTCAGCTGCTGTCTCCTGGCCCTGCTGGTGACCTTGCCTGGCATCCAGCCCTGGCTGCCTCCTAATAGCTTTCCCTAGATGGAGGAGCCCTGGTATCTGATGGGTGTTTTATTCTGCAGCTGGGTCTCTGGGGATAGTCTTTCCTGCACCTGACCTGGAGAGAGTGAACTATTATGAAGGGTTGTCAATCTGCCAGCATCATTTGCCAGCTCTCTCTGTTATTTAAAAAAAAGGCAAAACTGTGCTGAGTCTCAATAAGTTACTGCCTATTATACAGAAGAGAATGGTCTTCAGAAGGCAAGCATTTATTCTCACCACTGACTGGGCAGCCACCTGCTGAGATTGTACTGTTATGGTTTCAATATCCCTATTATATACAGAGTTAAAGTGCAAAGTACAGCAAGTCTCTAAGTTAAAGAGAGGATGTTTTTCTTCTCATTCCAAGGAAAAAGTCTCAATGTTTATTTCTTAAGTGGAGATTGTACAGGATGGAAATTCTCTCTCTTGTATCGTGTTTCACAGGATACACCTTTGAAAGAGTTAATAATAATTTCTTATGGTAACTTAAGCTTCAAAAGAACTAGGACCCCAGCGTATTATGTCTTGGGCCCACTGAATGAATTGGTGAATCTTTGACTGTGTTACTTGATCCAAGATTCTGTCAAGGCTTCGGTGTAGGAGGAAAACAAGGATATGGCCTTGAGGTGTATAAATGGGACAAAGACTCTAGCTCCCACGTCCTTGTCCCTGGCTGTCTGTTCTTTGCAGTAAAAATATCAGCCAGAAAGGCCAAGGTCCTAGCACTCCCCAGACTCTCTTAGTACATGTAGTGTTTCTCAATTTGTTTACCAGAGTCCTGAAATCATGCAGTTTTTCACAACCTGATATTTTAAAAAATTAAATGTATTGTTTTGAGTAGGTCAGAAACATGGTATGAAATTTGAAAGGTATTAAAGACTCTTTCAAGGAAAGCATTGTACCCATCCCTGTCCCCAGCATCCTTGCCTCCACAGAGGCAGCCAGTTCAACAGCCTGATTTTAGTAGGAATTCTAAGTAGGCCTCCTGCTTCCAGATTCCTTAGCTTTACCATTTCTGATATCTCCTAGATATCACATGCTACCTATTACTTCTTGTGAGTCACAGACCTTGGAGTTCCCATTCTGTAGTCATGTCCCAGCCCTGTTGTTAAACTGGTTGTGTGACTTTTAGGCCAGTGTGCCTTTTAACTTGCCTGACCTTAGTTTCCTCAACTATAAACAGGATAATAATCTCAGCCTCAGAGGTTGGAGAAGATTTAATAAAGTAGCAAGTATAGCAGAACACCAAGAGTGGGCTCCGTGAGAATGGGGCCTTGTCTTGTTCACCTTGTGTTTCAGGTTGAGTTTTTCAGAAACAGCCATCCAGGCAGAGTTTAATGTGCAGGATATTTATTAGGGATCAACATAAGTGGAAGGAAGGATGGGGAAGGAAGCAGAATTGGGCACAGAGTATCTCTGCTAACTCCACACGTGAGTTTTCCAGGGCAGGTCAGACCTATCAGAGCTGTCCCCCAGGGTTCAGTGGCTGCTCCTTTACACCCCTGCCGAGAGCAGTCATTCATGTGATTGCCCAGGAAGGACTTCCTCTCAGGCAGGGTGGCTCTGCCACCAGGGCAAAGCCAGGGAGCTGCCATCTAGGGACTGTTCATGGCCTTCGCAGGAGCTGAGTGAGCACTAAGTGCGCACCTTTGAAGAAGAGCTGGTGGCTCACCTCCATGTCCATTGTGTTTCCCATCACCAGCACCCAGCGCATCTGGGAAGAACACATGCTTAGTCAAAACTTCCTGAAGGGATAAAGTGTGCAGTTCAGGGCCTGGGATGTAATTCAGATGGGGAAGGCATGGCACGCAGGCGACCTTTGGTGGTTTACTGATGTGGATGGAGAAAAGCAAAAGGCAAGCTGCCTGACTCTTGGTTTTGCTCTCCCAGGTAGCTCGGTGTTGCTTCTGCTTCAGTCCCTATGGAGAAGGTAAGTAGAGGACTTTCTTCTTTGCATCTGTGTGGCTCTGCAGACTTTTACCTCTCGTCTGTAGGCATTTGGGATTCAAGTACAAAAAAACTTGAATGGTAAGCGGAAACTTTTCCAAAGGCCAGTTTATTGTTTCTATACTTTATACATTCTTCCCTAAGCTTTGCTGGATTTTGTTTGTCTGTGTTGGTATTCTCGCAGTCAAGAAATCAGTCTATTATTTTGGCTCATATTTAAGTTCTACAGTGGGATTCAGAGAAGCAGAAAGTACATTTTAAAAGAATGAAAATTTGGAAAATACTAGGAAGTCCTGATACCTTGTTTTGGACAATTTCTTCCCATCAGCTTATTTTTCTTCTGAATTGGAGGATCCCAGGGTCTTGAGAACTCCTGGCCTACTCACTTTATTGTGAGCTTATAATAACTTTTTTGTTTTCAAGGACTCTAATGCTTTTTCAAAATAAATGGGATGTTAGGTAACTTATCCTGCTAAGGAAGGTTCCAGGATAGGGTGCCTATGGCCTAGATGTAAAATGGCCTGAGTGTACAAATGGCTTTTGACATCTTTTCAACTCAACAGCCCCTGGGGTTGAAATGAGTGTGTCTTTGCTCAAGTGTTAAGTGTGCATGTGTTCACTCATTGAGCTTTCCTGCTGGCTTTGTGGTTCACAGACACTGAAGAACAGCAGAATATGAAAGAAGGACCAGGGGTTATTTACGACGAGAAGAGAGGCACCGTTTATAGCTACTCCTATTTCCACTTCGTGTTCTTGTTGGCATCTCTCTATGTGATGATGACCGTCACCAACTGGTTCAAGTGAGTGGCCCATTTCTGAGACATTTTAAAGGGGCAGTCTTTTAAAAAGTGAGTTGAGTCCATTCTTTAAGGTGCTGAGGCATAGATCAGATCTCCTGGAGTCAACTAAACTCTTTTTGAAGTCAAGCTGTATTCGTCTTTGCAAAAGCAGTTCTGAGTTCCTAACAGCCTGTTGGCATGTTTTTAACCCAGGAGGTTGCTGATGCTTACTACAGCTTTCAAAAAAGGAAGGTTCACTGCATATGGGCAGTCTTGAAGAACATAGTGATGGAGGAAGCACTTGGAATTCTTAAGTAATCATTTGCTTTTAAGAAAGAGAAAATATCTTTTCTACTTTGTATTTTTTTATACTTTTGTTATGCAAGTTTAAAACATTTTTTAAAAAACTAATGAAAAAGTATCAAAAGTAACAGTGGCTCCCCCGCCCCCGCCTCTATGCCATTACCACTGCTAACAGTATGATGTGTATCCTTTCATTACTTTCTATGCATTTACAAGCCTATGTAATTTTTGAAAATATAAATGTGATAACACATTTTTACTTCCTTGAGTTTTTTTTTCAGTTGGCTGTAGATGATGGACCTGATTTTCCTTGTTACCACATAGAGATTCCTTTTGAATCATACACATTATTTTTTATTCTTTGATCCAAAGTTTTTGCTGCATCATAATTTGTTACGTGTTGGGATATACATAGGATGGCAGCATTTAAACTCATTGTGCTTGTTTTTATTCATTCGACAAATATTTGAGTTCTCCTATGTGCTACACTGTTCTAGGTGACAGGGCTTACATTCTAATGGGAGAGACAGACCATGCTCCAAATCAAATATGGCATGTCAGGTAGTGATGATATTGGGGAGAAAAACAAAATAAAGAAGAGGAATAAGGAGGACCTTGTGGGGTTGGGGAAAGCTTCATCGAGGAGATGCTTCCTGGACATCCCTTCTGATGGAGAAGCTGGAGAGGGAGCTTCCAGTGCTTCCCCATGATACTGGAGAATGCCTGGAGAGTTTTGGCTTGGGGAGCTTAAGAAAGAGTGGAGGGAGATGTAATCAGCCAGTCAGGTTGTCAAGGGTGTGGAGAAATTGGAACCCTGTTAATGCTTCTGCTAGGATTGTAAAATGCACAGCTGCTTCGGAAAACACTTTGGAAAATCCTCAAAATATGAAGCATAGAGTTTTGATATGATCCAGCAATTCTATTCCTTTTTATTCCTGTGGGAATAAAAAGCACATATGTCCACACAAAAATTTCTACACAATGTGCATAGCAGCACTGTTGATAATAGCCAAAAAGTGGAAACAATCCAACTGTCCATCAACTATTGGTGGATAGACAAAATGTGGTATATCCTATAGAATATTTCTCCACAATAAAAATGGATAAAATACTGACACATGCTACAACTTGAATACACCTTGAAAACATTATGCTAAGTGAAAAAAAGCGAGTCATGAGAGGCGACATAATTTCGAATAAAAATGCCCAGAATGGGCAAAGTTTTAGAGACCAAAAGTAGGTTAGTGAATGAAAATAGGTTAGTGAATGCCAGGGCTGAGGGGAGGTGAGGAAGCGGGGGGGAAGCTAAAGGGTACAGGGTTTTAGGGGTGATGAGAATGTTCTCAAATTGATGGTGGTGGTGGTTATGCAAGTCAGTGAACATAATAAAAGTCATTGAATTATGCACTTTATATGTGTGTGCATTGTACATGAATTTACGTCTTAGGAAAAGAAAGAAAAAGGCTGGAGGAGGCAGAAGCAGGGAGACACTTGGTAGAAGAGACCTTCTCACCCATTCTCTTCCTGCTCTGATGACAGATGGCTCTCTTTGCTTCCACAGTTATGAAAGCGCCAACATCGAAACCTTCTTCAGTGGGAGCTGGTCCATCTTCTGGGTCAAGACGGCCTCCTGCTGGATGTGTGTGCTGTTATACTTGTGCACACTGGTCGCGCCCCTCTGCTGTCCCTCTCGGCAGTTCTATGTGTGAGATCTGAGCAATCCCCTTGGTTCCAGCCTCCAGGCAGGAAACAACAGCCTTTGAACAAGTGTCTCAGGGCACTGAGCAGTGACTGGCACTTTGCAAAAAGCTGGCATCCTCTGGCGGGCTTGAGGGTGTCTGAAAAGGCTTGCAGGAAAAGGGAAAAACAATGACCTGATAAGCTTTTTAATTCTGAAATTTGAAAAGAAACTACCAGATTATCCCAAAAGAATTGAATATTTCAACCAAGCTGATCCTGACTGATAATCTACATTTCATGTGTCTTTCCCCCTAAAAACTGGGAAAGCAGTTAGGCTCGTGTTTTCCTTCTGCATGTCTTTACCAAAGCAGTTTGGGGCATGATATCTCACAGGGATAAAAACTTCCCTTGTGTGGCCTCTCATTTTTATCCTTGGAAAAGAAAACATGCCAAACTTTTGGCCCCTCGGCCCCTGCCAGAGTGCAGGCCCCCTTCACACCATGACCTGCCGGGCTCTTTCCACAGTTCCCCAGTATTTACAGGGTACTGGAGGAAGCACCTGCTTTTTGCTCCACCCTTGTGTGGCTTCCTCCTGGCCCCCAGGTGTTGTGATGCTGAGAATCACAGACTTCGCATTCTGCCATCACCCTTCCCAGAGGTCCCCTCATCCTTTCTGGGTTCAGCATCTTTGTTATAATGTGAAAAAGCACAATTTGTCATCACCAACTTGTGTGATCTTCCATGTTATCACTACCTGATCCGAGTTACTGCAATAATTATGACTATTTGTGGTGTTATTCTCATGATTATAGAATGGGATTCACATTGTTTTCTTTGTCTAGATGATGGAGGGCTGTAATTCTTACTTGTTTGCGCTTTTAATAGTGACAATTCTTCAGGACCTTACCTGAAAAGTTGCTTCTTGACTGAAGTGCTGCACCACTATTTCAGTAAGGTCAGCCCCTCAGTTTCTCTTCCACCTCGAGGCCTTTGAAATGGTAAAAGCAAAAGGGATCTGCAATGCTACCACACTGTTAATGTCCATTATGGTTTTTGGGGGAGTATATTTGCTGAGATGAGGATCCCACCACCTCAAACAGAGCTGAACAGATAAGGCCTATTATACTATCTGAAGAAGTGACCAGATATACTTAGAAGAAAAGGTGGGTGGTGGAGGTGTTTAATTAAGCCACAAACAGCATCCACAGAAATTTCCAAGTTACTTGTGAAGTAATACGAGAGATTGGACTGCGTGCAGTTGCCATTTTCAGTATTGGTGTTCTCAGTGAGGGAAGCATTAACTCAGTGGAAAGCCCCTTAGAGACCCCAGGGGAGACATGGTGGGGATGCCCCTGTTAGTATTTCATGCAGGATGGAAAGAATCCTCCCAAACTCCCTGGCAGAAAGGGTCTGAAAGTGAAAAGACTGGCCTGTGCCCTACTGTATGAGTTGGGTATAATTAGGCCTCTAAGGGCTCCAGTGTGCCACAGTACTGGTGCAGGGAATTAGTCAAATTCTTTATTTCTACTCCTTTGCCCTCCTCCCAAGAAAACAAGGGTGGGGAAGGAATAGAAATACAATGGATGGATTCATCTAGGAATTTGCCTTATTGACCGTATCTGAGATTCAATTTTAAAAGGCACTTATTATATGTGTATGGGAGAGCCTTGTTTTGTAAACTTTATCACATTTTTTTTTTTTTTTTAGGCAGAAGCTCTTTGTGCTCAGCAATTGAAAGATGATCTAGAGTCAAAAAATGAATTGCCACCACTTGCAGCCCCCATTAAGCAGGTGGGGGTTGAACTCCGTGGGTCAGGGTGGGTTGAGGGAGCCGAGAGCATGTGCGTGTAGCAGCAGCTTCCTGGCAGAGGCCACTGCAGTGGCTGGTGTAATGACAGAGAGCTCCGATTTTAGGAAAGACCACATGCAAAGGCAGGTCACGAGCAAAGGTAGATCAAGAGCTGGGGTTGTATCAGCAACCAGTTTATGTTTTCTTCCCACTAGCTGAGTCTGGCAGCCATTAGAACTGGTCCTGACAGCAGCAGGCCACGGTTAAGCTGACACGGCTGTGTACTCCTCGGCTGGCCCTTGTTGACCCCCTTGCCTTCCAGGAAGCAGCTCGGGGAAATGATATTGCCAGTCGTAGGGCCCTTGGAGCTTCTTTTCTTAGTTGCCCAGGCAGCCCCCCCTTTTCCAGCTGCCTAAAACTTGGTTTGTGGCCTGAATTTCCTTTCTGAAGGTTGGTTTGACACAAGAGGAATAGTTACAATCACCTGGTTTTTTTTCTTAACTGAGATTTCAAGCAAGTTTATCTGAATGATTGAGAGACAGCAGATATGCTCTGAGGACTATGGACATATAAAGAAGAAGATGATGAGTCAATATTCACAGGTTTAAAGAACCTACCTTTTTGTGCTGTTGTGATTTAAGAAACTGGAAAAATTGTGCCAATTGCTTTGAGTTGCTAGAATGATGGTGTTCATTTGATAAATTCATTTTTAAATAATAGGCTTTTGCTTCCTGTGACTTTTGTACGTGATTTTTAAAGTGCACTTCCAGAAGCTGCTGGTCAGACTCCTTTAGCAATGAAAGCCGAAGCATTTTTGAAGAAACTTCTGTGTATGTTTTCTTTGTGCTATTCATCCCATGTGGAAATTTCCCTCCTTTCATTTCCATGAGTAAAAACACTAAGTGTGGGAAGGGATTCTTCAGGTAGTGTTGCTGTTGTATACATGTCGCCTGACTGAAGACCAGAGACTTTTCTATCAAAAGCTTTTGGACACTCTGCTTTATCCTTACTCGGTCTTGCTTTTGTTGGTTTTGCTTTTGCCTTTGTACTTTTTTGGGGAAATGGCTTGGAGGAACTGTTCACCAGAAGTATTTGGTGCCTCGTATAATGAACCGTGCATATAGGCAAGGGGAGGGTGAGGTTACTGGGGATTTGGGGTTCTGGTGCCCATCAGAAATAGCCAGCAGGGGTTTTCCACAGCAGCACGTTGTTTATTTCCAGTTCCTCAGAGGTTCCTTCATTATGGATGACCTCCATGTATTGCTCGTTCCTCCACTTCCCACCCCCTCCCACCAATTGTCACCCTCTGCCTTTTTAAAATTACATACTTAATTTTGGCCAGAAGTTTACTACCCATTGGTGCTTCATGTTACCTGCAAAAAGGGAATTAATTCCAGGGCCTATATTTAAGCTGCCTGAACTTTTTTCTCCCTTAACGGCATTCCCAAATAGCATCTCATTTTGATGTGCATTAGTGTCCTGCCCCTTTTGGAAATGGAAGAGGGTTTATCCTATAACTAAGAAGGGTGTGACTGTGGGCTAAGGCCCTGCATGTGCAGAGAGAACACCGGCCTCCTTAATCAAACACAGTGCAGTAGACACTTGGTTCATGGAATTCTCTGTGGGACATTCTTCTTCATTTACTGTTAGCACTAACTCTCTATGGCTTTGTTCTTAAAGCCACCGTGTTTCCCGCCATCTTTACTATAGAGGTAAAGCCTCACACATTTTAATCTAGTGTTGCATTTCAGGTAGAGATGGGCTCTCTACTACTGGACTTACTTCAAAGGACTGGAGGGCTGATCACACAGGTCTTTTGAACTAATTCTAGCTATTCTAAGATTTTTTTTTTCCTTTCCTTGGTAAATCATTTGCAGAGTTGTTTATTTTGAAAGGGGAAAATATTTGGCTTTTACCAAAGAGATGTTTTTGTTTTATTTTAAATCAAAATCCTTTCAGCAAAAACTTAATTGGAGAAGAGTAGATTAAGAATGCATATGTCCAAATTCACTTCTATGGGAGTTTAATCATATTTATGTGGGGAAAATGATGGAATAATAACTCTTTAAACTAATCCTTTGGGATGATGGATCCTGGGAAATTCTCTCAGGTAAGGAAAGCTTGTAGCAGATGTGTAATATATGTCTTGAGAGCTATTTATAAGAAATTTAAGAAGATGGTGTTTTCCTTTATTAAAGATTTAAGATTTTTTACTTTGTAAAAATAAAACTACAAAAATTTTATAGTCATAACTTTTTTAAATTTTTAACTTTTTTGAAACAGTTGCTATAGCCAAATCATGTGGTTACGTTTCGCTCTATTAGAATTTGAAAATGTAATGTGTGGTAAATCTACTGTTTGAAATTTATAATGGTCTCAGATATGGTTAGCTTTTGGGTAACTTTCTAAATAGTTTTTTGCCCCTTTAGTCACAAAAGCAGTGTGGGTTGCTATTAGTTTTTTGAAGTGTCTGAAGTTGACCAGTCTCTTACTATGTAAAAAACTCAAAACTTGTTAACTCTGAACTTTTAATAAAATTTAAAACTGAAAACATGTTGTTGTTTTTTTTCTCTCCCTTCTGATGGATACATTTACAACTAAAATCTTCCAGGTAGTGTTTTCCAAGATGTTTGTTGTCTTCAAATGTTAATCAGCTCTTTTAAGTTTCTTAGAGTCTGTTCTGATTCTTGAAGGAAAAGATGAACATGAAAACCAAAACGTTTTGGCTCTTTTTTCCTATTAATGCAAGTTATCCAATGTCTTCAGGGTGAGACTTAAAGTATAAGTCTTTAAAGAAGGTAGTCTGAGTCCTCCCACGTGGTTCTTTTTTCAAGATATAGCTATTCCAAATCTTCTGCATTTCCCTTAAAGCTTAGAATTAACTTGTGAATTCCTTTGATTGGGATGGTATTGAGTCATTAGATCAGTTTGGGAAGAATTGACATCATAATAGTAAGTCTTCTGATGAATATTAAATAATACTGTTTTATTATAATATCTTTATATAGGATTTAATCATGATACTTCTAATCTTCATCTTTATGAGATTTCTGACTTTTTTAGCTCACATAACAAAATTTACCATCTTAGCTTTTTTTAAGTGTTAAGTGCTTCCACATCATGCATCCAAGTTCCAGACTAGTTTCACATTGCACAGCTGAAACTCTGTACTCATTAAACAGCAGTCCCTCGTTTGCTCTTCCACCAGCCCTGGAAACCACTGCTGTCCGCTTGCTGTCTCTATGAATTTGTCATTTGCTCTTTCCCCCCCGCCCTCTGTTTTTTTCCCACATAGATACTAATACTGTTCAGGTCTTTTGGCTTTTGATGATTCATCCATCCCACTTGTGCTTTGGGGTTTACCACTTTTTGTTGTAAATATTGTCCATGGGGTTTTGGTTGTGCTATCATCTAGTTGTTCTTTTTATGTGGGAATTCAGAAAGATCCAAAAACTATGCTCTGCCATTGCCGTCATTCTTCCATTCAGTCTTGAACTCACCACAATAAGGCTTTGTCAGAAAGTGCTTTCCAGGATCATTGGTAACCTCCATGCTGCTGAATGCATTATCCTCATCTTACCAGAAGCACTTGACACTATTAACTAAATTACAGACTTTATTCAGATTTCACTGGTTTTTACATACACATATCCCCATGTTTTGAAGTGATTACTGTTCATCTTCCACTTAAGATCAGGGGAGGCAGATAACTTGTCTTAGTTCTCATGTCTCTGCGCCCACAGAACCACACCCAAAGAATCACCCCTGAGAGCACCACTGGACCTGACTTAATTCTTAATTCTGCCCTTTAGGACAAATTTTCTTTTCCACAAGAAAAGGCCCGATTTTCAGCTGAACAGGTTGCTCAGCTGCTTCCTGCCCAAAAGTAATTGAGGGCTCAGTGGCCTCAGCTTAAAAGGTTTCTGTCCATTTTAGTGTAAGCTGATCAAGCTTTTTAAAAATTTGTTTTAAAATGTTTTCTATGAATCTTCACTGTATTTAGATAAAAACCAGCCCCACCAATCTTTTCCAGACAGAGCCAGCCCCCTGAACTTTGGATTACGGTTCAGAGTGTAACAATACCCTTATCCTTGTAGAAACCATTTTGTCCAGCAGAGATTAATGAGGCACATGCCCAAGATTCTCAGACATCTTTTTGTCTAGCCATGAAAATTCAAGAAGCATTTTCTTAAAATTTTCCAAGCACCTAAGATCTTTATCTTGACCCCAAGACCACATTTTACTTGTGTCATCATAGAACTAATGTGTAGCTAATAAGTGTAGTTGAAAAATACGTCATTAACTATGTTTTGGGTGTATCGGCTAATGAAAAGTAATTTAGAAAACTATATACAGTGCAATACAAATCCTGTGTGTATGAACTATTAATGAAAAAGTTATCTTGATGCTTATTATAATGGTAACAATTTATTCAAACTTCTGCAGTAGGGCAAAGAAATCAGGCACAACTCTGAATACAGGACAAACATGGATTTATAGCCTACAAAGGAGGGTGTCCACTGGCTGGAAAGTTAAAAGAGGAGATATCTAAGTTAAAGGGATTCTTGCTAAAGGTAGGCCAAAGACTTTCACAGATGAAGGATGAAGAACTTGACTAGATATCAGGGGTGAGGGAGACTCTTCCTAAGAGTAGGCTATGTAGGCCCAGTAAAGACAGGATGGACTTGGAAGGCCAAGGTCAAGGCCTAGTCAAGAAGAGTGCCCAGAGGAACCTGGTTAAAGTTTGGTCAAGGAGAGATTATTAACGTACACATGCTCGCCCATTCCAAGAAAATGTACTCAAAATGTTCACCTATTGTTTTGTCTTCACAGCAACACACCCAGGCTGCTTTTCCCACTCCATATTTTGGGCATTGTTCACATGGTTATAGAAGGAGTAGCTGTGTACTTTCCTCACAGTTGTCATAGCTACAGTTAATTGATCTAGAAGTGGTCTTTCCATCTAAGCTGGGCAGTCAGCCTGTCTGGAAATTTGGACTTAGAACTGAAAGTGTTGGGAAACTTAACAGCTGTTAGTGACTATTTTTGGCATGGACACAGAGAGAAAGCCAATAGAATAAAGCAGTTGTGCAGAGCGGTTGTGAAAGAGAAGGTAGAGACTGGGGAGATGATGCGGGGAAGAGGGAGAGAGGGAGATAATGAGAATGAATGGATTTCTTAAGGCGTTCCAGTTCCCAGTTCTATTCCATTATGGTGGCCCAGCTTAAAATAACGATAGTTAATATTTATTCAACACTTAATTGTTTCTGGGATAATTCTCACAACAGTTCCATAGACATTACTGTTCTTGTTTTACACATGAGGGGGAAAAGGCAAATTTTTGTCAAAATCCTTACTAATGCAATTGTTTTTTCAGAGGCAGCCAAATCTCATCTCTCCCCTTTCTCCTTTTCCCATCTCCTTTTCTTTACCCACCCCCACTGAAGGTCTCCTTTTAGGTCAGTCTTTCCTTTCTCTGTGTAGAACTTTCTTTTGGCTTCTCTATTGGAATAACAATTATATCAGTAGGGAATTGCGTTTGAGTAACAGAGATTGGACCTCAGGGTCTTCAAACACCTGGGATTTGGGTTCAACATCTCATGGATGTCAGGTCGAAATTTACTGTGAATTTCTGGCTTTCGTGGCCTCCAGGGTCTGCTTTGCAAATCCATCTTGTTTACATTTCAGGCGGAAACCGGAGGAAGGGCTCAGAGCTCCCTGGAGAAAAGTATATTCCATAGACATAGGCAGGAAATATGAGGACCTGGAATATCTCGTTATTGCCAGATAACAGGAATACTTTCAAAGACATTTGATGACAAGCTGTTATGCCTACTAATGAATTTTATATAGAAATAAGTTTGTAATCATAACAGTATTTTATACATATTTTTCTGCCTTTTGAGGTGAGTGAAGAGACTCTGATGAATAAGACCTAATAAAAACTCAGATCTAGGTAATTAAATTTAAAATTACTGTTAAAATGTTTCAGTTAAAATTTGCTAAATTTATAAGGTTAAACTTTTTGGACAGTGTTTAGAATGTTTAGAATGTTTAAATGTTTTAGAATTTTAGATGTTTAAAATGCTTTTGTCCATAGAAATGTGAGGTTTTTGTCGAGTGTTTAAAGGGCTTGAGAAAATCAAATGTATTAAAATTAGATTGTACTTTAAAATTTCCAAAACATTTAAAAAATGTAACAAACATTTTGGGTGTATTTATCAAACTTATAAGCCAAGTAGGCATTTAATTAAAATAAAATTGGATAATAAAATATTAACAAAATTCATTCAATTTGTAAATAAAATAACACTTAAGTTTAAAATTTTAAAATTTAAATATATAAAAGATAAGTTGAAACTCTATTTCAATGAATAAAATCTGTCTTCAGACAAAAATACAGTTGACCACTTGGGTGTATTTGCCAGTGTAGGCAAAGTCATGCTGCAGTAACAAGCAGCTCCAAAAGCCTCTCGTTTATAGAGACTAAAGTTCAATTCTTGCTTGTGCCACATGTCTGTTGTAGGCCATCTGCAGCTCTTCTCTGAGTTCTCTTCACTCTGCTATTCAACTGTTGCAAACTAGGCCACTTTGGCAGAAGGGTTATTTTGAACTGAAGGCACTTGAGAAGAACTGGATACAAGAAAAACTCTCTGCCCTCCTATCGGCCTAAAAGCACAACATAAGTTTATAAAGGGGACCTTCTCTCCAGCAAGTAGGACAAAAGTTAATCCCTGGAGACCTCTATTAGTATTAATGGAGAAGGCATTAACTTAGATCTGCATTACACACCTCACTCTGTTTACCATGCTTTCTCTGTTCACCTCCCCATAACTGGCCTCTGCACAACTTTTTCTTGTCTTCAACCAAAGATAATATTTAAGCCTGAATTCTAAGCCACTTCTAAGAGTTACTCATTTTCCCCTGGTTATCTCCCTTGTGTACATGAGGT
Source organism: Cynopterus sphinx (assembly GCA_030015415.1). Taxonomy (NCBI): domain Eukaryota; kingdom Metazoa; phylum Chordata; class Mammalia; order Chiroptera; family Pteropodidae; genus Cynopterus; species Cynopterus sphinx. The sequence continues at coordinate 44,418,312 of CM057379.1, read as the reverse complement.
ACATCTGTTAAAAAACTTGTTTTTCTTTTGTTAATATGTCTTTTATTATAGGGGTCTTAGCTAAGAACTCAGAAAGGTAGAGGTAAAATTTTTTTCCTCCCCTATAACATGTCAATAAATTTTTGGTTGTTCAGTTTTTCTCTTCTTAATCTCTTTTGTTATATAGGTTCCAGCCTAGAACTTTGAAGGGTAGAAGGAAAGTTATTTCTCTCTCCTACACTATTACCGTGGAAGAGAGGAAGAGAACAAGGCAGAACCACATGGTGACTCCCAAAGCTTCTGCTTAGAGGTGGCATACCTAACTTCTGTTTTCATTGCATTGATTAAAGTAAGTCTTATGGACAGTCTTGAGGTCAGCAAGGTGGAGATAATCCTCCCATAAGGAGGTTGCTGTAATCACATACCCAAGGCTGGTGCAATGAGTCAGGGAAGTATTATTTACCCTCAGTGGGGCAAATATTTTGAACAATATACCATAACAGAGATTAAGGAGATTTTTAAAAATATTCTCATGGTTTACTTTTTTCCCTAGTCACGTATGTTGTCAATGTGTCTTATAAAATTATTGTTTTTGGATGTTGGAATCGTGATTTTAATTTTATTCTTTGAAAATTTTTATAATAAATATGTATGTCTTCTGTAGCCAGATTGAAAATTTTTAATTAAAAATTTGTAGCCAGATTAAAATTTATAAATTTTATTTGGACAAAAAAGGCAGTGGATAAATAATTTATTGTTTTTAATATAGGAAAGGTGGTATGTATAAAACAGTGTTTTAGAAAGATATATCTCATAACATTGAAAGAAAATAATGTACATTGGAGAGCTTGTGTTTTAGGCACATCTCTAATCAACCTGTTGGCTTAAAAAGGATGTGGCTATGAAATGAAATATTTGTTAAATAAATAGATAAATCATTAAATGATGAATGTTGGTTAGTTGGCTGGGGAGAGCATAGTTTCGTGATGGCTTAGAGACATCTTATGTTACAAGACACATTCTTTTGTGGTTATCTGGCTGCTGTCATGAAATTCTGATTTTACCAGTAGGGAAGATTATATTTCTCCTTGGCTGGAAACTTCACATTTAGTACATTTTGGATCTTATTGCAGATTGTCACAGCAAAACTCTTGTGCTTAGCTAACTCTTCATTTGCTTCCTATTTTACAGTCAGTACTGATCTTACTGATGAACTTGCTTTTTGGAATCCAAATTGGATCTCTGCTTAGTTGGCTGTTTTGGTCTCAATTTTACTTGGTCATCAAGACTAACTCAGATTTTCAATTTTTCCCCATTTTGGCATTTTAGTGTATTCAACTGAATTTTCATAATGATAACCCTAGAATGTTATTCTCTTCCTATTTGAAAAATAAGTATGGTGGAGGTGAATGACATCACCTAAATGGGAACAATAAAGGCTATCCAGAGCTTGCTATATAGCAGGAGAGTTAACCCCTATCACTTGCACTTTGCAGACTCAAAGGCAGGCAGAAAAATGGAAAAGCTTTATAGTGGAAAAAAGGGAAGCTTTCCATTATGCTGATTGGATGAGGGCTAACTAGCAGTGGTATAGCCCACGTGATTGATTAGAATGCATATTTAACTTCCTCCACTTTGTCTTAAGTAGGAAGTGGGGCAAAAATTAGGGAAAATGTCAAATCCTGGCCATCTTAGAGAGATTGCTATAAGGGTTATTTGGCTTTCTGGACTAGTAGCTACAGGTTGTGGGTAAGAGTTCTCTTTTTATATATAGGCTGGCCATTGTTTGTGTATTCCATATCTCATGAAATAATGTGTTTCTATTTCCTTTACCAGTAGTTTAAAAAATCTTAAATTTACCTGGTTAAGATGCGGGGGTAGGGAGGTGTCAGTTGGCCGTATGTAATTACCAATGACTATTCCTTTCTACTGTTTGTGTCAGACTTACATCATCATCATTATCATCACCATCACCTTTATCATTTCTAATATTGTTTAGCACTTAAGGCTCAGTGCTTTACCTGAATCACCTCAGTTAAAGCCCCCACCAGTTGTATGAAGTAGGTACTAGTATTAGCCTATTTTAAAAATGAAACAGGCTCAGAGGTGATCTCCCATCTGCGGTTTTACAGTAAATGACAGAGTGAGAATTGGACCTCTGGTCTGCCTTACCCCTGAGACGTGGCTTAAGAAGTTCCCAGTATCACCATCTCTTGTAGTAATTTCTCATGATCATGCTTAGTCATTGTGGTTAAGGGCTTCATCATTTCAGGTCAGCAGAGCCAGAAGGATGACTAATAGGCTCCATGAAGCTGACTCCTCTAGTACAGGGTTCCCCTACCTCGGGGCTGCAGTTGGGTACTGGTCCCTGGCACGTTAAGAACCAAGCTGCACAGCAGGAGGTGAGTGGTGGGTGAGGGAATCTTCCTCTACATTTGCAGCTGCTCCCCAGCACTAGCATCACCTCCTAAGCTCCCCCTCAAATCATCAGGCTTTAGATTCTCATAGGAGCACTCCAGTGCCAAAAAGTTTGGGGACTGCTATTCTAGTATACAACATACCCTCCTCCATGCTGGAGCAGGCCCGGCTCCACTGATGGTTAAGTGGTAAGTGAATGGATGGAATGAGATGCCAGCTAAGCTCTGCCTACTTCAGGGTCACTGGAGGGGAGTATATGACATCCTCTTGGAGGTAAGCCACCAGTTTCTGAGTTCTGTTACTGAGCATCTGTCCACGATTGTGGGGAAACCAGGTGAGGAGTCCCTCTCACTTCCTGTTTCTCCCCACTGGGCACAGATAGGGCATACAAGCCCCGGAGATGGAAATAGAGATATGGAATAAAGTTTCCCATGATATTTATAGTGATCTTGATTGACTTACTGTTCAGGAAAAGGGCAGTGTGGGGAAGAGGGGGAGAGGAACAAGACTAGATTTTCATTTCTCTTTCCCAGAAACTATCAATCTTACGAGTTTAACGAGAGCATGGAAAGTCTCTAGCCCTGACTCTGACAGGACAGCCTGGTTTTAGAGTTTGTAAAGGTGATCAACTATAGCTTGCTTCTGTCCCAGGAGGAAAGAGACAAGACGGAGTGCCAGAGGGCTCAAAGGAATCCGTTAAACAGCCCAGTCAAGGATTTCCCTCCTCTTAGAATTCTTTTTTCTCAGTTGACAAGAAGGGCAGGAATCCCACTGAAAGCTTGTTAAAGAGCCATAAAAGAGTTTAGGTGGCCTTGTTTGCACAGAGTAACTGCAACCTGATCTTTATTTCTTGCAATACTTTTTCTGACCTCCAGAGATTCAATTGGGATTGAAAATATATTTATTAAATCAGCATATTGATACTTTAAAAGAAATAAACATAAAACAGCAAAAATCTATAGTCTTTCATGTAGTAAACAGTAAAGAAATATTCACTTATTCAACAAACTTGAGCACTTACTGTTAAATTTGTCGAATTATAAAACCATGAAAACAAACAATTCCTGCCCTCCATTTGTTCAGAGTCTGTTTGGGGAAACTATTATGCAGCTATTGAAAATTATGCTTTCAAAGAATTTGGGAACCCCAGTGTGGAATTGTATACCAACTACACGTATGCACATAAAAGATGGAAAGGACATCTTTCAAAAAGTTAAAACATTATTCTTGAGTTGTAGAATTGCAGGATCATTTTCTTTTTAATTCTTTTTAACATTTTCTAAATTTTCTAAAGTGAGTTGCATGATTTTGATAGTTAAGAGGGGGGGGAAATGTCATTAAAAAGTGATTGTAACTGATTAGCTGCAGCTCTCCATCTCTGTTGCCAGCTGATCCTCTGCCTTTGGCAAGAGATGAATTTAGAGAGCCTGGAAGCCCTGCCAGGAAAAGTGCAATTAACCAGAATGAATCTGCCCTGGGGCCTGGCCAGCCCAGACTGGAAGGAGGGAAGCTTCACAGAAGCCCATCTGGAGAGGGTCTGTGTTCTCAGGGACACTACAAAATTGAGCTGTGCCCACCTATGGATTTCCAGGCCCTAACTTAAAGGTGAATTGCTGGCGCTGCACTGAAAGCTGACTAAACGCTGTCTTGGCTCAGGGGCCGTGTGCCTGCTTGAAGTGTGAGGAAGTGTGGCTGGGCAGAGCTCAGGGCAAACTGCATCCCCCTCTGAGCCGCCTGGGAGAACATCACACTTCCCTCCAAACAAGCATCAAGCTGCTTGCTGGGAGTCCAGGTTTCTGCCAGAATACATGTGAGATTAAGTTCCCTCCTGCTCAGATGTCTAGTGCTTTCCCACTCTGTCCAGTAACATCTGCATCACCAGGGGGAAATGAAGAAGCTCAGAACCCTGTCCCAGACTGGCTGAATCAGAATCTGCGTGCTAACTAATCCCCAGGGGACTCAAGAGCTCACTTGAGTGTGCATAGCACTGCTAACTCACCTCTCAGGTGGGCTACAGAGGAGCCTCTTGGTGGGCAGCCTCACCTTCAGTCAGGTGGGCTAACAGCAGAAGTGGCTCCAGGGCCAGGGCAGCTGCAGAGAGCACTGGTCAATGTCCTACGTCTGCTCTTTAGGGTGAAGGAGGCTGGACAATAGCCTGTTCCAGGGCAAACTTCTCTAGGGATGTGGGGTGCTTAGCGGGTAATCTCTCCCTGCCTCTCGCAGGGTCCCGGGAGCTTTAGGAAGCAGAAGGCATTATTTTCATTTTCCAGATGGTTTTATGGCGGTCGGGAGGAGGGGAGCTGGGCTGTTGCCAGTCTACTGAGAACTCAGAGCCTTTTCTGTCTAATAGTGCCAGCTGGCTCTTGGGCCAGATCTGAAGGCTGTGTCTAGGCACACTATCATTCTAGCCTCCAGGGACTTGCCAGTTGGGCTGCTGGGTTTTCTCGTCACAGCCAAGCCCTTGCACTGGGGCTGCTCAGAGGTATAAGGACACCTGGGCCACTTTCATTTTCCAAAGGGTGGGGGTGATGGTTCCCAACAAAATGCAGAAATGCTAGAACAGGTTAAGATGTTACAGTGTTTGTGAAATATTTACATTAAAAAGATTAATGTTTAAAAGCAATGTGAATATGGATTTAATAGTATATTGGTTTGCTAGGGCTACCCTAATAGAGTACCACAGACTACGTAGGGAGGCGTTACATTTCCCTGAAGGGAAGGAGAGGCCACATAGGGAAGTGACAACTGAATTAGGCTCTGAAGAGCAAACACAGAAGACTCAAGTAGGGTGCAGGTCTAGAAGCCGCCTACAGCTCCATGTCTGCCACCTGAAAATAAGCCTAGGGTGGGAGATGCTGGCTCCTGCCCAGTCACCAAGGATGGAAGCCTGCGATGGACCGAGTGCCAAGGGCATTTTAAAGACTAGACCAGGTTAGGAGAATGGCAGGAAAATGTGTTTGCAATATTAACTCAAGGATTTTCCCACTTGGCCATCCCCTGCCCCACCTTCCTTGAACTTGAAAGCAACTGACTTCCAGGCCCTTTGCTTCAGGTGAGGAATGTGACAGAGGGGAGAGCAGGACCTGGCTTCAAATTCTAAAAGCCTAAAGCAACCTCCCCCTACCCACATGGACAGGACTCTGGACCTAGCCTAAGTATTTGGGTTACGGGATGAAAGGGTGATTCCCTCTGAACATGAAAAAGATTCCTCTAGGTGGGGAGGGAGGGAGAAGGCAAGGCAATGACGGTACAGAAACAGTGGTTCCTAGGGTGAGAGTAGGGGATGTCCTGTGCCCTGAGACTGGAAAGAGCCCCAGGGGAACCCAGGCAGGAAATGGCTTGTGTGGCTGTTCAGGCGGAGGTGGCGCCTTGGTTTCTAGAGGTTCACATCCCAGTGTGATTCAGAGCAGAGCAAGTTCCTTCCCGAGATAGCTGCACGAGTGGCAGTGATGCTTTAGCTTTAAAAGGACCATGACCATGAAAAGTCTTGTGTTCCACTGACTGTGGGCTGACTAGGCGACTGATGTCGCACTGGGCATGTATGGCAGCTGCACAGCATAACCCCAGAGGTCTGTGTAGTAGATAAAATTTCAAAGATCCCTCCCCTTCCTTGAGCCATTCTCCCATCGCCTGGTTATTCATTCTTCCGGCAGGGAAGGGACTTTGCAGGTGGAATTAAGGTTACTAATCAGCTGATGTAAAGTAGGGATGTTAGCGTGGAAACCCAGGTGAGCTCAAGGGAACCAAGCAGAGGAGGAAGGCTGAGGTGTCCATCAGGCACAGCAGAAGGCAAAGCCGGAGATTCTCCAGGCGTGAGAAGGATTTGCTGCCTGGTTGGTGGTGCTAAGGGCCTGCGTGCAAGGCCTAGAGAGACCTCTGGGAGCCAGGGTGACCCGGCTGACAGCTAGCAGGGGTATGGGGACCTCACGCTTTCAGCTGCTGCAGGAGTAGAACTGCATTAGGCCGCAAAGCCTGAACGTGCACAGAGCCCCACTTGGCCATGATTTTGGCGTCTGACCTACAGAAACCGCGAGCTGGCCTATTTGTGCTATTTTCAGCTGCTGCGTTTGTAGTAATTTTTCACAACAGCAATAGCGTGTGGGGATGGTGCACCTGAGTGTCTGGAGGGTGTCACACATCGTTACTCTGGGCTCTGTACAGCCTCGAAGCGTGGGGGGGAGGATCAGGGGGTGGGCAGCTTCCAAATTAGATATGCTTCTGCCAAGTGGGGTGGGGATCAAAACAAATTCAATTCCTCGATAAAAAGCTTGTCTTCTACGCGCCTGAGAGTGAGACCCACTTGGGGAACTTTCGTAGAGATCTCACATTGGCTGGGGTTAGAAAGGCGGCTTTCTGAATGCTCAGAGTTTCTCTGTCTGGGTCAGCATTTTAGAGGAATGGAGCACGGGAGGGAGAGAAAGAAAGGACAGAGCTGGCGCTCCGAGGCGGGTGCCAGCCCACCCGCCCTGTGCCACGGCCCCTTCCACCAGCCCCAAAGCTGCTTTAGTGCTGGCGAAGCGCTGGGGCCCTGCTGCTCGGAGGAAGTGTGGTCAGCTGGGCGAATTTCTCAGAACCACCCAAGCTTCTGCTTTGTCTGGCTTCCCAGCTGGGGAAGGGAAGGAGCTGCTGTTCCCCAGCCTGAGCAAGCCCCAGGATGGTCCCTGAGTGACATGTGAGAAGAGAAGGAGGGAGGAGATTGGTGGTTGCCAGAGGCTGGGGGTGGGGTGTTGAGTGAACTCTGCCAGAGGGGTCAAAAAGTTCAAACTTCCAGTTATAAAGTAAGTAGGTCATGGGGTGTTGCATACAGCATGGTGACTGCAGTTAATAATACTGTACTGCATGTTTGAAAGCTGCTAAGAGAATACATCTTAGAAGTTCTCACCACAAGAAAAAAGAATTGCAACCGTAGTGATTGTAACTGGGCTTGCGGTGGTGATGATTTCACAGTATGTACAAATATCGAATCATGGGTTGTACAACTGGGATTAATAGAAGGGTACACGTGTCAATTAAAAAAAAATAGTGACAGCAGTGCTGACGGCATCCCGGGTCACCCCAGGAGACCTCACGTAAGGTGTTCCGTCAGTGGTTAGAGGAGAACGTTTACTAGGACATGCGGCATGTGTTGCTCTGTAGTGGTATTCATGGGTTTTGGCTGTCTCACCCTTACATCCTAATAGAATCCTTTTTGAGGACTGCACTCCTGGGTATAGTGGTGGTGGAGGTAGTGTCCTCTCCATATAGAACCCAAAGGGGCCAGATCCTCCCTGCCACATCTGCCTGTGGGCCAGTCACGTGTCCTTGGCTTGGCCGGTTAAACTCTCTCTTAGAGATTGTCTCTGATCTTTCTTTCTGGACTTCTGTTAGGGAGATAAGCCTTCTAGTTGGCCACTTTTCCTCCCTCATTTTCTATTTATTTTGTTCCCTTTACTGATAGTTTCTCAGTTTTATCTTTTAGAGCTTCTGGTGAATTTACTATTGTAGCTATCATAATTCTCTCAGCAGCTCTTTTCTGTTTGTCGACTATTACTTTCTCTCCCTAAATATAGCATTGTTTCGTGGATGCATATGATGTTTGGGCTGCTGTAACAAAACACCACGGACTGGGTAGCTCGTAAACAACAAATTTATTGCTCACAGTTCTGGAGGTTGTGAAATCCGAGATCAAGGCTCCGGCGTAGTTGACTTCTGGTGAGGCCTTACTCGGTGGAGGAGACTAGGGGACCCTCTGGAGCCTTTTTTACAAGGCACTAATCCCTCTGGTGAGGGCCCTGCTCCCATGACCTAAGTACCTCCCAGAGCCACATCTTCGAGTGCGATTACCTTGGGGTTGGGATTTCAACATATGAATTCAGGGGGAACACAAGCATTCAGACCATAGCACGTATCTTCTCATATTTCTCGGAGGGTATTATTTATGTTTTTTTTTTTTTAAGTGTTCCTCTGATTCTTTTATGGCCTCTCTTGTCCCTTCTGTGAGCTGCTTTTATTCTGATTGGTCTCTCGTCTTTCAGAGAGAGGCACTAAAAAGTGAACCGAAATCTCCCTGGGCATTCCTACCCTGTCATTCTGTAATTAACAAAAATCATGATGTCACTTTCTGGGCCCTACTTTTTTCTCTGAATATTATTATAACACTTTCCATTGTTTGATATGTTCCATTATGTTAATGACTATATTTACTTATAATTTCCCCAACTGTTTTGTTGGGCATTGTCTTTTTTTCTCTTGGAGGTAAGTTTGCTATAACTGTCTTTCCACGTATGGCTTTTATTTCCATCTATTCATTGACTTGGAGTCTGGGAATGGAATGATCAGGTCAAAAGCTTGTGGGCATTTTCATCAGTCTTCCCTGGGTGTTGCCAAGTTTCTTTCTGAAGGCAGTGAGTACCGATCCAGTGTCAGCAGCAACAAATGAGTACAACCCTTCGAGCACATGATTTGTGAGTCTTTATTGTTGCTAGTTTCAAAAATACAAAATAACACTCATTATGGCTTAAATCTCATTACTGTTTAAATTTGTCTTTGGTTACTGATGGGGTTGAACATTCTTTCGTGTGGAGCTGGGAAAAGTTTAGCCTGAAGAAACCTGAGGACACCCCTGCATGTAGAAAAGCTCCTCAAAGGATGTTCAAATAGATGCAAAAGCAACATACTCTGTGTTGGTGTGTTGGCAGCGGTTCTTAACCTGGGTGCCATGGGCTAGGGTGGGTTGTCGCCTTGAAATTATATGCAAAATTTTGTTATATGCACGTTAACAAGGGGAGGGTCCTTGGCTTTTATTGTACTCTCACAAGGATCTGGACCTAACAGGGCTGCTATGTGGTGGGAGATTTCTGCCCCAAATAAGAAAATGGCATTATAGGAAGACTCTGGAGTGAGAATTCCTTGGTTTGAGACCTTGTTGTGCCACTTGCTAAAGCTACTGATTTCTCTGTGCCGTAAAGTGGGGTGACAACAATAGCAACTATTTCATGGAGTAGGTGTGGTGATTAAATGAGTTCACACAAGTAAAACACTTTTAATAGTGTCTGACACGTAGTAAGTGTTTCATGATGCCTATTAAAAACTGTTAACAATTAGAATCTTCCAAGAATAGAATAGGCTACCTTATGTAGTAGAGAGTTCCCTGTCACTTGAGTTGTTCATAAAATGGATGACAATTGTCAGGGAGGCCCCTAAGAGGATCCTTGAATTGGGAGGGAGTTTCTGTGAATTAAATTTTCCCTTTGGGCAGGTGGCAAGGGTGAGAACAGCCATCTGCAGTAAGCAAGAAGACCTCCAGCCAGAGCAACAGCTGTGCTTGCTAAAATGGAAATGTACTTATGAACAGCCGGCTGTTTCAAAAGTGTGTTTCTGACACACTCATCTGAAGATGCAGAAAAATAGTTCTAGAAAACCAAGCGTAGTTTCTGCACCATTATGTGCAGAGAGCATGGGGGCGAGGGAGACATCTTTGGTGCCCGGGAAAATGTTAGCAGGGCCTTGATGGCGGGGTGCTCTGGAGCAGAGCTGCCAGCTTCCAATTGCTTCTCTGATTAGTGGATACTTAACGAGTACTTATCGAGGTCTGTGGGCTGGGTGTGATGGATGGTGGGTGGGATTAAAAAGATGAATGAGATTCACTACCACTTTCCCCTCAATTGTTCTCGCTTTCATTTGACTTACTGGACTTCTGGGCTACTTACAGAGGGGCAGTAAAGCCCAGCCAAGTGGCCGAGGGATTTGAATGTCTTTGGGATGGTTTGGTTGGAAATGTCTCTGTGTGTGTGCATGTGTGTGTGTGCATGCATATGAGCACAGATTCCCTAACTCTGAAGTAAGTGAAATCTGCATGGGCTAGTGCTGAGGGAGGTTTGCCTTTGCTTGGTTTACACAGAAGCAGACCTTCTTGGTGAGGCGAGGATCTGAGTGTAACCTGTTTACTTGAGAGGTGAAGGAACCCTCCTTAGGGGAATGAAGAGTGAGGCAGAGATGGGGAGGCAGCTGCTACTGAGGCCACAGGAGCTGCATTGTGTTGGGGGTGACATAGAACATATAGCTCAGAGGCATTCTCTACAAGGCGAGGGGCTGGTTGGGGGCTACTCTAGGATACTCTTAATTCTCCTACACTTCTGGCATCCTACACAGACAGAAAAAGTGGCCTCCACACCAAAGAATGCTTGGAAACAAAGAACTGCAGGTGCTGGCAGTTTGACACCAGTGAGTGACAAGTGATGAGAGATGGACAGACTGCCAAAAGCATCTGCCACAGTGTTTTTTTCAATAGGAACAAAAGGTCCCTGACGTGAGCAAGGCCATGTGTGCATTGGGGTGAAAGATGAAGTCCAGTGAGCTTTTTCTCAAACCTGAGGTCGACCAGGGTCTGTGTATAAAGTCGTTGGGTCTATGTACTTCATCAAGGCAGCTGGCCATGGAGGCCAGGTGGGGCTGAAACCCAGCCTGGGTTCTGCTCAGTATGCACCACATGGGTCTGAGGCCCTCCAGTGCACCTGGGTTCAAACTCTGAGGGATGATGAAGGCATGAAGTCTGGTGAGGGTGAGAAGAAGGTGCAGAGAAGGAGAGCTGAGGCCTCTGAAGTCTCAGGGTGCCCACCTGCTGGCTGGGTCTTCTCTATCAAAACAAGAAGTGGGGATGGCCTCCCAGGAGGCCCCTGGAATTTTGTCATTTATGTTCTAAAAGCACTTTCTGTTTGACTGCTCTGGAGAGGAACAGCCTCTCAGAGCTCACTCCTGATCTGGCCTAGCTGAGGTGCCTCATCATAGCAGCAATAGAAGCAGCGTGATCCTGAAGGTACCTAAACCTGGGATCTAGTCCCAGCTCTGCCCCTAACTTATCCATGTGACCCTGACAAATCAGAGGTGACTAGGACTCAGTTTCTTCAACTGCGAAATGAGGAGGTTGAAACAGATGGTCCCTAATCACCATTCAGATACACCATCTGGTGATTCTATGGTTTCGGATATATAACTTTATAAATTATTGCCCATCTGAATATCTTCTATTATTAGGGAGAATTAAATCCAACTGGGAATAACAGAAAAGCTTCAAACAGCTAAAAAAATCTTCTCTCATTTTCAAAAAGTCCAGATGTAGGAATTTTAGGTCCAGTATGCTATTCCGTGATTTCAGTTCTATCTTATTCTCTGCTATGACATTTTCATTCCTAAAGTCAAGATGGAGCTCCAGATGTTACATCCACATTCCAGTGTAGGAGGAGGGAGAAGAGGACAAAGAGGAAACATCAACTCACTTAAAAAAAAATTTCCAGAAGCTACCATGGATTTTTTTGCTTATATGCCATTGACTAAAACAGTCATACGCCCACAACCTACTGTAAGTAGATGTCTTATTTTGGGCATTCTAATGTTTCAGATAAGGTTGCAGGCTACATATATCTGTGAAAGGGTAATGTAGATAAAGGAAGTCACTGCCCGTTCCTTAAAGTTCTCTGGGTGCCCCACTAGCCAGATAAGCCGGTCCGTTTAGTCTGACCTTGCCACGTGTCCCATGTCAGTGGTCGCCAACATTAGGCTGCTCCTATGGGGCTAAAGGCAGTAGTTATTAGCCTTTTACTGTGCACTCCCTGTTTCCTATTGTTCCCTCATTAGTGATGTGGAAAGAGCATATAATCTTTGCATTTTGCTAGCCCCAAGGCCTCTTTCAGCTGCTGGAGAGAGGTGACTGGGGTGGCTGGCCCAGAGCACACCCAGGTTCGGTGACTTGCTAGGAGGACTCAGTTACAGGACTTAGTATATAGTCAAGCTCATGGGATGATCTATTACGGCTAAGGATACACAGCAGACTCGGCGAAGGAAAAAGGGGCAAAACTTTGATTAACCAGGTCCAAGCTTCCTCTCCCAGCGAAGTCGCACAGGACGTGTTTAATTCCCTCTAGCGCGGCGTTGCAACACGTGAAGTGTCTACCAGGGAAGCTCATTAGAGGTTCAGCACCCAGTTTTTTACAGGGGCCAGATCTGTACAACACACCGCGCCCATCACACAGCAATGTTCCAGGCTCCCAGGAGCAAAGCAGGAGTTCGGCAGAAGCCACATTGTGTAGTTTGGCCGGATGAGCTGCTCTCAGCAGTTCTTGGGGTGGCAGGAACCTTCCTGAAATCCAAGTTCTCAGATGCCAGCCAAGGGCCAACTTTGCAAGCAGGCTTTTTAAGAGATAGCCGTCTCAGGCCTGCAATGTTAACTCTTTTCTGCACAACTGATGAATATTTACTGTAACAGTAGAATGCTTTCAGGAGTTGGAGCCAGTGATACCGTGTTTGAATCTTGTCTCTGCCTTTTAGAAAATTGGTGCCCTTTGCCAAGTCCCTTCACCATTCTGTGCCTCAGTTTCTTCCATGGCAAAAAGGGTCTCCTGTTCTTCTTCCCACTCTTGCAGGGTTATTGTCAGGATTAGAGGCTGTGTGTACAAAGCATCTGGAACACTCACTAATTGAGCCTTTACTGTTGTCTTTTTTCCTCCTGTCTTTTTTGGCAATGTGCTGTTTAGGTCTGCTGCCTGAGTCAGAGGAACTGAATGAAGGTGGAGTGCAAGTGTGCTGAGGTCTTTGTCCTGAGGCAAAAGCAGGTCCCACACCTTGCCTGCTTCTGCCCAGCTTTCGCTCTGGGGGGCAGGCTAGCATGACTGGTCTGCATCGTGAACCCCCTTGTGTCCTGGCTCTCTATTTGAATAATGGGAGAGGAGACTGAGGTTGGGCCTCTTACTCATCTCCTCCTTCACGGAGGAAAAGGGTGGCCGTGCCCCTCTACCTGAGGCTGCACTCTGACTAGCTGGCCCTCCCTGCACCCTACCCTCTCTGGTAAGAGTAACAGCTCTTTCCACTTGCAGCCACGGGTGGTGAGGAGTGGCAACAGCTCTCCTCTCTTGCTGGTGGTGGGTGAGGGGGAGGCGGGCACAGGAAGGGGTGCTGAACTCTCTCAGGTGCCTGAACCCTGCTGGCATGGGGAGTTAGGACACCTGCATTAGAGTCCAGGCCCTGCCCTTCACCAGCTGTGGGACAAGGGACAAGTTACCTAACAGATTGTCAGCCACGGGGATGGAGTCCAACCCTTCTCTACTCCCTGCAGAATGCCTCGGACATCTTGAGTAGAGGGTCTCAGACTCGTCACCTAGAAGGGCCAGGAGGGAGCTTGATGAGTGAAGAGGGCGGCTTGAGGAGGATACGGCCCTCCCCAAGGTTTCTGTCCAGGAGTGCAGGTAGTATGGCCAGGGCTTTTGCTTTTTTTAAGAGAAGCTAGAAATCCAGATTTTTATGTGCATTTTCCCAAGTTTTAAATGTTTTTCAAAGTTAGTAAAACAAACAAAAGGCCAACAAAAAAAAACATTGCAGGCCAAATAGTTTTTGTCTGAACTTGTCAGGCCACTTGTGCTGGCCTAGGAAGCTACCCTCCGCTCCCTGGAGAATTGTTCTTCCTGGATGGGACATTAGGACAAGGCTCTTTTTGATCCAGCTAAAAAAAATAAAAACTTAGGATCAAGTGGGGCTTTTCCAATAGAAAATGCTTTATAAGTAGAGAGAAAGGAACCTAGAGGTCCAGTTCTAAAATTAAGGGTACTGTTTACAATTATGATCAGTGTTAGAATGAAAATGGCTTCCACTCACACCGAGGACTGGACTCAAGCCCACTGGGTTTGTGTACTTTTCTGTATCCTTCCCAGTGCCTGGCATGTAGTAGTTGCTCACTGGGTGTTTGATGAATGAGTGAATGATTGAATGATGAATAGATGGATGAATGGCTCTTTGCTTGGCTCACAGAGAAGCCTATCATGTGGTTTTAGGTTGAGGGACAGGTTAAAAGTTTTCTTTAGAAAACAAGGAAAACGAGGCTCCAATGTTCTTTCAGAGCTGAATTCATGATAATTCAAATTTAGGATGTTACGTGAGTGGTTCTTGCTTTTGTTTAGTTGTATGTTTCTGTAAATACGAGTTCTCAAGCACTGAAATATTAGCAGGTAGCATAGTGCTAGGAGTAGAGTAAGTATTTAATAATTGTAGTTGTTATTTCATTTTGAATAAACTTCAGGAAATCATCTTTTAGCTTAAAAAAAAGCAGTTTGTTCAGAACAGGGCTATTTTTAAGGCATTGCTGCCCCCTAGCAGGTTCTTCGGAGAATTTTAAATCTTTTCCTTGTTTTAAGTTGTTTTTTTCTTCAACAAAGTACTCAATTGAAGGGCCGAGGATGAGGCACAGAGGTGAATAAGGCACAGGCCTCATCCTTCAGGAGGTCACAGAAACCACAAGGAAGAGACTTTAGTTCATAACCCTGATCCTCAGAATTCTGGTGGGAGAGGGATGGAAGTGGGATGGACTTGTGTGAGGCTAACTCATTAAAAATAAACTAATAAAAAAAATTTTCATTGGAAATGTTTTTCCATAACCTTGTTTTAAGCATTACCTATCTGCTACTGTTAAGTGGATGCTATAAAATAAGCAATTAATAAATAACTGGAAAAAAAATATAGCAACATGTTTCACTTAGTTGGACAGCTCTTTTTTGTAGATACCTGTGCTCATGACAGTGATTTCCTACTGTGTTTTATAATGTATAAATTTGATATAACCTCACAAGTTAAACTTAGTGAAGGGGAGACTTGCATACTAGATCACAGCTTGGATAAAAGTGAAATGAATCCTTTTTTTCAGGATACTTTGAACCTGTGACTTCACAGGGCAGGGGTGGGACCTAGGCTCTGTTACCCATCTGGAGCACTCAGTTCAGGGATGTTTGTGCAATTTTTTAAAAAAATAATTTTTTATCTTATTTTTTCTACCCATCCACCCCCACCCCACTGCTGCAAGCAACCATAAGCTTTTTCTCTGTATCTATGGGTCTATTTCTGTTTTTTTTTTTTTAATTAGTTTTTAAAAATACAGTATTTGCCTATATCTGACTTATTTCACTTAGCATTATGCCCCCTAAGTCCATGCATGCTGTTTTAGTTGGCAAGCTTTCATTCTTTTTTATGGCTGAGTAATATGCCATTGTATGTATGAACCACATCTTTATCCATTCGTCTGTTGATAGACACTTCGGTTGCTTCCATATCTTAGCTATTGTAAATAATGCTGCAATGTACATATATCTTTTTGAGTTAGTGTTTTAGTTTTCTTTGGATAAATACTCAGAAGTGAAATTATTGAATTGTGTGGCGGCTCTTCAATTTTTTCAAGGAATCTTTTTACTCTTTTCCATAGTGGCTGTAACAATTTACATTCTTACCAACACTGTGCTAGGGCTCCCTTTTCTCCACATTCTTGTTAGCAATTATTTGTTGATTTATTGATAATAGCCATTCTGACAGGTGTGAGGTGATATCTCATTGTAGTTTTGATTAGCTTTTCCCTGATTATTAATTATCTCAAGCATCTTTTCATATGTCTTTTGACCATTTGTATGTCCTCTTTGGAGAAATGTCTATTTAGGTCCTCTGCCCATTTTTAAGTTGTATTTTGTTTCTTAGTGTTGTGAGTTTCTTATATATTTTGGATATTAACCCCTTACCATATGTATCATTTGTAAATATCTTCTCCCATTAAATAGATCAATCGTCATTGTCTTTTCATTTTCTTGATGGTTTCCTTGGCTGTGCAAAGCATTTTGGTTTGGTGTAGTCCTATTTGTTTTTTATTTTGTTGCTCTTATCTGAGGAAACATATCCCAAAAGATACTGTTAAGGCCGATATCAGAGAGTTTACTGTCTACGTTTTCCTCTAAGTGTGTTATGGTTTCAGATCTTACAATTAATTCTTTAATCCATTTTGAATTTATTTTTGTGTATGGTGTAAGGAAGAGGTTCAATTATATTTTTTATTGCATGTATCCAGTTTCCCCAACACCACTCATTGAAGAGACTGTATTTATCCCATTTTATATTCTTATCTCCTTTGTTGTAGATTAATTCATAAAGGTGTGGATTCATTTCTGGGCTCTCTATTCCAGTGATCTGTATATCTTCTTCTATACCAGGGCCATGCTGTTTTGATTATTGTAGCTTTGTAGTATAATTTGAAATCAGGGAGCATGATATCTCCCACTGTATTCGTAAGTTTCTTTAGATATTTGGGGTTGTTTGTGGAATTTCTAGGACGAAGGACATGGCCTGATCTACACATGAGCATTTTTAAAAAACAAATCCAAACAGTAGGTGCTGTATACCCCAGGATGAATTTGTAGCACCTCAAGCAACTGAATTGGGATATAAAATCATGGGTGTTTGTTTTATTTCCATTCTAATTTTTCCCATTTACATCATTAAATCACCCATATTTGTCTTAGCTAGTATTCTGCGGAACCAATTTAAATTGCTCATTGGTTTCTTTGACACATTCTTAACTTTTATTCCGTTCTATTCCTTCTTATAGAAATAACACATGTGCAGAAATTTTAGAGTAATGTATATGTTCTGCATGTCCCCATTTCTGCTGCCTCTGGTGACTGTAGGTTGGATGAACATAGTCGCTAGAAACACCTGGAATTGGGGGTGTGAGGCCCAGTGGCCCATTTCTCTTTCCTGAGATCAGGTCCCTTCGGCCCTGCCCCTCATGTCCTCCCTACCTTGACTTTTCTATCTGTTCTCACCTTGTCCTCCTGCCCTCTCAGCTGGCTTCCTAAGTCAGCTCTTGCTGGGGGTTCTTCTTCAACCCCATCCCCCAATTTGGAATTCCTGGGTTCATGTGGCTTCCAAGATGAGAGTAGGGCCTTTATCTTCGGTGGTTGCCACCCCTACCATTGTTCTTTCGCTCCCAGATATTTCTGTGGGAGTCGGGTCCTCCATAGCACAGGGTAGGGGGTCTTTTTTCAGGACAGTTGCACTGGTGCTCTGCATACAAGCCCTGCCAGCTGTCGCAGGCTTGACTACCTGGAGCCCTTACCTCTGCTCCAGAGTGCATGCTGGGAGTCCAGCCACAGTTACCAACAGGTGCCCCATCAGAGGCTGTTCCTAACTTCTCATGCCATATAGGGGGGTGGGGTGGGGCAGACACAGCCAGGTCCCTCCACCCCTCTGCTTCACTAGCCTGGGGAATCCTTCTCTCTCCTTCCCCTGTCTGCCCCCTCTGTGTTTTCAGCAACTTCAGTTTCACTCCTTGATTAAGCTTAATTTTTCCTAATCATATCCCTTTTGGCTACTTTAATTTTTTCAGGTTGGCACTAAAACCCAAAAATAATCCTTCATGTTAGATCACCAACATTTAAGGCCGTTCAGAAAGTGGTGGGGTAGTGCCTTGAGACACTGACACAGCTCCCTTTCATATTTCCCATTTTCTCAATCTTCCCATTCAGGCAGAACGTGGACTCAGAGCTTATTATCTCAGATGGGATGTGGAGGTGCCTGCAAACTATACCTTAGGGGCAGTTTGGTGATTGGGGATGTAATGAAGGAAGACTGGAAGCAGACAAAATTTTTTGGCCAAGAGCAAAGAGAAGAATGAGGCATCCCTCCTCAGACTAGGGAAAGATTCTCCTATGTTGAGAGGCAGAGTAAAAAAAGGGAAGGGAAGCCCTTTAGGGTTTCCTGTAACCCCACAGGTGAGGACCAGCAAAGAAATGGCTGCACAAGTTCAGGCAGATATAAGGGCCCAACTTCTGGTGTTTCAGCCCTAGAGAAGTGGGGGTGGGTGTGACTGTGGTCATGTCAGGGGGAATCTGTGTGGACAGATGCACCCCCCATCCCCCGCCGCAGCCTCCTACTTTGGTACTGAGAAGGCATCTAGAGCCTTGATCCCAGGAAAAGAATGGAAACTTCAAGAAAGACTGAATCTTGAATCTGGCAGAATAAACTCTCAAAATAAGAGTCGAAATTTAGGAATCGAAGTTGTTTTCTTGCAAACCTGAGTTCAAGGGCTGGTTCACATCTACGACATAGCTGAGGAGGTGGGTGATGTGAGGAAAATATTTTCATTCTTTCACGGTAAGCTCAGGAATAGGCCACAGTTACTTCTCAGTCAAACGTCCAGACAGAAAAGGGGAGCTTTCATTCTGTAGGCCTCAGTCACCCCCAGCCATCCAGATAAGGAGGCATCTTCAGGCATCCTTATAAGGTTTAATAGTGTGGTTAGGAGCTGTGGGGAGAGGGAAGTGTTCCTTGCCACATCCCCATGTGGGCCCCGAGTCTGGGCTAGTGTGTTCCTTAGGCCTGTGGCTGGTGAGAACTGAGAGCTGAGAGCTGTGAGCAGGATCACCTCGGCCATTGGTTGATGCTACAGCTGGCTGCTCAGAGATGCTCCTGGAGCAGGGAGAGCTGCACTCACATCCTTTCTGCCCTGTATGGTGACAGCCCCTATTTTGAAATGGCCTGTGCTCTAGAAAACTTGTCAGGCCAGCCACTTACTTGGGGTTGTGGATGTGTTTCCCCAGACTCTTCACAACATGATAACACTGTCATTGACTGTCATTGAACTATTTTTTAAATTGGTTTTGTTTTTTTGCTTATGAGGGCAGCTTTGATACACAAGAAACAATTTCTTTGGTTTTTAAAATTAGTGTTTGATTAATTAATCCTTAGTTTATAAGTTCAACTTAAAAATCTTATTACTCTACTATACTCTCTATACATGCACACATACTTATTACTCTATACTAAAAGTTATCACTTTTCAGTTTTTGATTAATGTTTAGTCCCAGCTGCAAACTTAATTAAAGTTCTTTAAGCTTTTAAGTTACATTTATACATTTATTAATCTATAACATAATAAAATACTATGTTAACTTGTAGTATATTATAAATTTAATGTTTAAATTCTATGAATTTAATTTTTCTGTCATTTGTCTGATAATACCTACGTAGGCACTTAAGTATCTCTTGTAAATATGACAAACTTATAAATATTGTGGATTACAAGTTATTTTAACCACCTCCCTATTATTTATATTTTCAACCAAATTCTCCCCTATCTTTTAACTTAAATTAGAAGTCTAAAATCAAATACTGAATATACATTTTTAATTGGAATTACAAGCTCAATTTATTAGATTCTCTAATATGATGACTTCTCTTAAATATTTCAAGTACTTTAAATACCACATATTCAGTTCACAAACAACACAAAAATATTAGGATGATGCATTTAGCATCTCTATACTTAATTCAAAGTTTTCTCAGGAATAAAAGACCCTTGTCCACCAAAGATACTATACTGTTTCAAAAAATTTGGCAAAAACTTTTCAGTGAGCTAAGGTTCATTAGTCAAAGATTTGGGTAAAGATGCAAGATTTGGAGCTATGCACACTGAAGGGGATTTTCTTATGACTCTGAAGAAAAGGTTGAACCCTCTTTCCTAGTCTGAATGTTATTGGGGACCCCAAGTGTAGGCCCTCCAAACAGGGGTACCTCATATCTCACTCCCCTAGATTCATGTTATAAATTACCTAGTTCTTAAGGTTCCTCACCTCTAGATCACGTTCTTTTCTTTGTTGAGTATATTCTTAGTTATCTTTCTGGTCTGGGCCATAAAAAATGCTTATTAATATTTAAATAATAGGTGACTAGATACTGCATCTTTCTTATTCTTTGACTCTGTAGCCCAGCATCAAAATTAAGCTAAGGACAGTCAGCTATCACTATTCTGAAATATAGAACTATCACCTGGGAGGGGAGAAGGAAGAGCTTCCTTTTTCTTGGGTGAAGGCAGACATGCTCCACCTCCCTGACCTAGTGCCTTCTCCTGGTGTCCCCAGTGCCCTACTCTGGCCAAAAGAACTCTCCCTACATCCTGGGGGATTTTAGCAGGCCAAACCTTTTCCCCACCGAGACATGACTCTTCTCTTTCCTGTTACACCTTCTATCCCCTTAGACCCTTGATCTCGGCAGGTAGGGAGGAGGGTAGGCCTTGACACTCATCCAGCAAGTGAGTGATTGATAGCTCAGACTTCTAGAAATGTTAAGATTCAATAAGAAATTGACTAACCTGAATGGATCTCTGATAGGGCTTTGAGTCACTGTGCTAGAGTTGAGTATAAACATAAAAAAATTCCAAGTCCTGACTTGGGAAAGAAGGGACTGCATCTGCTAGTCTGTTCCCCTAGTGTCTATCTGTTTAGGCTCTCCTGAGTTTTCACAATTTTTTCTACTTCTCCACTTCTTTTTTTTTAAATTGTATATATTTGGCATATAACATTGTATAAATTTAAGGTGTACAATGTGTTAATTTGATACATTTATGTACTGTGATAGATGGCTGTTGTATTGACACTTAGCACCTCTATTAGATTATAAAATGATGCTTTTTAGTGGTTGAGATGATTAAGTTTTAGACTCTTAGCAAGTTGGATGACTGTAGTACAATATTGTTTTCTATGCTCACTATACTGTGCATTAGCTCTCTATGATTTACTACTCATCGTAAGTTTGTACCCTTAATAACATCTATCTTTTCTCTGACTCCCCTTTCCCTGGTAACTAATATTTTACTCTCTTTTTATGAGTTTGACCTTTTAGAGTCCACATGTAAATGATAACATACAAATTTGTCTTTCTCTGATTTATTTCACTTGACATAATGTGCTCAGGGTCCATCCATGTTATTACAAATGGCAGAATATCCTTGTTTCTGATAGCTGAGTAGTATTCCATTGTATGTATATGCCACATCTTTTTTATCTGTTCATATGTTCATGATCATTTAGGTTGTTTCCATATTTTTGCTATTGGGGATAATGCTAAAATAAAACAGGAATGCATATATGTCTTCAAAATCCTGTTTTCATTTCCTTTGGGTATATAACCAAAAGTAGAATTGCTGGGTTGTATGATAGACCTATTTTTAATATTTTGAGGAACCTCAATATTGTTTTCCACAGATGTTAGACCATTTACATTCCCACTAATAGTGTATAAGGGTTCCCTTTTCACCATATCCTTGCCAGTAGCTGTTTTCTCTTTTTGATGATGGTCATTCTAACAGGTGTGAGGTAATATTTCACTGTGGTTTTGATTTGCATTTCTCTGATGATAAGTGATGTTGAGCATCTTTTCAGGTGCCTATTGGCCATTTTGATGTCTTCTTTGGAAAAAATGTCTATTATTACTATTTTTAAATCAAAATTTTTTCTTCATTATTAAGTTATTTACATATTTTTGGATATTAACCCCTTGCAGAACTATTCTCCCATTCAGTAGGTTATCTTTTCATTTTTGTTAATTGTTTCTTTTGCTATAAAGAAACTTTTGAGCTTGATGTAGTCTTATTTTTTCATTTTTGCTTTTGTTGTTTGTGATTTTGCATCATATCCAAAAAATCATTACCTAAACCAATGCTGAGGGGCTTCTTTCCTACATTTTCTTCTGAGTTTACTTCTCCAGTTTTTAAAATGTTCTGATAGTTTCAAGCTTTCTATATCAGCTTCCAAGATTTTGAGGAGGGAAAACTAGTAATAAGACAAGACAGTGCAACCCAGCTGTGTGTTGGTAAACGTTTGACAGTCAGCTCTCTGGAGTCCTGTTTTGTAGCGTTTGCCAATTTCTGTGGGTAGAAGTACTCCCACCATGGCCAATTTCAAACTATCAACATTTTAACAATTGGCTCACAAAATTCCTAAAAATGTAATGGTTAGTTCTCATGAGCTGGTACACGCTGGGTTTAGCACACTAAGGAGCTACTTGTTCTATTTGCTCCCCGATTGTATATAACAACTTCCCAACAATGTAGTAAGCTCCCTAAGGGATGGAATTTTGTTCTAGATCTCCTGTGGGCCCAGAGTACTAGCATAGTGATAGTCACAATATATTGATTAAAGAAAATTTCCTGTGGATAGATTGCTTTCTTGGAGCAACTGTGCAGCTAATGGGGACTGGGAAGTGGGGAGCTGCCTCCTCTTTTTACCAGGCTCAAGGAAGCAGTGTAGGAGAAAATACAGGAGCCGTAGGGTGGTTTTGGTAAGAAAACCAGGTTCACTGAAAGATCAAGACACTCTAAGAATTCAGCTCAGATTCCTATCCAGATTTGGTCAGCCAACATAGTTTCTTTCCTCTTAGGGATTAGTTTATTTTCATGTATATGATCTGGTATGTACTTCAGTATTTAGAATAAAATCTGAGTATCTGTTGTCTTCCTCACAGACTGCCTAGTAAAGTGCTAAGGACTCTGGAGAAAAGACATTAAATAAAAGGTAAGAGCTATAAAGTTATAACCTAACTGTACCGTAGAGTAGGTGGAGGACCAAGTGGGCCAGAGAGCTCCTGGAGGACCTTAGGGCTCAGAAAATAACCTTTCAGTGAGATATTTGAGTGAAAGGGGAAGACTGAGATGGCAATCACTAACCAAATGAATTTATTTCTCCTTCCAGGGTTTTCTGGAATTGGGAAAGATTTGTAGGTATAGAACCACAGTTTGAAAAGGCCTTCAACAGCAATGCAGCCCAGAAATTTTTAGAAGGCAGCTCCTGTAGCAGATCTCCCTGAAAGACTAGATTTTTGTCACAGAGGGAATAACTGTTGGCTAGGCCTGAGGCCCACTCATTGAAGACCTCAATGTAGGAGCTCAAATGTCCTTAATTATGAGGCAAATATGAGGCAAATGAGACCTCTAGACTATATGTGTGGGGGTGGAGGTGTCCTGAAATCCTCTATGTCTCATATTGGCCATGCATGTGTTTTCTGACTGTTGAAATTAGGATAAAAATGTGGTGAGAATGTTTATCCTTAATTTATAATTAAAGATGTTTCCAGGAAGTCTGGAATAGGAGGGCATATTACCCAGAAATATTTTTGAAACAACATTCCTAGAAAATTTATAAAAATTTGCCTGGATCTTTGCCTTACAATGGGATGGAAGAAAGCTTAGTGCACAAATTAAACAAATTTCTGTCCTGTACATACACCAATGCTACTGATATCACCATAGTTTCAGTATGTGTTGCGAGCAGCTTTTTAAGTCATAAGTGGGCTTATATGATCCATCTACACTATTGTCCTTGTTACTTAAGAAGCATTCATCCATACATCCCTCCAGCCAGCAAACATCTACTAGATAGCTACTACGTGCCAAGTGCAGTCAGCCCTCTGTATCAATGAGTTCTACATTTGTAGGTGCAAATAACTACAGGTTCAAAATATTTGGGGAAAAAAGTTACATTGTTGCTGACATATACTGTGTAGTTAGGCCCATGATGATTGGGGCTGTATTGAACACATACCAACATTTTTTCTTGTCGTTATTCCCTAAATACAGTATAACAACTATTTATATAGCATTTACATTGCATTAAGTATTACAAGTAATCTAGAAATGATTTAAAGTATTAGGGAGAATGTGTGTAGATTAAAAACAAATACTATGCCATTTTGTATAAGGGACTTGAACATCCTTGGATTGTGGGGTCCTAGAACCAACTCCCTGTGGATACTAAGGGATGACTGTGCTGTGTTATGCATTGGAGATACTGATCGTAGACCTGGTCCCTTATTCTCAGCAAGCTTACATCCCCCTTGGGGGAGCCAAACATAAATAAGCATAATAATTGTTGAAGGTGCTGAGATAGAAGTCTTGGTGAAGGTGTGGGAGTGGTGGGGAGGGTTTGAGAAAGAATTAGGCATATATGCCCCAGGACTGGTCATTGGGAAGGTGCCTCTGAGCATGTGTTTGAAGGTCTTTATCCAGAATAAAGAGGCTGCTGAGGTGAGTATGGAACTGTTAGGTTTTTGTGTGAAGCTAACTAGAGTGACCAAAGATGAGACCTTCGGCCTGAGCCTTGTGATTCATGCTCATGCCCAATCTCGCTGATAGACCTGAGGAGAAAGATCCCCCTGTGAGTTCAATGTGAATACCTCCAAGGACAACACATATGCTGTCAAAGCCTGAGCCACACGTGAGTGCTATCTGAGTAACACGATTTTTATAAATGATCTCTTCTTTATTGCCATATTCATATAAAAAGTTTGATATATTTGGGTGGGTAAAAGAAAGCCACAGTGTATATAAAGTTGTAGGAAGTTAAAAATATATGGCTTTAGTGTTTGGAAAAGCAGTTACTAATTGCTTCTTGGGCTTAATTATCCAGGCGATCGAAATTCTGGGTTTGAAACTCTTGAAAATCCTCTGGGATGGTATCTGTGAATAAGAACAGGCATGGGGGTGTTAAGTTAATAAGGCTCCTTACACCTTAGAATCCTGGGCTACCTTGCCTCATGCAGGCATCCTGCAGGGGTCACTGTCAGCTTGCCCAAAAGGCCCTGCAGCCATTTCAACTTCAGGCAGCTCTGCAAATTGTTGGCTTGAAGCCCAGGAGTGCTCTCTCACAGGCCTGAAGAAAATCAGCAGGCAGAGTAAATTTTGAGTCTGTGATTATGGTTGAGCCAAATGAAAATAAAGCCTGCTTGAAAAATAAACCTGACTGAATTTCTCAGTGAACCCCAAATCCCAAGCCACACAGTTAAATTCTGTGGGTCTTAATTTCCTTATCTATCAAACAGAAAAAATGTGATCTACCTTTTACTTCATTTACACAGAAACTATCAGGTTTTAATGAATATGTGGCATAAGCTTTGGGCTTCTGGGAAGAAAGTATGCTATAAAAATAAGGTGGCATCATTCAATTCTAGTAATAATAATGTAACAAGGATGTATTGTTACCATTGCAGCGATACTTGAGGTTGGACCAAATGATGTTTTCTTGGGAGAAGCAGAACACACCAAGCCGGCCTCCACGCATGGTGGTGTCTATGGTGACTCCAGAGTCAGCCACCAACTCAGAGCCTTCATAAAATCGTACTCTGCAGACAACACAGCCAGAGCAGGTATCCATGAAACTCAAACCAAGGTAAGAGTGAACTTTCCATCATGAGACCCAGGGGCCTCACCTCTCATATACCTGTGCTATTTCATACTCTACTTTCCACAAACCTGAATTGTGCTCTAGCTGTCCCCCCTTCCCTACCAGACTGAAATCTCTGCTGTTGTATCCATGTCCTCCCATCTGCTGTCTCGCAGCACATGTCTCATCTCACATAGGTCACCATTCAAGTGTACCAGTCCCCCTGTACCTCTGGCCCCAGCATGGCCCTAATATCCAGGTGGTCAGTCTGAACCCAGGTGTCTTCTTCCCCCTTTTCTGTGAGCTTAGCTTGAGGTGTCAGAAATCCTGGCATATCCCTGAGGACTCTCCTGGGCGAGGCCTGTTCAGAGCTCTGCAATGCAGAATAAGGGTGCACTTTGCTTCAAGTGCAAGATGGGATGGATCATCTACCTACCTGATGTAGCCCACCTGGGGCCTGTGCTGCAGGAACCAGCGATAGGACACCTTGTCTTTCCAGCCCACATTCCTGGAGTCCTTCCACAGCAGCCTGACCTGGTCACTGGTGTCCCCAGTGTGCCATAGGGAGTTTCGGAGATGCTCTCCTGGACCTGTCTTAGACTTAACAGCCTGGACAATGACATGAGTGAGGTTTTAGAACAGAATGCACAGATCACCTTCTTAGATATCTGGGGCAGTGAATGCATGGTTACAATCGGGCTGCCTTGGATTTGGGCAAAGCATAAACATTTCTACTGAGGTGACCCCAACCCTTTAATAATCGGCACTGGCCAATATTCTACTCCATTTCCCCCTGCATTTGCCTGATGAGGGCTCTAAAATCTGCCCTTTCTTCCAGCAGGAATAACAGAGGCAGCCTCTCAGCCCTCCTTTACAAAGTTGGCCCCATCAAGGAACCAAGTCAGCCAGTTTCCAACATAGTGTGCCTGAGATGTACCCCAAATCTTCCCCACCTCTTGGGCTGACATTCTCAGCACTGAAGTCACCCAGAGGTTAGAATGTAGCTAGTACACAGGAATAAAGGTAAGGCCTTGGGTGGGCTCTAGTATTTTCTGACGTGGACACTAGCATGAGTGCATTAGTTTCTTAGATGAACTAAATGTCATAAGGGAGAACAATTTGAAAGGAGAGTGAAAGACTCAGAAGAAAGGGAGATGAGTGACTACAAAATGCCAGTACCTTAAGCTGAATGCCAGGTTCTGCAACAGCTCTGAATGGGGTGGCTTGCCAGTATGTCTGCTCTGTCTGCTTCCACATGACCACGTAGAAGCTGGAGCTATCTTGGTAACCAAAGATAAAACCAGCATAGTCATCATCTGTTTGGGTATTTACGTGGAAGGTCCCTTCGAAGTCAACACCATTAAAAGCAGTGTATCCTGTAGAGGTAAGAATAAGATTAGAAAAGCAAAGCCACACGCTTCGCTGGAGAGAATGAATTCTACACAAGTGGTAACTGAGGCTCTGGACATACCAACTGCGAGGCCGGGGTCGCTGTTCATGGTCTGCACAATTTCCATGCCCTGCAAGGAGAGCCAGAGGAGTTAAGAGCAGTCTTCGAGGGGATGAAGTGACATCTGACCTCCACATAAAAATTACATTATCTGAAGAATTTTCCTACCTTGTTATGTGCCCAAAGCTGAATAGAAATAATTTTGCTAAAACTCACTTAAGCAGAATCAATAAAGCTTTACTTGGAGAACATACACTTCTAATGATGTGTCTTCTTGAGTGATGCTGGAAAATCCACTAAGCCTCTCTTGCCTTTCTTTAGTTACACACTGAGGTCACGGGAGAGGCAGTTTACTGGAGAAATTAGGAGCATGGCTGCAGGTCAGACTGCGTGGGTCCCAAGCCCAGCAATCCCAGCCACTTAGCAGCAGTGTGATCATGAGCAATCATTAAAGCTTTAAAAGACTTGATCTCATCATCGGTAAAATGAGGCCAATGAAAATACTTGGCTGTAAGGCTACTGTGAGGAGCAGATGTGCCTGGTTTGTACTCCACACCCTCTAAATGTTACCTGCTACTCTTAGAGGGCCTGTGGCTGGTGAGAGGCAAGGCTGAGATGTTGCCAACCATGTGACACTCACCTGGTTCAGAACCACCCAATTGGGGTCAATCTGGGCATCCCCTTCAGGGTCCAGGACCACGGTCTGGTAGGCCCTGAAGTCGGTCAGCGTGACCTCAGCATTTTCTGGGCAGACGTCAATCCGATCGATGACCTGGTCCTGGTCAAAGTCTGACTCACAGATGTCTCCCACGCCATCACCTGGTGTGGTGGAGGCAGAGTGGAGCTCGATGCCTACACCCACTGCCGCTCTGTGACTGACAAGGGGGCTGGGCAGGGAGGAGTGAGCCTGAGCTCCATCTCAGGGCTACGGTTTTCAACCCGAGTGTGGAGGGGAGCCCTGACATCAGCCATGTCTGAGCCTGCCCCAGGTCCACCCTGGGGTCCTCACGGTGTGTTGGTGAAAGCCCCCTTATGGGATCAGAAGAACTTCCCGGGGACAACTGTTCAAAACTGACCTTACAAGAAACCCTGGGTGTCCCCTGAGGACGGTGGGTTTTATCAGCTGGTGGATCTTAAGCTGAACTTACATAATCAAATGTCTATAGCACTTTCTAGACTATACATGTAAAAAGCAGAGAAACTGTCACCAGAACTATCTCTAAGACCATAATTTCTGGTGGTTCTTAGCCTGAAGCTGGCCTGCAGTGTGTTTTGTTCTGCTGACGTGACAGTGCTAAAACGCATGAATCTGCAGAGTGGGGGGAGGGGGAGGGGCATGCTCTCACCAGCCCCCGCAGCCCTTACCCCACTGCTGTCTCATTTCTGGCTGGACACACACTTGGCCTGGCCCCGCAGGCATCCGAGTTTGTGAACTCGCCTAAGCCATCTGCTGCTGTGCCTTCTTGCTCTCCTTTTCTGTAACTCCTGGTGAAAGCTGGAGAGCGGCTCTCCAAGCCCCTTGAGCAGGAACATGTGCCTGCCTCCCTGCCCCATGCTGTCTCATCCTAGGGCTGCTCACAGCTGCTTTTTCTCCGACAGTTGGAGACTGGTGTCTACCAGACATCTACCGTCCACATAAGCTGTGGCTATGTAGGGAAGGTGTTGCCCTGGGAGAGGTGTGTCACTTGTGCCCGGCCGAAGGGAGCCTGGGAGTCCCATGCAGCCCTGGGCTGAGTCCACTTACGGTTGCTATCCTCCTGGGCCGGGTTGGGGACCAGCCGGCAGTTGTCTGGTCCAGGGGGCACCAGGTCTGGAATGCCGTCATTGTCATCATCGTCATCACACTCGTCACCAATTCCATCCTTATCGGTGTCCAGCTGGGCACTGTTGATGACGGTGGGGCAGTTGTCTGTACTGTCCTGGTGTCCGTCTCCATCACTGTTGGAGAAGGGAGAGGTGGTTTGCATCGCAGGTCAGCAGAGGGCAGTGAGAGTCCAGCTCTCAGGAAGGAGAGTTTGGGTTTGGGGTTTTAACCAGGCTTGGTCTTTTACCAAACCCAAGTCCTTAGATATTAGATAAGGCTGCCCTGTGGGCCTCAGAGACCATCTTTCCACTTCCTTAATCAGATGAAATAATACATCACTTTCTAGTCAAGAAGAGAAAGGTAAAATTTGTGATTTTGTGACCAGATGCTCCTGATCCCCGAGAAAATGTGCCGTGGGAACAAAGTGAGGAACAGAACCAGACCACTCAGCCCCTCACCAGCATGTGGCCCCAGTAGGATACTGGACCCCTCTATGGCTCAGTGTCCTCATCTGTAAAACGGGAATAATAATAAAGCCTACCTCATACTGTAGTTATGAAGATTAAATGATTAAGTGATTAGAATTTTACTCAATTTTAATGTAGGAAAAAGCACTTCTATGAGCCTGGTCTTAGTAGCCCTACAACATTTTCTTTTCTATTACTCTTCACAATTTGTGGCCAGTAGACCTAAGAAGGATCAGATGTGAATACAAAAGAGAATATGCCAGCTCCTTCCTGAGAGGTTCACATGTAGGCTGGGTTCAGTTGGTCGATAGTGCTTCTCAGAATCTCTCTCTGCCTATCTGACTTTTCTTCTTTGCAGGTCAACTGCCATGTCCCTAGAGTTTTCCTTAGGTTGATGGAGACCTCCTATGGCTATTTAGAATCCAAGCACATACTCTCTTCACCCTGCTCTACCCTGAGCCAATCTGGGGCTGGGAACTGCCCCTATACTGGCTACAGATGGAACAGGAGAGAGAAGGCAGGGACTGGTCGGTGCTCTTTATTCCACGCTTCCCAGATGGGTCCCAAAGTTAGGCCAACCTGGGCAAGCAGCAGACGGCATGGCTCAAACAGTGACTTCCTGTGCATGTAGCAGGGCTGCTTTGTGAACCATAACATTGAGCTATTTTCATTAACAGCCATTCTACAGAGTGCTGAACATTTTCATGCAAAAATAAGCAGTTCCTGTCTCCCTCCCCAAGGTTCAAGATTGTGGGAATTAAAATGTAGCAGCATGAATCATTCTATGCAAATATCTAGCGGACGGTGAGTTAGGATATTTTAGAAATAACTTAGATACCAGTCAGAGCACGGTAGAGAAGTTAACAGAGTACCAGACCCACCTTCCACTTAAAAGCGAAGATCCTATGTCAGACTGTCACTGACTTGCCTCTTTTCAGTTGTCATCACTAACAGTCACCGTTTTCTACAGGTCAGCTGAGGACCGGCACTGTGCTGGGAGCTTTGCCTACATGACCTTTTATTTTCGCCATAACCTGTGAGACACCATTACCTCTGCTTTGCAGATGAAGAAACTGAGACTTTGAGAGCCTGAGAAGTATGTTTAAGTTCACTTAGCCAGCATGTCCTCTACAACGAGGACAGGGAAGGAATGGGACTTGATAGGAGCTGTCCTTGAGCAAGGCTTGGCTCAAGAACCACTGCCAGCAGGGCAGCCTCTGAAAGGCAGCTGAGAAGGGCAGCGACGTTTCCTCCTGGTTTGCTTTTTGGAATCCTTTCCCTCTCATCCCGGTCCTGCCACCTCCATCAGGATTTCCTGCCGAGGTGAAAGGGTGTAGAGCCTTGCACTGCAGGAGACTCTAGGGCAGAGCTGGTGAAGTTGTTATAGCATCTGATCTAGCCCTGTGTCTGAACCTAGGACTCCACCCACACGGGGCTAGGAGGACTGACAAAATCCATTTGCATACAACGCATCCACTCAAATAAAGGAAAATGAATGAAAAAATTCTGAGAACAATAAAATGTGATCCCTTCCCAAAATGACAGCTTTCTATTTTGGGATGGTGGTGCAGCTTTCCTGAGCTGAAAGAATAAAAGAGCTCATATCTACTGAGCACTATCTCTGTAACAGAAACCATAATATACACTTTTCATAAAGTAACTCAATCCATAGCTACATTCCACTGCCATCCCTATTTTACAGATCAGGACATTGAGGCACAGAGAGATTAGGTAATCTGCCTAAGGATCACTGGTCTATAGGTGAAGGAGGTGAGATTTGTATCTCGCTGTGTCACTGCAGGGCCCATCTCTGAAGCATGTTGCTATATTGCCTCTCCTGAAATACCATCTCACTTACTAGAGTCCCTAAGGGCCCCTCTTGATACTGTCACCCCTCTATGTAGAACTTTCAGAGAGGTGTGGTGACCCTGACCAGAGGCAGGGCTACTGTCCCACCAGCAGCTCAATCTACCCAGATATCTCCCAAAGCATGGTAGCAGCTGAAAGCTCTGAAAGGTAAAGCTCTCCTGATGTTTCATCTGGCCTTACGCAGCTGGGAGATGCGCCATACCTGTCCTGATTGGTGTCACAGGAGTCTCCAACCAGATCATTATCCACATCAGACTGCAAAGAGAACAGAATATGTTATTTATCCCTGGGCCTGCATGTACAGAATGTTCCAGAGAAGGCAGACCTGGCCTATCGTCACCGGACCTCAGGAATTATTTCTCTGGAATCAGACTGGTGCAAAACTGCAAAAGGACAACCAGATTGGTGTAGGCACGAGGCTGAATTTTCAGAAAAGCCTTCCAAAATATCAAGCTCCATGGATGGGCTGCCTACACACCAGATGAGCATATCTGAAAAGGGTGCCGGGGTAGCATGGTGGCAGGTGGAGACGTGGAACTCTGGCACAGGTCGGAAAGGAGCCAGACACAGGCACTGGGTAAGGCAAACTGATTCTGCTTTGCTTTTGTGTACTGGAACCAAGCCAGAGAATGAGTCATGGGGCAGCAATGACTCTCTAACTCAGGGCTTTAAAAATACATGCCACGTCAACTCCCATTATCCAAACAGGATGGAGGAGCGAGAAGGGGAAAGACATGTCGCTGATTGAACTTAATCTGAAATGTCCATACATAGGCTGTGTAGGGGTTTGGGGACTAAAGGGACACAGGGATCCCAGTTAATTCCGTGTTACATTTTCCTTTCAGCAGAAAAAAACTTGTTTAGGGCATCATTGAACTCATATTACTAATTTCATAGGTGCTCTACAGCCTGTGAGATTGGTCCAGAGGACCTCAGAGCTCCTGTGATGTTCTTCCTATCACCCCAAGGCCTAAAGTATGCAATTTCACCACCTCTGTTCTGCTGGGTATATGGCAACAGCACAGAACTGAGCTGGTGGGCCCTGCTCTTTTCCTAGACATTGGTCTTGCATGAGTCTTTGCATAGGGGAGTTCAGCCTAGAGTTTGAATTCCCCTGCATCCTACTAACCTGGTTAGGGTTGCTGACATCAGGACAACTGTCACAGGCATCCCCTACACCATCACCATCCTTGTCTCGCTGGTCACGATTGGCAACTTTTTGGCAGTTGTCCAGAATGTTTTTTATTCCTATGAGAAAAGAATGTTTCTCTGAGACAGGTGAACATCACACACAGGTCTGGAACACAGCCTACGGGTGTTATAGGGCTCAGGCCTATACACAGGCATGTGGTGAGTGCCATCTGCCTGGGCCATCCTCAGAGAGCCACTGCCTTTTCCAGTAGTTATCTGGAGGTAACATCAAAGGTTGAATTCTGGGAGACTTAAAAATGAACAATTGATCTGAGGCATTTATCTACTGAGTTATGATTTGTCTAAGATGTCAAGGGCTGTCAATGCAACTTAGATGAGCGGGTCATGAGGGCTAAGTGGGCTGACCCTGGAGAGGGAGGACCCCGTGGGGGTGTGAGCTAGGCCTAGGACCCAAGAACCTGGGTAGCAGGGTGCTGGAGCCAGGCCCATCGTGTTCTTCTCTTTCCAGCTTCCTGTTCAATCATGTCCTCTCATGCTGGTATCTTGAAATCACTGGTGGCGGGAGTGGTATTTACATATGGAAACTGGCAAATGCTGCAACTTAGGGCTTTTTTGGTTTTGTTGAGCTGGTTTGTTTACCAGCACACTACTGGATCTGGGTCATTAGCTGGGCTAGTGGGGAGGTGTGGATATTCTGGAGTGGTGTGTGTGTAGAGGGGGTGTATTTCTAAAAGAAAATTTTCAAGGGCCTGTGATATGTTTTTCAGAAACTATCAGATCCAGCCTATACTTTGACAATAGTCGTGTGTATGTTATGGAAGCTACATAGGAACAATTGTCCTTCCTCAAGACGAGACTGTGCTCCAGGGAGTGCCATTCATGGACTACAATCCACGCTCCTTCAGTGGACCCTAGAGCTGGGCAATGCAACTGCCCTGCCTCCACCGCATCCCCAGGACAGGCAGAGGATGTCCACGTCTCCGGCGAAATGCCTGACCCAGGGGCTGTAGCTTGTGATACTTCTCGGGGCCCACTTGTTCAGTTCTCCACTTCCAGGACCCTTGTGCATGAAAAGGATGGTGGGAGTGGGGAAAGGTATAATCTGGAAGACAGATGCCCTGCAAAGACATAGCTCTGACAAGCCACTGCTTGTAGTAGTAAGTCCTGTAAATTTGCTAGCAATGACGGAGAGTTCCAGAAACACCCAGAGTTATTAAGCAGGGGAGTGGGCTGTGGAGTCTCCTTCTACAGACACAAGTGGACCTTGGGTCCCCCAGATGCAGGCTGGATGGAACCATTCAGAGTGGGAAGGCTCTTTTAGTAATTCTATTCTTGCCCTTAACAGGGAACAAGGGAAAAAGGACAGAGGAGTCCCTAATATAAGACAAAGTGAGACAAACCCACCATCCCCATCCATGTCATCGTCGCAGGCGTCTCCTTTTCCATCCCCATCAGTGTCTCTCTGGTCATTATTTAGAACATCCCGGCAATTATCGCAGGCGTCCCCATAGATGTCTTTGTCACTGTTCCTTTGATCCACATTGTGAGTCAAGACACAGTTATCCTAAAGGATCAGAAGACTGAACACTGACTCAGACTTTAACAGCATCCCTACTGTGTACCTGGTCCTGTGGTAGATGCTGGCCAACCTCCACCCACCATGGTCATAAGCTGTCAGAACTCAGGAGGCCCAAGTTCATCAATTTTATATTTTAAACATGTGAGAATCTTAAAATAAAAAGCTGCAGTGCTACGGGAACACAGGCATGGGGATGATTAATATAAATAGTTGACTTCTTAGGTTTTCTTCCACCATCCCTGGCTTGGGGCAATTCATAGGCCTAGCAAAGCAGGTACCTGCTCATTCAGGATCCCGTCTCCATCAGCATCCTCATCACAAGCATCGCCAATGCCGTCTCTGTCTGCATCTTCTTGGCCAGAATTTGGCACGTACTTGCAGTTGTCCTAAGGGGGAACACAGCTCAGAGACACATTTACATCTATCTTTTCTTTTTCAGCTTTACTGAGGGATAATTGACAAAATTGTAAGATATTTAAAGTGTACGATATGATACGATATATGTATATATTGTGAAAGGATTCTACATATTGAGTGAATAGGCCCATCACCTCACATATTTACTACCCTTTATTTTTTTTGCTGAGAAATTTACGTTCCATTTTCTTAGTAAATTTCAATTATACAATACAGTGTTATCAACTATAGTCATCACATTGTTCATTAGCTCTTCAGATCTTATTTAACTTACAACTGAAAGTTTGTACTTACTCTTTTACCAAGTTTTCCCCATTTCCCCCTATCTACATCTGTCTTAAGCCAAACACTATATCAAGACAACTGTGGCTGCCTGGCTTTATTGCTGATGGCTGTTTTGCTACATTTGAGATGCAGCTACTCTAAAAATTCAAATTTAAATGGAACCTGTTGAACCTCTCCCCCATATAAGATGTGGCTTTGGAAAGCCACAGTGTGTGGTGTGTATGTTTTTTTCCCCCCAGCTTGCTTTCCTTACCTTCTTGCAGTTCCTGGCAGAGCATGGCAGTTCTTCATCAGGGTAACTGTCAATGTCCACATCCTTTCCACAGACGTAGCCATCACCAGCCCATCCAACTCCGCACTGTGAGGGGAGAGCTCATTAGTGGCTTGGGAAGCTGAGCCTGGTGGGAGGCTGGTGACTTACATGGTCCTCTGCTCTTGTGAGTGCACCCCCAGAGGGAGGGGCAGGAGCCAGATGGCTTTGTTGAGTATGATTTTAAAACTGTTTTTGAATAGTCTAATGGTTGAAAATTCAAAAGGTACAAAGGGAGATATAGTGAGAACTCCTTCCCACTCCTGTTCCCTTAGCTTAGGCAATCGAGGAATCAGTTCTCAGGCATAGTTTGAGATGAGCTATACACGGACAAGCAGATATACATCCTTTTTCTTTTTGTCCTTTAACACAATTGGCAGCATTCATATATACACTGTTCTGCACCTGGGTTTTTTTTAAAAGCTCTTTCCATATCACTCTGTGGAATTTATGTCTTTTTTTAATGGCCACAGATATATCATACATAAGATGATATGCATGTGCCTCAATTAATTCAGCCAATCCGAGGTGGGTGTCAGGTTTTAAAAATCTTTTTAGGTTGCAAACAATGCTATAACAAACAATTCTAGTGCATGTGCCATTCTGCACATGTACTGGTTTCTCAGTGTGGAATCCCTAGTTCAAATGGTGTTTGTAATTTTGAGTTGCTGTCAGTGTTCTCCCTGTGATTCTCTTAATTTCTTTTTCCAGTAGAAATAAATGTATGAATGCATAAACGGGTGGAGCGACTTCCATGGCACTTTCCTTATCATTCTTGAACCACAGTCATATCTCTGAATCTAACAGTCTTCTAGGTCAATTTCTACCAAAGGAAGAACCCTCTAAGGCAGTGGTCCCCAACCTTTTTAGCAGCAGGGACAGGTGCTCCTATAAAAATCCAATGCCTGATGATCTGAGGTGGAGCTGAGGCCGTGATGCTAGTGCTGGGGAGCAGCTGAAAATTCCACTCACCTCCTGTCTGTGGCCCGGGGCTTGGGGACCTCTGCTCTAAGGTGCTTTACCTGTATTAACAGGTATTAACAGGAGAAGTATCCCACAGGTGTAGTTCTGGGTCTGTATGTTTGCTACTTCCCTGGAGAAGTCTACTCAAGTACTGCATGTACCAGCACCAGCCACTGAAAGCAAGCCTCACTGTCAGCAGAATAGTCATTAAAATACCAGTTATTTTATACCAGACTCTATAACCATTTTCTCCAGTTATTTTGATGATACTGCAAGGTCACTGTTATCCCATCTCACAAGAGAATCAACTAGGCTCAGAGTCTCAGAATGGACTTGAACTCAAGCTTGTCCCAGTCTGATGTCTTTTGCTATTTATAGTTGGTTAACGCACACTCTGAGTTCTTCCTTGGATATTCCAGATCCTAGGTGGCCTAGTTAAAGGACATCTGACAAATCAAAAAGAAAGAGATGGGTATGAGATGGAACCTAGGAGCCCAGCCAAGGAGCAGGATGGGCACCTTCGGGAGAGGAGGGCAGAAAATGTTAAATTTCCTGGCCTCACTAATCAAAATAAGGCGACTTAAGACCAGTGACTTTCTAAGTGGCAGCTGGCCTGTTCTCAATTATCTGTCCTCTCCTTCTGCAACCAGAGACCCTGAAGGCAGGATTCCAAACAGCCCTCCTTCCGCTCAGCGGCTTCAACAGGACCTTCAAAAAGCCTGCAAAGCTCAGCTTTGCGGTATGGTCCTTGACTCATTTTGATGAAGAAAAAATTTCCTCTAGGAACAAATACATTTTTAATGAGCCATTTTCTGGCTGATTAAGTGATTTCAGTAGTCACACCAAGTGTATTAATCCTTTACCATCTGTCGTTGCGCCTTATTACAAACTCAAAAACATATTAAGAGCCCCTGTACTGCACACGTACTGGTTTCCACCATCCCTGGGAAGTTGTTAATTGTTTGCAGAAAATGAGGATTTAAATATAGATATACATTTGCCTCTCAGTGGTAATAAACATCCCCAATCAACAGGAATTTGGGAAACTTCTGGTT
Organism: Cynopterus sphinx; assembly: GCA_030015415.1. Lineage (NCBI taxonomy): Eukaryota > Metazoa > Chordata > Mammalia > Chiroptera > Pteropodidae > Cynopterus > Cynopterus sphinx. Next base: position 44,381,795 of record CM057379.1, on the reverse strand, counting down.
TTTTCCCTCTCTGACCCACCCTGTTCCTTCATTGTCTTGCCAGGGCTGATGCCATTCCATTTATTTAACTTCTGATTTTTATCATTTTTTTCTATATGAAAAGTGATATGCTCATTGCAGAAAAAATTGCAAGCTTAAAGAAATCTAAGTTTGAGGTACAGAGAAGAGGGAAGAGTCTCCTAGAACCCATCCTGCCACTTGGACATGCTTGCCATGCATCTGTGGCCCTCAGACTCTGAGGGCTGCCTGCCAGGGCCTGGCTCACTGGGAGGGAAGGAGGGGGTAAGCAGCTGGAAATGGCTGACTTATAAGAGCCTAGAATTGCCAAAGCTCAGGAGCCTGAGATTTGGGAGTGGATGGCAGAAACAAACCTTCTTCCTCAACAAAGGCCCATGACACCCCTGTCTGGCATGAGGCTTACATCAGGCCATGACTGCTGCGTTCTCTTCCCAGCCTCCTCCTCCCCAGATCAGCTCCAGGGCTGAGAAATGCACAGGAAGAGTGACCACCCACTAGGCTATTCCTGAATCTGCATGAAAGTGGATACAGAGAATGGTGCCATCCACTCCCTCCTACTCACCTCTGGGAGACAGGAGGTTTCTCTCTGAGGGCTTACAGCAACCCACCACTTTTCCACTGTGACCCATCCCCTGGGGTATTGGGCTAGATTTTGAAACTGGACAGTTAGAAATGACAGCAGTATGCTAACAAATTTTACAAATTAGTAGGTAATGCTGCTCACTTCTCAGACCTTCCACAGAGGATGCTTGGGAGCTGAGGCTCCACCACTAAACTGCCCAAGGGGACAGTGTTGACCCAGGGCCAATAAGGAGAGAAGAGGCAGCTGACAGTTAGATGGACTTCTTACTGCTGCCCGCAAACCCAGCTGACCCTCTTACTATTACATTCTGTGTTTATTCTGATCAAAATGTTTTCATTTTTCGTTACTTTTACCCCGAAGCAAGTAGAAAGCAGAGAGAGATGCTGTTTAAAATGGAAGAGGAAAAATGATAAAGCAAGTAACAACTTACCACGCACGTCACATCTCCCTGTCTCTCTTCTATGCACTGTGCATTCACACTGCAAGGATTCAGTTCTGGATTTCTGCAGTTTCTTTCAGATTTGCATCCCCTTGTCTGATCACCAGTATACCCGGGTTTACAAGGCCCACAGCGATAAGATCCCTGCAAGGAGCAAAGACAAGAGAGGAGCCAACGACTCAGAGCTGTGAACAAAGCTACTGTGACTGTATTTACTTTTATATGTACTCGATGATGCTAGGATTAAGTGAGACCCATGCCTGCCTCTCTGCTTAGAAGTATGTCTTACAAGATCGTGTGAGTACTGTGGAAGACACCACAAGACTGGAAGTTGCAGCAGGCCATGTAGGCATGAATAGAAGACCTGAAGGCAGAAGGTTAGATGGTGAACCATCACTTTGACTTGCCAGCTCCACTGAGGAGAGCTAAATGGGAAAGAGCTGAAAGTTCCCATCAAGTCCTTACTCCGGCAACAAGGGAGATGGTTTGATTAAAATGCAAGTTAGAATTTTTTAAAACGATTCCTTTAGCTTTTTCACAATTGAAGACAAAGGAACAGGCTACAGAGAAATGTCAGTGGCCGTGCATTGAGAACCCTTTGTGAGAACCCTTTGTGGCCTCACTATGGAAGAAACCTGCCAAATGAGCGGTTGGCCCCATGGCAATGGCACTTCCAGGGCCAGGCATGGCTTTTTTTTTTTTAAACGTCTATACCGAGATAAAATTAATTATGAAAGATATTATGAAAGAGACCCACATAAGATACACAACTCAATAATTTGGGTCACTAACAACCCTGAATCGCCAGATTCAAAGGCTGCTTTTTGATGATCTTGATCTCTCAACCTCATTGGACAACCCCATCTGGCCAGTTCTCTCCTTTTTCTTCTCCCTGGATGGCTTTAGTTATTACCTTTACGTCAATGTCTCCCAATTCTATTTGTGGAGACTGGCTGTGTCCTGGTAAAAGCTAAGAAGGAATAAATCCCTGCGTATTCCTAGGCAGTATAGCATGTGGATAAGAACACAGGCTCTGCAGCCAGACTAAGAGTCTTATGACATGTTGGCCTCAGCCTAATTATGTAACCTTTCTGTGCCTCAGTTTCTACAACTGTAAAATGAGTATGATAAATGTGCCTCTTGACAGGGTTTTGAGGATTAAAACAGGGGACCTGATATTTATTAAAATGCTTTTACATACAAGGAAACTAGGAACCTAGAGATTAAATAACTTTCCCAATGTCATATAGTAGGTTAGAAGCAGTCATACATGGAATCAGAGTTCATTTGTTGACAGTCTACACCTATGATCTTGGAAATAGTTGACAGAAACTTTCAGAAATAAAACTCATATCTGAATATTTAAATTTTGGGTCTCTTAAGTACTAAGCATTTTCATTGAACACAAATGACTTTTGAAAAGTTTATGGAAATAATGAATATTGTTTGGGGATTGTGTCATTGCCAATAAAATTAATATTATGGAATACTGAACTATTAATATAAACTAAGAAGCTCTTCATATTTTTAAAATACAACACTATTTTAGTCAATAAATATTTATCTGAAAGCTCAGCGTTGCAACTCTGATAGAATATAAAAAAATAAGTTTGGCAGTCATAAAATTATTCTTATATTAAAAATTACTTATAAAGTTACTCATATTAAAAACTGTTTTCAGCACAAACTTTTATTTTCATTTGTCAATCAAATAAATTATGCTCATGCATTCTGTGTGTGTTTTGGGGTTATGATTTATAAACATACACTTGGTTTAATGACATCTGCTTTGATAACATCAGCCATAAAAAATACTCACCAAGGTGTTAACGCAGATAGAATTGAGAACACAGGCTCCATTTTGACACTCATCAATATCAGTGCAGATCTATCACAGAAAGGTTTAAAGAGACAGTGTAAGTGGAAATGCAAATAAGTTTTGCTTTGTTTTGACATTGTCGTATGAAGACACAGAATTTCAGGTAGAATGGTAATCGGGGCATCATGTTAGCCATTTCCCTGTGTTTGTATCAGTTTGTGCTTCATTTCAAGTGATAGCTTCCTACTTGGTATTTACCATGGATTAGATTCATCTGTTCCACGACATTTTTATTCAAGAAGGTTCTTCTTTAACCTGCTTTGGACTTAATGTACTACTTCTATCTGAGAATTACTATCTTTCTGTAATTCTGGAAAATTCTCAGCTTCCCTCTGCTCCTATTCTTTCTACTCTTTCTTTGGAACTACAATTAAATATATATTAGACTTTCTCTTTAATCTCTTCTTTTGACTCTTAAGCTCTCATTCATATTTTCCCTCTATTTTTCTATTTTGCATTCTGGATGATTTCCTTTCCAATCTATAAATTCCCTGTTAGCTGTTTTGCCCATCTATTGACTTTTTAATGTCAATGATTATATTTTTCATTGAATAAACTTTACTTGGTTATTTTTCAAACTCACCTCCCCCAATTGTTCTATTCTTTAATTATGGTATCTACTCCTTCTTCTTTTTGTTCTTTTGACCTTATTTTATGTTTCCTCATGGTAGCTTCTTTATATAAATTGTCATTTTTGTTTATAAGCATGTCCCTAATGCCCCTGCCTTTGCTTCTGGCCCTGAGTTTAGAGTCTCTTCCCAAAGAGGCATGGTTTTCACCTTAGTCAGGGCCCTGGAGATTTTATTGCTCCGGGGCTGGTTCTTATGTTAATTTTTGGCTTGTGTTTCTGCATTGTACGTGTAACACAGATTTTGGGCCCACAACTGTATGTGATATAAGCTTGGAGCTTTGATTTGTTTAGGCAATTTTCATTTTTGTTAACCCTATCTCAAATGGACATCAAGCTTCTTTATTGATTTTGGGGGCTAATAAAGTTTTCTCATCTCCCTATAATGGGTAAAGTAGCTCTTTGAGGCTTCTTGGATTATGCAAGGGTGTTAGATCTTTCTAAAGGTCCAAGATTACCCACTTAGGTGCACCCCACCCCTAGGACCCAGATCCCACCTCCCATGAGCTGCAGTGATATCAGCTTCCACCCAAAACTCTGATTCTGAGTTCTCTGTTTCCAGAACCTACACATTTCATTTTATTTCTTTTGATATTGGTGATGCATTAAAATCTGTTAAATTTTATCAAGGTGACTCCCTTCTGCATCAGTTCAGTCTGCCATATTCTTGGAAATCCACTGGGAAGTGCTCCTTAAAAGCTTACATAAAGCACCTTCTATTTTATTTTGTCTGTTTTCCTTGATTTAGTTTTAGAGATTTTGTTTTTAGAGGAGAGGGAGAAAACACTTTGGGTCATCATTCTAATGGCTTTTTATTATTCCTATCTGTCTAGCTTGCCTTCTTTTTCTAGTTTAAAAAATGATGCCCTCTAGAATCCTTGATAGGCAGCTAGAAAATAATGAACTCTGCCCTTCTTTAATAATTTCCCTAAGGTAGTAAAATATATTTATAGACCAACCGTTTTTAAGGGCTGAAAACATCAAAAAGAATTTCACAGTCAGTTAAATAATGACCAGGATATAGTAGAACATTTGGAAATAAATGGAGACTGTCACAAAGTGCTCAAGTGCTTTATGGCAATTTATAGCTTATATAAGAAGAAGGGGGGTTTCCTCTGGGGATCATTTCTACTCTTGAAATCCTCTCATCTCTAAAACAGCTTCTGATCAGCACAATGACTATAAAAATGACCTAATTTTTCGAACTTTTGTTTCTTTGATTCTCAAGTTATTCTTCAGGACAAAATGTTCAACGGCTACCAACAAAATAAGCCTAAAATCATGCCACATGTGCAATATTACCCCATTCACTGTTTTTCTAGTGATAATCTATTGTCCCAATTTAATAGCTTTCTCCGTACTGAGCTTTATCAACATATATACTCAGAAATGAGATGAAAAACTTCCTGAGTTGCTCTCTGGCTCCACAGCATTCCACATAATATTGGCTGCTCAAGGAGGGAAAGGGTTATAATGATGAGGTTAGAATCAACCAAAGTTTTTCTTTTGGTAGTTAAAGTAACAAATGAATAGAAAGACCATAACTTAAACCCACCTGCTTGTTTGATTTGGCAAAACTGACCCCAACACCCTGTACTATGGGCCCCGTGAAACCCACTGGGCAAGCATCACATCTGAAGCCGGGAGCCAAGTTCACGCAGCGCACGCCTGGGTAGCAGGGGTGGTATTTGCACTGGAGAAAAAAAAATTTAGTCTTTAGTTATATGGAGTAAACACTCTCAAACTTTCAATTTATCTGCACATGCTTGTTTATTCATTTACCTGCTCATTTTTTGGTGGTCAACAATGCTAAAAGGAAATAAAGGCTTCCAATTTCATAGTTACCCTAGGAATCCCTGACCCACACAATCAGGGGTTGCTTTGCTATATTGCAGAATGATGGCACAGCTGCCTGAAAAGGGTCCTAAATGTTAATCATTCTACCTCCCAGTATAAATTCTTTGATAGTCTAATTTGGAATGTAGAAATTTCTATAGAAGGATGATGCTCCTGGACCACTCATCTGCTGACTGTTGAGTCCAAAGCATTTTGAACCAACTAAAAAAACCCTGAGAAGAAAAGCGAGGCCAGCTGTTCTTTCTTTAGTAAAAAGGTGACCCATCAAGGTCTGTGCCTGCGTTTGCGCTCTATCAAGTCCATGGCAGTTCCAAGGCTCTTGGAGCCTAGCAGATTGGTCCTGATTTTTTTTTTACCACTTCAATTAACATAAAAAACATGACCACTTCCTGCCCATTTAAAACGAGGAAAATTCCCAATGCACAGATAAAAACCAGATGCAGTGCTATGAAACGTGTACAGATGTTTCTGCAATCAAGGGACTACGAGAGACATCTTAACTGATTACTACCTGGAGAGGTAATCAGTGGATTGCTTCCACAAACCTGCAGAAGCTGCACACTTGCCTGTGTGTGTGTATGTGTGTCTGTCTGCCAAAGCTCTTTGCATGTACTTTGCCTCCTCCATTTCTCCTTCTGGGCTTCCTCTGGCCGGGCAGGAAGGGAAAGTCACATTCTGATGGCAGCCTTGCTACCTACTGAGAACAGTACTTTGGGTCTGGATGAGTGACTGGCTAGTGATGGTCTTGAAACAGTCTACTTTGGGGGCTTTGGTGGCCAGCCAACTAGCCTCTATTCGCCATATGTGTCTTTCTGGAGCAATCCCTGGGCACTTTTGGTTACAAGTTATGGGATCTTCTCAACAGATCTTGTTGGTTTGAGATTCCCTTCTGCTCTATTTTAGGAAGCCCGAAGAAATCCGTCGCAACTTTTGGAATATATCAGTACACAGATCTCCCCCCTCCCACATTTATGAAGGTGTGGATAATCAAAATTATAACAGACTGCTTAAGATAAACGTTAGAGTATAAAGCCGAAATCTCAGCATTGTAGCAACATGGATGAGTAGAAGAGCTGGAAACACAGTGGCAACATCACCAACGGCTACAACTGTGTGTCATGCCTCCTTTCTCCCGCTGCTCATGTGTTTCATGGTCTCTAAGGACTCATGAGGAAGTAGTTTTTAAGTAGCCAAGAGGACAACCCAGGTCATTTCTCGGTCATCAGCATGGCGTTTTTTCCCCTTAAGCTAGAGGGTGTGCACGATAACTGGGGAGCCTCTACCGTGTCTTGCTGAACTTTTACCTCATCTACATCAGAGCAGGTGATCCCATTTCCTGTGTAGCCCTCGGGGCAGGGCCCACACTGAAAGCCATCTCTGGTGTTGGTACATCGGACTCCACGGAAACACGAATTGGAGTCACACTGGCGCACTGGGGGTGCTGGGGGTGCAGGGCGTGTCACAGGCACCAGTGTGTTTGGTGTTGGAGACTGAAAACTGAGAGGACCTAGAGGAAAAACAACACCTCAGAGACTTTTTCACCACCAGGAAGACATACCTGATACAAAATGAATTTTTTTCAATGAACTTCTCTTCCCTCTATCTCTGTGCCAACCGACCAGAAACTGCAGCCACCACAGCCTTACCCCAGGCCCTTCTTCAGTCTGCTTGGCCACCTCAGAATGAGCCAGTTACTAGGAAAGCACTTACCACAAGCCTGGCATTCGGCTACGGTGTTTCGCAAAAATGTTGTTTCCTTAACCTTTAGAAATAGGAAGAGAAAAAAAATGATTGAAAAAGAGTACCCGATACATAATCCAGGAATGAAAGAATCCATGTGCAGCGAGCTATGAAACACTACTTAAGGCAGATCTAAAGTAACCCTTGATGGTTCCCGCTCTGCTTGGAGCCATGATATGTTTATCACATGCTTGTCCCTCATTTCCGAAGACTTTCTAGCAGAGTCCCAGGGTGGCGGGCTGCTTTGGGTCACCTGGGATCTGGCAGCAGGTCCGTCCCCCTGACTTCACAGGCTGCCTCTTCACTAGCTCGCAGTCTCTGATAAGACTGGGGCTTTTCTGATGCTATGTCCTGGTTGTTACCTGCTGTCTCAGAAGATCCTTCACCTCTCCCAGTAGCTGGTTTAGTTGTGCCATTTGCCCCAAGAATTGCCGATTAAAGTCTCCTGTAGCAACAGCAAAAGATAAGGAGCATTCATCCAGTGACAGCCATTTCTACGGTAACTCAAAAACAAATGATTTCCCAGAGAATAATTACGACAAAAACCTAGGCTATAGGAATCTAACTTGATAGAATTCATCTAGTTCACCTAAAAAAATGATAATGATAAAGATGCCACTGGCTCGTTCAAATTCATATGACTTATAAAAATAGAAAAGTGTAATGAAAATATTCCTTGCCCTGGACTTTGGCACAATAGACTGATTTCTGTTGACATATCTTATAAGACCACCCTGCTGACAGCCCACCTTTCCATGATGGGACCTAGCCCTTTGGAGCCTGGGTGTTTGTCTGTATTAATCAAAGTTTGCAAACTGCCCAGAGCCCACACCTGTGTTTGTGGTGGCCAGTGGCTCACTCTGCTGCAGGAAGCAGTCTTGCAGGCTGGCCACCTGTAACAGCGAACCTCTCACCACCAGCTTCAGCTCTTCCAAGAAGTCCTGGAAGAAATCAGATTCATACCACACAGTGCTAATGCCATTCAAAAGCCGATGCGCTTGCATATTCACACAACTTTTGTAACAGAGTTGTCCTGTATACTTAGACTCTGACATCTTACATAATTTTGTGAGTTTGCGTTTTTCTTAAAGCCTGCCAGCCCTATCCTTTTTACTGAAGCAAATATAGATGCAGCCACTAGCTGAGGAAAATGCTGGAATCGAACTTGGCCTGAGAGTTCATGAAGGTGGCTCTGAGAAGAAATACTTATTTTGTGGCAGTACCTCTTAAGAATTATAGGGAATTTGGTTATGTAGTTTAGACTGTAATAAATGTGTGTCTCAATTTTAAATAGTATTGTTTTTAAGATGTCCTGGCTCCAGATTTTAACAAAGTCTCTGATTTTCTTGGCTTATGAGAATGCTAAACAGTATATTTTATGATTATTAGGCAGTTGACATCAGATTTTCACTTTACTTGATATCAATCATTCATTGTTAGTCACAATGTCAATTTCCTCACTCCTTTATGTTGTAACTTTTACTCATACCTATTATGATAGAGAAAAAATTTATGTTATCTGCCAATGCAAAGTCATTATCCTTATTTTAGAAATAAATATGCTAAGAATTATCAGAGGAATTCCACTTTTTAATTTAGCTAAGTTAAGATGCATGCAACATATGACCCGTAACAGATAGTGTATTGGACAGTGCACTATAAGCTTTTGGGAGGCAAGACCATGACTGTTTTGCCCACCACATTATCCTTAATGCCTAGAATGTGCCTATTTATTGACTAATTGAGTGAATGAGTAGGTGACTATGAAGACAGAGAGCACTGTAGCACCTGCTGATAGTCTAAGGAGGAAGGACTTTTGAGAAAATTCCAATCAGTATAGTTTCTGATGACCTTGTAGTAGTGGCTGACTTCTGGCTTTTAGAAACTGACTTATTTGGTGGTGGACATTAATTTCTGGTTAGTGTTACAATTTCTGTCATTCTGATTGTTTTGGCTACTCTGGGGATTTGGAAATAAACTTTAGCATATCTCTATACTAATTTATCTTTTTTCCCTCTATGTAGATTTACACTAAATATATATATGTAGATATCTAGCTTTGCATAAACAAAATAAAAAACCTTAAATTTTAGTTTTCTCGGAATTTTTGCCAAAAAATGCTTCCTATTTCCTAAGCACCAAATTCTAGTATTAGGTTCACAGACTTTTTCATATTTTCTAAAACTTTTCAGCATTACTAGTTATAATGAAAATTATTGCTTACAGCCTGCCTCTTGTACAAAGTGCTTGGAGCAGCTTATAACTAAAGCACATATGATAAAAATGGAAAATGAGGATTGAAAACTGAAAGACTACAATATTATGGTCCATAGCAGATGAACATAGTTACTGATTTTGGTATTGACATCACATCAGATAAAATTCAGAACTATGACCAGTTACAGTTATAATTAAAGGGAAAGACAAGGAATATGGTTCTTAATAGGAAATACAGCATTTGCTAGCATATAATTCTAAAAGAAATATATGTGGCAATTTCTATAGTAGGTGTAATGATATAATGAAAAATATACCATCAATGCAGCATAAAACAGAAGAAAGAAGAGCTGAGATTTTTAAGGGCACACGGAACTAAGTTAGCAATAAGGTTCTTTTGTTAGGGATGTTCTGATAAGACTTAGTGAAAAATGTTATTCCAATTGCTTGGCAGTTTCCAATCATTTATTTTAATTTTTGTTAAAAATAATAAATTATAACTAGAAAAACAGATCATCTTATCACTCTAAGATAGCTAAAAAAATTTTTTTGCCATTCCTTTCCAATTTCAAAATTTTATCCCAAAGTCTCAATTGATCATCTAAAGCAGAAGCTCTCAATTTTGGCTTCACTTCAGAATCAATATTTTAAAAAATACTGATGCCTAGGAATGACTGCCTCAGTTTGTCTTGAGGATGGACCTTCTATCCAAGTTATTTTTTAAAGTTCAGCAGGTGGTTCCACTATGCAGCCAGAATCATACCCACTCATGACCTCAGCACACTCCTCTAAGTTCCCTGAGCCTCGGCAGCCCATCTTTCCATTTTGGAGAATGGTTTGTAGGTTTCTACCTGTGCCCTCCTCTGGAAAGTCCTCAATTCAATGGACTCAGGACTTTGGGAGAGGCCAGAAAAGGCTCTGGGCAGATTGTGAATAGAATCCACTTGGGTGCAGTCCACATAGAGCTCTACAGAGCCAGCCCCTCGGTATAAATTGCTCAGTCTCAGGAGGACCCTGTGCCGCTTGCCGTCAGCCAGGTGCAGATTGTTGAAAACCACCAAATGGATCTTCCCATCATTCTTCAAGTAACGGAGGATGGCTGGAAACAAGCATAGACAAATAATGAGATAAAGGAGACAGGGTGGTTCTGTGCTGAACAGCCTGCAGGTCACAAGGTTGGGTCACTGGAAAGAATGCAAGCAAGTTGGAATCATCAATATTCATCATCTTATGTGTCAGGCATTTTTCTCAGCACTGCAAACCCACTCTGTTGCTGAGGATTTTTATGTTCATGGAGAGACAGACAATAAGTAGCAAATCTGAAAATGAATGATATAATTTCAGATAGTGATAAGTACAATGAGCAAGCAGAACCTATGAAAAGTCAACTAAAATTCAAGCAAGCTCTTGAGGACATGAATTCATTAATTCCACAAACCTTTACCGAGCACTAGCATGAGGCTGGGTGCTGCCCTCAGTTGCTTTAAACACTTAACTTCTACTCATTGCATCCCTACAAAACTGGAATGCATAAAGTGAAGCTTAGATAAATGAAGGAACATGTTCAAGGACATAGTAAGTGGCACGACTAGAATTTGGAACTGAGTGTGGTATATTCCATGACTAAAAGAATGCTAGGAATGGATAGGCCTTTGTAAGCATATGGTGAATTGAATGTAATCTATCATATTGCCCCTCAGCAACCTATCCTCAAATTTAACAATGCTCAGTTAGAAAATCAAAGTTATCCATAGTTGCAAAAGAAGGACTAGGAAGGAGAGCCACGACCTTATTTAAATATAGGTAGCTATCCATTCACAAAGACTATTAGAGACATAAACAAATATAGTAAAGTTTTAAGATATAAAATCAATGTATAAAAATACACTGCATTCCTATATACTAACAATGAAATATCAGAAAAAGAAATGGAATAAAAACCATTTTGCAACTGTAACAAAAAGTATAAAACACTGAGGAATAAACTTAACGAAGGAAGTGAAGGACCTGTACACCAACAGGTACAAGATACTGTTGAAAGAAACTGAAGAAGACACAAAGAAATGGAAAGATATTCTGTGTCATGAATTGGAAAAATCAATATAGTCAAAATGGCCATATTACCTAAAGCAACATACAAATTTATTGCATGCAATCCCTATCAAAATTCCAATAATACTTTTCAAATAAATAGAACAAAAAATGATCAAATTTTTAATGAACCACAAAAGACCCTGCATAAGCAAAGCAATCCTGAGAAACAGAACAAAGCTGCTATCACACTCCCTGACTTCAAATTATACTACAAAGCTATGATAATCGAAACAGCATGGTACTGGCAGTAAAACAGACACACAGACCAATGGAACAGAATTGAGAGCCAGGAAATGAACCCACATGTATATGGGAAGCTAATTTTCAATAAAGAGGCCAATAACATACAATGGAGAAAGAAAAGCCTCTTCAATAAATGGTGCTGGGAAAATTGAACAAAGAGGTTTTTGTGACTGTGACCCCAAAGGCAAGGGAAATAAAAGCAAAAATAAATGAATGAGACTACATCAAACTAAAAAGCTTCTGTACATCAAAAAAAAAAAAAACCATTAACAAAACAAAAAGGTAACCAACTGAATGGAAGAAGATATTTGCAAACAATACCTCCAATAAGGAATTAATATCCAAAATATATAAAGAACTCATACAACTCAACAACAACAACAACAAATTAAAAAACAGGCAGTGGACCTGGACACTTTTTCCAAGATATGTAAATGGATAACAGATATATGAAAAGATGTTCAAATTCACTAGCTGTAAGGGAAATGCAAATCAAAACTATAACGAGACACCACCTCATGCCTGTCAAAGTGGCTGTTATCAATAAGACAAGAAATAGCAAGTGTTGGAGGGGATGTGGAGAAAAAGGAACCCTTGTACACTGCTTGTAGGAACATAAACAGGTATAACCACTATGGAAAACAGTATGGAGTTTCCTCAAAAAATTAAGAATAGAGCTACCATATGACTTAGCAATCTCTCTTCTGGGTATCTATCTACTCCTCAAATTTGGAAACATTTATTTGTAAAGTCATATGTACCTTGTGTTCATTGTAGTATTACTCATAGCAGCCAAGACACTGAAACAATCTAAGTATCCTCCAGTGGATGACTGGATAAAGAAGTTGTGGTACATGCAATGGAAGAGGGTAAAGAGGATCAAATATATGATGAGCATGCAATATACAGATGGTGTAGTACAAAACTCTATGCTTGAAACCTATATAACATTACTAACCAAAGTTTCTCCAATAAATTTAATTTAAAAAACACAGAAAGGTGTTACCAGTATTTTATTGAGTGAACAAAGGTTATGAGTCAGTATAGTTACATTTAGAAAATGTGTACATACATATATGTATATACACATACATAAAAATTAGAAGGAGATATGATACACATACATAAAAATTAGAAGGAGATATGTCAACATTTATATAGTTATTGCTTGGATGATTTTTTCTTGCTCATCTTCATTATCTAAGTTTTCTATAAGAAACATGCATTACTTATACAATAAAAAAAGTAAAAAAAAAAATGAATTGCACATGAATACCCATAATGTGCTGCTGTCAACCTGTACAAGTTGCAACAAGTAATTCAGACCATCTTTCCTCAGGGACCTTTTCTGCAGAGTATAAATGCCAACCTGGTGCTGCCCCACACAGTAGTCAGCCAGAAATACCTGTTTATGTTGCAGTATTGCAGAGAAAATAATCACTACTGTGAAACTTAAAGGCACTCTCCACATAAGACTTTCTAGGATGGTGTTCCCACCCTTTCTAAACTAACTTGAATTGCTTTTTCATTTCACTGTGGCTGGAGAGGACCTGGTGGCCTCAGGTTCTGTGAGGTATGGAGATACCAGGAGGAGTCAGATAGGCGATCTCTTCCACTTATGTAGTCACCACCACTTGCTTACGAGAGAAAATAATTGATAAGTCCTGGCAGAACAGATTAGCTGGACTATAGAACGAAACTGTTTCTTAAAGTATTGACAAGACTTAAATGTGGTACAAAGAGAAAGAAAATAGTGGGGAGGAGGTAAATAGACATGAATTAAAGTTCTTGAGGTACTTTAAATATAGGATAGGACAGAATTTTTACCCCATTATTTAATACTGTTGAGAATTTACAATAGTAACTGCAGAGCCAGCAATTAGAGGCTTATACAATACCCAAAAGAGGAAGAAATTGAACCCAAATGTGTACTAATTTAATCTTTAAACTTCTATTGCTTTACTTTTTGAACAATTTTACAAATATCTGAAGTTTTTACATGCCACTAAAAATACCACTCGGACCACCAAACTTCAATCACATCATAGACACACATACTCAATATCTCCTCATTCTCGTTACAGTCACAACCTCTATTCCTCACATAAACAGTTTCAGAGGATGCTTATTGTGGCTTAAAATGAATACTGCTGGTTTTGTTCTCAAACTGAGATTTCTGTGTAGTTCAAAGGAAGCACATTTTCATGGGCACCTTGCCTGCTTTTAACAGGTCTTCCAGAACATTTGGGCCAAGATTTAGTTTCATAACTGAATGGCTAAGTTCAATTTTATAAATGGTCCCTAGTGGAGTACTTTACACCTAACAGGTACACGTTAAATGTTGTGAATAATGAATAATTAAATGATTGCACTTAAAGCTTTCCACACACAAAATATAAAGTTTAGAGTGGAAATTCAACATTTGTTGCAGGTAGCCATCCCTACCATTATGTTCACGCTGCCATTTAAGGGTATTTCTGTCTTGCTTTGTGTTGCAATGAACAATGAGAAATTCCTTATGCTCCTAGACCTTGTGACAAGAAAAAAAGGAAATGAATTATGGAAAGTTCCATCTTCACAATGTTTGTTAGCAGAAATATTAGGTGCTTTGACGTTTATCTTTTTTTTTATATACTTGATCTAATAATTCTTGTTTCTCTTTTAGCTTCCATTTTTCTTTCTTTTCTTTTTATTGGAAATTCATTACTTCAGTGTTTCTATACATATTTTATCTTCAGAGCAATAAGACTACCCTCGCGGGAAGAGAGGCTCATGCTCAGAAAATTCAACATTTTCACATTGTCATATGGAGTCCAGAAACAGCCAAAAGCTGTGTTCCCGGAGCCTGCAGCCTGCTGGGTAGCCTTTTCCAGGGGCAGCACCATCAGAGCAGGGAGGACATGGCTCTTTCCTCCGTCCATCCCCCCTTTCCCAGTGCTCACCTCGCCTCATCCTAGCCCAGCAGACACATTTAGCAGAGGTGAACAAAATAGAGGGCAAAATACTACAGGGTGAGTAAGATGATTGTTTCCCCTCCGAAGGAGTGAAAATCTAGCAACCTGAAGTTAGAAGGAGTGTTCTTCTCCTGGGTCCACCACAGCTCTGCCCGTCACCATCCCCAGAGCAACGCTCAGGAAAACAGTCTCTGGGCACAACTTTGTTTCTTCAGCTGCAGCACATTCCGTTTTCCTGCTCCCTTTTCATTCAGCACGAGCTTAAAGAATTTTGCCTGGTTTATTTCAGCCTCATTTTCTTACAGGGCTAGTACAAATGACCCTGCAAACCTGGCTAGAACTGAAGGCTGTAGATCTTCAAATGGGCATTTCTGTCTCTACTCTGTTCCATCTCTGGGTTTCTTGTCAGATTCCTGACTCACCTTCCTAGGTAAGGTCTCTTTCTGCAATTTTCTGGACAGCTGGAGCTCCTCACAGGACTGTTCTGACAAGTTAATACCTTCTCAAAGTAACACTCGAGCAAGCGAATGAAAGCCTTCAATAATTACCCCGTGGTTCCTAAATAATGTGTGAACTCCTTATCCAAGGGCTAATCCCAACCTTCCCACCACCTTCATGACCCTCCATGCTGGTGATGCTTAGCCAAGCTAAACAACCTGTTCTCTATTTTCACCTCTCTCTAGCTTTCTCCAGCCTCTTTCATCATTTTCTTTCTGTGTAGAATGTTCTCTTCACCATAGCTCTCCTTCTTGTTCCATCATTGCTGTATATCTGAAGCCAAGATCCAGCTCAAATGTACCCTACTCCCTAGAGTCTTCCTTTTCCCCTATGGGTGGAAGTTACGTCTCATTCATATTCCTAGAATACTTTCTCCGGACTTTTCTAGGACTCAGATTCCAGTCATGGCTCAGACACTTAATAGTTCTGTGACCCTGCACTTGTTGAATTTACTAAGCACCCATTTCTTAAGCTTCTAAATAGAGTAAATAAAAGCTGCCCTTCACACTTCATTTTGTTTTCAGTGCTGGTCGAATAAAAAAAAATGCAAAACTATAAACTGCGCTGCAAATGTAGGTATTAATGTATCTATTTGAGTTTATTTCTTATCTTCTCTACTAGAACATAAACTCTTGGGACCAGGAATCTGTTTCTTACTAATTTTCCCATACACCATAGCATCTGAGCGCACCAAATACAACTATCTATTGAATAAAAAATAAAGTATTATGCATCCACTCTGATTTTTTAAGCCATGATCTTTTTAAAAGTATGTGTGTGTGTGTGTGGGGGGGGACAGTTTCTATTGGTTTATTTGTATAAATCCTTTCCTTCTAAACTTAGCACCTTTGTGTACTTGACAATTTGGGGCCTGATTTTATGGTTTTAATTCATGCCTGGGTACCAGCCTAACACAGGAACAACGCAGCCCAGCCTGATGAAATACCATCTCAGTGACTGGCAGGAGATGAAAAAGCATACCCAAGCAATGAAGATTTAAAATATTGCTATCTTGGGAAAGAATTTCCAAAAGGCACTTTTTTGAAAAATAGACCTGGTAGTCAAACATATTCTGATGCATTGAATATCAAAGCAATAAAGAAGAGTGTCCACTTTAAAAAACTGGAAATGATAATATTTTGTTTGCTTGGGCAAAGGAGTTTGGAGTGACCTGTCCTGCATGCAGTAAGCTCGTGAAGGTAGACCAGGGCTTTCTGCTTTGCTTGGCAAATGGCTTTCCTCTTTGGCACTTTTAAATATATGATGAAAGCCACTGGTGTCAACCTTTCCTCTTCTTTTAAAATAACTGTACATTTAAAAAAAGCCTTCTTACTGTTAATGACTCTTATGATGGATATTCTTGTTTGCCTTTGCTTATTTATCTTTAGGCCCTGTACACTAGGTCTTTGTAACTTCAGTGCTTTGGCAATATATAAAAAGTAAATCATGAAATTGTTTTTCCTGAAAGTACTTTGGGTGACTCCTGGTGTGATAAATGTAATCTGTATTTTGAAATTTTCTCACAGTGGTTTGGACAAATGTAAAGTTTACAGAGTATACATACCCACTGCAAAGAAACCATCCATTGAAAGCAAGTACAGAAATTATACTAAATATCTGCAGAGGGCTTTATATTTTGAGAAATTATGAGATTCATCACTGTATACAATTTTCTGGTAGATGACAAAGAGGTGAGTATGCAAAGAATCTCAAGGTCATGTTATAGAAGTTGCAAAGCAGTTTCTCAAGCGCCCGTGGAATCTCTCCAGCCTTAGAAGAGCCACAGAATATTAGTGACATAAGTCATCCAGCTTAATATCTTCACAAATTCCTTCAATACAAATGCAGCCTCTACCAGCACATTTTCGGTAACAAGAAACTCATTACTTTGTGGAGAAAACCATTTCACTTTTGGATTGCTCTCCAAGATTTTCCTAATACAGAGCCAGTATTTGTTTCCTCTGACTTCCACCAGTGGGTCCTAATTTTACTCTTCGGAGCTGGAGACAGATGTAGCCTTATCCTCAATCTGAATGACAGTCTTCATGTATTTTAAGGCAACTTTTCTCTCTCCTGTCTTCTGTCTAGCTCCTTTATTTTTTCAGCTCCTTTAACTTTTTGGCTTAAGGTGTAGTAAAAAATGGGGACCAGAAAGGTGCCGTTTTGGTGACCCCCCAGGTAATTTCTGGACAGTGTCCCTGTGAAATGTGTCCAGGACTAGACACAACATTCTAGATGAGGCCTGGGCAATTCAGAGTAGAGTGGGACTATTAGTTCCTTCAATGTGATCATATGCATGCATTAACAAAGCCTATAATTTAAGGAGCTTTTTAAAAACTATTGCACCACTGTATCTACTTATTAAGCAAACATTTTGAGCAACTCTTATGTCAGGAACTGTGCTCAACACTGACTGGTTCTTAATGTTGTTGACTAGAACTCTTAGGTCTCTCACACCCTGTTCTGCACTTTTCTAGATGAGGAATTTACATTTATTCTTGTTAAATTTCATCTGACTGATGGTGGTGACATATTATGTCAGCCTGGCAGGGCCTTATAAATCTTGTTGATGGCATCCAATACGTTTCACTGTTCTTTTCCAGCTTTGTGCCAGTTGCAAACATGGCAAAACATTGTCTATGTCTTCATCTGTCACTGATACGTTGAACAGTTCAATGTCCAAGATATAGCCTTGTCAAAAACCACTAGCTACTTTGCTATAGGGCAACTTGCCAACTCCTAGCAGTACTATTTATCTAGCTCATTCTTTTTTAAAGAAATATTATTCAAAAAGGTATAATGAGTAACATAATAAAATTCTTTTCTGAAGTCAAGACACATTATGCTCACAGCATCTTTTTGATCTATCAGCTTAAAAACTTTACTTTCAAAAAAAGTTTGGCATGACTTATTTTTAGTAAACCTGTTTGTCTTTAAATAATCCCAACTTTCTTTTCCAAGTAACCCTAAAATACACAAATAATAATATCACTCTCCCGGGGTTTGTCCTAAAGTTCACTAAAATTCTTTCCATTTTCTGCATATGACCACTTTAGAATTGAACTCATTCAAAGGTACATCATAAGAAAATTGGGAAAGTTAAAAAGGAAAATGGACGTTGAGCCTTTAGCACAGTCCTGGTACATTGTAAGGGCACCATAAACATTATTATCATTAATGTTGGAGGCACCTCGTTTTTTACCCGTTATTGTTAGGTTCAGAATTCTAACTTTTAAAACTTTTACATCTCTCTCAAGTTGTAGCTCTCTTTAGCCCACAGGCTTCAGAACCACCGCTCTGAACTATGTGACATCTTCAACCCTTAGGACCAGGGGTTTGACTGGACTCTCCAATGATTACTGCAAGTTCTTGGGGGTGTCTCTTCATTTCCACAGCATGAGGCTGTTCTTCTACAGGGATCAAATTAAGACTAAAGAAGCAGTTCCTCCCATTCACTTTTTCTGAAAGGTGATGCTTTCATCCAGGCAAGGTAGGACAAGCTCACCAAATCATCTTTGAGAGATAGTTGCCTAAATAGTGGAGAACTATCTCTCTACCTCTACACTTCCACTTCCATCTCTCTCTTCCCCCTCCATCTCTCCATCCCTTCCTCCCTCTCTCTCCCTCCCTTATATAAGAACCTGACATTTTTATTGAGTTTCACAGTTTAAAAAAATGTTTTTATACTTTATATAATTACTTCTTGCAATCAATCTGTGAGGTGGCTATTTTCTCATCCCCACGTTGAGCTAGTAATCGAAGCTAAGAATGATTCAGAGGTGCAATCAGTGACACAGTTGTAAAGATTTTTAACTGTGACTCAAACAGGATACTAACTGGAAAGTTGCCTCTATGCCAGATATGACAAAAGCGTCAACCATACCTTCTGTCGTCAGATTGTTTCTGTATAATGCTTATTTCTAACAAGATTCTACCACCTGTATTTCTAATAATCTGATAGATAATTTCTATCAGAAATACTACCTATACTTCTTTTCTATTCTCATCTGGTCAACATTCACTCATTCAAAAACGAACCTGACTAAGTCAGACCTACTGTATGCCATTGCATACTTCCAGAATTTCCACAGTAGTGTATATCTTCTTTAACAAATGAAGCTACTCTTCTCAGCCTCCATTTATTCAATTCAATCTCTCCATGAGCCACTTCTATGTACAATGCCCTGTGTTAGGTGCTGCAGTAACACAAAGGTGAGCTAAGGGATGCCCATTCCCTGCCTTGAGGGAGCTTACAACCTCCTGGAGAGAAGACCTAGAAGTAATTCAAATACTAAGACTAACCAAAAATAGTGCATCCCATAGAGGTAACAGAGAAATATAAGATGTCAGAAGGAGTTTGAGATGGGTCCTGAATGAGTGAGATTTTGGTATCTGGAGATGGTGCAGGACATGTATCAGAGGAGGCAGAGGGCAAGAGCAAAAAGACGGAGATGGAAAGACAGTATTGCTGGGTCCATGGAATGGTAGTTAGTCCATCTAGATGAAGTAAAGGCTGGAGGGTTGGAAGGAGGGATAAATTGGAAAGGCTGGTTGGGTAAAGGCCTGAATGCACAGCTGGGTGTTTATATCTTATTCGGTTTGGACTGGGAAGCCATGAAAGGTCTCTGGGGTGAGGCATAACTTGGCTCAGGTTATGCTTTGTAAACAGTGGTGAGGCCATCATGGGTAGGATGGCTTAGAGGGTGTGAGAGTAGAAGCTGAGAGGTCAGTGGCAAACTTATTGTCTGCAGTTTTTGTGGGATACACTTAAGTTTATTGTAAGAGCTCACCTGAGGCCCATACAACCAAATCCTACTCTTTGATACTGTGGAGTCACTCCCTCCCAAATCATGGCCTTTAATGGAGGGAAAGGTGGGTCCAATTTCCTATCAGGTATTTCAAGTCAGAGATTCATCTTAATTTCTTCCAACTATTTCAGGTTTTCCAAGCAAAAAAAGAGAACAGGAAATCCGCTGAGCCTTGCCAGTTGAATAATGACTGGGGCTCACCTTCCAGGAAGATGATTCTCCCCACACCTTCCACAACTTATGTCAGGCCTGCCTGGCCACTACTGAACACCTCAGTGGGCAGTCACAACCATGCCACGTCTTTTCCTTGGACCTGATGGACCCAGCGACTTTTCCTTGTTGTGGTTGGAATAAGCTGCTGCTCTCTCCTAGAAACTTCAGATTCGCAGTTGATGGTAAATCCCTCTACTTTTTCTTATTGCTCCAGTGAAGCTTCTCTATTTTCTCTATTCAAAATTTTTATTTCTCCAAATTCTAATACTAGTAAAATTGCTCTTTGCTTTCTGAAAATTTTCATTTCTGAAATTTTTTTCCTAAGAGCTTTAGTAAGTTGGAGGGTGCAGAGGTGTTCATCATCCCTTGCATCTTTTCTAACATGGTGATCAGCTGGGGTTTACAGCTGAATCACATAACTAACTGGTGATTCTTCAGAGGAAACACACTAACAATCCCCTTGCCTATCCACCTATCTGCCTGCATGTGTAGTATTAGTATTGCCCCTGGTTATTAGAATAAACAGAAACAATCAGTTCAGGGGAAGTTGCTTTCTTGTGTTTCCAGACAACATAGACTCTCCACGATGGGTTTGCACATACTGAAATAGAGCTAGAAGCAGAGTTCTTCACTCTACAGAGGAACTTGTAGCCACTAAACTGAGTAAACTAAAAGAAAAATCGACTATGCATCTGAAATAGCCAGTTCAGTGAGAAGCTACTGATATTTTGACAAAGAAGGGTGGTTTTTACAGATCACAAACTGAGTAGCTTGGTTGTTAGATGACGTTCAACAGAAGTGAGGCAAAATGGGGCTGTCTGGTTCAAGGCAGAGAGATGGGCGAAATAACCTCACACCAGAGCTGAAGATGGTGCAAGAGAAGCAAGAATGGGTAAACCATGAATCATGCAGAACTATGAATCAAGTTCCCAGACTGCCTTCATTGTGTGAAACCTCGCCACAGTCCCTGAGAGGCTTACAGGCATAGACAGAGAAAATGGATTTGTGAGTGGGGTGGGAGGAGGGAAGGAGAATGCTGGAACTGGACATAAAAAAAGGTTGAAATCCCATTCCTTCTTGCTTTTAATTCTACAGTCCTATGAAAGATAAGGATTAGGAATGTTGTTCAGCTCCTCATACCCACTGACTTGTGTCCAATTGCAATTAGAGTCTAAGAGTCTGGAGCAATGTAAGTATCTATGTACTTTGTAAGGCAAACTGAAATAAATACAAAATCTAGCTAGAAAGACTAGTCCCCTTTCTTTTATTAAAAGCATGAGGCAGCATGAACGCATATCTGTCACATTCCTCGATGAGCAAGAACAGGTGTTGTCCCCAGGGCACGGGGGTGGAGGGAAGAGGAAGATGAAAAAATAGTGACGTTTTTCTTTGGGAAGCATGTTTTTAGTACTTGTAGTAACTCATTTTGACATTTGATAGAAAAGGGACCAGACAGGTGACAGATCTATGTAAACTGCGTGCCCATGGGGAGAGAGACCTTTTTGTCTTCTTCTGCCATCATGGAGGTTCCACCCTCGTGACCTAATTTAAACCTAATTACCTCCCAAAGTCCCACTCCTTAATATGATCACATTGTGAGGTAGAGCTTCACATATAAATTTGAGGAGGACACAAACATTCAACACATAAACACCCACACCATTTTACGTTACCTTAAAAGTATGGGGCTTAGCAGACCTAACTCCTAGCACCTTCCTGGATTTGATGGGAAGACTATAGCTCAGCCAGTAGAACTGCATGAATAGCTCTTTTTTACCATATGAGGACAGTGAAAAGGTGGCTGTCTACAAACCAGGACCCAGGTTCTTACCTGGAACCAAGTCTGCTGGCACCCTGATCTTGGACTCCAGAACTGAGAGAAATAAATGTTGTTTAAGACACCCATTCTGTGGTCTTTGTTATATCAGCCTGAGCTGATCAAGACAGTGACCTAATTGTCCAGGGTCCTATCCCTTCCAGAACTAGATCCAGAATAATTTGAGGGACAATGTTAAAAAAATATTCTGGCCACAAGCTATTCTTCATTCTTCCTCTCAATATCAACTTACTCTCCCTATGTAGGTAAATGTACAATTAGAACAATCTGGTATTGAAAACAAATGAAGAGAATAAAATTGAACAAGGGAACCAACTTAAGAAAAGTAGACCCCGAATCCTGGAACAGAAAAAGATTTTTGAGAAAGTGATTTCTGCAAACCTGCTTACCTTTGTTTAAGCGTCCCATCACAGTAAATTCAAAATATTTGCTATTGTCAGTTGAAGAGTAAAGGCCGAAGATGGTGGCTGAATTTTTAGCCTGCAGCTTGAAGGTGGAGATCACATAGAGCTCAGTCAGTGTGGGGTCTGTCAGGATTGGCTGCAGAGCAGCTGGGTTCAGCCTCTGGCTAGCGGATGGGAGGAGGTCAAAGACTGGAGAGAATGGAGAGAAAAAGATAATCAGTGAAAGATTTAACTTTGGGGCAAACATCTTTGTTGAAGAAGGCCAATTTGACAGTAAGCTGTGAAATAATGCAAACTAATGTATAATCATTTTTCTGCATTGCCAAACTCCCCAGTTATTTCTTATCATTTGTATGGTGGCAGGACATTTGAACCAGAAGAAATACAGTACAATATTTATCACTAGATGATAGCCCCCAAGAGAAAGCTAAGTTTGCAAACCTAAAATTGCATTTGGTTGAAGAAGTGGCTCTGAAAATGCCCACTGGGAAAACACTGAAGGCTCAAAATACAAAAGAAGTGGGTGAGAGCATCCAAGTCAATGTTTTTATGTCCCCAAGTAGTGAATTTCTGGGGTCTTTGCACATACTGGACCAGAGCCAATTGTATTTTCCTGGTCAGTAATAAATGGCACAGGAATGCAGCAGAAAGCATGGATGTGGTGGGAGACGAAGGGTCAAAATGATTTGATCCTTTTGAGACCTCAGTATTCCCTTTGAGCATTTACAGTTCTCCAATATGTGTGTGTGTGTGTGTGTGTGTGTGTGTGTGTGTGCGCGCGTGTGTGTGTGTGTGTGTATACAAAAACCCAATGCAGAAACAATGTGGTCTCTATTTCTTGACTGTAACCTGACAGAGTTGGTGTACAAAAACTAGAATCTACATTTGTATAAATTGCTTATGAGCAAGACAGCAAAACTTTCTCTCCAACTCTGTAATATTTAAGAAAGCTATGAGAGAGCACATCTAGAGTTATTTAAAAGGCAATGGCCAAATTTGGGTCATACTCACTAGAAGTTACTTAGTGTTATGGAAATATTGTTTGAACAATTATACAAGCTGCAGAACCTTCAGCCTCTAGAGCTATCTCCTGGATACAATGATCTGGTTACTAAAAGTATAGTATTCATAATTTATAAAGTGCTCTTAAAAATCAATAAAATAAGCATCCTTACAGAAAAATAGGCAAAGGACATGAAACAGAAAAAGTTACAATGGCAAATAAGTATACATATAAATATTCATATGCTTAAATAGTGAAGGAATTGTTAACTTAAATAAGGTATTTTTGTAATCAGATTGAAAAACAGTATAATATTACCTAACTCTTGGTGACGGTTCATGGAAATGGAAACTCATATATTGGTGGGTAAGATTTAAACTAGTATAAACATTTTGAAGACAGTTTAAATAACAGTATCAAAGGCCCTAACAGAAACATGCTTTTGATTTAGCGATTCTACTTACAGGAATGTATCCTAAAAAAATAATGAATAGCATGGTAAATTATTTAGGTAGAAAGAGATTTGCCACCAGTGGTAATTCTAGAATTTCTTTTTAGGAAGGAATTATGTCAAAATCTCATTGAAAGAGGTGGGAAACCTGAAACTCTGTTGGCACAGCACTTTGTTATGAAAACAGTATGTCCTTAGCAGAGAAAGAAGGGTTTGACAGAGATTAAGGGGATTGTAGTCACCCTAAGCCTTTCTGTGGCACTGCAATTGTTTAACAAATTATGATTTATACCATCAAAACAGTGGAAACAACTTGTATTAGATCCCTGGATAAATGCATTTTAGTCCTTCCAAAAAGTGGAATACTACTTGTTAAAAAAGGTAAGTGGTTGAACACAGATATGGAAAGATGTTCATGATGCAGTAAGTGGACAAAAAGATCAGAAAGCTATGTAACAGGATACCATTTGAAATATATATTTGCATAGATAAATGTTTGAAAGCCAACATAACAAATTCTAACATGAACAGTAGCTACCTCTGACCTGGATAATTATAAATTTTTAAAATTTATTTTTCTTATCAAATTTTCTTTCTTTTGTTTTTTAAATAAACAGGTACTAATTTTGTAATATAAAATAAAAATTTAAAAAAAGGCAAAAACCTAGTTACTCAAGAATGCCTACTCTTTTTAAAAGACAATTTATCTTCAGATTGAATCTGTATTGTTTCTTTCACGTGTACCAAAGAGCTTGTAAAATAATGAATTTACTACTAGAAGTGTTGGAAAGCAGAATATCTCTTATGTTTCTGGTAGCACCCCACATTCCTCAAACATGAAGACTGCTGCTTACTGTACTTCAAAAGAGTAATAGAATTTTTAAAGTTCCAGAGAATTGGAAATTCCATTAGTGAGGGCAAAAGGAAATAAGGCAATATGTTTAAAAGTTCCATTCAGGACAAGACAGCTTTAGGAAAAAAAAATGTGTCTTTGAGGTATGAGAACTGCTTTCAAAACTAAACTTAAGAATTCCTAATTCTTGCTTTGACTAAGATCACTTCTGTAATTTAGCTGAAGCTAAATTTACCGTGTTTCCATCTATATGGCTCTTCTAATCCACTGGCTTCTCTCCCAAAAGGCAGAGTTGGGATTAGTTAGTAATGAGTTTGGGGAATGTTTTGAAAAGGAAATGAGCCTGTACAATCTTCTATTAATGTTATTACATTTTAGTAATAGCGCCAGGACTTAAGCACAACCTTCTAGTATTAGAGATGAAATTACCAGCAAGGCTAGCTCAGAGGAGGAGATAGCAAATTATCTAATAGAGCTAATAATTGCAGGAGTAATCCACTCAGTAACAGTATCTAGCAGAAACTTGACTTAATCAGATGGTCTACAGAAACTATATTAACCAGATAATTTAGGTAGTAGCCTGATTTCAAGTCTCTATGAAACAAACAGCTTTAAGGAGAAGCAAAATCCATACCAACAACATACTAGGACATTGTGTGTTCAAATGTCACTAATTCATATAACACAAAATACTACTGCAATAATAAAATTTTTGAATTATATTAAAAAGCTTCCTTTCTGACACAAGTGGCAACAAAAGTAAATAGGTGAGACTACATTAAACTAAAAAGCTTCTGAACAGCAAAGGAAACCATCAAAAAAATGAAAAGGCAGCCTATAAATTAGGAGAAAATATTTGCAAATCATATATCTGATAAGAGGTTAATTATCCAGAAGTATATAAAAAACTCATACAACTCAATGGCAAGAAGAAGAAAGAAGGAAGAAGGAAGATGGGAGGAGGAGGAGGAGGAGGAGGAGGAGGAGGAGGAAGAGGAGGAGGAGGAGGAGGAGGAGGAGGAGGAGGAGGAGGAGGAGGAGGAGGAGGAGGAGGAGGAGGAGGAGGAGGAGGAGGAGGAGGAGGAGGAGGAGGAGGAGGAGGAGGAGGAGGAGGAGGCGGAGGAGGCGGAGGAGGAGGAGGCGGAGGAGGAGGAGGAGGAGGAGGAGGAGAAAGAAGAAGAAGAAGAAGAAGAAGAAGAAGAAGAAGAAGAAGAAGAAGAAGAAGAAGAAGAAGAAGAAGAAGGAGAAGAAGGAGAAGAAGGAGAAGAAGGAGAAGAAGGAGAAGAAGGAGAAGAAGGAGAAGAAGGAGAAGAAGGAGAAGAAGGAGAAGAAGGAGAAGAAGAAGAAGACGACGACGATGACGAAGAAGAAGAAGAAGACGAAGAAGATGAAGAAGAAGAAGAAGAAGAAGAAGAAGAAGAAGACGAAGAAGAAGAAGAAGAAGAAAAGGCAATTTAAACAATCCAATTTAAAAATGGGCAGAATATCTGTGTTTTTTTCCAAAGAAGACTTACAGATGACCAATGGATTCATGTGAAGATGCTCAACATCATTAGTCAAGTGCAAATCAAAACCACAATGAGCTATCACTTCACACTGATAGCTCATTAAAAGATAAGAAACACCAAGAGCTGGTGAGGATGTAGAGAAAAGGGAACTGTTATGCACTGCTGGTGGAAATGTAAATTGGTACAGCCACTATAGAAAAAGTATGGAGGATCTTCAAAAAATTCATAATGAAACTACCATATGATCCAGCAATTCCACATCTAGGTATTTATCAAAAAACATACAAAACACTAACTTGAAAAGATATATGCACCCCATGTTCATTGCAGCATTATTTACAATAGCCAAGATATGGAAACAACTAAAGTGTCCATAGATGGATGAATAAATATGATATACACACAATGGAAAACTGAGTCATAAAAAGGATGCAATCTTCCCATTTGCGACAACATGAATGAACCTTGATGGCATTATGCTAAATGAAATAAGTTGGAGAAAGACAAATACTGATGATCTCACTTATATGTGAAATCTGAAAAGATTAAAAACTAAGCTTATAGATACAGACAGCAGGATGGTGATTGCCAGAGGTGGGGGCTGGAAGTATGGGTGAAATTGGTGAAGGGGTCAAAAGATACAAACTTCCAGTTATAAAATAAGACATGGGGATGTGATGTAAAACATGATGATAGTTACTAATACTGTATTAAATGTTTGAAAGTTGCTAAGAGAGTATATCTCAAAAGTTTTCATCAAGAAAAAACATTTTTGTAACTATGTATGCTGGTGGATGTTAGACTTACTATGGTGATCATTTTGCAATAAATACAATTATGAAATCATGTACACTTGAAACTGATATAATGTAACATGTCAATACTTCAATTAAAAAAAAAAGCTTCCTTTACCTCCCTAGAAGCAAAGTCACAATGAATAAATATTATGGACTACAACATTTCCAATATATCAACCCAAATTAAAAGCAGTACAGTAACCCCTGAAACCACAGTTCTGGTTGCCTGGCCTGGAATCGAAATGAGTTATTTGGTGAAATGCAAAGTTTAAATGAGTGATTACTGCAATGGGAGGAGAAGGGACTTGAGATCACCCTCACAGACATTCTTCATTCTGGCTTTATGAGGAATAACTTTTATTTCAAGCTGTGTGTCTCTTCCAGCTTATTTCCTTAGTAATAAATCAACCTGCGCACCAATTTCAAGCAGATGAGGGTCATCACTGGATAATCACTTAGAGCCTTAAGAGCTTTTCTCACCTAAATAATTTCTTCCTTTTGGCCTTTACAGAAAATTCTGTTTAAGCTTAAGTGCTTCCTGCCTCACGGGTATTTTCGCCCCAGCATCACAAAGCGGTTTGAGGCTTATCCAGGCTTCTTTTCAAACACTGTATTTGTCGAATTTTTACCTCTTCATAGAGAAAGACTGATTTCTCAGCCCTTCCAGTTTTATTTATCTCAGGGATCAAGAGATCAATCCAACTCCCAGAGGAGGCTTTGGGGTTCAAGCAAAGTCAGAGCAGTAAAAGGCGAGTGGCAGGGCGAATAGGGTAATACTGCGCCTTTCTTGGGGACGTCAGTCTCAGCCTATGAAGGCAAACAGCGCTCCCACCGCGTGGAAGAATTTAGGGGGACAGGCAGGGCCGAAAGGGACAGGACCCAGGTTTCACCCTACTTCAGACCGGCGTGTTAGAGGTCTAGGGCGGTGTAGTCAGCTTTGAAGTAAACCCACGTCTTTGCATAGACTGGAAAGTTTTGCACCCCTCAAAGTATTGGTTAGGGAACAGGTCTCAGTGCTGGATCATCGAGTCTCAGAAACTCATGCTCTAGTCACAGCTTCCGATCACAGTCTGCTCGGACTCGAGGGACAGAGAGGGGCCAAGCGAGGCCCCAGGAGCCCAGGGCGCGCGGAGCGGGACCCCCACTCGGCCCAGGGGAGCGCGGGCTCTGGGGCCCGGGGCCCGTCCCCCGCCGCAGCTCGCGCCCACTTACCCTGGGGCGCGGCCTGGGCCCCCGCAGCCAGCCACGGCTGCAGGGCCAGGTGCAGCAGGAGGACGGCGGCTCCGCGCGGGGCCCGCATGTCGCTCTCCCTGCTCCCCGCGGGCTCCGGCGAGCGACGGCGGCGTCGGTCCCGCCTTCGTGCCCCGGCGGCGCGCGGAGTCCGGACGCGGCCCCGGCGGGAGGCGCAGGTGCCCGGCGCGTGGTGCGGGGAAGCCGCGGGCTCGGGCCCCGGGATGCCGTCGGGCGCGGCGCTCGCGTCCCGGTGCGCTCGCGGCGAGGCGGGGAGGCCACGGGCTGAGAGGCCACGGCTGGCGCTTTATGGCCCGGCGGGCCCCGGGGAGGGCAGGGGAGGGCCGAGGCCGGGGCGGCCCCTTTGGCTGGGATCCCCTCTTTGCTGGGAAGATTGGAGGCGGCAGAGGGAGGCTTGAGCGTGGGGACGCGCAGGAGCCTCGGACCCCACCCAGTCCTCGGGGGGCGCGGAGGCGGGCCCGGACCGCGACGGGTCTGAGCAGGGAAAAGAGAGGCCGGGCGCAGGGGCTAGAGAGAAAGTGAGGACTGCGCGAGGCGCAAAGGAGGACAGGGTGCAGATGAAGGAGGAGACAGAGGCGAAAGGAGGAGGAAGAAAGCGACCTTGACCTGCTAGCTTGGGCACCACTTCTCCCCCGTCCCGCCCCCACCTGGTACTCCTTTAGTTTTTGAAGAAGGACATTGATCGTTTGCACGGGCTTTTAACGCTCGTCTTGGGTTCCCTTCGGAAGGAACCCCGAGGCCTTCCAGGAACGTCTGCCCCGCAAACTGGTCCAGACAGCAATTGGTTTCCTTCATTACGTCAAGCTTTTCTTGAATATCTCAAATGTTGAATATTTTTCCATCAAGTTTTGAGACGCAAACAATGAACGTATGAAAACTTTTAGGTTTTTAATGGAAATAAAACACATCTCAAGGAATCCATCCGGACAGAACCATTTATAGGAGAGTGGTGCTTTCTGGAGAATTTGTTTTCAATTAATTTCAACTCGATTTTTGTCTGCTCACTTCTGTTCAGCACTCCCAAAGTATCCCGTGTGACAGTTTAAAGGTATTGGAGTAGGACATGAAAAAGAGAGAAGGAACATAAGGAATTAGTTTTCCTCCTGGCAAAGACCCGTAAGATAATGTGGGTTAACTAGAAGAAAAAAAATAGTTCAGAACAGTAGCAAACTTTCTCCTCTGAAACAGTCTTGCATAAGGAGGAGATTCAGCAAAGTATTTTTATCTTCATCTTTATGTCTCAAAGAATTTCCCTCAAAGTTTAAGAAGCTTATTCCCAAACTGTGCTACAGTAACCCCTCACCAGTGATGATTCCTTTTACAGCTAATGACTTGGAGATTTACTAGCTGTCTTTCTAACTCTCTTCCATTTGAGGTCTAATATAGTTCTAATCCAGGTTTTATTTAATGCCACATTTCAGTAAAGTCATTATATGGACTGGGGCATCATATGTCTACAGATGAGAGAGGACTGAAGAGACAAAGGGTGTACATACCTCTAGAGTGGCCATGTAACTTACTTGGTCTTTAGCAAAATTGCCACTAGCAGAAGCTTAAAAAGTACTTGTGCGACTGGGCTTCATTCTTCTTGCACCTCTGCCTTTGCCGTGGCTGTGCTAGCCTGTTGGGGGTAAGAGCTGCCTGGGATCAGCTGACAGCTGACTTAAATAGGCGAGTTCAGGAAAGATTAGCAGAGTTATCTTGGTTACTCCAGACAGTGAGCAATAAACATTTATTTTTGTATGCCATTAAGATTTTGGGGTTTTGTTATTTAGTATTATTGTAGCAATAGATAACTGATATACTAGGTTTCCTTCCATTTCTAACTAATGTAGTACAGAGTATGACACCATTTTTGATGTTTGCTGACAGCTTTCAAGCTTTGCCACACCCCTTACATCTGCCCCAAATCTGACCAAGCTGTTAGAGAGCCTACGTGCTCCTTCCTTTGGTGTCCGCAGGAAGTTCAAACTGTGTGATCCATAGGCCATGTGTAGGAACTCTCATCCCAGCTCCTCTAACTGCCATAAAACCCCCAAAGCCATTCTCCTTTTTCTGATCTCTCAAGCCATTTTCAGACCATCCTGCTCTCTCCAGAAATCTTCATCACATGAGTTAAAAAAAACTTTTCCAAACCCCTTTGCTGCATGTTTGGCATCATCATCAATTTTGACATTCACACCCAGTTTGGGGTATGGGAATACCCACCCTGCTCCTATTCTTTCTGTTTTTGAGAAGTGAGAGAAGTTACTCATATTACACACTGCTATTTTGGCATGACTAGATAGAAGTTTTACACATATCTGTGAATTGATATTTATATAAAGTTATCATTTGTCAAGTTTTCTGTTTGAATTCTTGAAGGGAATAGAAATGGAAAATAATAACTAATATTTAAAAATGGTTTAAAGGGAATATGGCTTACACTCTAACATTTCATGACATTTATGCCACAGTGCTGAAAATGTAGATTTGGGGCTACTATTTAGTTTAGTGTTAACAACAAAGGAAAGTGCTTAATAAAGTGACAAGGAAATAGCTTCTCTAGCAACTAGTTAGCGCAAATAAAGGCCAAGTAAATGAAACAAGGGGACTTTTGGTTATGTGCAATTAAAAGTAAAAACTTTTTTCAGAATTTAAAAAACATTTTGCATTAGCAATAAGGTACTGGAGATTAGTGAAGCAAGAAAAGTGTTTAATCGCTCATTTTCAGTTTCACTAAAGGTCAAGTGGACTATTTATTTAAAAACTTTCATGAAGCTTGTTTAATATACTTTATTAAATAGTATGTAAAAATTCCTTAGAAAAATAGGCAGAAATGTAATTGTGAGAACATTAATTATAATAATTATGTCTACCAACCTAGAAGTCCAGGGAGAGTTCTGACAGCTATCATTTTTTAAAGTAACTGCTCCCCTTCATTAAACAATACATTAATCCATCCACATGGTGGTTTCTGCAATGTCTAGTGATAGCAATGATTATTGTGCCAGAAAAATCCCCAACTTAGTACCAGATGTCTAAATGTATTTGCTAAAGAAATATGATGTGCCTATCGGCCATGCTACCCTGAACAAGACTGACCCCATCTGATCTCAGAAGCTAAGTAGGGTCAGGCCCGGTTAGTACTTGGATGGGAGACCACCTAGGAAGACCAGGTGCTGTAGGTGTAAAAAAGAAAAGAATAAGGGATTGTAAGCTGACAAGGTCCTTGCAATCTGTGAGGTCAACCAAGGGTTGCCTTGCCTAAAATAAAATAAATATGATACAGAGTTCAATGAAATAATAAAGTATAAAGCAAACTTGCAAAATATGCTAAAATACTATTTATTTGGGTAAAAGGAGTTTAGAATACGGGTTGATTTGAATTGGATTGAAGTTCATTTATGGGGAAAAAATGTTTGTAAGTAAATGAATAATATTACTTGAATTCCTAGAGGGCATGTTTAACTTAAGTAAAGGAACTAACACATGAAGGATTTTAATAGTTAACTGTCAACAGGAAAATTGGTAATGCTAATTACAAATGAGTCTTAACACATTCATAAAGCAGCTTGGCTAGATATATGCAGTTTTCTCCAACTCTAAATTTAAAAATTTTGTGGGTTTGCTTTCCAATCATTGACAAAAGTGTTGTGTTAGAAAGCATATATTTGCCTATCAGGCATAAGATCTTAGAGTTTTTAAATCATTAATGTAATCAGTTATTTAACAAATAATTACTATGTGTCCATTTATTAGTTCATTCAACAAATATTTATTTAGTCTTCTAGAATATGCCTAGCACTGTGTTAGACAATGGACATACAAAGATGAATGAGACACATTTCTTGTTCTCCAGCTCATAGTCTACCCAGACAAGCAGATGATATAAACAATATGATAAGGGCTGTAATAAACATGTGTCCTAAGAAATAAGGAACTGCTAAAGAGAAAGCACTTTGTAGTTAGAAAGAGTTAGACAAGGCTTCCTAAAATAGCTGCCTTTTTATCTGGGTCATGAGGGACAAGGAGGCATTCTTATTGTGACAAAGTAAGGGAAAAATATTGCAAGCAGAGAGAGTGTATGTTATGTGCAAGGCCATGGAGGGAGATGTCAAGACGATTTCTGAGGTTCTGTCCTGGGCAGCTTGGCTATTGTAATGCCATTCACTGAGATATGAGGGATAGATGATGGTTTTGCTTGGCCACGTTGAATTTAAGGCACTGTCCATACATTCAAATGGAGCTGTCCATTAGGTATTTAGTTACATGGTCTGTAACACAGGAGAGAGAGGTTTATAGGTATAGGGTCATTAATTTATAGGTAGCAACTAAAGCTATAGTGTAGAAAAGACTACCTAAGAAAAGCGTGTAAGATGAGAAAAGCACACTGAAGCATACTAACGTTCAGATACCAGTAGAGAAAGAGAAGCCAGCAACAAAGAAGGAAAGATGGAAAAGAAAAACCAGGAAAGTATGGTGTCAGGGAGGCCTGGTGAATAGTATCAACACTGTGGAGAGATCAAACAAGAAGTAAAAAGTGAGTTTATCAACACAGAAGTCTTTGGCAGCTCTGTTGAAAGCAGAGTATGTAGGTGAAAGAAAGGCAGAGTACTTCCTTTTGAGGAGTGAGGATGATAGAAAAGGAAGTTGAGCTAGTAAGGGCAATGATAAAAGTAAAATAACTTTCAAGAAGCTTGTCTGTGTAGTGGAAGGTAGAGATAGGCCAGTAACGCCTCGGAGAGATGTGAACGTATTTTGATGTAGGTGGACTAAGGCTTCATCAAGGGGCATTAAAAGTATACTTTGTGTTTTCTTCTCAAGTGTCTCATTTTAGGTGTCCCATCACCCCTCTAACAATATAAGTTTCACAAGAACGAATGCTGTCTGTGTAACAGTATCAGAATTCCCATCTGGGAGTTCATTATCTCCTATAACATGAAGTCCAGAGGGAGAGAGCTGCAGGGGTGGTGCAGTGAATGAACAACACAATGCCTCTGGATCAGCTCTTGGACTTCCCCCTTGGCTGCAAGATGACTGCTGCAGCCAAGGAGAGGGCTGGGCTTCTGCTCTTTTTTTTTCTTGCCCGCCTTCCTTCCTTCCTTCCTTCCTTCCTTCCTTCCTTCCTTCCTTCCTTCCTTCCTTCCTTCCTTCCTTCTCCTCTCTCTCTCTCCTTCTCCCTCTCTCTCCCTCCCTCCCCCTCCCCATAGTGAGGAAAACCAATCCCAGAAACACCCAAACAGATTTCTCCTCAGGTCTTACTGTCTAAGAGGGGGTAACAGGCTCTGTGTCTTTCATTTTGTTAGACCCACTGCAGAGCTGGATGCTTACAGTCGGGTCTTTGGCAAGTGGCCCTTATTCTTTTGTGAGGCTCACAGAACAAAAAACAAACCAAACCAACCAACCAAACAAACAAAACCACAAATAGGTGAAGGTAGATGGGAAGAGATGTGCAGGTAAATCAGAATAGGAGGGAGGATGTCACAAGAAAATAACAGATTTATGGAAAAGCAGATGGGCAAAAAAAAGACAAAAACTTCAAGTTTAGAACACTCTCAGTATATAAAGTTCTATACTGTGACCCACAGGCCAAATTTGGACCACTGTCTGTTTTTGTAGGATCAGCAAGCTAGCAATAGTTTTTACATTAGTAAATGGTTGGGGAAATTTCTTTTAATATGATTTCTGATGTTAAAAATTATGTGAAATTCAAATTTCAAGGTCTACAAAGTTTTATTTGAATGTAGCCATGATCCCTTGTCTATGGCTGCTTTTGTGGCATAACTACAAAGTTGAATCGTTGCCACAGAGACCATATGGCCTGTGAAGGCCTAAAATATTTACTCTCTGGCCTTTTATAGAAAATGTTGTGACCCCTGTTCTACATCATACATCTGGCGATCCTATCCATTATGTTAGACTTATTTGCTAAGCAGAAAAGCATATGGGAAGAGAAAGCAAACATTAGTGGACTCTTTCTGTTGCTGATATTCCATTCCTTACTCACCTATCTTCTACTTAAACCTAGGATGAGAAGCACAGGGCATTAATATTACATCTGGCTTCCTAATACCACAAACTAATAAACACTAAATCTAATGTTCCTCTCTTTCCTTTCTTTAGGTACAATATTTTTCCAGTGGTATTAAAATGGGCCAGCTTCATAACAATCTCAGGAGAAATGGGAGGAAGTTGGTTACTGATTTGAAAAAACTAATAAAAATGTGATTCCTTTTATATAGATCTAGAGAAATGTGAACTACAAACATTTTATGCAGTTAGAAAAGAAATCCTGACTATATAATTCTCAGAAAGAGATTTCCTTGTAGAGTGCTGGCATGTCCTTTCAGAAAAGTAATTCCAAGTGTGGATATAATTGCTGGAGATGTTGAGTGTTTTGGATGCTGCATTTAAAGATTGACCAGAGGGAAAGAAATGTGGATGTGACAAATCTAGTAAAGTAAAAGGTTTAGCAGAAAAGCCAGAGGTGAGCAAACGTGACAGAGGAATTGGAGAACAGAAAGAGAGAAGTGGGAATGTGGGAGGACCTAGGAAGGAAAGGTGCGAAGGCAGCAAAGGGTTCCTCATGGATGAGCTCATTGTGTCCAGGAACACTGAGTGCTGATTCCTTGTGAAGAACCTGTCAGAGGGCCACGCCCCATTTAATATCTCCATCTTTTACCCCACCCTGCTCCCAAGCTCCCTAGAATGTGAAAGTTCATTTCCCAGGGCCCTCTGGGTGAAGCTAGGGTATCTATCGCAGCTCCGTGAAGTTGCTCTAGGGGTCATGCACTGTGGTGCTAGCTTCCTGAGGGGCTATTTGCTCCTCTTATCTTGGTTACAGTAGCAGTTTTTCATCACTGTCTGCATATCAGAGTTAAGCAGCTAAAATCAGAAGCCTGCAGGGTTGCCCTAGCACACTTCAATCAGGTTTTTCCTGTGAGATTTTGACTAGTTTTTTAAAATACTCATTTGCTCAATATAACTACTTAAACATATGTGTTTATTCATATATTTGTGCGTGCATATCTGTGCATGTACATGCATAAGTACAGACACATACATGCACACACACACACACACACCATCTTTTTCTCTTTTCTGTGGAGATGTCTTAGTAACTGACATAATACTAGTAATTAACTTTAAATATCTCAGGTATAGAGCCTTGTCTTATATTTGATCTATTTTATCTTCACAACAATTGAAATAAGATAGGATAGTTATTATTCCCACTGTACAGACTAAAACACTAAGGATCAGGGAGGTTCAACAACCTCCTCAAGGAAATGTCATAGCTTGGACTCAAACTCAGGTCTCTGGCCCCAGGCCCAGCACCCTTCTACTCTACTGCCCTGCCTTAGAGAGAACGAGGTCTGCTCAATGAAGAAGACCCTGTTTCCTGGGTAGACTAAGTAAAGAGAGGCTATATAAGATTGAATTTGTTGTTGTCAATTTAATTTACTCCTTTCTAACATATAATGTGAAATTAAACATATTTCTCATATTTGTTTTTTCTTTCTCTGCACTTTTTAAAAACCATTGCAAAATGGTTATGGTCACCAACACAGCCTATCATGACCTAGCCCTGTCCTGTGGAGGAATGCTGTGGATGTTCTGAAGAAGCGGCATGGTGGACCCGCACATGGGTTTGAAACCCCTCCCAGTCATTTACTAGGTATATGGCTTTGGGAGGTCCCTTAAGTTATTGTTTGGGGTGCAGGTGTTGTCTCCATTTCCTCCTCACTGGGAAATGAGAATGACACCTACCTTGTGAGCTGTGTGAGAACTAGCTCTAGGACGATGCCTGACATAGTGTGGCTCTCAGTGAACAGTGGTTGTTCATTCCTAGGTTGGAGCTCTGACTTTGGAGACTTGAAGATGACTTCCAGGATGTGTGAATTTGGAACATTTCTGAAAAGGGCCTATGAAAATGAGCAGTAATGTAGCAGGCTGTAGCCTACTTCGATCCTGGCTCCATCACTGTGTGCCCTTGAGAAGCCATTTAATGTCTCTGGTTCCTTGGACTGGAGTGTCATTTGTAAGATGGAAAGATAATGGTGAGTGGAAATGCCAATAGCACTCGTTCTATGAGAGAATAAATAAAAACATTTAAATTAGTGCCTGGCACAGGTACATAGTTGTTCGTGCGCTCTCTCTCTCTCTCTCTCTCTCTCTCTCTCTCTCTCTCTCTCTCTTCAGGTATTTTCATTTGTAGTTGAGTTTGTTAATCTATTATTATCTAAAGACTAAATGAGAGTAAGTGGGGAAGCAGTAGGTTGCCTTGACAATCTTTGAACAAGTAGAGCATATTCTCTTAGGGAGGGGGCGCCCAAAGCTCTTGTGGAAAAAAAAGGGAAGGACAGCAGGACTTAGAGGAAATTTTAATTACCCTGACTACAAGCAGAATTAATGCTTTTGGCTGCCTTGGTAACCTAGGGCAAAAATTGATCTCACAAATCAAGGCGGAGGATGTGTTACTACATATAGACCCACAGTAATCTCACTCCTGGGAAACTATTGTGTGTGTGTGGGTCCAGCTAGATGTGGTGGCCAACATATAAATCAGAAAAATAGGGTATTTGGGGGGCTGGTTCTGGCTAAAGAAGGTCCCAGAATGAAAATAACCTGTCATTGGCACTGGAGAATAATTCTTTTGCTATAGTCAGGGACTGTGGGATACCATGGAATGTTATGATTCTGAGATTTGCTTTCTGCAGAATTTTTTTTTTTTTACTTTTCCTTTCTTTCTCTATTTTTCTTAAGTATTCCAGCTCATCATTTGAGGCTGGTGTTCATGCAACTGAGGATGTTGATGGTAATCTGCTCAGCTGTCTAGAGAAAGAATTTACCCTCGTGCTTAAATGAAGGCTTGTATTAAGGGAAGTGTCACATCCTCATAGAGTAGTTTGGTCTGGAGCATCCAGGTCCACCACAATAAAAAAGAATACATGAAAGATTTTGGCCTTAGTGGTCTGCTCCTTAAATAAGCAAATTTAAAAAACAAGGCATTGCACTTGTCGACAGAGCTAGTTTCACTGTTGTTATAAAAGGTATTTATGACTTATTGAGAAGATGTCCTTTCATGATCTAGTCTCTT
The DNA here is from genome assembly GCA_030015415.1 of Cynopterus sphinx. NCBI lineage: Eukaryota > Metazoa > Chordata > Mammalia > Chiroptera > Pteropodidae > Cynopterus > Cynopterus sphinx. Next base: position 44,344,438 of record CM057379.1, on the reverse strand, counting down.
TCTTTCCCTATCTCTATCTCTATCTATGATATAATGTAGAAACATGAATTTACAATGACTTTAATAAATCAGCTCCATAAATTAGGGGAAAACATTGGCTTGATGGAGTATTTTTTGGCATTGAGATGACTATTTTCAACTGGTAGTTGAAAGGTAAATGTATTGGATTTGAAAGCCAAGATAAAAGACAAATCACCTCAAATGAAAAAAATTGAGTGAAGCACTGTTTTAAACAGCATTAATGGCAGCCAGTTGATATAGAATATTATCAATAATGTGCTAAGAATAAAATAATTATCAATTCTAAACTATACCATTAACAAAACAATCTTTTAAGAATAGGATTAATATAAAGATGTTTTAGGACAACATCGAGTATAAATCCTCACAAAAGGAAATTCTAGAGAGTATAATTCAGACTCAGAGAAAATGAATTCGAATTGGAAGTCTGAAATGCAAGTAGAAATAGTGAGCAAAGACATTTATAAGTAAATGTAAATATTGGTCATATAAAACAATAATAATGATGTTTAATTTGCAGAAGTGAAAATCAAGGCAGCATTAAAAGTACTAAAACTATAAATTTGGGAGGGAAGCAATTTGATACAGTCTTATAATGTCATTGTATTTTTCAGGAGTAGATAAAAAGACTGATTAAGCTTAGATTTGATTAAATATTAAAATATTTGTACTAACATCTGGAAAAATGGACAGGATGTATTGTTCAAAAATTATAAAGAGAAGAAATGAAACAGGAAAAATATCCTTCAAAAAATACAAAATTCTGTTGGTTTGCACTGACAAGAATATCTTGTGGGATTGTGTCATCCACATCACTGAGTTTTTCTTTTGTAAAGATATAAGAAATTTCTTTGAGATCCAAGTGCCAAAAAAAAGCTTTGTTTATTTTGAGAGGTTTTCTGTATGGGTAATAGCTAATATTGTACCTATTATATTTTTATTTTTGTTGTTGCCACCAGGAAGCCCAGACCAAACATTGGCCTCAATTTAATAATTATGTAGGAACTACTATCTTTTATGTTTTAACTCTTTCCTCCCACTTCAACCATCTAATGGTTATTTTTATTAAATTCTGATCCTGATTTTCATCTTGTATTCTTGTCATCTGTCTTAAGCACTCTGTGGAACAAATTAGGTAGAAACAAATAAAATAATAGTTAAATAGTTAAATAAATAAAACTAAAATTATTCAAGCAAATAGAAGATTGAAATCTGGAAATGGCAACTATTCCACTTACTCTTTAGTCTTCTTTGTTAATGGCAGCCTGAAGAATATGGAGTGGATTAATCTACTCTGTTGGAATCAGTTCATGCAAGGTTGGAATTACAAGCCATTTTTCCATGTTTGGGGTTTTTAGTAGCTGCTAGTGGTACAAACCACTAACAAGCAACAACTATTAGGAAAAGGGGAAATGAAAACCTATTACCTCACTTTTCACTACTTTAGTGACCAACTTATAGAGCCAGTAGTAATATTATATATATATTTGTTTATCATTATGGACACAGTCTTGTCTCTGAAATAGAAATGGTCATGGGGAAAGAACCTTCCTTCCTTTGATATAATAAAGCTGACTATGGCAGTTAAATTCGATATAAGAATTCATCTTACTTGATTCAATGTATGCTAAAAATAACAACCTTTCTCAGAGCAATCCCACTCATAAAAAATCTATGGAGACATTCAAAAGAACACAGAAATAAAAATGAAATGAAATAAAACAAAATGACATTTTAAGACTACAGTGTAGGTGTTACATGGGAGGAAGGCAACAATGGGGTGACCCCAAGAATTAGGCTATGAAAGGAAATTGCCTTTTGCCAGCTGAGCACACATAATGGGTAACCCAGTATGCAGCCACTTAACTTTGACCTGTCTTGATGAAGGATGTAAACACATTTAAGAAAAGACTGCATCAGTCAGAAAGGAAATTGGTCAAATACTGACATTTGGGAATGGGTGGCACTGGAAGAGTCAGTGAGGCAAAAGTTGGCTCTGGACACAACTCCTCTGGTCCAAGAGGCTGACAGGCAGTGCAGTTGTCATTTATTGGGTGTTTATTACATTTTTGGCCCTGTGCCAAGACCTAGTTTTAGCTCACTTAATTCTTACAATAGCTCTGAGAAGTAGATACTTTCATTATGTCTCTATTTTACACATGAGAAGAGGGAGGTTTGGGAAAGATACTTGACTTTTCGAAGGCCATGCTGCCAATAAGTGTCAGAGCTGAGATTTAAGGCTAGATGTGGAATTCTGGGGCATGCCTTCTTAATCATTATTCTATAGTGCCTGGTGCAAACACACTTTGGGCAGGCCGTCACTACCAGCTAGCCAATGTGCTTGGCTATGGCTAAATCCCAGAGGAGGAATATGGCTCATTGTAGGGCCCTTCATGGAGATATCGCTTTGTTCTCAAAATGTCATTATACGGGGTCCTGGAAAGACTCCTCAGAAACTAAGAAATTAAATATTTTTTAGAGGGGAGAGAGGGTGGGCAGAAACTTTTCTCATTTTGAGGATTCCCATAGCCATGCCTGTATGCAGCTAAGAAGTCCACTATATTCCAGCACTGGTTGTAAAAGAGAATGAGGACAAGGGCAGAAGGGAGAAGAAAGAGACTCTTTGGCAGAGTGAAGTACACTAAGGAGGATCCCATGATGAGGGTCCAGTGAAAAAACTGTGTGAATTCCCTAGTCAGAGAAGTGGAGATTTCTAAAGATACCTTTTAATTTGAAGACTGTAACACCACTGCTTGGTAGAATGAAATTTTCTAAGTTGTGAATCTGGATCTTATTTGTAGATAAGGATGGAGGTTTTCTAATTAAGTCTATTTATTAATTGTGGAGACACTCAGATTGCCTCAAATGTTGGATGCTGGAGGCCAGGTTGCTGGGGCAAGGAGAAACCTAGGAAACCATAAACTTGTAGGGGAGGGCTATGGAAAAGACCTGATGTTTCATAAGCTTTTTAGCTTCAAACTGTGGTTAGAATTTGCCCCTGGGAATTGATGAAATTACTTCTAGGAGCCTATCAATCATTCCAGAAGTTTTTATCTCTACAGTTTCATTATGATTTTCCTGTCACTGAATACTGGCTCCTTTCTCTGTGTTATTCCAACTGCACAAGAGGATCAGTTGGTTGGTTAGTCCCACAACATTTAATACAGTGCTGCTGTTGGTAAGAGTTTCATTACCTTGCTTTTTCAGAGGTGCTGACTTCCTTATGTTCAGCCTACAGTTGGTGGCTTTTATGTTAGGTTCTAATCCCTGGTCCAGTCAGGCACTCAAGCTTTTAGTTTCCTTTCTTTCTGTATACCATTATTAAGTTGAAAATTCAAGTACCACTAACAGGAAATGATAAATTTGTATTAATGCTATCTGATTTGTATATGATTTGGGTCAATATAACTGTTTTCTTTGTAGAAGTAGGATCATATTTCAGTATATTTTATCCTCTACCTTAAATGACCTGTTCTGATAATGTAGCAGGTCTTAGAAAGGCATCTAATCCCAGAGGTGGATATAGAAAGAGCTCAAAGTTGGGCCTTTGATGCAATTTTGCTTTATTTAGTTCTGCTTGTGGCTTGGGATTTGGTGGAGCAGACTGGAAATTGTTCATAGGAATCTTTTCCTATAAAGCTCTGGGGAGTCAGTGATGGCTCATTCAAAAATCTAGCTAAGTTTGGTGTAGTCATTACCACCCAAGGAACATCATTAGATATGAGCAATCTCTCAGTTGTTCTTGCCCCATTTTTAGCTCTTTCTGCCTCTGAGTTTTGTGGGTAGCTTTCTAAATAAAATAATTTTTTATCTAAAACAGTCAATAAGCTGAACTGAAGTGATGATTTTCCTTCCTCTTATGATTGTTCTCCAATATCCAATCTCCCTTTCTTCCTTTTAGTCATAGCTAGGCATATGGCCTCTTAGCTGGATCCTGTATTTCCTAGTCAACTTTGTAGCTATGGTGGCCATTTTAGACATTTAAATAATGATATGTAAGCTGAAGGGGTCTGAGTACCTTTCAGGTTACATCCTGTCATGGATGCCATCTATGCTGCCATCTAGCCATCTGGAAGGTTGTTGGCTGACAGTCATCTTTGGGAATTGCCTCAGTTGAAAAGGGATGACTCATTCAAAGCCATGCCCAGTTCCTGGAGCAGCTTAAAACCAATAACTAACTGGTCAAGGGACATAAAGGCCCAAGTTTCCATCCCAACTCTAAGGGCCATCTCTGCTTTAGTGTTCCCTATGGGGTCAATTGAGACCTTGTGATGGTCTTGCAACTTAATTTCTCCCCCTGCCTGATTCTGCCTCTGTTTTTCTCACCCTCTATAGGTGTTGATCTAAGGAGTACTCCCAAATGAACCTCCTGCACACTAATCCCCATCTCAGAGTCTGTGTCCTGGCAAACTCATCCGGCAGTGCCTACTTCCCTGCCTACAGGTTGGAACACAAGAAGGTTGGTGATGAATGAGCTTTGACCGTATGGTTGAGGAGAATGACTTAACAGGGAGAAGGAGCAATATGATGGAAAGTACTTGGGTCACTGGATGACCTCATTTATCAAGCTCCCCATGAACCCTGGACTACAGACTATTTGTATACTTTTAATCTGTTATATGAGAGATTAATCAACTTTGATCTTATTTGAGGCACTTAGCTTTGGGGTCTGTATGTTGGAGTAGCTTAGCCTACACCCTAGGAGTGGGGGAAAGTGTGCTGTACTCCAGAAAGATAATTTAGAACCTTGTGGACAGAACACAGTAAGGATTTTGTACTGTATCTTGAGGACAATGGGTCTTTGCTGAATCTTTAGGTGTCATGTATACTGTTTGTCTAAAAAAAGAACTGTAGGACAGATCTAGCTGCTTTGCCCTTAGAGCAACTTAAAAAAAAAGTAACATTAGTAGGGATATGTTTCCTATATTTAGTTATAATGACTCTATAATTTTTTTTGCATTATCCTCATAAAATTGTAGATTTTAAATTAATAAAGAGAGAATAAAAAGTTCATGTATTCTCTCTGGTATTTTGTTTGAACCACTGTTCTTTTGAGTCTTTCTCCTTGGGAAGTGGATTTGATTTTTGACTCCAATCTGGCAATCATGTAGAATTTGAGTGGAAAATAGGATTAGAGCTGAAAATTCCTTGGAGGAAGAAATGATTAGTGACTCTCTCTTTATGACTAAGGAATAGTAATTAGAGCCACAAAGATTTGACAGTTTAGTGCTTTAAAAACTTCCCCATAATATGGGTAATCACATTACCTTCTTGGTTTAGACAGCAAACTAAATCCATGTGTTTTCTTGGGGAAAATAGAAGCAACAGCACCTTAGCAAAATTCCCTGTCAAATTGTTTTCTGAAAATCATATAGTAAATAGTTTTCCCATTCTGGTTCTCAACACATCTCTTGGCAATTTATTTATTTATTTGTTACACATGCACGCGCGCGCGCACACACACACACGATTATTCAGCTAGGTGGTCTAGGTTGGAATTTCACTTATTGCTATCCAAATAAAACACTCCTTTTCCAAAAATCAGCAGACTTTGTACTAACTGTTCTTTCAGACCATGGATGAAGCTATGCTGGGAACCTGAGCTTTCTCACGAATACTTTCTATGGCCTTTTTCTCTCTAGAGAAACAAGCTTCTTTAAGGGAACCTATGATTGCAAAACAATCCCACATCTACAGCTCGTCAACTCTACCACTTCCCATCAGTTCTCCATTGGTGCCTGTCCCAAGAGGCTTCAAAATGAAAACTAAATAAAACATGGCTTCTTCTTCAAGACCAGGCTGGGCTAGTTTTCTACTAAAATAGGAGTAATACCCTTATAATAAGCGTCTTCCCTCAGAACAGTGGTCCTCAACCATGGATGGTTTTGCCCCCCCAGGAGACATCTGGAGACATCTGTGATTGTCTGGTATCTAGTGAGTAGAGGCCACGGACGTTGCCAAACATTCTGCAATGTACAGAGCAGCCCCCACGACAAAAAATCATCTGGCCCAAAATGTCAGTAGTGCTGATGTTGAGAAACACTGCCTCAGTGAGACATGAAGTTGTACTAAATTACTTTCCAAATTAATTGGCTATCATATACTTGGATTTTATTCAGGAGCAGTGTTTGAAAACAAAATTTACCCCTTAGATTATAGTTGCCCTATTTAGCCAGTAAAAATACAGGAAGCTGAGCTAGATTTGAAAATTTTACTTATATGAAAAAAATTATCTGTTATTTATGTGAAATTCAAATTTAACTAGACATCTTGTATTTTATCTGGCAACCTTATCTTAGATGGAGACATTTGCCTTAGTTTTTCATGGGTAAGACTGCTTTTCTATCTTCATTGAAAGCACTGATTTTAATTAGAAGATGCTCACTGGTTTAAAAAAAATTTATGTTAATGTGGTACATAAACAAACTAATTATCTTTCAGAAAGACTGTATCACTATGAGTATCTTTAGTTTCTTCTTTGAAAATTAGTTCACTCTGATTTTTATTAACATTGATGTGATATGATAAGAAACATTTTTATGTTTTTATGCTCTGTTAGAAATAGTCCACATTAATTTTGGACCTGGGCCCAGTTCGTCCTAAGATCTTACCCCAAATATACAAATCAGGGTCTTTCCATTTCTTGCACAAGAGCATCTATTGTCATCTTCACTCTCAAAATAAAACTAAGCAGTTATTATTTGAGAAGAATATGAATAACAATATTGATAATATCAGATAAAATCCAACATACCATCTACATCACCAGAAGTGACAATAAGACCCAAACAATAATATTTGTCTTTCATAAAAATATGTGCTATGTATATGACCCTGGAGCAGGGTCAGAAGATTTGCATTCTGGTTGAGGTTCTGCTATTGGCTCATTCTGGGTCTCTCATCGATTCTCTGGCCTTCAGTTTCACTCATAGACAAGCCGGGCCTCTGAAGCAAATGGACCTCTAAAGCTGTGTCAATTGACAGGATTCTTGCACTGAGGCAGAACCTGACTGAGAACCAGGATCTTGAAGGCAGCTGACTCCTACAGATTGGGAGGATGTGGTGGATAGTGAAGGGAGGCCTGCTTCTTAGGAGGGCTGACCTCAAACAATAGCTACCTGGCTTATGCTACAGACAAATTCCAGGAGACACAGGGATGCACCTGCACAAAGCTCTACTTTTGTTGACTCAGACAGCAGGAATGCTATCCTTTCAAGGCCTACAGACCCACCAGTGGGCATGGCTGAGAAAAGTAGGAACTGACACTAAATATCAATAAGTTACTACCGTTAAATTAATTTAGTCCTTTTAAATCATGTTATTGTATATGTCTGTGAAATTCGTGAGAAAAAAATACACTTAATTACTCCCTTTTAGTATCCAGTCCTACTATGGTCATGTCTGGGTCTGTGCATGTTCACGGGCTGCGGAGCTATGTACGAGGTTTGGTACCTCCTGGGCTTCACCTTGTTCACTGGGCATCATTCATTCTCCCTCCTATCTGCTCTTTCTGAAACTTTGATGTTCTTGGCCTCTCATTCTGGAATATAAGCTCCATGAGAGAAGGAAATTTTGCCTGTTTTGTTTATGCACCCCAGAAGAATGGCTGGCACATAATTGATGCCCAGTAAATATTTACTGAATGAATAGCTGGCATGCCTCCATTACTCTAAGCCAGCTTTGCTATAGTACTGAAACTCATTCCTTGGCCATTTCCACATCAGACAGTTTTACCTCTGGGTGATGTACTAGTAACATGGTGTTGAGCTCCAATGAGGGGAAACAGTGTCCAATCTGACTGTGTGGGGCAAGGGAATCTGAGGCAAGAGGCTGAGCTCCAAAAAGAACCAGAGCAGAGAACTAACCAACCTGAGGAAAAGAAATCTCTTGATATTTTATTTTTTAAAAAGTGTTTCCCAATTCCTTTTTTGAAAACCATTACTTTTCAAATAAACCAAAGTGCATACAAACATTTCACTTTAAAAACAATGTCATAAACAAAACATAAACTTGTACACAGCATTCCAGGTTATAAACATCTCTAACATATATCCTGACTCTGGATTCTTACAATGCCCCACAAGCCAGGCAGAAGAGGGACCAATGGCCCCCTTTACACAAAGCAGGACTCTGAACCTCAGGGAAGTGAAGTGAACTGCTCTGGCTAATGGGTGGCACAACCTGGCCCCAAACACAACTTGCTAGAATTCACATCTAGTGCCCATCCCTCTGGACCCAACTCTCTCCTGACAAAGTTTAAGATGCTTTGTGGTTTAGGAATATTAAAATATATTAGGAATGATGTAATCATAAAATGTCATATCTAGTAAATTAAATTTTAAAGGAAAGCTAATTCAGATAACTTCCAATTTACTAAATAAATTAACTTTTATCTATACTTGTTTTTATTACACATAGAACCACAAGCTGTTAAACTTTAAAAAACCCATAATCTATTACTTTTTGCCAATACAGAAAAAGCTGGAGAATATATTAAAAGTGAAGACATTTACAATATTTTTTGAATTTTCTGTGTAGTAACATTAAGGCACTAAAATATTTACAAAAGGAGCTAAGAAACAAAGGAAAATCCATTTTGTTCTAAAATATACTGAGTGCAACTTTTCCCCATGAACTTTGTCTAATTACTATCATTTCTGAGTTCTCATTATTCTAATTTTTAAATTGATTTTTATTTTTTCATTTACCACAGTTGTAGAAGGCTAAAAGTTGTAGCTTTGTCACAATGGGTAAACACTTCTCTAATCTTTCATATATTTGTTCATTTCTAGATTCCTCTGAATATCTAAATTAAATCCACAGGCCACAGAGATGGTGGGTGGGTAGGAGGGGTAGCTGGAGTGTTGCAGGGAGACTCTGGCAGGTGAGAAGCAAGAAGGGTCCAATCCAGTGTCCTGCAAAAGTCTAGACTGCATGTGTCTTGAATGAACATAAAGAGTTGTCCCATGTCACCAACATTTGAAAGTATTGGCCCTTGAGGTATAGAGTCCTGACTTCCTCAGGCTAGTCAAATGTAGTGCTAGCTCTACTTACAGAATCTGAATAAGAGCATTTATATCACTCTAAAATCACTTTACATCACTTTAGTCATTTATATCACCCTAAAATAGATAATCTAAAACTTTCCCATTTTCTCCATTTGGGGAAAAGAATAAAACCTTAAGGCAACTGTGAATGACACTTTGGAAAACTTAGATTTTGGTTTCAGCTTGCAGTTGAGGCTAGGGTTCCTTTTGAAAACTACCTGCCATTTGTAGAAAATGAGAAAGCTGAACTGAAAAAATTTTCAAAGCCCTTTTAGCTGTAAATTTTAATTTCCTTCATGTTCACCTCTCTGGCCTTGATTCATTTATGCCACATTAGGAGAGTCCAAAGTATGAATGACCTGTCCCCCTAATTCCAATCACATATTTCTATGTACCCAGTTACATTTTTAACTTTTAAAGAAACAGACTTGTAGAGGAATGTTTAAAACCCACAATATATGAAGAGCTTCTCCAAAACTTCTCACCAATCTGTTTTTGATAATAAATACCAGATGCTATAGAGGAAGATTAACTATGCAGACAACTTGCATGTAAATTATACAGTAATGGCAAGAAAGGGGTCTGGAGGGATATGAATTTCATTTTGAACTTGGCTAAGGCATCTGTTTCTGCCCCTCAAGGGGAGTAGTTTAGAGCTGCTTCAGGTTTATTCATAGATATATGTTCATTGTTTTTTCTTTTCTTTTTGAAGGAAATGCATTTACTGACTTTTTTTTCTCTTTTTTCATTTTGGAAGAATGGCTTTCATGTCTGGGTTGTAGTGATCAGAAAGACATGGGCAGCCTCATGTTTGGTGAGAAATGGTTAGAGGGCTTATTCAGTCAGGACAACAATTAAGAGGGCAACTCATTAGCAAACAGCATGGTGTATCCTCTGACCTCATTCTTCAAAAAGTCCTCTGGGTTCCAAACCATCCCTTTGCCTCTTTTTTCTTTTCCTACTTCTCCTCTTTGTCTCATCTTCTATCCCTGGGACCTCTTTCTTGGTCCCTCTCTCCTTTCCTCAATATTGCCTACATCTCCAATTCATTTTTGAAAGTTATGAAATGTTTCAGGCATATATAAAAAAAGGTATAAGGAATAATGTAAATAGCATATGTTCCTCCTATTCAGCTTATTTGTTATGGCTAATTATTGAAGCCCCTTCTCTATCCTTCTCCTGATTATATCCACCCTCTATTCTCCATCCCAGGAGTTAACCACAATACATAACTTGCTACTCATTCACCTTTAACAGACTATAATATGAAACATAAAAAGAAAACACAAATTTCTTTTTATTGAAAAAAAACATACATTCTCTGTTCTTGTAAGAATCAGAGCATTTAATTAAATTTTTAAAGATAAAGACATTTTTCAAATGAACTTTCATTGACATAATAGCTCTTCCACCTACCTCCTGTCGTAGCGCCATGTACTAGTTAAGCTTCCCAGCACCTTCACTGCAATTTTGTTCAGAAGTCATTTTTTGAATCTGTATATATTTAATGCTCTTTTGTTTAGTTCTTAGGCTTTCCTTTTTTTTTTTCTTTTGGAGTTTCCTTAACTGTCCAAAGTTTCTCTCCTGTCTCATTACAGGATTCACCTCAATGACATTTACTACTTGAACAATTTATTCTTGAATATAAAATGTTATCCTTCTGCTCTCTGCACTGCACCAAGTGGTTATAGTTGACTTTCTTTGTACCCTTTCTATTTAAATAATTTGGTGAAAAAGGATGAAGGCCATGTACATTAGGATGGAGCATGAGGTCATCAAGAGGAGTGCTTTCCTGCCCTTCTGAGGTAGTCTGACTGTCAAATGCTGCAGAGGGCATGGTCCTTGGGCCTCTGTTCCTCTTTGGAAGATGTTAATGATTTAGGGGCAGCAGAGTCAAACTTTGCAACTGGGCCTCCCCTGACATCCACTGAGAGGATGTCAATCCCAGATGCCAGGACTGGGAGAGACCTCTGCTCCCATCAAGCCCAGCAGATGTGCTTTGATGGAGGTGTCCTTGATGTGAAAGTCTGGTCTCAGATCCATATTTATGTCAAGCAGCTATTAGGAAAGTAGATGTCCTAAAAGTAGAGTGCTTCTTGTAGTGTACTCACCAAGAGCAAGCTCAAAACGTTTGCTATTTTAATATTAATGACCAAAACAGAGTGCATGATATGGTATTAAATATGAGAATAAAAGATGTCTAATAAATAAACTCAAAATTTAAAGAATATTGAAAGTAGGATTATAACACTATTTTCCAAAATAATATTATTTAAGTAATTTTCCAAGTTGGCATTATTTTTTTTCTTGTAATATGATTTACCTACATTTTGGTAGATGGTTAATTTCAAGACTGTCTATGAAGGAAGTCTGAATTAGTGTAAAAGCACAGACTTTGGAAACAAACAGAACTGGGTAAAAAAATCCTCATGTAATTACTTTTCGGGACAATATACTTACCCTTGGTGCCTCCAAGTCCAAATTCCTTAGTGTGGCTACATAGCCCTCTGACTATGTCTGCAGTCTAATTTTTCATCATTACCAACTGCCCATTCTAATCTCCTGAAATGTCAAATGATACATAGTCCTCAGACCATAACATACTATTTTTCTATTCCATGTCTTTATCTCTACTGGGAACTCTTCCCCTGTTCAACTGCCTACAGGGTACCTGCCCCACATGGCTTCATCTCTATGCCCTCTGGAGATGGATGAATTATCCTTCCTCTATAACCTCATAATACTCTGAACTTACCCCATCATCATGAACCACACAGAATGAATGTCATATGTTTATTACCTCTGATGTCATTCATTAACAAGAACTATATCTTGTTTATCTTGGTATCACTGATGCCAGCATTTAGTAAACTCAATAAATTTTTGTTGAATTGAAAGAGCTATATCTAAAATAAGTATAATATTATCCCTAGGATTATTATGAGGAGGAATTCAATAATTCTTCAGCTAATTCTGTTACTCAACCTTCTTCTAAGGTATTTATTTCTAAAACACAGAAACAAATACATAGAAATGCAAAGAAAATATATATTGACAATCACCTCTAGATGTCGTTTTGTACTCATAACATTTTCTGTAGAAAAATATGTTCAGCAGAATTGCAACTACATTTGCCAATTTTAAGACACCATTTGGCTTATGAAATCCAAATAGAAGGAAGATACTTACGGACCAGATGAGCAGTTTAATTGAGTGTCAACTGATCTGTCTTAATTTTTATAAACTGTTGTCCATATATACAAGTACAAATTATCTCGAAGAAAAATAAATGTAAAAATACACTGTTTTAAAAAAAGGTCCATATACATAATGAATACATCTACACACAAAAAGATCAAAGAGAATTTTTTCTTCAAAATGGAGATCTTCTGGGAATGTTTCTTTTCCCTGAAGAAGATTCTATAACAATTTCTGCCTTGCAACCCTTCCTCCACCTGCTACTGCATATACATACATGTTCCTGGGGCACTATCTCTGGCTTTGCATACTGAGTCACTGTTCCATGTTGGAAAAATACTCCCAAGAAAATCCCCTTTGGACTTGCCTTGCTCACTCTCCTTTATTCTGTTGGTTTTCAGTATTTAGTTAGTCTTGGATGAGCATTCAAGGTCTCTTTCAAGGAGGAGAAAATGTGTTTGTTCACTTAATAGTCTTATTGTCTCATTTTTATGATGGGAATCAGAGCTATGGAATAGAAAGCTATGGTGACAGTAATAGAAGGAATGAAGTACTGGGAAGCCAAAGGATAGATATGCCTTAAAGAGGCAGGAGTCAGCAAAAAGAAAAAAAAAAAAAGGTTCCAGAAGTGAGAGAGAAGGTGCAATGAAAAGATTGACAACAGACACCAAGGAAAGGTGGACATTGTGATAAGAAGCAACAGGTGAGTCTGAGACACTGGAAACTGAAGAGGCAATAGAAGTGTTGCTTTTTAAATAGTTGAACATGTTTTGTGTCCCTCCCTCCCCTTTAAAAGAACTCCATCAACTATGAGCATCTATCATGTGCCCGCTGGGTGCTGTGGGGGATATAAGACTTAGCCCTGCATTTGAAATAGAAAACCAAGCACATAATTATGCATGGGCAACCATATGATGTGAATAGATACATTAATACAAAATTAATAATAATTCACAGACAGAGATGATTTATTAAGTAGTCAATATATGTTTCATTCTCTCATATACTTTTATTCAATATACTTTTCAGCTCGATTTAAATGTTGCCTCAGCGCCTTGATGAATATGGGAAGCATGAATTTCAGAGTTGTGAACAATGCACAAGTGTAAAACTGTACTGTGATACCATTTCAAATTCATTGGACTCTTTTCCTCTTCTTAAGTCATGTCCATTACTCAAAATTTACACAAACACCATTTAGTTTGCTAACATGACATTCGAAACATTGGTGTAATGGTTGACATTTCAAGAGAAGATTCCCTAGAGTGAAGTATCAGACCAGATATGTGTCATCTTACACAACTGATATGACTGTGTATAGATAGCATTTATATATATGGACTATTTTTAAATGCTAGGGGAGTTTGCTATTTAAAATCACTTATATGTAAAGCAAAGAATCCCTCAATAATGAACCTCTACTTATCCAGATGTCAGGATTTCACAAGGCAGGGCTCATTTAAATATTCTTCACTACTAATGGTGGCCTATTAATCTGAGAAATTTAATGCAGCTGCCTCAAAACTTAAAAATATCATGGAATGACTTAAGTTCTGGAAATAATTAAGATTATTTCATACACTCATTTTAAAACATTTCAGAAAATGGTACTTTATTTATAACTTTTTAATTACCACCATAAAAAACAAGACATGAATTTAATGTTTTCTTTTCCTAGTAAATGGGGCAAATTCAGTGAGGACAACATAAAGAAATTTATATACACATAAATCATATATATCATATATTTTACACATATAATCATATTTAATACCATAATTACATATGTAATTAATATTATATGTTAAAAATAATTATAGTAATTAAATGTAATTATACTACATATAACATGTAATATATCTATATAATATATAAATATAAATATATAAATTCCTTTATATTTCTTCCATTGATTTGAACATACACAGTATGTTTGAATATATATATTCAAGAATTGCATTTTTATACATTGCTATTTTTTCTTAAAGAAAATTCTGAAATGTATCCTTAGCCGAAATAGAGGATGCTGGATTATTTGTAGGTCATTTAGACAATTCCAAAGATTTTCAGTGCAGACTTAATCCCAGTGTTATAGGGGAGGTTATCTAGTGCTGAGATCATGTCCTGGAGAGCTCCTTAATCCCAGTTGTCCATCCTCATTCATCATTATCATTTATGGAGAGCCATGTGGTTAGCTGAACATAGCTCAGCATCACTTCTGTCATGCCCTGCTGATGAAAGGTCCTAACTACAAAGTTCCATGAAGGTAGATGATCCACATTTTTAGTTGCCATCTAGTTGAAGTTTCTGGATGTCTCCTATACTCATGTACCTGTACTCAAGAAAATAAGACAACACCTTTTAGTGAAATGTCTGCTCATGTCTTTTTGCCATTTTCTTATTGGAATGTTTATTTTACTGTTGAGCTTTGAGAGTTCTTTATAAATTCTAGATATGAGCTCTTATTCAAGTCTGTATCTTGTCTTTTCATCTTCACAGGATCTTTTGTAACCTACATTAGTGTGGTACATTTGTTACAGTTAATGAGCCAACACTGATGCATTATCATTAAAGTCCATACTTTATTTGGATTTCCCTGGATTTTACCTAATCTGTAAACTCTCACTCCAACAATGGTGGCTCTCAGTATCTGCCATACATTTACTTATTGTTCACTTTCAGGACTGAACATGTACAGCAGTACCGGAATGGCTAACCCATATCCCTGTGGAATACAACATTATCAACTACAGTGCAGTGGTATGCATAGTTGGTTTTGCTTTTAGACTTACAGATTACACTAATTTCCAAAGTCACTTAGATCAGCTCCCTGCTCCATTGCCTTCAGTTAGATTGTCGCAGACTAATACAATTAGATTCTTTTGTCTGGGGTCCCCTGACCTCCTAAATGATTTTTTAAATTTATATATTAAGAATCATTCTTTGCACTATAAAATTCTATGGATTTAGACAAATGTATCATGTCATGTAGCCACCATTACAGTATCATACAGAATAGTTTTATCTCCCTAAATAATCTCTACTGCTTCACCTCGTCAATCTTTTCTCTTTCCTCTCAAACCCCTGGCAACTACTGATCTATAGATATTGTTTTGCCTTTTCCAAAATGTTATAAAATTGGAATCATACAATTTTCCAGATTAACTTTTGTTTTCATTCAGCAATACATATTTTAATTTCTTCATTTGGGTGGGGGGGAGGGAGTTGCTTGAAAATTCATTTTTTATTGCTAAATAATATTCCATTGTATGGATATGCCACTATTCATCCATTCACCTGTTAAAGGACATCTTGGTTACTTCCAGATTTTGCTGATTATAAATAAAGCTGCTCTAAACATTCCTGTGCAGATTTTTTTTTAAATGTGGATATGAGTTTTCAAATCAGCTGAGTAAATACTTAGGAGCACAACTGCCAGATTGTGCAGTGTATTCAGTTCCTAGGGCTGATGCAATAAATTATCACAAACTGGGTGGTCTGAAATGAAAGAAGTTATTCTCTCACAGTTTTAGAGCTAAGAAGTCTGAAAACAAGGAGTCAGCAAGGCCATGTTTTCTTTAAAGACTCTAAGGAAGAATCCTTCTTTGCCTCCTCCTAGCTTCTGATTATTGTCAGCAATCCTTGATATTCCTTGGCTTGTAGGTGCATCACTCCAGTCTCTGCCTCCATCTTCACATGGCCCCCTTATTCTCTGTGTGTCTGTGTCTCTCTGTCTCTGTGTCTCTATGTCTCCTTCTTATAGAGACACCAATGATTAGATTTGGGGTCTATCCTAATTCAGTATGATCTTGTCATAATTTGATTATATCTGCACAATACCTATTTCCAAATAAGCTCACATCACTGGTACTGGGTGTTAAAACTTCAACATACCTTTTTTTGTGAAAACAATTCAACCCACAACATATAGTGAGACAATGTTTAGCTTTGCAAGAAACTGCCAAATTGTCTTGCCAAGTTTTGCATTAGCACCAGCAATGAATGAGAGTTCCTGTTGTTCACAGTCTTGTAAATCAATTAGGATTCTTCCCTTCCCTTCCCTTCCCTTCCCTTCCCTTCCCTTCCCTTCCCTTCCCTTCCCTTCCCTTCCCTTCCCTTCTCTTCCCTTCTCGTCCCTCCATTTTTATCTTTTATTTTGGCCATTCTAACAGGTATATACTGAAATATTATTGCTGTTTTAATTTGCAATTCCCTAATGAAAAATGATGTTGAACACCTTTTCATATGCTTATTTCTGTTGATTTTCTTTGATGAGGTGTCTGTTCAATCTTTTCTCATTTTTAAGTTGAATTATTTTTGTACTGAGTTTTAAGAGTTCTTTGTGTATTTTTGGATCTAAGTACTTTGATATGTGTTTCGGAAATAGTTTTACCCATTATGTGGCTTATCTTTTCATTTTCTTAATAGGACATTATTTTTTCATTATTCAATTATATATATATATACATACATGTGTGTGTGTGTGTGTGTGTGTGTGTGTGTGTATAATTTCCTTTGAGACTTTCTCTTTGACTCATAATTTAGGAGTATGTTGTTTAATTTCAAAGTGTGTGTCTTTCTGTTACTAATTTCTAGTGTAATTAGGAATATATACTTTATATGATTTCATTAAAATGTTTTTATTGAGGTTTGCTCTATGACTTGAGATATGATCAACCTTGGCGAATGTTCCATGAGCTCTTAGAAAGAATGTGTGTTCTGCTGTTGTTGTATGAAGCATTCTATAAATGTCAATAAGATCCTGTGGTTTAATTTATCTAGATATTTGCTTATTTTCTGTCTAGTCATTTTATCAATTGCTGAGAGTGAAATATAACTATAATGGATTTGTGTATTTATTTTTTCACCTCTTTCAGTTTTTGCTTCATGTATTTTGAAGCACTGTTGTTTGGTGCACATAATTAGAATTGCTCTGCCTACTTGGTGAACTGGCCCATTTATTGTTATGCAATCTCTCTCTTTCCCCTAGCAGCTTTCTTTTTTTTCTGAAGTCCACTTTATATGATATTAATATCTATTTTCTGATCACTGTTTTCATGTTATAGGTTTTCTATCCTTTTATTTTTAATCTACCTGTTATTGTGTTTGAAGTTTAGTGTAGACAGCATATATTTGGGTTCTTTTCATTCACTCTGACAATCTGTCTTTTAATTGGTATATCTAGACCATTTACATTTAGACTGTTTATTGATTTTGTAGGATTTAAGTGCCATTTCATTATTTGTTGTCTGTTTGTTCCCTGCTAATCATTTCTCTCCCCAGCCCCTTTTCTTCCTCTTGCTCCTTCACGTGGGTTACTCAAACATTTATTAGAAATCTGTTTTGATTTATTTAGTGTTTTTAAGTATATCACTTTTTATAGTTTTTTTAGTAATTGCTGTTGGTGTTATAATGTACATATATAACTTATCAAAGTCTCCTGGCATATGTTTTATCACTTTGAATGACATCTAGAAACCTTATTTCCTATTAGGACCCTTTACCATTCTCACTTTTAAAATAAAAATGTCCTGTTTCTACCTAAACTGATCACCATACAATATTATTTTTATTTCATTTAATTCTTTTAAATACAAAACAGCAAAAGTTCTCTATACTGGAGGAGCAAAATGAATCCCTTTATGTTACTACTTGGTAACCATGGTACTAATGATTATATGAATCTGGATCCCCACTTAAATTTCTGGGTAACAAAGTACTGTTGGAGAAAGCCATACACTGTGCTACCTTAGCTAGATTTAATGGCTGAACCCTTCTGCTGAAGTTACAGATTCCATCTTTTGCAATTCCTAGGATCCCCTCCTCCCTTTTCTCTCCATCATCCTCAGGACCAAACTTTAAAGGCTATTCAACCCATGCCTCCACATGGGACTTCTAAGAGACAGAACTGGTAAAATGTAAATCGATCCTATTAATTCTCTAGTTAACTTCATTTCCACTATAAAAAAAGGCTAAATAAATATTATTTAAATATCTCTTTGAAAGGGCACCTAATTATTAGCTGGCCCATGGCTCTCACTTGATTTATCTCCTTCAAACTAATTTAAATTTAACCTTTGTCACTGTCAGCAATTCTTTCATTCAATTTTTACTAACTCCTTGGTAGATGCTCTAAATCATTTTCTCTCTTTTCAAAGTTCAAATCTCTTTCTCTCAGGCTCTTTTGATATTTTCCTAATGTAACAGGGAAATTTGAAGGTAACTGATTTGAGCTAAGTCAGCAGCCCATGCTCCCCTTGAAACTTCCTCCAATGTCAGAGAGAAAGCATGTTTCTCATTTTCAATACCAGCTCCACTGCTCCAGATACTAATCTCAGCCTCTCAACTCTTGGAGTAATTCCTAAGACCCCACCCCTCTTCTCTCTGGCATCATAAGGCTTTTGCTCAGTAGTAGTCAAGTTTGTCTCCATATGTATGTAGATTCACCCTGTCATTTTTTCCAAAAACTTTGTACTGCATCTTCTGCTCCTGTCCCTTTTCCTTCCTCCCTTTATCTTTGTCACATTCCTCACAATCTTATACCTGCCCCCTATTTCTAATACCAATTTCTTCACAATCCCTTGTGATATGATTTCTAATGAACTATCCCATGAAAAAAATGTTTAGTGCAAGGGTTCCAGGTGACTTTCTTCTAATGGTATTCAGTGGCACTTCATTTTCCATGACATTTTGCTTCATTTAATACAATTTATGGGTTCAGAAAACCCTTCCTTCATTTAATACAATTTATGGGTTCAGAAAACCCTTCCTCCTAAAGTGTCTATGCAACAATTACAATTTCACCTTCTATCCATGACAAAGTGAATCCATTCATATTGTATTTAGACTTTAACTTTTCTTTTTTACCTCCTCAAAACTCCACGTCCACATGCCTTCCAATATCACTAATTCTAATTCTCAAGTTAGTCGATCAACACTCTTCCTGATCAGTCTCCAACTTTTTATTGAATCCAGCATCCTTTATTTGTCTTCAGATTCTTTGCCATAGTCATTCCCATTTCTATGGTTTGACTCATGTAGCACAACCCATATGGAATGTCTTTCTCTGTGCCAATCTAAATCCAATGTACCCATCCTTCAAGGCCAACTACAGTCCTAATTCTTCCATTAGGCATTTGCCAAGCACAGCAGTACATTTAAGCCTTTGCCTAAGATCACATTAGACATGTGGTCTGCTTGACAAAATGGCACCTCTTAAACACCTATAGTTACTTAAAATATGTAGGCCTTGTTTTATCAATTAGACCTCTGAACACATAAGTTTTTATTTCTTGTCAGCCTAGAAATGTGCTGAATGCACAGAAGCTGCTTAATGAACTTGTTTAATGGCTCAATACTAAACAAATATTACTGAAACAAGTAATGATAGCAATATCATGGCATTGATAACACCAGTTTCAGTAAAACTGGAACTTTAAATGCATTACTTGGAAAGCTACAGACAGTATGACATAGAGGTTAAGAATATAAGCCCAGACTGCCTAGGTTCAAATTCTAGCTCTCTCACATATTGGCTAGGTGACTTTGAGAAGGTTAATAAACATGATTATGCCCTAATTTCCCTCCCTGGAAATATGGGAACATAACAGTATTTATCACATGGAGTCATTATGAAGATCCAATGAGTTATATTGGATATTCCAAACAATTTCTGGCATGTAGAAATCGCTTGATGAATGTCAACTATTATTAAATGCTCATTACACATAGAATCATAGTAACTCAGAGCTAAAAGAACCTTTGCTTTATAAGTGAATGAATTGATGAATAGAGGTAAAATCATTGGCAACAGGTCATTTGGCTAATTAGAAGCAAAGTCAGGAAACCAGCTCTCATGACTTCTATTCAATGTTTGTTTTTTTCCTCCCCAAGGATTCTATATCTGAACAGAAAGTTTTAGAAGTTTAGAGTTGAAAGGGACATTCAAGCATCTCTAGTTCAACTTTTCCATATGGGACCATACTTCATGATGACTTATTAAAAACCTTTCATTATTGCTTATAACCCCTTTTCACAGATTCTTAATCATCCAGACAAAAAAAGATCCTAGTTGAACCTACACCAAGGCTCCCAAGTTAAGAAACACATGAGGGATAGAAATGGATGCCAAGGTCAGGTCCCTTGAGTTTAGATGACTATCATTACATGAAGTCATTTTTAATGTCCATCGTTTGAAAAATAATATTTCTTTTTCAGGGAAAACATTGTCTGGAATACTCATTAAAAAGCCGTGATTCAGGTCATCCCACACATACGTGAATGTTTTGCAGATATGCTTCCTGGTAGGATTCTGAAATTATGATTTTGATGAACTCTGAACAATACTCTTCAGGAGCCAGAAAAAAGTACAGGGGCCAACTACCCATACCAGGCATAATTCCTGAAGGTTTCAGCTTTCTATGTGGTTCTCTGGAACATTATTCTGCCTGGTTATAAAATCAGTTATGCCAGGGTTTTAAAATTCAGTCTAGCAAATATGGACTCTCAAGAGGAATTGCAGCAATAGAAGATTGCTGTTAAATAGGCACAAATAATCATGTGAGAAGGATTCTCTCATCGGATGCAATAGCATGCTATTCTCTCTTAATTCAATGCTAAGAGAAGAGACTTAATTTCTCTTTAATGCAAATGAAGTTGCTATATGTAACAGCAGCAATAAGGAAGAAGACTGAACTGAGAAATTATATTATGTGTACACAAATATTGTGTGTACATTTCCCTCTTCCCCTAATCCTACAAACAAGACTCAGGAAATCCATATTATTTGTGTATGATTATTTAAAATGCCTGATTGTAGTATATAGATCTCAAAACAAGGAGATCCCATTACTTGAATCTGAAAGTTAAATTACCTTCCTTATACAGAAGACTGAACAGCTAGCCTCCACTAATCCCACAGATGATTCGTTATTCCTACTTTGTGCTTCCATAGAACTTTATTTATATCTCGAACTTTACTCATGATAATCTGACTTATTACACTTAATTATACATCTCCTTTGTAGACTATAAACTCCTGAGGATAGAATTTGTGTCCTATTTATCTCTGTATTCTCCCGAGCCTTACAAGGTCTTGGATACAGTAGTTGCTCAATACATGCTTTGATATTTAGTTTTAATGGTACATATGGTAAGCATTTCCCAGCTATACAATACTAGTAATGGATTTCCACCCTTAACATATTTTTGCCTTCCCATTTCTGAGAACTCTTGCCACTGAAACATGACAAATAAGTTTAACAGATTGACAATGTAATTTATGGCTATGTAAACAGTAAGGGAGTACCTAACAATTATATGAATTGTAACTGTATGAGAATTTGCAGATGTTTCTTTTGAGCTCTCAGTTTTTTAAAGGGACCCATCTGTCTCAGTGGGGTGGAAGAAAGGAAAAACTCCAAGGAAAGACTGGGAGGGTATCCCAGAAAGACTACTGTGCCTTCTTGATAAAAGGTCCAGTACCACAGACCTAACTCCAGGACCCAGTAAGCTTGATAGGATTATGGCATTCCTAAGGCCTAGCTTTTCTCTTTAACAACTTTTCTATGAAATTGTCATTTGATGTTCAAGAAACATTTAGTTCATTTCATGACTGACACGACTGGCTTATGTGATTTGTGGGGCCTAGTTGAAAATAAAAATTCACAGCCCCTGTTTCCAAAATTATTAAGAATTTCAAGATGATAACAGCAGAACATTAAGGCAAGTGTGGGCTCTTTTAGCACAGGGCTCTGTGTGACTGCACAGGTCTCACTTGTATGAAGCCTGCCTGTTCTGTCCTCAAAATGCTTCCTGTAGTGAAAGGCAAAGGGTCTGTATCTAGAGATAAAATTGTACATACTGCAGTGTAAGTATGTACAGGAGCTGCAGGAACCCAGAAGTTTTTGACTTTGTAAAATTGTCCCATTGAAGTTGATAGTTGTTTATTTTTGAGGGAGCAGTGGCAGGGAAGAAAGATATTTCATGTACAAGAAAAGCAGAATTCATGTGACAAATTTCAGGAATGAAGTTACTTTCAAGGAGGGTGGGACGAGTTAAGATGAGGATGACATAAGTGAGGTTGAGAGCAGAAAGAGCAGAGGCCAAATATAAGGGGGAGGCTTGAACAATTATTAAGTGCCTGCTGTGTGCCCAGTTCTTTTACACATGCCACGCTTTTTTTAACTCTCATAATATTCTTGTCATAAACTGTCACATCTATTTTACAAACAGGTCAGTTTAGGCCCCAGATGGTGATGTTCAAGGGGTCTGGAATACATTAGGCATCCAATAAATATCTGAGGAATGACTGGGGGATCTGACCTAACCCCTGGGCCAAGCTGATTCTTCGCGTGCTTTTGACCCACTAGTGGTCCTTTCCAGGACTCTAGCCAGAGTCCAAAGGTGCCCTCGCCTTCCCCCGCCCCGCCCCTCATTTCCATGTGCCGGAAATGGGGCGCCCAAAGTACTTCCGGGAGAGCAAAGTTCCGCCCCGGCAAGATGGCGGCCCCCTTAGAGCTCAGTTGTTGGGGTGGCGGCTGGGGTCTCCCATCGGTACACAGCGAGTCCTTGGTGGTGATGGTGAGGACGCCTTGCGGGCCAGGGCCCGGGAAAGCAGGGGCGGGGCCACAGGAGAGAGGCTAGCTGGGCCGGGCCGGCCGGGCGGCGCTCCTCGCTGCACCGCCCTGGGCACCCTGCAGCCTACAGAGGAGCTACAACTCGGCCTGGGACCCCACCGCAGCCTGGCGGGACTCCCGCAGCTTCTCCCCGTGGCTCTGAGTTGTTCTCAGCCTTGCAAAGCCATCGGGGCGGTGGAGAGTAAGTTCCAAGCAGGGGCGTGCGTGCCCCGCTCTGCACCCCACTCCTCCGCACCTCCCTCCCCGTGCCTTGGGGGGAACTCGGTTCCCGAAACCGAGTCGCTGCTGCTCGCACTCCCCAGGCTAGAGATAGGGGAGAAAGCACGACCCCAGCGTCTGGTGTTTCTGCCTTGGGGAACCAGGCTATGAAGTAAAGCAGATCTGCATCGCGTCCTCAGTCTAACATGTTTTACTGCAAACTCTGTTTCAGGCCTACGCCAAGTTTTCTGGTGCACCCTTGAAAGTCAATATCATAGATCACACCTGGAGAGGTTCCAGAGGTACGGTGCAAACTCTAAACACCCCTTTCTGCTCGCTTTAAGCTCCCTTTTAAAGCTCTGAGGCATAGAGCCATGGAGTACCTTGGGATTTTAGTTTCTTTTTATCATGACCTTGGCTGCGTGTTGCTCATGGCTGGATCATTCTGAGTAATACTTCAACGTGCACGCCAAATCATTGGAAATTATGAGAAATGAAAATGTTCTTTAGAACTGCTCTTTGTGAAGTTGCAAAAAAAAAAAAAAAAAAAACGAATAGTTTGCTCTTGTTTTCCCCTTCCACATATACAATTGGTATAGTTTTTAGGGCATCAGAATCCCTTCAAAGGAAAACGCAATGTTTTCTTGTATGTAAACTGTTTTTTTTATTATTATTATTATAGGAGATGTACCAGTTTTGACAAGTGAAAACAACATTGTTTCTCAACCAGCAAAAATACTAAACTTTTTAAGAAAACAGGTGGGTTGTTCCTTTTGAAGAAGTAAATTGTTGATCCCTGGATGTTAATTTAAAAAAATATACATTATAAGCCTCTGGGATTTTAAAAAGTTCTTGGACCTTGAGATAATCATGCTAAGCGAAATAAGCCAGACAGAAAAAGTTGAAAACCACATGTTATCACTTATATGTGAGATTTAAATCTAAAAGCAACAAATGAACAGGACAAACAGAGACTCGTGGACATGGACAATAGACTAGTGGTTACTAGGGAGGAGGGGAAGAAGTAGATGGGGTAAAAGGGGTCAAATATGTGGTGACAGAAATCTAACTATGGGTGGTGAACACACAATGCAATATTTGATACACATACACACACACATATACATACACATACATATATCTCTAACTACTAAATTGTACACCTGAAACTTACTGGATTTCCTTAACCAATGTCACCATAAAAAAAAAAATTCTTTTTTGCCAACTCAATAGATGATTGGAGATACCTGGGGTTTGATATAAAAATGGACTTGAGAATTATTGCTCTATATATGAATTATACTGTGATTTGAAAGTCATAAAATGAAGAATAGTTGATTTATAATTTCAAGACCTTTGTTTGGATTTTACTGAAGTTTAGATACAAGCAGGTTCAATTTGGCCATCTTTGCTATTACACTTATTGATATGATTGTCAGTTTAGGCACATAGTTGCTACATATTTTGTGGTAGGTATGACATATGAGGTTCCACCAACTTTTATTAAAAGCATTTAACTGACAGTTGCAGCTAAATGTTTTATGAAATCATGTATCTAAAATGTTTGAACATGTAAACTTTTTAATAATGTATCTAAAATATTTAAACATTTAAAGATTTATATAAATGCAAAAGTTATTGGTTTTGCCAATATTTTTTTTTTAAATCCTACATTACTAAATTTAGAACTTTTCCAGATTGGAAGGTTTTCTTTTTTTATGGGAAAAATGCAACCATTTTAGAACTTTTTTATTGTTAACAAAAATAACAGTAGCATCTATGTATTAAGTTTGTACTACATGCCATGTACTAACTCAAACTAGGTTATTAACAATTACTGAAATAATAGTAATGAATAAAAAATGTTAACAATTATTGACCCGATTGTGTGCATGATGCTGTGCTAAGAACTTATTTTCATTTAAGCAGCATTTGTTACTAAGTTTGTATTTTCCTCCCTTTAAATATCATGCTTGCCATTTTTGAGGAAGAATAGGAATCTTAATTTATTTAGCTACACTGTTTTAGGATGCTTTTGACTTCTGAGGTTTTGGTTTTATATTTTTTTAATAGAAATATAATGCTGATTATGAACTCTCAGCAAAACAAGGGGCAGATACACTGGCTTACATTGCTCTCCTTGAAGAGAAGCTTCTCCCTGCAGTGGTGAGCATTGGTGAATATTACAATATTTTAGTGACCAACTGAAAATGTACTTAGTTTATTTAGAAGAAAAGTCATGAAAAAGGCTTAAAGAGAATATTTCATTTATGTATTAATTTTGATTCTTTCATTTTACTGTGAAACTGGATTCTCTTAGACATTCAGCTAGTATGTGAAACAACCAAATGAAAGATAATGTCATTTTAGAAATTAAAATTCTTTATGGAAGATGGAGTTTGTTGTTCCATGCATAGAATTGGGTGAACTGTAAATCATTCATCCAACAAATATTTACTGAGCACCTACTATATGCTAGGCCTTGTTCTGGGTACCTGAGGTATAGCAATCAACAAAACGCATATTTAAAGTCTTGTTTTATCCTTCAGTCATGGTAATGTAATATTGACTGAAAAATTTGTACAAAGTCACTTTGTACAAAGATATTTATGAAAAATTTTCATATCAATTGAATGATCTTTCTTTTAATAAAAGAATATCCTTGTAACGTAATGTTTATTCCCTCCTTTTGCAGCTTCATACATTCTGGGTTGAGAGCGACAATTACTTTACTGTGACAAAACCATGGTTTGCTTCACGAATTCCTTTTCCATTGAGCTTGATCCTGCCTGGAAGAATGTCTAAGGGAGCGCTGACTAGGATTCTCCTGACCAGAGGAGAACCTCCCCTCTACCACCTCCGAGAAGTGGAAGCACAGGTATGGTTATGATTACTTTCAGAGCCAGGGCCCTCCTGAGGAACAACAAGAGAGAGAGCAGAGATGCACTTATCCATAGATGCCTGCCTGAAAGGGAGTTCTAGAGCATCTTTCATACCTCTGAAGTGTAATTTCATCCTTATTAGATATACAGAGATGCCAAGGAGTGCCTAAATCTTCTGTCAAACAGATTGGGAACATCTCAGTTTTTCTTTGGAGATACGTGAGTGCATTCCCTTAAAAATCATTGTAATGTTATGTGTGTATATATTCAATGAGCAGTTATTTAAAGCAAGTTCCCTTGTTTTTCCCCTCTCACAAGTGAGTTCTTTCACATAAAAAAAATATATATTTAATGGATTTTTTACTATAGGATACTTTCTGTTGGTGGTAATCTAATATTGCCTTAATACGCTGCATATGTGAATTTAAAACATCTGAGATTATTCCCACCCCGTCTCCAGTCCCTATATAACACTTGTGAATAAAAGTGAATCTTTAATTCATAGCTCAGTTTATTCTAAATAAAAAAAAATGGTTAGAGTTTTAGGAAAAAACTAATGAGTAAATCCTAGTTGTATCATTTTTATAAATTAAAATGGGTGGTAAGCCTTTGAAAGACTATATTACTTCAGAAATTGACAAATGTATTTGGGAAAAAAATTTTTTTAACATCATCCTAATTTAATATTTTTTATGTGTTTTTTTTAAATCCTGAATTTATTTTTAGGCCTTCTACCTTGGATGCCTATGTGTTTGGTTTTCTTGCACCTCTTTATAAAGTACGCTTCCCTAAAGTTCAGTTACAAGAACATGTGAAACAGCTCTCCAACCTGTGTCGCTTTTGTGATGATATCCTAAACAATTATTTTAGGCTTAGTCTTGGAGGTAAGCTGGCTCCTCTTCACCTAATCTTTGTTTGTATAAAGTATTTGCATATTTTCCCAATGACATATAAGCAAGCCAAATTCATTATTTAAAATGAAGTTTGTGTATTGTCTTTAAATGCTGGTTTATAGCACTTCAGAAAGTTACATTTTTCCAACTTAATTTTTATTTCCATATGTTCTTATTTAAATAGAGAAATAGATATTTCCTTTTTGGCTATTCTGGATATTATATGTTTCTTATTGTTTTTCTTTATTGCCCCTTTGAAGTGGGTCATTTTCTTCTAAAAGATTAAATCACTGGTATTTATTGAGATATTTGTTAAGATAGCATTTATCCTAATGCAAATGGGCAATTACTTTAAATGTTGCTTCTAGCATTTTCCTGCGTGAACAGAAATCAGTAGCAGATTGATTTGGGTGAGGTGCACCTCCATGATTCCACTACTTGAAAACTGATTGCATCAGACTGGAGGTAAACAGAGGGCACCTGTTATTTAGGACACGCTTCTTTGGGACTGTGAGGCTTGTGCTTAAGTGATTAGGATACTAAATTTGTATTGAGAGAGTTGGCAGAAATTATCCTTTTAAGAAACAGGGTTTGTAAGGATAACTGGATAAGGGACAGTTTATTTCTTATGGTTGGTTATATGTTTTGTATATAGGGAGGAATTAGTAATTTGGGAGTCAACCTTGTTACTTTGGAGCAGTGGTTGGCAAACCTGTTTACATGACAAATACAAAATGTTGAGTCCTATACCAGATTTGCTGAATTAAAACTTCTTAGGGATAGATCCCAGGAATCTGTATATTTTTAAGTCCCCAAATACTTTGGATGCCTGGTGGATACCTGGTTAGGTGTCACTGCTTTAGAAAGCTATTTAGATGGTTTTAACTAAAGACCAATTTGGAATGGGTGGGGAAAAGGTACAACTAAAATTTAAGAAGAAAATGAGGACTGCTGTGCTCTTTACTAATTACTTTTTGGCTAGCTGCATCACACAGACCAACAATGTCTACTTTGTGGACAAACTTAGTCCTTTTGTTTAGGGTTTGGTTTTGGAGCATTACTGTCCTTCTGAAATTTGCCTTTGAACCCAGAATGGTTTTCTCCTTTGCTTCTTTGTTGGAGGGTGGAGTACTTGGGAGGGTGGATAGACTCAAAATTCTTTCAGTCTAAACAGCTTTAAATGTCTAACCACTCTGCTGTACACCTGAAATTAATATAAAATAATACTGAATGTCAATTCTAATTGAAAAAAAAAATAAGCAGCTTTAAAGGCTTTCAAAATTTTCTGTCTTTCTGATTTCTGTCTCTGGCTTCTTAGGCGTTTCTCCTGCTGGACAAGAGATGGTAGATGCAAATCTACAGAAACTCACACAACTTGTAAATAAGGAATCCAACTTGATTGAAAAGGTCAAGTTTACTTCAATTATTTTATAGCAATTTAGTGTTTTCCTTTCTGCAATTAATATTGTAATTTGAGTTATGAATTAACTTTATCTTCTTAGTTTTTTAAAAGAGTTTATTTTTCCAGAAAGCTGTTTAAATATACACTTACTATAATTGTGTAGCATAATATAGTATTTTGAATCCAGAAGTGGCCTGATTGTTCTGGGGAAAGATCTGATCATGGTACTGGGTTTACTTTTACCATACAATTAGCATTTTTCAAGTTAGGAGATCCAAAATCCTGGCTTAAAACCAAACCAAAACAAAACAAAACAAAACACGAAACAAAACCTCGCTGGCTTGTCTGCTTCTCTCTCGGAAGGTTAACATTGCCTGAGGTTGGCAGCATCTGTGCTTAGCCTTTCTTGTTAATAGCTCTGCGATGTCTTTTCTTCCATGTGAACTGTTTTGTTTTCTTCCTATTCTTCTCCATTCTAAATGTCTACAATTTTTTTTTTTTTATCAATGTGGATATTTTGCAACATTGGGGCATTCATTTGGTGACAGAGAGGTTGAGGAACTGGATAGAGAAGAGAGCCGACAATAGAAATTTTAAGGATGATTCTGAAAAATATAAGAGTTATGCATTTTTTTCCCTGTCTGGTAAACTTGCTTTTTTCTTATACAAATGAATAATACTTCCTATTTCACAAACTAATGAGGCAGTATGGCCTAATAATACCGGCTAGCAATAACAGTCTCTGTGTTATATGAGTTTTACATTATCTCATTTATCTCATTTATCCTCACAACAGTCCTATGAGTGCATGTTTCTATCGTCCCCATTTTATAAATGAGGATACTGAAGCTTCAAAAGTAGCATATGTCACTTGCCCAAGGTTATTGAAGGTCACAAGAATTAGAGGGAATTTGAACCCTACAAACTGGACTTGAGCATGGGCTTTGCAGGTAGTCAGCCATCTAACTCATGAATGAGATTATGTATCTTTACTAGTAGTACTAGTAGCTAAGTTTGTAACTGCCACTCTCTGGAATGACTGCTATTTCTTTTATTGTATTTCATGTGTTGTTAGAACCTGGGAAGTGAGAAAAACTGAGCAGTAAAATTATAAGGATTTATTGTTAAAATAGGGGTAAACTGAATGGAAGCCTAGTTTGTCCTAATTCTTTGCCCAACCTAGTAAATCTTATAAGAGGAAATATATTGTTAAGTATGGATAATGGAAAGATTACTCAGACTATTTTAGACACTAATCTGCTAAATGAAGACTATCCAGTCTAGTTTGTTTCCTATATGTGGCAAAGACATGTAAAGAGAAACACAAAATACCTATAAATGCAGAAAGTGAAACCTGAGGCCCTGTCCCCACTTTGTACATTTCATCTTAGGTCATCATCAGTATATGAAGGTTTTCTGACCCTATGTGAACATTCCTCACACCCCTTCACTATTTGGACAGAAAATCTAGAGTTTAGAAAAAAGAGTTGTGTTTGAGGAACTTTTTGCAAGAGAAAAAGGCATCTTAATACAATTGATTCAAATAGTTCACTGGAAATACTTTTTTCATTGGAAAACTAAAGGTTTTATTCTCTTTCATCCTCTTTCCTTTTGTACATATCCTATTTACCGCTGCTGAAATATTTCCTCATGCTTTATAAGAGCATCTTGAGAGGGAGAGTTTTGCTCTGCACATATTCAAAACTCAAAAAACCCTACCTATCAAATGGATAATAAGGTGCTATATTCTATTGGTTCTGAGTCTCTGATGGCAGCTACTTTCAAGTCTTTTATGAAGTTAAGCTTATAGCGAGCCCAGCATTAGGACCTTAATCTTGCACTCTGTTTGTGGGGTGCCCTGGTTAAAGGTAGTTTTCTTAGGTTGGAATCAGTTCTAAATAAATCTTTCCTAGTGTTTCCAGAGATGCTAATGTAATCCTTAGGCTAAGTCTGAAAGTCTTGAACATTTTCTTAATATGCTTCATATTAATTTGTTTCTTTAGAGCAGACTTTGAACTGATTTATTGTTTGGATGCTTCTGGAGTTGGTTTAAAGAATTTATCCTTTCTGTTTTTTTCCCCTAGCTTTCTTTGGTCTAAAGACTCAGTCTGAAAGAGCTGATCTTTTTGAGTGGAATACAGGTCATTTTCATTGAGGCAATGACGGTTAAAAGAACAATAGTGCTGGGATAAGACATGGATTCAAATTTCAGCTCTGAAACTAGTTTTGTAACTGAATGCAAATTCTTCAACCTTTCTGAGCTTTGTGAGCTTATCTGTAAAATAGGAAATGATTGTATCTGCTCTTTTTCCCTTCACAATGGTGTTAGGAAGATCAAATGAGGTATTGCACATGAACATATGTTGTAAACTGTGGAGCTTAGTTTTACAGAAATATTATTTTTACGCTTATGACATTTCAAACCAAGTCATGCTCATGGTTGAGTTTATTAGAGCAGTGGTTCCCAACCTTTTTGGCACCAGGAACCAGTGCTCCTATGAGAATTCAATTTATGACAATCTGAGCTAGAGCTGAGGCAGTGATACCTAGCACTGGGGAGTGGCTGCAAATACAGATGAAGCTTTGCTCACTCACCCACTGCTCACCTCCTGCTGTGCGGCCCAGTTCCTAACAGGCCATGGACAGTCTATAGCCCCAGGGGTTGGGGACCCCTGCAGTAAAGTATTCGTTTTGTGGAATTAACTATAATTTTGTGAAGGCATCAAGGATGAGACATATGGCTTTTATACATATGCTGAATCAGCTGGTTATTGAGGTAAGACATTTAGAATTCCTGAGAGATTATTTGCAAGAAAAAGGTTTCTCCAGCAGTCCTAGAAACATATGTTCTGCGCTCTTCCAGGTTATAGTTTGGATGGGGAGGCTGCAGTCCACATAAGTGGTGCCACAGCCATTAGTCAGATGTGCCTTTTTTACTTTCCACAGATGGATGACAATCTTCGCCAAAGCCCTCAACTTCCTCCTCGGAAACTGCCAACACTTAAATTGACTCCAGCAGAAGAAGAAGGCGATTCTTTACAACGGCTCTCTCCCTGACAGACATCTTGCTTTGTGTCCACAGTCATATGATTGTTGCAGTGAACTCTTACACTCAGTGTGTGAAGGCAAAAAGAAAATGCTGTTAATAAGTATAATGATGATTCTAAAACAAAAGAAACTTTCTATGACACCTATTTATTTTTTAATAAGAAAGCTTGCATTTTAGCTTGGCAATGCACTTTAAATACCATCTAAGTGAATGCTAAATGAACTTGAGGGGAAAAAAGAAAACACATTGTACTGTATATAAAAAATCCTGCCTTAATCTTGGCAGATTTTTGCCTTTGGTTCACACGTTGCTGACCAAAAGCTACAACTCTATTTTGATTATGCACTCTTTATTTATTCAAAATTTATTATGTTTTCTTAGACCAGTCTGAATATCTAATATGTGGCTCTTTGGCTAAGGCCTTTTTCTTCTGTTTAGAAATCTGATGCTTATTTTTAACATTAGGAAAAATATATTATCCAGATATTCTATTCACTTCAATAGAAAAGCCTGTATTTAAAAACGAGGAATGTGCTTTATAATTATGCTTTCATGAGTCTAAATTTTGGGGGGAGTGGTTAGTATCATATATATATTAAAGGTTATATATAATATTTATCTGATATGCACTTCAATATAACATTAATATTTGCTGATGTATTTAATATAGGTTAGTAAGGGTTTTTTTAGTTAATTGGGCAAATGTGGCAGCTTTAGACCTATGTATTTGTAGTATGTCTTGAACTCTAGTCATCTCTTTCTTGGATAGATTTTAGGAGAACTGAATATGTTGGTCATTGTTGTTATTTCCAGGCTATAAAGTCTCATTGAAACTTGCCCAGTTCATAGACACTACTCAAAGAGCCCACCATCAGAGTAATAGAAGTACCTACTGTGTGCCTGGTTCAAGTTCACCAGGCTTAGCTCAGGCCATTCCAGTGGTTTTTGATAAGAAGCATATCATGTAGTCAAAAGCTTTATGACAACTAATTATTATTTATGTAGTTTAACTACAGTTGAAGGATCCAATGGAATAATCAGAAATAGCAGTAATTTTTAAGAATATTTTCTATTTATTGGTTACTGAACTGTTCAAAGGTTTGCTGTGCAAGTAATTTACAATAGGATCTTGCTTATTTTAGTGGCTGAGGTGCTTCTGTTGTCCTAAAACCACTTTAGGGTTTTTTAAAATATAGGACCATGCTTTTGATTAGTGTCTTAAAAGATTACTATGGTGCTCGGCAAATCTTATCACATTCTGCAGAAGCCCACATGTTAAGAAAACAGCTTTGTAGTCAAGTGACTCATCTAATTTGAACTGAGTGGAGCTCAGCTGTGTTTGACCTGGATCCTCTCAGTTTGTTCTGTATTTAGGTAGCTGTTATTTCAGGGGTCTTTAAGTCTTTGTAAATATTTTTCTTGGAAGTTTTAAATAAATGGAAAACAAGGTAGTCTTCAAAATCTTGTTCATCTGTTTGGATGTTAGGGAAAGTAACAAATGTGCATACATGCGCACGCACCCATTATGTGTTAATCTATTAGATTCTAGCAATCTGAAGTCTGTATGAATATTCTATATTGAAAATCATAACCAGAGGACTTTATTGTCCTCTGTGAGTGATGTATATTAGAGAAGGTCGGTTAGCACATTAATCAGACATCTGTTTAAGCTTTAGTCAGGGTTAGTCATTTTCAATTATGACTTGTATTAAAATTTCCAAAAAGCATTTGAAGTAATTTACAATTGTCAAATGTATGTAAAACAGGACAATTAAAATTAGTTTGGGAAGGATAAAAAATTTATAGACGAAAGAGCTATACCAACCCTAACAGATTCTAAAATTGAATGGTAAATTTAACTCCAAGTTTCTCCATAGACAAAGTCTAAGATAATACTTGGTTATTTAAGTTTTTGTCAATAAAACTGCTAATGTCCATGAATAAGAAAATGTGTTTAAATTTTTATAAGAAGGTGGGAGCTCATGTTTTTATAACAGACTACAGTCGATAAGCATACTGTAATGTTTCATGTGTTGAAAGTTTAATCAAAAGCCATCACTTAAGAATAACAAGTATTTTCCTTTTTTAGTAGAGATTTATTTCCATTTGGTCATTCCAGCTCTGAACTGCCTTTAGCCTTACGCTATATAGACCATGATGCTTTGAGATTACCTTTCCTAAGATGCAAATGTGATTTAGATAAGTGAAAATTTATGTTTGTTTATTTAGTAGAGGTTCTTTGATATCAGCCAATGAGATGCTAAGAGCACAAACCACTCCAGAGATGCGCCACACACATCAGAAGCTCTTAGAAAGGAACAACTTTTCATACTGCTGGGTAGCTTAAGATCAGCCTGTCAGGATATGCTTTGGAGAAAGTTTGAGTTTGCTGAGATAAATGGGCCCACAGTCTTAAACAAAATGCTGTGAGCTACTTTCTTTTGGAGGTAATGGTGAAGGATAATATAAAAAGGGTTTGTGGTTGTGTTTGTATTTGTTGGTGGTAGAGGATTAGAAAATTGGTCAGATAATTCCCGTTTGATAAAGATCCTCCATCAGTTGTCATCAGTCATCCTTAAGACGGACCATTCTCATGACACTAAAGAAACTGTAAAGAACATTGAGGATGGTCATCCCCCCCCCACCTCCATAAAAGGTTGACATTAACAAAGAAATCAAATTACGACTTGGGTATATTTGTATTATTTTGGGGGTACTAGTGGATTGCAGATTTTACATGAAATCAGAAGCCTTTTGATTTCCCTTTGTTATTTGCTAGCTACATTAACATGAAGGAATGGGGAAACTTATTTCAATCAGAGCTAAGTTATAATTTTCAGAACTCTGCAAAAATGGAAAAACTACATATGAAAAGAGGCAGAAATTGAAAACAGTGATAGTATCTCAGAAAACCATTTTTTTAAAGGTAGCTTCATGTGATAACACTTATAAGTCAGTAATATGTATTCTTAGAGCCTTTTCCAAAAATATACATTTACCAGGTCCATTAGATTTTTTGATAGTTTTTCATAAACTCAAAAATTCTAGCTCTTTAAACCAATACATAAATGCTTAAATGTAAAGACAAAAAGCTCAGTGATGGATGCACGGGATTTCTCTGTACTGTTTTTATAACCTGTGAATCTATAATTATTTCAAAATAAAAGTTTAAAAAAGTAAATTCAATATAGCATATTTATCATTATCTACATAAACTATGATTTAAAATTTAATGTGTCAAAGATACTATCCAGTATTCAGTTCCAGATAAATAAATATAAATTTATATAAATTAAATATGTTATAATAAATGTAATTTATAATAAATATAATTATAAATGAAATATTATTTCATTCTTAAATTTAAAGAAAAAATAACTCAGGTTTGTAATAAATAACTATCTAAAGATCTGGTTTGCCTTACCAGAATAGAAAAACAACCTAAAACTATGAACTCCTTTTCCCCAGGATATAAAAATTCTATGATTTTATGTTTGTTATTTTATCTTTTCCTGCCTATGGTACTTGGATTAACTTTTGAGGAAAAAGTATTTTGAAAAAATTTCTGTGACTCCATGTGGCCGTCTTTCTTTGCTTTGCACGTGTTACCTCTCTAACTGCACAGTGTGACAGAATGTATGTGAGGACCACACCTCACTGAGGAAGGTGCAGCCTGTCTACATGCTTTTTGTATTAAGCTCACAGGGATTTAGTAATTGACTTTGTCTTGGTTTGGTTATTTATATAATTGAAATCCTTAGCAGAAGGAATCAACTTGGAATTCCAGGACAATTTTCCAAACCGTTTTTGGCTGTGCTTTAAAAGTACCAAAAAGGCAGTAGGTATTTATGACACTAAAGTCACATACAAACTGGTTATTTTTTATATATAACACAAATACACACACATGTGAGTATGTATACAAAGTGTCAGAAAGTTTATAGTTGCTTCAGTGACAAAGCAAAGGAAGATTAATGTTTTCCAGTTCTATTACTGAAGATGTGGTCTAAACAAGGACTGTATGTTTGTGTGCATATTTTCAAGGATGAAGGTTTATAGTTTTCATTTAATTGTCAGCAGTTTCTATATCCCCCCAATTTTAAACCTCACTAGCCTCCACATTTCAGAGAACTGAGTATGTTTGATTTCATTTCAAAGTATAAAACCAGATAACTAATCAAACATAAGGATGCTTTTATTTGTTTTCTGCAGTGTATCTGGTTGTGTACCTGGAACTCTGTGCTTTGGGTGTGTATTTGATAGAAAGCTTGCCTCTGGGTTTTGAGTTGCGGTGTAATTGTGAACATCTAGCCATGTGAAAAGCATTTGGACCCTTGTTTTGATTCTTTAGTTTTCCTCCTACAAATTCAGAAAAATGCCTTTTAATTATTTAGTTTACATATCCCAGATCCTTGGAAATCAAGAAAAATGACTTGCCAGAGTTTGCGTCAGTCCTCAGCGAGTCATGCACTGTAGAGAAGGTTGTGCTGGCCATTTGTTCTTTGGACTACTGGCTACTTCTTTTGCAATGCAGGCATCTTTATTTCTTGGAGAAGGAAGGGTATACTCAAGCTTTTATGTTAATTGCATAAAGATAAGTCTTATTTCTCTTTGGACTTTATGTAATAGGAAATAATATCTATTTTTCTGCTCATCTTGAAGTAGAAATTTGCAGTGTTTGTAATGTAACTTTAGCGTTTTGGAAGATGGACAGCAAAGAGGATAAATATATGAATACACATATTGGCTTTGTTCCACCAAGCCTATCTTTGAATGGTAAACATTTTAAATATCTGTTCTAGTGTACAAATGCTATAGTTTTGACATAATCTTAAGCAATGTTGGTCATAATTTCAGTATTCTTTCTAACCTTGCCTAGTGTTGAATTTATTTTACTCAGAGACTATGTATAAATACTCAGAAGTGATGATGGTGAACAATGCTGTAAAGAATTTATTCTGATAAATAAGAAACTGAATATAATTTCAAAATAGTTATTTTCACAATAAAATCTCAAGTTGCTTGAATGTGTATTAAATCCTGATGTTATTTATTCTTTGAGGCTAATAATTTCATTGACAAGAACTTTGGTGTGGTTGAAAATAGTTGTTTGGTGTTGGGACTGAGCTAGATGAGGATTGTCCATTCTTTATATGATGCATTGAGATACCTGTGCTCTTTCCACCCCATGTGAAGGGAGGTTAGAGGCCTACTCCCCAGGCCACTGGCATACATATAATCTCTGACTGCTCACACAACTCTTCAGAGCTACAGTTATCACTTTGGCTCTCTAAGTTTTTAAAAATTTTCCTTTGCCCAC
This sequence comes from Cynopterus sphinx, assembly GCA_030015415.1. Lineage (NCBI taxonomy): Eukaryota > Metazoa > Chordata > Mammalia > Chiroptera > Pteropodidae > Cynopterus > Cynopterus sphinx. Next base: position 44,307,791 of record CM057379.1, on the reverse strand, counting down.
CAAGACATTCTAGTGATGTTCCATGTAATTGAATGGAAAACACACTGAGATAAATAATGCAGTTCTCATTAGGGGGTAGGATATGTTTTTTGCTGTTTTTTTTTTTTTTTTTTTAAAGAAGTAGGACATATGGGTATAGAGAACGATGTTAAAGCTGTTAGTCAAGTAAGGGTAGGTTCCCTGAGAAGACAAGTATATTTATCAGAATTTTTTTTTTTAATTGAGTATAATTTACATATAGTGTCATATGCATCAATCTTCAAAGTAGAGCTGTTCAGGTATGTAAATATTTCTCTCACATGAGAAGCCAACCACATTTTTTTGTTACTATCCCCAAAGAACACAAATCTTAATTGCATATGAACTTTGAGTTCCAGATAAAAGGCCTTGAGTGGACTAAGGCGGTTGATAATGATTACCTACTTTTGGCAAGAGAGGAGGAAAGAATAGTTGGTATTATGGAATAATGGAATTCTTTTGTGATGAGGCAATTATTGGGAATCACAAAGTTCAGACCTGTAGAGCCAAGAACTTCAGCAACTTCAGTTCTTAATTGCTCAGCACAGAGGCTTGACTTTGGTCTGGGACTGTCCAGGGTACTCAGAAACTCCTGGATGACTGTTTAGCATGATGTCCCTCAGTGGATGGGTAGGCTACAACATAACCAGTGTTCTGTTCTCCTTTGCCACTAATTGCAGCTATTGGTAGGAAAACAACTTTTGCCATATTGGGATCCATAGGAGAAAGACTGAGATAAAGGGAACCAGTAAGATCATTGAGTGCTGCCAGTATGTTTGGGACAAGTGTATATAAGAACAAGAAGGAAATAGTGGTGGAGAAATGTAAGGGTCTGTCTTAAGATCATCTTGTAATTAAGTTCCTAGTTGTAGAGCAAAGGAGAAGCTAATCCCTTCGTCATCTAACTGACTGGAGCTTCAGGAGAAAGAATGAGAAACTATGGTCCATTTTTCCAGGTACTTTAGTCATCCCCCTGGAATGCTTTAAGAATGATTAAGAACTGAAGACAGCTGCATACCATCAAAGACATTTGTAATTTCTAACACAGCCAACTTGCTCTAAAAGTTGTATTTTCCCCAGTGAGGGAGAGGCTTTATCCTACTTTTTGAGTGAGTGAAAGAAATAGGAAAATTTTAACATTTATGAATGCAATTAAGGATTGGTTCCTCAGATCCTAGTTCGGGGATGATGGTTCTTTCATGAACTCACATTTTGAAAAAGTTAAGCAATCTTTTTGTGTAGAAGGAAGCATGACACTTTCCAAATATCACACTTAAAAGCAAACAGATTTCAGTTTTATTTTAAATGCAAGTAGCAAACTGACTGACTTGAAGGCGGTCAGATTGTGCCTATTCTGATATGTATTGTTCCAGTTTTTCCATGAGGGGAAAAATGGCTTTTTTCATCTAATGATCATGATTTACATTTTGTATTACCTATAACCTCCAGTTCAAGGGCGATAGTTACTGCTAAATGGCTTAGAAAAAAAGTGAAATTGGTGAGGTAGATGTAGAAATTGAAAGGAAAAAGAAACAAAGAGAAAGGAACTCTAGAAGATGATATAATTGGGGCTGTAGGGATGAAGAATAAGATGTAGAAAAACAGTGGACTTTAGAATTAGAAAGCCAAGCTTAACACAAATATCAAATTGGCGATCTTGAGCAAGTTATTTGATTCTTAGTCTGCATTACTGTTTATTGCAATGCAGTGGAATAACAGGATTGGAATGGATGAACATTTTTATATGTTTCGTTTTTTTAATTATTAAAATTTAGAAGACATCAAGCCCTGGTTCACCTCTTATGAACCACTGATGTTAACAGTTCTATACACTCTCATGCACAATCCTGTATATCTTGTGATCCCATAATATGTACTATTCTGTAATGTGCTTTTTCACTTAGTATTCAGAAAATCTTATAGGTCATTACACATTCTATGTGATTTTTAGAGGCTATGTGTAATTTTATTGTATGAATGTGCATTGTTTATTTCATTCCCTTGCGATGGACATTAAGGTGAATTTTTGTAATGGTCCTTGTTACATATTATCAAACTGCTTCTCAGGAAGATCGCACCACTTTACATCTTCCACAGCCCTATGTAGGAGAATCTCTATTACCCGCAACCCCTCCAGTGCCATGTATTCTTTCTCTCCTCCCCAACTTGATAGATTTAAAAATAGTATTTTTATTTATTTAATGTGTATCTCTTTGATAACTAGTTGAATATTTTCTCCCATATGGCTGCTGTACATTTGTAGTTCTTCTGTAAGTTGTCTCATCATATTCTACATAAAAGGCAAATTCCTGAACTTCTCTGGGATCCTGTTTTCTCGGCTGCACACTGGGGCTTCCATGTGGTCTAGCTGGGATCACACAGTGCAGATCCAGAACACAGCAGGTGCCAACAGTGTTATTTCCCTTCGTGTTCCTTCCTGGAATAAGAGCTCCCAGAAGATGGAGACTCTTTCTTTATTGTAGTCCAACAACTAGCACAGTGCTTGGAACATAGAAAGGGTTCAAAAAGTTTCTGAGGAAGGAAGAAGAGAGAGGATTTGAAAACATTTTGAGTATATCAGGAAAAGGAGTGAGAAAAGTTGAAGCCAAGATCCAATGAATCAGCAGTGAGAAAAGTGGTGGGTTCCTCAAACTTACTATTAAAATAGAAGAATTTAAGTTTTACTCTCAAAACTCTACTAAGAAACAATTTCTTCTAGACTGAAGTGGTTAAAGGACTTTAAATTACCTATATTCAAGGCTATAACCAGCCTGGAAAAGTTGAGTGATTTTTTTCTGGTAAGCTAAAGAGTAAATATACTAGGAAAGGTGACTAGTTATAGGAAGTAAAGTATTTTGAAAAGTGAATAATAATTTTAAAAAGGTTAATCCTGATTTTCACATATTGGATTTGCCAAGACTAGGAGCAAATGTGTAGCAATAATGTAATCACATTAAAAATCACATTAAAAAAAAAAAAGTTTTAAAGTATCCTAGAGCTGTGATGCCTCTAATAGAAGGAAGAGAATTGGTGTTAGGTCTTGTTTCAATCAACATGTCCTGTGATCGTGGGTGAGAGAAGTCAGTGGTTCATTAATGAGATTTGCAGATGGCTTTAAATTGAGAGGTATTGTAAACAACAGGAATGACTGAGAAATGATACAAAGGGAGCTGGAAAGGTTAGGAACATGGACAGGAAATCAAATGATTCAGCCTGGAGTAATGCAAGCCAATATGACATCTGGGGCCAAATAAGAAGAAATACAGATACGCCATGAAAGAGATACACATGGAAAATATTCATCTCAAAGGAGGTTGAGGGGTACTAGAAGGAAATAAGAGTTAGGAAGCAGGAACTAATGGTTTCGGCATGTCTCCCATGTGCCCACTACTATGACTTGGTACTTCTTGTGTTGATTTCTTTTTGAACAAGGTTAAGCAGTTCAGAGTTTTTGGGGATTAATTATGCACAAGAGCTTGATATTTCATGAAACAAAAGCTCGGCTTCCTTCTAGTTGATCTGAATCGCTGTTAGAAGGTTATCAGTGTATCTCTATACTGTGGACGTAGCCTGGAAGCTCCAGAAAGGCTCTAGTAGGAAAGATCATTTGCCATATTCCCACATGGCATTTCTCATTTAGTGGGTGTTTCTAGGCATTCTTGGAGCAGGTTCCTCCAGGCTATCTCAGAAGCACAATGGGGGCCCCCAAAAACCTTTGGTGAGCAAGCACAGGAGTCCAGCTTAAGCCAAGACATGTGTCCCATAATGGGTGCCCCATGCAGTGGTCCATTCCTTCCCTCCATGCCCCTCTCCCTCTCTCTTCCAGCGCCCTCTAGTAACACAGAGCTTTCATCCTAGCTCTTTGCTTGGGTTTCCTACTATCCCTTATCCTTCTCTCTTGCTATAAAAGTCTAGCAATCATTTGTATTTCCTCTGGATGTCACTAAACTAAATCAGATTTTTATTGGTCTAATTTAGAAATTGCCAACATTTTTTTAATGGAGCCACTCATTTTTTCAGTTATAAGGACTTGAGGAACTGGGTCATAGTGAGGACCTCATGGGGATGAGGAGGAAAGGACCAAGTTCTTCTAGGAAGGACAGTCCCTAAGCAGGTGATGTTGACTGGATCCATTCCCCATCCTGAGAAGACCAGAGCACCAGTGCAAAGAGTATGCTGAAGGAGTGAGCTGGAGAGGAGAAATGTCAAAGACGTATCGCTTGTAGTTCCAGTTCTAGCTTGTAAGATACATTAATGGCTCAGATTGGAAGCTTGAAGCTGAATGTGTTGCCTGTCCCCAATATTTGCCTTGTAACGGGGGCCTCTTGTGCCTTAAAAATTTATTCATTTATTCAGCAAGTATATACTGGTACTTCCTACATTCCAGGCACTGTTCTTGTTACTAAAGATACATCAGAGAACAAAACATAGATCCCTGTCCTGTGGTACTTACATTCAGGTGGGGGCAGGGGGACAATTAATAATGAATAAATGAATAAGCAGAACATATAGTAGAAAGTGATAAGGGTTACAGAACAGAAAGTAAAGCAGGATAATGGGACTAAGAGTGCTAGGGTTAGGGCAAGTGATAATATTAAATACAGCAGGATAGGCTTCCTCATGAAGATGACATTTGAACAAAGACTTGAAAGAAGTGTTTGGTTGGCCCTGCAGATACTTGACTAAGAGCATTCAAGGCATAGGATACAGGTAGAGTCCTAAAGTAGGGCTTTTCTGGCATGTCTGAGAAACAGTGAAGAGGCCAGGGTCTCTGGAACAGAGTGAGGAAGGAAGAAAGTAAAAGAGGTTAGGGTCAGTGAGATAAGGGCTAGGACCAGACCAGTTAAGAGCTTGTAGACATTTGTAAGCCTTTTGGCTTTTACTCTCAGCCATTCAAGGTTTTGAGTAAAGAGGTGATGTCACTGATTACTTTTTAAAAGGATTACTTGAGCTATAGAGTGTAAGCAAGGAGACAAGTTGTGAGTATATTGTAGTACCCTAAGGTGGGTTAGGATGGTAATTGTAGAAATGTTAAGAAGAGGTGGAATTCTACAAGTATTTTGCAGGTACTATCAACAAAGTTTCTTCACTGATTAGATATGGGTTATGAGAGAAAGAAAGAAGCCAAGGATATCTTCAAGATTTTTGACATGAGCACTGGATGGATCAAGGTGCCATCAACTGAGGCAGGGAAGGCTATCTGAGGGGGTGATTAGGACTTCTGCTTTTGACATGTTCAGTTTGTGATGTCTCAAACACCCAGGTGGAGATGCGGAGTAAGCAGTTGGATTAGATGTGAGTCTGAAGTTCAAGACATACAAATTTGGAGATATACCTTGAAGAGTCATGAGGTTGAAGATGTTATTTAAAACAATGAAACTGAATGAGATCACCAAGTGTGTAAGTCATAGAGAAGAGAACTAAGAGCTGAGCCCAGAGACATGCTGAACACGAAGAGATCAGGGAGAGAAGCAGGGAGAAAGGCTGAGACCAAAGAGGTAGGAAAAAAATGAAAAGAATGTGTGTTCTTGATGCTACACATGATGAATGTGTGTCAAGGAAGACGGAATGACTGCAGTGGATGCAGCTGATGGTCATGTAAGACGGGGACTGAAACTTGACCATTGGATTCAGCAAAATGGAGGTCAATAGTGAACTTGATAATCAGTTTCAACGGAGTTCTGGATAGGAATAGGTTCCTGAGAGACTAGGAGGAGAGGGAATTGGGAAATGTGAGAAGAAAAGAATGATGAACACAATAATTGTAAACAGCATGACAGAACTGGGAAAGATTATCTAGAAGTAAAGATGCCTACCCCTGGGTCCTTAAGCTCCTAGCGAGGAGGCAGCCACCTATTTATTTATGCATATTTATGTATAGCTGCAAATCAAGTCAGCCTGCAGCCAGTGGTGTTGGGCTAGGTCATTAGAAAATATTCTCCATTAACAGAGATCCAAATAGATTTAACGGAATTTGTCAAGGGACTTTTTATTTATCACAAAAATACTGTTATTTGATATATGGGTTTTATCCCCTTAATGATGAGTTAAATTGTTTTCTTTTGTAAATAAGGTCTAGCATATTAACGCTTTTATATTTTGTGAAGCCAAATGATGCAGAGACCAAGCCGATCACTGCAGTATTTTCTTGTCTGAAGGGTTTCAGCTTCTGTGGTTTAGGTAATAGAATTTGTTTCTTTTACCGAGGCCTGGGGCCAGAGAACTGAGCCCAAATGAGGTAAATCTGCATGTTTATTTTCCATTTGAGCTACTTAATGACTGTGTGCATTCATCAGGGGACAGGATGTGAACATATTTGAAAATTAAAGGGTTATCGCTACTGAAAGTATTGAGGATGCTGTGTGAGGCATAAATACGTATTGGAGAATATGTAATGTTTAAAGGCACAGACTAGCCTGAAAACAAACCAGAAGGCTTGGTATCATCTTCTCTCTTGCCCTCTCTATCTATTCAGTCGCTTAGTCCCACCTGTCCCTCACCTGACACTGAAGGGCTCTCTTTTCTCATGGCCTTTTCTACCTTGGTTCACTACTATAGGACAACCATTGGTCTCCCATCTTCTGGTTTGCTTCTTTCCAAATCATTCTCCATTTTGTACAAGTGTGTCTTTCAAAAATGCAGAATGATCATGCTTCACTCTTGTTTAATACTTTTCATGGCTCGTTGTTATCAAATCTAAGCCTCTTAACGCAGCATATAACACATTTTGTCACCTGGTTCAAGTTTAACTCTGCCTTGCCTTCTGTCCTCACAATTGAAGATCGGGGCACCCAAATCCAAATCTCCAAATACCCCATACTTTAAATCTGAACGAAGAGGCTCCAGTGGGTAATCGAAGAAGCCATAAAATCAATTTAACAAGACCAACCAGAGAATTAGATTTTTAGACTCCATTAAAATAGAAATGGGAGAGAGGTCCTTTGTTTCAGTATTCCTTTTATTTCTATTTCCACTGTTCTAATGCAGACATATGACATAATTCACTTGTGTGCATAAATCATTGGTTGGCTGCTTCTCTACTCTGCTTTGAGATGTGTCATGGTTCGGTCCTTGGCTCTGTTATTACACTTTTCACACCCACTTCACACACTTTTCTTTGTTTGTCTTTTCCATTCCCTGGTCTTTAAACACTACCGACCTTTTGAAGTTTCACATACTGACACCTCCAGCCCAGGTATCTCTTATGAGATAAGACACCTACCCAAAGACATCCAAAATGTCTACAGCAATCTCAGACTTGTATGTAAAGCTGAACTCTGACCTTCGCTCTGCCCAAATTTCTTCCTCTGCTGGTCTTTCCCATCTCAATAAATGTTACTTGCGTTGCTCCAAGGCTAAAGTCAGAGACCTGAAAATTTACCTCTTTCTTAGTTTGTAAGAAAATCTACTAATTTGCCAGGCAATGTCTAAAATGTTTTACATATAATAACCTGTCTAATCTTTTTAACAAATCTGTAAGGTAGCTACTACATTATTTCCCACTTTGTCGATCAGAAAACCAAGGCAGAGAGAGGTTAAGTAATTTGCTCAATGTCACACAGCTTACTAATGGTAGAATTAGGATTTAAACTCGGATAATCTAGCATTGGAGTCCATGTGCTTAATCTTTACACCAATTGGCACCTACCTCTGATTCGCCCCTACATCCAACTCATTAGAAGTGCCAACAGTTCCATCTCCAAAAATGTCCTGAGTCCATCTACTTTTTTCCATCACAAGTGCCATCACACTAGCTAGCCTTTTACAGAGATTATTATAATTCTTTGAGATCTCCGATTCTACTCTTGTCTTCCCTACCTCCTTCAACTCAGCATCTCCAGATATTCTTTCCAAAAAGCTAGGTCTTAGCTTAAATGTAATTTTTTTTCCCAACAAGCCTTCTTTGACCCCACATCTAAATTGTATCCCCTCATTATATTCTCATATCACTCTATTCCCTATTCTTTTCTTTCACGGTAAACTTCGTAATTGATAATTATACATTTACGTCTTTATTTTTTAAAGTAAACACCAGGAGAACGAGGATTTTATTTTTCTTTATCTAACCAGTATTGAGCACAGAGCTTAGCTCATAGCTAGCACTTAGTAATATTTGTTAATAGATGGATGGATGAGTAACTAATATTGAGTAAGAAGTGACTACATAATTTTTATTTGATGTGTTCTAATGAAAGTACAGTTTTACGTCTTTATAATGAACTAATAGGAGTAGGCTGTGTGAATTAGTGAAAAATATACAATGCATGATTTTTAAAATAAAATGCAGTTTTGTTGTTTCAGTGAAAGACATTGCATAATTCTAGTAAGCATGCCGCCATTGCTCTTATCCCCACACTCCTAAGAGGTTCCATCCCTCTCCTCACATTCGTAACTCAGCTCACTGCACCAGGGATAGAAACTGACCCAAGCTGGGCTAATGAGAATCTCCCTGTTAAGAATTTATAATCAGGAAACCTAGAAACAAATCTTTAAGGTAACTGTGTTCATTTATCCTTTAAATATTTCTTGAGTGTCCAGAATGAACTGGTCATTGGGCATATAATGAACAAGACATATCTCTCCTTGAAGGTATTTACAATTCATTGGAAAAACTGATGAATGAAACTGTAAATGCAATTCAGCATGTTAAATGGTGCAACGTGGAAAGTATCAAGGAGTATATGGGAGCACATAGGAGAGGTATGAGAAAGTTTCTCTGCCATAGGAAGGCAGAGAAAGTTTTCCAGTGGGGGTGATGTCTTCGCCAAAAGAAAGCTTAATAGATCCAGGAAACAGGAGGAATGAGAGTCAAGGGTATTCTAAGCAGAGGAGACAGAACATGCAAATATAGAGCATTCAGTCTGGTGTGCAAAGATAGAGGAGATTGTGCTAAGAGATGAATGTGGTCTCCATCATGAAGGCCCTTATTAGCCTATACAACGGTTTGGACTTTATCCTAAGGGCAAGTGAGAATCCTGCTTAAGTGATTTTAGCAGATGAATGACATGGTAAGATTTGTGCTCTAGAAAGATCCCTGTGGTCTCAGCGGGTGGAATGTATTGGGAGCAGATGTATTGGGAGATTGTTATAAAAATCCTGGCAAGAAATGATGGCAGGAATAAGTTGGTGACAGTTGTCAGAGACAGAATGGATGGTTAAAGTGATATTTAGGATGGTGACGTGTGAGAGGGAGAAGAATGGACAGTGTCCAGGTTTAAGGCTTACGCTAGCAGTAGGTTGTGAGGTCATCCACTGAGATAGCATATACACAAGGGAGCCCAAGGAAGAAGTCAGGGCTGGAGACATATTTCTGAGTGGCATCTCCATAGAATGATGTAAAGCCTTTAAGACTGATATTACCCAGGAGGTCTGTGGAGAGTGAGAAAAGAAGAGGTCTATGGATGGAGTCCTGAGGAATTCCACCATTTAAGTAGATGGGTGAGGAAGAAGGGCCTAAAAAAGAATTTGAGAAGATGTGTCCTGAGAGCCAGTTGGAAACCCAAGGAAGACTGATGTCAGAGAAACCAACAACAAGATCCTCACCAGAAGGATCTAATAAATGTCAGTGCTCTAACAAAAAATCCAAAACAAAGGCAACTTCAAAGTAACTAATTGCTTGGGGATATCTAACAAACATGAAAATTTCTCTTAATTAAATAAGTATTGCTCTTAGCAAGCTTATTTACAATATTCATCTGTTTGTCCCTAAGAATGCTAAGATAAGCTTCCCTGTAGTCCCGAAGCCTAACATCTTGCAGAGTCCAGATTTGTGAAGATTTTCTGAATTTGGTTTCAAATGTCCTTACATGTTGGTTTGTGAAGTACACTTGAATGTCAGAGTTGAGGATGTGGAAAAAAGTAGACATAAGGAAAATTTATTTTAAAAATATTTTTCAACTTTAAGAAAAGCATCTAGCAACCCACTAAGTTTAGGATTTCATGTGTGTTTATGACCTGTCAAAACTGCCAGGACTTTACTTATGAGCAAGAAAAAAAAGATGTTGTCTGTTTGTCATCTCCTGGAGCGTCCAACTTCTGAAGGCCACTCTGCAACCGAAAAAACACTTTCTTTCATCAGTGGACATATGTTGAAGAAGAGAAACATTAGTAATAGGATCCAGGCCAGGCAATGCTTTTTGAACAATTACATGCTGATGCTGGTTGGTAATTGCTTTTTTCCATTTTATTTTCAACAGTGTGAGTGTTCCTAAGAGGCTTCCATGGGCCTGGATCTGGAATTTTAATCAGAATTTGAGTGTATTTTCAGTATTGGTAACATCTCCCTCCCTCCTACTTGCACTGAGCAACAGACTCTCCTGGGTCTGATTTATGTTCCTTCTTCTGACTGTTTAGTCAATTTAATATACACAGTGGACACATTCTGGAAAAAAATGCTAGGTTCCTCAGCAGAGTCATTTCAAAGATTAGGTGTTGTTTAAAAACAAAGCCTTACCATTTATCACAATTACAGGGCAGAAGATACAGTGTTTTGCAATGTATAATTAGAAGTTTTCTCTTGTTTTCTCAGCCTTACAAACACACTCAACTTCTCTGAAGATGATTTTGTGACATCCCTCTGATGGTGAAGGTGCTGGAACATCTCACAGCATTTCCTGAATGCTTTCCACTTAAAACTGCTTCCCTTAATGATTACTGAAGTGGAAAAAAAAGCACAATGTGAAGGTGTTCATGGTCAATGCTACCTATACTTGGATCCAGGACAGAAGGCCTGAGTCTCACCAAATGTTGGGGCCTGAGCATAAGCACAGCCTTTTGCCTCCTGGATTAATGTGAGAGGTGCAAAGATGGGTGACAGAAGCCACGAATCTCAGTCCATGAACTCCAAGTTTCAAGATAACTTTCTTCATTTTTTATAACAATTTAATTCCTATGCCAAGTTCTTATTTCCCCTGGCTGGCAGAAAAAAGAAAGAAAGAAAGGGGGGGGAGGGAGGGAGGGAGAGAAGGGAGAGAAGGGAGAGAAGGAAGGAAGGAAGGAAGGAAGGAAGGAAGGAAGGAAAGAGAAAGAAAGAAAGAAAAAGAAAGAAAGAAAGAAAGAAAGAAAGAAAGAAAGAAAGAAAGAAAGAAAGAAAGAAAGAAAGAAAGAAAGAAAAGAAAGAAAGAAAGAGAAAAAAGGAAAAGAAAGAAAGAAAAAGAAACAGAAAAGAAAAAGAAAAACTCACAGCTTCAGTCCTTTCTGTGGTCCCTCTTTTCAGTTTTTATGCCAGTGTCGCTGTAGCTTATAGAGTGCCAGAGGCTCTGGGGTGGGGGACACCTGGTCCTCCTGCTCTGTCTACACAATTTATCTCTGAGACAGCCATGCCCTTGCCCTGCCTGCATGGCCTCACTTAGCCCAGCTGCATTGTGCTGGCCACGTATGGTTCCTTCTTACTCCTCCACTTGGCCCCAAAGCATCTCTGCAGAGGTGTCTTTGAGCCATGCTGACGTCACTCTCCCAGGAAGCAGGGCTTACAACTCCCTCTTTCTGTCACCTACACCTTCGCCGCCTCCTAGCTGAAAAGAAGATCTTTCTAATTTGGGGAAATTGCTTCTTTCCTTCCCTGTTTCTTCAGGACAATCTGTCTTTTTTTCTTCTTCTTCTTCTTTTTTTTTTTTTTAATTGAACCTTTTTTTGCTAAAGGCTTAGGCGTTTGTTTCCAAAGCTTGGAAGGAAAGTTTTTGTCTTGTGCCATGCCACAAACTTCCTGTGAGGCAGGAGGAGCACAGACTCAGCTATTATCTGCTTGAATGGGGGGTAATGGGAGGCAGAAAAGAAGAAAACAGGGATAAAATCATAATATACAGAGAGCTCAAAATATTATCCAGCCCAAACACATGCCTCTCCCAACTTCCTCTCTGAGACTTGGATACCCAGCGTGTGTTAGGGAATATCACCTCACTCCTTCTAGTCATATTTCCTGATCTCCATGGGCCCAGGAGCCTATGGGTTCATATATAAACACATATACCCAATTATAGAGAAGGACCAGGGCCCTGGGAGAAAAACTTCCCTTGAATGGTGGAAGGCGCCCTGGCCCAGTCAACTGAGCACAGCACCTACTACGCGAACCGTTCTGATGCTGCCAGATGGGAGAGCTGTGTGGAAAAACAGAAAGAACTGTGAAGGGTGCTCCTGGTTAATTACGTCTTCCTTCCATTCCCATGCACAGGCAAAATGGAATACACGAGACAGCAGGACACAGAAGGTAGACTACTCTCCCTTCTAGCCAAAGAAAGACTTGGAGGTAAGCAGAGATACGAAAGGGCCCCATAAACAGCTAAGAAAGGAGCGTGAACAGCCCAACATCTATTGGGTCACAATGGGTGGTTTAGCATCACCTGGGAACTTTCGCAGGTCAGAAGAAGTTACAGACCACTTCACAATGGCTTATCAAGAGGTAGCAGAGAGGAACAAGAGAAGTGCAGGCAGCAGTGTGAGTTATGCACAAAGCAATTCCTCCCTGTGTTGCCACTTGGATATTCCCAGAGACAGAGGAAAGACTAAGGGAAGTTCTGTCTTTATGCAGGTAGGAACAGACTGGGGAGGTGGCTATTATTTAAGCAGAATTAAGGACGGACTGTTAAAGAACCTTACCAAGGATCTGTAAGCGAGAAAGAGACAGGACAGTTATAGATACTGACATCCATGTCTCTATGTAGTTATTTTAATCTGCGCACCATCGTGCAATAAGTTGAGCCTTTTCCCCATGTGGACCTGGGTTTAAATTCCAGATATAATTTCTTAGCTATGAAGTTCTTCAACAAATTACACACTCTCTTTTCCCTCATCTGTGAATAGGTAGGTATAAGAGTTTTGTTAAGTACTTGACATATTACCTGCCACATCATAAGGACCAAATAAATAAAAGTTGCTACTAAAGTGATAGTTGTTGTTATTACTTCACTATTATCATCTGATTCCTTGACTTCACCAGTGAAAAACCAGGGCAGGAACCTAGAAGATTTCAGATTTCCCATTTAAGAACCTACATTAGGCCAGCTAAGAGAAGAGAGTATAATCAAATGTCCAAAGAGTGACTTCTATGAAACCCTGGACAAGTGGTCACTCTTTTTTCACTCACCAAAGTCACACACTTGTGTAGTCATAATTTTTATGGGAGTATGGGGACTGAGTCTGCAAAAATGATGGCTTTTGCTGAATCTAAGCCGTGAACAGCTGTGATGGGCTAGAAATAGCTTTTCAAATGATGACTTCCTTTGCCAAGTCAAAGGCGCAGCTCACAGTGGGCTTGGAACCACAGAAACATCTAATAGAAGAGGTCGCCTCTTTCGGGGTGACACCAGCAATGTTTCGCTTTCAAAACAGGGAGATGGCCAATTTCTAGAGCATAGTCTTTGGCCTGTTTTTGAACAAAGGCATAAGAAAAGATTCAGGAGGAAGCAGCCTTGGTAACTTATTAAGGTTAAACAGGTTCATCAAATCAAAATCCCAGCAGGAACTGTAAGTTATAGACCTTCCAAAGCTTCTGGCTCCCATATCCTCTGTTGCCTGTTGTCAAGAGTATTTAATAGCCAAGTCTATGTCCCCAAAACCCAGGCCAAAAGCGATGCATTTGGTGGAAAAGTCATAAAAATAAAGACGTCCCAATAAAGTGCTTGGACTATTCTCACTGCATTTTGACCAGAAAAGAGAGCTATGGAAAGTTTCTGTTACCATCTGTGATCTACTTGCCATAAAATCACAAATCATAGAATGTTGGCAATAGAAGAACCTCAGAGGTATAGCACAATCACTTGCCCTTGCCCACAATTAAATCTAATGTGTGACAGCTTCAGAACTAGAATCCACAGCTCCTAAATCCCAGCTGGAAACCTTTCCACCATCCAGGCAGATATCCCAGAGGCGGCAAGAGCACATGTTTTCAGAAAGTTACTGAAAAGGTGCCATTTAAACACCAACCAATATTGCATCTGGGGATCAGGGGCAAAAATAACACTGCATTGAATCCTAAGGGAACAGGAGGCTGCTTCCAACTTCTGGTCAGATTGTGCTCCAAGTTCATTTCCAAGTCATTTATTTGGAAACCATATATATTTCCAGAAAGAGACAGTGGTATAAATGGTTAAATTCCCAGGTTAATCTAGAAAAGCTTATTTAATATATAACTTTACCTAAAGGACCTGAGTATTCTTGATATTTCAACAGTAACAAGCCACCACTTGTAAGTCTGTTTTATTCATAGAAAAACAAATTCCAAGCTCCAGCCCAGAAGGCAGTACCGTATCTGCCTCTTTTTCCTGTGGTAGTGGTGTCCCTTGCAGTTGCCTAGGAGTCCAGGGTCTTGGGGTCAGGGAAAGAGACAGGAATTCTCCCCTACATCCTGGGAACTTGCTAACTTCCTACTGCTGGCCGTTGGAGGGTGCTGGTCACAGGCAAAAGTCTCATTGGTCTAAGTCCAGGGCAGAAAGTAAAGCAGAGCGTATTCAACTTAAGGAAACACTCTACTCTTGAGATGACTTTTCTTGCTGCTTGGTGCTGAACTGTCTTTTTGGAAATGATTTCAGTCAATGGTGCTTGTTTTCTTAACATTCATTCTTGGAAAACGTACATATTGGCATACTTATGTTGTCGGTCCCCAGAACTGCATTCCAAAATTTTGGAACTCCAATTCTGAGAACCGCTGTTCAACACCTCCCCATTTCTCTGAGTAGGGGAAAACTTTTTGTGTAGTGTTCATTCTTCAGGACTTTGGGAAGAATGACTCAAAAGCTAAGTGAGGGAGCAGCTGGAAATTGGGGATCTCTAGTCTTTTACCATTGGTGCATGGGAATGAATGGCTCATTCATAAATTGAATGTCCCAAAGGAGGATTTGATTGGGATTGTTAACTTTCACTAATGGTTTAGAAGACAAATTCTGAGACAACAATACTTCCCTGAACTTTTATTTATTGGGACTAATTAGAAATATATGATATTTCAGGTAGAGATTAATCATTCATTTAGGAGCTACTGCCTCATGAGGAGAGAGAAGTGACAGAGCAAATGAAATGACAAATTAAGAGAAATATTTAATCTGCCTAGGAATATTATCTTTAAAATAATGTTAAAATATCAACTTGCATCAAAAACAAATATTTTTGAGACAGACTTGGGTAGACCTCATTTAGCACTCTGTTATTTGTGTTATTCTGTTCTTAAAAGCAAAATAGAACAAAACAAGAACAAAAACCATATTCACATCTTGTTGGTCACTACTTCTTTTCTGTGCTCTTAGAAATCTCTCTTAAAGTGCCTTTTATTTCTCTTTTCTCATGGATGCTGCCTTAACTCAGGCCCTTATAACCTCCTGCTCTAAGCATTGTTTGAAAACTTAAACATGAGAGAGAGAGAGAGAGAGAGAGAGAATGAATATACTACTTTTCTCAAACAAAATCTACATGGAAGTGCAATTTTTAAACAAAAGAGAATTCCTGAGAAAAGCAGTTGTTGAGAAACAGTTGTCAGGACTAAAACATATTTCTCAGAGAACTGAATTGATATCACACAGAAGTTGTTCTGTACTGGGGACATTGACTAGAGTTGCTAATTATGGAATCTGACCTGACACAGAGAACTGGAGCCCTGGGCCAGTCCCTGCTGGAACGCCAGTGGCAGTGGCAGTGACACAGTGTCAGTAGATTATGTTTTTCAGGCAGATTGCGCCCTCACTTGATCGGCAGAATGGGGACAGGGTGAGGATCATCCTACAGTGGTGATTTCTGGAAGGGAGTGTTGGTTTAGAGTTTCTTGGGGGAACTGGTAAGAGACAGAGAGCTGCCCAGGACATAGAGGTGGCCTATGTCCCAATCCTATGTGCCTGGGTCTGCATGGCCCATGGGATCTGCCATGTCACCCAACTAACAACTGTCTGACATTTGAGATAATGAGGTTTGAAAGCTTCCAGGACAAGTTAAAGCAGGACTAGAATTGTCATATCTAGTGAGATAGGCTTACATTTTAAAGCCTAGCTCCTTTGGGTCCTCCCCTGCCTTCAGGGCCCTTCCAGCTGTTGAGGGGGCAGGGCCAGGCTTCCTCTATTAGTATGTCACAGGCAGAAATTCAGACCCTCTCAGGTCTGCTTGTTAACCCTGATCCAAACCATCTGTTTCCAGCGTTTTCCCAGGTTGCACACTTAATCCAGGGAAGATGGAGTGTTTTGCAAACTCTGCAACTATTCGTTTCCCCACTGATCACACTTCAGGGTAATGGGAAGTTTTTCTAATGGTAAACTCTCTTTAAGCTTGAGTCATTTAAAATGTATTATATCAGCAATGTTCAGAGAAAACATTACAGCTGACCAAGCAGAAAGGCCTCTGGAAATCTCTTTGCCCCTGCTGTTAACCCATCGCCCAATTCTTCTTTCATAAAGGAAGAATTTAACCTTCAGGAAGAATGGCCTGGAAATTTTCTGTCTCTTATCAGTGATTTCACCAGATGTGATTCTTGCCTCCCAGCAGGAGATGCATTTTTTATATACATCTGAGGGTGCCAAGGAGGGTCCTGGACAGTTTCCACGTAAATCAAGAACAGACAAGGTATATGACCGCCCCCCCCCCACCACAAATTCTGAGTGGGGAGGGCTGCCCAGGATGCTCTAATCACTAGTCTCTTTTGCTTGTCTGCTTCTGCCATCCTAGAAGTACCTGAAGGCTTTCTGGGGCTGTGTCAGGGTGGGAATGTGATCACAAACTGGTGCCTCGGGAGACTGAACTGTTTGTATATTTATCAGCCATTTGCACATTCTCTTATGCATGCCTATATAGAACTTGCCTGTTTTTCTACTGCTTTGTGTTTTTTCAGAGAGTGGGGTCAGAAAAGTACAGCTTGTTGGCAAGTGGCCTTCTTTTTTTTTTGTAAATAATATTTAATTGGAACATGCCCATTAGCTGATGAATGTCTGTGGCTGCTTTCTGTGCTACTAGGGCAGGGTCAAGTATTGCGACAGGATAAATGGTCTAAAATATTTATTGTCTGGCCCTTTACAGAAAAAGTTTGCCTACTCCTGCCTCAATGTTTCCATTCCTTCTTGTAATAACATAAGACAAATTATAACCACAAGGAGATACCATTTTTCACACCCATCAGATTGTCATAAAACATAAAATGAGAAAAGTGAGAAATGCTCACACATATTAACAAAGAGACGTATACAAGCATGTTCACTGCAGCACTGTCAGAATTTAAAAATAGGGTAATTTTTCACCAGGAAAAAAAATACAAATTTTGCTATGTGCATACAGTGGAATACTTTTTTTGAGATAAAACATGGTTATAAACCTTCAAAACATAAATTGAACAAAAAATAAACAAAAGTGATCTGCAGAATGATACGTATAATAGCACACTATATAAAATTTGAAAATGTGTAAACTTAATCCACTATTGTGGCTGAAGGATACATAAAGAGCTAGATGAGCCTGCAAAGGTCTAGGCTGGTGGGTGGAGAGCTGGGCTGAGATGACCCCACATTAGTCAACTACCAAGGGCAAGTGAAGAAATCAAGGCTGTGTGGAGGTGAGAGGCGAGTCTCTTCCCCAGGCCCTCGAGGAGGTGTGCCCAAATCTTGCGGTCTCAGTAGTACTCATGGAGTGGGCCCTTAATGGTGGGCCCACTGCCTTTAATAACCTTTTAGTCTGGGGGTGGGGGTAATCAATGTATTGTCATACAGGAATTTCTTACTACACCACAGCTACCAACACCTACATTTTATCAATTTATGAAGCTTCAGGCCTCTTCAAGATTAGGGTTCAATGGTCTGACAATATGTAGGATAAATGCATGTAAAGTATGTAAGTGCGAAATTCGGGAAAGTAGTTACCTCTTGGGAGTGGGGCAGAAGAGAAGGAGATCAAGAAGACATCCTAATGAATGTAATGCGTATGTAACGATTTATTTATTTATAACATAGGAAATAAGTGTGCCAAAATGTTATAATTTGACTAAGTTGGGAGAGGGCAATGAATGTGTAAGACTATAGGGTAGAGGAAGAAGGAAGATAGAGGATAATCAGAGCTGCTTGGCAGAAAATGAGGAAAATCTATTTTGGGGGAGAAGAGCATGGTCAGAACTGGCACTCATTCTAGGTTGATCTGCCTATGTTCTATATTCAACAAAAATTTGTTGAATGGAATTCAACACAGTCTCATTGAGCAGTAAGTGCTAGAAACT
The DNA here is from genome assembly GCA_030015415.1 of Cynopterus sphinx. Taxonomy (NCBI): domain Eukaryota; kingdom Metazoa; phylum Chordata; class Mammalia; order Chiroptera; family Pteropodidae; genus Cynopterus; species Cynopterus sphinx. Next base: position 44,289,604 of record CM057379.1, on the reverse strand, counting down.
GTGGATGGAATACGGATGTGATAAGACATAATTTCTGCCTTGCAAACAGTGTGTGTGTGTGTGTGTGTGTGTGTGTGTGCAGGTCGGCGGTGTTTATGATGCTCCTGCAAAGAAGAATGGAAACAGTGGCACAATACAAGCATTAGCACATCACCGTGGTAGCACCAGGGGTGACCACTAACCTGCAGAGAGGAGGAAAAGAGCAGAGAATTCTTTAAGCACGAAGTCTGACCTCAGCTCTCGAAACACAAAGGAATTTCTAGAGGAGGAGAGATGAAGAAGGGATTCAACGGAGGGGATGCTTAAAAAGTACATGATGTGCTGAGGGTTGGATAGAAAGCACTCATGGAGGGGAGAGAGAGAGGAAGAGGGAGAAGAGGGAGGGAGAGACCTCATCGAATAGAAATCTAGGCCAGATGTAAGAGCTGAGAAGGCTCTGGCTGCCCTTCTAGCTTTGAATTCCTTCCACAGTCATGGGAAACTACTAAAGGTTAGAACGTTTGGAAAGGTCAATGTGACATGGCCTGCCCTCATAATTATCTCCCAAAATGGGAGAGAGGAAGGAAGTAAGAACAGGAAGCAGGGAAGCCTGGTAGAAAGCTGTTGATATATGTCCAGGTGAGAACGGACCCAAGCCTGAGCTCAGAGAGTAGCTTTGGGAATGAGAAGGCAGGAAGACAGAGCGGACACAAGGAGGTGAGGGAAGCAGGAATATCACAATCGCCTGAAGGTAACACTTCCTGGAGGTGCCAGCGACCATGGCAGCTCAACCGCACAGCAGCACACCCATGGGCAGAGGCTGAGGGCCAAGAGCTGACTCACGTCTCTGGGTGCCGAGACAGTATTTTCCCCTGGGCTGTAACTCTCTCATTCCCCTCAGAGAATGGGACAGAGCTATTTTCCTAGTAGGTGCTTAGTAGCTCAGGCCCAAAGCACAGCAGGAAGATAACGAACTGTATCAGAGACACTGAATGTTCTCAGCTTTCAGCACTCAAGATGGAGAGAAGAAAAGTTCCTGAAGCTGCGGCAGCCAGGTCACCCAGGCACAGAGGGGCAGGGCTCCTGCGTCCTGCAACCTGCCGCAGCTGCCAAGGATACACAGGCTGTCTGGTGAATGGGAAGAGCCCCGAGAGGGACCGAGGGGACCTGAACCTTTATCTAGCTCAGTTACCTTCTGCTGGGTGACCCACTCTGGCCCTCGGCTTCCTCATGAAGGGTAGAATCAGATCAATTATTTGTCAAGGTGCTTTGCTTGTAGACCACAAAGATCGACTTTAGCAGACTTAAGCAAAAAAGGAAGAGGAAGAGGAAAAGAAAGATACTATAAGGATATCTATCTAGTGGCTAATAGAATTGAAAGGAAGACCGAGAATCAGATTTGGGAGAAAACAGGGACCAGACAGCTTCAGGATCCACCTGGCAGGATCTAATCAGCAGTCTTGTCTGGAAGTCGTGGTGAGCTGCCCCTTGAATGTGTGAGCTCCAATAGCCTCCCCCATCCTTTTTCACTCATTACATTCAGAGTCTGCCTGGCCTGGCCTGGATCACATGCCCATGCCACGGGGAAGGTAGATGAGAGCATACTGACTGACATTTCTTCCAAGCCACACCCTGCAGCGGAAAGGTAGTTTCCTAAGGAAAATTGGGGTGTTGTAACGCCAAGGAGGTAAAATGGATGTGGACTGCCCCAAAGTGCTTTTCAAGTTCAAGATTTCTCTGGGGCTCTAAAAAAATCAATAACCTATAACATGAAGTGAGGCCTGGGTCACAAATGGAACCTCAGACAAGTGGGGTCATAGACCCTCCCCTCTCTCCAGTGGAGGGGAGGGGTGTTGGGGAGGAGAGGGTAAAAGGGCTACAGCGGGAATGATCACAGCTCCAAGACTACTGGAGGCGCCTCCCTGCCTCTCCCAAAGGCACCTTTCTTTAATCAAAAGCTGCAGCCTCCCTGGCAGCATCGTGAAATTGCTTACTGGATCCTTCTTCTGAGATCAGAGGATTAGAGATAACTCCAAACAGTTCCATAAAGTCCATGCATCTGACAGCCCAGGCTAAGCTGGAAGGGGAAAAGGGGCCAAGGAGCTCATTTTCAGAGGACTCTGGGGGGGAGGATCCCCCAGAAATGTTTTCAAATTCTAGAAAAAAAAATTTAAAAAATAATTGAAGCCTATGACATATCGAGAAATGGAATCTGAGTTCTTGTGAGGACAACCACGAAATCAGGAATTATTCATAGTGAAGGGACGGGCCTTTGTAGATTTCCACAGGAGCTTTAAGTCCAGGACTGAAATGCAGGTTCTGGTGCCAGGTGTGGCTGGGGACATGGAAAGGGTCATTTTAATCACTACTTCCTACTCGATACAGGGTTACAGTTCCAAGGTCATGAGGCAGAACAGCATAACATGAGTCCAACCAAACTGTTTTTGAGGGGATATAGATAGTTCATGGCTACCCAAACCTTATACAGACTCCATGGGAGGCATGAGGTGGGAAATATTGGGTGGGGTCTATTTAGGGGGTGGTGACTCCATGTGTGGCGAGGAAGAGGGCGGGCAAGGCTTGGGTCAGAATTCCAGTGTGTCCTCCTGACCTTCCCTACTCACCACAATGTGAAGCTGCCTGTGATATTACCACAAGGAAAAGGCTCTGTTTGCAAGTTCTTCTCATCAGGTAAGAGGAAGATCTCCTCTGTTAATCGATAATTCTTACACATCCCTTTATCCAACACATGATCCACACTTCAATTCAACCTAACACCCTTGGATAGCTCTCTTGGGTGCCTGAGAACAGTTAGGATAAAAAAGGAGAATAAAATAAACAGGGCTTCAAACTTGACTCAGAGGAGAGAAGTAGAAAAAAGCCGAAGATTAGGTTCATGTTGCAGAAGTGGTGATACCCTGAATGGATAACAGTTCGGCTGACTGACAACAAGAGCCTCAGGCTGCCCACATCTGTCTGGGCCACTAGGCTGGAAGTTTTCTGAGGTCAAGAATGGAGTCTTATTCCTGATGGTATCCCAGAATCTGGCACAACCTTTCACATATCATCAGACCTCAGTTGTGGTTGTATTTAATAGAAATCAGCATGGGCACGGGGGCTACTTACAAAAGACACTGTGTCGTCCACCAGCGCTGATTTGGAATGTAAGAAAGCCCAAATGACCACCTGGTATTAACCACCACCAATTCCTTACCGGATCCCTTAATCATACAGGTTTTCAGAAATGTGGCTGTCTGAACACGCTGATTTGGTTCCATGATCAGCTGGTGATGACCTATCCTCAAAGGATGGAGGGGTGCCTGGCCTATGCACAGCCTAGATAGGCAGCTCCTGGGCCTGCCCCTACCCTGAATGTCCCAATGACCACCCATTGCCTCCTAAGGCATCAAACACATTTATCTCTTGCTGGCAAACATCTAGCCAAAAAAGGCTTAGGAGTTGGGAATGAAGACAAGCACTTTCTCATCCAAGCATTTCAAACTCAGTTGCCCTTATCCCATGGGCAAAGACCTTGGAAATAAGGCCAGGAGGTCCAGCCACACACTGGGCTCTTCCCCTCCCAGGAAACGATGCCAACAGGGGACTTTTTAGGGGGCCTTTTGCTGACTGTCAATACAAGCTCGACATTTTTACAGGAGTAAAATGTAGTTTTGAGAAATAGAGATTTCTTTCATTTTTAAAAAAGAATAACTAACTTTATCCTTGTTTTGGAAGATATTTGTATCCATTTCACTTTCATCTCAAGCCCTGAGAATTTTCAGGCAGCTCTTTCCTCAATGGAGCCTAATCAGAGAGGTGGATAAAGACACACTTTGCTTGCATTCCAACCTTACTGAGCCCCAAGGTGAGTTCCCAGGGCTGTACAGTGAGGAGTCAGCTGTGAGCACGTCTGTGTTTGGGTGCTCAGGGGCAGTCAGGAGAAGTGTGTGCACCCAAATACTGATGGTGGTATCTCAGGATGGTGGGTGGTGTTTATTTCTTCTTTATATTTTTCTGTAATTGATAGGATTTGGGAGCAATAAGCATGGATTATTTTATAATCAACAAAATTGTACAGCCATTTAAAGAAAGGCCAGTGATGCAGGGCTCAGTTGTGTCCTCCAAACACATCCTAAGCTTAAGGAAGCCCACTCTTCCATCCTGTTCCGTCTTGCCCCCTGGGACTGCTTACAGGTGCACTTATTCTCAGTGATCTCCCGCATTCAAGTCTCAGCCCTCTACAGAGCACTCCTGACAAGCCCCTGATGATATTTCTCTCAGCAAGGCCTTGGGCTGAAACTACCTCATATTCTTATACTGAGATCTTTGTAATTTTTATAATTAATTTTAATATTTCGGTATAATTGATTTTGAAATACTCAAGTAATATGAAGTACTCAAGTGATTCTCCTTGTAAATATAAAATTACCCCTGGTCTTGTCTCCCACCCTCCCCAGGGTTAAGTCACTATTATCAATCAATGTGTTTCCTTCCAGATTTTTTTGTTATATACTTACTGAAATGTGCCTACAGATACTATAAAGCCATGCATTTTCATTTGCTTTCTTTTCTATTTTCATAAACAGTATCATATTTTTAGGATCTCCAATTTTCTTTTTTTGCTCAATAATACATTTTAAAGATCTATCCATTCTTTCTTTTTCAATGCTGCATAGTACTCTAAAGTATATTTAGTAAATCCCCTTTGTTGAATATTTAGATTATTTCCAACTTTTCATTATTACCAGCAATTAGCACCTTGGGCATGCCTCCTTATGTGTTAAGGATGAGTATTTCTTGAGGATAGTTTCTGAGAAGTGAAATTGCTGGGTCAGATGGTGTGTAAATTCTTCTTTTAGTAGATACTACCAGATTACTCTCCAAACTGGTTGTACTAATTTATATATATTTCCACTGGGATGGTGTGAGCATACCTGCTCTCCCACACCCTTGCCAAATCTGAATAGTATCAAAGCTTAATTATTGCCAATCTGATGTGTATGTTATTATTCAACATTTCTGCTGATTACCAGAGAGAATGAGCCAATTTTCTTAAGATCAGTTGAGCTTTATCTTATGTAAATTGCCTATTCATATTTTTTCATTTTCCTTTTTTGGAGGGAGGGAGAGTTTGTACAGCCTCCTTATGTGTTCTAGATAATAATCCTTTGTCATTTATGTGCATTGCAAAAAACTTCCCTCAGACTTTGTCTTGTTTTTTAACTTTGTGAATGGTGCCTTTTGTAGAGAAGTTCTTTTGTTTCAATAGATCTAAATTTATTCATCATTTCCTCTATGTATTAGTTTATTGACTCAAAAATATTTGTTGGTTTCTGCTGTGTATTTGTGTTTATTGTGCCTGCTCCACCTTGCTAACCTCAGAGTGCATATGCAGCACAGACCTGGGGAGACTGCCTGGCCCACCACTGTCCTAGCACATGTGCTTTAAATGTACTGAAACCAACTCCAATGACTGGCACCAATTCTTTTCTTGCTACAGAATTAGGAAAACTTAACTCTTGGAAAGTAGTAGGCCTTTGGCTGGGGCTTAAAGTTATTTATGGTTGTACACATTTGTCTTTTTTAAGGTCTTAGTTACCTTTAACTGTCCATTCCAGAAAATCAGTCTTACTACTAGAAAACCAAGCACATAAAGAGTCTAGGAAATAGAGGAAAAAATAGAAGAAAAAAAAAAGCATTTTACTTTCCATCCTTGCAAATCAGTCAGTCAGCCAGCCAGTCAGTCAACATACATTTATTAAATGTCTATGCGTCAGGTACTTGGCTATGAGTTTAGGACACAATAAAACAAAAATCTCTGCCCTTGTAGAACTAACATTCTAGGTACACACTCCTCTTATTGGTTTCAGTAGATTGGTATCAACTTCACTTGGAGAAAACCTGGGACATCTCTCTCTGGTCACTCCTACCTTACTTCTGTTCTTAGTTTATTGGCTATTTTCTCTTTTGCCCAGGATCCCAGCTCTCAGGGATCATTTCAATTGTTTTCTTTTTTACCCTCAATGGGGCAAAATGTTGAGAGAAGCTTTAGTTTCTTTGGGTGCTTCCAAACAAAACCACCAAAGGCAAACAAACCTTTTCATTATTACTGGCCTCTCTGTGCCATCCTCTCCCCCTTCAATCTATCCTAAACTGAGCAGTGAGAGAGCCTTTTAAACCCGAAGTTAAATCCTGTCTCTTAGCTAACATTCTACCCAGTATGCCCCAGTTTCCTCTCTGACTTCACACTTATCCCTGTCACTCTGTTCACATTCTTCTAGCAATAGCTGCCACCTCGTTGCTCCCTGAATATCCCAGTCATGGACCCACCTCCAAGCTTTGCACTTGCTTTTCCCTCATTTCTCCCAGATATCTGCAGGACTTGCTCTCTCACTTCTCTTGACTTTGTTCAAGTGCCACTCTCTCAGTGAGACAGTCCTGATTACTGTGCTGGGTTAAATACATTCACCAAAATGTGTCCAAGTCCTAACCTTCACTACCTGTGAACATGATCTTATTTGGAAATAGAGTCTTCCCAGACGTATGCAGGTAAAAGGGAGGTTATAGTGGGTTAGGGTAGACCTTAAATCCAGTGATTGGTGTCCTCATAAGAAGAGGGAAATTTGGATACAACCCATAGGAAGGAAGGGCATGTGACAATGGAGTTAGAGACTGGACAAACCAAGGAAGGCCAAGGACTGCTGCCAGCGACTCACAGCTGGAAGAGGCAAGGAAGGATTCTTTTTTCAAGTTTTCAGGGGGAGTGTGGCCTTTTTGACACCTTGGTTTTATACTTTTAGCTTCCAGAACAGTGAGAAAATAAATTTGTGTTGTTTTAAGCCACACTGTGCGTCATACATACTGTTACCACAGCCCTAGGAAATGAACACATGATTGAAAATAGAAAATGCCCCAATCTTGGTATTCCCTACCCACTTTCCTGATTTATTCTATGCATAGCATTCATAATTTTAAATATACTTACTTACTTTATTTGTCTGTCTGTCTGTCTATCTATCATCTAATTTATTTATTTATTTATTTATTTATTTATTCATTCATTCATTCATTCATTCATTTATTTAGCTTTTGTCTGTATCCCCTCTGGAGAATGAAACTTTCATGAGCTGAGATACTGAATCCTGAATGTCTAGAGTAGTGCTTGGCATATGACAGACAGAGACTCAATAAATATTGGTTGAATGAATGGACAGATGAGGCTGTGTCTCCACTTTTAGCATAACTCTGGTAGGTAGAGTGCTAACAGATTCACTGTCACTTTTCTCTGCCTTACCAAAGACCTGTTCTGTTATCTTGGTTTTATGAGGACAAGGCACCAGAAGGAAACTGAGTAAGTGCTCTGCTTTAGGGTGGGGTGGCAGATGGAGAGAAACCTGTCATAAATATAAATTTTTTTTTAAGGCCTGTATGATTCAGTGTATGAATCTGAGATGTGGATATCAGAATAAAGACATCACACGCATCGAAACCTCCAGGCTAGTCATTAGAACTGCATCTTTAAATATATCTTGGTACTATTTTTAGCTCTTACATATGAAGATAGAGTTGAAGTCATTTATATTTTCAACATAAATTTAGAGAGCCCTGAGATTCTAATGGAGCCACCAACATTGCAGTGGGCCAGACTACCTGACAGGTGAGGAAGTGCATTTATTTTTGCCTTTGCTTTTACTGGGGTTGCCTACCACTTCTCTTTTATTCCAAAGGCTTTCAGAATGTTCTGAGAAAAGAGATAAAAACATTTAAAAAGAAAAGAACAAGCTTTGTTTTTTGACTTCAGTGTTGTCTAGCACTATCTAGATAGACACTGTTCCTATCTAACAATAGGTACTGGGGGCTGCAGCAGTGGAAAGAAATACTAAGCTGTGGTTATAGATAGTAGATCTATATATACTAACCCAGGAAGAGGTAATGGAAAAGCACACTCAAAAGATATGCATTCTTTGACTCCATTTTGTAAGAAAAACAACCCTGAGTCAGTGTGTGTGAGTGTGTGTGTGTGTGTGTGTGTGAGTGTGTGCGCGCGCACACGCATGCGTGTGCACACACAATGTCATTGTGGGGATTTTCAGGGTAGGGGGAGAAATGGATCATGGTGGATATTTTACTTATTGTTGAAAACATTTCTATTTTATTTGAATGCTTTTAATAAGAATATGCTTCTTTACAATTAGAAAAAATAAAAATAATTTAAAAATATTTTCCGCAGCTTTGGACAGTCACTTTTTTGGCGATGCCCAGGAACTAGGAACAGCAACTGGTCACTTGGGAGACTCCTTCCTGATCTCAGACTTGGCCATTCTCATACCTTCTGTAGTTTCACAGGATATGAATAAATGGGTGTATTATTGTTAGAGACATTACATTAATATTTTGTAGTACCTTGTAGTCCACAAAAAGGTGTTTCCTTTTTAGGAATGGATTGGAATTATTCAATTTGCAATATAGTCTGGAGAGGTAGGGGCTAACGTCTCCATTTTGTTTATCAGATAAGGAAACAGGCTCTGAGAGGCTGAATAATTTGTCCAGTGTTATCTTGTATACTTGGGATCTCTACCTTGTTAACAGTCAATTCACCATTTTCAGAAACTTGTTTGGGCCCATAATAATTCTATTTGTCCCACGTCACCACCTCCCAAAGCAGGAGTGGAAACCCAGCCCAGACTAAGCCAATCAGATGTTCTTTCCCAGAAAACTGGGAATACAATACACCGTACGTGTTCAGAACAGTCCTCCCCAAAATGTGTCATTTTGGCATGTGAATTATCCTGAGCTGAAGGCAATCGAGACACTGCAGGCTCGGGAGAAAATTTTACCTCTCCCTTAAAGAATTTAAACTAGGGTAGGGGGCTTGCCCATAACACAAGTTATTGCCAGAAATAACTTTCTATGACCTATCTATAGGACAAGGAAAACTTCTAACTACTGAACATCTGTTCTTTTCCTCCTGCAGTGGCCTTCCTCCCCTCTGAAGCCCTGAGTTTCCAGAATGCCGTAGAACCTCATTTTCTCTGTCTTTGAACCTCTCAGGTATGTGAGGTTCCCGTGTGTATGTACATATTAAATTTGATTATTTTCTCTTGTTAATCTGTCTCATGTCAATTTAATGATTAGACCAGCTAAAAGAACCTAGGAGGGCAAAGGAAAGTTTCTTCCTCCCTCATGACACACGTGGTTGGACCTACGTGTGAGCTGTGAGGCAGCCATCTGCCTGCCTCCTGGGCAGGTGTTAGTAAAGCCGGCCCAGAGAGAGGCAGTGAGGAAAAGTGAAGGCGAGCCTGCTCTTTCTTGTCAGCTCCTGCCTCGCTTCCTTCCTGAGGCAAAGCCACAGTCCCACTCTGGGATCTCACAAGACATCCCCACATCTTTACCTTGCTTGAGCTTGGCTCCACTTACTTGAAATCAAGGAGCCCCAAGACTCTGAGCCAGGAAGTGACAGAACCAGAGCTCAAACCCAAATCACCTATTGCATAAGTCTCCCACTCTCCATTAGGCCCTGCCTGCCCTGCTCTGTTCCCTCCACCACTGGAGTAACATCTCCATTTACAAATGCTGTCACTAAGCCTCAAGGCACTCAAAGCATCTAGTTAGAGCGCTGTGGATGTGGGAGAGAACTGCTACTATAACACAGCTGTGGAAGACTCCAGCAACAGATGTGCTGCTCAAATTGGATTTATTTGGCTGTAAACACTTCACAATTTTTGATGTGTAGGTTTGAGAAGTACACCTTCCTTTTATGTAAACAGCAACACTAGGCTATATCACCTCTCCACACCTTGAGGGATTCCTGAGAGTTGTTTGTTGTTGTTCATTAATAATTACCCATCACCATCTGCAAGTTTCACAGGTCTGCCTGTTGGGGGATCACAGGTGTGTGATAGGAAAGTGAAAGGAAGAAAAGATATTTGTTCTCCAAATTCAGACTTGGTCTTAATAAAAACCTAAAAAGCCCTAGTGTGGTAGACTGACAGCTTTAATACTTCTAATCCTCCCTCCCTCCTTGTATCTACACCCTTCACGTGGCAACTTTTTAGCACCCCTCTCTTTGACTCTGGGCCAGGTTATGTGGCTGACTTTAACTAATGGGTGTTGGCAAATGTCAGGTCAACTGAGGCTTGAAAAAGTGCTTGTGTCTTTCCATTCAGCCCCTTACTTGGCTGCAGTCACTATAAGAATAGGCCCGAGCCAACCTAGGATGACCTAGGGAATCAGAGGTGAGTGACTTCAGTCAAAGCCATCCTGGATCAGCCAACATCCAGCTGAGTCTCAGATGGACCATGTAAACTCAGCTGAGACCAGAACTGCCCATGTGAGTGCAGCCTAAATCACCTACCTGCAGTCTCTGAGCTACATAAATGCTTATTGTATGCCCATGAGGTTTTGCAGTTGTTTGTCATACAGTATTATTGTGGCAATATATAACTGATTTGTAGGACAAAAGCTATATCTGCATAGGTGTCTGTGATATGCTTCTTAGGCAATTATTTGGCTAACTTTTAAAACAGTTTAGGTGGCCCTCCAAAAACATCAGATGTAAAAGTAACCCCCAACACACCTCACTTCACCTCACCATCATTGCTCAAGAAAGAGAAACAGCTAAATCCCCACTTTTCTCTGATACTGTGTGCAGCAGAAGCTGGCTTTGTGGTTGAGGTTTGTTCACCTCCCAAGAGCTCAGTTAGTTTTTTTCTAAACTTCAGTTTCAAAGAATGCCAAATGGCTGCCCTCTCACAAAAGAAAAATAAATTGCATGATGAAGAGTTCACACTTATGTGATGCAAACTGAATATACATTTTTGGGTTGATAGAGAGTCGAGGACATGATTATTGAGACAGTCATACTCAGCCTTTTCCAGCTATCCCACAGTGACCAGTTGGAGGCCCCGCCAATCCCGCCAGGTCTGGTTATGTGCAGAGTGGACAGCGTAGCTGCCTGTGGAGGGTGGCTATGGAGAGCAAAGGGGGAGGTAAAGGAATAGAGAGGAAGGGGGTGCAAGAGTAATTCTCCTAGTGAGCACACTTTGCCAGGTCCCTGGGGCAGGGATCCTAACTCAGACTAGGTATCACACCAGTCCTGAACAGAGAGGTGCCTGGAGCCTGGAAAATTTTGTTGCCCAGAGGGATGTCTCTGACTTTATAATGATGTCTCCAGCTTGGAAGGAGACCCTCGAAGAGTTAGAGAAGACCCACAGGAAGAGGTTTGCATGAAATAGAAAAAAAAAAAAGAGTTGGTAAGGGGCACCAGACTCCATCTCACATGCTTCTAGTCCTGGTCTTGAACTCCACAGACTGAGCTTGAAGGCAGTTGGGGGCACACCCTCCAAGCAAGCTGAGAGGGCCTCTGGGAGCTGGTGCCCACTGCAAGGCTCAAGCCTGAGCCCACTGAGACATGTAGCTCTAGGCCATTGGTTTCTCAGAACTGCAATTTCCCAAATTAGTAAGTTTTAAAAAAGAAGTAAGGGGGTGGGAGGGAAACTTACATAGTGTAGTCAACTTCAGTTTTGTCAAATGACAGATTAACCAAAAACCAAACCCAAAACCTTATCATTTCTGTCATACCTTTTCTATAACAGAACCTTTTGACCCCAAATAAGTGATAAAAGCATAATCTCAGTGTAATGAATGGTCTATCCTCCCAAATGAATTAGTACTATCACACCATACGTATACATACTATTATGATTACAATTATATATGTAATTACATATGGTTTTATATATGTGTATGTAATCATAATAAATAAATAAATAAATAAATATATACATATATATATAATTATCCTTATTTTTCTTTTTAGACTTGTGAATACTTCATCATGATGAGTCACTACTCTTGCCTTCCTTCTCTGCTAGGTGCATATTCCTGCAAGTCAAGCATTGAAAGCTGTTTCATGGGCTATTTCAAGACCCAGAAGACAGGGCTTTCCCCCAACTCCAAAGGAAATCTCAACTCTGTGTGGTGGTGGGTGAAGAGGCAAAGGGGCATGGGCAAGAGGAAATGATGAAAACTCCAATCATGGCGATGAAGCAGCAGGATGGTTTGAGATGCACCCCACCCAGATGCTTGCTTGAAACAGTCTAAAACAGCCCACACATTCCCCTTTTTCTCCCACCTACTCCCCAGTTTTCTCTTATCCATCTCCCTGCTTCTTCCTGCTCCTGCTGGCACGATGATTCACAAAGGGTACTTATACTAAATATGTTAAGTTATTTTTTTTTAAATCCTCCACTATCTTGGTCTTTGCTTTTAAAATTCAGATATTAAAAAGAATGTAAAACTTGTACAGAGAGGATAAGCCAAAATTATTTTCTGTGGTTGCAAAGCATGCAACTTCTATTCATCATCTTTATGCTTCTGTTATATCAGTGGAGTGTGGTCCTACTCCCGGCACGGTTACTGCATACATACATAAAATAATTTAGCTTCTGAAGTGATTACCTCGACCCACAGCTCTGTTATTAATAGATGGGGGAAGCTGGAAATGCTAATAGCAAGATAATGGAAATAGACTGGGACTCTCTCCAGTATTTGCAGGTGTTGAAACGTGAACAATGCAATTGTCTAAATGTAAAGAAACCACTAAATAACTTCCACCTCAAATTACTGAGACTAAGTGTGCAAATCTGGGAAAAAGCTGCTCCAAAGTAGTGCTGGAGACAGCCTGGATCTGGTGCCCTTGCGGAAAGCAAGTCAGCATACCTAAATCTGGCATCCTGTCAACAGTCTGGGGTCCAGTTGAAACCAAAAAAGCCCTCCCACCTCAGCACCTCTGAGGGCTCCATTTAACACAGCTCTGGGGGTTGAAATCATAGGAGGAAAGCATCTCTTTATTCTTTCCTTTTTCCAAAAAAAAAAAAAAGTTTTTAAGGTCAGAATTAACATCACATCTTCACTTTGTTTAAAAATGGAAATAGTTCAAGTCTTTTTACTAACAACCTTAATTAAGAGATCGTAATTGGCAGTCTTCCCGCTCCCACACAAGCCTAGTTTGTCCTGCTTTAAAACTCTAATGTGCTTCTCTGGAGGCCAGGAGGCATGAAATGCAGGTGACTTGTTTGACACTGTTTTCCTATTAGTATCCCAGGGTAGCACATGATGTGAAGCAGACAGCTGCATGTGCAGGCCTCAGGTAAGATGGAGAAGCCCATGGTTGGGCTGGTGCTGGTGGGAGGGGCTGCACTGCTGGGCTGTTTGAGATGAGATCTTGGTTAGGAGACATGTAGCAATTTATAGTAAATGCTAAAACATTCCTGGAAATGGAACAGGATGAAAAAAAATTGTATTTACCAGAATTCTTTCCAGGAAGAGAATTGAAAGGAATCATTTCATGAGTTGCTTAAGGATAAGCATTGAGACTGCTATGGGGCTGGTTTAAGTAAAAGTCACACAGGGTTTTTGTTTTTCTGAGCAGAGGATGCAAGTTGGGGTCAGAGCTGAATTGTTTAGACCAACAGAAGAGAGGAAGAATGCTGTTAATACAGCGGTAGGAAGCCTCTGTATTAACTCTTCTGACACATGGAGCTCTAATTCAGTCTATTTCCTAAATAGATGTTGAATAAATCCTTCAGTGGTTTAAAGAGATTTCAAACTGTTCAGAATACCCACAGGCCTGAGATGGCCTTGCATGAGGCTCTATGTTGATAGGGAGAAAGCAGAGCCTGCTGTTCACTAGAATAGCTACTAATTAATTCATGGCCAGGGTGTGTGGGGGGGTATTTGACTGTGCCAGGTCAAAACGAGCTATGAATACACTATTTTAGTGGACAGGACAGCAGATCAAAGTCACATGTCAGTGACCAGATAACGTGGGCCTAAGAACTGGCCTCCTTTTACAGGAGAGAAGTCTCCCCAGTTCTTTAATCTATATGAATGGGTCCCTTGCAGCTTCTCCAAGACTGTGCTATTTGTGTTAGCTCAAGCAGATTATAATTGTACTAATCAAGGTCTTCCAAAGAAACAGAACAAAATAGGAGATAGACAGAGATAGAGATCAGTATCAATATTGGTGTAGATAAAAATTCTGATAGGAACTGGCTCATGTAATTGGAGGCTAAGAAGTCCCATGATCTGCTGTCTACAGCTGGACAACCAGAAAAGCTGGTGGTTTAATTTAGTCTGTCCAAAAGCCTGAGGAATAATGATGTCTATGGGCAGGAGGAGATGGATGTCCCAGCACATGGAGATGGAGAAAATTCATCTTTACTTAGGCCCTCAATGAATTGGAAGGGAGATCTTCTTTACTCAGTCTACTCATTCAAATGCTAATCTCCTCCAGAAACACCCTTACAGACACACCCAGAAAAGTTTACCAGCTATCTGGGTCTCCCTTAGCTCCATCAAATTGCCCCATTACAATAATGATATAAACTTAAAACTGTTATTCCTCCAATGTGCTTGTCTGGACTCACAGGTGTTGCCACTAGGTGAATGATAAGGCCAGGTAAAGGCAGTCTATATTCCATGGGGGGATTTAGGGGTGGGGCGGGTGCAGGGTGCTTTCTTCACAGATGAAGAGACCCAATAAATAAGGGCTGTGACCCAGTCTGCTTGTCCAACATACTCTGGATGCCCAGGCCTGGAGAGGTTCTGAGAATATAATGATGAAGAAGACAGTCTTGGTCCCTGACTGAATTCACAATTGAGTAATAGAGCAAACAAATTGTTAAGGACAACAGGGTGGTAAATGCAATGGTGGAGAAATACCCTGCCAACAGTGGGGGCTGTGCCACCCCTTCCCTCACCAGCATTCAGAAGCATGATTTCCAAATTCTTTAAACAATTTCATGGAATAAATGTTCAAAGGAATTCATCTGACTTTGGAAGCTGTTCCTAAGAAAGGGCATGGCATGGCTCTGTTTGGCAGGAGCACACTGGGGGAAGGGAAAAGGGATCTTTTGGAGAAGGAAGAAAGGGTCAGGCTGTGCTAAAAAACTGAGTCTTCATGCTAGACGTGAATCATCATGGGTTAGCCTTTGAAGATATGCATATTTTGTATCCTTTAGTACTCAGTATAATGTGGTGAGGCTGTCAATTGTCCTCTGACACTTCTCCCTATTCTACAGGCATTAGGAACCTGTAGAGACTACACTGCCCAGCCCCCTTGACAGCTAGGTGTGGCCACATGGCTAAGTCTTGGCCAGCTGTAAGAGACAATGATGCATACTTCCAGACCACTTCATTGAAAGGGAAGCTTTTCTACTTTCCTGTGGCCAAAACACAGACTGAATAGGGCTGAGCCAGCTTGTTCCCTGTACACCCCAGGAGCAGTACAGCAACAAGAAAAGAAGAGTCTGAGTCTCTGAGTGGCCTCAAAGAAGAGTTGCCTACCCACCCTTGATCACCCCCTACTACAGGCAGGTATATGGGAAAGAAATAAACTCCTGTTATATTCGGTTTACTTTGTTACAGTAAGTTTATTTGTACCTTAACTATTACGCTGGGGCTCAATATGGTGGCCCAAATGCACTATTAAATTATTTTTGGAAATTCAGAGAAGAAAAGTCAATAAATGGCTATAGAAATAAACAAAGACCAACCAAATAAGAAAAGCAAAGGCTCTTTGTTGAGAGCTAGCAAGAGGTCAGCACTGTCACCAGCATTTTGGCAGAGACCCAAAGGCAGAGAGAGGGAAAAGCTTTATAGTGGAGAAAAGGGAAGCTACCAGGTATGCCCTGATGGTAGGCTGGTAGCAGGAGGAAGTTGGAGTTAACTAGAAACAGGGCTCCTCTACGATGGCTAGAGGTACATATTTGGCTTTCTCTGGTTGGTCCTAAGTTGAAAGAGGAGTTAAAAATTAGAGGAGCTGGAAGTTATTGAGTCCTGGCCATTTTGGGCCGCCAGAAGTTATACAGGTTCCTGGATTGTCACTAGAGATAGCGATCTGGCTTCTTTATGGCAGGCTGGCTTCCTGGGCTGTTTATTGTCAATAAGACAGTTGGTTTCCTGGCAGGTTGCTGCAGGTTGTGGGCCAGAGTTCTATTTTTCTGTATGATCTGGCCATTGTCCACTAGTCTCTCGTGGCTAATGAAAACAGCACTTTTGCAGAGGTGATGGGTAATGTTTTAAAACTATCTCTCTGGCACGGAAAAGTAGAAGTGAGTAGAAAATTGTCCCTGATGGATACAGAGTGCACTATTTGGCTCAGCTAGGAACTGGCCAAATCACGGTGGCAAAAAAAGAGGCCCAGGGCTAAGAAATGGAAACCATGTGATCCAGGCTGACCAGTGACAGACTTCTGTGGCACTCACAGCTAACAGCATTAGGACCTGACACTTGTTTGAAAAAAGTGGCCTGTGGGCTCAGTGATCTCATTTCCCCCACTGTGCTTGGGCTAGGGAACAAGGCTTCTGTCCATCTGAGATCCCCAGAAGCCCAGTGAGTCCCAAAAGCACCCTCTGGATTTGACAGACCAGTGGTCACTGAGAATTTGCTTTTCTTAGCATGAAGCCAGTCTTGAGCTGGACCAAAGGCACAAGGAAGCCCTTGATTGCCCACAGATGTCTGAACAGTACCCAGCTAGCTGTCCTGATTTCCATTCCAGTGGCATGTGGGACATAGGGTCTCTTTGTGGGATCAAGGTCAACATGCTGAAAGCTCGCTGCGCATTGTTTTCCTCATTGGGGAACACCTCTCCTGGTCATGGGCTGCAGACATTCAAGCTCGTGTGCTTCGGTTTCCAAAAACATTGAGTGTTGATCTTTGCTGGAGACAAATGCTGTTTTATGCTTTGTTCTCTCTCTCCTTGGTTACTCACCCCCAGCACTGCAGGCCCTTTTTCCCCAGGCTCTCTGGGGGCCCCCAGAACTTCAGGCAATCCCAATAGAGTCTGGGCAAGGATTGCAGCTGGCTGTCCCATGACAGGCTCTTGAGTTTCTAAAACTTAGCATTTTCTAAAAGGAACCTTGGTTTTCTCCTAAAATCCTTTCCTCTTCCCTCAGTTTTTTTTTTTTTTTTCATTTCTATAACTGACATCAGCATTCACTCAGTGGATCAAGCCCCCAACCTAAGAGCCCTTCTTGATTCTAATTTCCCTCACCTCCCACTTAGGTAAGTCCGATCACAGCCCCCTTCAAAGCATATCTGCAAGAGATTTACTTTTCTTCATCTCCACTGACACCATTTCTTGCAACAACCTCTAACTACTTCCTCCCACCCACACACTTGCTCCCCTACAAGCCATTCTCTTAAATGGTACCAGAAATCATTTTTAAACTGCTCACTGCTCTGCACAAAATGTCTAAGGCTCTGTATGAGCTGCCCTGACCCTCTCCCTCCCTTTACACTGATTTTCTGGCCTTTCCTCAATACATCAACTTCTTTCTCCCTTTCAGAATCTTTCTTTGTTTGAAATGTTCCTACCAGTCCCACAACTGGCTTCTACTCAACTTTTCAGGTCTCATGTTGAATTTCCTCTCTTCAGAGAAGTCTCTGATCACTCTGACTAAAAGTGGACCCTCAGCCCTCCCCCCCCCGCTTTTTTTTCACAGCAAAATTCATGGTTGTTTAATTATATTGTTTATTTATTGTCCATGTCTGTGTCACTGCTTGAACATCAGGTCTCATCTGTTGCTCTGTTTTTGATGCCTGGCACAAAGCGATGCTCTAATTTTTGTGTTAATGAATATATGTGTGGATTGGTAGATGAATAGCCTTCTTGGGGCTTTAAAGGGAAAGACCAAATTTCTTATGAAGGTCACTCAGGTCTATAATTTTCAGAGAAAGCCAAACTAAGCCTGGCCTTAGTCCATAAACTCAAATAGGTATCACTTCAGTTAATTTCAATTTGATTCAGTTTCATTCAGTTCAACTCAATTTAGTTTAATTCAACATATATTTAAGGAGTACCGAAAATGTGCTCGTCCCTGTAGATACAATCATGAACAAGACAGACATAGAGCCATCACACCCACCACACTGTACTTTTCCTGCATAACTGAACTCCTTCAAGACGGACATAATGCCACTGAAATGTCAAATGCAAATCTTGGCCTGGTATGAGGTCACACAGTAGAGCCAGAGAAGTCTATGCGTCAGAGTGATTCTAGCCAGGCTTCATTAGCTGAGTCAAAAGAATTTCTCAAGGTGCTTCATAGGTGAAAATCTGGTCCCCAGTTACCTTTTGACTGGAAAATGATGTGTCAGGCCTTCTGGAATCCTCTCTTAGACAGGTGCAAGATTCTGACTTTCTCAGTGATTTGCAAGGCTTTCTGCAGTTGCATAGGTTCATTGCTGAGGTTGGAAAACTTGAGCTGCACACTTATGCAAGTCTTCAAACTTTTTCATTAAAATAGCACTCGAACTGCCTGTCTGCTCTGGTTTTGGACCAACTCGTCATAATCTGATGCCGTTCAGAATGTGGTAGAATAGAAAATTGGGGACAAGGAGCTTGGTCACATTTAATTTAATCAGAACAAGAAGTAAGTGGGTCCTTTTTGTATTTTAATGGGGTGTTTTAAGTAGTAGGGCTAGCATGGGGTGGAGATAAAGTCTCTGATCTTGAAACTAGAAACCCAAGACCAGGCTATTCTTGACTAAGTAGGTAAATGACCTTGAGCAAATTACTCATTCACTCCAAATTTTATTTCCTGGTGCACAATGAGAAGCATTAGACTAGTGCTGGTAAACTGGAATGCTTTGGGTTCAATTCAGCCTGTACATAGTTTGTTTTGGATCTCGGTACTTCTTTAAAATGGAATCTGAATACCTCTAGCTGGGGCTCAAGGACTCCAGTTTACTACAGTCTGTACTACTCCCTCTTGTCTTACACCTGGCCAGAGTCACTTATCTGTGTTACCTGCCTGGCTTCCAGTGATAGAAATCTAATAATTCTAAGAAATATAATTCTTTCACAGATAATGGTAAATAATGAGAGATTATAGCAATACCTTTTGAATTCTACAATGAAGAAACTAATTTATATGATCAATATAAACTCAGTCTGTTTACTGTAAGCTATACTAATTTTGCTGCAATTCATTCCTTAATGATTAGACATTACTCTTACAAAGTCTCTGAATTTAATGAGATTTTTTTCCCATGACATAAAGGAGATAGAAGGAACTTCATGCAATAAGGAGAACCTGACAACCCTCCTACCACACATATATAAGGAGCACTAAAGTACAAACACTAAGAAAATTGAGTTTTGAGGGAAAAAAAGTGTAATTCCTTTCTTGGGTGTCAGAAATAAAGAAATACAAACCAGTGCCAAACATGTGAGCTGGTATGGAGGTAGCCCACGGAAGTTTTGTACCCAGACACAGATTTAGGGGTGGGAGACCTGGCCGGTGGTGTGTGCAAAGCAGGGGTGCTAGATGGAGCCTTCTATATGAGGCTCAAAGAACCTCAAATAGAAGCCCTTTTGTTCAAATGACTAAGGCAAGGCAAAGGGAAACAGAAACCATTAAATAAACAAAGAGTATGTTTGAAACAGGCATGTTTGAGAAAGAACAGAGTTTCACTTGCCTTATGCAACCTCCTCTACTATATGAAGACTCAAGCTCTCACCCTTCTGAGCCAGTACGTGAAAGAACGAGTCTATTCTTATAGCCAATTATGTGAATATTGATCATTCAGACATTGAGATTTCATATTCTAAGGTATTTATCTCAACATTGAACATTTATTGACTACCTACTTCATGGAAGACACTGGTAGTCCCTGTCCTCTAGGAGTTGCATGACCACCTGGCCTTGGTAAGTATGTAGTCAGGCTGGCCCTCTGTGTGATCTCTAATACCAACCAGATGTCCAAACTGGTGGTGCCAGGCCAGGGCCATGAGGACCTGCCCCATCATGAGAAAGACTGACCACACTTTCCAATTCCAACCCACTGTGCCCATGGCAAAGTCCAAGTGGAAACATTATTATCTTATTTAATGGGAGAATTAAAAAAAAAAAAAAGATTCTTAGTATCAACGTTATTTTACTGGTGGCAGGGGAAGGGATTTCAGGAAGGTATTCTTAGTATAATTGTTCTCAATGAGTATATGTTGAGATAAATTATAACTCAGTGTTTGTATTGTCCTCTGCTGTGCTAAACCAAGATATTCTAAGACATTTGGGATAAGAAGAGGTTTGGCATTTATGATGGAAAAAACAGAACATTTTCTTTTCGTGACGGACAAAATTTTATCACATAGTCTCCAAATCAGATTTTCTGGCGTGTGCCCTTCAATTATATTGTAGTTCTTTTTTCAATGGGGAGGGTTACGGATGAAGGTGGACATATTCTTAGCAAAGATGAAAGTGCCCTTGGAGTTAACAACTTTTGTACTTAAAACCCAGGTAAGACCACTGTTCCTACAAGGTATAATACATTTAATAACATGATCATAGAACCTCATCCCTCCAAGGGT
The DNA here is from genome assembly GCA_030015415.1 of Cynopterus sphinx. Lineage (NCBI taxonomy): Eukaryota > Metazoa > Chordata > Mammalia > Chiroptera > Pteropodidae > Cynopterus > Cynopterus sphinx. The sequence continues at coordinate 44,269,248 of CM057379.1, read as the reverse complement.
TTCTGCTTTGTGAATGGAGACACAATGTTCCTGGCAACTCCTAGATTCCTTCTTGTTCCTGGAGGAAAGTGAGGGGAAAGGGGTGGGTCCTTCAGCCTGGAAAGCCTGGAGTCTTTTGGAAATGCATTGCACAGGTATCCAGGAATCCAGGATGAAGCTGTTTTATTCATTTTAACTGCCTCTGTGACCAATGCCAACTGTCCCAGTCTACAGGATCTGTGTGGAGAAGGTCAGGGGGCTGGAAGAGAAGGGTCAGAGGGTTGAAGTCTGTTTCTTTTGGTCGGGCCAGGTTTCCTTTTACAAGCAGGGGAAAGAGCTTTCTTATTTTTGAGACTTAATGGTGTGATCATGTTTATTTTCTGATGTGTAAAAGTTACATATGTTATTACGTATTAGTTTCTGAAGCTGTGTTATTTTTCTGACCCAGTTATGACAACTGGACTGCAAGCACTCATCCTAGCATTTAGCACATGGAAAACACATCATCATTATTTTTTATGAAGCAGATGAGCAGCTAACCTCTGTTCCCCGAACCCATGGCTTTGTCCCCACTCCACTCTCTCACTCAGCCCCACTTCGTCCTTTCCCAGTTTGGAATGGTAGTTAGATTTTGTGGAATGCATTCCACTCATCAACTCACAAAGCATTAAAATAGAAGTTTCCTTTGCTCTTTGGGCCATTTTCAAAGGGGAAACTTTTTAAATAGTCCTTCATCAGAAGTCATCAAAAAGATAGAAAACAGGAAATTAAATGAATTACCAAGAAAGTCTGCATATGATTCTAATTTTGTTCTTCTAACTAATGAAGATAATATGCCCTGAATGTAATGCAACACTATTAAACAATAAAATAACAGGGCAACAATCCATTTTTGCCTGCAATGCATTTTCAGGACTTATATTGTAAATATATTTTTTTCTCTCACCACTTGGGGCTGTGGGATGACTAGGAATTTGTAAAAAAAACACTAGGAATTTGTATTTTGTTTCTCTCCCCGGAACAAGCTTTAAAAAATTTTCTTGCTACCTCGTTGAATAAATTATGTGTCTTTGATTTTTACAATAAAATGTAGCAAAGTAGAAAGGTAAATAGAAATATGCTTTGATGAAATCATATTGATTCAAGTGCTGCTGTTTGATCCAAAGACACTGTACTTTTCAAAGCTACTGGAGCATGCACACGCACATGTACACACACACACACACACACACACACACACACACATATGCAGGCATATCCCCAAATCCCAACATAGATCTCAATTGAAAATGCTTTGGTTTGTGGTAAATGTAAGCTCCCCCTCCAAAACAGGGAGTGATTAAAACCAGAATCCTGGGGAAAGCTAATTGATCAACTCTGAGACCTCGGCTTCCAAGTGCAACTTTAGGGGCTGCTGAGGGCATTGCAGGTACCACCACAGGGCTGGGGCTCTGTAGACTCTGGTATCTCTGTCCATGCTAGGAGTCCTTCCTTCAACTACATAAGCCCACAGAAGTCTCCCCCAATGCCTTTTCAAGCACGCGCATTTATTATACTCTATATAGGCTGAGGGGAGCCCAACACTAGCCTGCAGCCATCAGGCACACCCCTGCATGAACACAAACTAGGGGTGGGCAGACAGTTGAGTTTTACTATTAAGACAAGCATTAGAGAAGCTCCCTGAATCAGCTGTCCCCCATTCCTAGCTCTCTCCTTGAAAGGAGTCGAATCAATGTTGCCTTAGTCTGGCCTGCCAGAATTAAACATGACTAGCTTGATCAAGGGGTTTTCTGTAAAAGAAGCTAACTTGGTTTTGCCAACTCTGGTCACTAGGTTGTTGACTACAATTGTTCTTTTAACTCAGAACTTAATAACTAAAATAATTGACTGACTGTGCCAACCTACTGGAAGGAGAAATGTGCGGTCTTTCTAAATTATTAACCTAGCTCATCTGGTAGAATATTATGTAGCAATGAAGAATCCTACTTTAGAAGAACTTTTTGTTGATTTATAAAGATATTCATACTATATTATTAGCACAATATGCAACAGTAAGTAAAGTAAAACCTACCTTTATACAAAGTAAATTACTTACCTGTAGCTCAGACCTTTTCCAGTTTCTAAGCTCTTTGGCATTCTTCTGACTTTTCTCTTCTCTCCAGCCAGGGGGAGCTTTATCCAATCTGTGAAGAAAGGTCCAGAAAAACAATGTATCATTACTGAGCACTGTTCTTCCAAATCTTTCATTTATGGTGTAAAAACACAATTCTCAAACTGTTAGAAAACAATCTCATACTTATAAATGGCAGATACATGCTTAAGTTTTATTAACTCATTAGTGAAGGAACCAGCCAGAGCAGTTCTGAAAAAAATTTGAGAAACAGGGATTATAGTAGGGAAAGGAATACTGAAATAAGATTGCTAAAGAGATACGAAACAAGTTAATATGCTATAGACATATGTTGGTGTTATCTTTCCTACCAGCACTCCCACACATACACCTCCCACCCTTAATATATCATCACACCTTATCATTTTTCTACAAGTTAATCTCTAGCTGCCAGGGTTGTAAAATGTCTGGGCCACAACCAAAGAGACATTCCTTCAGTGACTCAGATGACCCTTCACAGACTTTTTGGAAATGTCACGCAGACATCATTTTTTTTGCCTTATTTCCAAGTTTTAGATAGTTTTTCTTGTATAATGACATGCATTTTACATCCTGGGTCCTTCAGGGTTTACACTTTAGAAATGTCAAAGCTAAGATTTGATTCTTGTTCTCAGCTTTTCTGCCAAAATAACCCTGCCTTTCCAAACCTAGGAAAGAATAATCTTAAACCAGTGCTGGGGCAAGCTAAGAGCCAAAGCCAAAATCTCAGGAAGAAGCAATTCCAGCTTCTTCTGGAACTGGGGCTGTTAATGGATTGACAGGCATGGTGAATACCTAAAACAGGGTAATTAGATATTTTATTTGAATGTACAAATTTCTAACCCTACCCTCCATTCTAGAATAATAGCATGCAGTCCTTTACCCTCTTTGAAGAAAATAGGAAGAAAATTCTCTAATTTATTTGGCCAATCCAAAGGAAAGACCTAAACGTAGATCTTCCCTAACAAATGGTATTCACAGATCACCCTCCAGTAGTTTAGGATTGTCAAGCCCAATATATTCAGAGCTTTCAAGTGTCTTTTAGTTCCCAAATCTTAATCATAACCAGTAAGTCAAAGAACACCAGATATCTGAGGAGAGTTTCTAATTTGGAAGATAGAGATGCAAAGAATATACATTGGAGGGAGTAGGGAGAATAATACTTTTTTTAAAAGACATCAATTATGAGTAGCATATTAGAGAGCTAAGAGAAGATACTGTATCCATAAAATAAGAATAGGACATTATATGTCCCACCCCCATACTCAAGGAATATTCAGAGAACAAAAGCACTCCTGGAATAAAAAATGTGATAGCAAACCAAAGAACAAATGGAAGATGAAGTCGAACTCTTGCCTTTGAGAAAGTAAAGCACAAAAACAAAGAAAATAGAAGAAAATTGAGAGGATTAGTCAAAGAGGTCCAAAAGCCAAATAACAGAAATTTCAAAAAGACAAAAACAAAAAACAGAGGGAAGGAATTGCCAATGAGATGATTCAAGAAATTTCCCAGGCCGAATTATATGATTTTCCAGATGGGAATGGCTTGCCATGCGCTAACACTAGAAGCCAAAGGGAAATAAGCAACACCTTTAAAATTCTGAACCTAAACATTTCAGTGTATCCATGCTATCACTCAAATGTGAGCCCAAAATAAAGGCATTTTTTAAACTATCAAGGTCTCAAAAAATTTACCCTCCATGGATCTTCTCCTCCCACCACCCCCACCCCAGAAATCTTCTGGAGGATGTGCTATCCCAAAAGAAAGAATTAGACTCAGAAAGAGGAAGATTCAGTATAAAGAAAATTGGAGATCCTTTTAGAGAAATAAAGAATCTCCAGAATGATGGCAAGATCTCAGGATGACAACTGTTCACCAGGGCCAGAGGTCCACCAGCTCAGAATGTAGCAATGCGGCATTTTGCTCAGACTGTCACCTGTGCTGTTCCATCATATCCTTCAAACAAGGAATTAAAACAAGAAAGACGAAGACATGAGATTGAGGAAGCAGAAAATATACCTGTGAGAACAGCAAAGGGAATTTCCATGATGAAGACAGAGGGAAGTTCAAGATGACAGTTGAGCAGTGGTCTAAAAAGAAATATTTGGCATTCAAAACTCTGTATATTTATTTTTTATTTTCATGAAATAAAAAAAAAATTAAGTTGGGAGGATGTAAAACAAAAGATTAACAGTGCATATCTCTGAGTGTAGGATAACTGATAACTCTTTTCTTTGCTTAAGTGTAGTTTCTGGGATTTTTTTAATGTAAGGGATTTAAGCAATAAAAAAACAAAAAGTTTTTTAATCTCTAAACCTTTTTGTTTACTTATTTTTAAGTTAGAACTCAGCAGGCTTTAGTATATTCATAGAGTTGTATAACTATCATCACTATCCAGAACATTTACATCTCTTCAGAAAGACACCCTAACCATTAATAGTCTTTAGTTGTTCCTCCCCTCAGTGCTTGGAAACCACTGATCTGCTTTCTCTTTCTGTTGATTTGCCTATTCTGAATATTTCATATCGATGGAATCATAACAACATATGGCTTTTTGTGTCTGACTTCTTTCACTTAGCATAGTATTCAAGATTTCATTCATGTTTAGCAAGTATTAGTCATTTTTAATGAATAAAATTCCATTGTATAGATATACCATAATTTGTTTATTCACCAGTTGAGGATATTTGGGTTGTTTCTCCCTTTTGGCTGTTATGAGTAATGCTATTATGAACATTTGTGTACACTTTTTGTGTGGACATATGTTTTCCAGTTCTCTTGGGTAAATACCTAGCAGTAGATTTGCTGGGCCATATGGTATCTCTATGTTGAACTTCTTAAGGAACTGCCAAACTGTTTTTGCAAAGTGGCTATACTATTTCATGTTCCCAGTAGCAAGGTTTGAGGGTTCCAATTTCTCCATGTTCTCATCAACAGTTGTTATTGTCTGTCTTTTTTTTTTTTTTTTTATCACAGCCATTTTAGCGAATGGGAAGTGATATTTCATTAAATTTTGATTTGCAATTCCCTAAAAACTAATAATGTTGAACATCTTTTCATGATGGCTAGTCAAATCATTTGCTCTTTTTAAAATTGGATTATTTGTGTTTTTATTATTTTGTGTTTTAAGAGTAGAGTTGTAATTTTGAGATTAACCTCAATTACCTCTTTCTATGAAGATGTGGTAAAACACTTAGCCATGTAATTAATAAAATATGTACTATTCTCATTTAGGCTTTTGCCATTCTGTGTTATTCACAGATCCTTTTTATTTTTGTCTTCCTGGGTTTTTTTGTTTTTTACCATGTTAAATGGAATTAAAGTGGCAATATTTTAAATATCAGGATCTTAAATAATTACAGAGAACTATTTCTTAACTGTCTGCAATTTCTAAAAATCTTCATTTTTTAAAATTTCAAAATAAAATTTACTTTTTTTTTTTTTGATTATGTAATAAGTCCGCATTCACTGTGGAAAAAAAAATTCAAGGACTTTCAGTTTCTGGATCTGGATGTACAAAGATTGGAAGTCACCACTCTGTCCTAACAAGTAAAAAGCTGAACAGATTGAAAAATTAACTCCTCTAGGTTCTGAAAGAGGAATGGATAGTTTTGTCCCCAAGACTGGAGACACAGGCAAACACAGCTAGTCTCAGCTCACTGGAGCAGTCTCATGAACAAAAACCACTGTGGGATTTGATGCAGGGGTAGGAAAACCTAAACCATAATTGAAAAATTACTGGGAGCTCAACGTGCACAAACTTCTGGGGGCCTCGGTCATTGGGAGCAGCACTCCACAATTTTTTGAGATTCACCTCCAGGTTCTTGACCAAGAAGTCAGTGAATATCGAAGAAAAATCTCCTTGTGCTTCCTGTAGGGGGAGGGGGGAAAGAAACATTTTGAAATATGCCAGAGCACTCTGTTCTTTTCAACAAGGTCTGCTCTCAGAAGAAATTAATTAGCCAGATCCTAACCTGCTGTGATATTATCAGAGCATAACTGACTTGGGCAAAGGGGAGTACTTAATTCTAGCCTACCCTAGCCTTTCTCCCACATAAGGAGAGAGGAGCAAACCCTCAGAAACACTCCAAAGTTAAAAAGAAATGAAAACTTAGACAGACAAAAATTGAAGAAATTTGTTGCCAGTAGACATGCCTTGAAATAAAATTTAAAAAGAAGTTCTTTAGAGAGAAGAAAAATGATATGTAGAAACTTGGTTCTACATAAAGAAAAGAATAGCATCGAAGAAGGAATTCATGCAGGTCAAATAAAAACTCACTTTCTTATTCTTAGGTGATTTACCAGATAACAGTTTGTTTAAAATAATAATAACAACACTGTATTCAATTATGTATATTTATGTATATATATTATGTATATAGACACATACAAATAGTTATATGTTTATATATAAGTGAAATAACAGTAATTGAACAAGGGCAGGGAGGAAGAAATTAAGATTATTTTATCATAAGGTACTTATACAACCAATGAAGCAGTATAGTGTTATTTAAAAGTGGACTTGGATTAATTGTAAATGTATATTGCAAACTCTAGAACAACCACTGAAAAAATGTTTTAAAGTATAACAACATATACTAAGAAAGGAGAGAAAATGGATTTATATAAAATGCTCAGTCAAAACTACAAAAGGCAGACAAAGCATGGAAGACAAAAAAAAAACAAGGGCAACAAACAGAAAACAGTAACAAATCTGGTAGATATTAATCCAATTATAGCAACAATCTCTCTGAACATCAATAATCTAAATTTACCAATTAAAAGAGAGAGGCAGTCAGAATGCATCAAGAAACAAGACCCAGCAACCTATGGTATACAAGAAATCCACTTCATGTATAATTAAAAGATTAAAAGTAAATGGATTGAGAAAAATGTACCATGTTAACACTTCAAAATTAAAAAAAAAGCAGAACTTCAAAGCAAGGAAAATTATCAGGGTTAAAGAAGGGCATTACATAATGATAAAGGGGTCAATTTTCCAAGAAGGCATAACAATCTTTAACGTGTATATGTCTAACAACAAAGCATCAAACTGAGGGAAAAACTGACAGAACTGCAAGGAGAAATTGATTAATCCACTATCTTAATTGGATACTTCACCACTCCTCTAGCAGAAATGAACACATCCAGCAGACAGAAAATTGGGAAGGACATATTAAACTCAATAACACCATTAATCAACTGTATATAATTGGCATCAATAGACTACTTCATCCAAAAATAGCACAATTTACAATCTTCTTAAGTTCACATGAAACATCCACCAAAACAGACCACATTATGGGCCATAATACACACTTAAACAAATTTAGGAGAATAGAAATGATACATTGTCTGCTCTCAGATCACAAGGGAATTAAATTAGAAATCAACAGAAAGATAATTGGAAAATCCCAAAATGAGTAGAGAGTAAACAACACACTTAATAACAGATGTGTCAAAGAGGAAATCTCAAGAGATATTTAAAAATATTTTGAATGAAATGAAAATAAACACAACTTGTCCAAATTTGTGGAAAGCAGTAAAAATAGTGAATAGAGCAAAATTTATAGCATTGTATGCATATCTTAGAAGAAATATCTAAAAATCAATAAACTAAGTTTCCACCTTAGCAAATTAGGAAAAAAGAGTCAATTAAATCTATAGTAAGAAGAAAAGAAATAAGAATTAGAGCAGAAATCAATAAAATTAAAAGCAGGAAATCAATAGAGAAAATCATCAAAACCAAAAACTAGTTATTTGAAAAGATCAGTAAAATTGACAAGCTCTAGCCAGGCTAGAAAAAAGAAGATACAAATTACTAATATCAGAAATGAAAGAGGAAACATCACTACAAATCTCACAGATATTTGAAAGATTATAAAGAAATACAATGAACAATTCTATGCTCCCAAATTTAATAGCATAGATGAAATGGATCAATTCTTTAAATCACACAACTTACCAAAACTCACACAAGGAATAGACAACCTGAATAGGCTATGTCTATTAAAGAAATTGAATAATGAGTAATGGCCTTCCAAACCAGAAAGCACCAATCCCAGAAGGTTCACCAGTGAATTCTACCAAATATTTAAAGAAATTATAACAATTCTCTACAGTCTCTTTCAGCATTACCCTAAAAATAAATCAGACAAACACATTATTAGAAAACTACAAACTATTATCTTTCATGAACATAGATACAAGAGTCCTCAACAAAATATAATCAAATAAAATTCAACAATGTATAAAAATAATTACACAGTACAACCAAGTGAGATTTATCACAGGTGTGCAAGGATGGTTAAACATTCAAAATCTATTATAATCCATCACATCAACAGGCTAAAGAAGAAAAATTATGTGATCATATCAATAGTTGTTGGATTCATGTTTGATTTACCCATTCATGATAAACACGCTTTAGTAAACTAAAAATAGAAGGAAACTTCCTCAATTTGACAGACTACAAAAAAATTCCTACAGCTATCATCATACTTAATAGTGAGAAATCCGAAGTTAGGTACTGACTTCTCACCACTCCTTTTCAATGTTGTATTAGAAGTTCAAGCAATGCAATAAAATAAAAGTAAAAGGTATAAAGTCTAGGAAGGAAGGAAGAAAACTGTCTTTGTTTACAGATAACATGATTGTCTATGTAGAAAATTTGAAAGAATTGACAGATAAACACCTGAAAATAATAAGTGATTATAGCAAGGTTGCTGGATACAGGTTAATATGCAAAAATCAACAATTTTCCTATATACTAACAATGAACAAGAGAATTTGAAATTAAATATAAAATATCAGTTACATTAGCATACCAAAAATTAAATACTTAGGTGTAAATCTAACGAATATGAATAAGATCTGTAAGAGGAAAACTATAAAACTCTGATGAATGAAATCAAAGAACTAAATAAATGGAGAGATATTCATTGCCCAAGGATGGAATCAACATTATAAAGATATTAATTCATTCCAACTTAGTCTATAAATTCAGTGCAATTTTAATGAAAATCCCAGCAAGTTATTTTGTAGATACTGAGAAACTCATTGTAAGGTTTATATGGAGAGGCAAAAGACCCAGAGCATCCCACATAATACAAAGTTGGAATACTGATATTACTTGACTTCAAGACTTACTACAAAGCTATAATAATCAGGAGTATGAGTTTTGTGCAAGAATAGACAAATAGATAAATGGAACAAGAGAGCCCAGAACTAGACCCACTTAAATACAATACACTAGAGCAAAGATAGTCTTTTTAAAAAACGGCGCCAAAACAACTGGACATCCACATGCAAAAAAATAAAAGAATCTAGACACAGACCTTACACCTTTCACAAAATTAACTCAAAATGACCATAAACCATTAATTCAAAACTATCAGAGACCTAAAATGTTAAACATAAAACTATAAAATGCCTGGAAGATACCACAGTAGAAAACCTATATGGTCTTGAATATAGCAATGACTTTTTAGATACAACAAAAGTGTGATCTATGAAAAAAATCATTGATAAGCTGGACTTCGATAAAATTAAAATTTTCTGCTCTGAAAAAACCAGTGTCAGGAGAATGAGAAGACAAGACACAGACTGGGATTAAATATTGGCAAAAGACACCTAATAAAGGACTGATATCCAAAATATACAAAGAACTCTGAAAATTCAACAATGAGAAAATGAAAAACCCAATTAAAAATTGGTCAAAGACCTGAACAGACATCTCACCAATGAAGATATAGAGATGGCCAATAGCATATGAAAAGATGCTTCATATCATATGTCAACAGGGAGATAAAAATCAAGATAATAATGAGTTATCACTATATACGTATTAAAATGCCCAAAATCTAGAATCTTGACAATCAAATGCTGGCAAGAATGTGGAGCAAAAGGAACTCTCACTCACTACTGAGGATATAAAATGGTATAGTCACTTTGAAAGACAGTTTGGTAGTTTCTTACAAAAATAAACATACTCTTACCATATGATCCAGTAATCACACTCCCTGCTATTTAAGCAAAGGGGTTAAAATTTATGTTCACACAATTACCTGCAAATGTTTATAACAGCTTTATTTATAGGTGAATGGACAAATAAATTCTGATACACTCAGACAATTGATTATTTTCTAGTGCTAAAAAGAAATGAGCTCTCAAGACATGGAAAAACATGGAAACTTAAATGTATATTGCTAGGTGAAAGAAGTCCATCTGAAGAGGCTACGTACTCTGTGATTCCAACTGTATGACATTCTGGAAAAGGCAAAACCATGGAGACAGGAAAAGATCAGTGGTTGCCAGAAGTTGCGAGAGTGTGGGGTGGATGGTAGAGAGGGATGAATAAAGAATTTTACTCATCTCTGTGAAAACCACAGACAATTTTTAGGGCAGTCGAAATACTCTATATGATACTACGATGGTGGATACATGTCATTATACATTTATTCAAATTTGTAGAATATACAATACCAAGAATGAACTCGAAGGTAAACTATGGATTTAGTGATTATGATTTGTCAAAGTAGGTTTATCCATTGTAGCAAATGTTCTACTTTGGTGGAGGACATTGATAATGGAGGATACCATGCATGTGTGAGGGCAAGAAATATATAGGGAATCTTACACCTTCCTCTTAGGTTTGCTATGGACCTAAAAATTCTAACAAAAGTGAAAATCATTTGACAATTTTACCTCACAAATTGCAAAATTGCTAACATTTGCCAAATATTCGCCCAGACTTTTTTTCCTGTGTGTATCTGTGTACACACACAGTTAAAATGGAAGTATGCTATGTATGCTTTGTTAAAGAAATACATTAAAGTGTTTTTTTATTCAAGAATGTTTTTAGCAACTTTAATGTGCATCTTTATCTTAGTTACTAATGGTTGCATATTCTGTATGTGGAATGAACCATAATCTGTTTTAACCATCGACTAATAGATATAGGGCATTCATGTATTTGTGTGTGTACGTATGTGTATGTCTATAGTTGCCTGATTATCACATTATAAATTTCTAGAAATGTAATTAGTGGGTGAAATCAAAGGTACCATTTTCATACTTAGTGCCAAATGTCCCACCAGAAAGATTGTACCAATTTACACATCCAACACTGCTAATAAGAGTGAGTGAGTATTCACTGCTCCAACACAGGGTATTATCAATCTTTTTAATCTTGACCAATATTTTAGGCAAAAAGAAATCTCATTATTTTTAATTGGCATTTTTTCTAGAAATGTTTTTTTCCAGACTATTTCCATGTGTATATTGGCCATTTGTATTCTTAAATTTTAAATTTTCTTGTCTGGGAGCTGTGCCATTTTTTTCCCATAGGAATGTTAGTCTTTTCTTATTAATTTATTAGAATTATTTGTATATTAGGAATATTGATTCTTTGTCCTGCATAACACACAATGATCTCATTTACACATACTTTTCATAAAGTTGGTCTACAACTTTAATTTTCTTCTCCTGCTAGATTTGTACAATACTGGGACATTCGATGCACTCTCTATAAAATACCTGTTTTCATTACTCTGGGCATATTTGCTTTCTGGGTGTAGTTTCATGTTCTACACCTTTAAATTTGCTTACATCCTGAGTTGCTCCTCAATGATGAGAAGGAATTTATGAACTTATTTTTTTTTTTTTGGCAGAAAAAAAATAACTTCCATTTTTATAACCATCTATTCTCTACCTGTGCTAAAAGACCTACCCTCTACTCTCATGAGTAGTCTTTCTGGCACGGCAGCCTCCATTTGAGTTCTCTTGTTAGTGTAAATTCAGTTATGGTCTGCAGGGCCCACCATGAATAATAAAGACAGCTCTATCCCTAAGGAAATTCCAGGGATTTAGAGGCTACCTCCCAGGAACTGAGGGAAAAGAAAAGCCACTTTTTTTTTTTTTTTATCATACAACAATGGTGATAATGACAATTACATAATTTCTAGTGCACCCCACTCCTTCCATTTCAGAAACAAAATGCCCTAACCCAGTTACACACTTATCTTTTAAGAGAATGCTGAAGAAGTCTCATGGGGGAAATCTGGGGTACAAGTGTTGATCTACACTTCAAATACTCTTTAGGTGTAGAATAGACTCACGGCCTTGGCTTCAGGTAAGAGGCCTCCTGTTGGTTCTCCCCAGCACACACTCTGAAATCTCATTATCAAACTGTTAATTCCCCCCCTTCCCAACACTTCTGTTGTTAGCTTGCCCCTGGGCATTTTCCAGTGGAAAATGGAGTTGTTGGTTTTCACTGGCTTCTATTTATAGTCTAGTGAATTGACAGATGAATCAAGTAATTACCATATTCCATACTTATGGCTTACAGGTAAAAGACTGAAAGCAGAAGAATGTTTAGTAGTCCATTTGGGTCCAAGGGACAAGCAGATGGAAGAAAAATGAAAAAGGTAAAAAATGTAGAGACTGAAACAGTGGAAGACACAATATTTAAATAGGAGCTGTCTTAAAGAGAATGTGTCACCTCAGAGCCAACAAGACATCAGTAGATGGAATGCACTTGTCCCTTGAGAACCTCAAGAACCAAATCAAGTACCAGAGCCCAAAGGAAACAGGAAAACCAAATCAGATTCCTCAGATATATTTCAGCAGAGAAAGTCTCAGTTCTCAAAACAACAAGTGTTGCTTAGATGGGAGTGCACCTTACATTCCCCCGTACCTCTTGTTCGGAAGGAGGAACAGTCAGTCTTCAGGGAATTTTAGAGCCTACTTCATTGGTTATTCTTAGAGTGATCAGTTTTCACCATTAATACTCACTCATCCATTTAAATGAAGTCCGATTGCTTTGGTACAAAGAACAGCTGGAGTCAGATGGCCCAAGTCTCTGGAGTCTGCTTTGCAAGAGGATAATTTTAACTCAAGTAATGGATTCGCTAGCATTTTAGAGGATGGGGAGAGAAAATCTGGTAGAGCCTTTTCCCTAGATGTTGTTGAAAGCAGGACCCTAGAGATATTGGAACAAAGCAGAGTCAGGAGATGGCTTGGCTGGTATTTTGTGCCAACCACGTTAACCTAACTCAGCCTCTAGTACATAGTATAAATATTTATTGAGCTTCTGCTATCTGTGGAGGGCAGCTGGTGAAAGAAAGGTGCCTTCTTGAGGCTATTAACCTGTTCATTCAGAACTCCCCCTTCCTCCCAAGGATGTTTCTGTTAATTATCTACTTGTATCAGGGAAAAGCATTGTGTAGGCCCCCATGAGTTGGGTAGTGGCCTCACTCCCTACTCCAACATTTATAACTTAAAAGATTTCTTATAAGAATGCATTTTCAATCATTTGAGGTTATCACAAGGTTGTAAAGGTTACATTTTTGAGAGAATAAAAGCTTTGTAAAAAGTTATGTATCTTGGCAATTTTTTTTCTCTTTCATTGAAAATCTTAACCATAGAGAGAAATTGGCAGCATGATACAAGATGTAGAACGTGTACATTTTAATCTTATTTGAGACATTTGCCCCATGTGGATTTTTTCATTATACTCCTGTTGTCACTAGAATGTAAATATGGAATATTACATAAATTTTTCTTTTTTCTTTTGCTGAAAAGGGCAAAAAATAACATTCTTAAAATAAATAATTTCTTAAAATATATGTGTCAACAATATCATTTCTTCTTGTCTTAGTCTATTTGAACTGCTATAACAGAATATCACAGACTTGATGGCTTAAACAACAAACATTTCTCACAGTCCAAGATCACGGCACTGGCAGATTAAGTGTCTGCGGAAGGTCCACTTCCTGGCTCATAGACACCTTCTTGCTGTGTCCTCACATGGTGCGAAAGGTGAGGGAGCTCTTTTGGGTCAATTTAAAGAGCGGTAATCCCATTCATTATGATGGAGGAGGGCTCCTTCCTCAGGACCTAATCACCTCCCAAAGGCCCTACCTCCTAATACCATCATTTTGGGGCACTTCCCTTTACAGGGCTTCTCATAAAATATCATGATGACCTGAGTCTTCAGTTTTAATAAGGTTAATTAATGTCTGAGACATAATTTTTCATTTCATATTCCTGAAATTCTTTTCCCTACCCTTTCTCATCATCTCCATTGTCATCACCTGATTTAGGCCTCATTATAATTTGCCTCAAGGGCTGACCAACAATACCTAATAGGAACCCCCTTTCCAGCCTTGCTACCTTTCCAACCATTTCCCCAGACTGAATGAATGACATTTTCAAAGTGTGCTGATATGCTCTCGTAATTCTTATATTTAAAACTATTTATGAGCTTTCTTTTGCTCATAGATTAAATAGAAACTCTTTAGAGTGGCATAATAGGCCTTGTATAGAAAAGACGTAAAGACTTACTATTTGGTCTTAAACTCCTATTCTGGCACAGAGCTCCTAAAATCCTTGAAATTTCCTAAGCGATAAGAGTGATAAAAATGTCTTGATATTCACACTCAACCACACCTGAGTTTATGTAAAGGAGGTGATTTTTGGAAAGCATGTAGATAGAGGCTGGTTGCCCAGGGAATAGGGTTGGAACTTTCAGTCCCATCCCCCAAACCTGACCTGGGAAGAGAGAAGGGCTGGAGGTTAAATCAGTTACCAATGGCCAATGGTTACATCAGGCATGCCTATATAATGGAGTCACCATAAAAACCCAAAAGGACAGAGTCTGGAGAGCCTCTGGATTGGTGACCACAGGTAGGTGCTGGGAGAGCGGCACACTTATGGAAGGTATTTACCTCTATAGCTAGTTATGTTGGCTGTTTAGATATTCAAAATTTTTCATATTTTGGAAATACCTCCCTTGCCCTCTAATTACCCATCAAATAAAAAGTTAATGCTGAATCTGTTGATTGATGCATATGCCACTTTTCCCCCAAATAGCACTGACATTGATTGGCTTCCACCATGAGAAGCTCGGCTCACACCTGTGTCTTGGTGCTCCCCTCCTCAAAACCCCAGGTGAGTGTTGCTTGGAGATAATCCAGGTATTCCTTAGTACACCACCAGGATATGCTTTCCAAGCTCCAAGTCTTGTCCCAGCAAAGTCCCCTACCAGAGTGTTCCCAGGCTCTGTGGTAAGGGGTAATGCTGGCCCTGATGGACATGCTGGCACCCCAGGGCCTTCTGAGACTGTGGCCAAGTGCCTCAGGCCAGTGCCCCCTTAGTGTCATCCTTACCTGGCCACATATGGGAATTTCAGCCTCAGCTGGACTTGGGTTCCTAGAGTATGGGGTTGAAAGTGGGAGAACAGATGGGTGAATGGTAAAAAATTCCTATAGGTGCCAGTCAAGTGCCAGGAATGGTTTCCTCAGAAATGTTGGATGCTCCTGAGAAAGATGGGCACCCATAGGGATGGTTTGGACACCAGTGTGAAAGTCACCCCTGTTGAATTCCTCTTTTGTTTGTTAAAAGAGCTTGGTTAAGACCCACCCTATACTCACCTGTCCCAGGCATTTAAAATATTTTTGTTACTAAAAGTGAGGACAATGAGTACAGATTGCTGGCTTTGTTCCATCCTAAATATATATTAAGTTGAGAACTATAGATATCAGAACCTTTCTATATGAAGAAACCTAAGTACAGAGAGGTTATCTACAACCTAAGTGGCTGAGCCAGGATTCTACACTTGCAGCCCAGTAGTTTACTGCCAACTACAGCCTCTTATTTAGCCTGAAGGATTAGGTCAGACTGAAGTATGCTATTCTAGTATATAATTTTCATGATTCAGTTAATATAGAGATAGTGAACAGATAAAAATCTAAGTATTATACGGGCTAAGAGACTTTAACATAACTGCTGTTAGTGGATGCTGAGAAAATTCAGCATCTTGAAATTTCAACACCATTGAAATTCTCCTCTTACTGAGTCTGTGATATTGACTATTAATAGGGAAACCTTTGGGAAAGTTGATCATGACTCAGGGGCATCAGTTATCTAGTGGCAGGTACAATGAACAAAGAAATCACAAATATCAACAACTATTTCTTAAAACTCTTGTAAGCAAGAGATTGAATAATATCAGTAATTTAGCACATTCAGAGAATAAGTGGAATAGATTTTTAAATTGGAGGTTTATGTTAATTATGTATTAATTTATATTCATGTTGTTAAATATAAAGTGTTAAATACTTTTAACTCACTCCTACGAGGCCTGCACAGTCCACCCCCTTCCTCCCTCCGAGCCTTCTTTCCCAACTCTTACTTTCACTCTGTACTCCAGCAATTCTAGAAGTTTTAGCTTCTCAGAGTCTCCATGTCTTCTTGGAACATCTTTCTCCCTACAACCTTGATTCTGAGCAACAGCTTAAGAATCCCTTCCTCTGGGGGGTCTTCCCTGCCCTCTTTAATAAAGTCCCTGACAATATAGAAGCAGAACCCTGTGGATCACTACTACTGTGATCACTTATGTTAGCCTGTCTTTCTCACCGGGCTGTAAGCCCAGTGCAGGCAGAGAGACCTCAGTCCTGCTCCCTGCTGCATCTCTAGGATCTAGTAGATGGCCCTGGACATAACAGCTGCTCAACAGCTATTTGTTGAACAAATGAACATCCGTATGTGGTCCCAGAGAGCATTTTTCATTTACCGGTAAGATAATGGAGTATATAGATGCTTATTTTTAAAATGACTGTTGAAATTTTTCAGGAAATTAAATTTGAAGGATTTCCTAAAGGGGTTAAAACTGAGATTGGAATCCAAGGTTCCTGACTGTAAGAAATCTTCCTTTAACTGAATAGGACTTCTCATTGTTGTGAGATTTTTCTTTGTTTTTCAGGGTTCCAGTTCTCCTCCCTCTATACACAACTTGCCATTTCAGAATCTTCATATTTGAGTCAGGGCAGGCCACTCCTGTTATTCTGACTTAGGCAGCCTTTGATCATAACTCTTTTGCTTGCTGGTTTTTTTTTTTAACATGCAAATATTGTATTTGGTTGATCTGTGGTTAAACACTTCTTGAAAGTTTCAGGCCTCAGCTTCTTGGTGATCTCATAAATTTTCCACAAACTGTGTGTGTCATTCATAACCTAAGGATCTGGAAGGAAACTCAACTTTAAAATGCAGTTCCCAGTGATTTCAGCCTGAAAGGTGATATGTCTGTTTTTCTAACATTTCAAAGTCACTGCCATGTGCATTGGCAATATTTCCAGACCAGATTTCTGGGGAACTGGCTCACTTGTTTAAGAGACACAGTTAAGTTAAAGACGCTACTCAACTTCAACCACACAGATGACTGACTGCTTTGGAGACTAGCATGTATATTTAGGCACATGTCCTGGGAGAAGAGTACTGTCCAACTGATAGTAGAAGCAAAGCCTCTGAGGATGTCATTAAGAATATTATAAATGCTGTTAGCAGTCAGACCATTGGTTGATACAGCTCAACATTCATTCATTCATTCATTCATTTATTCATTCAACATGCATTTCCTGCACAGGGGCTATAGGCCAGGCTCTGTGCTAAGCTCACATGAATCAAACACAACTTCTGTCCAGTTGGGCAAGCAATTACAGTGCACTGGTAGAACTGTTTCACAGGTTGAAGGAGTGATCACTCTTGTTCTGGAGGAACTTGCGGGGTGGGGGGAGGTTTTTTAAAAGGAGGCTCAGTTTGAACTGGATCTTGAAAAATAAGTGGTAATTCACCAGTGTTAGAAGAAAAACTGCAAGGCAATAGTGTGGCAAAGGCATAGCATCAAGAAAGAGCACTCTGGGTTCCAGAAACACGTAGGAACTTGATATACTTAGAACAAGGTACCTCTCTAGGGCACCAGGAACATTTCTGTGGGACACATGGTGACTTGGTCTTCATAGGGTGATCATAATAACATTTACATCTAATATTCTAGAATTTATCTGGCCTCTTTTGGGGCCTATTTTCTATGCATCTTGAACACCTTATGGTGGTAATGAGCTCCATTTATATTCTACAGGCCATGTAAAGATGTACTTCCTTTTATTTGTCCTAAAATACTTCCTTAAATGATCACCAGCAGGTCATTTTTTCCCTCTTTTTATAATTACAGCATTTTGATACTCCTACTTAATCCCCAGGTATCACGCAGATAAAGAATGGATTTGAAAGGCTCTGTTGGAGTCTTGACTGGGGTAACCATGCCTACCTAAAAGCCAAAATCCACCCCCCTTACCTTCTGCCTCATACCCACAGGCTGCACATTGCTCTTGGTAATGCTTTCTCTCTTCTATGACCTCCCTTGGTATTAATGTTACTCTTCTATTTGTTTTTAACATAAAACCAGAAAATCAAATTATTAATGTACAATGAGAACTAGATCTTCTAAGTGACTCATGGCAACCAGAGCAGGACATTCTCCCTGTGCAGCTGAGAAGAATCTGAGCTTGGCCTGCTGGTTAGAAGGATCTAGATGTTGACTGGCATCAGATGCTGACAGTTTGTACAATCTATCTTCACAATAGGCACCTGGACTAGACTAGCCACATCTGAGGCTTGCCTGGGCTTCTCCTTAATCAGGCCTGGGATGGACCCTACCAAGGTCAGACTCTGGAAAGTCACCTGCTTCTGATACCATAAGAATGTTATTTATGGGAAGGGGAAGTCCTTATAAGTAGAATAAAAGATGGCTTTGTGAACAGTTTCCTTCATGCCCCAGGATCCTTCAGGATTCTGTCCTGAAACAGAATGCTATTAGCCAGAGCTGTTCTGGAACTTTTAAAGGAAGGACAGAATTTTAGTCTTGGACAACCACTGGATTAAACTGTTAGCTCATGGTTGACTTTTCCTTTTCTTGATGAGAGAACAGAACTTGCATGGCTCTGCCCAGGATTTCCCCCTTGCTTCTTGACTCACCTCACCTCAACCTTCTTGCTCTCTCTGCACACTGTCACCCACTCCCATGGAAGGCAGTAGAGTGGGGATCTGGATAAGGAGCTCAAATGTAAATCTGATTCCAAGTGATGGAGGGGATAGAAAGAGCAAGCAAAAGCATCTTAGATCACCCAGCAATCTAATGAAATTTGGTAAGGCTGTAGGTGTGTCCTTGAGCAAAGCTGCCACCAGACAAGTTTTGGCCTTCAAGAAAGAGGCTGATGTGCTCAGTTACTGGCCAGGAGTACCTGTAGAAAGCATGGCCTCTGTACATGGCAATGGATTTCAGAGTGCAGCAGCTGGACTTTGAGCAATTGCATTCCCTGAATGTAGAGGTCTATGAGGCCCACAATTGCAGTTACCACACCTGGAATCTTCCTTACCTCATCCCCATCGGGCAAGCTTCTACTCAACCTTCAAGTCTTAGTTTAAATACCACCTCCTCAGGGAAGCCTTCCTAAACCTTGGAATGGGCTAGGTTTCTCTGCACTCTGCTCCCACAGCACATATTGTTAAGCTCCAGTTCATTTATCTGACTCTCTGGATGCACTCTGAACTCCAGGAAGGCTAGCACTATCTACCTTGTTCCCTACTGAATCCACAGCATCTGGCCTCTGGAAGACATTCAACAAGTATTTGCTGACAGAATGAACAACTAGTCACTGGTGTAAGTGAGATAGCTCACACTGTATGACAATCTTGGTTTCAAGACATGCTTTTTCTGAAATAGATAATTCTATAAGCTTCACCTATATGGGATATTTTCAACATTCAGGTTGGGTTTTTAGAACAATGTAAGTAACCCCTTGAGGGAAACATTTTGAGTTAGAACAATGTTCCTGAGTCAGAGTGGCTATTTTCCTAACTGTCTTGGAAGAGAGTCTGGAGCAAGAGATGAAAGCATGAGAATGAGTGGAAACGTAACTCCTAGTCCCGCTTTGATCACTAACAGGGTCTTAGGTTTCTTCTCTGAAAACCCATGTTCATACTGCATTTCCTCCTTGGATTAATAAGAGCCCTAAAAGACATACCAGATGTGGGACTATGTTGGCTCAGGTTTGATGTCAGCCCAAACCTGAATATGGTGGCAAATGAGGGAAGGGAAGATGTCGATGGGGACATCATGATGTTTCATGGGAGATTGTGCCTTGGAAAATAGCACAAGGGTTCAGAGAAAATGGAGTTGCCTGAAAGGAGATCAGAACTGCCTGATAAGGAGGGACATATAAACCATAGAGACCTGTTCACATAATTTTGCATCAGGTGTAAAAGTAGGGCCTTGAGGTTTCCAGACTCTGAAATGATCGCTTAGTTCCAGCTAATAGTCTTCACTGGGAAAAATGTGGGCAGTTCTGTGGTATGAGGCAGCACTTCCTGACAGAGAAGTCTGTCAATCCATTTAAGATGCTCGGAACCATGCCCCTCAAGATGTCCAGAACGTCTCAGCCAAGTTGGCTACGGTCCTAGGAAACATCACATGCTGCTGAGAACCATGTGTGTTGGCAGAACTGTCTCTCCTTCTCAGTGAGCAGACCAGTTTGACCTCAGCCCACCAGAGCTGACCTGCCAAGTCCCCTTTCTGCTCCCAGAGGACTCACTGGAAACATCTAGGGACTAGGGCACCTTCCTGCCTCCCTGAAGTTGCATAGCATGCTCAGAACAAATTCTGGCTTTGGAGAAGCCAGAGAGATCTGGCTTCAAGTCTTGACTTTACCAAGTCAACACTGGGAGCTTGGGCTATTTCCCCCATGAAATGGAGCAATAGTAGCCTTCCTCACAGGTTTGGTATGAAGAGTTCAGATATTGTTTGTCAAGTATCTGGCACACAGTAAATGCTCAACAAATGAGAACTGGTATTATTTAGCTTAGTGGGGAGTAAAAAGCAGACCTGAATTTGGACCCTAGTTTTGCCACTTACTACCTATCTGATCTTGAGCCTCTCTGAGCCTCATTATGTTCCTTATTTACAAATTGGAAAAAAATACTACTTAATCTTTAGAGGTATTGTAAGAATTAGGGTTAATTTAAGAAAGGTGCCTGATTCAGTGCCTGGCACATAGTAGTACTCAATAAAAGTCTTCTGTTAGGATTATTTGTAGATCAAAGTAGGAATGAAATTCTTGATGTTGGTTTGTACAGAGCAAGTATGTGTAATCATAACAAGCCAATTTGAATTGTTCTGTGGGAAATAAATTGTCTTTTAAATGGGCTGCCTTATTTCCCTAGTTCTGAACCTGTAGGCGACAGAGGCTTGGGACTGGCCCAGGGCTTGGAGGGGTCAGCTCCTCCCCTCACACCCTCTCCTACAAGGTTCTCCTTGTCTGTCCATTTTCCAGGAGACATTTTCTCCTCCAGTGTCAGGTCCCCTGAGGAGAGCTGGAGCAATAGGTCACCATTATTTAAACTGCCACAGAATTGTCAGACCATGAGACTCCTGTCTCTCCCCAGTCTTTGCTGGCTCATTCCCAAGAAGAAAGAAGCCAGGAGGTGGAGGAGGTTATAAAACCATTTTATATTTGTCCTGGTTTTAATTGATTTCACAGCAGGGGAAGAAAAGTCAGAATCCTTCCTACATAACCTTTTGACGCAGGAGTTCTCTGGTCATGGAGCCCATCTGGAGTCCCTCTCTGTGTTCTCGGCTTTCTTCCCCAGTCTGCAAGCCCTGGCAGCACCAACCCTGTTCCTGTCAGTACCCACCATGAGGGACCCCCATGCACCCCTTTTCCACACTGGCTTGGAAAGAAGGGTAGCCCTGCCTCTACTCTGGTCTCCAAATGGTCCCAATTCTTTCCCACTTAAAAGCAGCCCATGTGTCAGCTAGGGCCTCCCAGCCCCTTAGATCTAGACACCCTGGGCTCAAACCCACAGCCTATGTCCTGTGGGAGCCCAAAGTCCTCCTGGAATTTTTGTGGATTCTTGTGTGGGGGCAGAGGTGGTTAACATTATATAATTAGATTTGGTTTCTCAAATTTTCTGCATCTTGTGCCAGGAACATGGTCCCCAAATGGTATGTGTAGTGTTCTTTCTCAGGATTTGGTGGTTGCAAAGAGAACACATACATGTTTGAAATTTCACTTCTTTGAAGACAGTTCAGCCATCTAGCCATGGATGGTGTGTGTGTGTGTGTGTGTGTGTGTGTGTGTGTGTCTGTGTGTGTGTGTGTCTGTCTGTGTGTCTGTGTGTGTACATGTATTTTAAAATATTTATTTTTATTTTTTATTTTTTTAGAATTATATCTTCATTTTATTTTTATTTATTTATTTATTTATTTTTAGGCAATCCTTGGTTGACCTCACAGATTGCAAGGGCCTTGTCAACTTACAATCCTTTATTTTTTTATTTCTTTATTATTTATGCCTACAGCACCTGGTATTCCCAGGTGGTCTCTCATCTAAGTACTAACCAGGCTCGACCCTGCTTAGCTTCCAAGATCAGACAGGATTGGGCTTGTTCAGGGTAGCATGGCCATAGACAAAAATATTTTTTTAATATACACTCTGCCCCTAGGGAGGACAGCTGGGAAACTGAAGAACAGGGTGATGGAAATATTTCATATATGTTTTTAACCTTTTGAATTTGCACCATTTACATGTATAAATATATGTGCTTACATGTGTTCAAACACACACATATACACCATACCATATCCCTTATGCTCTCTCCCTACTCCATCTAAAACATCCCAGCCCCTTCTCTCTGCAGAGCCAATCCTACAAGGGCCAGTTTCCAAAAGTCTTTCTCTAACTACTCAACCTTCGGTAGTTCCTTCTCCCCTCTCTGAACCTTGACAGAATTTCCAGTCAGTCTTGCCAAGGCTGGACCGACTCACAAACTGCCTCATATGTAACTGTCTATTTCCTGACAGCAGCAGCACTCATCTCTAGTCAGCTCCTTAGGGACAGAGACTGGCCATCACTTAGTTTCTTTGGATCCATCACAGCACATAGCTGAATGAATAAATGAGAGACACAAAAGCAAAAGTAGACAGCTCGGAAAGAAAAGAGCCTGGCTAAAACAAAATTTTTTTGGAACCTATATCAACTACCTGGTATAAGTGCCTGCTGCTCCCTGAATCAGCTGGAATGTGAGAAGTGAGAAGCTACTTGTCATTGGGCCATTAGCTGCCTCTCTTCTGCTGCCATGAGAATTGCTCTTTTACAGGAAAAAAAGAAATGTTTTGAATAAACATCCTGATACAGGAACATGTAATTCTATGGACAACTGTGGACTAGGTGTCTGAGACTAAGACTTTAACAACTATTTTTTAAATTTTAAAATGGATTAAACAGAAAATATCGAACCAAGAGAATGGTCTTGTCCAAACCTTTAAATGAGGAGAAAGACAGCAAGTGGAAGGAAAAGGCTGAGGTGGTGAGGAGGTGGTACAGAGGCAAGGTGAGAAGGCCCCAAAGATCAAAGTTAAAATTAAAAAGGCATCTTCCCTGACATTATACAGGGAAACCTCCCTTTTAAAAATGGAACCCCCAAAGAAGAACACCACTCCCCCTTACTGCTGGCCTTCCAAATAGAGGCTAGGAGGTGGGTGGAGGGGGCCTGTCAGCCAAAGCCCAAGAGGCTCTCACTGTGCCCAGCCCACTCTCCTCTTTGGGTGACCAGTAAAGGACCCCCAGCAGGCATGCTCTCTGCACGCTGCTGGTCATTGAAAGCTCCAACTCAAACATCAAGGCCTGTGACTCCTGATGCCCTTCCCCACAGGTAACTGCAGCTCCACACAGCTCCAGGTACACAAGGAAAATGGCTGCACCCTTTCTGCCTCAGGCCTCCCAAAAATGCATCTCCCAGGAACCAAGAATCCTCTCTGTTCTGCAGCTAAACACCTGAGAATCAACCAGAATCCACTGCAACCATCTCCCATAACACCTTCATCTATAAATCCTGGGACCCACCTTCTCCATGAAACTCAGATGTTTGCTGTTCGCTCAGTAGCCCCAAATAAAGTCTCATCTCTTTTAATGTTCAAACTCACATCTGCCTGGGATTCGCAGAACAGCTGGTAGAATCTCCCTGCACCATTTCTGGGAACTCCTAAAGGGTACTTGTCACTTCATCTGCCACCTGTGGTTCCACCACAGAAGTCAAGCTCCCTGGTTCATCTCATGCTGTCCCTTGTAACTCTTTTCTCCAGATGTGCTTTTTCATGCATACAGATTCACTGCAAGTGGGGACATCACATCCCCACACCCCCAACCATCACTAATCCCTCACAGTTTAATTCTGCAGTCTAGGACAGGTGACAGTGCTTTCTGAATGTTTGGGGTTTAAGAGAAGTGGGTCAGTGTGTTCCTTCTGGGGCTCACGAGCCCTAAAAACCCCAACGTTTAGGCCTTGTCTAGCTCCTATTAGGCTTTCCCACCTCAACAAGAGTATTCAGACTAGATCAGGCCAACACTTAGTCTAGACCCCCGACCTCTCCTGCAAGAGAGCAGGGGACAGTGTCTCCTGGCTTAAGAGCTGTTTATGCTGTAACACTACACCCAGCCTGGGAACCTTCATTTCTGTCCCTCTCTGATTTCTCAGGGCCCACGTACTCAACAATGCATTGCCTGCAATATGCTAACTTAAGTACTCTGAGGGGTGTGGTAGGCAGAATAATGTCCCCAGATGCTGTGAATGTGTTAGGTTACATGGCAAAGGGGAACTGAGGTTTCAGATGGGATTAAGCTTGCTAATCAGCTGACTTTGAGATGGGAGATCACTCTGGAGTATCCACAATGTCACCTATGAAGATGGTGGTAGGGGCCATGAGCCAAAGGATATGGGTGGCCTTAGAAGTGGAGAAAAGAGATTTACAGCCTCCAGAAAGAAACACATCCTTGCCAGTGCCTTGATTTTAGCCTGTGAGAACCATGTCAGACTTCTGACCTGGAGTACTATAAGGTGATAAATTTGTATTGTTTTAAGCCACTAAGCTTCTGGTGGTTTTTTATGGCAGCAAAGAGGAAACCAAGACATGAAGAATACCAATAATTCGGTCTACCTCAGAAAAATCTTTCTCTAATTCTTCACCACTTAGCATCTCACTCTGCAGCTGCCATACTCAGATTTATGATGCCTTCACCATTTGTTCCAAGAACAACTTGCTTTACTTTGGTGTAAATAGTGTTTATGCTGGTGATTTCCTTGAAAACAAGGGAATCTGTTCCAAAATTAAAGTGCCCATATCTAGAAACCCAAATGACACTTCTCTTTTACAACAATCCCCAAATGACAGTTCCCTTACTAAAATGATACTTACTTGAGTTCCTAGTTTCTGGGCACCCTGATACATAAATCACAGATATCTCTCCAAGTCATCTTTTCTCGTCTTCCACTGACACCAGTGAGTTTCAGGTTAGCTCTGTCTCTTGCCGAGACAGCCTTGCTCTGCTTCCACACCATTTTCCAACACTACAGTTAGAGAGATCTTCCTAGTGTCTGATCATCCTTCTGTTTATAAAAATTCAGTGGTTCCCCATTGCTCTCAGGATAACCCTTACATGGCCTCTAAGGCCCTGCATGATCAGCCCCTGCCCATGAGTTTCTGGTCTCATTTCCAAAATTCATAGAACTAGCCCCAGAGTAGTTCTATCAAATATGTGGTCACAGAGCACTGAAGTTGAGCTGAGGAGTGGACTGTGCAAAGCCACTCTCCATAGTTTTATGAAATCAAGTTTGTAGGACATAGCTGTTGCTATTACGGGTTGAATTGTGTCCCCCAAAATTCATACATTGAAGTCCTAACTTTTAGTACTCCAGAATGCAATTTTATTTGGAAATGTTGCAGATATGATTAAGATGAGGTAATGCTGGAGTCGGGTGAGCCCCGAATCCAACATGACTGGCATTCTTATATAATAAGAGGAAATTTGGACATAAAAACGCTCACAGGGAGCACGCCACATGAAGACTGGAGTTACACTGCCACAAGCCAAGGAACTACCAGAAGCTAGGAGAAAGTCCAGGAACAGATCCTTCTCTAGCACCTGCAGAGGAAGTGTGACCCTGCTGACATGTTGACTTTGGACTTCTAACCTCCAGAACTGTGAGGCAATACACTTCTGTTGTTCTAAACCACCCAGTTAGTGGTATTTTATTACAGCAGCCCCAGGAGAATGCAGTGTCCCCTCTACTTTCTCATCAGCTACAGAGTTCTCTAGCATTTGCCACTAGTTCACATAGCTCTGTGCACAGAAATGTGTACGTCAAAGTAGGGGCATGTGAGTAGAGAAGCTTGCATTTTCAGAGGTCCACAAAGTTTATTAATTAGAGTCCCCTGCCCTTTATGCTCTCCAACACTGCTTCTCAACTTCATGAAAACCAGTTGTTAAGAAGAATTCATAAAAGGAGATGCATTAGTCAGTTTGTCCTCAATGGATTGGTTTTGTTCTCTTCTTCCTTAGAGATAATGAAGCCTTAGCAATTCAGTATTCTCAAAACATCAACTGTTCCAGTGAGAACAAAGCATGGCTTTAATCTTTTCCCTTTGTTCCTATTTCTTACTTCCACACAATTTACCCTAATCCTTGTGTTCTCTTAATTAAAACCCAAATGGACTTGACTCTTCAGTCCCAGTTAACAACAGGTGAAGCTGGCTTGGCATGTCTGTGTTCTCAAAACTGCCCTGAGCAAAATTCATGTGTGTGTGAGAAAATACTTTGCCAGGGGAATAGAGAGCATAAACTAGTCACCGCTCCTTCCTAGCCAGAACGACTCTTTCCTGTGTGGGATCCAGGAGGTTTATTCTCAGGCAAGTCCCACCATCTCCTGGGAGGAAGACAATAAACTGGGCAAAAAGGCCCTATCTGGGTAAAGGAGGATGAAACAAGGGGCCAGGAAATAGGCCAGGAATTTATATCAGTCTTGCTCATGGGGTCACACGCCCTGAGGGTGATTTCTAGGTGAAGTAATGCCCATAGGTGAGGCTGATGAAGTGCAGGCTAGGCTTGGGCTGAAGGAGGAGAGGTAGAAAAAAGGAAAATAGAAGAGGGAAGGAGATGGACAAGAGTAAGGGAGAGACTAAAAAGAAAGTGGAGTTAGGGCTGATAGAGGAAAAGAGAGCCCCTGGCTGCCTGATCCAATATCCTGTGCTTAAGCCTTTGAGGTTTTTATAGGCTCCTCAGTCCAGTCCTTGTCAATTAGGCCGGACAGAGGGGACCTTGTGCCCCAGGCAAGGATGGCTTTCCATGTAGAAAGACAAGACAATGCCATGTAAAAGTTTCAGTAAAAGCCAACCCACCTCCTAAATGTCTCCTCCAACTGCCTGCTGTTTGCTGCAACTTTCTTTGCCATTTGTCCCCATGGAGTCAATCTTTGCCTTGGAGCAAATAATTAAACCTAAGACTTTTTGAATGTTTACATGTTTCAAGCACTGTTCTAAGTGTTGTTCAGGTATTAACTGAGTTAATTTTCTCAATAGTTTTGTGAGGTAGGTAGCATTATCATCATCATCTCCACAGTTAAGATGAGGAAACACTGGCAAAAATGCTGGAATTACTCATCCAACGTCATCAAGCTGGTAAGTGGCAGAGTCAGAATTTGAACCCAGTCTGGCTTGCTCCAAAGTCCATACTGTCCTCATTGCACTACACAGGTTCCCAAAATGAAAACCAGTGCATCAGAAAATGTGCCATCATGGCTTCCAAAGCCATGTGTTGCTCCCTAATTGGGCTTTTTAGGATGAAAGGTTGTTTTGAAGATAATTAATGAGAAACATTTGGAAACTTGGCCTCTGAGTATGTCTCTGCTGTCTTCCAACTGGGGTCACTAACAATTATTGTTCGTACACACACACACTCCCCTGAGGTGTGACTAGAAAGCAACCAGGCAGATTCCACAAATCATAACATTTAGTTTTATTAATTTGTGATACAGTGTGTAAAGGCAGGTCATCTGACTGGCAAAGCTGTTACATCAAGTACCATTACTTAATTTGGGAAAGACAAATTATAAAACTAAATGATTAAAAAAATATATGCCTGTCATTTGAGTTTATTGACACTTTTCTGTCAGGAAAAATACTAAGCTTCTGAAAGTGGTGTGATTACATAATAGTATTATTACCCCAACCAACAATAACAACGGTCACAAAAATAGTTCTCTCTTGGGCAGCTATTCCATGTTACCACAGAATTCTAGATATATTATCATCGTTTAATAACTAAACTCAAAAATAAGCAGGAAAATTTCTCCGGTCCCAGGGGCCAATGCTAGAGCAAATGGTCCAGAAGGATATCAGTAATAGGTATTGCAAAGAAGATGAGTTTTAAGACTGATACAGGAGAGAATTCAGCCTCAGGCCAGCAGATAATAAGAAGCAGAAACTGACCTCTTTGAACAAAGCTGAAAGCCAGAAATATCTTGTTCCTTCCATAAAATAAGGACTAGAAAACTCTGCCCACTGGTCTAGGGGCAGCAAGAAGCTGACCATCTGTCCAGCATTGTGGGTGGTAAAAGAATAGACCTCCAGAAACCAAACTTCCAAAATTGTGCCATGTGTGGGTGTTAGTCAAAATGTCTCCAAACCATAACTACATGAAGTAATAGTCAAAAAATAAACATAAGAATTACCCAAGAGTGGATCCCACAAAAGCAAATGTAAACCAAGTACTACAGATAGCTGCACAATGAGGCTCATTGGGCTCTATAGGAAAATACCTCCTGAAGATGAGCCCGTGGCAACCATGTCTAACTTTATTAAGAAAGGAACTATCTTGAAATATAGTCAGCAGATGAAATAGTTGGAAAAAGATTTTTAAATGAGCATGTTTAAAATATTTTAAAAGAAAGGAAAAAATAAAAGACAACAATATCAGGATATAGTGAAAAAGGAACGTGCAAATTCAAAAAAGCAACTTTTTCTGATATTATTATGTACACTTGAAAAATATAAACAAATGAATGGGAAACAGTAATGTAGCATAGTAAGGTGGTTGGGACAAGACTAATATAGATAAATGAATGAAAGCAATAACCACTTAGAACATATAAGAAAAAAGAGACCTCATGCATAATAGCCACAAAAACAAAAATATAAAATACCTAGAAAACATATAAGGAATATTTAAGTTCTGTATGAACAGTGGAATATTACTCAGCTATAAAAAGAGATAAAATACTGCCATTTGCGACATGGATGGACCTCAAGATAATCATGCTAAGCAAAATAAGCCAGACAGAAAAAGTTGAAAATCACTTATATGTAGGATATAAACCTAAAAGCAACAAATGAGCAGGACAAACAAACAGAGACACATGGACATGGACTATAGGCTAGTGGTTACCAGAGGACTACAGACTAGTGGTTACTAGTGGGGTGGGAAAGGAGGGAGAAGGTAGATGGGGTAAAGGGGGTCAAATATAAAGTTTAGGGAGATGGTGAAGTGAGAAAAGGGGATTAAATGTATGGTAGCTGAAGGAAATTGAACTTTGTGCGGTAAACACAATAGAATATACAAATGTCAAATGATAATGTACACCTGAAAATTATATGATTGTATTAACTAATGTTACCCCAATAAACTTAATTAAAAATTTAAAAAATATCTGTATGAAGAAAACTTAAACTACTTAGAGATGCAAAAGAAGACTTGAAAAAAATGTAAAGAAACGCTATTCATGCATAGGAAGATGCGACATCAACAAAATGTTTACCCCTAAGTTAACTTATTATTGTTTTATTTTTCAGAAATAGAATTTGAAAAAATAACGGCCCAAATTTTTCCAAATTTAATGAAACTACATACCCACAGATCCAAGTTCAACAAAACCCAAGCAAGATAAAGACAAACCACACAAAAACATATCATAATCAAATTGCTGAAAACAAGTAACAAAGATAAAATATTAAAAGGCAGCCAGAACAAAACAAACGCATTACTTATAGGGAGACAAAGATAAAAAGTCTACTGACTTCTCATGAAAAACAATGAAAGTCAAAAGAAAATGAAATGACAACTTTATAGGAAAAAATATGATTAATCTAGACTATTCAGGAAAGTTTCTTCAAAAGTAAAGACAAAAATAAAAACATTTCAGGTAAATAAAAAGTAGTCAAATTCATTGCCATCAGGCTTGCACAAAAATAAATAATAAAATAAGAATATTTTTAAAGCTGAAAGAAATAGTACCAGATAGAAATTCAAATCTGTACAAAATAAAGAAAACTAACTATAGTAACTATTAAGATAAAGTGATTAAATATAAAATACCTATTCCTAATTTTCAAACTTTTTAAAAAAGACATTTGATTGTTTAAGGCAAAAATAATAACAATGTATTGTGGGATTTACAACAAATGTAGAGGTAAAACATATGACAATAACACAAAGAATGGAAGGAAGTAGAAACATACAGGTGTAAAATGATATAATATTAGAAGTAGTGATAAGTTAAAGATGGTTATTGTGAACCCTAGAACTACCACTATGAAAATAAGTCAATAAAGGAACTATAGTTAAAAAGCCAATGGAGGAGATACAATGAAATACAAAAATACTCAAATCCAAAAGAAGGTAGAAAAAGATGAAAAGGAGGAATAGAGATCAATTTGGACAAATAGAAAACAGATAGCAAACTATTATATTTAAACCCAACTATATAATAATTCCATTCAATATAAATTGTGAAATACTCAAAATAAAAGGCAAAGGTTGCCAGACTAAATAAACTTAACAAGTGTTATCTACAAGAAAATCTACTTTAAATACAAAAACTCAGAGAAGGTAAGGGTTGGGCAAAGATACACTAAGATACAAAGATACAAAAATCATAAGAAAACTGGAATGGCTATGTCAGATTAAATGGATTTAAAGATAGCAATTTCTGTCAAGAATAAAAGAGAGGTTTTGTAGTAATAAAGTAGCTAGCTCATCAAGAAGACATAATCCTACATGTTTATACATCCATAAACAGTTTCAAAAAAATATGTAAGGCAAAAACCAACGAAAGCGAAAGAAGAAATACAAAACTCCAATGCTTTTTCAGCAATTGATAGAGCAAGTAAATAGAAAACCAGTAGAGATATAGAAGATCTGCACCACATTTCACCACATTTGCCCTAATTAATGGTTATAGAACATCACCCCAAAACAGCAAAATAACATTTTTTAAGTGCACATAAATATTCAATATATAGACAATGGCACTCAGCCATAAAACAAGTCTCGATGCACTTACTAGTATTGAAATTATACTTAATATGTTCTGTGCCCAAATCAGAATTAAATTAGAAATCAGTAACAAAATAGATATGTGGAGAGCTTCTAAATATTTATAAATTAAACAGTATACTTCTAATTAGCCCATGGGTCAAAGAAAAAATCACAAGGAAAATTTCAAAAAATATTCTGAACCGAAAGATTATGAAGATACAACATATTAAAATTTGTGAGATGTGAGGTATTCAGAGGCTGGGTGAAAAAGGTGAGGAGATAAAGTACAAATTGGTAGTTACAAAATAGTCACAAGTATGTGAAGTACAGTATTATGGAATATAGTCAATAATATTGTAATAACTATGTATAGTGCCAGGTGGACACTAGGCTAATCGGGGGATCACTTTGTAAATTATATAAATTTCTAACCACTATGCTGTACACCTAAAACTAATATAAAATATTGAATGTCAACTTTAATTGAAAAATAAATTTAAAAAATAAAATTTGTAGGATACGAAAAGTAGTGCACAGATGGAAAATGTACAGCTTTAAATGCTTACATTAGAAAAGAAAAAAGTCTCAAGTCAATGATCTAAGATTCCATCTTAGGAAGCCAGAAAAAGAAGAGAAAATTCAACCAAAGATAGGAGAAAATAGCCTTGAGCAAAGATGGAGACTATTACTGACTATAACTAAAATACTTCACAAAATACAAAAGGCAACTACCTCTCTGAGGATTCTGACAAGAAAAACAGGCAAATTAAGAAGGGGAATTGAAATCTGAAGAAGTGTCCTATGTGGGGTGAGTTTCTAGGATTTTCTCCCTCTTTTCTTCTCTTGTGTCCTTGACCCAGGGGTGGACTCTGGTCATGGTCCACATGGAGTCTCCAGTCATGAAAGAAAATCAAAAAAGTTTACTGCCAGCAGACATGCTCGAAAAGAATGCTAAAGGAAATTTTTCAAGTTGAAAGAAGATGATACCAGAGGAAACCTGGAACCTAGGGAATGAAGAAGAGCAAAAGATATAATAATTATCTGAGTTAACAAAAACTAGTTCTCGCCCTTTCCGTTCTTTGTCTGCCTCACTATTGAAAGTAAAAACCGTAAGACTGTATGGCTCACATTTCCATGTATGCAGATGTACTACATTTGACCACTATAACATAAAGTGGGGAAAGTGAAGAACAATATGGTTGTAAAGCTTCTACATTTTACTTGAAGTGGTAAAATATTACCTCTAAGTAGACTATGGAAGTATGTGTGTATGTATATGTGTATACACAAACACACACACACACACACACACTACTAGAACACAACTAAAACTTTTTTAAAAAGTCAATAGATATGTTAAAATGGATCCTAATTCAAATATAAATTAATAATATTAAATGTTCAAATCTAAAAGAAGATATAAAATAGAAAACAGAAAACAGAGGAATAAAAATTAGAGTGGAAAAGAGAATACAAGAAATCTACTTGAAACATAAACACAGAGATAGGTCACAAGGAAAAGGATGGAGAAAAATACGCCATGCTGCGGGGGGCTATATTACTATTGGAGAAAGTAGAGTTCAGAGCAAGGAATATTTTAGAGATAAGGAGAGACATTTCCTAATAATAAAGAAAGGGCTTGATTCATTAAGAAAATGTAACCATCTTAAATATGTAGGCTTCTAACAACAGAATTTCAAAATATGTGAAGCAAAAATGGAAAAAACTAAAGGAAAATAGAAAATCCAGTTATAGCTAGATAATTCAACACTCTTCTCTCCATAACGAGTAGTAACAGAACAAGTTGATAGAAAATCAAGCTTATAGAAGACCTGGACACACTATCAACAAACTTGACCTGAATGGTATTTATATAGAACATTTTACCCAACAACAGCAGAATACACATTCTTTTCAAGTGCACATGGAACATTCACCAAGATAGACCGTATTTTTTGCCTTTAACAAACCTGAGCAAGTGTAAAATAATTGGAATCAAACTCTATTCTCTGAACATAATGGGATTAATCTAGAAATCAATAACAGAAGGACATTGGAAATAGCTAATGTTTTAATTTAGTTAAGTATCTGTATGTTTGTATATTACTTTTCTGTTTTGTATATTTAAAACTTTCACAGTAAAACTATAAAACTTCACACATTACAGCTAGCACAGAATAAAAACTTAGTGAAAAATAATGATAGCTCCTCCTGTATTGCTATCTCCAATAAAACTCGAAGGAGGGTATGGGGTGGATGGGAAGTAAGTGAAGGCTCAAACTCCCAAAAAGAAAAATTCGGAGCAATCAAGAACATGATAGAATTGTCAAGGGTAAATAAAATCCTCAATGTAGTTAAACTGTGAAGTGTAAGCCATGGTTCTATTTTTTTTTCTGTGACATTTGGTAAAGGTAGAAAATAAAAATTTTGAGAACCTTGTTGTCTCTCCAACAGCCACTCCTGCCTTTTTGCCTTTCTCTCCCACTACCAACCTTTGCCAGTTTTAGAATTCCTGGCAGTAATTGGAGGAAGAATTACTAGGGTCTGTTTAACCAGCAGAGTCAATTCAGGTCATGGATAGCATCACCTGTTTCTACTCACAGCTCTGCCCACTCCTTTCTTCTCACCATAAAATATTTTGATCAAGTGACTCCTAAGCTTAGCAGCTGCCACTATTTCTAAGATCTGACAATAAGAATATTTGAGTTCCAGCTGTGGGAATTTGGGCAAGCCACCTGATGCTTACTTAGCCTTGGTTTCTTTATCTGGGAAAGAAAGTAATTAACCCACCTCACAGGAGTTGTGGGGATTAAATGAGATAATATATGTGAACATGCTTTTTCAGCAGGAAAAGCAGCTCATAGATAATTTATTGCTAAAGACTCTGCCTTGGGATCTTGAGGAGGTGCTCACCTGCGGTAGTAATCAATTCCTTGAAAACGTGTAACCTGAGTCAGTGAACCATCCCACCATACTTAACTAGAGGGAAGACAAAGATGACAGGCTGACTGTCGAAATTCCTGTTCTTCCTCCCATATTGGTGCTGGAGAGTGACCAGGCAGAGACTACATCTCCCCCCACCTGGCATCTAAGTGTGGCCAAGGTCTAGTTATTGCCATTGGAATGTGAGCCACAGCTCTACGAAGCAGGAGTGCTTTCTCCTTGTTCTTTTCTTCTGGCTGGCTAGGTGTGTATGAAAATGACCAGTCCCAGTTAATAGAGAGCCGCAGACCAAGAGCCTGAGTCCCCGAATCCGCACATGGAGGAAAAGAGGCACCCAGTCACCAGAAACACCTGTGTGGGACCATTACATGAGTAGGAAATAAACACCTCTGATGTTTGAGCAATTACACATTTCTGTATATGTGATAGAGCAGTGGGCATGACGTTAATGAGGCTGCATAATGGTTCTCAGTTTAATTCCTTGCTCTGCCAAAGTTTTGTGACCTTGGCCAAGGTACCTATACTCTTATATCTCAGCTACCTCACCAGTAAAATGATGATAATAGTTCTTGCCTCATTGGCTTATTGAAAAAGTTAATTGATGTAGTGCATACAAGGTGCTGATAACAATGTTCAATAAACCTTGGCCATTAGTAGTCAGCATAGCATTACCACATCTTTTTTGAAAACTTATTCCTTCATTCCAGGAAAATTTCCTACCTCTGCAGCTTACCTCCGGGTAGTTGTGGCCATTAAATGCACATCAAAATATTTTACAAGGAACTTTTGCGGGGCCTTAGTGTTTTTTCTGGATAGTGTGTGTCTCAATTGGAACATAATTAACTGGCAAAAATCCAAGTCTAAAGTTTCAGGCTCAGCTTGTACCGGAAGAGCCGTATGTGTGTATTTAACGATAGTTTTTGACTCGACCTGCGATTGCTCAGAAGCCCCGTCCACTCACCTGTCCTCCCCCGGGTGCAGTCAAGGATGCTGTTGCCATACAGCTGCAGGCCCCGCTGTCCCCAGCAGAGGACAGTGCTTCACACAAGCCTCTGCAGCTTCTGAAGCTGTCACCCAGTGCCTTTCCAATAGCGACAGGTGTCTCCCCGCCCCCGCTCCCTTTTCATTCCTTGCCTTCAGAAGAATGGCCGTGATACTTCAGAAAAGTCTGGTTATCCGCGTTTGTGCTCAGGCTTTACAGATCTGAATTTCTTGTGTGGTCAGTGTCCACCGCATGTAAGAACAGGAGCCCCCGCGCTGTCCGGGATCCGCTGGGACAGCCACCTGCTTTCTGGTCCTCCTTTCCTGAGTCCCCTGACACCCACCCGCTTTCTGCAGACGATTCCGTGCCATCGTCTCCCACCCCATCGCAAACTCCAGGACCCGGTCCTAGGACCCTCAGTGACTCCCAGCTGTGTGCGTGGGGGCGGGGCGTGGGGGGTAAAGATGCACTTCAGAGTCGCCTGGGAGAGGGTTCTGGAAACACGCGTGCTCAGGGCTCACTCCAGACCTCCCGAACTCCGAGGCCGGGCGGGCGAAAGTTCGCAGAAGCTCCGGGGGCGGTGCAGGTACGACAGGCACGCCCTCGCCCGGCCTGCGCCGCGTGGCTGGGGTCCTGACCACCCACACTAGCGGCTAGCGGGAGGGGGATGCGCAGGGGGTCGGGCGGGGCATGGCTCAGCGATTGGCTCTGCTCCTAGACCCACGGGAAATCCGAAGCCCACTCACGCCCGCAGGTGATCTCACTGCAGTCTTAACTGAGAAGATTACAGCTCTCCAGCAGTTCTCCTCAACAATGCTGTGTTTAGATTCTTGTCCACATTCTCTCTCTTTCCTCCCCAAGCGGCGATCAGCCTGTCTCCGCCTGCCAGTGTCTGGGGCCTGCCTCTCTGGAAAGCTCTCCTCCCATCATCTGTTCCCACCTGCACCTCTGGCATCGCCCTCTCTAGGCTTCCCTCTTCCTCACTCCCCATCCAACAACCACCAGCTTTA
This sequence comes from Cynopterus sphinx, assembly GCA_030015415.1. Taxonomy (NCBI): domain Eukaryota; kingdom Metazoa; phylum Chordata; class Mammalia; order Chiroptera; family Pteropodidae; genus Cynopterus; species Cynopterus sphinx. Next base: position 44,233,203 of record CM057379.1, on the reverse strand, counting down.
TGAGTGCTCCCAGCTCCTGGTGATCTTCCACTTCATCCCCTCTTCTCTGTACTTGTTTTCATGCCCAAGTCTGTCTCTCCTTCCCATGACTACCAACACACTCTCTGAACTGGCCCCTCCGTATCCATGCGGCTCCCTCTCCAGACGACTCCAGAGAGATCCTTCTAACATGCTAATCTGACCTGTCTTGCCCTGACTGAATGCCTTTCACTGCCCACTGCCCAACAGCACTGGACGAAACCCAACACCTGGGCCTATCACACAGTCCCTTCTCTGCCTGCCCTCTCCCCATCCCCTGCACTTCTCAAACCAGCAATATGCACACATGGGCCTATCATGGAAAGTTTGCCTTTGGCTCCCACTCCTTTCTCCATTTTGTTTCCTAAAACAAACTCCCACTCATCCCACAAAACCCAGCTCAGGCACTACCTCCCATGAAAAGCCCTTCTTGATGCCCTTGAATAGATTTCAGCATTCTCTCTAGGTGGATAGCTCTGATCTAAAATCAGGCTCTCTTCGGTGCATCTTCCCACTCTGCTACCTTAGAGTTCTTAAGTATTGCTTCTCTGCATACTTTATTCATTGACAACTCTCTCTTCTTTCCCAAGCTCTGAGTTTCTTGAGGACATAGACTGGGAATTATTCTTCTCAGTGCCCCCAGTACCTAGCACAGTGCCTAATTATAGGAATTGGGTCCATCTCTCTGCTTCCTTTCATTGACAGACTTCTTTAAAATATCAAATCCTTGCCTTTATGGTGTTTCTACTCCTACGCAGACTTTTACTCATTAAAATCTGTTTTTCTTCCATGTTTCTGATTTTTTAAAATAACAAATGGCTCAGCCATGGTTCTAAAGTACACTGTGCCCATTTACTTCCCATCTTCTTCAACCTCTGGGTCATGTGACACTGTTGACTACCATCCTCTTTGACACTCTTCCCTTGGTTTCTGTAGTCACTGTTTTTGCTGTATCTATTCTACCTTCTTCTGGGAAGAGCACCCCAATTTTCCTCTAGGGAACTAGAGGAAATCCTCCCTCATCCTGAGTCTATGTGACTTGGATGCCTCCATTTCTCACTCCCGCGCTGAGTGCTGACTTGCCTAAACATCAGAGCGTAACAATTTGTTGGCCCAGAGATTAGCTTCAAAATGGGCATATAATGACAGTCACACCAAACAGAGTCAGATGAGTTCAGAACCCTTCACTGAAACTGTCTCAGGGAGAATTGCTCTTGTGTCTGGGTAAGGCAGAATGGAGATCCTGGCAGCTTTTTTGTCACTATAAGGAGAAGGTTCCTGAGCCCACACAGGGAAGCAGAATAAGATGAAAAGAATAAGAAGGACAGCAAAAATCTTTGAGATCCTGAATGCATCTGACCCTAGATTACCCTGGACTTACCTATTATGTGAGTCAAATCCTCCTTAAAAAAATTAAGCCAATTTGAATAGAGTTTCCTATCACTTGAAAAAAAAAAAGCATCCTGACTCATTATTATTGTGATCTGCAATATCTCAGTTTCCATCCTACATTCTTTTTCTCTTTCACTGGTTTTTGTTTTCCTCTTATCTCATATATGCTATCTTGATGCTAGTAATAGAAATTTCCACTTGCAGAATGCTTTATAGCTCATAACCCACCCCTCCAGAGCCCCTCACCCAAGCTCTTACACACTTTTCCTAACTGAACACAACTAATTCTGTAGGTTCAATTCCTATTTCTATAGAATGACCCAAATTCTCACCGCCAATTCTAATTTCTTCATAAAACCCCCACCCTCACTTTTCTAACTACCTGCCATCCTTCATTATCTCTCACTTATGTAAAATCAAATTCTTCCTTTCCGATTTTTCCAGTGCTGTTTCCGATTATCTTACATTTGGTCAAGGTATTAGCATTTTCCAGTGTCCCCTAGTCTGGAATTTGGAGCTATCCTTAATTGTTCCTCTCTCTTAGTTTGGGTATAAACCCTGACTCAAGCTGGGCTAATGAGAGCTGCCCATGACTAATAGGAAAGAGATTCTCTTTCTTGTGTTGATGAGCTGAGCTGATGGGAGCTTTGAGCTGCAGGTGGCCACCTTGCCTGCCTGAGAATGAAGTCAAGCCTGAGGGAAGCAGAGATGAGAGAGAGAGAGAGAGCTGAAGATTCTAGATGGTGACATTTGAGACCCCCCCCCACCCATCCAGCCTCGCCTGTAGCCCGACCTATACCCTGAACATTTCAATTTTATGAGCTATTAAATTACCTGTTTTGCTTCAGCCAAGTTTTCAATTTTCTGTCTTTTATAACTAAGGGAATCTGAGTGATACCGACTGACAGAGACTTTGTTGCTTGTCTTAAGGCTGCCAGAGCTGTGTGGCAGTGGAATGACAGCAGATATTTAGGAAAGGTCATACAGTCACTGGTTGGTTAAGGATCCCATGAGGGATTCTGGATGAGGTGGTCTTAGATGTTCTGTCAGACTCTGAGAATCAATTTTAGGTTCCTTTATGACCTTTCTCCTTCCCTTCCTCACCTTAGCTCCGTCCCTTTGGGCACATTTCAGGTCCACTATCAGAGCTGCCACTGGCACTTTCTACCTTCCCTATTAAATCATGACCTCTTTGAGGGAACGTGAAAACTGAGCTTTTCTTTTATCACTCACTTAATGTTTATGAGAAGAAAGGGAGGGAGGAAATGGGCGGGGGTACCAGGAAAAAAAAGCAAAAAAATTTCCTACTTTTCATGGTAACTTTAAGTACCTAACTGTGAAGCTACATCTAATCTCTTAACTAAATTATTGATTCGTGATCCCTCCTTGTTGTGCTGGCTACATTTTACAATCCAAGATGCTTCTCTGTGCTATTTTAGGTTGATTTTTAAAAGTCAGTCCATGGACAATGATGCTATGATGGCTGGTAGTGGAAGGTTCAACCCAAACTCCAGTTCCTCCTTCTCTTGACTTAAATGTCTTTCTTACCTCTATTTTCTCATAATTTTCTTAGTTTTCTTCTTTATCAGAATAAAGTGCTCAGACCTATAGGTACTTCAATCATAATAGTGTATCAGGATAATGCAGAAGATCTTTCAGAAGTATTTAGACAAGTGACACTATTGTCTAACTTCCCTAAGAAAAACTAGATAATGATAATCTTCCTCAGCAAATTACAGAAACAAATGTATATCTAAGAATAAGGTTTTTCTGTTATATTTATTTATTTATGTATTTATTTATTTATGACCAAAAAAAAAAAAGAAAGAAAGAAAGAAAAAGAAAAGAAAGAAAAGAAAAGAATACCTTAGACACTTTCTACCTCTAAATGTCTGGGAGGTTTTTCTGTCTAGACATTTCTTAAGTGGTTAGAATGGTGCTGAGTATAATTGTGGCAGGTCCAGCTGGCCTAGATGTCCCTAAAATGGCCTCTACATTGGAGCATGTTTAAAATAGCAGTCACTGCCTCAAGTGGATAAGATTTCTGAGGGAATTATACTGCCTGTCTATGCATCCAAGAACTCATATTTGAATAGCTGTTGAGAACACACTGTGTAGTGCACTTTATCAAACTCTAAGTGAGAAGATGCCCAAACAAGAGCCTCGTCCTTGCTCTCTAGGGGTTTATCATCTAACTAGAAAGATAGAAAACAGACACATGCCTACAAATTCCCTTTCAGCTGAGGACCTGACATCAGGTGTTCTCAGCCCTGGCCACACAGGAATGTCACTTGAGGAGCTTTAGAAACAACGTTGATGCCTGAGCCTCACCTCAGACAATTTGACTTAAATCCTACCTCCTCTTAAATACGGAGATCAGGTTGCCCTCCCAGATTTCCCCAGCCAGAGGAAAAAAGAGAATTGGATTGATTCTCAAAGGTCCAGGTGCTTTCACCAAAGGAACACCCAAGAAACTCAAACTAAGTCCTCCTTTACAGAAGGCACAGGAATGGGAGAACATGACAAGAGAGTCATACACTGCAGACCCAGCCCTCATCCAAAAGGTTTCTTAGTATTAATGAAAGTCCAGGGCCAATCAGCCAGACCTAGGAGATGGTAGAGAATTAAGAAGCCATGATCAATCCAAACATGGCCCAGTTCTTGGACTAATCATATATATTTCTTGGCAGCCACTTGACCTGCTTGAAAGTGCCTACATCTGGGTCAAATGGGAAGCAACAGAGGCCGACCTAGATTTTCTCTTCCCTGGCCTCTGTCTTCTGAGCATATTCCCGTCTAGTGCAGGTGCAGAGTAGCATCTAACAGAGCCAGCTGGGCCTTAGGGTCTCAGAACAGACATTCTTAGGCACTGACGAGGGCTGTCTGGCTGGGAGATGTGGCCATTTGTCCAATTGATTCTAACGTAATCTCCAGCTCTCACAGCCAAATCCTAATGCCCTGACCTAACTCTGTGATTGCCTGACCAATATATCTGCATCCTCTCAGTGACAGTTCAGACCAAGCCAGGCTCCAAGCTCTACCTCAGAATGTGATTAATCCAGAACATCAGAGCACAGGAGATGTTCTGGAAACTTTTTACATTCCATAGCCTGGAAAAAAAAAAAGCTAGACTGAGCAGTGGAGATGAAATCTTCCAAAAAATTGTTTCCTAATTGCAGGACGCTTTGTTCAAAAGGCAGCAAGTTTTCCAAGGTTCTGGAGAGGCTCCAAAAGCTTACTCAGGACCTACTGCTTTGGAGGGAACAAGAGCTTTCTCATCATTCAGAATATGCAGTCCTGAAGCCCACTTGAACATCCAACTTCAGAGTGGTCAGTCTTTCCAGGAGGGACGTTAGCCTCATAAAATCTTCCTTGATCACAAGTTACAAAAAGTGGTGGCCCTGCCCTGAGGGGTCAAATAAGACCATTTGACCTCCTCCTGCCCCTAGCCCAACATCCTCCACATCTCCAAGTGTTATTATCTTAAATGCCACCTCCAGATCATCTCTAGTCACATCTCCTCTTTCCTGCCACTATTTAGAGTGAGCTTGGAAGGCAAGTGGAAGTGCCTCCTGGAACCTCCGTTCCCAGAGGGCTTGCCTATTTACCCCAAGCAATAGGAGCCGGAACTTGCTTTTCTGATGAAGGCAGGGGATTTAACCCATAAAGTTTCCCACAACACACCAACTTCACTCTAATCACTCATTCCACCAACATTTACTTTGTTTCTGCTGCATGCTGAGTAGGTGCTAAACTGCACACTGTACAGGGCACAAAGCTGAATAAGAAGTAGCCCCGCTGGGAAGCAGTGAGGCCAGTCAGTTCTGGGCTGCGGTAGCGATAGCAGGTGACATGATATTGATACTGACGTTGATCTAAAATGAATTCTCACAGCTTCATTCAGATCATTGACAAAAGGAGAAGTTTCTCATCCTAACTCAGTCTCTAAGGACTTTGGAAGGGTGATTTTTTTTGTTTTTTGTTTTCATTCTCATCACATGTTGTCTCAGTGCCCCTCACTGATGTGACATTGCCATCTTCCTGCTGTCCTGGCCTGTCCTGTCCCCTCCACTGGTGTTTGGTATGGCTTTCTGTATGGCTGTCCTGTCCACTGTCTGGGTGTTCTCCTTCTTAAGAGAGCAGCCTGAGGAGTTCTACACACCAGCAAGTGATAATTCCACCCATAGTGCTGCTGTGTGAGGCAGAGTGAGGTCAAAACCAAATGAACTGGGAGATTTAGTACCCATCTTCCAGCCCTTAAAATGTTTTATTTGGAATAAAGATTTAAAAAAAGCAAACGGGGTGGCGGGGTGGGGGGGGCGTTGAGAAGGGATGTTTTCACATTAAACTTTCCAGCTAAGTCCCTCAATTCTCGCCTATGTTTTCGCCCTTGGAAGTTCAAAGAGTGAACGCCTTCAGCCACCACATGTCCAGCATTTTGTCCTCTTGAGTCACCCCTGTCTCTTGTTCTCAGTTTCTTTTCTTGGACAAGGGTTTGCATGGCCAGCTGCAATCTCATGTTGGTCCTTTAGGTTCATCTTCCTTTCCTAAGTCAGCCTTTCTGGACAAATTTCTTAAACCAGCGTTCTTAACTTTGGCCGCACATTAGAAAACACCTGGGGGCTGTCAGTGCCGAGGCCTGGGCCCTGCCCCAGCGCAGTTCTGATTCAGCGGGTTTGGGGTGAGGCCTGGGTGTCTCGGTTTTAGAGCTTTAGGCACAGTGCTAATGCTCCGTTAATGGCTGCGACATTGGTTTTCTCTGGCCATGCTTTCTCTTACTCTGTAATCTAGGTGCTCTTCAGTCATTGCTCACTTTCTAAAGAGAGAGCCGAAGCCAGGCCAATAATTTAGTTCTGGAAGTTAAACATTACAGCTTCAAAGGAATTTCTCTAGTTTTCGGCCAGGGTTAAGAGACCTCTGGTTCCTGGCCCAAATTTTATCCTCAGTGTTATCAGGGCCCAGGAGAATACCCGTAATTCTGCTTATATTTGTGAAAACATAACCACACTTTATAAAAAGCCATACGATGGGGCTGTTACTCCAATAAGCCATGGGCACATGAGGCACTCCGGGTGTGTCTTTTTCCATTTTTTTTTGTCTCCACTTCCCTCTGCCCCTTAGTTTTTCCACCTTAAAATTTTTTTAATGTATTTGAAAATATAGCTAAAATAATTTTTTCATGTTTGAGACAATTTTGATTCTCATTCTTATTTTTTAAAGATACATTTCTCTCTGGAAAAAAAAAAAACAAATGAACTGCTACTGAAGCAGCCTACTTCCAATTTCTAGGGGCAGGATGAGGTGGGAAGGACATTGTCCTAGGAGTGACCAGGAGATTTGAATCCTGAATCAATCACTCACTCATCAGTCTTGTGCCCTGAGATGCAAGCCACTGCCTCTCTCCCTTCTCTCAACTAGAAAAATGAAGAATGAAGCCTTCACAGCCCATATCAATAGCCTATATCCAAGGGTGATGATGAAAATCAAATGAGCTAGTATTTGTGAATACAGTTTGAGTGAAATTTAAAAAAGTCCTTTTCGTGAGGTATACTGTGAGTTTAAATCTTTCCATACGAACAAATTTCCGTGCTCCTTAACAAAGCTATTATTCCAATTTCTTTGGAAACCTTGCTTGCACTCGTGTTACCAGAGCTCTTGCTGGTCCATAGGAGGCTCGTCTTTTTCTGAGAAGGCTGTTCTGCAGTCTGTCTGCTGCTTTCTGGAAGTTCCATTTCAGAAGGCAACCCTGCTGAGGTTTCATTCCAACATCTGCAAATCACATCCACAGGGAAAATGTGACTCACTCGTTACTGTGTTAGTTTTCATGGCTATTGTTCAGGGAGTAGGTGTTGTCTTTGGGCCAAATCACTTGAAATCATCATGACATCAGCCCTGTTACAGAAAAACCGACTGTGCCCTCACAGGAAGCAAGGAGGAGGGTGGGCACTAGGACACACAGTTACTCTAAGAAAGGTCACTCCTGAAGTATTAGAGAAAGGCAGGCAATGACTGCAGCAGAGTTCCTGGCATATACTAGGAGAACAATAACAAGTGACCAACCAGTTATGGCGCTCTCATAAATAATCCGATTCAAAATAAAATAGCTAAGGTGACCCAACTTCTGCGGAATGAGAACAGGCACAAACAAACCATAGTTGAAGCTATGTGGATGGTGAGTATCTGAATTACTTGCTTCCCACCCTTTCTTGGCTACATCTGACATCACTAATTGATCATTGCCTCATCTGCAGATGACCTTGGATGCAACCCCAGAATCCTTCTCAATTTAAACAGCTGTTACTGATCAATCCAAGATGCCAATTGCTATGTAACTGTTGGCCATTCCCAGCATAGAGGTTTCAGTAACCAAATCAGTCCAAGTGCGGTACTTGGTCTAACTCTCAGATCACAGCATTACAGTTAGCATCATACTCCTCTTCGTCTTCATCATCAGTAATACCTTTGAACTTTCATCATAGAGCTAATTGGAGCTATTTTCATCAATAGACACTTTAATCTTGATGTAGTACTTTACCAGGGTTGGGAAGGGGGACTTCATTCTATCCTTTTATGCTTTAATCTTGGTGGCTAAACCAGTTTCCTAATGATTTCAACATACTCTTTTCCTTGTTGTTCCTCCACTTCTAATCATAACTGAATATATTTCAGAAAGAAAAAGAAGCTATGTGTGTTGTCCCTTTCAATATAAGATTTTTCTCTCCCTTACAGTAGTAGGATGATACTAGGAATCATCCTACTATGAATGAGTTATCAATAATGAATTATTGAATCCATAATCATCAATAATGAATGAATTACTGAGTCTGTGACAACAGACTGCTGACACTGAGGTGGACTCTAGGAGAAAACATCTGGTAGGAAGAAGTTCTACAATAAATTACAAAGGAACTCAGCTGAAGAGTTAAAAGGAGGCAGTCCTACAGGGAGAGCACCACCCTCTGCTGGAGGAACACGTTCCACACAGAAAGGCCTTCGCCACCTTTCGCTTTCTCCTTGGCCCCTTTGGGCAGTGCTGCCAAAGGCACTCGTGCCCCAGCTCCAGCTTCCTTGGGCTCTGTGCTCTAGCTGTGGTGGCATCGAGGCTCAAGGCATGATAAGAAAGCAGTTTAAATGGACACCTGTCTGGTCACCTGGCCAAGGTCCTTGCTTATATTTACGTTTTGGATGTGGGGAGGGGGGACAGAGAGTACAGAAGGGAGGGCTGAAGCTGATGAGAAAGGAGTGGAAATGTAATTGTCATTTCTTCTTTCCTGAGAAGAAGGAGTTTGGCTCTGTTGCCCTGATTACTACCAGTCGACACTTCCCTGATGTTGCCGGGGCCGTGCGTCCCAGTACAATTGTGGTATGGCGTGTACGACATTGCCAGACTCTCTCAGCCTCTGATTCCTCAGGAACACTACACTGGGTAAGGGGGCACTGATGCAGAGTAACCGCCTACCCTTTAAGAAAATACCGGCCCCAGTCTTCCTGACCAGGACTGGGTGTATTTGCCGAACCAGACTTTCTGATCCTGAGGGAAGCCTTCCCCAGTTTGACCTCGCCCTCCCTCACGCTCCAGCTGAGGTGCCTCTCTGTGGTGCTCTACCATAGCTTGCCTATTGTGTCTCCATCCCATTGGACTGTGAGGTTGCTGAGGGTGGAAGCTTTATCTTGTTTCTGTTATGTTCACAGGGTCTAGTGCCAGGCTGGGCCCACATCATGGTTCATTACATGTTTCTGGCAGAGGAAAGAGGAACAGAACTTGCCAGGTTCGCTGGGACTTCCCTGGTTCTAGCATTGAAATTCCCGTGTCCTGAGAAACCCCTCAGATCTGGGTAACCTGAAATGACTGTTCACCTCGCCAGAAGAGAGAGAGAAGTTGAGAAGGAGGAAGAGAGACAAGAAAGAAGGAAGAAGGAGCGAACTAAATGAGGTCCAGGAGGACCCAGGGCAGAACCCTGTGTGCTCTGAGACTTGCTGGCATGAGGAGCAGCTGCCTTCCCACTGAGGTGGAGGCTGAGTAACAGCTGTGCTACTGGGGACTGCGGGGACATTCAGTGAGCTCATCCCTATAAAGGAGCAAAGAGATAATGGGCCAGAGCTGATCCAGTCATGATTGAATTCTGAAAATAGAATTACTATATTCATTCAGGGAGCATCTGTCGAGCACCTACCCTTTGTCAGGCTCAGAGCTTGACACTAAGAATACAGAAGAAAGAAGGATGGGGCCTGACCTCCAGGAGTCCACAGACAGCAGGACATGCTGAAGAAAAGTCCCGTGTGCTTCCCATTTCACTATGTGGGTAAAGTCCTGCACGTACTGTTGATACACAGAAACATGCTGGGCAGGTGGTCTGCCAGGCTGGCTTAGTTGGGAATCCTACGGGGAAGAGTTACAGCCTCTACAATAGGCCTTCGCCATGTGATCCCTTGTCTACAAAACCCCTCATGTAAGAGGGCTGTTAGCTGCATTGTTTTTAAGCAACATGTAGGCTGTCTCAGAGGACTGTTAAAGGATCACCAGGCCCCTGGCTTAAATTAGATTTGAGGTCATGGCCAGGTGGACATGAGACTGCAGGGCCTGCTGGGGCCCAGGCCCGTGGATGGGGAGGGGGAGTGGTTTCTGCTGTACTCAGGTCCATTGTAGCTAAACCCCCAGATACCACCCCTGCCTGCTCCTTCTGTGCCCTCCCACATGGATGGTTCAAGGGCCAGAGGCCAGGCAGCTGTCTCCCAGGCAGAGACGTGGCCCAACCGGGCCTGTGGGACTGGACACAAGGACAGCGTCTGGCCCTTTTTTTGCTTTACTCCTGGTCTTCCATTCTCAGCAACAGGTCGTGGCCCATTAAAGACTATTTAGGTGTCTTTCTATTATAGCTCATGGAACAGGGACTCAGCCAATGTGGAATGGAGTTGACCATGTATTTCTGGGATAGTCACCACTCTATCCTTCGCTTTAACTTCCATAGATCTGACTCTGTCTACTTGGCTCTTAAACTTCCACCCTACCCCTGCCCCCTACAGTGCATTTAGAGAATGGACCGATTTATGGAGAGAGGGATATCATCTTTCAGAGTTTCAGACCTCAGAAGCATTGTGGGAGGCATTTTGTTTTACAGGTCAGAGGGAAACAAGACATGGGATATGTCACAGAAGTAAGATTAAATCCCAAGCCTATAAGTGGTTTTTCTCTTTCCCATTTTAGCTGCTTATAGAATATCTCCTTTTTCTCCTTTCTCCTTTCCTTTCTGATTTCTGGCTAGGAGCTAGGGTTTTATGGTAAAACAGGACTTGTTTCCTGCCTTCTGGGAGTTCACAGGTAATTGGAGTTATTACTAGCCCAAGGCAAGGACACAAGCAGGGTCACTATGAGGCCCTCCCTCAGTCACCTGGCCACCTTCTGTGTTAACAGATTATTTACACAGTATCTAAGCCAAGAGGACAATAGCTGGGAGGCCTGAGGGGAGAGAGGAAGAAGTAATCAGAAAGGCCCCACAGGTGTTGATATTCAAGTTGCAGTTTGAAGAATGTCAAAAATTAACAAAAGTTTTCAGCAATCTATTATTAAGATAAATCCAAAACATTTAAAAAGCACATTTATAGCAGAGATTTCACTTTCAGGACGAGCAGAGGTGCTCTGCCTGTATTTCACCCAGGCTGGGACACTTCCTGCCACACACTCTCCACTGGGCAACTGGTATTTTTGTCTAGACTTTTGCCCTTTGAAATCCTATAAGATCCCATGGTCCCCATCTGTAGGACAGATGAGAAAGTGAACAAACATTATATGGAAAGTTTTCTAAATTAAGCATTAAGACAAAAAGATTTTGGCTCCATTCACAATTAACTAGAAAACTTCCACTAACCAAAACGCCCCACTGCCCAAGCTGGCTGCAAATTGAGGTTTTGTTGCCTCTGTCTTTTCTTTTGGCTTTCTTCCTTCTGTTCTGAGGCTCTTCCTTTTCCTCTGGGCTCCTGTCTCTGCAGCAGCATTTTCTTCTTTTACCTCTCCGCCCTCTCAGTTGTCAGAGCCTGACTCAGCCGGAGCTGTGTGGGAATGGGTGGGGAGTGAATCAGTGACTTGGGGCTGACTCTGAAGGAGATTCGTCCTCTATTTTCACTTCCCTTGATAGGGTACATCTAGTTCCTCCTCAGCTGACCACTCTCAATAAAGCTATTTTTGTGGGTGAGGCCATAATCCCAAACTCCAGACAGAGTATAAAAAGCAATGCGCATGGGGTGGACAGTCAGAGAGATTTATGTTCCTGAGGGAGGAGATTGGAACTTTGACAAGACACAGCTGGCTGAGGGAGTGAGCTGGAAGATTCAGCCCTGGGGTGAGGAAGAAGAGGAGGAGACTTTAAATAGCAGGTGGCTTCACTGTTTCTATAAATGAAAATGATACGTTTTCACTGAACACTGATTACGAAAATGGTCTTTTATTAGACAGCTGCACCAACCCATAGGACAACCCTAGAAGCCCTAGCCAGGGAGCTTCCTCTGCAGTTCATAAATGTGGTTGACTGTACCTCCCCACCCAGCACCAGGAGTGGCTGTTATTTCTTTCTGCTCAAGGATTCTGTACAGGCCAGGAATGAGGGACCCATGGAGGTAGAATGACAGTAATAGGCCAGGGCTTTACCCCAAATGCTGCCAGATTTAATTATTCTGGCCATTTGTGTATTTATCTGAGAGTCATTCATCCTCCTTTTGAGAAGATTGAAACACACACGTGTTCAACCTTGGGGGAGGGGGAGGGCAGGGAGGATGGTGCTGGGGTGAGTTGGGGCATGCAATGACCAGTAAGTCTTCTCTCTATGAGGCAAACCTACATGTAATTGGTCCCGCCTTCCTTTAAGTAACTGAAAAATCCCTCCTGAAATGGCAGCATGAAGTGGGCAAGAGACTAAGGGGTGCCTCACCTCTGAGAAAGTCACCTGCCTTTTAGCTTCTTTGCTTTCAGGAAGCTGAACTCAATGTCTTATGGCAGGTTAGGGTAGTCCACTGTACTTGCCAGCTTCCTTGGAAAACATGGCAGCCCAGGCAGTTGAGAAATCATAGTCAGGGATGAATCACAACCTCACTGGTTAGGTCGCCACGGCAAGCCAGGGGATCCACTATCACTTTCCAAGGAGTGAATAATAATAATAGGTAACATTTGAGTACATACTACGTGCCAGCTCAGTGTTAAAGTTTTATATCCATTATCTCATTTAATTCTAACAACTCCATGAAGTACATTCTATTTTCCGATAGAGTCACCAATAAGAGAATAAGGAACTTGCTCATGGAGACATAGCTAGTAAGTGGCAGGGCCAAGATTGACGCCGACTGCCCTTAACTACCACCTTGATACCACATGGTGAAGGAGTTCAGGAGCATCCCACCCCAAATATACTGCTCCGGCGTATTGACTATTTTGAGATAAAGGAACTTGAAAAATAGCAAATACAAGAAAAACACTCTGATCTTCCTTCTTTAAGAGCAGGAGATGAAATGCCCATAAGAAAGATGACTTCCCTATACCAGAAGGAAAGTAACATTCTTTATCAAGGAGAAGTTGAAACTGAGAGAATTCTGTACAAACAGACCTTGTTAAAATAATTTTTATCTTCCTTTTCCCTTCCCAAATAGTTTAGTCACTTTTCCACAACTGCCTCTCTTTGTTCAACCGAAAGGAAAAGCAAGTAGTTTTCACCATTTCTTTGGGTCCTCATTTCCTTACGAATGTTCCCATGTCATGTAAAAATTGTATTAAATAGATGTGTGTGCTTTTCTCCTATTTATTCCTCTTAGATCAGTTTAATTCTCAGGCCCAGCCAGAAAAGAAAGAAAAAAAAAAACTCTAAGAGGGTAAAAGTTTGCCTCCCCTACAGTTGCTCCCTTCTAAATTCATCCTGTTCTCTCACTCCTATTTTATCTCAGCATTCTTCCCAGACTTTCTTACGAATGTGTGGCATTGCATTATTGCCTTGTGCTGCAAATGTCAGATTTCCTTGGTCAGATTTGCTTAGTGTGGGACTTTCTGCTAAGCTGTATCAGGGATATCACTGCTTTGAAAAATGTAAGCAGAAGTAGTCTGTGATCTATCTGCTAGGTAGTGAGGGGAGCTGCTTCAAGGCTACGTGGTAAAACTACCTTCTTTAGAAACCTGAGAGGACAAGGAGGCCATAAACAGAGTCAAGAGCCTGTTTAATCAAAGCCCCTCTAAGAGAGGCGAATCATTCAAGAAACATCCCACGGAGTGAAGGCCTCTCAAGTGTGCATTTTGTAAAGCCATTTCAGCCAAGTGAGGAAAATTGATTTCTCAACATGGAAAGATAGTTTTGACAGATGCCCTGGAAAAAAACACTGGGTCTTAGACGATCAATCAAAAAAATCAACTTGGCGGTTCAGCTGGATTCCCCAAAGAGTGTGCAGATTCTAAAACCTTTCTTCTCCCCCTCAGCGGGATGGTAGGCTGATAGACACCCACGTGTTTCAGAAGCGGGACGTGCAGGCCTCTCGTGGTGTGTCCATTCCCCAGTGGGAGCAGAAGGCAGCACATTCGTTTCTCAGATGCTGAGTTTTGGATGACAGTGGCTGACTTGTTTCCCAAGCCCTTTCCTGATGGCCTGGCTTTGACTTGGGGACTAGGGTGAGGCTGCTGCTCTGAGAAATGCATTTGCCCTTCGGTTGCAAAACTTCTCCAAGTGATTGATGAACCAGTCCCAGGAAGAAGTAAGTCACCAGCCCCTGAAATACATCACCCTTTCACGGAGCCCCAAGCCACACGGACATTAATTAGAACAGGAATGAAAGAGAATCAGATTCAGTTGTAGTTGTCGGGTCTCAAGGCAGGCTAACAAAGGAGTCAGGGTTTCACGTAACTAGATGAGAAATTTACTCACAGTAAACTAAACTTTGTTTTCCCCTTTGGCTAAATGTTCCTCATACCTGATTCAGCCCTCAGCAGGGCCATAACTCTTTCTCAGCGGATGGTGTCCACCAGCCTTAGGAAATCGGGAGGCAGCCCTCCAGTCTGCAGGTGGAAAGGTCACAAGCCGTGTTGGCCCAGGGCACACTGCTGGCTCAAGGCAGATCTGAGTTCAGAGCTGGCCTCTTGAGGAAGCCACCAGCCTTATTCGGGCCAGAATACCCAACTTTGGTTCTCCGTTTTGTGACCTTGTGAGTACAAGGTCACCTTCTTGTATAAAAGGAAGGGATCAGACTAGATATGTTTTCACATCTGTATTGCAATAGAATCCATTTTTATAGACTCAATATTACAAGAGGCTCAATAACATGTAAAACGAAAACAAGCGGAGCTTCTTCAAAGTTGATATAACAAGTTGGTGAGAAATTTTATCATTTAAATGCCAGCTCTCCCACTTGCTAGTTAGTTGTGTGACCTTGGACAAGTTCCTTATCTGCTAAGTTTTAGTTTTCTCATCCATAAAATAAGGATTGTAATAATGCCTACTTCATAGTCATTATAAGGATTAATGAGATAACACATATGTAGCACTTAGTACAGAAGGGTTTGACAAACACTTGCTACTGTTATTTACCATTATAAGATGGCAGTGAGTTACAGTGGGGTGCAGGCGGGTTGGGGAAGGGAAGCTCGAGTTTCATATGCTTCATCAATCCTTCCCCCTCATTCTTACCACAATCTTCTGTAGCTCTAGGAAGCACTGAAACCTCAGGGCCCTGTGGGGCCCAGCCTGAAAACCACTGGATAGATGAGTGTTTCCCACACTTCGTGAGATCAGGGTCACCTGAGATGCTTATCAGATACCTTGGTGAGCAAGCTGCAGGAGGTGTGGTTCAGGTGCCTGGCTCCATGCCTAACACACACACAGGTGTTTCTTGTCTTCAGGCTCTTTGGGAGACATCAGAAGAGGAGCCTGAAAGACCCTTCAGCTCTAGTATCCAGGATTCCATCTCTTTCTCTACCTGGGTCAGAGCCAGGACCCAAACCCAGATAACCTCTGTGTGCTCGAGGCCACGCACACCAGGCTGGTGGGGAAATGGTCTGTGCCCAGCTCTGAGGCACCTGAGGGAACAGCCGGTGCTTGACCTCTCTCCGACCTCCTGGACTCTGGATCCCAGCCTCTCACACCAAACCCATGGCCCTTACCTGTCCTCTCAGCCTCAGCTGACTTTCCTGGCCCTTGCATGTGCCTGCCCAGAACTAGGACCCCTGCTTGACCTCCCTTTGGCCTGCCCTGTTCTGTTATTGCCAGCATCCTGGTGGGACAATTTCACAGGTGAAATCAGAGTTCATTAGAGTAGAAAATCTAAAGAGATGCTATTTTCTACCTAATCTGTTTTCTCCCCATGGGTCAATTTGGCTGCCCTTTTATTTTGAAATAAAAGAACCTAGAAACAAATGAGCAAACACCTTATTATTGAAAACCATCTGCAGAAAATCTCAGGGAGCAGCTCTAAGGTCAAAGCTTATCTGTTCTGCCTCATACACAAAACACCCAGCAGTCAGGCAGGATGAGAAGTCACAGAATCTTAAGAAATTTGGGTAAAAGCAAGCATCTTTTCAACTGAATGTAAAAAGAGTTCTCTATGCAACCCAAATCTTGAAACTCAGAATATTTATGTATTACACAGAGACAGTAATGGATCGGATTGTGTTGAGTTGGCTGAGGTGGTCAGGAAAAATCAGCAACAGCCCTGAAACTCACGCTTGGCACTTTCTTCTCTCTGATCCCAGATTTTCATTAAAAAAAAAAAAAAAATGCCATCTGTTCTTTCTTTAACTTTCATGTTGGAGAAAAATAATTTCAGTTATTGAAATTGTGTGTTTTTTATATTTTCCCCTTTCTTTCCCCCAGCCCGATTTCCTCTCTCTGCATAGGTGAAGGTATGGGAGGGAGTCAGATGAGTTTCTATTAACACTGTGTGTGACTAACTCACACCAGGAGGGGAGGGGTGCTGTGATGCTGGGCTGGTAAGCAGCGTGTAAGATGCACGGTGGGATTTGCTTTAGGTTGCACATAGACCTTTCTGTGATGATGGAAATATTCTCCATCTGCACTACCCAATGGAGTAGCCACTAGGCACTTATAGCCAGTGAGGTCTTAAATTGTGGCGAGCGCAACTGAGGAACTGAATTTTAAAATTTATTTTATTTAAATTAATTCAAATCTAAATCTCAAGTTAAATATTTAAATGTGTGACAGTTTAGAGCATTACTTGTGTGTGTGTTGGGGGAGACTGCAGGGAAGGTAAGCAGTGCTAGGATCTAGCAAGCTCTGACCCCCTCCCTCCTCCTAAACACCCAGGAAGCAGTTTCCTCTGGCACGTGGCCACATAGCTTTTTGTTTTTTTAAATAATTGTAGCTTCCGTCTAGTTTTATTGTTATGAAGGCTTCCCTGGTCTAACTATACCCTTCACAATTAGTAGCATAAAAAATTAGTATCCTCTAGCATGCTCACTCCAATTGAAGCCATTAAGCTTTTTTTTTTTTTTTCCCTGAGGACTACGAGGGCAAGTTTCAGCCTGGGTAGAAAGAGTGCCACAGTCCATTAGAAATGTCTGCATGGCTGCAGGTGCAGGGCAAATGCTGGCACTAGTTTTTGTGTTTGTCAAGCTCATGGTCCATCCTTGTAGCTTTGCTTCACAAACTAGTGAACTTAATTTGCTTATATTTATCCAGTATATTCTACATAGATACTGCTCAGCCTGTGCAGCCAATGCTTGCCTTCCTATTTAATCTACCATCATATCTCAACCCCAACATCATTGACATTTTAAAGTCTCTTGGCAAGATATTATTAAATGCAAAAAAATCATAAAATTAATTTGTTGTTTAAAAAGACTAAACTAGGCCAGCCATATTGTATCAGGGAAAAGAATCCGACCCTTCCTACAAGTCTATTTGGAACTGAAAGAAAACAAAGCAATCGCCTCCTGATTTTTTCCCACTCAATATTGTGTAGGGCTTTTCTGAAGGTCTTGATGCTCATAGCTGTCATGGAAAGGGTAGGTCCCACTTTACAGATGAAGACACAGAGGCCCACGGTGAGCAAATACCTTGCTGATGGTCACAGGGTTAATCTGCTTGGGGCAGGGATCCCAGATTGAACCTAAGGTTGGAGCCAGATTCAGTGGCATGTCTGAAAGAGAGGTGGGACAGCCTGCTAGGAGATTACCTGCATGCCTCTGGGAGAAGAACATAGAGAGTAAATGTCCCATTTTATCCCTGGTGCCAACCCTATGGCTCTGTGTCCAAGTCTTATGGAGAAAAGGGCTTGGAAAGAGACCAGGAAAGGGTTCAGCAGGTTATTTCTGACAGCAGAACACCAAGAGTGGTCCAGAGTACAGGAAGTGAATGTTCTCTGTTTCTCTGCGTGAGCACACCAGTTCTCTGGCAGGTAAGAACTCCCAGAGACAAAGTACGGCTCTGCAGCTCAGGCTTGGTTGCTTGGCACCAGCAACTATATGCTTGGGGTCTACCATTGGGATGTGAGCAGCAAAATGGTGCTATGCCTCTGCCCACCTTCTCCGTAAGTCTTTTGGAGGGATTCAGGAGGGAAATGTAGACTGCTCCTCAATCACCACTTGCTGCTGACATGAGACCCAGATGTAATAGTGACATACAGGCCCCAAGTGGACTCATAACCAGTAGACAGCAAAGAAAGGGCTGGAGAAAACAAAAGAACTTGGGGTGGGATGGTGTAGGGTACTACAGGCTCACCCCAAAACACGGATGACTTGGAGGTGTGTTTATTGCTATATGTTTCATAGGACTTCTCTGTTACTAGTGAGGCTTGGAGAAATACAGTTACATAGTAATAAACAGAAACACAAAAGTCTGAAATTAATTTTTAAATGTGATCTAAGCTCTTACCAGTGGATCTGCTGATTAGGCTGTGTAGTCAGACCTGTAACATAGTCTGAGGCAGAAGAAAGCAAATAAAGGAAGTGGAAACAAAGCACAACACTTTTGTAAAATGTTCACTTGCTTGCAGAACTAATATCTTCTCAAAGAGAAGAAAAAACAGAAGACACTGGAGTGTCTTAGTAGTGGTCCAAGAAGAGACCCTGGAGAAGCACATCTGCCCCAAATATACGTTTTGGCTATCAGGCTGATGAGGAGTAAGTCACAATAATGAAAACTAGCCTGCACTGGGCCTCGTGCCCTTCGGGTGCACAATGAAGCCAGGAAGTCCATCCTCACTGCTGCTAGGAAAGCTGAAGGCCTCCAAACACAGGATACTCAACAAATACTTGTTAACCAATTACTTAATTTAAAACTCTTATGCATTTACAATTTTCAAGGAAATTTGGCAAAAGAAACCAGGTAACTATTTTTGGTTTCTCTTTAGGTTACACTTTATTCTGCACAATTTTGAGCCAATACAATTACATATGGGGTACTTTCAGCAACTTTACAGAAGATTCCTGCTACTGGTATGTATGTTCTAATGTAGAAGACATCAAAAGGAGATGTTAGTAAATGGTTCACAGTACTAGGTATGATTTTTCTTCATCCATTTTCCTATCTTCTCTGCTCCCTATAGAGTAGGGGAGCAGGGACAGAGGAAGTTTGGGGGAGGCTGCAGCCCAGCGGGTACTAGGGCTCTTTCTCCTGACCAATGGTTGCACTATATTTGGAAATTTTCTTTTCTTCTGAGCCTTTCATATAGGTACAGTGAATTAAGGAGCAAGGAGAAATATTGTCAGGCTCAGACCAAGCCAGAGCCTCTGTGGGGGATGTCTGGGACAAGGAGGGAAAGAGGAGCTGTTGACTTTCTGCCACCTGGCTCTTCATCGCCCTGCCCCCAAATAAGTGGCACCCCTTGACGTAGAGGCTACTCCCCCGGGGGGAGGCAGGAACAGCCTCAGGAACACCTGTGCTCTGGAACTTGGGGCCTGCTCTGCTTCCGCCTCACCCCTTTTATCTTTTGCCCAACTCTAAATGTAAAAACTTTTCATTTTCACTTTATCCTTTATTTTTTCCCTTTCATTCTACAGTGTTTACAAATCCTGTGTTATCATTAGCTTCACCTACTAACATATTTTTAACTTCTCACCTCACAGCTTTTGGGTTTTATTTTAATCATATCTAGCTACATTTTTTATTTAAAAGTTTTGAATCTCTTATCAGAGTTCAATTATTTATCTTATTTTAAATATCTAGTTGTTGGTTCTCTTTTGGAAAAAACTTAATATTCTGTTATTGGAATTGTAATTTTTCTCCCCACTTTCTACATACAAAGTTTAAAAATTTTTATTTTTTGAACTTGAGACCTTTTATTTCTCTCATTTTAAAATTAGATTTATTTTAGTTATCTTTTCTTTTTTTATATTGAAATTTTTAACAAAGTTGTTTATTTTTAAGCTTATTTGACATGTTTTTTCATTTTTAAATGTTTAGTTTTAAGCCCATTTTAACCTTTTTCTTTTTTTACTATTGAAATGAATCTTCTTTATTACCTTTCTGTTCTCTCTCTCTCTATACACACACACACACACACACACACACACACACACACATATACATTTATATATACATGTATATTACCTTTCTGTTCTTCATATATATAATATGTATGTGTATATATATATATTTTTTTCCATGATTTGTTTTTCAAATGGTCAGCAAAAGGTGTAGCCCCAGGAGTGTTAAAACATAAACTGTCATGGTTAAGAAGAGCTTGGTGAACCAGATCTGGTAAGCCATCTTACTGGGAGAAGCCCAACCAAATTCTACTCTAAAAGTCTTGACCTAAAGTTTCCAGTTATCTCTGACTGTCAAAATCCAGTGGAGAGGCAGGTAAAGAATACAGTGCGACTGGGTACATTTAGGCCCTGGAATTCTCTACTTAACCTGGGTAGAAATGTCCACTTTGCTTTGCTGCATTATTCTCTGGGGAACCGAGAGCTGAAAGGATTTTTTTTTTTTTTTTTCTGGTAAATGTGCCAGGTTCTCATTGCCACAGTCCAATCTGCTTCTGCCTACAGTTTGAGGAGCAAACGCAGGCTGCTCCTCCCCAGAAAAGCCTCCTATCTCTACTCAAGGAGCAAGCAGTTGGGTTGGGGTAGAACAAGGATCCATAGAACTGGTGTCATTATAACCTCCTGATAGAAATAAAATTTTATCTTTCCCACAGCACTTAATACTGCCCTTCACATGGCAGATGCTCATGAAACTGTCTCACATGGCATGGAACCCCAGATGAGCCTTTCCCTTGTTGCCTCTGGGACAGCTAGATGCAAACCAAGATGCAGCATGGCATCCACACTCATGTTCCTCCAATGCTCAGCACTGGGGTAGAGAGAAGAGAGAAGGAAGTTTCAGGGAGGAACATCAGCCAGCAAATGTTCTGCGTGCCAGCTTCCTGGGCAGTGCTTTGCCATAGTGCCACCTTATCCCTGGGGAGCCATGTGGGCAGAGGGAAAAGGAGCTTTGGACACTCCTTTGCCTGCTTTGGCTCTATAGGCCATTCAGGGGTGCTTCTCTTTTCCATAAATGAGCCTAACCCATCCGGACACAATGTTGGGTTTGGCAGCAAAGGTTTGCAGCAACAGTGAGCCTGCATGTGCTTGGCCACTTCCTCTGTGCTTGTTTTTGTTCTTCCAGGAGACTCTGGACTAAACTTAGAGGGAGAAAGAGGGTTGACAAAGAGTGACAGGTTAGGCATTGAGGACTGACAATCTTCAAATTCAGAGAAAGAGTATCCACCTAATAATGGTGACCTATAATACTCAACGCCACTGACTATGCTGAGAGATGAACACTCTTAAACAATACTAATGGGGGTTAAGTTGGATAACTTTCCTGAGAAACAATATTATCACAACACTTTAAAAAAGTTAATATCTTAAATTCAAGGATCAATTCTTAAGGATAAAAAACATCATATTTGGAGCAAAGACTTAGGTACTAGGAAGTTTATCACTGCATTATCTATAATATTAAAACAAAAAGACCACAGCTTAAATGCCAAGGGATAGAATTAGTTAAATACATTCTAGTGCATTCAGATGACAGACTATTTTGCAGTCATTATACATCAGGTTTTTATCTATTGACATGGGAAGATGCTCTAATATAATCTCTTTGAAAAACAATTGATGTTTGCTGAAGTCTCATTTCTAAGACACTAGCATCTGAAAGGTACCAGAGGCTTAACAAATGTCTTTTGGGAAGAAACAATAATAGCACATTAAACATATATCAGTTGTAAAATACATCCCAATTTAAGAAATATTAGAAAGCAAGAACTATATGCCTTAGAATAGAATAGAATATATCTTTGGGATTAATACTGATTTTTATTTTATTCTTTATACTTTTTTATATTTTCCAAGTCTCTAACGGTAAACATCATTGGGTTTGGGGAATACCTGGACCTATCTATGTCTAATGTTTCCTACCATGTAAAGGGAGTTACATCTGTGGTCTCTCCCTGTCTCCCATTCTCTCAACCTAGGAGGAGGCTGAAGGAGTCATTAGACTAGGGGGTTTAGAGGAGATACTAGACTTGATCATCTCCTGCCACTCCCCTTCCTCCAGGAAGTCTGTCTACCAGTCAGGTGCACATCTTCTGGATTGCCCCAGCTAGTGGGAGGAGGATTGAAGGGGTTTGAGGAGTTGTCTTTTGTGGGACTGAGTTCGGTTGTCTTTCGTGGGGTTGGGTTCAGATGCAATATTAAAAAGTCCACTTGCCTGCAGATATAAGCCTCATTCACCAGTATCAACTGTATCAATGAACTGGTCATATTTGGTTTGCCGAGCGCTTCCTTTTTTTCTCAGTTCAAAACCCAGAGATGGAAGAGGGGTGCCATATTAGACCCTCTCAAAACCTCCAACAAATAGGTTGAATTTTATAGTCAGAAAAAAATAGTTACACAATGAAGAAATCTAGTCAAACATAACCAAGTCCCTTGGGGAATAATGTTCTGGGGAGGGAAGAGGGACCAGGGCATTCAGCACTGTCCTCTTTGGAGACCTGGAAATAAGCAGGAACCCTAGGTTAGTGCCTTCTCTCCTCTTTATGCTTTAGCATCTCAGTTACAAGATGCCACTGAGAGAAGAATCTGCTTTTCTTCTCCTTGCATCATCTCTTGGTTGCTAAGCAGATCCCTTGGGTAACTATGTGGGCATAAAATCATTGCAGAACTGCCAGGATTCTGCTTCACCCAATTGTCAAAGTGAAAAATGAAATCATTCCTCTCACCTGTCACTACTTTGCACAAAGCTTCCATTATTGAATGGTGATGGCCCAGAATGTCATTCTCACCTACTTGCAGGCATAGAAATGAGTCTTGCATATTTTAGCCTCCAGAGAGTGGGAGGGGGAGAAGGGTGGATATGTTGGTATCTTACAAGCTGATACTCTTGTGAGTCAATGACTGG
This sequence comes from Cynopterus sphinx, assembly GCA_030015415.1. Taxonomy (NCBI): domain Eukaryota; kingdom Metazoa; phylum Chordata; class Mammalia; order Chiroptera; family Pteropodidae; genus Cynopterus; species Cynopterus sphinx. The sequence goes on along the minus strand of CM057379.1, from coordinate 44,210,428 downwards.
GAAGAAGCTGGTGGAACAAGCCAGCAGCGTCTTCTGTCCTTGGAAAAATGGTTCTTCAGGCAGGTAAAACTCACTAAATTTAGAGTAGGCTCTTCTTAGGCTCAGAGATGTCCATGAACCCCTCCTATGCTAGACCTCCTGAATCAGAATCAAAATCTCTGGGAGTGGGACCAAGAAATTTCTGTACTTTAAAGAAACTCCTTGGGGTGATTCTTATATGCACTATACACACTTTATAGTTTGAAAACCATTGATTTCTCTTACATAGATATGTCTACACATAAGTGCAATAACATATTACAGATGTTATGATAAATATATGTCCAGGAAGGAGTGAGACACTATTGGGGGGATGGTCAGTTTTAACTGGGAGTGCAAGGAAAATGTTGATTTGAGCCTTGAGCAATGAGTAGATGTTCTCCGGGAGAAGAGGAAGGGGAGAAGGACATCTCAGGCAGAAAGGAACTGCTAGCAAAGATACAGCCATCTCAAACTGGCCTGATGAACTAAGAGTAAGAAAAGATCACTAAAGCTTGAGTCCGTGGTGGTAGGAGGGGAACTACGAATGAGGGAATAAGGGAGGGAAGCACTTGCAGGTTAAGCAGTTTAGAATGTAGCCTGCGGTCACTGAGTTGCTAGCAAGAGTATTAGCAAGAGAGTGATATGACCAGATTTGCATTTTTAAAAGGTTACTCTGAGGGCTGGGGCAGAAGATGGATTGGAAGGGAGCAAGACAGCAGATGGGAAGCCGAACTGGAGGCTATTCTAGCAGCCCAAGCTAGGCCCAAGCTAGGTACACGAGTGGCAGGAAACAAGACCCTTGTCTTCCTTGGCCCTGATCTACTTGGCCACCAGGTGAATTTGTGGTATCAGTGCTGAACTTGATACCATAACATTGCTCAAATATCACATCTATTTATTAAAATAATCAAACTGTACAGAAGAATTGATTAAACACCAAATACAATGATACTTCTTTCTAAATACTTAAAAACAAAATTTTTAAAAATCTCATAAAACAAGCTATGGCTTTTCAGCAAGTCAATTCACCTGGTACTTCTTAAACAGAGGTATGATGGTGCTAAGTGTTACTAAGAGTCACAAGAGAAAGAGTGAAACATCTAGGAGGGTATAATATCTTTGAAGATTGGGGGACATTATTTTTTATTAGTTCAAATGCAAACATATTATAGCTGTTGGTCTGCCTGTAAAATGTGGGGTTGGTTTACTTGACCTCTAAGGTCTTTCCAACACTTCAATATGCAATGATTTTTTTCCCCCTAACTAGTTAACACCCTCATCTTTTCTCTCTAGATTTTAGAGAAAGGTTATTTTTTTCCTATTTCTGTAAGGTCATATTCCTGCTGTTGGCAGCTTTTCACCCAGTTCTCAGATCTTTTTAAGCAAAAGGTAGAGCCTCTCACCCTCAGTTCTTGCTCAGCCAGCAGTTTTTTTCTGCTCTCCCTCCCTCTGTCTTTTCTAGAATTTGTCACCTTCCTCATCCCTAATTTTTAAAAGGAAGAGTAGCCCTTAATTTTAAGAAGGGAGACTTCAATCCTGCATTTGACTTTTCCTAATTACTGCTGGTTTGACATTTTTCCCCCCTTCATTATGAAAAGTCCCTCCCTGAAGCTCTCATTTGGAGTTTGAATTACTTTGCATTCAATTACTTTTCAGCTTTTGATTTAACATTTAACAACTTTGCCTGTCAGCCTCCCTCCCTTTTCCTCCAAAATACTGTAAGAGAGCTAGAAAGAGTTGCCCCCACTTAAAGTCATAACATCACTTAGAGTGGAATTTTGCTGAAACTTGAACAAAAATTTGACTGGTTTCATCAAGCAAGGGAGGCAGGGATATAAGCCTGAGGTAGCAAAGTGAGTTTATGATCTGCATTTCCAAACCTTTGACATAATTTCTCTCTCTCTCTCTCTCTCTCTCTCTCTCTCTCTCTCTCTCTCACACACACACACACACACACACACACACACTCCACTCTTAAAAATTATACTGTTAGGGGTTGGTTTGGAGATTGGAAAATTTTATCATAAATACAACACTGGTTAAAAAAAAAACAAAAAACAAAGGACAAGTAAATTAACCTTTCAATGGAAAAAAATCACAGTGGGGTTTCTAGGGATAAGTGTAAGACAACTCTTATTTAAATTTTTAAAAAATTAAATGTAGAATAAGAAATACTCACAAATCCTCCCATTTGCAGAAGTTTTTTCAGGTTACTAGACAATAATCTGACAGGGAAAACCACAGCATGGTCTCTCAAATATAGGTGAATGGGTAAGATCTTTGAAAAAGGATCAGTGTGAAAAAGTGTTCAGTTATATATTTAGTGAGAAAGAATTTAAATTATACTTATAAAATAATAATAAAATCTGACTTTTCTATTATGTCTCAGGAAGTGTACAACGTCATATGATCAACATCATAAATAACAGAGAAATGCAAATTAAATCACAATGAGATATCTCAGTACATTCACTAGATTAGCCAGTATGGAACCTAGGAGTCATTGTTTATGGAAGCTAGGAGTTTCTTTAAGAAATAAATAAAAAATTAACCTGGTTAAGAATTTCATCAAGAAATTAACCTGGGTCAATTAACCTGGCCAAAGCTAGAGTAAATGATCTGTATATTCAGGAAGAATGTTGGAAATCAAAGTGTGTGTAAAGTAATGATAATGACAATAGAAGTTATAATGATAATAACAATAGGAGAAGAAAAGCAATTCTTTTTTATGCCTACTCATGTGCCAAGTATATATTTTTCATTTTCAAAGAAAGCACATTAGAAATAAAAACAATGGGTTAAAAAAAAAACACTAAAATAATTATTATTAAGTTTCTAGATATGTAAATAACAGAAAATTTAAGACTTCTCAGTTTAGAATGGCAAAGGCTATTCGGGGTTTTGATAAAGTTCACAAAACTAAAAAAATTTTGCTAGACTTCATTCCCAAATAGTGATTAGAGGAGCTGATTTTAAAACATAATAATCAAATAAAAATAAAAATACATATAAAAAGTAATTATTATAGTGGCATAAAGATAGACATATAGATCAAAGGAACAGAATAGGAAATTCACACATATATGGCATATTGACTTTCAACAAATGTGCCCAGGCATTTCAATGAGAAAGGATATTTTCAACAAATAGTGCTGAAACAACTGGTTAGTTTTATAAAAAAAAAAAAAAATGAATCTCGACCCTTACCTCACACTATATACAAAAATTAACTAGAATGGATCACAAATTTACATATAAGAACTAAAGCTATAAACTAGAAGAAAACAGAAGAAAGTCTTAATAATTTTGGCTTACTAAATGAGACACAAATAGAAACTATTAAAGAAAAAAATCAATCAACTGAACTCCAAAACAAAATTGTTTTCTCTTCAAAAAACACCATTATGAAAGTGGAAAGGGCAAGCGACAGATTAGAAAAACAATATTTGAAAAACATATATTAGATGAAGGACTTGTACCTGAATATGTAAAAACTGTTACAAAAATTTAATAATAAAAGGTCAAACAATCCAATTTAAAAATAACTACTTCACCCAAAAAATATAAATAGCACATGAAAAAATGATCCACATCATTAATTATCAGTGAAATAAAAATTTAAACCATAGTTACATACCTCTATATATCCACCAGAATGGCCAAAATGAAAAAGACTGACCAAGCTAAGTGTGGGCTAGAATATGGGAAAATTGGAAACTCTCATACATGCTGGTGGGAATCTTAAATAGTTAAACCAGTTTGGAAATTTTGTCAGTTCTTTTCAAATGTTAAACATACATCTATCATATGATTCAGACGTTCCACTCCTAGGCATTTATCCAAGGGAAACAAAAGCATCATTGTGAGCTAGGGCATGGTTCCCAAATGACAGCTCAAAGACCAGCAAAACTTCCATTAGCTGACTACAAAATCGAGAAAATGTGGGTCTGAAATGAGGGGTTTTTCAATATTATAAAATATTTCATGCAAACAAAAGACAATTTATGTTTAAGGTATAAAGAATAAGAGTTGAAGCCCCTATAAACTCCTTCCCGATCACATTCCCCTCCCTCTTTTCTAGATTTTAACATTATCCTGAATTTGTATTTATCATTGTCTTGAATTTATGTTTATCAGTCTTTGGCTTTTCTTCATAGCATTACAAGATATGTGTGTATCTCTAAAAATACATTATTTAGTTTTGTAGGTGATTTAAACTTTATATAAATAAAATAATCATTTGCTATGTATTCTTATATGGCATTTTCTTCCTAACACCTGATGCAATGGGAAGAATACAGCATCATTTCTGCAATATTTCTACCAAAAAAATAAATAACAATAATATCCTTAATCTAATCCTAAGGAGACATCAGGGAAGCTCATATTTTGAGGGATACCCTACAAAATAACTTGTCTCTAATTTTCAAAAGATCAGGATTATGAAAGTCAAGAAAACACTGAAGGTTTTTCCAAATTGATGAAGACTAAAATGACATAACAAAATGCAACATATAATTCAGAACCATATACTTTTGCTATAAAAACATTCTTGGGACAATTAATGTAACTTGAATGGGGATCAGAGAATTAGATGATAGTAACATATCAATATTAATTTCCTGATTTTAGTGTTTGTATTGGGTTATGTAACAAAGGAGCCTTGGATCACTTCCAAGCAGAAGTTTTAAGAGTGAATGGTCAGTTCACTGAGCTCCTTCTCTGCAGCACATAACATTGTTCTTGTTGGGGCCTGTTCCACCAGCCTGGGTCCCAGAGTGAAAATAAGATGGAACAGAACCAGAGCCAATTCACAATGGACAGTCATCAAAAGCGATAAATAAAACTTTTGTTTTTAAGCCATGGAACTTTCTAGAGTTTTGTTATTGAAGCACTATCCTGACTAGATAAACTGAGATTTTTTTTCCCAATCATCTTTAAATAAAACCAATAAGCCCTAGTCTGCATCTCTGACATTTAAAGCAGTAAAACAGGGTCAATGGGGTGGGTGTATTCTATGCACTGAGAAGATGCTTGACCTGACAATTTTGGCTCATTCCCTAGGACAAGTGACTAGATAGGACCTCACCTCAGCCAGACCACAATCTAGACAGCACCATATCTGGGAGATGAGCACCATCTATGAAAATGTCCTTTTGGAGGGGAGCGTAGAAGAAAGGAGTGCTGTGTCTGTGCTCTTTACTTCCAACAAGTGTCTGCTTGAAGCATCTCAGTGTCAAAAACTCAATACAATTGGCTCAGGTGGCTCAGGCAATTGGGAAGAAGATGGCATGTGCTGCTTCTTCAACCTGAGCAGTATACCCCAGTAAGGTCAGACTCAAATGCTAAGGAAGACTAAGCCAGGGGACCAAGAGCCACCTCTCCCTCACCACACACATACCTGTCTTAGTTTACGAGGCTCTATATACAGACCTGGATTAAGCCCAGAATAGGTTAGAAGGCTTCTCCTGGTTTGGAGGAGCTTATCTGCTGGCTTCCTCAGGAGTGCTTATGTCCTTTTTTCACTTTTGATCCACTGCTCTCCTCTGCACTTTCTATAATAACTAAACTAGGATTGCTTGTGACAACATTCAACTTATTCCTGAAGGTCAGCTCTAATGACACGTTCTGCACAAAGCCTTTCTTCATCAGGCTGTCAATTTTCTCTTCATTCTGGAAAGCAGCAGGCACTGTGCAAGACCAACTGAATTCTACATCCCATTGTCTACAACAATATCCTTGAGTAATCTCAACATTTATCATAATAAAACAAGAATGTCCCAGTCTCTCTTATTTTTTAAACCTAGCATGGACTGACCAAAGCCAATTTAATGTATGCTTTTATATGAAGCATGACATTAACTTTAAATTTAGTTACTAAGAGATGACCTCATTAAAATTTCAAAATTGGAGACTTACGTCAGATGGCATAGTAGGTAGATGCTTTGCTCACCTCCTCTCATGACCACATCAAAATTATAACTAAACTACAAAACAACCATCACTGTGAGTTGCCTGAAGTCTGGCTGAACAGAAGTCCTCCAACTAGCTACATACAGAAGAGACTGGGAGGAGGGGCGGAGGTGCAAAACAGGCTGGTGCCACATCTGCGTGTAGCAGTTAAGAATCAGGAGGGATATCTGGGCTACAGAGGTCTCTCCAGAGCAGTGAGGTGTCCCAGCCCCACATTAGGCTTCCTAACTCAGGTTTCCAGTGCCAAGAAGAAAGGTCCCCAAAGCCTCTAGCTGTGAAAACCAGCAGAGATTGTGACTGAATGAGACAAAAGGCTGTAGGAGTTGCAGACATTCCTCTTTAGGGTCCCATGCGTGGACTTACAACTGACAGATTCTTTCCCTCTGAGCTCCAGAGCTGGGGCAGATGCTTGAGGAGATGGGGAGGAATGGAAACGTCTGGCTCCAGGTGAGGGCTGGAGGGGCAGCTATCTCCCAGACAGAAATGATGGCAGAGGCCATGGTTCTTCTGTGGAGCTCCCCCTCCCACCCCCCATCCCCCACCCCCCACCCCCGTTCCCCTCATGCAGTCACCATAACTGAGCCTCCATCAACATGGCTAACACCGTTGGCCCTGCCCACTGATTCACCTGAGACCACACACCGCTTAACTTGTGGTCCCACTGAAGCCACTTTCAGTGGCTTTTCCATACAAACAGCCTGTCTTGGCTCATGCTGCGGACTTTCCAAAATCTCTCAAAGATTCACAAAACCCAAAAAGCAGCATCTGGCCTCAGCCTGCCTCATACTTCTTGCTGAGCAGCCCCAAGCCCAGCACTAGTGGCAGCTGGCCTCAGTTTACAATGTAGCCACTTGAGGCTCCTCTATGCCCAGCACAGGAGGTGGCCATCTGCAGATTGGTAACTCTTGCCAGGTGACCCTGGGAAAGACACAGGTTGCCACTGAACTTGGCCTGTGGCAAGTCCCCTCCCAAGACAGCTTTCCTGGTGTCTGGCTTCTCAGGAGCCCAAGCACCACCTGGGGCTGTATTCAATGAGGACATACCTAAAGGGCAGATTGAGCAGGCACCAGAGCCCTGCTAAAGTGAATCCTGCTCTGCAGGGTCAGCCCCTCAGCTGCTAGTCTTCACTACCAATCAGCTCAAAGGTAAATCCCTCTCATTGACATGCAAACAGCAACCAAGGCTCAGCTACAACAGAAGGGCACTTAGAACCCACACAAGGGACACACCTGGAGCACTCAGCTCAGGTGACAGGGATGATTGTACTACTGGGCCCCACAGCGTACCTACTGCATAAGGCCATTCTACTAAGATCAGGAGACATAGCAGCCCTACCTAATACATAGAAACAAACCAAAATGAGAAAACAAAGAAATACAACCCAAATGAAAGAACAGAATAAAGCTCCAGAAAAAGAACTAAATAAAATGGAGACAAACAATCTACCAGATGCAGAATTTAAAATACTAGTTATAAAAATGCTCAATGAACTTAGGGGGAGAGTAGATCAACTCAGTGAGAACGTTAACAGAGATAGAAAACATAAAAAAGAACTAGTCAGAAATGAAGAACACAATAACTGAAATGAAGAATACATTAGAGAGAGTCAAGAGGTGAATCATAGGGTCAAATCAGCGATTTAGAAGATAAAATAGCAGAAAACAATCACAATAGCAACGAGAGAAAAGAATCCAAAAAAATGAGGGGAGTTTAAGGGCCCTCTGGGACAACATCAAGTGTACGAATATTTGCATCACATGGGTAGGCCACAATACTGTCACCTGATTTTTCAGTAGAGACTTTGTAGGCCAAAAGGGAGTGGCATGAAATATTCGAAGTGATGAAAAGCAAGGACCTACTACCAAGGTTACTGTACCCAGCAAAGTTATCATTTAGAAGCAAAGGACAGTTTGAGAGCTTCTCAGACAAGAAAAAGCTAAAGGAATTCATCAATACCAAACCAGTATTACAAGAAATGTTAAAGGAACATTTTTAAGAAGAGAAAAAAATCAAAAACAGAAAAATAAAATGGCAATAACTATATATCTATCATAATGACTTTAAATGTAAATGAATTTAATGATCCAATCAAAACATAGGGTGGCTGAACGCATAAGAAGACAAGACCCTTACATATGCTGCCTATAGGAGGTTCACTTCAGGTTAAAAGACACACAGACTGAAAGTAAAGGGATAGAAAACAATATTTCATGAAAGTAGAAATGAAAAAAAAGTTGGGGTAGCAATACTCATACCAGACAAAACAGACCTTAAAACAAAAGTTACAACAGAGACAAAAAGCACCCAGAAATCTCACTTTTGGGTACTTATCTGAAGAAACCCAAATACTACTTTGAAGAGATCCATATGTCCGTTTCAGTATTATTTACAACAGCCAAAATAATGGGGGTCTATAATCGGGGTCTGGGTGTCTATTGATGGATGAATGGACATATATATATACAGTAGAATATTACTCAGCCATAAAAAATAATGAAATCTTGCCAATTGCAACAACACGGATGGACCTAGAAGGTATTGTGCTGACTGGAGTGTCAGACAGAAAAAGTCAAATGCCATATGATTTCATTTACACGTGGAATCTAAAGAAAAAAATAAACAGGCAAAACAGAAACAAACTCATAGCTATGGAGAACCTTTTGAGGGTTGCTAGATGGGAGATGTGTTAAGAGGTGAGTGAAAAGGGGGAAGAAATTAAGAAGTGCAAATTGGTAGTTACAAAATAGTCATGGGGATATAAAGTATAGCATAAAGAATACAGTCAGTAATATTATAATTATTATTTATGGTGTCAGTGAGTACTAGATTTATTGGAGTGATCACTTTTAAGTTATATAAATGTTTAATCGCTATGTTGTACTAATATGAAACTAATATGATATTGTATGCCAACTATAACTGAAAAATTATTTTAAAATAATAATAAATAAATAAAAGGGGTGTAATATTTTTTAAAAATCTTAATCCAAAACCTCATATTAATCTGCTTGACTCAATGTAAACTTTGTACCCATAAGGGAGAGAATCATCACTAAGACTCAGACTGTACTTAGTATTTAGGGATTGAAGAGTAAGAATATTTGTATGGCTATCACTTTTTAAAAATATAGTATCTCCAACCCTAAAATATGTTCAGGTACCACACAATGTGAATATACTTAATATTACTAAACCATTCACTTAAAAATGATTAAGATGGTTAATTTATGTTATATGTTTCTTACCACAAGTTTTAAAAATTCAGGTACAGCTAGATCTATGTATTGTGCCTTGAAGGTCTCAGTGCCTCTAAATTTCCATATGTGACTTGGGTTAGTCATGCTGTAAGGGAACACTATAGGACAGAACCATTCCATAGCTAGGTACACTTCTATCTTTGCAATACCCACAAATTTGCTCAGATCTTCATCTGGGAGACTCACCTTACCAGGGGTGCTCTAACCCCACACAGCCTGTGCATGATTCTCCTGGGGCTGCCATACCAAATCCCCATACTGGGTCACTTAAAACAGCAAAAATTTAGTCTTTCACCATTCTCAAGACTTCAAAATCGAGGTGTCAGCAGGGCTGTGCTTCCTCCTGAGGCTGAGCAGAAAATTCCTCCTTGCCTCTTCTAGCATTTCTTGACTTATAGATGCACCACTCCAACCTCTGCCTGTGTCTTCACATGGGCTTCTTCCCTGTGAGCATATCTGTGTCTCCAAATACCTATCTCCCTATGGGACACCACTCATGGATTTACGGCCAACCTTATTTCAATTGATCATATCTGCCAAGACCGTATTCCTAAATCAGGTCATATTCGTGGGAACCAGGGTTAGGACTTTAACATATCATTTTATGAGATGCAACTTAACCCACAACAGCCTGGAACTCCCCCGCCCCTCCAAATTTCTTTGGCTCAGAGATTTTCAAAATGAACATTGTAAGAAAATAAAAACAAACTAATAACAGAACAATATCAATGTGATAAAAAGAACAAAAGCATGAAAATGGAGATGTTTGTTTAAAAATTCCTAAACTCTAGCCATAGTTTGACTTGACTGACAGAGCTCGTCCAGTCCCCCTAGAGAATTCCTGCCCAAAGCATCTATTTCCATCTCTTCCTTCCAGGGCTCCAACCCCTGCAGGCTCAGGCTCTCTTCTAGATGGTCAGTAGTGGTGGGTGAGCCACTCTTGAAGGGCATAAAAACTTCCGTATTTCTCTAGAAGTTCTCAGGCTGCTCTATCACCTTCCTCAGTCAGACATGTAAAAGAACAGTTTGCTCCCAAATGCTTATAATTATTGCCCAAGCATTACTGTTTTAGGTCCAACACAAACCATTCATGGGCCTTTCATTTAGGGCCAGACAGATTCCTCTGGGCTAGTAGGCAGCGAAGACCTGCAAGTACGAGAGCGTTGCAGTACTGTCGCTGTGGCTTAGGATCTAGCCAGCCCTTGTTAGCATTTCAAATCTACTCACTAAGACCTTTGCCTTGAACCTTAAGGGATAGTAGTTTTGAGTTCGCTCTGAAGCATAGATCCCTGATTTTGTGACGGTAAAAGCCCTCCCAGTAAACCCTGCATCACCACAGCAACTGAGAGGGCCCCCTACTCTAACTCAGAGGGTCCCTATTTTGAAACTCTGCAGACTAACCCTAATGGCACCATTGGTTCAGTCTTCTCTTGCTTAGAATAGGTTACTACAATTACTCTGCAATATTTCTGAGTTATGTCTTTCATAATCCTTTTAGAGTGGAAGCTCCACTTCCACACTACTCTTCTTCTTTTCTCCATTTCTTCATTCCTTCATTGGCTTTAAAAATAAAATATGAAGAATTGTGAGGTAGAGTATTTAAGAGCAGTTCTCTACCAACATCTCCCCTTTTTCCCCACCAAAATATCTTATTATTCCCATTTCATTCCTGGATCCTTTATAGCCTATGGAAAAAAAAAAAAAGAAAATGACAACAGCAAAATAAAGGGGAAAAGAAATCTATAACCTAAAAGAAAAAGCAGGAATAATATGTTTAGTATAAGAACTACCTGCTTGCATTCTTAGCTTGCATTCTGAGTATAAGAAATAAACAGGCAGGCTTTAATGCTGAAAATTTTTTTTAGAACCACAGACACATTTCATTTCTAGAAACTTAAAGAATATAATAAGATGTATGTGCAAATGTTTATGGACAAGGATATTCATTTAGAATCAATTAGAATAACCAAAAGTTAAAAACAAATGTCTAGCATCAGAGTATTGGTTAAATAGATAATGGTACATCATCATAATGGAACGGTTAGCACATTTTGAAAACTACATACGCTCATACACATACAAATATGCCAGATGTGATTCTATGGTTACTAACAACAACAACAACAACAAAAAAAAAACAATCTGAATGTCTTCAGCATTTGAGACAAAGGTAATAGTTCAGTGCTTTGAGGAAGAGGTGATCTTTACAAATGGGGCTACATCATCTGCTTTTTAACTGCTTTGAACTCTACCTCACGCCATACACAAAAAATCAATTATATATTTATTATATATACCACTTATATATATGTTTATAGATATATATGTGAATACACATATCTATAAAGCCTAAATGTGACAGCTAAATTAAAACAATATAATTTTTTTAAAGAAAAAAATATAAAAAGATATAAAAATATCTCTATGACTATGGGGGAACAAAGATTTCTTAAATTGGACAAAAAATAACTATAAAAAAGGATAAACTGAAATTTTCTAAATAATAAAATTTCTGTTTATCAAAAATATCAATAAGAGAGTATAATATTATAGTACAGATTAGGGGTGATGTTTGTAAAATATATATCCAACAGGGGACTCATATTCAGAATATATACAGAAATCCTACAGAAGAACAAAACAGACAACACAAGAGAAAACAGGCAAAAAAATTGAACAAAAACTTTAAAAAGTATACCCAAATATCCAGTAAGTATGTATAAATGTGTTCAACTTCTATAATCATGAGGAAATGCAAATTTAAACCACAATGTAGTACTGCTATATACCCATCATAACAGTTAAAGTGAACAAATAATACCAAGCAATAGCAAGAATATGAAGCAACCGAACTCACATAGTGTTGGTTGGAGTGGAAATTGGAACTTACTTTGGCAGTAGTTACCGAATGCAGCTGAACATACACATGCCATGACACAGCAATTCTATTCTTAGGTATTTTCTCAAGAGAAAGTGGTGTACATATTCACTAAAAGACATGTACAAGAATGCTTATAGCAGTAATAGCCCCAAACTAGAAACAACTCAAATGTCATATCAACAGCAGAATGAATAAATTGCAGCATATTCCTAAATTATACCAGTATACAGAAAAAGAGAATGAACAAATACTGCTATACACAACAGCATGGACAAATTTCACAAATATCATGTTGAGCAGAAGAAGCCAGAAACAGGGAGAAAAAACACTGTGTGATTTCAATCAGATAAAGTTCAAAGACAGACAAAACTAATCTACAGTTACTTTCAGATACTGGTTACTTAAGGAAGTGGGAGTGACTGGGAGTCACCTAACTATGATGATTATATATATAAAACCACACACACATACACATATATATTACATGTCTACACATATTAATATCATACATGTCTACATATATATAAGCTTTGAAAACGTTTATCATGCTGTAAACTTGTTTAGCACTTTTCTGAATGTATGTAATACTATAATAGAAAGTTATTTTAGTGGCTTAAAAGGGCAAAGGTTGATTTAACTCAAGCAACAAAAAGTTTACAGGTAGGCAACAGAGAACCAGAATGGTGTCTTAACAATATCCTTGAGAATCCAGGCTCCAATCTTTATGCTCCTTCATGCTCACAGAGAATTTTATCCTCAAGATTGCAAGATGCTTGTGTCACCTCTAGGCATTGCATTGGCTTTAGGGGAAGAGAGAAGGCAAAAGGCCCAAAGCCAAAGGAAGTCAGCAGAATTGTGGGGTTTTTTTAGTCATCATAATTTTCTATAGTTTCCAAAAATTCCACAATGATATGTATTAATGTGATTTTAAAAGAAACTCAGCTAATTGGATGGAAATAAAGCAAAATTATTTTCTGATTTTCAACTCCAAGGCCTAGAGAGGTAATTCACAGGATTTCCTATTGGGCTGAATAATTGCAGAGTCCCTTCTATGCCTATAGCAACAGAAAAGTAGGCCTAAACTTATTCTTAGAGGGTGCAGAACAATGTACTGCTCCTTGATTCTCATATTATATAGTGCATACAAAGATCATGTGTGGGGGGCCCCTAAATGCCATTCTTTGGAAGCAGAGGTGTTTCTGACCTGAAATAACTTGAGGAAAATGGCAGTGTCCCACACAGCCAGGGTTTGGTGTGTAGGTGTCTACTGCTGCTATTCAACACTCAGATGCATATTTTATTCATTTTCCGAAGCTCTGCAGGGTAGAACTTAGCTCAGAATAATTAAGGAGAAATGCAAATCAAGAAGTAAGCTTGGTTATAATTTAATTCATTGAAAGAAGAAAAAAATGAAAAGCTGTATAAATATTATTTCATCCAAGTTGATTTCCTGAAAGATACCATTAATCAACATTTTTTCTTAAGAAAATGACCTTTGAAATAGCTTGTTTTAAGCAAGTCACGTGTATTCACTTTATCTGAATGATAATTCTTGACCATGAGGCTTCAATCCTTCACTTACTTTCAGGCATTACTACCAGAGAAAACTTGGTTACCAGCAAACAAACTCTGTGGGAGCTTCTGCTTGAAAGACCTGAACCTTTTTCTCCCTTTGACATGCCAAGATCCGTTTGGAGACAGCTGTCAAATGTTCCAGTGAAGAGAAGTAGAGAGTTGACACATGGTGGTTTTGAATCTTGAGAAGGTAAATTGTATTAAAGAAAAAACAAAAACCTATACAGTTTTTAGACTTCACTTTTAATAGTATTTATTTACTACCCATTTTGTATGATGCCCTAAGCTAAAACCTGTGGATATTCAGAGAAAAATGTTCCTACCACAGGAGCCCTCCGCAGCCCCACCCTCGAGTCACCCCCACAGCCACTGGCAGCCACCCCCTGCACTCCCAGCTACAATGATCTTTGAGTCCCTCTAAGGCATCAAGCTATTTCACCACCTCCTCTCTATCAGAAGCACTCTCCTTTTCCCTCCTCCTGTTCTCATAACCCATTCCCCTCAATCAGGCCAACTTCTACTCAGCCATCATGTCTTAGCTTAGACATTCCTTCCAAGAAAGCCACCAAAGTCCTCCCAAGTTTCTCTGTCTACATTTTCATTTAGAGCTTTCTTCTGTTGACTAAACGTAAAAGGGCACAAGGAGATAAAAAATAAAAACGGTGTTTATAACTATATCCGAGGAGTCTTGCTTATTCAACATGCTGGGGACATAAAACTAACATTTATTATTTTGGTCACCCCAAACAGATATGTTCTCTCCCTACTTTGGAACCCCATGATTTTTCTGGTCTATATGCTTTGTTACAGATCCCTGTGTTCCTGTCTTGGCCCCCTTAAAGGCAGGGGTTGTGTCTTACTCACCTTGGTTCCCAGCAGGAATCAGTAGGGTGTTTTAACATGGTAGATGTTAAAAATATATATTTTAATTTTAAATCCATGTTTTCACTAGGTTACAATTGGGCATTAAAATAGTGACATAAATCTATATTTGTTGATGAGAGAAGACGTTCGTGACATAGCTTTAAAGGATAAAAGCAGATTATATAAGTGATTTTTTCTGCATTTTTTTAAGTGTGGGGAATGTGTGTGTGTGTGCACGTGCGCACCTGTGCGTGTGTATGTGTGTGTGTGTGTGTGTGTGTGTGTGTGTGTCAAAGAAGAAAAGAGAAGCAGAGCCTAGCAAACTACACAACAAATATTAACATTGCTTCTCTGAGTGATGAGATTAAGAATAATTTATCTCCTGTTCTAAATATTTTCCTGAATGTTTACAATAAATGTTTACAATGAACAGGAAGATAGTCAACTTTCATTGGAGATACAGTGGTGGTGGATAGCATGCCTATTTGTGGATGTCATGGTATCCTAAGGGATACACTAAGCTCTTTAATTGTAGTAAGTCCTTGCGTTATAGCTGAATTAATAACAGCTAAAATGTTTGCTACTGTTATATGCCAGGCACTCTGCTAAGAAATTTACATAGATTAATTCTTTCTTTTATGTGTCACAACAACTCTTCCTCGCTTTATTTTTCTTTACAGTACTAATTACTTTCTGACACTAAACAGTTTACTTATTTATCTCCTTTATTGCATGTCTGGCCTCTCACTAGAATGTAAACTTCCTGAGGGCAGTGATATTTGTTTTGATCACTGCTGGATCGCTGGTGCCTGACATCTTACTTAGTACTCGAATGAATGAATGAATGAATGAATGACAAATGAACAAACAACCTTATGATGTAACTAGCACTATTCCCATATTACCATGAGAACTCTAAAAGAGGCTAAACAATTTGCCCACTCACACAGTGTGATGTAGCAGAGCCATATTTCAACTCATGATTCCAGGATCTGTGTTCTGAACTACTCTCATCGAATACAACAAATCCTTGAATGAATCTGTCCTCCTTTTCCCATATGCAGTCATTCCACAAGAGAGAGAATAAAATGTTGCTTAAGAACTTGCAAGTGTGGTTTCTTACTATATAGTCAATATTACTACAATGGCTGTGTGTAGTGCCAGATGGGTGCTAAAGTAATTAGGGGTAGTCATTTCATGGATTGTATAAATGTCTAACTTTTTAAATTTTAAAATTAAAAAAGAAAAGAGAAGAATTTTCAAGTTTATTTTTTTCTATTAAATTAGTAAGATTATCACATAATAGATAATGTTCTATCATCTGCAATGGTCATCACAACAGGCATGATATTTTTCAGATCAAAGGCACAAGGAACAGGGCCTAGAAATCTAATCAAGTATTCACAAAATGAAGAAGAAAATCGTAGTCTGAGAAATGATCTTGAGGCATTTTTTTAAATGTAAATATAGGTTCCATAGTGTAGCAGTTAGCACATCTGATTTGCATGCATAAGTTTCTGGGTTCCTGCCCTAGTGGAGCCACAGTCCATGGTCTATGGCCATGCCACCCTGAATAAGCCCAATGTCTGATCTTGGAAGTTAAGCAGGATTGTACCAGGTTAGTACTTGAATGGGAGACCATCACAAATAGATGATAGATAGATAGATAGATAGATAGATAGATAGATAGATAGATCGATAGATAGATAGATAGATAGATAGATAGATAGATAGATAGATAGATAGATAGATAGATAGATGATAGATGGATGGATGGATGGATGGATGGATGGATGGATGGATGGATGGATAAATGTAAATATAAGTTGGACTGAACAGATAAGAACCCCCAAACAACAAAGATTTCTCAGGGAAGCCCAGTGCTGATGTTGGGAGAAAAGTATTTGGAGTAGCAAACTGAATGAAATGTTTGGGCCCATGAGTATAAAACTGGCCATGGCAGTTTTATAGTGCTCATTAGTTGGAGCATCCATATAACTTGCTTTGGTCACCAAACAACTTTTGACTGTTGTGAGACTTTCTATGTGACAATATGTCAGTTCCTGAGCCTGTGGGATTTGAGAGGTAAGCACCCACAGGTAGTGTGTAAAGCTCAACACTAACCATGGTAAATGCCTGCAAGCCTTGGAGCTCAGGTGCCTAGAGAGAGAATCCTCTTACTAGCACCTTTGTGTTCTCCAGCCTGTTTGGCAATTTGATTTCTCACTACTAATTAAGCAATTGGCATTCTAAATCATTAATGAGTCTTTTTTAGGCTTAATTAATATGGGTGGGTCTCTGTGGACCTGACAACCTTTGGGAGCTCTGATGAATTCAGTTTCTAAATCTTCAATGGGAAACCCAGCTCTGAACTGTAATGATAATTCTACCTCCCACATACCCCCAAGACACGCATACATGCACACAAACACATATATACGTATAGTCACACATATGAAATATGTACAACACACAGATGCACACATAAACACACTCACATACACACACATATATACATCCACAAGGCCCTGTCTGACCAGATAGCCTCCCTGGATGACATTATTACTTCATCTTCCCCATAACTGCAAAACCATGCCATTGAAAAAATATGAAATATTTTTTTCAAGTGTCTTGTGTTTATCTTTGGTGCTTGCCAGATTTTGGTCAAGGGCAAGCAAACTCAGTTCTGCACAGCTGCAAATAGCAGTTTCCCCCCATAGCTCTGCATTAGGCTGGTCCTAATGGCAACTAGTCAGCAGGGGTTGCTCCCCCTGGAGCAGGAATTGAGCAAAGTCACAGGGGTCCTGGAGAGAGCTAAAGAAAAAAAGAACCACTTTTCTTCTCCTCACCTACACCAGGCCGTTTCTCTGCAAAAACTTAGAGCTGGCAAAGGGCAGCCCAGCGTGCCTTTACAGAACATCCTGTTTTATATTGAAAAACACAATACCCAAACATGTGAAAAGCCAAATTTTTTTGAGACTGATTGCATCTACCACTTATATCTCTTCTTGTTAATCCACTCAAAATATAACCTAAAGTCCTTAGTTGGCCTTTATGGCCAGGATGAAGAGGTCCCCAGCTATTGGCAGACTGCATTCGTAGCATTCCCTCCCCCTTGCTTATTTCACCGCAGCCTCAATGGCCTCCTCACTGATCCTCTAATGCACTTTCATGCTGCTGCCTCAGCACCTCTACACTTGCTGTTCCTTCTGCATGGAATATTCTTTCCCCGCAGATATCCTCACAGCTTGCTCTCTCATTTCATTTAGGTCTTTATTCAAATATCACCTTATCAGAGATATTTTCCATCATATCTAAATATAACAGCCCCTACCTCCTATTACTTCTCATTCTCTTACCCTGATTCATTTTTTTTCTAGCTCTTATTCCCCATCCATGTTTATTGTCTTCCTCTACTAGAATATAAGCTCCTTGAAAGGAGGGACTTTGTCTGATTTAATGACTTCCATTTCCCCAGGGACTATAAAAGTGCTCAGCCCATGGTTAAGTATTCAATAAATATGTACTGAATGAATTGTGCTTTTTCGGCCCTATTTTCCTTTTTCCTAATTATTTTACCCACTGTTTCCAAAGTTATAAAATCCTCAAATAACATGTTAACTCTAGTAGCGTGTCATTCTCTCTGAAGTGCCTGGCATGTAGTAAAGTCCTCCACAGTGTTGGGCAGCCCAGCACAAAATCATGAGCTCTGCTTAAGCTGAGAAAGGATTTCCAATCATTAGCTGCTTCTACAGAAATCAACCAAAGAGAAGGTGCTAA
The DNA here is from genome assembly GCA_030015415.1 of Cynopterus sphinx. Lineage (NCBI taxonomy): Eukaryota > Metazoa > Chordata > Mammalia > Chiroptera > Pteropodidae > Cynopterus > Cynopterus sphinx. The sequence goes on along the minus strand of CM057379.1, from coordinate 44,192,077 downwards.
GGGGATTCTGAAACCATTCTAAGAGTAGAGAAGTGTTCTTTGTTTTAGGAAATTGCTCTAGTAGGCCTTTTCATTATAGAGCCTTGGCAGGATAGAAGATACTGAGATAGGAGGGAAAAATTTTGCTCTCATTCTATTATAAAAGAAGTTTATATTGATAAAAAAGGTTTTTATATATAGACGTTTTCTAGTTCCTCTGCCTGATTTAAAAATAAACAAACAAAGTTTGAGTAGAAGCTAGAAACTTAAAAAATAAAGTAGAATGGAGAGGTTAGTCTGTTCAATGTGGCAGGAAGACCAGGCTGAAGAAGAGATCAGAAAGGACTTCTAGCAAAGTTGGACATTTCACATTCAGCTCTATTTTGTTTTAGGTTCCATGAAGAAATTTCCCTCATTGACCCCATAGTGTCCCTCAATGACCTCTATGGAATCTCAGTACCCCAATAGCACAGTTTAAAAACCATGGATCTAGAACCCAAAGCAAGAAGAATCTACCCTTTAATATTCTAGACAGTTGATCATTCAGCCTGACTTTGAATGCTCATTACCTGCTAAGCAGCATGTCCCTGAGCCAGCTGTCATTGGTGTTCTTTCTCTTGAGCCAAATTCCTCAACCTTGGGACTTGTACCCACTGGTCCTAGTGGAAAAATCAAAATTAGCCTAATTCCTTCCATATAACAGCTCTTCAAATCTCTGAAGGCCTCATATCCTTCCCCAAGTTGTCTTTGTTCCAAGTCAAACATGCTTAATACTCCAACTATTCTCAAGCTACTTTTACAGCTAATGTGCTATTTAGGAACCTGAAACTACTTATCCAATTGGAAAAATAACAAAACTCAGTATAGAAAGTGAGTTCATTTAAGACTAAAACAAGTTTTAAAAGAGGGGCACAGCCACATACACTTTGAGGGTAGTAAAGGAAAATGAGAGGTATTGACCTCCAACTCTGAAACAAGTCCAGAAAAGTGTTCCCTCTTGAGTACTGTGAAGGGGGATGGAAATCAGGTCCAACTTTGTTCAGCTGAGGGATGTACTTGGGATCATTACTTAGCAGTTACCAAATCAGAGACATGGGGGGATGGCTATTGGCAGTAGAGGTACTCAGTTCTTTCTATTATTATTCCTAACATCCCTAGCAGCTGAGTTTAAGAATGCAAGACAGTAAATGCCTAGCATGGATTCATTTCTGCAAGTCTTAATTGACCACATGCATATCCACAGAGCTACTGACCCTTGCCCGGTGCCATGAAATCTATTAACTAAAAATAAATGACATTCTGTAACCTGGACTCATCAGTTGTTTTGAAGCAGGATTATCAGTCTGTGAGTATTATTTCCTAATAATCATCTAATTTATGGTTCGTGCTGGTTTTGGTGGAGCCTGTGGGATGTCTCTCACAGAGGAGCTGAGTTTCACAGGTTAGGGATAGTTGCATAAGCTAGAAAGTTTGTGTGACCGGCATACTACGAGAGGCCCAGGACCCCCACTACCAGAAACAAAACTTGGGCTTCCTGGTACAGTAATGGTGGTTTGGGGCCTGGAGACAATGTGCATACCATGCAACCCAAAGGTGGAAGGACGAAGAAGCCTTACTTGCAATATCAGGATCCCTTTCAATGGATATCCTTCTTCTGCATGGCTGTACTGTATCCTTTGCCTGTGCTGAAGTTCTTCCATGAATTTAAATTGTTTGAGTCCTGTTCTTTCAGCAGTTGAGCTTGAAATGATTAATGGATAATTAGTACAGTAAGGATGAGAAAGGACTTCAGATACAAGCCACTCTGAGGCCTGAAGGATGCTGCTGATGGGAGGGTGTTAGTATTTGGTGCTTAAAGCACACAGTTTTATAGTTGGATGTGATGAAATATGATGCTTCAGTTCTGTTGGATGTCATAGGAGCACCTCTGGAACAATCACAGGGATGTTTTGTTTTTTTTCCAATAGAAATGTATTTCTACCTTTGACAAAGAATATGTCCATCCAGAGTTGCCCCGTGTGTATGCTAACAGAGAAAGATCACAGTGTTCATCCTCATTTTTCTTTTTCCCACAAACTCCTTTATTTTGCCCTTATACCTCTTAGAAACAACCTTGTAGTTTCATGTAAGAAAATATTTTCTCCAGAAATAGAATGTTGTAGACTCTTCTGAATCCTAATTAAGGTCATGGGTATTGAAGAAAATATCAAAGGTAATTTTATGACAACATCAACAATAACATGGAGACTTGGGAAGGAAATCAGTTCAGAAGGGGAATGTATATGTATCAATGTACACACAAATATGTGTGTGAGTGTATGTGCATACATACACACACATGTAATTTTCACATACCACATTTATGTGGAAAATGATCTGTAATACAAAATGAAACGAAATATAATCATTTTATTCTCTTAGCTCTGGAGTTGAGCTGTATCTAAATCCATGCTCTGCCCCTAGTTGGCTGTGATTGTGAATAAATTATTTAACTGCTCTGAGACTGGTTTTCTTATCTATAAAATGACAACAATTTTTACTGTACAAGGTCCTCATAAAAATTAAAAGAAATGCATGTGCTATACATATTATTAAACTAATAAACACTGCTGACAGATTTCCAGAGGAGCAATGTTGACCAAAATTTGTTGACTTCCTTTCCTCTCTCTGAGGGTCTGTGTTGTGTGAAGAGAAAAGACGAGAAGAAAAACATGGCCTCAGAGGAGGAGGGTCAAGCAGAAAAGAATTGCTTGAGCATAAGGAAAAATAGCATTAACTTTACTTATCTGTACTGGAGTAATCCCTTAGGAACCAACCAGGAAATCTCCTCTCAATCAACAGACACAGGCAGCTAAAACGTGGATCTCTTGATCCCAGAGTCCTACCTTCCACCATCCACTTGTCATGGAGTCAGATGCAGGAGAGCTAATCATCAGGAATGTGGTAGCGGTTGGCCTTAGATGACCTTCAGAATCCCTTACCAGAATGTTTTATAAACTACAAAATGCTGTGCCACTTCATGTGCTTATTTAATCGGATTTTTACAAGTATCCTGAGAAAAAGCCATAACTACACAAAGTGAGTTGTCCAAAGTCACAATCTAGCAAGGGCTGAATCACGATTCTAAACTAATTCTTTCCATTATCATGGCTCTTCTCCTTAATACCAGAGCTGCTTCCAACTTGATGGCAGATGCTGCTGGTGCGCTGACCCATTTATCCCACCTCACTTGAGTACACCAGCAACTGCATTAGACAGTTGTCAGTACGCTGACAACTCCTGTGTTAGGCACCTGCATTGCTCATTTCCTTGAAGGGCTTTCTTTGGACCATGGGAGCTTGCAAGGAACATAACTCGGAAAGGTGGGAGATGGGAGTTTAATGCCCCCTGGGACAATGCTCAATCAATAGGCTGCCTTTAAGCCATCCTCCAATTTCCAAAGGTGTCCCCAGCACAGTGAGCCCCTGGGGCTCACAGTGATGATAACCATTCATGGAACATGTCTTTTCCTGGCTCCTCCCCGTTCCTTTCCTGGCTCTTCCCCCTTCCTGTCTTACTTTCCCCCCGCCCTTTCTCACATGTGCTTCCCGGGATCACCTCCTATGTAAACAGGCAGCACTAAATCTTTCTCCCCAAGTCTACTTTTGGAGGAATCCAAACTGAGACAAATTCCAAAATTCATGCGGTTGATGCTAATGATACTGCTTTTAATCACACCACATTCCCACCAAGAAAAAAAAAAAAAGTAATAATGACCAATGGTTGCTGATCAGTTAGAACCTGATAAGATTTTAAGTCTTGAAAAAGTGAAGATAATGTTTCTGATAATGCAGCAAGTTATTCCTCCTATTTCACTATCTATCTTGCCAGCAGTTGTCCTATTTTCAAAGCAAGGTATGATGGCTTTAAAGGGGCTCCACTAACAGTTGTTACACTCCAGCTTGGGTTTCTAGCTATTGACCAATAGATTTTAGAACATACCCCAAAAGTAGGATATTATTGCTCTATTCAAGAAAACAAATAACTGAATTCATAATGTTAAAATCTATAAATACAACCCAAGTATTTATCTCATAGAAAATAAGAGCAATCAACTCAACATGCATTCTAGATTTATCAGTTTTGCACACATATTTTAGGAAGATTCTGAGACATTTCAATACAGTATCAAAAAATGACCAACCATTTTATTTTAGCAAAGGGAGATTGCTAGCTTCTGGCAGTTGACTGTAACCATGGGCCAAAAGTGTTTGGCTTTTAAAACATATGTATAAAATTCTCACATGAAAATTAGTAGTATCTCAACCCACTGAAGTATGCGGTTATTTACTCTGCAGTTTGTCCTGGTTCAGATATTCCAGACTGATAAGTTACAGATAATAAGATAATAAGTTCACAAAACATGTTTAGTTTTATAAACTCAAAGCATTTATTTAACAAAATGAAAATTTCTAGTATCTAGTACTTTTCTACATTTAAAATTTCAGGGATGTGCGTTCTACAGTATGCATTATTACAAAAGAGTTCATTATTAGAATGGTTAAAACACTTTTTTTTAATGATTAGGATTCATTATCCTTTCATGAAGCAAGGCAACATTTTTCTTGTCAGAGGAGATAAATTACTAGCACAATCTTCCCTCTTCACTCAGACCTGTCCATCCAAGGATTTCTTTTACTAATAAAACAGGTGGAAGTCCATTTCTCTATTTGGGTTCCCAAGTCAGATACAAATCCTTTTAATTTAGGAAAGAACTCAAACGTATGTAAACCAGCAGGCGAAGGTGGTTGTTTCCATCCACTTTACTTGCATGCTGCCCTAGAAAGACAAGGTTTTCTTGGTGGTTGTGCTCATGTGCTGATCACTGTGGATGTAGCTATCATTAATGTGAATGTGTGGGAGGCATTTTGAATAATGTATGGCACCCAAAGGAAAGAACAACGAACCCCAAAATTTGAATGATTGCTCTTTCAAACTCTGAAAGCCGATAATCACTTGTGCCGCGCAGACTCCGGGGGCTCTATCCCCAGGTGCAAAGTACACTTTCCGGGTTTCTCCAGCGCAAAGGCAGGGTGCACACCCTCATTAAACCTGTGCCTGATGATAAAGAGCAACTGCCCACTTTCGGCATTTATAAATAGAAGCCTCTGGTGGCTGTAGTCTAGCAGAATACCCACTCTGGCGGGATGCTCGGTCACATGGACGTCGCTCACAATGCCGCTGTAGAAAAATGTGTATCTGAAATGAAACAGAATGGGAAATTAAAAACTTGGGAAATCTCGAAGGACTACTATAAAAAAAACCACTTGAAGATAATAACCAATTTTTCAGTTATTAACTTCAAGTTACTATGAATTGCAATAATGTTGTCCCTCATACTTTAACCAGACTCTTCCCAGATGTTAAAATGTGTAGCTCATCCCAAAAGATGAGCAGTTTTAATAATTTTGCTCCTTCTACATTAGGAAGCAGTCCCAGAATAACCAACTTATGCCCCCTTGTGATTTTTCTCAACATTCTAATTCTTTCCCAGCTGCCCACATGTTTTAACTACGGCATTCATGGTGTGTCATTCTTTTGAATAAAACTCCTTTGAGACTGCCATGTATTTTTAAAAGTACTGCAGGCTTGCCTTCCATAAAATGTATTAATTTTACAGTTTAGAGATTTATAATAACTTATATAAAGGCTTTTATGAAGTTTAAGAAATATTTACTATTTTTGCTCAACTTCAGCTTTTGTATAAGCTCCCCCTACCCCAAACCAACTTTCTTTTTCATCTTCTAAATGCTTTTGCAGCCTGTGGCTAAAGGGATTGACTTTGACTTCTCTTTTAAATTCAAATAAATTTAATTTAACAATATTCATTAGACATATCTGTGTGTCCAGCACTTTACTAGGCCCTTTAGGGGATATGAGGGACCAAAGTGTACTATTCTTGTCCCCCAGGAACACATACTCTATTGAGCAGGAAAGAAAAAATTGTCGATGACTTAAACATGGGCTAGAGCTGAGACTCCAGCTTAGGGCACAGATTGGTAAAGTATTGACTAAACACACTTAATGGATCTATTTTTCATTGTGAGAAGAAAGGGTCAAGGCCAGTCTAGGATGGAGAAATTGCTCAACAGAAGAAGCTAAATTCCTTTGTAAAAAAAGAAGAAGAAGAAGAAGAAGAAGAAGAAGAAGAAGAAGAAGAAGAAGAAGAAGAAGAAGAAGAAGAAGAAGAAGAAAGAGAGAGAGAGAGAGAGAGAGAGAGAGAGAGAGAGAGAGAGAAAGAAAGAAAGAAAGAAAGAAAGAAAGAAAGAAAGAAAGAAAGAAAGAAAGTAAGTAACATAAGCTATGAGTTTTCTAAGTTATAAGTTATGAGAAATGGAAGGTGGGGTTGTGAAAGCGGGGGAAGGAAAGATATGAAGGATGGAAGAGAAGACAAATGAGGGAAAATTCCTGGGTTATAGTAGGTCTGAGGGCTGAGAGAGACACTAGGGCAGACTGGGGGTCCTAGAACCTGGGTAAGTGACTCTAATACAGCATAGAAGACCAAGACCTTTAAGACCTGTGATGTCTCTTAAAGGCCCAGAAACTTGAGTGCATGTATATTTAGGAAATGGCAATTTGGCAACTTCATGGCAGAATGAAGCTCACATGAAAGGGCAGAGGTCCATGAGAATGGGATAAGAATGTGATGATAAAGGACCTTTTCAATGCTTTGCTAATGAGAGATGTGACATAACATTATGAAGTTCTAGAATCTGTAGAGCAGGCAAAGGTTGCAGGTGGCAGTAACAGGGAGCAGCTGGGGCTCCTACAGAAGGCTTGGGGAGCAGATGGGCTCATACTCAGACTAAAATGATGGTCAGGTTGGATAGGTGGAAAAGAAGGAGAAGGAGATCCAAGCTGTGGGGGCAGAAGCAGCAATAATGAGGTGGCGGAACAAGTCTGTACGCCATGGAGAACATCACCGTCTGCCTGAGAGGTTTGGAAGGGACATGTAAATGGTTCTGAGGATATTACATGGATAGGTAAGTCAGCAGCCAAAAACTAGACCTGCCCTGTTCAATACAGCAATTACTAGCCACATGTTGGCACTTAAAATGAATAAAAATTAAGTAAAATTCAAAATCCAGCTCTTCAGTCCTACTAATCATATTTCAAGTGTTCAATAGTTACATGTGATATCATTTTTAAAAAGTTTTGCAAAATGTTCTTTTGCACAGTACTGGTCTAGAGGGTTCTGAATGCCCAAATGAGCCATATCCTTACCCCTGCATGGCAGGCCCCTGGTGTCTGGAGGCCCAGCCCTGGTCAGTCCCTCCCCACCATGGAGGCCAAAGACAGACAGACAGACGTTCTTGAAGCCTTGGCTCCACCAGCTCTGCAGGGCCTGGAATCTTTCCTGCCCTGAATCTGCCTCTGTTTCCTCCTGAGCACATCAGTTTCTTCTCCGACCCGAACTCCAGCATGAAATCAAGTCTGGGGCCTGAGGCCCTACTTAGCTTCTGCCTGTTCCTCCTCGGGATTGCTGGTCCCCATTCAAACAGGGATCATCCAGAAGCCTGACTCTAGACACTTGTGTAACACTGTGCTAAGACCCTCACTCCAAGCTGCACCCCACCACCACCCTGCGAATCTCACTGCTAGCCCAGACTGAGCCTGAACCCTTTTTCGACCCTGGTGGCTGGCTACTCCCCTCCAGGCCCTCATTGCTCGGCCTAGTCACAATCTTTCTGACTTCTCATCTTCGCTCTGATCCCACCTGGGTTCTGATACCACTGTAGATGTTTGTAGATTTTTGAGCCGAAAAGGATGGGACATGGTATAAATGATGTTTTAGAAACAGTTACCAATTTTGACACATAGGATAGCTTGGAGTGAGTGGACACTAGAAGAAGGGTACAGGCATGTTGGCTGTGGATTAAATTGGTAAAGGAGGTGTGGAAGACTTGAACTAGGATGGGAAGGTTAGGAATGGATGGGAAGAAATTCAGCTGATTCTTCTCAGACTCTCTTCATTTCTCCTTTCAATTGTGACATCTTAAAGCTCGGATTCTATGCAAGTAGAATCAAGATTAATACTGCTTGGTTTAAAATCATGAAGCCAGAAAAAGTGAACAACACAGGAGGGTCTGTTACAGCAGTTCTCTCAGTGTCCTAAAGACCAGGGGTACAGTATTTGAAACATGAAATGAAGGTACCTAAGACCTGACCTCAACTGTGACCACACAGGTAGGCACACTCTTCTTCCCAGAATTTACTGAACCTACCCTGGGCCTGAAAGAGCCAAAGATCAAAGCGGTTGAAACTATTGAACAAAACATACAATTCTGTTTTATAAACTCTAGATTTATTATTGAAGGCTAGTCTTTGGTTTGTGTCTTTAAGGGTTCGAGTGTCTAAGGAAATCTTCATGAAATCAATATACAGTTTCAGCTCTAAATCTACTAATTATAAACTTCAGATTTGAGTGATTTTCAACTCTGGGCAGGGGCTGGGTCTTTAAACAGTGCACAGTGCTGAATATCAATTAATCATAATTGCTCTGACTTGATGAAATGTGACTTTAAATAGCTCTTGGAGATGGTGTCCTTATGAACCACGTCAGAGAATCAAACTGTCAAGTAGGATGCAGGGAGAAGAGTGTAGACCGAGATATGCAAAATCCCAATCTGTGGGCCTTTCTCTGGGAATCTGCAAGCACTGAAGGCTTCCTTTTTAAAGCATAACATTTGAATAATGTCTCATATTGTATGATACTTTACAATTTCAAAGCTCTTCCCCATACCTGATTTCATGTGATGTTCACGACCCTAAAAAGCAGCAGGCCTAGCATCACTGCCCCTTGACAAGACAGATGAGACATATCACGTGTGCTCAAAGAGGTTACCAACTTCTGTTGAGTAGCCAGTAGGAGGGTAGAGCCAGGGCTGACATCGGGTTTCTGGCTCCCAGCCCAGTGCTTTTTTGTGAGACCATCTTGTGAACATATTCAGATCACGACATGGTTGTCCTTAACTCTCTGAGACTAACAGTTAATGGCTTTTTCACATCAACCAACTAAACAATACTAAAAATATAAAACGAAGGTTAGCGAATTTTGTCTGTGATGGGCCAGATGGTAAATATCTTAGGCTTTGGGGGCCACTCAGTCTGTGCTGCAACTAGTCAACTTTGCCATTGCAGCAGAAAAGCAGCCATAGATAGTATCTAAGCATAGGAGCATGACTGTGTTCTAATAAAACTTTATTTACAAAAAAGGCAGTAGGTCACACTTGGCATGTGGGCTATAGTTTGTAGACCTGTCATATAGACCAGTGTGGGAAGGAGTTGGGGACCCAACTCTTCTCCACTCCTGTTGACTCCTTCTCTGTGGAGGAGACTCTTCTAGCATTATACTTGTGGTCTCTCTCCACTCTGGGATGAATTTAGAAGAAAAAACTGGCCATGTATGGCCCAAAAGTCCTATCTTCTTCCCCATCTCTTGGTTATGAGTTTCCCAAGGAGACAGGCATTCTTCCCTGTTGCTCCAGGGACCAACTCTGCCTTGCAGGGCAGGGAAGCTGGCCTGGCCAAGGCTTTGGGTAGCTATAAGTCTGTCTATTAATAGGACACAATGTAAAACGCCTTCTTGTTCTCAGGTATGAACCACGTTCTCTAAATCTGTTTCCTCAGTAATCAGGGAAATAGTTTGGTCTCCATTTACTTGACTCTCCTGTTTTTCTTCTTAGTTGGCTCAGTACTTGGACAGAGAAGGGGGATGCCATTTATTAGGTCCTCAGAGATTTCTGCCTAGACATCAACTCAAGAGACTTTGATGAAGAGGGCACAGGCAGGGCTCCAACTTACCTCTGTGGCTCAGAGCAGTGCATGTACCATGACGTCTCCCCTTGTCCCAGGGCACCGGCCTGCACAGCTGAGCTGGAGCAGATGCCAAGTCGATAAGCTGGGCAGTCTGAGACTGTGGTTTCCCAGTAATGCTGGCCACAGGCAGGCAGCTCCTCACCCAGCACTGATGGGATTCTGTAAGAAAAGTTGATGAGGATTTGCCAGACTTTAGCTCATAAACATCAACATTCCCAAACTCACACGTAGCTTGTTTTAGGCAGGATTTTATCCTTGGAAACTGCTGGAATTTGACTACAGACCTTCATTGTTCATTGTGCCCCCAACTTTGACCTGATTACTACAGAATTCCCAAAACCCTCAATATGCATTTGACATATTTCCACTGCCACATATACAACATGTAAGCACTGCATACTGCATCTCTTGAAGGAGCGAGGAACCAGGAAATAACTAGAATAATGATAGGACAAAAAGAAACAGCATAATTCCTGTTTCAAAGTGAGTGAGAAAATACCAGGAAAGCAGTTGGGGAGTTCCAAGAGAATATAACTTGCAAAGTTTTCTTCCAAAACTTGCAAAAAAGTCTCCAAAACCTTTTTTTAAACAATGACTTCCAGTGTCTGCTGACTTAATTGAGCTCAGAGACCAATGAGGTGCTGCTCTTGAATGGCAAGATGGCTGGTGAGGCCAGAGCAGAGGGGAGTGTGGAATTAACCATGTGCGATGAGTGTGCTTTGTAGAGGCTTGTGGTCAACAGTCTTTGGGACACTGGCTTCTTTGGACTGCAGTAGGTGCGCCTGAGAGGTTGTTGAAAGGTCTCTTTCTGTTTTGCCTTAGCTATTTTTATAATAGGCAAGAGAAATGAACCAAAGCACTTTCAACTGCTGATGGGTAACCTTGTTTGCATGAATTGCTTTGGAATAGCTGAGACAGCAAAGAAGCATTTTTAATTTAAGCCGCGTTAATATTCAATCAGCACCCTTTCCCTCTCCCCTCTAAGATGAGAAAATGATTAATGCAAGGGGATGTGTTTCACTTTCTCATGTCTTTACCCAACAACCTCAAGATCGAGTAGCTGAAAAATGACTTCATACACAGTCAGACATTTTCACAGATAAGATCAAAGGCAGCTAGAACCAGAGAAGTCTTGGCTGTTTCCAGGAGCAGGTACCTCCTGAGCTGGGCCAGACACATGCGAATAGCAACCTCAGAGGAAAACAGTGCAAGTCATTGACCAGCTTTTATTGTGTGAGCTTTTTGGCAGCCCACACCAGGGCACATCAGTGCCAACAGCAGCCTGTGTTTCACAGGAGTTACAAGCCTTTCACGTATTTTCTTCCATCTGACCATTTTGACCCTAAAAATAATCATGAGAGATTGCAGACAAATTGCAGAGCAGTCTCCCCACTGTGCCCTCAGCTTTTGGCTCTTCTTTACTTTGATGCCTCTTTCTGTGGGTGCTATGGAGGGTAGGGTGTGGGCAAGAAAGTCTAGAAAGTCTCAAAGTCCTACAGGTGGCCAACCGGAAACTCAACAAAATGTCATTCTCTTCTAGTCTTCTAGTAGATGCAAAAAATCTGATTTGCTATTGAAAATAGCACAAGAGTTCACCTGGATTATTTTTTATTAAACCAGAGATAATACCTTAAAACTGCCTACATTTTAAATAAACCACCTGTGCTTATATTTCCAAGGAAAATACTGATACTTGCTCCAAGTTATAAACTATCTCTGTCACTTTCCCCCTAGTAATGAACCATAACCAAACTGTATGGGCATGCACACACTTATGTTCAATATCACATATCCAGACATGGTCAGTAAATGAAAAAGATGCACAGTGGGACCACACTGAGATAACACATCCTCAGAATGTGCTATTGCAGAGGCATCTTGTACTTTCTTCTTCTACTTACTCTGTCAGCCGTCTTCTCTCAGCAAAGCTGATCACTGTCCCATCTGAAGAAATTTGCAGAGCAGGATGAGCTGTTTCTCTCAACAAGAGAAATCTGGTTCCTATTGCAGTTAAGAAAATAGGATTATAACATTGCCACAATGTCAAGTACTGTCCCTAGACCAAGCCCCATATTTCAGATGTCAGTCTCCCTTGACCCTGACATCAAAATCCCTCACTCAGTGATTTCAGATCCACAGTAAAAATTTCCTAAGGCATTAGTGAATGCCAGTGCCTTTACTGGTACACCTCCTGTACCAGAGCTCATTATGCTCTGCAAAGTATGCTCCTTGTACCAGCAGCATCTTCATCACTTGGAAATTAGTTAGATATGCAGATCCCTGGGCCCCACCCCAGACCTACTGAATCAGAATCTGTATTTTAACAAGATCTCAGAAGATTCATGTGTACATTTAAGTCTGAAGATGCACTAGTATATAAACTAAAGGAGTGGTTCTAACAGAGGAGGGTAGAAGCACCATATTGGGACTGTAGGGAAAACATTTCTAGGCAGGCAGCCCTCATGTCTTGTCTTTATAAAGATCAGGCTGTCCCTACGTACATCATAAACAAGGCAAATACACAAATCTTTGCTGGTTTAGCAAATCACTTAATGTGCCACTATCAATCTTGTGGCATCCTTGGGTTTAGGATAAAATAATAAAATAATAATAGCCTTTCCATTCATTCCTCAGTTCTTTTCACAATAATTAAGGAGAGCCAAACAGTTTTTTGGTGGCATCATCTGGGTATTTTCTCCAAAATGTCACTGAACAGTTTTACTACCTCCTTGAGTTTTTGATTCACTCGACAAACATTAATTGCCACAACAATGTGGTAAGCACTAACAAATAAACACAAAAATAAGACTGGAAGCTTGCTCATAGAGTTCACAATGTAATAAAATAAAAATACTCCCATCCCACATAGACTCGAAACATATTCACAAATTACAACATATTGCGAGGCAAACAAGAATCATCGGGAGAGATTAAAAATACACATCAAAGCCCATCTTCAGATCAATTGGATCAGGATCTCTGGGATCCAGGGCACCAGTATTTTTTTAAGTACACCAACAGACTGCTAATGGGTAGTCAAGGGTGAGAACCTCTAAACCAGAAAAATAAAAGAAACATCTTGACCTCTGCAGTTTCTTGGGTCCTCATGACAGCAATTTGTAGCCTTTAAGAAGCTGCCTTTGAGCATGTCTTCTCTGGATAGTGAAAGGGAAGGAATAGGAAAGCTTAGGGTACTTCAGTGAGTACAAAGGAGAAAGTACCTCTAGTGGAAATGAGGGCAGCTTCACTCTGTTCGCTTGTCCCAAAAGCATTGATGGCTCTCACGTAGAAAAAGTAATTATCATTGGGCTGGAGGTTAACTTTCAGCTGCAGTCCTTTAATTCCAGAAAAAGATCTAAATACAAAGGAAGAATAATTTTAAATATCATGACACTGCTAAATGACTCGTCATATTTCAATCCTAGTATGAATGAACATCTTTATTAATAAAAAATAACTTATTTTTTTCCTTTATGACCACCAGAGATTCTACAAGATGGTCATTGTCCACTAAGATTAATTTATCAAATCATTTCTACTTTCATCAACTTTTGCCCAATATATGGCTTCCAGAATGTTCTTTGAAATAAAATGAGACAAACTTTTCTTCTTTAATTCAGAAAACAATCGGCTTATAATATATAAAGAATATATTATTCTATTTATCAATTTCTAGCACAGAGGGTACTGTTGGATGAAGATGATGTTAAAACAATCTACAACACAAAGGACCCTAATTGTCTCATTAACAGATCTGAACAGTGGAGAACTTAAGGTGAGCGATGGCTTTCTACATGGTCATCATGCCAAAGTTGTAGAAACTAAAAATCACTAAAGAAGACAATATCTTTTAAGGCAAGTTTAATCCTGACAAGAAAAGAGAATTCAAATTGCCATATAAAATCCCCAGAGTACTCTTCCTAAATCTCCCATTTACATTAAAAGAAAACTGCTGGTAGTGGTATCTATCTGGCAGCAGGTTTGGCAAGTACGGGTAACAGCCGAACCGTTTACACACTAATGGACTTGAGGACGGAGTTCTCAGAGTTGCCAGCCAGTTGGAATATTTTGTATCTCTTTTTCTCTTTTTTCTGTTTTCTCTTTAATCTGTTTGATGTCATGGCATAGAGCATCTATACAAATAAAGTAAACAAATGGTCTTCCTTTTGACCTCCATTTGGAGAAGCTTTCGTACATTAGTAAGAAGTTAGGCTCCTTACTAATGTATGAGTTGCTAACCCAAGTGCTAAAGAGCCAGGGTCCTGCTCCTAGGAGATGTGCATTGACAACAGTTGTTCAAGAGCCTCCATGTTTGTTCTCAGATGGATAGTGTTTTTATCTGTTTTGCTGCTAATGAATGTACCACAAAAAAATTAGAATCAAAGAGTGGCCACTGTTCATCTGCAGATGAATTTTTTTTTTCAGGTTATTTGTACTTTTGTTGATTTATCTCACTTCTCACTACCTACCTTAGAGAATAAAAGGAAGAACCAGGAAATGGAAAAAGCATCATTGACTCAGAAAACAAATGAATTTAGAAGGTTTTAAAAGCATAAAATTTGTACAAAGTAACAATCTCCCCCACCACACCCCTGGCCCCAATTTCTAAAAGCACAAAAACTCCCAGCGAGTTTCTCAGAAGGAAATGGGAGGGGAGGAGGGCAGCCTAGGTCTATTTGTGTATCTGCTATTTAGCCTCTACCTCTGGAAAAGGTCATAAACCCCTCTGATGTTACTGGCTGTTATTTCAGAATCTACCACCTGACCAGGACCTCAGAGAGTACTATCTTTAGATGTGCTGAGAATGGACAGATACAATTAAGCCACATGTTTACTGACAACTATATATACTTCAGCTAATTAATGAAAAATATGTCCTATGACTGAAAATGTAATTCTTGACTAATATCTAGAATATTATTCTGGGGTAGATATATTGTTTATTTTGAATTGATAACTAAAGAAATGTTTTACATTTACATTAATTATAATAAAATTGCTGTCTCAATAAGCACACTCTAGTCTGAACTGAATTTCAGACTTCATTCACTCATTAAATAAATATTTATTGATCACTTATCATGTGCTCAGACGCTATCTCTGCTGGAGGGGGAAGGGACAGGGATAAGTGAGGAAATTTTATCTCTAGAAACTGGATAGAACATACTGACTTTATTTTGTAACAGTGCAGTTATTAAATGCCAAAGATGCCATTTTTCGGGGTGTTAGCCCTTAAGTTTTATGAAGTCTATCAAGGAGAAAATTCCATATATATATATATACTCAACCGCATGCTATGTTTTATCACTCATTTAAAAAATAAAGTTTTACAAGGTACCAAAGCCAAAACATGAGATCAGATCCCTGCTTTCAGTGCATGGATCATGCAGACTTGAAAAATATGTATAGTGCCCGCACCGAATCTGTGAAATAAAAGCACCAGGCATAAAAACAAAAGTAATATGAAATGTGGTGGTGTTTTATTGTTTACAAATTGCCATTTTATGCACAAGAACCAAGAACAAAGAAAAAACATCAGATTCAAATGATTCATTTCCATATCTATTCTGTCTGACCTCACTTAAATGTCACAAAAGTTTTCAAATCAGCCGTCCCTGCTTTTTAGACAAATGAAAACTTCAAAAAAATGTGGAATTTGAAATCTAAAGAGGGGCATCATTCCATAGATTATAATTTTTTATGTCAAAAACAAAAACTCATCATAATTGCAACTGAATCCACATGACTTATAATGAGCTTTGGAGTTTGCCGTAGAATTCAAATTCACAGACTATCCAAAGTGAGGTAAGTGATTAGACAGCAAATGAGATCAAATGAAACCAAGTGTTAGTGCTGAGGTAAGAAGGAATTTTTAATCTTATCAATAATATGATCAATCAATGTTGGAAGTCTAGAGCCAATAATAAAATTCAAAAGATAAGAAGAAAAATGAATCAAAAAGTCTCATTTTAGGTATTAAGAATGGGATTCTTCCTACAAACGCTATAATGTAGTGGAAAAAGATGACTTTATATGTGCAGTTTACAGGACTGTGAGGGCAAGGAAGCATCTAGAAACCCTGACACACTAGCCAATTAGCTGATGGCTGGTAGGGCATAAGCATACCATAGAGTACAGTCATAGACCTCGTGCCCAGTAGGACTTCAAAGGACTCTCAACCTGCTTATCTTTCTATTGATAGGACAAAGGACATTTGTTAAACTCCAGTACTAAGAAGCAGAGAGGAATGATTTAATGGAGGCCTACTGTTCCCTCAAAAGTCAGAAGGGCTGTATTATGAATGAGAATGGTCTCCTCTTCTGTTTTTTTCAGAGGGCAAATGACTAGAAACCACTAAAATGCTGCTTAATATAAGAAAGGCCTTTCTAGATTGAGCCTTTTCATTATTTAGTTTTTGCAAGGAATGATTGAAAAGTTTGCCACAACTAACTATGGACAATGGAGCAAGAATCATTTTAAATGGAAACTGAAACATATCTTTATGAAATAAAGAACCATTAGGGGCTTAACGTTCAATGGAAAAAATACTAAAAACATTCCCATTAAGTCAGAGAGGCAGACATGTGGTTAAAAAAAAATTGGGAGGTAGGAGGTAAAATTGTTGCCATATGCAGATGATATGACTGTTTATTTAGAAAATTCAAGAAAATCACCTGAAAAACTCTTACATAATAAGAAAATTCAGTAAGATAGCTAGGAGTGAAACTAACATAAGAAATCAAAAGGCTTCACATATAAATAACAACCAGATTTAAAAAAAAATAAAACAAAAGGACAACTTTATTTAAATAGCGGTACTACAAAAAGACCTTTGATAGCCAAAGCAACCTTGAGAAAGAAGAACAGATTGGAGGTATCATACTCCTTGATTTCAAACTATACTACAAAGCTATAGTAATCAAAACAGTATGGTACTGGCACTAAAAAAAGACAAATCAATGGAACAATATAGAGGCCCTAGAAATAAATTATGGTCAATTAATCTACAATAAAGAAAGCACAAGAATACACAAGAAAAAGACAGTCTTTTCAATAAATGGTGTTGAAGAAACTGGACATATACATGCAACAAATAAAACTGGACAACTTACGCCATATAAAAAACTCAAAATGGAATAAAGACTTAAGTGTAAGACTTAAAACCATAAAACTCCTATAAGAAAACATGGGCAGCAAACTCTATGACATTGGTCTTAGCAATATTTTGCAGGGGATATACCTACTTGGGCAAAGGCAAAAAAAAAAAAAAAAAAAAACTAAACCAAAAGCAAGGGATTTCATTAAACTAAAAAGCTTTTGCACAGTGAAGGAAACCATCAACAAAACAAAAAGACAACTTACTAAATGAGAGAAGATATTTGCAAATAATATACCTGATAAGGAATTAATATCCCAAATATATAAAGAAGTCATACAAAAAAAAAACATTTAAAAATCCAATTTAAAAATGTACAGAGAAGTACTTGCTGCATCATCCTCCTAGATGGGGTAAACATCCTCTGTGCCCTTCCAGCACCTTCCTTGTGTACAACACCAGGAGCCCTGTGCCCACCCACTGTGAAAGCCCAAAACAAACCTGCCTGTTTGTGTCTGTCCTTCTGGTGAGTGGTCCCAGTTTCCTTATAAAACTTAGAGGGTAAATTAGACCAGTGCTTCTAAAACTTTAACATGTTATTTACCAGGAGATCTTTCAAAATACAGATTCTGATTCTGTAGGCCAAGCAGGAGAGCCAGATAGTCTGCATTTCTTACAAGCCCCCAAATGATGCCAAAACTGCTGGCCTAGTAATGAAATTGAGTTGCAAGGGCAAAAGAATTTGATTTTCTGAATAGTAAGGGAATTTAAAGACTTTCCAGCCTGGCCAACCAAGTTGGTGGTTTCTCTTCAACATGTCTACCTAATCATAGTAACTTCCTGACTGAACATCACCAGGGATAAGGTGTTCACTGCCTCCGAACAGCCCACTCCAGTAGTACAGCTCTGGTAATTTTGATGTTATGCAAAGTACAACACTGTAGTTTATAATGTAAAACAGTGGTTAAGCCATCAGGCTTTGGAATGATACAGCTTAGATTCTAAGCCAATTATGGGAATTATTGGCTATGTAACTTTAGGAAGGTTATCTAAACTCATCGCCAACCTGTTCCATGAACTGAGGATAGTAATGAGTATCTACTTCACAGGTATTTTGTGTAGAGGAAACGAGATCACTTATTGAAACATTTAGTGTTATGCCTGGCCCATATGAAAAGCACTATAAAAGTTGGCTGTCTGTTGATTTTAGCATTAGTATTGAGTTCAGGGCATGAAAGACAGGAAAAAAAGGCAGAGGTTCTAAATAGAATTTCACCAAAGAAGACATTCAGATGGCCAATAGACATATGAAAAGATGCTCAATATCATTAATCATCAGGGACAAGCAAATTAAAACCACAATGAGCTATGACTTCACACCTGTCAGAATGGCTATTATCAAAAAGTCAACAAATAAGTGTTGGCAAAGATATGAAAAGAGGGAAACTTTGAACATTATTGGTGGGATTATACTATGGAAAGTAGTATGGAGGGTTCTCAAAAAATTAAAAAATAGAACTACTGTATTACCTAATGATTTCACTTCTGGGTATTTACCCAAAGAAAACAAAAACAGTAATTTAAAAAGATATGTGCACCCCTATATTCACTGCAGCATTATTTACAATAGCCAAGATATGAAAGCAACCTGGGTGTCCACTGAGAGATGAATGGACACACACACACACGCGCACACACACACACACACACACACACACACACATGTGCGCGTGCATGCGCACACTCGCATTAGACTATAACAGCCACAAAAAGAATAAAATTTTGCCAATGGCAACAACATGGGTGGACCTAGAGGGAATTATGCTAAGTGATTTCATTTATATGTGAAATCTAAAAAAAAAAGAAAAGAATAAACAAACAGAAACAGACTGAGATACAAACTAGTTTGTATTTTGAAAACAAACTAGTGGTTGTTAGAGAGGGTGGGAGGACTGGGTGAAAATGGTGAAGGGAATTAAGAGCTATCAACTTCCAGTTATAAAATAAACAAGTCACAAGTATGTAATGTATGACATAGGAAATATAGTTAATAATATTGTATTAACTTTGTACAGTGACAGATGGTTACTAAATTTCTTGTGGTGATTGCTTCATAAGGTATATAAATGTTGAATCATTATGTTGTACACCTGAAACTAATATAATATTGTATGTCAACTATCCTTTAATAAAAAAATAGTGGCAAATATAACAAAAATTTATAAAATTTATCTGAAGAACAATTTTAAAGAGGGTACTGAGGGAAAACACACAAAAGACTTGAATAAAAGGAAAGGCATATCAGTTTTTGGATAGGAAAATGCATCATAAAAATTCCATTTCTCTCTAAGTTAATCTATCAATTTAATATACTCTCTAAAAATACCAAATTGTCAGGGGCAGAGAGGTGCCACAATCAGATTTTAAAGACTAGATAAAAATCAACTGAGCAAACAGGAAAACAAAAGTCATGAAGGGGCAACCTAACCTACCAGAAACTCTAAATTACAAAGCCGTAATAATGAAAACTGCAATAATACTGAGGCATAAATAGATGGATCAATGGAACAGGTTATAAAGGTCAGGAATAGAACCAAATAAATATTTATATAATAAGGAAGGCATTTCAAGTCAGAAGGGAAAATGATGGGTTTTCTTGTCAGGACAGCTGGATAGCCATACTGAAGAAAAGTAAAGTGGATTTTCTACTTCACTTCCTCTGCTGAAATAAATTCCAGATTACAAAAGATCTAGTTTTTAAAAATAAAATCATTAGATATTACAAAAAAATGGAAGAATACGTATCTATATGAAGAGAGAGAGAGAGAGGGATGTAAAGATGTTTAAAATGTTTTAAAAACTAAAAGCTATTTTAAAAATAGTGATAAATTCAACTAACTTAACATTAAAAAATATGCATGGAAAAAATATTTGCAATTCATATCATAGATGAAAGCTAATGTTTTAAAAAGAAACAGTTTCTGTAAATCGTTAAGAAAAAAATACTACAATCTAACAGGAAAAAATGAGTAACGGCAATGAAGAGTTCATAGAACAGGAAGTACATGGCTCCAAAATATACAAAAAAATGAGTCAGTTTAATAATAAAAATACACAATTAAACTATAATAAGAGTCTATTTTCTATTTATCGATTGTCAATGACCAAAAGTTTTAGCACAGCCAATGTAGAAAGTATAAATGGCCTCTATGGAGACAGCTTGATAATCTCTATCAAAATTCAAAATGTACATACCTTTTAACCAGTCATTCTACTTTTAGGAAGTTATCCTACATATATTCTTGTGTATGTCTGAGATATTACATGCACAAGGCCTTTTTCTGCAGCATTGTTTGAGAATGAAAACAACATAAACACTTCTCAATTGGTCAAGTAAGTTCAATTATATTCTTAAAACAGAATACAATGGAATTGTTTTTAAAATGAGGCAGTTCCATATGTACTGATGTAGGACATCACCAAAAAATGTTTTTAAACAAAAACAGCAAGGTGGTGGAAATATATATATAGTATGCTACAATTTGTTGAAAAAATATATAGGCTTATATATGCACAGACTATCTGAAAAGATAAGTACGAATCAGGTAATACTTATTGCTTCTGCAGAGGAGAATTGAGTAGGTGAAATATAGGTAGAAAGGAGACTTAGTTTTCACTGTATTCTCTTTTGCATCTTTTAAATTTATACCATATGTACACATTATCTATCCAAAATTAATTAAATAATTTACTTTCAGGGCTATAGTACAAGCTTAGGAGTTCAGGAGTTGATTGAATGATTTGCAGAGTGCACATTAGTTTGAACTTTGTGAAGGAGCTTGACTAAAAATTTGATAATTCAACAATTGTTTGGAATGGAAGGAAGGGATGTGCTAGAGGTAATCTGAGGGACTAATAACCATGAGGAATGGCTGTTGTCTGCACTGTCATGTCTAACACCTAGATCTAAGCATGTTTTCTCCCAGAGGAGGGGCATGGCATGTTTACAAATAATATGGAGGAATCCAGTGCCATGACTCTTAAAGCAGCCTACAATGGTGTTGTCACTGCAATGCACAACAGATGGCTAAGTATGAATTGTTTTTTAAAAACACAGTGGGCTCTTACTGGCATTCTTGTTATAGCATCAACATTCAGCCAGTCAGTCAACACCATTTAATGTGAATTGTGAACAGAGTACACTGCAGTACCCTAAAGGAGTAAAGGAGTGATCTCCAAACCTAGCTGGGTACATTAGACCTTCTGAATCAAAATCTATTAAGAGAGGCTTATGATTCTAAACTTTAACAAGCATCCCAGTTGATTCTTATGATTAGTTAGGTTTGGGAAACATAATCATAAGGAGTATGGCGTGATAAGGGTAGGAGGAACAGGAAAAATAAGAAAAATCCATGAAACATAAAACAACATTAAATATACCTTAACTAACTATAAATATGAATTTTTTTTGTTTGAGATGAAAAATGTGGTTAAATCAGGATTAAGAATAAAATTCTTTATATATTGATTTTCATTTTTTTAAAAACTTGGCAAATAAAAATATTTGAATAGGACTATTTTTCTTTTGATAAATGAGGATACTATGAGACTCAGTTTTAACTAAACATCATTATTTGTTCATAATAGTGTAAAATCATAACATGAGGGCTAAATGCTGCTGAGAATCGGATTCAAATTTTCCTGTAATTAGAATCTCACAAAATCAAAGTGAGCCAAGGATTCCAGCAGGATACTGGGTTTCTGATCTCTCTAGTTACCCTCAAAAGCCTGAATGATGCCATTTATATTTCAGACAGAGAATCCCAGGAGCCTAGTAACATTCATTCCTCTGGAACCTCTAATCTCTCCTGTACCACTCCAAGGCCACATATGTGGACAATAACTTGAGGTCCCATAGAACTGCCTGCACAGAATGGTGATTTCACATTATACTTTCAGATCTCACTTAAAAAATGGTTGCTTAGGAAATGTTTTTCCATCTTTTGTAAAACTGTTCTTAAAGACAATCACTATTATCTTGTTCAATAGCCCTTGCATAAAGATCTATGTGAAAAATTCATCTTAGCTGAATGTCAAGAAATATAATTGTCTCTTAGTGAAATGTTGTGCTTTCTTTTTAAAAAGAGAAGAGTTATGTAATCTCTTTCCCCCTCTTGCTCTCTCCCCCTCCCTCCTGTTTTCACCTTAGCTGCCAGGAAGTTCAGATTTAAATTTTATGTTCCTTCAAGGTACTACTGTTCTCAACCTGTGGTTTCTGATACAATCTCTTCACCCCTGCATTATCTGGCTCTTGTTCTTACAGGGTTGTTTTTAATGGTTCTATTATGTCTGGGTCTTTTATTGTTAGCAACCTGAATACTTTTGGAAATTGACAGAACTTAAGTTAGAAATGAAGGAACAGGTTAGGTTTCCATTGACTGGGGTTTTACTATATAACCAGCAGGTATATAGGATTTTAAATGATCATAGATAAATAGATTCAGTTGGGAAGAAAGATTTAGGAAAAGCTGAATGCCAAGGATACTGGGGGCAGGAAAGGAATCATCTTCATATTACTCACTCTCCCAAGGGCTCCTTGCAGAGCGATGTTACAACCTGGGTCAGGAAACCAACACTATATAAAGATCGGCTATTAGCTCATAATTACTTAATGAATTTTAGCCCAGGCATGCCAGTGACCCTCCTGTCATCCTGTGAAGCAAGCACGGGGCAAGAATGACTGTCTCCTTTACCCACAGATTGCAGACAAGGTCAAATCACTTTCCCTTAACCACTGGTCAGTCATCAGCTACCAAGCTAAAAGCTTAGTACAAGGTTTCTTCAAAAAGAAAGAAATGCTGGGATTTTTTCATCTCTGTTCAGCTACTAAGTGCACCAGGAAACTCACCCTTATTTGCCCTTATTTTACAGATGGCACGGCAGGTGTCCCCAGCTGGAACACCCAATTGTGACAGACAGTTCTGTTCTTGCTCCATCATGTGTGGCCCAAAAAGCTTTTAGTGGGAGGAAAGTGAGCTCACAGGTCCAGCACCTAGAGCCCAACAGCCCCAAACCACAAGGGTCTCCCTGTCCACAGCCTTGGTCAGAGCTGGGAAGCAGGAAGTTCACTACCAACTACTTTTGAGCCATATTGAGTCTCACAGATTTGTCATTCAGTACACAGCTTCTCTCTGTGCAGCCCACACAGCTAATCCCTGTACTATATTTCTCTCAGTTTTCCCTCCTCCACCCACAGTTCTGCTGACTTCTCTCCACACAGGAGAGACAGAACAGCTGAGGAAACAGCCGAGCCGTGGAAAATTTTTGAAAGTGTCTTGAGCCCACCCAACCTGAGGAGAGCATTCAAAGAAAAACAGGAAAGGGCGAGTAGGAGCTCCCTCAGCCCCCGCACACAAGCCGGGGATTGTCACTCCCGCCCACCCCCAATCCCAACTGGGGCCCGACTGCTGGGACCGAGCCATGGGGCCCACACACAAAAATATGCAAATGTGCTTTCTGTAAGGATTATGAAATGGAGGCAATTGCTCGGCTCTTTCAGACACCACGTCATGGAACTTGGGGACACAGTAGGCTCATTCCATTTAAACACCCACCATAAGAGTTCAACCAGCACCTTTGATCTTAAATTGAAATAAATGGAGGTCATCATCCTAGGAGAACAAACCACAGGTCTTAAAATGGATGCTCTGGCAACCAAAATTAGACACCCTAATCTAAGGAGTAATCAATGCCTTTGTGTGAGTGTATGTGTATGTTAATATTACTCATTCTTTTCTCCTTTCTTTTCATTTCCTTTCAACTTCCTTCCTACTCCATATCAGAGCTTTTAAGTTGTCTGTTTTTTCAAGGATTGGGTGAGAGAAAAAGATGTGAAATCATTTCATTCTTAGTTCTCTTTAGTTTCCCTCTCCTTTGATAAAGATCCTAGCTAGTTAGATGACTTGAAGTTGAGAAAGACAAAAAGAGACTGGCTTCTCCCAGCATTCATCCACTCATTCATTCATTCAACAGACATTTGTTGAATATCTACGCAGATAACATGAATATCTACACAGGTAAGATCCCCATCTTCAGTGAGCCATGTCAAAAAGAAGTAATCTTCGATAACCCTTACTCCCCTGAAATACCCTCTGGATCAATTTTTAGATCTGGTTTAGTATGAGGTTTTTGCATAGAACCTAGAACCTACTTAAGGGCTACAGAAATAATGGATAAACAAGATTATAAGTGCCCTTTACTATCAGTGATCCATGAAAAGGTTTCCAGCCTACAGATTAGAATAGTCCTATATTCTAGTTAAGTATCCAGGCACTGAAATTAACTCATTCACCATCCTTTACTTTGTTGGCACAGTTTATTTTTTTCCCCATTATTAATAAGAGATTATCCTGAGAGCTGGCCTAGCTTTTCTTGTTGGTGTCAGCATTATGTGGTCAATGCTAATTGATATTTACCTATTCAGGTAACACATGTTTACTGAGTAGCGACAATAAGCCAAACACTGTCCTAGGCACCGAGGCTGAAACTTTATATAATGATCCCTTTGTGGATTCAGCAAGTGAGTGGGATCAGACAATCCTTGGCTGGCTGTTCTTTCCAAGATACAAAATAACTTTAATTATGCACTGCTGGGCAGAAAACCAAAGTAAAGAATATGGTTCTAAGTAATGGAAAAGTAAGGACTATTTGCATTTGTTGACTAGAGGTGATCAAGTTTTGAGGTTCTTTGCCTATCAATTCTATTGTCTGACTAGCTGTCTACAGCTGACATCTTAGAGACTGAGCGATATAGAATAGTTAATGTTTTATAGAGTTTTAAACTATCAGATACTGTAAGGAAAGTTTTAGAGTTGGTTGTAAGAACAAGATGATCAAAAGACTTAAGACACATGGCCACTCCGGAAGAGCAGAATTTCCCTTCTGTTCTGAAGTCCTAAATCGAAGAACCAAAAGAAATACAAATGACTTTTGCAGCCCTGGGTGTCTGAGACTAAGGATGAATTATTTTATAGTCTATTAATACCAACCTAGGGTATAAGGCATTCAGGCTTCTGTATCAATGAGGAACAACTCTGATGGTGCATCAGCAATAGACTTAGCAAATGGGCAGCTTAGTGATTTGTGGTCAACAAAATTTTGCTTTCTTCAAAAAATTATCTATTGTTAGACCAGCGGGAATCCAAAGTCTTGAGCGTCATCCATGGGCTGTGGATTGGACATACCTTTCCACCTCCTGGCACTGAGGGGTCTTTTAGCACCTAATTGGAAAATAGCTCCATCTCCAACACAGCTCCAAACTATCAATAAGGCTCTGCATGTGGAATTTCCCTTTATTTCTAAACTTGCTGGACTATATCCACTCAATAATAAAGGATACTTGTATTGTTCCATAACTACTATAAACATCTGCTTATCCAGCCTCTCAGATGTTCTCCTTCAACAAGAAAAATAAAAATAAACCCACTGGCAAAGTCTCAAATAGAATGAATAAACTAATGACAAGTCTTATGTTTTAATAAGCTCAACTTTTGTCTTCGTGAAATTGGTAGATGGCCCTTGTTCCCCTACAAATGGAGATGCCATTTGTTTTTTTGGCTTAGATAGAAGGATTTATTTGTAATGCACTATTCATTGTTGATATCAAATGGAATTTTGTTGTTTTTATTTTTTTAGGACCCCGGAATGATCAGAGAAAGAAAAAACATTAATCAAAGGGGTTCAGAATGCTTCTGCATTCTCTCTTTACATTTATGTTTTTCATTTGACAAAGGAAACTCGGGATACACAACAGCTCTCAGTTGTCAGGGTCTACTGAGGTATGCTAACTCGGTCTACATAAGGACATGTTTTCAAACTAGTGGAAAGAATAAGAGAGATCTGAGTTTGAATCCTGACTCCAAACTCTCAGTCCATCATTTAGTATCTTGGTCAAATGATTTAACCTCCCTGAGCCTAATTTAACAGAAATCATTTCCTGCCTTCTAGGACTGTTGAAAGGGTTAAATGAGATTTAGCACAGTCCCTGGCATGTTGAAGGCCCTCAAATGGATGTCACTTCCCCTTCCACCCCCTTTCCCTTCTCATAGTCACATTTATGAGACAACATCACACTTCCCTCAGTGACATAGCTACTAGGTCTCAGAGCTTCCAGATTTCTGCTGATTTAAGAATCCACCTGCACTGATATCATTTACGCAAATGCCAGCTGGAGAACTGATGCCATAACAACGATAAGTCATTTCAGAACACTTCTAAAGTCTGATCTTGCCTTGGAAAGAACTGGATTTTCCTCACTGATGATAGAGAATGGTGGGAGAGACTACCTTGGGACTCAGGAACTCCTGATATAATGCTCTCATAGCACCCACTGTTTTTTGCAGAGGTCTAGGACTCCCCTACATGACATTAAATAAGGATCAGCAGTTTGGACTTTGAAATCTAACAAAACAGATTTTGAATCCCCATTGCCACTCACCAGCTGAGTAGCCTCTCAAAGCATCTGTTTTCTGTCATTGTTCTTGTGAAGGTTAAATAAGGCAATGTATATACATAAAGTATGTAGGAAATTGACTTGGTACATAGTAAATGCTCAATAAAAGTCAGTTATAATCAATTTGTGTGTGTCTGTCTGCCTCTCCCACTCACTTTCTCTCTCCTCTCCTCCTCTGTCCTGGCCTGCATTAACCTCTCAGCCATATGCTGAGCAATGAAGAGCCTTCCAGCAATTATCATGCTAAACAGAGATGTTGTTTCTTGTACATTTATTATGTTTTCACTACTACTGAAATACCTACATCCCACTCAACATTAATTCATTCTTTGATCATTATTTTGTGAAGCCTCTCTTCACATACTTGAAAGAAACTATAATTATTGCTCAGTCATATAAAACCTCACATCATAACTAAATAGTTGTTGATTGATCATGAAGGTAAGCACTTAATAAATACACTTTAACAAAAAGCTGTCTAATTTCATACCATTATTTCTAAGTTTCATATCCTATAGAAATAATTTATCTCAGTAAATTTTGTTAAATAAAGCTAAAAATGTCTCCATCGAAAATATGAATATTAATAATGATCTGAATATTCATCACAGAACATGAAGTTGCCCTATTGCCTTGGAATGGAGGTTAAGAAAACACTACCTCAATAAATGAATTAACATTTACCAAATGTCCTTTCCATGCACAGGCCTTTTTTGATAAACTTTAGCTTCATAATTTTATTGAGAATGTTTTACATTTCTTTTTTTCCACAAAAATCTCTAGATTCTTCATGCTCTTAGAGAGTCAGGTATGTCTCTGTAATAATATATATGTAATTGGCTCCTTTGTATTAGCAATATATCACAGAGACATTCAAATTTACATTTCACATTTACACATACAAAAATGTGTTTACATTGTATACAAGGTCACAATCAGTTTCCTGAGTTAGCTGGTACCTATCCTGATAGAACTACTAAAAAGTCCATTAAAAAAGCATAAAGCCTGTTTGATGACTCAAGTCCAATATACCTCAAAGCATGTACCATTTCATTAAAATTTGCATATATTTTTCTTTACAGGGGAGTTATTCTGCATTGTAGCATGTGTTCTATTACAAACTTGGAGTTCATTGATGAATAGTGGTGGAGTTGCAAATCAAGTCAACTCAATTAGCTCTGCAAAAGTTTAGGAAGCTTTTTTCCCTTCTGGGAGCATAAGCCCAGAGTTTAGCTTAGGACCCTATGCTGGGTTTCTGGCACCCTCAGCATTCTCTATGGAGAAGTGGGGTCTCCCCATGGAATGGGATCCTACCTGAGGCCCTCGCCTTCTGGAGAGTGCTGTCTGCAGTATTCCAGAGTATAGGTCTCAGTGGCCTCTGTGTTGGCAGGCCGCCATCGGATGGTGGCCGTGTTCCAACACACGGTACAGTCGTCAGCACGGATCACAGGGGTGGAGGGTGCTGTGGACAGAGAACCAAGTCAACTGCAGAGTAATCAAAGCCAGTTCTGATTCCATGGTAATTTGGGAAGAGTACTTGAACATGATTTCATTTTCATTTTTGATTAAAAATTACATTCTGGGTTAAAAACCCAAAAGGTATAAAAATTTATATAGTGAAAGTTTCCCTCCCAACCCTGCCTTCCAAATTGCCCAGTTTCCCCCCAACCCCAAACAGCTTCCAACATTAGTTTCCTATAAATCCTAAATATATAAGCAAATAAAAACAAAGATTCTTGTCCCTCTCCCTTTATACAAAGGTTAGCCATGATCTTGTCTTCCCAAAGTGCTCAATAAATATTTGTTTTAAAAGGCCAAAAGAAAACATAAAATGGTGGGAGTAAGTCATTTTTTCCCCCGAGGTAGTTAAAATTATTTTAAAGGCAATGCGAATTTGGCTTATCCTATAACTGCTTCAGCCCTCTGTGAAAAGACTACATCTTAGGAATGTGTTCCCAGCCATGACTATCACTGAGAAACCTTTTGGAGTTTTTCATATGATAAAGCCTGCGCTTCTTACTTTAGCAAACATGAACTGTATACAGTTGCCTTTCTCACCTCATGTCTTGCTTCTCTTTATTTTTAAGTTGAAGAAATAATTCCAAATTTCTTTTTGGGTCCTGAGTGCTCTATGCTGTTTCTTATCGTGATGCCTCTGCTCATAGTATTTCTTCAAATGAAATAAAAGTCAGTAATAAAAGTTTATTTTCAACTTTAACAGTTTATTTTCGACTAATCCTTTAAAGGATTTCATTCAGGCATCAGTTCTAGAAAACCATTCCCAGTTCTGCTCCTGAACCAGGCTGTCTCAGGTACCCCTCTGGGGGGTTCTCATAATAACCTGTGCATAACTGGATTATGACCTTACCACAAATTTTTTATTATCATGTTTTCTACCTTCCTCACTTGACTATAAGCTTCTTGAGAACAGAAACTCACTCTTAATCATCATTGCATATCCAGCACTGTGTAACACCCAGAACACGATAGGTGATTAATAAATGCTTAGTAGCTGATCTGAAAAGTCTGAAGAATTTAGTATGGCCTCCTAACAGCCTCTTAACATCTCCTTACCTGTTCTAAAAATTGCCCTTTCACTGGGCAGGCTACATCCGGTGAAGTTCACAGCCATTACCCATACTTGATAGCATCGGTCAGGTTCTAAATCTTCAAAAATGCAGTAGCTTTCTTTCACTGTCACTCTGTATTCTTCTACCAAGTCTAGCATAAAACACAATAAACCTTGAGGTTTCTTCCAAAGTTAATTGAAAGTTATAGTTACTGAAAAAATTGGTCTACTTTTTTCAGTGCAAACACAAACTCATAAACTTACAGATATCATTATATGATAGCTAGCACTTTAGAATACACAAGAAAGCAACAGCATTCTGAGAAGAGATCATTAGAATGACATAGGATTACTTGTGAATACTTATCAGAAAACAATGGGGTAGTAGTAAGATTCTGAGCTTCATATATCACACGTAACTTATATTAATAGCAAATACTAAAATTGCACAGTTTATGTTAGCTTAAATCTCAATAATACATTCTCAAGATAATTTCTAAGAAGAAATGCCAATATTTCAGAAGAATATGTAGTGAAATAAGGACAATCTCGTTTTCTAAACTTATGATGACATAAAGCATCTTCACAGATTCATAAACCATTTTATTATTATGTACGATTTTTCAAAGTTTCAAATCCTGGTTCCTTCTCATGAATTCGAGAATTCTTTCAACTAGAGATTTCCATAATTTATAGAAATACTTAAATTGTATAGGTCATAAACTATTCTAAGAAGTAACTTTTTCAATTAAGATATTTCCTAAAATTCTTATGTTATTTTACTTTCAATATTTTAGTAGTAAATACTACTCAATAACATTCTTAACATCTGCCCCTTTGGGCCAATCTGATTATTCTTAGTGAAATTTTCTCTCCTTAAAAAGAAGACTTTTCTTTTTTAAATTAGCTTTTGGTGATTTCTGTTATCCTCCCTTATTACTCTTGAATGTCACATCTTCAAAACTCCTCCAGTTCAGAAACCCAGATTGTTTCCTTTTAAAGGAAATTTAGGAGCTTTTCAACTCAGCAGGTTTCTTAATTGCATCTCTCTTTCTCAATGAGCTTACTTTCTGGATACATAGCTTGATTTAAATAATGTCATAAGGACTTATACACTGAAAAAACATTTCCCCCATAGCCTCTAACTGTAACTGCAGTTTTCAATGAAATCATCCCTTCAGGCTAAGTTCTGTTACCCAGGACTTCTTTAAACAATGCACTCAAGGTACCTACTTCACACAACACAGTATCACAGTATACATCATCTGATTAACTAACTGGCATTAGCAGAGTTCAAGGCATTGAATGAATGAGACACAGGACAGGTAAGTGTTTAGGGGATGGTGTGTGGGGGGTTGGGGGGTGCTTTTAAAAATTACTCTAGGCAATAAACAGTTGCTAAGAGGAGTCTTAGAGAGCCAAGAAGTTTCATGATATAACTGGATATACAGGGAGATGAAGTGTCGTACAGTAGAACCCTCCATTATCCCAGGAGAACACATTCCAAGACCCCCAGTGGATGCCTGAAATCACAGATAATACTGAACCATATATATGAAGTTTTTCTTGTACATGCATATGTATGATAAAGTCTGATTTATAAATTGAGCACAGTTAGAGATTAACAACAATAACTAATAATAAAATATAACAATTATAACCACATATTATAATAAAAGTTATGTAAATGTAAATGTGGTCCCTCTCCCTCTCTCCCTCCCTTTCTCTCTCAGTACCTTATTGCAGTACACTCACCTTTCTCCCTAAAGTAATCACTGCATGGCTTCTCTTTGGCATATCCGAATTGCCAGCATCACTACTCTTGTGCTTTGGGCCATTATTAAATAAAATAAGAGTTACTTGAACACAAGCGCTGTGATACTGGGACAGTCAATCTGATAACTGAGATGGCAGCTGTGACATGGATACACTGGACAAAGTGATGATTCACATTCCAGGTAGGGTGGAGCAAAACAGTGCAAGATTTCATCACGCTACTCAGAACGGTGTGCAATTAAAACATTGAAGTTTATTTTTAGAATTTTCCATTTAATATTTTAAATTGAGGTTCACTGTGGGTTACTGAAACTTCCCAGAAGGGGGAATGACTGTATAACAAAATCAAGACAGAGTCAAGCAAACAAAAATGTAAGCTTTGCAGCCTGAAAGATCTCTGTTTGAATTAAGCCCTTGCCATGTATAAGCTATACCTCAAAACAGTTTTCTCACTCATAAATGGGGATAACAGCATGTATCTTGTTGTGCTGTGGCAGCTATATAATAATAGATGTCCAATAAAATAGGAGTTCTTATAGACAAACTTAGCCATCTTTATACTATGCCAAAGGTTGCTTTTCTTATTTTTTTCTAATTTAAGTAAGAATCACATAACATTTCAAAAGATTTAAAGGTTTAAATATTAATAACAGTGAAATATATTATAATTAATTCCTTATTACAAATTGGGCTCCTGTGGTATGTCAACCCTGTCACATACTCAACTGGTTTCTAAAATATATCAGTCTATCTTCGACACACAAAATGCCAGCACTCTCAGCTGTGACTCATGAGGAAGTACAACCCCAAACTGCCTGGCTTCTAGGTCTTTCAGAAATACTACTAAACAGAGAGATAGCTACAGAACACTT
Organism: Cynopterus sphinx; assembly: GCA_030015415.1. Taxonomy (NCBI): domain Eukaryota; kingdom Metazoa; phylum Chordata; class Mammalia; order Chiroptera; family Pteropodidae; genus Cynopterus; species Cynopterus sphinx. The sequence continues at coordinate 44,160,416 of CM057379.1, read as the reverse complement.
TTACTTCTATCTGTGCATTAATTTGGGACGCCAGGAAACTACACTATAACTAGGCCTATGCCTTAAGAAGTCTAAACTCTGAGTTAACCTTTATACTTTACTAATAGCTTGTACCAAAGGTGAATCCGAGAAAATGCCAACAATGACATCCAAAGCTGTATTTGCATTTAAATTACTGTGGCGGACACTGTCCTACATGGCTCATTTCTCCTCTACAAAGTGGCACACATTACACTTGTATTTTAGACTTTAGTACTGACTGAAACTTTGTTTTCCCCCAAACTCTGGTGTGTTACCTCCTTTCTGAAAATGAGAATCACCTAATTGTTTCTGTTATCCTAAGAGCTCAAAGTCAAATTTGAATCTCGATTACAATATCCATGTTGACTATTGTGATATTGATGCATTTTTGTTTTTCTTGATCCTAATTTCTAAATTTTGCTTTTATGTTATTTAGTACATGGTTGCTGGTTTTTGTTTTTGTTTTTATAAGTGGCTAGGAATGCTTTGTGGAAAGTGTCATAATATGTATATGTTTAAATACTTCACATTGAGATGCAGAAATATACACACGAACCCATATTTGTGGTAGCAATCCTACCATTTAATTCTTGGTCATCTTGTGGCTCCTCCATGCAGTACACCTGGAATGAGTCAATGACATCTTCCTTGTTCATGCTCCAGTAGACTGCAATTGTTGTGCTACTGGCAGAATTTGGCTCCTGAGGTTCTAACCGAGGAGGCTGTGGAACTGGAATATAAGCAAGATTTACTATGACTAAGCTGCTTTTGTTGATTTTTTTCTTTTTGCAAAAGTCACTTATGCTTATTGAAAAAGTTCACACAATACATGGGAGTAAAACTGGCAGGGTTCCCTTGTTCCCAACACACCCCCTCCCCCAACCCCAAGGATATTCCTTGGAGGCAACCACTGTTACAGTCCAGTATTGTTTCCCTCCAAGGTGTTTTTCTATGCATTTGTATATGTGCACGTATAACACATAGAAATAAACAAATACCCTAGATCGCTTGATAATATTCTTCTTTAGCCCTATGTTTAGAGAAATCAACTTATACAGGGTAGAGGATGCATCAGATGTTTGGTTTTCCTTCAAAACAAAAGCTTGACTGTGTTTTGATAGATAAACAATGCTATATCCTTCTGTATTAATATAGAGTCTAAATTCACGATGGAGAAAAATGAAAGCTTTTTAGCTATAGTTGCTATATCATCAAGGCTAAAAAAAAAAATTTGCATGAATAAAATATCAAAATACACTTTCTGAAACTATTATCCCACCTTCTCTTTCCAACATTACTATGCCCACAAGTTTAAAAAAATAAACAAAATGTAAAAATTACATATGGGGAAAAAGCACCCTATTAACTGATTCAGATATAAGGTTTAGATATCTAGTATAATCTTATTGTTCTGATTTTTAAGATGACAATATTCTCAAGTGTTTTACTCGAGATTTTAAAAGTCTATAATTATGCAAACTGAACATTAATGGTATATATAACACCATAGATCAAGTTCCTAGGAAATCCTCTTCCAAAATTTTTGAGATACAAAAGCATTGGGCATATTTTATGAATTAGAGGAAAAGTTTATTCCCAGAGAGATAAGCTTACTGACATAATACGGGCCAAATTTTATGAGATTATTTTATTAAAAGTCAACACTGAATGAAAAGAAAACAAGGTTAGTTCGACAAGTAGTTAATAATGAGAAAAAATAAATGGGTCTAAAGAATGGAACAAAAAGACAAATTGGAAAAATTGAATACAGAGCTAAAGAAATACACAGGTATGACAAATGAGAAGCAGAATAAGAAAATGATGAAGTTCATGGGCTTCAGAGCAGAGAGACTGACTGGTCTAAGGTTAAATGCCAGATCATCCATTTATTAGCTGTGTTATCTTAGCCTCAGTTTCTTCATCTTTAAATTGGGAAAACAATAATAACAATAATCCCATTTCCTCCTAGTGTTGTTGTAAGCAGCAAGATAATGTATATTAAGTGCTTAGCAAACTTCCTGACCCATAACCAGTACCAGCATCAGAAGGCTAATGGCCTTGGCAAGAACACAGAAAATGGTGGGGAGAAGGCAAGAAGCCCCTTAAGATGGGTGCAGAACTATGAATCTACCATCTGGCAAGTCACAGAGGAACTATAGAGTTAAGGCATGCTGAGCAGGCTGAATGATAAAGCAGGAAGCCTGCTTGTCAGAGTATCTCCCCAAGGACTGATAATGATTCAGAGATCCTTTGCTATCTTTGACTTCACTGTTTGTCTTCTCAGCAGGAAATCAGTGTCACATTCTAAAGGAGTCCATCCAGATAAATGAAGTGCAGTAAATTTTCATGTTGCCCAGGTTTACCGAAGAGCCAGCAGAATGCTTCGACTATTGTCAATCATCTTTGAAACAGCACTGGAAAACTCCTTGAGGCATGAACAATAAAAATGCTCCCCTTTTCTTTCTATGAATTATACATTAAGCAATATCTACTTTTTAAAAATGTCAACAATTTTTCAAAAATATCTCTTTCAGGTAGTTTAATTAACTTAAAAACTGCTAATTGACCCTCCCTCCCATCACCAAATATTAAGGAAGAAGTAGTTGCAGAGAATTAAGTAAAGCATGTAGGCTATAAATAATTTTGTACTTAATGTAAGCTCTCCCCACAAAATGTTAAAGTTAGAACATCTTTTTTCAAAAACAGGAAGCAATCTTTCTTCTTAAAGTATTCTAAAATTAAAATGGGAAGATTTCATAGATGTAATCTAACAACAATGGCTGGATTTACAATTCCTGTGATGATGAACATCAGAGACCTAGATTTTATATGTTAGCAACTCTGTTTACACTTCTATAGTAATAAACAAATAGGAGTAACGACAAAAATGAAAAAAAATGGGATTTTAAGGCTTCTTCACCAGAGGCTAAGAAATGAGGCAGAGGAATCACCTCCATGGATTCCCTCTGCCTGATGAAGTGTGCCCATAATTGCCGTCACACTCAGGGAGCTAAGCATTAGATCAACCTGAATTTCAGAACCTGTGGCCAGATACAGGTTTCCTCTCTATCTAGCTTCCAAAAAAGTCCCCAGGAGAGCAGCACTGTTTGCAGTAGCCAAAAGGTAGAAGGAACCCAAGTGTACATCGATGGGTGAATAGATAAACAAAATGCAGTATAGACTTATACTGGAATACTAGTCAGCCTTAAAAAGGCAAAGAAAATATTCTGACACATGCTACAATGTGGATAAACACTGAGGACATTATGCTAAGTGAAATAAGCCAGTCACAAAAGACAAATCCTGTATGATTCTACTTATATGACGTACATAGAGTAGTTAAAATCATAGAGACAGAAAGTATAATGATGGCTGCCGGGAGCTGGGGCGGGGGGGTAGGTATGAATGGGGAGTTATTATTTCATAGGTACAGAGTTTCAGGGTTGGAGGAGGACAAGAATTCTGGAGACGGATAGTAGTGATGGCTGCACAACAATGTGAATGTACTTAATATACCACTGAACTGTATACTTTAAAATGGTTAAAATGGTAAATTTTATGTTCTATATATTTTACCACAATTGTTTTTTAAAGCCCCCAGGAGCCAGAGTCACCAAAGCCTTGGTTGTCACTACTCTATGGTTATCTCTCCTTTAATAGCAATTCACTCCACCTCTTTGGGGTAGGGCAGTGGTTCAAGTGCAAAAACTCTGAAGCCAAACTCCCCCACTACCCATACCCCAAATAGCGGAGTATCTAGGGTAATATGAGAGACATTTTTCTGTTCTATTTCCTGGCCTGTCAAATGCACATAACAATAAAACCTACCTCCTGAGGTCGTTGTGAGATTAGATTATAGTATATGCTTAACAGTCTCCATAGTGCCAGGCATCAGGTAAGTGTGGGATAAACATTAGTGAAAAATATACAGTCTTTCCTTATTATATCTGCTTAGTTTAGGGAGTGATCAGATTAACTTTTTAAGTACCAGGTAGAAACTTTATAGCTGAGAGGTGTCATTGGTCACAAAATGAACAAAAACTATTTAGCAACAAATCAACACCCTGGCCCCCAATTCTGTGAATCAGACACACAACCCACAGCATTTCTCTCTCAGGGATCAATTTCTCAAAAACGGCTTGGAATTACTGAGACTACCACAGCTATTATTTCCCAGTGAATCATGAACACTTAATGACAACTTAACTCTGTGACCTCTAAAACATATAAAATGTCCTCTCATTGTCCATCAGGCATTCAAACAAATATCCTTCTAAATAAACAACAGCATGTCATGAATACCTTAAAAGCAAAAGGTCTATTCTGTTTATCAGAATGTCTTAGTTTGCAATCACCGCTCTACTTAAATGCCTCTAAACGACATTATAAGAAAACGTCCTTTTGTTTTGAGACATTTTTAAAGAAAACCTGTTAGGATAAATGACTGAATTTTTCACTTTATATAATGTTGATGAGGGTTTTGGTCTTTTTAACCCATCTCTTGTTTAGAAAAAAAGTACGACTTGCTGCTAGCGTTAATTTAATTTTACATAAACATGCTCTTTGAGGCTGAAGCAAATCTGACTGGTTTTCAGTGTGAAAACAAAATAAAAACTGTTCTTGGAGTTACTTCTAAACAGAACTTGACTCTAACCCTAAGGTAACAGAATTATATATGATGATCAGTATTTAATAATTTTTCTTCATTTGGTAAATTGCAAAGCACGGAACACCACAAAGCAGTACATCACAAACCACAAACACCACAAAGTGGAACATTCCGCAGAAAATATCATATTTCTCTCTGGGTCTCTTTTGATCCTTGTGGTGGCTGTGTGAGCAGCAAATTGCAGGAAGCAGTTGGATTCTGTTTTCCCAATGTTGGTGGTGTGCTCCTGGGGAAATGTCTTCCAGGCAAGCAAAGAGGTGAGACATCAGGAGAGCACCGATGACCTCAAAGACGTTGCTGCCCTGGCTTGTGATGCTTTTCCAGCATCTTTCAATCAACATCAGTCTAAAGTTTACATGGCTGATTGAATGCTCAGGATTCTCCTTCTTGAACAGGATGTAGGAGTTCAGCACTATGATGTTTAGAAGGTGGCAAAAGAACTTCCTCTACCAACTTGTACCTTTTGCACTCAGTTGGGTAGGAAGTGAGCATCTGATCAGCCAGGTCCACGGTTCCCATATTCTCGTTATCATCCACAATGACACATGGCTTCTTAGTTTTCTTTCCATTTCTGTTGTCTATTTAAATCAAGGTATCATTGCGGATGTTGACTAAACTGTCACCTCCTTGTCACACAATTTCAGTGCCATAAATTCACCACAGAACCTGGCTGTAGCCATCCCCTTTGCAATCCTTTCTTTCAGATCATTTAACATCTGTTTTCAGTTCAAATAAGCTGTCCCAACTGCCATCAGTCCTGTTTTGATGTAATTCTCTGAAAAGCATGGGAGATGTATGGCAAACTTTGGGGGTAAAGGTAGGACTGAAATCCACGAATTACCTTGGGGTAAACGCTGCAGCCGCAAGCACCACCAGAGAGTATTCTCAGGGCAAACAGGAAATGGGTTAAAGACACAACAGCCTTTTACAAGTTACTAAACGAAAATTCTTCCTACAGAAGTGAAAATTAATCGTCATCCTAAAATAGCAACTGTCTTTAAGTTGGTTTTGAAAGAATGTAGTATCTTTTAAGGAGGACATCTGAGTACATTTTACAGTTAAGTGAAACTTGGTAACTTGACTGAAACATGGCAGCTTTGAGAAATCTAAATAAGTTTCATTGTCTTGTTTGTTAAAATAGCACATTAAAAAAATATTTTGAAGAGCCGGCAAGATGCTTCTGACAGCTGAGTGGGAGGCTCCTGGAGACAGAGCATGATGCTGAGCTGTGAGTTCTCTAAGCTAATCTGTTTAGTTTGAGGAAAAAAAAAAAAAAAAAAAAGGAAAAAGGCCTCAATTGAAGAGGGAAAAACCACTTATAAGAAAAATCTGTTCAACACATATGAAAATATTTTATTTATTTTTCCTTCTATACGTGGCTGTTGGTGTGAAGCAAATAATCTCTAGAAAAGAGAGATAGAAATCCAATTGACAAAGGAAAATAAGAGGATGTCTTTTGGTTCCATTGCCACACCTCCTACCTCCTCAATATCCCAGCACAGTCCTAAGCCTCCAAAGGGAAAAGGAGTTTATAACTGAAATGGTATGGTAGCCTCATGCTTTATTTCAGAACCTAGCTTTAAATTTTCACAACGAAGATTTCTCTTTCTCCAGTTACATTTTCTTATATTCAAAAACCCTATGAAACAAGAAAGGAAAAACTGCCAAATTTCATCAAGGTAATATATTACAATTCCTACCAGCCACTTGTTTCAACGTCTGGCCACTTCTCGTCAAGCTGTCATCATAATGTTCAAAAAGTGAAAATGCAGCAGGCATTTTCTCTAATGAAGCAGTGCTCTCCATTGCAGAAAGCAACCTATCGGGGAAATATTTCAAATAAGTCAAGAAAGTATTAAAAGAATGAAAACTAATGGTTCAAAATGAAGTTGTTGGTGGTGGTGGTGGTTTTGAGAGACATTGTATCCAAAAAGTGTTTAAACTGCTTCAAAGCCTAGGAATATATGTCTAAACTCTAATTATTCTTAGGATTCTTTAGTGCAACTGATAATATTAGAAATGCCATCCTTACATTGAGTCTGAATAGATTCCATCACATCTTAATTTTGGTCCTAAAAATTACTACATTTTAATGGTTGTTTTTATTTAGTTCCTGAAGATATAAAGGTTCAGAGCCCATCTGGAAATGCACACATTGCATGATGTCCTTGCTGTTTTCAACCTTCATTATCATGCTTCAAGTCATTTAGTCTTTCAAAAATAAAATGTTCCCCTATTATATGCCAGGCACTGTTCTTGGTAGTAGGGATAGAGCAGTGAAGGAGAAAGTGCATCCATTCTTAAAAGGCTAAACAACCACAGTTTATAAATTAATAGCTTTTATAGACTCAAGACTATCTAGGGAGAGATGCCAACAATTACTAACTCTTAGCATTTGCATGCAGGTGAACTCTGGACCTAACCACCACCGCCACCACCACCACCAGCAACAACAACAAAGCAAGTGGATTCTGAAGAGGGAAAAGGAGAAGGAGAGATTACAAAAGCGCTTATCTACAGCACAAGGAGGCTTTATTTTGGTTAGGAGTTCTCTGTGAATCTCCCTCACAGAGGACTGAAATGATCTTCCAGCTATTAAGCGTCTCTGAGGAACTCCATTGCTTCAGGATCATGGACTTTTGGGTATGGGCAGCACAGAGTCAGTCACCTCTAAGCCTTTGCACTTGCTGGAACTTTCTTCTCCTAGATACTCGGATGGGTCCTTCCTCACTTAATTTAGAACTCTTTTCAAATGTCAGTTTCTCAGAGAGACCAGCCCTGAACACACTAATCATAGTGGTGCCTATCTCCCCTATCCCTTACCTGGCTGCATTTTACTTCTTCAAACTTGACACTATTTGGTTTTTATCTACTTCACAAGAATATATAATCTACATTCAGGAGAGGACTTTGTTTTGTTCATTACTGCATTGTAATGTGTTACCTGGCACATAGTAGGCATTTAATAAATATGTTTTGAATGAATAAGAGGACAAAGTTTCATTTGGATGAGAACATCAAGATCTCAGGTCTAGTAAATTTTTTTAGCAATGTGAGGAAAAAGATTATAAAATATAAGTAAGACATTTAAGGAGTGCCCACTATGCTTACTAGTATTAGAAATAATAAAATTTACTATCATTTGATTTAGGGGAGATGGCTCCAGTAGGGGCTTTGAAGAGGAGGTGACAATGGGGCTGAGTCTTAAAGAATGAGGAAGAGTTTTTTTAGTCAGAAACAGGATAAGGAGGTTGGAGATAGAACGGCATAGATAAACCTCTAGAGTTCAGAAAAAGTACGGCACATTCAAGGGCCAGAGGTGACACTGGGCTACCTTGAAAATTAGGAAATGGAGACAGGAAACAGAAAGGTGGTTTGTGACTTGACTATGAAGAGCCCTTTATATTCATCTAGAGTTTCTATTTTATGTTTTCAGGCAGGGAAAGTCACAGAAGTTTTTATTCAAGGGAAATTTAGAAGAATGCCCCAGCATGAGTCTGAAAAAGGATCAGAGCGAGCAGACCACAGAAACAGTGAGGTCAGCTGGAAGGACCCCATAATGCTCCAGGTGATGGAAGACAACGCAAGTCTAAATTAAGGTTTTGGGGTTGCAAAGGGTGAAATGATAGACTCAGAGTCAACAAACAGTAGAAACTAGTACATATACTAAGCCCTCTCAATACACGTCATTGATTAGAGGATTTTCTGTAGTAAAAAAACTCTCATTGTAGATACCATAGTAAAATGTTCTAGATTTCCCTTATGCACTGACCTGTTCAATTTTAACATCAATATATGAAAGGGCTAGTGGACATCTTTTTATGAACAATGGTTGTGACACTCTTTTTCATTATGTTAACATAAAAGAGCACAACAAGAAAAAGAATGCATCCTCTTGACAGAATAGCAATTTCTAAGCAAATGTGTTTTTAAAAATTTGAAAATTTTGAGTCTAAATATGCTTGACAGCATTCCTTAATTTAAGCATTTACAGTGTTGAGAATAATCATTTACCATACAAACACTGCCTTTAGAGATATAATACAAAAGCAGAAAAAGCAACAAGGTAAATATAAATCTAGATAATTAGCACTTCTCATAGAAAGGAATACCAGTAACATCGAGACTTTGAGGTAGAAGTTGTCTTGAGGACATGAAAGCCTTCTTAGTGAAACAGGCAAGCTTCATCACATGTATGCATGTTTAACAGGGTTTGTATTTTTTTGTATCATATGTCTTCATCAAATCCCAAGTTATGTTGTCTTTTTTCTTTACTGGTTATCCCAAGTGTAACCTTTTTTAGGTTACATGCAGCTTTAGCAAAGATTAATTCATTGTCCATTGGATAACAAAATAAAAATTAATTAAAATGACACACAGATGAACAACTTCAAGCACAAGACTAAAGAAATGGAATTTAGAATTAAATGGGTGTCAATTCATAGTAACAGGTTAATATTCTAATGTTTAGAAAAGTAAAAATGTGCCATAGCCTTTTTTAAGGTAAAAGCACTTGCAAATTTTCATTCACCAAATTTTCCTTGCAATCAGTGAGTGGATGAAATATAAATAAGCAAATATGCATCTATAATGTCCACTGTATAAAGAATAGCACTATAAATTTATATACTTTTGGATAAAAGTAAATATAATATGTAGAAGAAAAGCATAACTTTTTAAAAACAAAGGAAACTGGGAACAAAGCCTGGGTATCAGTTTCCAGACTGCCTAGTGTGCCCTAGGCTCCTGCATGTGAACTGGTGAACGTGCAGACGCCTTGTGCACGGGGCTACTCATGTAATGGATCTGGGCTGAGGTGGCGCAAACTTCGGTTTCACAAACTGCACAGTTAATTTAGGCACAGACAGTTTTGAAAACCACTGGGCCAGGGGACAGATTATTGTAAACCAGAAGTTCTCAGCCCCGGCTGTTTGCATTAAAATCACCTAGAAAGCTTTAAAAATGCCCAGGCCTCTCCCTAGGCCAATTAAACCAGAATCTAGGGAGGTAAGATGCAGGGATCAGCATTTCTAAAAGCTCCCCGGGTAATTCTACTTGTAACAGTGTCACTGTACTAAAACCATTATTGAGTAATGCCAGTATTAATATACAAATTGTTTTCTTAAAACTTATTGGCAATATTCCATTCAACAGATTTCTTTAAAGGTAAATAAGATTCATCTGTGTAGTTTTCATTATCTAAAAAAAATCAGATTTCTAATCCTGACCCATTTTTCTATATTTTAAAATATCACAAATACCTCTGATTTTACTTCATGCTAGTTCACAATCTGACATTGAAGTAAACTGAAGATAATATTTACAATTTTAGAAATTTACATTAAAGAGAGTAAAAAAAGATCAAAACATTAGGCTCATCCAGTAGGAAAGACTTTAGGTGTTGCTATGGAACAAAAGAGAAAATGTGTCAGATCAGTATACGCATTTTAATATCAGAAGTTCCTAAGGATAAACAGATCTGATGTTATATATTTTTATAGACATTTCCAAATTTCTTGTTGAGTGTCTTGCCTTTTCAAAGAATGAAGAATTTCTCTTAGACTGAGTGTTAAAAACAACAGCAAAAACAAACACATCAATAGAGGAAGACTGATTTAGGTTAGCTGATCAGAAAGAGAAGATGAATGCATGCTTATCTTTTGAAGAGAACATAAGAGAACATTCCATTCCATTATGTTAAGTCATAAAATTACACAAGGCAGATATAAATGATTCTTTCAAACACTCATATTTAACTAATAAGTCTAAGTATCTACAAAATGTTCTGTATACAGTGACAGGAAAGATGGTCCAGAATAGGTTGAAAATACAGACTACATCTTAAGGAAGCAGTTAAAAACCTTCATTATGATAATTGTTATTTAACTAAAGCACATGCAATTTTCTTTCAAAGCTGTCATTTAGCTTTTAAAAGCATTGTGTCTAAAAGTGAAAATCCAGTGGCTCACTAAATGTATTTGTTGTTTTAATTGGCAGCTCATTTTCTATAAAGCATGAAAATATTAAAAATAAAGCATACAGTCATGCTATTCTCAGGCATCACTACATTGTGCCATGTTTTATATACCTTTCATTGATTTCCTCAAACGACTTATGAGAGAGAAAAACAGAGAGAGAGAGAGAGAGAGAGAGAGAGAGAGAGAGAGAGAGAGAGAGAAAGTTAATGACAAAAAGAAAAACCAACCTAGAATGTTAAGGTTATGCATGTCCTAAGCACGTCCTAAAATCATTACTTCCCAGTTTCCCCCTCAGGCTGTTTCTCTCTGGTGGCTTCAGTTGGGGCAGCAAGAAATTCGTGCCCAAGAAATTAGACTAGAGTGGATGTCTGGGCAGTGATGGAGGGGGCTTTAATTTCCAGATCTGCTGTAACTCAGTATGATCAGCAAGGCCAGCAATGAGTTCCTTATGCTTTGCCTCTCTCTATTCATTAACAAATGGCTTCCAGAATGGAATTCTCTGAAAACAACAAAAATGATTTAAATGTGCTCAATGTGGGATATATACCAAAAATGTAATCAGTAGTTATCTCTGGGTGATACCTTCTCTGTGCTTTTCTGTGTTTTCCAAATTTTCTAAAAAGGATGTATGGTGCTGTTATAAGCAGAAAAAAATGCTTTCTTATTAACGATTTGTTCTCCTAGAGAAAAAAAATATATTCTTATCAAATAAATGTAAGGTTCCTTGGGAACACAAATCATTTTATTAATGTTACACTTCATAAGAGGTGCCTAATTTTAAAATATTAAAGCTATGCTTTAATGAAACCTAAAGCAACTGAATGATTTTCGGTCTCCTTTGAGGATGCCATGTCCACCTCACCTAAATTTGCCCTGGCTGGAGGTGTCCCCAAAGGCAAATCAAAAGCCTAACACTGCCCCAATTTGCCCTGCTCTGTCTCCAAACTTTACTAGAAGGCTGGGAAACTTTGAAAGGGAGGTCCCTGCTCATCACAACA